>OX421966.1:0-2400000 GCA_949128115.1 Anaspis maculata
GCCCCTCAATAAGGAAGTTGGGGCCCCAATTTTCCAAACGCTGTAACTTGGAAACGAGCGGAGTAAACACGAAATTGAAAACTTCATCGACTTCAGAAAATTTTTGTCTTCAATCTGAAACAAGTCCCAAGTCGATAGGCCCCTTAATAAGGAAGTTGGGGCCCCAATTTTCCAAACGCTGTAACTTGGAAACGAGCGGAGTAAACACGAAATTGAAAACTTCATCGACTTCAGAAAATTTTTGTCTTCAATCTGAAACAAGTCCCAAGTCGATAGGCTGTTTAATAAGGAAGTTGGGGCCCCAATTTTCCAAACGCTGTAACTTGGAAACGAGCGGAGTAAACACGAAATTGAAAACTTCATCGACTTCAGAAAATTTTTGTCTTCAATCTGAAACAAGTCCCAAGTCGATAGGCCCCTTAATAAGGAAGTTGAGGCCCCAATTTTCCAAACGCTGTAACTTGGAAACGAGCGGAGTAAACACGAAATTGAAAACTTCATCGACTTCAGAAAATTTCTGTCTTCAATCTGAAACAAGTCCCAAGTCGATAGGCCCCTTAATAAGGAAGTTGGGGCCCCAATTTTCCAAACGCTGTAACTTGGAAACGAGCGGAGTAAACACGAAATTGAAAACTTCATCGACTTCAGAAAATTTCTGTCTTCAATCTGAAACAAGTCCCAAGTCGATAGGCCCCTTAATAAGGAAGTTGGGGCCCCAATTTTCCAAACGCTGTAACTTGGAAACGAGCGGAGTAAACACGAAATTGAAAACTTCATCGACTTCAGAAAATTTCTGTCTTCAATCTGAAACAAGTCCCAAGTCGATAGGCCCCTTAATAAGGAAGTTGGGGCCCCAATTTTCCAAACGCTGTAACTTGGAAACGAGCGGAGTAAACACAAAATTGAAAACTTCATCGACTTCAGAAAATTTTGTCTTCAATCTGAAACAAGTCCCAAGTCGATAGGCCCCTTAATAAGGAAGTTGGGGCCCCAATTTTCCAAACGCTGTAACTTGGAAACGAGCGGAGTAAACACGAAATTGAAAACTTCATCGACTTCAGAAAATTTCTGTCTTCAATCTGAAACAAGTCCCAAGTCGATAGGCCCCTTAATAAGGAAGTTGGGGCCCCAATTTTCCAAACGCTGTAACTTGGAAACGAGCGGAGTAAACACGAAATTGAAAACTTCATCGACTTCAGAAAATTTTTGTCTTCAATCTGAAACAAGTCCAAGTCGATAGGCCCTTAATAAGGAAGTTGGGGCCCCAATTTTCCAAACGCTGTAACTTGGAAACGAGCGGAGTAAACACGAAATTGAAAACTTCATCGACTTCAGAAAATTTTTGTCTTCAATCTGAAACAAGTCCCAAGTCGATAGGCCCTTTAATAAGGAAGTTGGGGCCCCAATTTTCCAAACGCTGTAACTTGGAAACGAGCGGAGTAAACACGAAATTGAAAACTTCATCGACTTCAGAAAATTTTTGTCTTCAATCTGAAACAAGTCCCAAGTCGATAGGCCCTTTAATAAAGAAGTTGGGGCCCCAATTTTCCAAACGCTGTAACTTGGAAACGAGCGGAGTAAACACGAAATTGAAAACTTCATCGACTTCAGAAAATTTCTGTCTTCAATCTGAAACAAGTCCCAAGTCGATAGGCCCCTTAATAAGGAAGTTGGGGCCCCAATTTTCCAAACGCTGTAACTTGGAAACGAGCGGAGTAAACACGAAATTGAAAACTTCATCGACTTCAGAAAATTTTTGTCTTCAATCTGAAACAAGTCCCAAGTCGATAGGCCCTTTAATAAAGAAGTTGGGGCCCCAATTTTCCAAACGCTGTAACTTGGAAACGAGCGGAGTAAACACGAAATTGAAAACTTCATCGACTTCAGAAAATTTCTGTCTTCAATCTGAAACAAGTCCCAAGTCGATAGGCCCCTTAATAAGGAAGTTGGGGCCCCAATTTTCCAAACGCTGTAACTTGGAAACGAGCGGAGTAAACACGAAATTGAAAACTTCATCGACTTCAGAAAATTTTTGTCTTCAATCTGAAACAAGTCCCAAGTCGATAGGCCCCTTAATAAGGAAGTTGGGGCCCCAATTTTCCAAACGCTGTAACTTGGAAACGAGCGGAGTAAACACGAAATTGAAAACTTCATCGACTTCAGAAAATTTTTGTCTTCAATCTGAAACAAGTCCCAAGTCGATAGGCCCCTTAATAAGGAAGTTGGGGCCCCAATTTTCCAAACGCTGTAACTTGGAAACGAGCGGAGTAAACACGAAATTGAAAACTTCATCGACTTCAGAAAATTTCTGTCTTCAATCTGAAACAAGTCCCAAGTCGATAGGCCCTTAATAAGGAAGTTGGGGCCCCAATTTTCCAAACGCTGTAACTTGGAAACGAGCGGAGTAAACACAAAATTGAAAACTTCATCGACTTCAGAAAATTTTTGTCTTCAATCTGAAACAAGTCCCAAGTCGATAGGCCCCTAATAAGGAAGTTGGGGCCCCAATTTTCCAAACGCTGTAACTTGGAAACGAGCGGAGTAAACACGAAATTGAAAACTTCATCGACTTCAGAAAATTTTTGTCTTCAATCTGAAACAAGTCCCAAGTCGATAGGCCCCTTAATAAGGAAGTTGGGGCCCCAATTTTCCAAACGCTGTAACTTGGAAACGAGCGGAGTAAACACGAAATTGAAAACTTCATCGACTTCAGAAAATTTCTGTCTTCAATCTGAAACAAGTCCCAAGTCGATAGGCCCCTTAATAAGGAAGTTGGGGCCCCAATTTTCCAAACGCTGTAACTTGGAAACGAGCGGAGTAAACACGAAATTGAAAACTTCATCGACTTCAGAAAATTTTTGTCTTCAATCTGAAACAAGTCCCAAGTCGATAGGCCCCTTAATAAGGAAGTTGGGGCCCCAATTTTCCAAACGCTGTAACTTGGAAACGAGCGGAGTAAACACGAAATTGAAAACTTCATCGACTTCAGAAAATTTTTGTCTTCAATCTGAAACAAGTCCCAAGTCGATAGGCCCCTTAATAAGGAAGTTGGGGCCCCAATTTTCCAAACGCTGTAACTTGGAAACGAGCGGAGTAAACACGAAATTGAAAACTTCATCGACTTCAGAAAATTTTTGTCTTCAATCTGAAACAAGTCCCAAGTCGATAGGCCCTTTAATAAGGAAGTTGGGGCCCCAATTTTCCAAACGCTGTAACTTGGAAACGAGCGGAGTAAACACGAAATTGAAAACTTCATCGACTTCAGAAAATTTTTGTCTTCAATCTGAAACAAGTCCCAAGTCGATAGGCCCCTTAATAAGGAAGTTGGGGCCCCAATTTTCCAAACGCTGTAACTTGGAAACGAGCGGAGTAAACACAAATTGAAAACTTCATCGACTTCAGAAAATTTTTGTCTTCAATCTGAAACAAGTCCCAAGTCGATAGGCCCCTTAATAAGGAAGTTGGGGCCCCAATTTTCCAAACGCTGTAACTTGGAAACGAGCGGAGTAAACACGAAATTGAAAACTTCATCGACTTCAGAAAATTTCTGTCTTCAATCTGAAACAAGTCCCAAGTCGATAGGCCCCTTAATAAGGAAGTTGGGGCCCCAATTTTCAAACGCTGTAACTTGGAAACGAGCGGAGTAAACACGAAATTGAAAACTTCATCGACTTCAGAAAATTTTTGTCTTCAATCTGAAACAAGTCCCAAGTCGATAGGCCCCTTAATAAGGAAGTTGGGGCCCCAATTTTCCAAACGCTGTAACTTGGAAACGAGCGGAGTAAACACGAAATTGAAAACTTCATCGACTTCAGAAAATTTTTGTCTTCAATCTGAAACAAGTCCCAAGTCGATAGGCCCCTTAATAAGGAAGTTGGGGCCCCAATTTTCCAAACGCTGTAACTTGGAAACGAGCGGAGTAAACACGAAATTGAAAACTTCATCGACTTCAGAAAATTTTTGTCTTCAATCTGAAACAAGTCCCAAGTCGATAGGCCCCTTAATAAGGAAGTTGGGGCCCCAATTTTCCAAACGCTGTAACTTGGAAACGAGCGGAGTAAACACGAAATTGAAAACTTCATCGACTTCAGAAAATTTTTGTCTTCAATCTGAAACAAGTCCCAAGTCGATAGGCCCCTTAATAAGGAAGTTGGGGCCCCAATTTCCAAACGCTGTAACTTGGAAACGAGCGGAGTAAACACGAAATTGAAAACTTCATCGACTTCAGAAAATTTCTGTCTTCAATCTGAAACAAGTCCCAAGTCGATAGGCCCCTTAATAAGGAAGTTGGGGCCCCAATTTTCCAAACGCTGTAACTTGGAAACGAGCGGAGTAAACACGAAAATTGAAACTTCATCGACTTCAGAAAATTTTTGTCTTCAATCTGAAACAAGTCCCAAGTCGATAGGCCCCTTAATAAGGAAGTTGGGGCCCCAATTTTCCAAACGCTGTAACTTGGAAACGAGCGGAGTAAACACGAAATTGAAAACTTCATCGACTTCAGAAAATTTTTGTCTTCAATCTGAAACAAGTCCCAAGTCGATAGGCCCCTTAATAAGGAAGTTGGGGCCCCAATTTTCCAAACGCTGTAACTTGGAAACGAGCGGAGTAAACACGAAATTGAAAACTTCATCGACTTCAGAAAATTTTTGTCTTCAATCTGAAACAAGTCCCAAGTCGATAGGCCCCTTAATAAGGAAGTTGGGGCCCCAATTTTCCAAACGCTGTAACTTGGAAACGAGCGGAGTAAACACGAAATTGAAAACTTCATCGACTTCAGAAAATTTTGTCTTCAATCTGAAACAAGTCCCAAGTCGATAGGCCCCTTAATAAGGAAGTTGGGGCCCCAATTTTCCAAACGCTGTAACTTGGAAACGAGCGGAGTAAACACGAAATTGAAAACTTCATCGACTTCAGAAAATTTTTGTCTTCAATCTGAAACAAGTCCCAAGTCGATAGGCCCCTTAATAAGGAAGTTGGGGCCCCAATTTTCCAAACGCTGTAACTTGGAAACGAGCGGAGTAAACACGAAATTGAAAACTTCATCGACTTCAGAAAAAATTTTTCTTCAATCTGAAACAAGTCCCAAGTCGATAGGCCCCTTAATAAGGAAGTTGGGGCCCCAATTTTCCAAACGCTGTAACTTGGAAACGAGCGGAGTAAACACGAAATTGAAAACTTCATCGACTTCAGAAAATTTTTGTCTTCAATCTGAAACAAGTCCCAAGTCGATAGGCCCTTTAATAAGGAAGTTGGGGCCCCAATTTTCCAAACGCTGTAACTTGGAAACGAGCGGAGTAAACACGAAATTGAAAACTTCATCGACTTCAGAAAATTTCTGTCTTCAATCTGAAACAAGTCCCAAGTCGATAGGCCCCTTAATAAGGAAGTTGGGGCCCCAATTTTCCAAACGCTGTAACTTGGAAACGAGCGGAGTAAACACGAAATTGAAAACTTCATCGACTTCAGAAAATTTTTGTCTTCAATCTGAAACAAGTCCCAAGTCGATAGGCCCTTTAATAAGGAAGTTGGGGCCCCAATTTTCCAAACGCTGTAACTTGGAAACGAGCGGAGTAAACACGAAATTGAAAACTTCATCGACTTCAGAAAATTTTTGTCTTCAATCTGAAACAAGTCCCAAGTCGATAGTCCCTTTAATAAGGAAGTTGGGGCCCCAATTTTCCAAACGCTGTAACTTGGAAACGAGCGGAGTAAACACGAAATTGAAAACTTCATCGACTTCAGAAAATTTTTGTCTTCAATCTGAAACAAGTCCCAAGTCGATAGGCCCCTTAATAAGGAAGTTGGGGCCCCAATTTTCCAAACGCTGTAACTTGGAAACGAGCGGAGTAAACACGAAATTGAAAACTTCATCGACTTCAGAAAATTTCTGTCTTCAATCTGAAACAAGTCCCAAGTCGATAGGCCCCTTAATAAGGAAGTTGGGGCCCCAATTTTCCAAACGCTGTAACTTGGAAACGAGCGGAGTAAACACGAAATTGAAAACTTCATCGACTTCAGAAAATTTTTGTCTTCAATCTGAAACAAGTCCCAAGTCGATAGGCCCCTTATAAGGAAGTTGGGGCCCCAATTTTCCAAACGCTGTAACTTGGAAACGAGCGGAGTAAACACGAAATTGAAAACTTCATCGACTTCAGAAAATTTTTGTCTTCAATCTGAAACAAGTCCCAAGTCGATAGGCCCCTCAATAAGGAAGTTGGGGCCCCAATTTTCCAAACGCTGTAACTTGGAAACGAGCGGAGTAAACACGAAATTGAAAACTTCATCGACTTCAGAAAATTTTTGTCTTCAATCTGAAACAAGTCCCAAGTCGATAGGCCCTTTAATAAGGAAGTTGGGGCCCCAATTTTCCAAACGCTGTAACTTGGAAACGAGCGGAGTAAACACGAAATTGAAAACTTCATCGACTTCAGAAAATTTTTGTCTTCAATCTGAAACAAGTCCCAAGTCGATAGGCCCCTTAATAAGGAAGTTGGGGCCCCAATTTTCCAAACGCTGTAACTTGGAAACGAGCGGAGTAAACACAAAATTGAAAACTTCATCGACTTCAGAAAATTTTTGTCTTCAATCTGAAACAAGTCCCAAGTCGATAGGCCCCTTAATAAGGAAGTTGGGGCCCCAATTTTCCAAACGCTGTAACTTGGAAACGAGCGGAGTAAACACGAAATTGAAAACTTCATCGACTTCAGAAAATGTTTGTCTTCAATCTGAAACAAGTCCCAAGTCGATAGGCCCCTTAATAAGGAAGTTGGGGCCCCAATTTTCCAAACGCTGTAACTTGGAAACGAGCGGAGTAAACACAAAATTGAAAACTTCATCGACTTTAGAAAATTTTTGTCTTCAATCTGAAACAAGTCCTAAGTCGATAGGCCCCTTAATAAGGAAGTTGGGGCCCCAATTTTCCAAACGCTGTAACTTGGAAACGAGCGGAGTAAACACGAAATTGAAAACTTCATCGACTTCAGAAAATTTCTGTCTTCAATCTGAAACAAGTCCCAAGTCGATAGGCCCCTTAATAAGGAAGTTGGGGCCCCAATTTTCCAAACGCTGTAACTTGGAAACGAGCGGAGTAAACACGAAATTGAAAACTTCATCGACTTCAGAAAATTTCTGTCTTCAATCTGAAACAAGTCCCAAGTCGATAGGCCCCTTAATAAGGAAGTTGGGGCCCCAATTTTCCAAACGCTGTAACTTGGAAACGAGCGGAGTAAACACGAAATTGAAAACTTCATCGACTTCAGAAAATTTTTGTCTTCAATCTGAAACAAGTCCCAAGTCGATAGGCCCCTTAATAAGGAAGTTGGGGCCCCAATTTTCCAAACGCTGTAACTTGGAAACGAGCGGAGTAAACACGAAATTGAAAACTTCATCGACTTCAGAAAATTTTTGTCTTCAATCTGAAACAAGTCCCAAGTCGATAGGCCCCTTAATAAGGAAGTTGGGGCCCCAATTTTCCAAACGCTGTAACTTGGAAACGAGCGGAGTAAACACGAAATTGAAAACTTCATCGACTTCAGAAAATTTCTGTCTTCAATCTGAAACAAGTCCCAAGTCGATAGGCCCCTTAATAAGGAAGTTGGGGCCCCAATTTTCCAAACGCTGTAACTTGGAAACGAGCGGAGTAAACACGAAATTGAAAACTTCATCGACTTCAGAAAATTTCTGTCTTCAATCTGAAACAAGTCCCAAGTCGATAGGCCCCTTAATAAGGAAGTTGGGGCCCCAATTTTCCAAACGCTGTAACTTGGAAACGAGCGGAGTAAACACAAAATTGAAAACTTCATCGACTTCAGAAAATTTTTGTCTTCAATCTGAAACAAGTCCCAAGTCGATAGGCCCCTTAATAAGGAAGTTGGGGCCCCAATTTTCCAAACGCTGTAACTTGGAAACGAGCGGAGTAAACACGAAATTGAAAACTTCATCGACTTCAGAAAATTTCTGTCTTCAATCTGAAACAAGTCCCAAGTCGATAGGCCCCTTAATAAGGAAGTTGGGGCCCCAATTTTCCAAACGCTGTAACTTGGAAACGAGCGGAGTAAACACGAAATTGAAAACTTCATCGACTTCAGAAAATTTCTGTCTTCAATCTGAAACAAGTCCCAAGTCGATAGGCCCCTCAATAAGGAAGTTGGGGCCCCAATTTTCCAAACGCTGTAACTTGGAAACGAGCGGAGTAAACACGAAATTGAAAACTTCATCGACTTCAGAAAATTTTTGTCTTCAATCTGAAACAAGTCCCAAGTCGATAGGCCCCTTAATAAGGAAGTTGGGGCCCCAATTTTCCAAACGCTGTAACTTGGAAACGAGCGGAGTAAACACGAAATTGAAAACTTCATCGACTTCAGAAAATTTTTGTCTTCAATCTGAAACAAGTCACAAGTCGATAGGCCCTTTAATAAGGAAGTTGGGGCCCCAATTTTCCAAACGCTGTAACTTGGAAACGAGCGGAGTAAACACGAAATTGAAAACTTCATCGACTTCAGAAAATTTTTGTCTTCAATCTGAAACAAGTCCCAAGTCGATAGGCCCCTTAATAAGGAAGTTGGGGCCCCAATTTTCCAAACGCTGTAACTTGGAAACGAGCGGAGTAAACACAAAATTGAAAACTTCATCGACTTCAGAAAATTTTTGTCTTCAATCTGAAACAAGTCCCAAGTCGATAGGCCCCTTAATAAGGAAGTTGGGGCCCCAATTTTCCAAACGCTGTAACTTGGAAACGAGCGGAGTAAACACGAAATTGAAAACTTCATCGACTTCAGAAAATTTCTGTCTTCAATCTGAAACAAGTCCCAAGTCGATAGGCCCCTTAATAAGGAAGTTGGGGCCCCAATTTTCCAAACGCTGTAACTTGGAAACGAGCGGAGTAAACACAAAATTGAAAACTTCATCGACTTCAGAAAATTTTTGTCTTCAATCTGAAACAAGTCCCAAGTCGATAGGCCCCTTAATAAGGAAGTTGGGGCCCCAATTTTCCAAACGCTGTAACTTGGAAACGAGCGGAGTAAACACGAAATTGAAAACTTCATCGACTTCAGAAAATTTCTGTCTTCAATCTGAAACAAGTCCCAAGTCGATAGGCCCCTTAATAAGGAAGTTGGGGCCCCAATTTTCCAAACGCTGTAACTTGGAAACGAGCGGAGTAAACACAAAATTGAAAACTTCATCGACTTCAGAAAATTTTTGTCTTCAATCTGAAACAAGTCCCAAGTCGATAGGCCCCTTAATAAGGAAGTTGGGGCCCCAATTTTCCAAACGCTGTAACTTGGAAACGAGCGGAGTAAACACGAAATTGAAAACTTCATCGACTTCAGAAAATTTCTGTCTTCAATCTGAAACAAGTCCCAAGTCGATAGGCCCCTTAATAAGGAAGTTGGGGCCCCAATTTTCCAAACGCTGTAACTTGGAAACGAGCGGAGTAAACACAAAATTGAAAACTTCATCGACTTCAGAAAATTTTTGTCTTCAATCTGAAACAAGTCCCAAGTCGATAGGCCCCTTAATAAGGAAGTTGGGGCCCCAATTTTCCAAACGCTGTAACTTGGAAACGAGCGGAGTAAACACGAAATTGAAAACTTCATCGACTTCAGAAAATTTCTGTCTTAAGAATTAATAAGGAGCCCCAACTTCCTTATTAAGGGGCCTATCGACTTGGGACTTGTTTCAGATTGAAGACAAAAATTTTCTGAAGTCGATGAAGTTTTCAATTTCGTGTTTACTCCGCTCGTTTCCAAGTTACAGCGTTTGGAAAATTGGGGCCCCAACTTTCTTATTAAGGGGCCTATCGACTTGACACTTGTTTCAGATTGAAGACAAAAATTTTCTGAAGTCGATGAAGTTTTCAATTTCGTGTTAACTCCGCTCGTTTCCGAGTTACAGCGTTTGGAAAATTGGAGCCCCAACTTCCTTATTAAGGGGCCTATCTACTTGGGACTTGTTCCAGATTGAAGACAAAAATTTTCTGAAGTCGATGAAGTTTTCAATTTTGTGTTTACTCCGCCCGTTTCCGAGTTACAGCGTTTGGAAAATTGGGGCCCCAACTTCCTCATTAAGGGGCCTATCGACTTGGTGACATCTGTGTCAGTACTGTCAGTAATGTACCTAATCACTAACCAAAGCTTCCTGTACCTACTGTCACGTTCGCACGCAATCACGCATGCAGCCAAAATCCAAGAATATTAGGAATTCCTGTCAAGTATATTTTTGTTTACATTTCACTTTTCCGTTGTGTTTTACATTAGGGCGACATCCCCAATACACTCGAAAAGATGCATTCCCATGCGCGAATATGGCAAGATTTTGTTTATCAGTTTCAAGTTTGATAGGTCAGCAAATCCTTCAAAAATTTGAATTTGGCCAGTGTCACCAAATTTTTTTGCAAATATCTTTGAATGGGAATCCGCCTCAAGTCTTCATGATATTCAAAACTAATTGACCACGCCCCTTTTCCCGAAAAATTTTCGCCTGCGACGCTATTTCACTCGCTTCGCTCGCACTTGTACTCTTTTTGTGTGGTTTGAGGATGGTAACCCTAAATGGAACGAATGCAATTCGGTTCAAGAGCAGCTCGGTATCAAGCAAGTTCGGAATTGGAACGGTTCCAGAGCAGTCCCAGTCGAAAACGCCATTACATACAGAAAACGCTATTTAACGCACTTAATTTTCGGCAATAATCAACTCAATCAGTTTGTTCTCAGTAAAGCTGTGCAGTAAAGTTAATTTTTATACTCACAATACCAAAACATTTCGGATGACTCACTCGCAACAGTACCGCTTTTCGTAATTTTTTCACTACTGCAAACCAAGACCTTGCCGTTCCTTTGAGAGCGATGTCTGGAAGTCTTGTGCCATTTTTTTTTTTAAAGAACGTGAAAGACATTTCACTAGGACGGGGTGCACCATATTGCACACACTTCCGATGTTATTATTAGGGCTCGATACCAAGCATAGACATACCAAGTTGCAGGCGCAAAAGTTAGGACGGCGTAACTTGCCAAATAGAGCGGTCTGATTGGCCGTTGCTATAGTAACCGCACTTACGGCTGTCTCAGCCCCAACTTGGTATCGAGCCGTTAGATTCATTCGATGGGTTGGTAAACTGGGCGATAATAACTGGTGTATTCAACAATATTCCGAATTGGCGAGTTTCAAGATCGAATACGCCATCTGACGGCCAACGTGTAAACGACGTTTGTGCACGGATCAACCTCAGATTTGTGTGGGCTCTTATGAGCGTTGCGGTGTTTGGCGACTTCAATTGACCCCATCTGACTTGACGCGGCGTTATTTTTTTCCAACAAAGTACGTGAGCCACGCATGTTTCATTATCTTGAATATACTAGGTGTCGTCGGTTGCAAAAGCATTCCATTTTTAAATAGGAGTGGCACGTGTACGACGACTGGGAAGCAAAAGTGGCATCAGAATGGAAGGTGGCAAGATAGATAGTGACAAAAAGTGGCGGAGAATTTGTTGTGTTTCCGAGTGCGAGTCGCGCTGTGGAAACCGGAAAAAGGAAGAGTTACATTTTCACCGTTTCCCGTCGAAAGCGAAAGACGCAGGCTGGGTAGTCAAGATGACAAACTCGGCACTGTGGAAAATATGACACGAGAAAAGCCTGGGAAGTGTCGCTGAAAATGGGAACTTTTTATGGCTGCATCGAAGAAGCACAGTCTGCGATATGTTTATGTGTATGTCAGTATGTCCCGGACTGGCCTGCTTTTGCAAGTGCATTTGAACGTTCCATTTTCACAGGAACTGCTACTACTATTTCTTTTAATTACATTCCCAGTTCCTCGTGAGGAGATTCATACCATGCGCTTGTTTGTAAACACAATCCAAATATGTCTATGTTAAAATTGATGCTTGATAGGGTTCGCTTTCGACCGCTTTCTCACAACCGAGAAATTGTGACTTCAGAATTCCCTCTCCCATCACGATAGGTAGGTATATCGAGAATCCGTTGAGGCCATCAAGTGATTGAAAAGCTCCATAACACTCAATTGCGCTTCTGCCATTTTCGAGTTCTACCGCAATAGGTACTAATTAACCACGTTCCACGTCTGGAGGACATTAAAAACCGCTTACTACTGATGAGATTTTTGAACGCGCGGGCAACAATCCGTGCCCTATCCGACATGTTTGTTTACATGCGAAGCGCATCAGCAGCGCCACCATCGGTAATGTTACTCGCCAATAGCGTCAAGGCAGCACCTCGTTCTTTCTCTTGTCGAGCCACCACTGCTCGGGAGGAATCGCCCTCGGTGGTAGCCTTCCCCAAGATGTTAACGAATAGATGCTTTGCGCTTTCATAACGCAAATTTCATCAATTTTTATTCTTCAAGTATCAAAAACGTTCTGAAGTTGAGATCTGAGGTCGCACGCCTCGAGTTTTGAAATAGCCTATTGTGAATAATACATCATCTACTTTGTAAATTTCAACTTTATTACAGCCATTCACACTGGATCAACCAGAAAAATGACATGTCACGTTTAAGAGCTGGCGCTCGGAGCGGCGGCCTTCTCTTCTTCCTTGATCCTGTCCTTCTTGAGCGGACCCATGAAGTTGGCCTTGTCGGCGGCCGTCTGGAACCTGCCGTGTCCGAATTTGGACGAAGTATCGATGAACTTGAGGTTGATCTTCTCCAGAGCTATGCGCTTGGTGTGCACAAGCAGCGACTTCCTCAGGGTGATGACGCGCTTCTTGGGACCCATGCAGCAGCCCTTGATCATGATGAAGTCGTTGTTGACCTCGCCGTAGTGCGGGAAACCGCCCATGGGAGTGATCGTCTTTTCCGTCAAATCGTACTCTGTCGCCGCGTTGTTCTTGATGACCTGTAATCAAAAAGCTCGTTAGGTTTCGTACTTTATTTATTAATTAAGCTGGTGGGAGCTTCAATAGCAAAATCAGTCCTATCATTCAAGATCATGGTTGTTCATAATCCTTTTGGCTCTTGATAGTTATCATCATTGAAATACAGTGTGATTCACCCACCAAATAGACATAGCCTAAGGGTAGGTTCAGTTTTTCCAGGCGAACCAGGATCTGGCTTTGAAATTTTTCCGATAGCTGTATTACACTGCACAATTTCTTGAACAATCTGCCAAAAATGTTTAAAAAAACAATGAACTTGCTTGTTCAACTGACAGATTGTTTAAGAAATTGTGTAGGGTAATACAGCTATAACACTGTTCGTTTCAAAGTTACAGGGTGATTCGTGTATTTTGTCGAATTTTTCGATGAGCCGTGTCTTTAGAACGATCCAATGGGCTTGATTGAAATTTTATGGGTTAATTCTTTATTGACAGCTGACACACGTTTCATCAAGCAGTTTGAAATTTCCAGGGCCCTGTAAAAAAAAACTTCAAAGCTTTTTCCAAAAAAAAGACATTCTGTTGCATATTTTTTGAAACTCATTTTCAAATTCAGAAACTACATTAAACAAGCTATTCACATCGCAAAAAATTGCTTGGCACCATTGAGCTGTCAAGAAAATTTTGACAATCGTTATGATTTTTGAGGTTAGGAATTTTTGTAAATCAATATTTTTAAATATTTGCAAATGATTTATTATGGCCCTAAATTTCAGCTATTTCGTCAGAATAATGAAAATTACCTTTTTCTTGTTTTCTCAGTAGTAGTACAAAACTCAGTAGTACAAAAAGTTTCATCAGAATTTTCAAAAAATTTTTGTTACGTTCCTCAACATCAACTCAGTTTGGGATAGAAGTGAACCTGAGACGTGGACGTCACAATAATTTTTTGAAAATTCTGCTGAAACTTTTTGATACTACCTATGTAATAAAAAAATATATATACAGAGGGGTGCATGAAAAACGGCCACTGCTGTAGCATCCTCATTCCTTATCCGATGTTCAAAATTCAAAAACCAGTTTAAATGGTTCTATGTCTTCTATGATTCGACAGTAAAAAATATATTTTTTGTTATGATGCTTCTGAGCACTGCTGGTCAACTTTTGTTTTTCAAATGGCAACAATATTTTTTCAATTCCTTTTTTGATTCCTTATGCTTATCTGAATATAATGATGCATCAATATCACACATTTTATCATTAGACACGAAGAAAAAAAATTGAAACTGCGAAATTTTTACACATCACAGTAGCATCACACACCCACGATATGCACGCGATCTGGTAGGCTGGGTGCAAAATGATGTTCAAAAGCACATAGTAGATCAGGCGTTTGATTTTTCAAAATGTAAATGTCAAAATGTTTTCAAAATCCAAAAGAAGCTGTCCGTCTCTGAGACGTCTTTATTCTCTATTTTCAGCTTATTATTTTACACATTTTCAAGTAGGTATTGTGACCTGTCAGGACAAAAACGTCTTATAGATTTTTCATTTCCACAATACACACTTCAAAAGATATAAAATAGTAAGCTAAAAATAGAGAATAAACAAGTCTTAGAGACGGACAGCTTCTTTCGGATTTTGAAAACATTTTGACATTTACATTTTGAAAGACCAAACGCCTGACTTACTATGTGCTTTTGAACATCATTTTGCACCCAGCCTACCGGATTGCGTGCATATCGTGGGTGTTCTGACGCTACTGTTGTGTGTGAAAATTTCGCAGATAATTTTTTTTCTTCATGTTCAATAACAAAAAGTGTGATATTGATGCATCATTATATTCAGATAACTGTAAGGAATCCGAAAAAAAAATAAAAGAATATAGTTGCCATTTGAAAAACAAAAATTGACTGTCAGTGCTCAGAACCATCATAATAAAAAAAATATTTTCTACTGTCGAATCGTAGAAGGCGTTATACCATTCAAACCGATTTTTGAATTTTGAAGATCGGATAAGGAATAACGATGCTACAGCGGTGGCCGTTTTTTATGCACTCCTCTGTATATATATTTTCATTTTTTTGACGAAACAGCTGAAATCGTGGGCCATAATTGGATCATTTGCAAATAATTAATATCATATTTACAAAAAATCCTAACCTCAAAAATCTTGGTTAAAATTTTTTTTTGGCCGTGCCAAGCAATTTTTTTGCGATAATAATAGTATGTTTTATGTAGTTTCTGAATATGAAAATAAATTTTGAATAATATGCATAAATTATCTTCTTTTGAAAAAAGCTTTGAAGTTTTTTTTTCAAGGCCGGCCCTGGAAATTTGAAACTCCTTGATGTGTCAGATGTCAATAAAGAATCAACCTACAAAATTTCAATCCAATACATACAATGGGTCGTTCTGAAGTTACGGCTTGCCAAAAAATTCTACGAAATACATGAATCACCCCCTGTAGCTTCAAAACGAACAGCGTTAGAAAAATTCCAAAACCAAATCCTGGTTTGCCTGGAAAAACTGGACCTACCCTTAAGCTATGTCAATTTGGTGGTGAATCACCCTATATTTTATCTATGTACCATCAGCAAAAATACTAAGAAAGAACTAAGAGAAAAACGTACTTTGTTGTCCTTGGTGTGGATTCCAGCACCAATGCGGTAGATTTTCTTGTTCATTTCGGTACGGTGGTGGTAGCCCTTCTGACCAGCGCGAGCCACAGTGAAGGACACGCGAGATGGATGCCACGCGCCGATACAAGCGACCTTGCGGAGACCCTTGTGCGTCTTGCGAGGCAGCTTCTTGGTATGCCAACGGGAAGTCACACCTGAAAAGATTGGCCACGATAAAAAAAAATGTTTCTCCATAGTAAAACTGAAATTGACGATTTGAATGAATATCAGTAGGAAGGCAGCATGGTTGCATCGTCACTGGCAATCGGAAAGCACACCATGTGTTGTCATCATAAAAATCCAACCGCAATCTTGAGCTGCTTGCATTGCCCAAGCTCAAAGCAGTTTCAGACAATCCTAGTGGTCAATTCAATTTTTTCAACCAATAATAAATTGCTCTGAAGATGATGCAAGCAAATAGTAAATGCTGTAACAATTTTGCTGCTACTAGAAAAACAGCAGAAGTCATTGAAAATAAAAGATTGCTGCTGCTGCTGCTCAAGAGAGTTGAATTTGAAATTTCTTTGACCAAGCAATTCATTTTACCGAAGCTGAGAATACATACCTTTGTAACCCCTGCCCTTGGTAACACCGATGCAATCAATCATCTCATCTTGTGCAAAGACTTGAGCCACCGGGATAGGTTTTTCCAAGTGTTCCCTGGCCCATTGGACTTTGTCGGCAATGGAACCGCCGTTGAGTTGAATTTCCATAATGTGGGCCTTCTTCTGGCGTTGCTTCAACAGCTTCATCTAATGATTGAACAAAAATTATTACCAAGAAGATAACGATGTTAATAATAATAATAATAATGGTGTGGCTATACATTCCATTGCAGGACTTGGCCTACAAATTGGAAGTAAGGATCGCGCCAAAGAAAAAGTGTAGCTAGCATGGTTTTTCTCAACTTCACCGTCCATGGACTCAGAAAAGATTAGAAATATGCTGACTTGGATTTTGCTTTATGACACTGCGGCGAAAGCTACATTGAAAAAATAACTCCCTTGCCGCCAGTACTGGGTAATGAGCCAGTAACTGATCGTGTCAACATTCAAATTCAACAAACAAAACTATAGTGTACTTGAAATGGTAAAAAAAAATATCTCTTGCTTGAAGAAAGTAGTTCTCAAATGTTTTTTTGCTATATGGCTAGCTCATCCCTTCTTGTTCAACATGTTGGAAGCATACATCCCTGTGACGCGTAATACTCAGTATACAGGGTGAAAATTGAAAAATAAATCTTTGAATTTTTCTTTTTCGATGAAACAATCTTCCAGAGGAACAGACTCTTTTTATTTAGCGACCTTTTAGTCTCCTATTGAACATTTGAGAAATGTATCCCTCCATAGTCGCTGGTATCCTACGTACAGGGTGAAATCAATTTTTTTCAATGTTTTTTATCTTCATCAAATCAATCCAGACAAAAGTCAATTCCAGCTCTGTTACAAGCCTATAATCTCTCATTCAAGATATGGAAATGTCACATTCCTCAAACTCCCTGAACACAACCTACAGGGTGAAACATACTTATATTGTTTTATTTTTTTTTTCGGATAAAATTGATTAGGATAATCATCTTATCTGGTTTACTGGAAAGCATAACTCCCGATTCCTATTGAAAATGTCTTCGAGCAAAAACAGGTCGATTTTTATATCGAGGGGGACATCTGAAACATACATTAGCGATTTTCTATATTTAGCCCCCTCGCCGCCACCTACCTCAACTTTGAAATTTCAAATGACACTACTAATTTTGCGATACATTAAATTCAACAGAATTAGATTCTCTTTCTGAAAAAATATTTCTAAATTTTTTAACCCCACCCCCCTCTTCCCCCCTAAATTCTCTGAGTGTCCAATTAAATATTCTTGACCTCTCAATTCTCTTCGATGCAGTCAACGTCATCCTGTACAGCATCAAAAGAGAAAATTTTCTATGGAAAAAGTGCCACTCAAATTCACCCCTTCGCTCCCCCCTCCTCACCTTAAAAATCTAAAATGACAATACCTACTTTGTGATACATAATTGATGGGAATTGAATTCTCTCCCTAAACACAATTTTTTCGAAATTTTTAAAACCCCCGTTTTCTTACTAAAATACTCCAAATGTCCAGTTGAATGGGGGAGGTTAAAAATTTCAAAAAAATTGTTTTTAGAAAGAGAATTCAATTTCCTTTAATTTGATGTATCACAAAGTGGGTGGTATTCTGTTAAATTTTAAAGTTGAGGTGGGGGAGAGCAATGGGGTCAATTTGAGTGGCACTTTTTCCAACAAAAATTCTCTTCTTTGAAGCTATTCAGGATGATGCTGACTAAACTGAAGAGAATTGAGGGGTCCAGAATATTAAAAGGGACACTCAGAATTTTTGGGGAGAAGGGGGGGTAGAGTTAATTTTTTTGAAAATGACTTTTTCAAAAAGAGAATTTAATTTTCTTCAATTTGATGTATCGCAAGGTAGGTAGTGTCATTTGAAGTTTAATTTTTGGGGTGGGTGGGGGTGAGGGGGCTGAAGATAAATCGCAAAAATGCTTGATGCTATAAGATTATCATCCTAATTAATGTGACTCGGGAAAAAAATAAAAGAAAAAAAGAGTGTTCCACCCTGTATGTCATGTTTTAGCAGTTAAAGGAATGTGACATTTTTCTATCTTGAATGAGAGATTATAGACTTCTAACAGAGCCGGAATTGGTCTTTGTCCGAATTGATTTGATAAAGATAAAATTTATTTATTTATTTCACCCTGTGCGTTGAATACCAGCAGCTATCGAGGGGTGAGTTTTCACACGTTTAGTAGGAGACCATCAGGTTGCTGACTAATGAGAGGCTGTTTTTTTCGAGAATTATTTCACCGGGATAGAAAAGTTCTAAGGTTTATTTTTCAATTTTCACCCTGTATACTGAGTATTATGCGTCACAGGGATGTATGCTTTTAACATGTTGAACAGGTGGGGATGAGCTAACCATATAGCAAAAAAACCTTCTAAGAACTACTTTCTTCAAGCAAAAATTCTAATTCAAATATACTACTATTGCAATTCGCAAAGACAAAATACAAAAGCTGCATTCCTTTCACCATCAATCTCAGATATACTCATTTCAGTTGGCAGTGCTGTCTCACTCGCTCTTTAGCTATTTCTCGCTTTGTCTCTCTCTGAGATGGGGTAAGGAGATTGTGGTGTAAGAAAAGCACGCCAAAAACTAAACTGAAACTAACCTGAGTGTGCGCAATGACACGCACGACTTTGCAGTACTTGATGATTTTCTTGAAATCCCTCTCGATCGATTTCTTGCCCAAATCATCGGACCACTTCTTCGAAGCCTTGGTGAATGCCTTCTTCTTGGATTTGTACCTGACAGCAACACACGTTATTCGTTTCTTGAGCGATTTCAGCACCAAGCTACAATCTCTGCAAGAACGAAAGGGCAAGCCTCATAGTTTAGAGGAGACTACGCCCTTTGGATCCATTTCGACTCTTTCGAGCGTCTCTAATGGACATGTTCTTATCAACTCTCATGCAGCCATTGGAGAGCTTTATTACGATTAATATTCGGCTTTCAAGTCTTTTCATTGAGAAAACTAACTCACCAGTTCTTGTAGAAACGTCTGCGGCAGTCTTCCGACAGATGCTCAGCCCAGACCGTGGCCAGGGCACGCAGACCGTGCGGCGTTTCGATGTAACCGACGACGCCGACGACCATCATCGGTGGCGCTTCGAGGATCGTCACGGCTTCGACGATTTCTTTCTTGTTTATCTTTGAACCTGGACGATCAGCCTCACGCACGACGTGGGTCATGCCGGCTTTGTAGCCGATGAAGGCGGTCAAATGGACCGGCTTCGAAGGGTCATCCTTGGGGAAGGCCTTGACCTTACCGCGGTGGCGCTGGGACCTCTTCTTGGGGTAGAATCCCATTGACCCATGGCGGGGAGCACTGAACTTCCTGTGCGACTGCAAAGGTGCAAAACCACATTGTTTTAGTAAGGTACACGTGAAAACAGAACGCGGGCTTGGGCGACATGCAACGTGAATCAGACCGCCCTAGAACATTTCCACATGGAAGTTCGGTAGAACCATAAACGAAAAAGATATCTAAATCATCATTTGAACTGAACGTTCCTGAACGAAATGGTGCACTTGATATATACAGATGAGCACGAATTTTGAGAATTTTTCAAGATAAACGGATTTTCTAAGCTGGAGAAGGAACTAACAACTCACCATGATCGACGTCGAATTCAAAATGGACGATGACGTCTGCGTCGTTCGCTTTTATAGCCGAGCGCGCTGTTGCCGGCTTGTCGCCATTAGTTGCAGATTCCACCACCGCGTCCACTGAAAACGAAAAATAATATTCCATCGACATTAGAAGTTATATTGAACCGTCTAGGACTTTTTCGATCTATCGAAGAATAAGAATTATTCAAGTTTGCGAGTACAAAATCACCCTCTTCCTCTGGTCAACGATCGAGCATGGCCTTGGGGGTGTCACTAAAACGCATGCGGCATGCAAATTGCATGCGGGGCACAAGGGCCCCTCCGACGGGGCTGATTTTCAGCACACGCGTGCTGCAAGGCCTGCAGAGTCTATCCACAAAAAATCAGCCCCCTACCTATTGCATAAGAGTAGTTTACTCGGAATTCAAGGAGTATAGGCAACCAACAATACACCAACAGGGCTATTTTTGGGACTACTGGTTCAATGCTGGAGATTCATGTAATTTCTACGATCGCTCCAGCCATTGACATTCCACGGCGAGTGGGCGAGTGAGGGAAGGGGGGCGGTGGTGGTGGTACCTTGGTGAGGGGGTGATATAACTCTATACAATAGTTTTCCCAAAAAAAATAATTAAAAATAACAATTTCATCTGAGGGGGGGTGTAGTTTTTTAATCCTCGTTTTTGTCTATTTTGAAGCGTAAGGTGCACAAGCGACTGATTAAAGAAAATGTCAAAAATCAAGCCCGCGCAGCAGCCGAAATAGTGTTTCACCCCAGCTTGTCTATTCTGCATGCGGGTTAATAACTTTTGAAGAAGCAATACCAGCGCCTCCAGATTTTTACAGGACCTCTTCATCAGGCTGCAGCACCTTTAAGCAAAGAAAAACCACCCCTAAAACCACCCCTTTCAAAAGATGTTTTTGAAAAAAATCCCTATCCATCAAGGGAGTGGCTTTTTTATGTGCATTTTTCCGCCAAAAAATACATAACCGACTAATCAAAGAAAATGGCAAGAATCAACCCCGCAAGCCTCATGCAGCCGACGCAGCAGCCGAAATAGTGTTTCAGTTTCACCCTCGGTTTCACCCCACTTTGTCTATTCTGCATGCGGGCTAATAACTTTTAGAGGAAAAATACTACAGCCTCCAGATTTTTATTTGTAGAATTTGTAGAACCTGTGGGACCCGGCTACTACACGGGTAGTGTTTTAGCCCCCCGACAGAAAGTTCAGGGACGAATCAGGAAGGAAGGGGTTGGAGGGTGGTCCAAAAATCAAAAATTAAAAATCAAAAATCAAAAATATTTTTTCCAATTTTGATAATGCCGATGGGCTCAAACCAAACTTCATCCTTGTGGTTTCCGAAAGAGACCTAAATGGTAAGATTCTGTCAAGGAATAAACCCACGGGAATTGATTCCACCAACGCTTTTTACCAATATAACTCCGTCCTTAATCCCAAGAAAATTGTTTCACTCCTGACAAGGAGGATGCACAAGGCACCGATTATTTTTAATGTCAGTCTGATCGGGAGTCTTTTTCCCGACTCTGTCACGACGTTTCTTTTTTGCGACAATTTCGACGTCTTATTTACGAGACGATTCTGACGTCTCATTTCCACGACGATATCGACGACGATGATTGATTACTGATAGGATTACTGTTTCGGTTCCTCATTTATTCGCCCGACCCGCGCGACGAACATTTCAATTTCGCCAGGAGAGACAACTACTCACCTGGGTTTCTGATGCGACTAAGAAAGTTGTTGACGGGAATCGCTTTTTTAGCGCACTTCTCCAAACGGGAAGGCGCTTTTGTCCTCGCTTTGTCCGTCCGTCCGTCCGTCCGTCCGTCCGTCCGTCCGTCCCCGCATCTAGTCCTAGACGAAAAGGTTTTTGCGAAAAATTTTTACTCCATTGGGTAGCTCATGACCTTGTATCCCGAACCAAGAAAAATCTTGACGAAATAATAATAAACAATGACAATAATAACAATTTAGTGTGACGCGGCATTGCCGTTGAATGCTGCATTTCAGAAGCCGGCCTGATCTCGAAAGTTATCACATGCGAGGAAGTACCCGATCTTATCATTTTACCATAATACATATGGGGAGTTATATTTAGAGGATGATTTGAACTTTATTTTAATGAAAATTTCACATCGGTGCGAGGTGCCGATTAGTAGTTATTAATTTTTGAACATGACTCCGAAACTACGGCTCGGCCGCAAATGATTTATTCGTTGCTTGCTGGTGCTTGATATCCTTTCCTCCGAACAAAACGAAATTCAATACAGAAAATATTTTAACTCGAATGGGTAGCTCATGGCCTTGGTACGCGAATCAAGAAAAATGTTGCCGAAATAATCATGAACAATTACAAAAATAACATTTTGGTGTAGGGCGGCTTCGCCGATCAAGTGCTGGCATTCGCGGTAAGATGTAGAAAGTTGCGATATGCAGGCAACTACAATTTCTTAATGAAATACATCACTGCATGTACGGCATTATATACTGACGGACAAAATTAGCGTTACACTTTTTTAAAATTTCGGCGAAGACGAACCCGTCAACAGATTTTTTCAAAATTTTTCGAGGAGCAAGCTTGAAGTGTTTTCTTCAAGTCCACAAACGCGCAAAGACGTGGTCCCCAAGATGACTGAGTTGTACGGTCTAAAAGGTAGAAATGACCAGAAACCATTTTCGTAGAATTTTCCAACACATTCAAGAGTTTTTCCTAATGCTGCAGAAAAGGTAGTTCTCACTTAAAATCGTGTCAGTAGGTGGTTCATACCCTTTGTAGTCTTCCTGCATGATTTGAACAACGGAAAATGTTCACCCACTCAGTGTTAGTTCTTTGTTGAATGAAATGAAAAAATTTACGTATGATTTTCAAAAATGCTTTGTGTAATTGGAAAATCTGTTTTTCACGTACTTGAGAAGGTAATGCAGCAGCGAATGGTTGAAAACATTTCTTGTCTCCTTCACAACCTCTTCATGTGGTAAGTCATTTCCTTACCATCAGCTGATAAACCGTTGTCGAAAGAATCAAAACAGTCTCGGTGATACCTCAAGGTTCATTGGAACCTCAGAGCGCCATCGGCTTGGTATCCGACCTTCGAGGTCCTCGATTAACCATAATTTAACACCTTGTTGGTACCCTCTACAAGAATGGTAAAGGAAGCAGATTTTTTCAAACTCGCTCGAAAAAATGCTTTTTCATTTGCCATTTATCTGATCTGTTAACTCAAATGCACAAAAAATCCTCATCTTGTGTTTTGAAGTCAATTTTTGTGACTTCCGTACATCAACTTGCACCCAGTGCAACTTTTAGGATTTTTATCGCATTTTATTTATCGTTCGTCAAGAGAAACCTCGATGCCTTCATTCATCAACGTAATCATGAAAATGCCGTGACCGGACAATTCGTCCCGCGGACAATTCGTAGCGGACAATTCGTCGCGGACAATTCGTCCCGCGGACAATTCGTCCCGCGGACAATTCGTCTCGCGGACAATTCGTCCCGCGGACAATTCGTCTCGCGGACAATTCGTCCCGCGGACAATTCGTCTCACGGACAATTCGTCGCAAAATAATGTTTTGCCCTTTGTCTTAACTTTAACAAGTCCCTTTGTCTTTCCTCGTTGCTTTTCGAACTTTAGTAAGCCCCTTTATTCCTTTATGTAGTATTTAGAGCCCTACTGCGCACCCTGGTTTCTTCATGTCTTTGGAGCTCTGCTTAGTCCCCTTGCATTATTCCGAGAATTTTTGCTAGTACATCAAGCTTTGGGATCACCACGTCAGTGGGAGCACTAGTAAGCTCCCTTATACTTTCATGAGATATTTGGCCCCTATCGAGCCCCTCATCTTCTCTAGTGTAATTTTTGAGCTCTAATGAGTCCTCTTATGTTTTTTATTGCTTTCAGATTTCCATAAGGTCCCTTTTGCAGTCTTGTGTTATCAAGAGCTTCACTGGGCCCCCTTATTCTATATTCAACGTAATTTGAAGCCCTGCTGAGCCCCCTTGAATTTTCCATGAATTCCGGAGCAGCAAGCAGCGTTATGCCGTCATGGCATGTTGAAGCCCTATCGGGTCCCATTGTGCCTTCAGGTGTAGTTGGAGCCCTGTTGAGCCTCCTTATGTTTTTTCATGACTTTCGGAGTAGGTACCAGTAAGCCCCATTTAACGTTATTTTGTTATACAGAGCTCCATGGGGCCTCCTTGTCTCTTCAATACCGTTTGAAGTTCTGTTGGGCCCCCTTGCACTTTTCCTATAGGCTTTTAGCAGTAGTAAGTCCCTTGTGCCTTTATGTTATATTCGACTCCTAATCCCTTGTTTCTTCAAATATAATTTGGAGCCCTAATGAACCCCCTTAGAGCCCTTTGAGCCTCCTTGTGTCACCAATATCATTTGAAGCCCTACTGAGCCCCCTTGCATTTTTCCGCGACTTTCTGATTTTTATTGAGCCCTGCGTCATTTGCAGCCCTAATGAGCCGCCCAATGTGTTTTCGTGGCTTGTGCGTTCTTGCATTGCTGGAGGCCCTAGTGTAAGTCCCTTGTGCCTTCATGTGATATACGGAGCCCTATCGGACCCCCTTGTGTCCGCAAGTGTAGTTTGGCGCCTAGTGAGCCCTCTTCTTTTTGGTCTGGCTATCAGAGTTCCAGTAAGCCCCTTGTTGCCTTCTTGTGTTATTCGGAGCTCCATCGGGCCCCTTTTCTCCTCACGTCTTTTGAAGCCCTGCTGAGCCCCCTTACATCTTTCCGCGAGTTTCGGAGCAGTAGCAAGCACCTTCTGCCTTCAGGTGATATTCGGAGCCCTGTCGGGCCCCATTGTGCAAGCAGATAAGCTTGATTATAAAGAGCTTCATTGGGCCCCCTTGTCGTATTTCCGTGGCTTTCGGAGCTCTATCGGGTCTCTTTGTACCCTTATGTGTAGTTTGGAGCCCTAACCAGTGCAGTGACTATGCAGTGAGTCCTCTTTTGCCTTTTCTCGTTATAAAGAGCTACTTGTGTCACCAATATCAGATAAAGTTCTACAGAGCTCCCTTGCACTTTCCCGTGATTTCTGGATTTTTCATGGGCCCCTCCTGCCCTATGTGTCCATTAGAGCCCTAACGAGCCCCCTCATGTGTTTTCGTGGCTTTCAGAATTCCAGTAAGCCATCTTGTGCGCTTTTGCATTTCTGGAAGCCCTAGTGTAAGTCCCTTGTGCCTCCATGTGATATACGGAGCTCTATCGGACCCTCTTGTGTCCGCAAGTGTAGTTTGGAGCCCTAGTGAGCCCCTTTGGGTCCATAAGTATATTTTGGAGCCCTAATGAGCCCCCTTGTGTCCATAAGTATAGCTTGG
Source organism: Anaspis maculata (assembly GCA_949128115.1). Taxonomy (NCBI): domain Eukaryota; kingdom Metazoa; phylum Arthropoda; class Insecta; order Coleoptera; family Scraptiidae; genus Anaspis; species Anaspis maculata. Next base: position 25,075 of record OX421966.1, read on the forward strand.
AGCCCTAGTAAGCCCCCTTTTGTTTTTCCATGACTATCAGAATTCCAGTAGGCCCCCTGTTGTCGTCTTATGTCATCCAGAGCGTCAGTGGGCCCCCTTGTTTCTTCAAACGTCTTTTGAAGCCGTGCTGAGCCCCCTTGCATCTTTCCGGGCTTTCGGAGCAGCAGTAAGCACCTTGTGCCTTCATGTGATATTCAGAGCCCTATCGAGCCCCCTTGTGTCTTCAAGTGTAGTATGGAGCCCTAATGAGCCCCCTTGTGTTTTTTCGTAGCTTCCGGAATTCCAGTGAGCCCCTTTTGCCTTTTGTTGTTATTTAAAGCTCCTTGGGCTCCCTTGTGCCGTTATGTGATATGCGGAGCCCTATCGGACCCCCTTGTGCCGGTCAGTGTAGTTTGGGAGTCCTAGTGAGCAGAGGCGTATCTACGGGGGGGCAAGTGGGGCACGTGCCATGGGCGCACTTTGATCCTCAGGGCGCAAATGAGAAGAAAAGATAAAATGTAAAAAATTAAAAATGAAAAAAATGAAATAATGTAGATATTTGAACTGTTGGGCGCAATTCGTGTGAACAATAATTGACAAGCGAAATGCGAATAGTGAAAGAAGGAAAAAACCAAACCAATACATTCAAACAGACGATATCAACTCTCGACTTTCATCCGATCCAGATACCTATAGCCTAATACGGGGGCCCAATTTGTCGTTGACCCACCTGAATAGGCGATTGACCTTATTGGGGAAAATGGCCGTTTCGTCTAGGAAGTTTTAGGGAATTAATTGTCAGAAGAGGTGTAAGTTGCCGCAGGCAACGTCGGCTTTTACGTCAATTGGTGGCACGTCAAAACTGTCACTTTGCTACTGTCTTGTGCAGTCCACTACAAGTCAATAATGTGGGTATTGCAGGTAATACAGGTGCCCACACGGTAAAAAATTTCTCTGAGTGAAGCAGGTTTCCAAATGAGTGAACAGAATTTTTGAGTGGAATTGATTCCAATTGATTGAGTAAAATATTTGTTCACTCAATTACGAGTACTAATTGCTCAATTTCACACCGGCATTAGTACAATAATAAGTTTTCACGAAATTATTTCACTCAATCTGAAGTATAGCTAACTAAATTATTTCGTCAAAATTATATGATTAGCGCCATTTAACCTACTACGCAGGCGCGTGTTGAGAAACTCATTCTTCGTAGGCCCTCCGGGTATGGTAGTCAGCACTGATTGCTATTGTTATTGTGGAAGTAACCGTAATTGTGTAATTATTGTGATAGTGGTGTGGTTCAGTGGTTGCTGTGGATTGGATTGGCGTTTGCTGTTTTGAATTGCAACGTGGGCAATTCTAATTGAGGCGTTCATTGCAAAAACCCCACCTCTCACTTTTTGGTAGAACCTAATTTAGGATATTTGGGGTCATGCTAGACTCAATTCACTGAATAAATCTCTGTGGATTCACTGTAGTGAAGTTCCAGGTGTAGTTTTTGCGAAGAATGCCTCAATTGTCTTGAAGTGAAACAAATTGTATCAAAAACTCGCCTCGCTTCCAAATGTGACCGAAGCATCCTCCTACACTTCCGCAAATGTGCATGAACAGCTGAAAACAAACCAAATTTTTTTATGCCATTGGATTTCAAGACGATTAGGCCCATACTGTATCCGAAGCACCAATCCAATGTAGAGCAACCACCAAGCACATCATCATCACAATAATCAGACAATTTTTATTATACCTAATTAGGTACTTCCGCAAAAAAAGTCGATTGATTATCTGAGTGAAATTCACTCACAATCGAGTGAGTATCCGAGGGAAATTTACTCACAGTCGAGTGAGTATCTAAATGAAATTCACTCACAATCGGAGTGAACTTCTGCCAACTCTAGACTCAAGCTATGAGTGAAAGTTTTAACTCCAACCTATTTCTCTTCACTCGATCAAATGAGTACAAATTTTCGCTCAAAATTAGAGTGGATGCGATTCTACTCCGATTTTGAGTGAAATTTCACTCAATTTTTTTCCCGTGCACCTAAGCTACTAGACGTCGGAGCATGTGTTCCTCGCAAAAACGTCCTCTTCGATCAAGTACCGAGTTCTACACCAGGTGGCGTTTTTGAAATGTAAATCGCTTATTCTGAAAAAACCGGCTGCGGCGCAATTTCCAAAGTTTCTAATTCAGGGGCGCACTTTTTATGTTTTGCCCTAGGCGCAATTCACCCTAGATACGCCACTGCTAGTGAGCCCCTTTTGTTTTTTAATGGCTCCCAGAAACCCAGTCACCCTCCTTTTGCTTTTTTTGATTATACAGAGCTCCATTGGGCCCCCTTGTTGTATTTCTATGGCTTTTGGAGCTCTATCGGGTCCCCTTCGTACCCTTATGTGTAGTTGGGAGCCCCAATCAGTCCACTTGTGTTGGCTTTTGAAGTATCATACAGCGGTGAGCCTCCTTTTGCCTTTTTTTGTTGCAAAGAGCCCCCTGGGCCCCCTTGTGTAACCAATATTTTATGAAGTTCTACGGAGCCCCCTCCCGTGATTCCCGTGATTTCCAGATTCTTGTTAGGCCCCTTGTGCCCTATGTGTCGTTAAGAGCCCTAATGAGCCCCATTATGTGTTTTCGTGGCTTTCAGAATTCCAGTAAGCCATCTTGTGCGCTTTTACATTGCTGGAAGCCCTAGTGTAAGTCCCTTGTGCCTTCATGTGATATACGGAGCTCTATCGGGCCCCCTTTGTGCCCGCAAGAGTAGTTTGGAGCCCTAGTGAGCCCCCTTGTGTCCATACGTGTAGCTTGAAACCCTAGTGAGCCCCCTCGTTTCCATGAGTGTAGCTTGGAGCCCTAGTGAGCCCCCTTATGTTCTTCAATGCGACTATCAGAGTTCCAGTGAGCCTCCTGTTGCCTTCTTGTGTCATCCATAGCTACCGTGGGCCCCTGTTTCTTCAACGTCTTTTGAAGCCCTGCATGCTGAGCCCCCTTACATTTTTCCGTGGCTTTTGGAGCAATAGTAAGCACCTTGTGCCTCTATGTGATATTCGGAGCCCTCTCGAAGCTCCGTAAGCCCCCCTTGTGTTTTCAATATCGTTTGAAGCCTTGCTGAGCCCCGTTGCATTTTTTCGTGGCGTTAGGATCTCTGTCGGAACCCCTTGTATTTGCTTATGATTTTTAGATCCTTTTATTGAGCCCCCTTGTGTCTTCATGTGTAATATAACTCCCTTACCTTCCGAAGCCTTCACTTGCGACGAATTGTCCGTGAGACGAATTGTCCGCGGGACGAATTGTCCGCGGGACGAATTGTCCGCGGGACGAACTGTCCGCGGGACGAATTGTCCGCGACGAATTGTCCGCTACGAATTGTCCGCGGGACGAATTGTCCTAGCACCTGAAAATGCATACACAGTTCCTCAGAGTCACGCAATCAGCCTTTATTTTGGATGTTGCAATGGGTTTTCCCAGGTGCGAACAGCCGGTCGGGTTGGCGGGTTGCTATGCTAGAGTACGTGGCTCGTACCCAGGAAGTTTTTAAAAGTTTATTTGTCATCCTGTGCAACCAAAGGAGCCTTCCAAGGACTGGTGGTAACTCGTATTCCGGTAACAAAGGTCTACCCGAGGATTTTCAATCCTTGCAATCCTATCGTTGGTAATTTTGTATCGCTTGAATATTTTTTTCTGACAAGCGTCAACGTCAGGATCAGGCAGCAGTACCTTATTAATTGTTGTTAATTTACAATAATGAAAGGTATGATTCACATTTCGCAAAATTATCTACGACAGGATTGCGAGGATTGAAAATCTTCAGGTAGATCTTTGTTACCGAAATACGAGTTACCACCAGTCCTTGGAAGGCTCCTTTGGTTGCACAGGATGACAAATAAACTTTTAAAAACTTCCTGGGTACGAGCCACGTACTCTAGCATAGCAACCCGCCAACCCGACCGGCTGTTCGCACCTGGGAAAACCCATTGCAACATCCAAAATAAAGGCTGATTGCGTGACTCTGAGGAACTGTGTATGCATTTTCATGATTACGTTGATGAATGAAGGCATCGAGGTTTCTCTTGACGAACGATAAATAAAATGCGATAAAAATCCTAAAAGTTGCACTGGGTGCAAGTTGATGTACGGAAGTCACAAAAATTGACTTCAAAACACAAGATGAGGATTTTTTGTGCATTTGAGTGAACAGATCAGATAAATGGCAAATGAAAAAGCATTTTTTCGAGCGAGTTTGAAAAAATCTGCTTCCTTTACCATTCTTGTAGAGGGTACCTACCAACAAGGTGTTAAATTATGGTTAATCGAGGACCTCGAAGGTCGGATACCAAGCCGATGGCGCTCTGAGGTTCCAATGAACCTTGAGGTATCACCGAGACTGTTTTGATTCTTTCGACAACGGTTTGTCAGCTGATGGTAAGGAAATGACTTACCACATGAAGAGGTTGTGAAGGAGACAAGAAATGTTTTCAACCATTCGCTGCTGCATTACCTTCTCAAGTACGTGAAAAACAGATTTTCCAATTACACAAAGCATTTTTGGAAATCATATTGAAATTTTCTCATTTCATTGAACAAAGAACTAACACCGAGTGGGTGAACATTTTGCGTTGTTCAAATCATGCAGGAAGACTACAAAGGGTATGAACCACCTACTGACACGATTTTAAGTGAAAACCATCTCTTCTGCAGCCTTAGGAACATCTCTTGAATGTGTTGGAAAATTCTGCGAAAATGGTTTCTGGTCATTTCTACCTTTCAGACCGTACAACTCACTCATCGTCCAGACCACGTTTTTGCGCGTTTGTGGATTTGAGGAAAACACTTCAAGCTTGCTCCTCGAAAAATTTTGGAAAAATCTGTTGACGGGTTCGTCTGTGCCAGTATTTTGAAAAAGTGTAACGCTAATTTTGTCCGTCAGTATATTTAGAGAACAATTTGAACTTTCTTTTGACAAAAACCCCACTTCGATCCGACCGTTAGGTCAATTGTTATCGATTTTTGAAAACGGCCGCAAAGCCACGGCTCGGCGCATATTACACGACCCTACAAATTTAAAATCAGACGTGCCGAAATAGTAATTGAACATTTTGAAATAGCCAATACTAGGTACCTGAAGGATAATGGCACTCAAATTACGAAACATGTTCGCTCAATAACAAAAAAAAAATAGGTAGGTATCACTAAAAATCATGTGAGGCTACCATTTTTTCGGTTTTTCGATAAAAAAGAAATGTTCCAATTCAAAAGTGAACCCGATATTCGTGTTCAGGAGGTCGAAATCAGTTGGAGCACATTTTTTTATATAAGTAACAGAATGACGCTTATGTGGCCGGTTTGTCTGTCTGTCTGTCTGTCTGTCTGTCCGAGTCCGTGCAGAAATTAAGACGCTGTACTCCTTCTCGAGAATTGAAACAAGAGTCTTGGAACTTTTTTCCGATTAATAGCTGATGTCTCCAAGGGTGGCCAATGAGCACTATTTTTGTTATCCATACATCGTTATCATTATTCTCAAAAAACAGAGATCTCCTGTGCACTTCGATGAAGTTGAACTTCTCCTCGGGAAATAAAGCTACAGCCGTTGAAGATTGAACTTTATCCGGTGGATAGCTTAGGTCCTCAAGGACCAAATAGGCAGGTTGGCTTTCATAATTCGGCCGCCATCTTGGCTGCCATATTGAAATTTCATATTAGTGGAACGATTGTCATGAAACTTGAAACTCACCCTTGTCTAGTATGATCATTCTTATTTTCAAGCCAAATTTTATGATTGCCCCACCATCTTGGCCGCCATATTGAAATCTCTTATAAGTGGAAAGATTTTCATGAAACTTGAGAGTTACGCTTGTCTCGTACGATCATTCCTATTTTCAAGCTGAGTTTCATAATTCTGCCGCCATCTTGGCCGCCATATTGAAATCTCATGTTAGTGGAACGATTTTCATGAAACTTGGAACTTACCCTTGTCTAGTACGATCATTTTGATTTTCAAGCCGAATTTCATGATTCTGTCGATATTTTGGCCGCCATATTACAATTTTTTGCCCAAGACGGTAGAACCCTAATCACTTAACATCTTGCGTTCACTAATCCTCCAAAAAGGAAGTGCGCTACTGAGCCTCATGCCCATGAGGCATATTCGCTTGTTTTTCTCTTCAAGTAGAAACTCCTCCAAAGAGAAAATGTACGGGCAAAGCTATCAAATTTTCAAAATTTCCAAAAATTGATTTTGATTTTTGAAAATCTTGAAACTAGATAGCAACGCACATACATCCTTCTTCAAGAAAGTCGCATGCCAAATTTGAACCCATTATTTGAAAAAAAAAGGTTCCAAAAATGATTTCTACTCATTTACTTTTTCATGTCTACGAGAAATCATTTTTGGTACCTTTTTTTGAAAATAGAAAATTCAAATTTGACATGCAACTTTTTTGAAGAAAGATGTATGTGCGTTGCTATCTAGTTTTTGAATTTTCGAAAATCAAAATCAAAAATTTCCAATATTTTTTGAAAATTTCGAAAATTTGATTGCATTGCCCGTACACTTTCTCTTTGAAGAAATTTCTACTTGAAGAAAAAAATAAAATAGAACCGATTCCCGTCAACAACTTTTTTAATCGCATCAGAAACCCCTTAACAAGTGAATATGCCTAACGGGCGTGAGGCTCAGAAGCGCGCTTCCTTTTTGAAGGATTAATGAACGCAAGATGTTAATAAGGTTCTACCGATATTTAGGCAGAAATTCCTATTTGGCGACTAAAATAGCGACAGAATGATAGCATTTGTATTGAAAATTAAATGAACGTACCAGGCAAGGGTAGGTTCCAAGTTTCATGGAAATTGTTCCACAACTTACTTAATTTCTACACGGACAGACCAGTGATGTGAGTCGGGTATTTACCGGGTATTTTCCCGAGCGATATTTACCCATCCTACCCAGTTTGACAGAGAAGTTGACACTGTTGACAGCTCGGTTGACAGTGTTGACGGTTATAAGTTGAATGATTTTTTTTTCCAAGTTCCAAGGCTTTATAATCATAACCTCCAAAGCACTTGTTATTATTTTGCTGCTGTGAGCAAAAATCATTATTGTTTGTTGTTGTTTCTCCAATTGTTCGTCACAATTGATGAAAATAGATACCCTATTAGAGACCCGATTTTGGGTAAATACCCGATATATACCGTGGCTATTTACTCTTAAAAAAAACGGGTATTTCACATCACTGGTACAGACAGACAAGTCAGACAAACCGGCCACATAATCGTCATTTTCTTACGAAAATGTACTCAGGAACACAAGCCCATCCCCGTACAGATTTTCTGCGCCGAGCCGTGGCTTTGCGGTCGGTTTCAAAAATTCGTAACTATCAATCCGGGGGTCGTATCGAAATGAAGCTTTTGTCAGAAGGAAGTTCAAATTTATTTGAAAATATAACTCCCTACATGTGGTACCTCTACTATACAGGGTGTTTCAGGGATGATAACAAAAAATTCAACTGTGGGTAGATTTTGTCAAAATATGACGAAAACCTATATACCGTTTTGCAAAGTTCGGCCTGATAGCGAAGATACAACCCTCCAAAGTTCACTTTTTTCGGATTTTAAAAATCTGTAACTCAGAAATGTTCTGACAAATTTAGCTTTAATTCAGCAAAAGCTGGGTTTGTCGTAATTATCTATCAACCTGCCAAATTTGGAAAAAATCCAACCAGTGGTGTAGGAGTTATGATGAGAGTCAATAATTTAGAAGCATCCGAAGAAAAGTTGACTCAAGGTGACCCCTCATAACTTCTACGCCACTGATTAGATTCTTTCCAAATTTGACAGGTTTATAGATTATTATGACAAACCAGCTTATGCTAAATCAAAGCTAAATTTGTCGGAACGTTTCTGAGCTACAAATTTTTGAAATCCGAAAAAAGTGAACTTTGGAGGGCTGTATCTTCGTCAATAGGCCGAACTTTACCAAATGGTATATCGGTTTTCGTCATATTTTGACGAGATCTATCCACAGTTGAATTTTTTGCTATCATCCCTGAAACACCCTGTATTTCCATATGAGAACATTTACTTGCCGCATGTCCTAACTTTGAAGATCCACCCGGCTACTGTAATGCAGCATTCATCGGCTATGCCACGACACATTGAATTGTTATTATTTTGATTGTTTATTATTGAATATTTCGTCAAGATTATTCTTGGTTCGGGATACAAGGTCATCGTCATGAGCTACCGATAAGAGTAAAAAAAATGTTCGCAAAAATCTTTTCGTCTAGGACCGAGTCTAGGACTAGATGCTGTAACGCACGAACGGACAGACGGACGGACGGACAGACGCACCTGCTCTTCCCTTTTACGGCATCGTTCCATTTCTCACTATTCCCTGTCCCTCATTTTCTTTTCCCACCATATTTTTCATCTTCCCTTCCTGTCTCTCCCTCCCTTTCCTCTACTTACCACCACACTCCCTTAGGTACCCCCTGTCAGTAATACTCTTACCTATCCGCTCTGTGCATTCAGTCGAGTAGCGACATCTCGCAGCCAAAAATAACACAAATAGGCATCCTTCAGTTTCGTAAATAAGGTACCACTTTGAGCGCTGGGTTGCGTTCGAGAACTACACTATTCTGCGATTGTTGCAGAAATGACCGTTCGAAATCTCTTCTGTGCGCACTATCGGCAACGCAGTAAACCGTTCGAGAACTCAAAACGTGTCGCGTTGAAGTGACAGAATTCGCAGCACCTCCAAGCGCTGTGAAAGTTACTCGTCATGCGCACCTCTTTGCGCATGACGCATGCGCAGACTTTTTTATTTTGATTATAATTGTTTCGATTGGGTACTTGCGTAAAAGCTTACTTTACTTTGAAACTAAACAGCACTGCGATCGCCAATCAGTGATATTGACAGTGACATTTCCAGCACAGCGAAAATCGTTCGGAAAGTGGTAGTTACTTTGCCTTACTAGATACCCCTACTCCAAAAATGTAAGAATCGCAGAATAGTGTAGTTCTCGAACGGAACCCTGAGTCGACTCCTCCCGGCGAACGCACATAGCGGAATCACTATGTGCATTCAGACAAGTAGCGACATCTAGCTACCGAAAACAGAATAAATAGGAAATAAAAAACTACACCCCCACTACAATTGTAATTTTTAATTTTTTTGGGGAAACTATTGTATAGAGTTATAAGGGTGTGGATGTGTGATGGTTACATAGTGGTTACTAGTTATGGCAAGAGGGCGAGTAGATAAAGGGGGATTGTTATAAATATTATCCCCCACAGAATTAACAAAACACCGGTAAATTTAAATTTCAACTTTGGAGAGCATATTTTAAAAAACAGTTTTTCCGCTAAATTTTTGGGCGTTCTGGTGGACAGTCACTTGGGCTGGGATTGTCACATCGATGGCGTCTGTAAGAGGGTCTCACAGTCAAATTTCGCTATCGCAGTGTTGAAAGACCAAATTGAGACTGCCGGCCTGATCAGCGTTTATTACTCACTGGTAGGTATACTCGTTCCTATCTTACAATATCCTGGCGTGGGGTCAGGCTGTGGACGCTCACCGTGTGTTTGTGATACAAAAGCGGGTTATTCGCAACATGTTTGGCCTTACGCCTTTGCAGTCATGCAGAACGGTTTTCAAAGAGAGAGAACTACTCACCCTTCCGGGCAGTGGCGGCTCGTGAGTTTTTTGCAAGGAGGGCTCAAGTTGATAACAAATTCTCGAGCTGAGAACTATATTGTTCTATCTTCTGCACTTCTTGTAGAAAATGTTTTTCGAACTTCGAACCAGCAAAACATGAACAAAATGTTTCCTGATATAAACAATATTAGATCAGAAACTAGAGAAAGAGGCTTTCATTCCCTTTCCGCGTTTCTGATCTAATTGTTCAAATCATGAAACATTTCGTCCATGTCTTGTTGGTTCGAAGTTCGAAAAACATTTTCTACAAAGAGTACATATAGAACAGTTCTCAGTTCGCGAAATGACGAAACTCGAGACAAAAACTTTTTTGTCGTATCCGCATCACAACCATATGGAGTTTTAGCATTTGCTGTTTTGTCAAATTACGTGTGAGTTATTGCACCACGAATTTATTCTTGCGGGTTCGATTTGCTTTATATTCAGTAAATCAATGCTGTAATCGGACGTCCGTTGTTTTTATGAATTTATTTCTTCTTGTAGGCTTGATGACCTAAATGTAACTTTTTTAGGTCAGCTATCTTCATGTTTGCAAACTGTTGACTAATCGAAGAGAACATAAATAGTTATATCGATTATTTCAATCGGCTGGGGGCTCGAGAAACGGAGCCCATATCTGTAGTATAGAGCGGGAGCCGCGTCTCGCGTTGCCATGGTTACGGCACATGTTTTGCGCGGGTGCACTTCGGCATCACCGCATCGGCGGTGGGCGCCGAATGCGGAGCCCAAGACGAACTTCTTCGACCGTGCGATCGCTTAGAATTATTTTGTTGAAATATTAATTGACCAATGGCTGAACGTTTTTGCACTAAACCAAATCTTTGGAATAAGTATAATTATAAAATGCATTCCATGTCTTCCTACCGATAAAAATCTCTTGCCGCCTTTAGCGTTGGGGGGGCGCCGCCCTTGAGCCCTCCCTCACCAGCCGCCACTGCTTCCGGGGATATATCTGTTCAAGTTGTTGCAGTTCATTCATGCGAAGCGAGCGGGGCTGCGCGCACATGCGGACGACCACGACTATTTCACGAGGAACAGGAAAAATCTGAAAATTCCAAAGCACGCGACAGCCTTGTTCAAAAGGTCCCCGATATGTGCCGGCAGCTCCCTCTATAACATTTTACCATTGGATGTAAAGGATTCAAAGTTTTTCAGGAGCTCCCTTAAAAAATTTCTCATCGAAGGCTGTTTCTACAGTATTGACGAATATGAGACCCGGTGTTTGAGAGCGGCTGTGTAGGTCTTTGTTGATTCTGTGCCTATTTCATTGTTGTTTTATCTTTATCATTTGTCTGTTTGTAAAATTTGTGTGTGTGTGTGTGTGTCTAGAATCAGTTGTACAATCTACATTCATACTTACTTGTTAAATTATTATTATTCTCAAAAATGACATTTTCAAAACATGTATATGTAAAACGGAAGCAATAAACAGTATAGTATAGTATAGTATAGTATTAGGTGAGACGGGAGAGGGGTGAGGAGGTGGCGGTAATTCCTTGTGAGGGGGCGAGTGGGGGAAGGGGGGCGGTGGTGGTGGTGCCTTGGTGAGGGGTTGAGTGCGGCAAGGAAGGGTGGGGTGTCAATGGCTGGAGCGATCGTAGAAATTACTTGAATTTCCAGCATTGAACCAGTAGTCCCAAAAACAGCCCTGTTGATGTATTGTTGGTTGCCTACACTCCTTCAATTTCGAGTAAACTACCCTCATAATATGGGTAGGGGGCTGATTTTTTGTGGATAGACTCTGCAGAGCTTGCAGCACACGTGTGCAAAAAATCAGCCCCGTCGGAGAGGCTCTTGTACCCCGCATGCAATTTGCATGCCGCATGCGTTTTAGAAACTCCCTGGTTTTGGCAACGCCGTACCGTCAGCTGTCAACACTCACCTGCCACCTGTCAGCTGTCAAGTCATCTATCAATCAAACCGCTATAACCTAGCTTTTCTGGCGCAAATTTCGCCTCAAAAATGCTGCTTTTACGGGCGTTCCGCCCGACAGCTTCAAATTTGAATCGAATCAAGTGTTTGAATTGTCACAGGTGGGTACGGAGCACTGGCCCGAGGTGTCGTTGACAGAAAATGTAATTTCAGGTCGATGGGGCTCCAGCGAAAAAGCGGCTCCGGTTCCGGTGCCGTCGAAGAAGCAGACGAGCCGTTAAAGTATTCGGAAAGTCCCGCTTTGCACTGGAAAGCCCGCGATTCCCGTCTCGGCGGCAGGATACAGGGCGCCCGGTTGTGGTACGAACCGTTTGTGGTCGTGACGAGCATAGCCGTGTTCCTCTTCTATTTCACGGTTTTGCGGGAAGAAAACGACGTGGACGAAGAGCTGAACAAGTCGTTGTACAGCAGAGTGCCTGGTTTGGAAGAAAAACAATTGCAGCTGGTGTTGGAGCACAACAGACAAAACGGTCTGGACACGACTGCGATTATAGAACGTCTGAAAGAGATCGAAGAAGATCGAAAAAGAGCCGAGATGTAGATAGTTGTATTTATAAATAATAAATTGCTTTAGGTGTTACGTGCAGCTGTGCTTTTTGTTTCTGCATTCTGCATTTCCTCAACTCTCGAGCAAGTTTGTATATCACTTCTGTCTTTCAACTAAACTGCGAACATAATTGAATTGATACGTTAGAACAGGATCGTAGATTATCAACTTGTGTAGACGCCTCAGCTGGAAATAATGATAATTTTCAAAAATTTTGATAATTGAAAACTATTCAGCACCTGGAGTGTATGCAACCAAATATACATGTTACGCAGAATCCTGTCTTACCGACCCCCAAAAATTTATTGATTATTTACAAGTTGAGGTTATGTTAAACGTCAAAAAAGTGAAAAATTGTTGGTTTTTCTCGGTAAAACAAAGCTGGAAAATAATTTGAACCTCACATGTGCTCAATTGCTCCCTTTTCAGTGCCAATATGGAATCCACGTCGCCCATTGCAACTTCTGTTATTAAAACGGAACCGGAGACGGGCACAAATGAAAAGCTGGAAACCTCGTTCTCAATCAAGTCAGAACCGGAACCGAGCAGTTCCAGCACGGAAAACGAACACCAAACCAACGCTTATCAGTGCAGCGTTTGCCAGGAATCGTTCCAAGTCTTCGCCGATTACCGGACCCATCGCAAGCAGCATTTCATCGACAAACGAACATGTAAAATATGCGGCACGGTGTGCCAAAGCACGTCCAAGTTAGAAACCCACACGAACGCGCACCTCGGCCTGAAACCGCACACGTGCGAAACGTGCCCCAAGACGTTTTCCTCAAAGCAGCAAGCAAAACTACATTCCCAAACTCACGGCGGTGGCAGCCAGCACGAATGCGAAAAATGCGGCAAAGCTTTTCGCAGCTCGCGCGGCCTGAGGGGCCACATGACAATTCACAACGATTTCAAACAGTTCCAGTGCAAGGTATCTTCAACATTTCCAGTTTTTGTCTCGTCCATCTTGAAGCTAGCTTTACAATTTCACTCCCGACTTTTATAGATTTGCGGAGAAACTCAGACCAGTCCGCAAGAGTACCAAGAACACCTGCAAATCCACGGTGGGAACATCAGCTGCGACTTGTGCAACAAGCAGTTTCCCACCGAGCGCGGCCTCCAATCCCACTTGAATTCCCACCAGGAGCTGCAGTTTCCTTGCGAGCACTGCGGCAGAATCTACCATTCCTTGTATCGGCTGAAGCGGCACGTGAAGCGGGCGCATATTCCGAACGCGTGCGAGGATTGCAAACAAATTTTTTACGACCGGGCTGAATACACCAAACACAAGAAAATGCACAGCGCCGATGCACCGGCCGTGTGTCCGCACTGCGACAAGCAGTTCCTCAAAATGAAGAACCTGAGCGAGCACGTCAGGCTCCAGCACAAAGGGGACGGGATGCAGCACGGTTGCGACTTGTGCGACAAAGAATTCATCAACGCTTCCTTGCTGAAGAACCACATCAAGACGCACGATAGGTGCTTCAAGTGCAAGAACTGCGGCAAGCTCTTCAGTTCGAGGTACGTTTCGGCCGGCCAAGTCCACGCGTGCTTTTTCTGTGATTCTCGTTGCTTACAGGTATAATTTGGAAACGCACATGGTCACGCACACGGGCGAAAAACCGCATCAGTGTGACCTTTGCTCGAAAAGCTACACCACCAAAACCAGCTTGAAGAATCACATGGCTGCACACACCGATGCCAAAGATTTTCCATGCGATCAGTGTCCTAAAGCTTTCAAGAGCAAACGAAGGTTAATTGTTTTCTTTTTTATCATTTACATTTTTTCAAGTTTTATTTCCACTCATGATGAGCAATTTTTCTAAACAAAATCGCGACAAGCGCAAATCACAATCGGAATGACGCAGAACAAATTGCACTGATAAATCAAGGGTCCTGTCATGATAAGTAGAATACTACGTTAGTGACGTCACAAGCGTGATCGTCCTCAGGGGTGGGATCACTGGAATCTTGCTAGGATCATGACCAGTAAAATAGGAGGATTGTGACGTCACGTTACTCGTCACTTTACGTAGCAGTCACCCCCAGTTAGGCTGCTGCGTAACGTTAAGTCACAATATACGTTTCCAATAGTGGAAGGGAATGTACAGGGTGGTCCATCCTAGCGTAATTATCCCATAGCGGTCTTACCGTTCAAGATAGAGAAAAAGATGTAGGAAAAAAGTTATATGGTTTGATGAGACCTATAGCCTAAAATTATTTTCAGCTATACAGGGTGTCCCATTTTGACGGGATTAACAAAACGTCAATTTTTTTCAAATGTAACACCCTATATTTTTTTGCATTTTCATGTTCAACTTTTTCAACTGTGTTATGCCTGTATTTTTGTTTTTCAATTGTGTGGCAGTGCTACCAACTAAAAATTGAAAACTAAAAAAAAATGCATTTTTACAGTTTTCTTAGAAAAATCGTAGCGGCCTTGCTTTTCAAAACTAAGAGATGAAACTTGACATGGTGATAGTCAAGTCAAAGACCAATATCCCAATGTCAAAAAATTTGGATTTCTTGATACAAGGCGTTCACAAAAAAATATCAAACTTCATAATTTTCAAAGTATCATAACTCATTTTTTTCAAATGGCATGCCCCTAATTTTATAACGTTATCTGATAGCTTTTTTTATCCTCTTTTATTTTTACCAGAGGTACCCTACCCTTAAACTCCATTTTTTTTGAGATTATCGGAAATTTTCACAAAATTTGCTATTTTTCTTGTTTTTTTTTTCTAAAATTGAGTTGGCCGTGATGAATGACAGACAAGCCAAATAGTATGCAGTTGTTCAGTTAGTCACTTTGAATACTTTCGAACAAAAAAAAAATGGCTCCAACGCAAAAAGAAAGCAAAGTGGTATCCTGGATATCTGGATTATCACCAGAATATCACATCAATTATTTCCTCTCGCGTAAAATCATTTTTCTTTGTTCGACAACATTCAGACTGACTAACCAAGACTTGCGTACTATTTGGCTTGTCTGTCATTCATCACGGCCAACTCAATTTTTGAAAAAACCAAGAAAAACAGCAAATTTTGTGAAACTTTCCGATTATCTCGAAAAAAATGAAGTTTAATGGTAGGGTACTCCTAGTAAAAATGAAAGAGGATAAAAAAAAACTATCAGATAACGTTATAAAATTAGGGGCATGCTATTTGAAAAAAATGAGTTATGATACTTTGAAAATTATGAAGTTTGATGTTTTTTTGTGAACGCCCTGTATCAAGAAATCCCAATTTTTTGACATTGGGATATTGGTCTTTGACTTGACTATCACCATGTCAAGTTTCATGTCTTAGTTTTGAAAAGCAAGGCCGCTGCGATTTTTCTAAGAAAACTGTGAAAATGCAATTTTTTTGGTTTTTAATTTTTAGTTGGTAGCACTGCCACACAATTAAAAAACAAAAATACAGGCATAAGACAGTTGAAAAAGTTGAACATGAAAATGCAAAAAAATATAGGATGTTCCATTTAAAAAAATTGACGTTTCGTTAATCCCGTCAAAATGGGACACCTGTATAGCTTGAAATAATTTTAGGTTATAGGTATCATCAAACCATATAACTTTTCTCTTACATCTTTTTCTCTATCTTGAACGGTAAGACCGCTATGGGATAATTACGCTAGGATGGACCACCCTGTATGTATAGCCACTCTCATTTACCTGGGGTCCTCGAGGCGCAGGTTCACCTATATTGGCGCCGTCGCCAGCCCCAACCTTGACCAGCGCAATCG
This sequence comes from Anaspis maculata, assembly GCA_949128115.1. Lineage (NCBI taxonomy): Eukaryota > Metazoa > Arthropoda > Insecta > Coleoptera > Scraptiidae > Anaspis > Anaspis maculata. The sequence goes on from OX421966.1 coordinate 40,982, forward strand.
ATCAAGCCCTCCCGGTTAAGGTGGCCGGAATATTGGTCAAATAACACAGTTTTCCTTCAGTTCCAGTAACCTTATTCTCTGGAAGAAGATTACCATTCAGGTCTCTTTTGAAAGCTACAAGAATGGTCTTCAGCTTGACGAGCTCAAGTCTTGAATTTCTGAGAAATAATTTTTAAAACTTTAAAACTTTTTAAAACTTGAGCTCGTTAAGCTGAAGACCATTCTTGTAGCTTTCAAAAGAGACCTGAATGGTAATTTTTTCTCAGAGAAACTGAGGGAAAACTGTTATTTGACCAATATACCGGCCACCTTAAACAGCCAATTGAACCAGTGAGCTTGGATACTTGAAGACCTGCATACGAGCTGCGAGCAAGGGAACCGCCTCTATGAGAAGGTCTATTCTGCCGTGCTAAGCCTAATAGTCCAGTCAAATTAAGCAAAAATTTGGCCAAACCGGAAATAAATTCGGAAGTTGATGAAATTTGATGGATCGATGCTGAATTCAACGTGGAATAACATACTAAAATTCCCAAAAATTCCAACGCTTGGCTTTTTTTCTAGGACCAATAAAAGAGCGCCATCCTTGTAAATTTTCGATTTTTTCTGAATAACTTGTGAACTATCATATTAAGAACACAAAAACCAGCGAAGCAAATGTAGCCCGTTAAATTCTCAAGAGATCAGTATTAAATTCATCACTTTGTGGTTAATAGTTTCTGAGATACAGCGTCTGCTAGAACGCAGTGAAAATGACTCAAAATTTATTTCCGGATTTTACGTAACAATTTGCATAGTGTCAGTTCAGGGGCTGTAACGTGGACAGAAAATGTGCGGATTCCAACGTGTTTCACATTTTTGGAAAGCCAATGCAACATTTGGTATCACACTTTTGTCTAGAAGTCGCCAACTTCAAAATGGTACTTTTCCTCAACCTTTGAAATCGATACTTGAAGTCCCGAAGAATCCCCAAAGATCGATTATTTTGATACCATGCCATTTGCCTACTTTTTCAAGTAGAGCAAAACCATCCAGGAAATATGTGAAGAATTGGATACCAAAACCATAGGATGTTTCAGAATGTTTTTCCCAGTGATGGTTCCTGAGTTATATGGGTTGAAAGACTAAAACGACCTATTTGAAGAAAAAGATAAGTTGTCCGGACACTAACTGCTGAATACTGTACGGACCTTGCATTTGATGATACAAAATGCCACTCAGCAGACGTAGTAGATATATTTATGTACTTTCCACGTCTGCCAAGTGGCATCTTACACCTAAAATGCAAGGTCCGTACAGTATTCAGCAGTTAGTGTCCGAACTACCAATTTTTTTTCCAAGTATGTCGTTTTAGCCTTTTAACCCATATACCTCAGGAACCATCACTAGGAAAAAGATTCTGAAACATGTTATTTTTTTGGTATTAAATCCTTCACATATTCTCCAAATGGTTTTTTCATACTTGGAAAATGAAGCAAATGGTATGGTATGGAAATAATCGATTTTTGGGTATTCTTCGGAACTTCAAGTTCAAATTTGAAAGGTCGAGGAAAAGTACCATTTTGAAGTTGGCGACTTCTAGACAAAAGTGTGATACCCAATGTTGAATTGGCTTTCCAAGATTGTGAAACACACTGAAATCCGCACATTTACTGTCCACGTTACAGCCCTTGAACTGACACTATGCAAATTGTTACGTAAAATCCGGAAATAAATTTTGAGTCATTTTCACTGCGTTCTAGCAGACGCTGTATATCGGAGACTATTAACCACAAAGTGATGAATTTGATACTGATCTCTTGGTAACTTAACGCGCTATATTTGCTTCGCTGGTTTTTGTGTTCTAAAGGTGACAGTATACAAGTTATTCAGAAAAAATCGAAAATTTACAAGGATGGCGCTCTTTTATTGGTTCTAGAAAAAAAGCCAAGCATTGGAATTTTCGGGAATTTCAGTATGTTATTCCACGTTAAATTCTGCATCGATCCACCAAATTTCGTCAACTTCCGAATTTCTTTCCGGTAAAAACCTATTTTGACTGGACTATAAAGCGCGTATCTACACTTTGATAAATTTGATACACTGCATTTTCATGCTCATATTTTAGGGGCTATGATGTTCGCGATCATATCATTATGATTATACATGGATAGCGCAATAATTAGAGCTCTCAAATAACTGCTTTATTCATATTATACTATAACATAACGGCATAAAAACTTGGCATAAAACTGCAGTGTATCAAATTTATCGAAATGTAGATACGCGCATTAGGGTTAGCACGGCAGTATTGCCATAGTTTTGTGGGTCAGTCTGTTTCAAATTTCACACGTATTTATTATAAAATGCAGAACACCGTGAGAAGTGAAACAGTGCCAATAAAAACTCAAATTTCACGTCATATCGTTCCGTTATCTTTTCCTAACATTTTGCTTTTTAATTCATTCTTTTATCTTCATTATTAGAGCAGACACAATTTTTTTTCTGGCATCTGTTCTTGGGTAAGAAAAGGGCATTAGAGAGACCTCAAGAATATTGCTAACCCGAAAGCAGACTAAGCAGGCGTCTGAAAACTTCGTATGGGGCTCAGAGAGAAATATCCGTTGATAAATAAACGTGAATGATTTGTCCAAACTTCAGGAGGATCTATAACAAAAATTAGTTGCTATAATCCTTTCAACGGTACCGCGATTCGAGAGACCTGAAAATTTAAGTTTCCAAAACTATAGGCGATTTACATTTTAAAAACGCCACCTGGTGTAGAGCTCGGTACTTGATCGTGGAGGAATTTTTTGAGAGGAACACATACTCCGACGTCTAGTAGCCTAGGTGGGCACTAGTAGATACCTGCAATACCCATATCATTGCCATGGAAATTTGACAAGTAGAAATAATGTGAAAAGGGGTTTGCATTTGTGTCTCTTATTTCATGTTATGGTTAGCGTATTTAGCAGGCTTGTAGTAGATCTAGCTCCAGAGTTGCGCAGCTGAAGACTACGCCCCCAGCAATGCACTACATTGCGGTTGCGATGATAAAAAAAATGCGTCCCGAACACAAAGGTAACTACGGCGGATCTCCAGCTGAAGTCCAAGCAGAAAATCTTTAGAAAAAAGCGAGGAAAAAAGGTAGGTGGTGGTTGACTCTGCACGGCCAGCCTGAGGTGACTTTTTCTTGGCTGGCAGGCTGGCTTGTTGTGTGTTCTTCCGTGCGGATGTGGCAGTCTGTTGCTCTTCCTTGGGCGGAAGCTATGGATGATTTAGAGAAAGGTCTGCGACGACGCTGGTCATCAACATGGGACCCAATAAATAGTCTACGGGGTCCCAAGGGTTCACAGGAACAAAAGTTTGCTTGTAGTGGACTGCACAAGACAGAAAAGTGACAGTTTTGATGTGCCACCAATTGACGTAACAGCCGACATTGCCTGCGGCAACTTACACCTCTTCTAACAATTAATTCCCTAAAATTTCCTCCACAATGGGCCATTTTCCCCAATAAGGTCCCCAAAACTTCACGTTTGGTTGCACTGGCAAATGACTGGCAATATTCAACACGACAATTCATGACGACACACGATGTCGTCCGTGCCACTTTTGAAACGCATTTTTCGCGCATTTTCGCTACAAATGCCGGTAAAATTTTTGCGAGACGTGATGTCTGACGCTTTTATCCATCTTATTGGAAAATGGATCAATTTTATGAACTGTTTTTAATTTCCATCAATAAAGAAATGAAAGTAGCCTGTCACATTTGATAGTTGAGGTGAAATATTTCTCATGTCTCGAAGCGAGTTCGATTTTTTGCTTCAATCTGAAAAATGCAATATCGTCGCTCCAAAGAAAGTGGTCGCACTGGAAGCACCGACCCTTTGGCCTCCTGCCAAAAAACCGCGCCACTGAAGAATTATTGACAAAACAAGGTACGCTCTGGCGGTCTGTCATGGGCAGCAGAATTCACGGGTAGAAAGTTAATTAAATCAAATTTCAAAGAACCCTGTCATTCAAGGTTGCATATTGAACCGAAATTGTTGTGATTGCCTACCTTCGATTTGCCATTTGCTCCCATTTTGGAGCCTGCGCGAGACGAGTTTGTGTCAGCGCTACCTCTGACCGTCAAGACGAATCCCGAATGCTGTGCAATTAGAGAGGAATCGAGTGATAGGTCTCTGCGGCCCCCGAGTGGTGTTTCCATGCATGACACTGTCAATTTTTCGAAGATTCCAACATTTCGATATCTGTCTGGCAGGCAACATAACTACGGTGAATACAACTTTTGGTGAAGCCAGTTTCACACCAGGTAAGGAGACAGCAAGCCAATAATGCTGAACCAATAAATTTATCCAGGTTACTCGAAACACGGTTCATGTGGAAGGACTATACCTACTTCTAGCATCAGGCATCTCTTAAGGTGCGTTCAGTCAGCTTATTTAGCCGCAAGTTTTAGTTTTAGTCGTAAGCGCAGCGATGCAATTGGCTGTCATGAACCAGCCTCCTCAGATCAGCCAATAAGCGATGCTGCGCTTACGACTAAAATTAAAACTTGCGGCTAGATAAATAAGCTGACTGAATGCACCTTTACTGTGGTGATATGTATTATTGGTTGCATAGAACCAGGAACAGATCGTCTATCTCTTTCAATGGACCCATTTCACTAGTCAGAGCAGAATAGAAGATGTAATTTTTTAGTGCAGAGAAAAGAGATAGAATATGCTTGCTTGCTGACAGGAGTGACTGGACCGAAATTCGAACGCGCCCCTTCATCAGAAGCTCAGCTAAAAATGCCAAGACACAGGTTTTCATGGCATTTGAAGAAACGGGATGATGGATAATGGGATGACCGAAAGTATAGCGCGAACTATAAATGACCTATGTGAGTCTATTGGAAACGTGTATTATACTTGTGACGCCGACGGTTCCACACCTGGCATTGGTGAAGTGGGATTAAATAAAGATCTATCTATCTATATTAGGTATAGCATTTTTGCTATAGTTAAATTTTGCTTCAGGTTAATATTGTTCGTTTTGTTCTGTCACTACATCAGAAATCTCGCCCTGGGTTCCACAAAAAAGATAATTCGAGATCAGTTAACTAGCGATTTTTGTTTTCCAATTTGTAGCTTACTGATCAATGGAAATGCTGGTTTATCTGTCAATAATGAAAAAAATGATTGGTCTAGTACAGATTATCGGTATTTTTTGTGGTTAATCGCCCAGCATTTAGTAGAAAAAAGTTTAGTTAATCTGCAATCAGCCTTGATCGCTGATAATCTTTTTTGTGGAACCGACGGTCAAACACTCAAAAGTCAGTGCCAATGGGAAGCTAGGAAAATAGTTTACAAACTGATTAGTATGCTTCCCATTGGCTCTGAATTTTTTGCTGAAACATGATTGTCGCAAACAACACAAGCGCGGACCACAAACTCTGTCGGCATTTCGAGCTCATTTCCAATGGCCTTTCCCGCAGATTGTACGTTCACAAGTTCTCCCACGTGACCGAAGAGAGGTTCCAGTGCGACATCTGCAAGATGAAGTTCAAACTTAAGCAGTACCTGAAGTACCACATGATCAAGCATTCCGCAGTCAAACCTTTCGAATGCATCCAGTGTGACAAGCAGTTCAAGCACAAAAAATCATGGGACAAACATTTGGCCCTGCACGGTAAGTTCATTCCTAGTCAGAGGGCCGTCAGAGCCGCGGAAACATCCGGTTCCGGTCACTTCAAGTTGGAAACCGTCGAGGTTATGATCAAAAGCGAAAACTGCTAGTCTCACGAAAACGCATCTAGTCATTAATGGTGTACTCCATTTCCTAATCTAGTTCTTACTCGTAAAAATTAATAAAATATACATACAATAAAGTATTTGCTGGTATGTCTATCCCCTTTTTGGTTTCGTTTTGTTTTTTTTTTATCATAATTATGTGAAGCTTTGTGCTTTCGAAAGTCATAACCAACCAAGTCGTTTGATGGGTTATTGTAGAGGCAGAACTTTTGAGGTGGCTCATCAGATATGACTCTTCCTTGAACTTACCGTACTTTAATTTTCCAACGTTGGAAGATCAACAATAACTGACGAGACCGACGGACAATTTTACCGACTCTTCAATTCACCGACACGTTAACTCCGCTACAGAATGCTTCACCGATAGGCCAATTCACCTGCAGCAAAAGAAGGCGAGGTGCTGTACCCCCTGAAGTAAGACGTCATCTGGCATGAAGATACCTATAACCAAAATATAACCTTAAAATCTAGGATTTTCAGGATTCACGATTCACCCTGTGTAGTAAATAAAATTACAAGACACATTCAAAGGTTCAAAAACATTGCTTTTTGGCCTGTTGAGAAGAGTACTAAAATCTTTCAAAATGACGAAAGTAGAGGGGGTCAAAAGACCATCTTTTGACCCTTCCATATGTATTTTCAAAAATAGAAGCCCTACATTTTTTCAACATTTTTCTGATACTTTTGAAGCATTTTCTCAACCGCGGTTCAATTTTCTACCCCAAGTTTGCAAACACCATGTATCTGAGGACTGTATGGTTGAGTTTTTTCGTACAGAAACCTGGGGCACTCTGTAGACAGGGCGAGTCAAAAACTTCGAAAATTATGTTTCTTCAAAAACGCCTTTTAACAATTAGATTGGTTCCTCAACCGATGTAGAGCAGCAAATCGCACGGTTCCGTGCTACGAAATTTGCTTGGAACGTAGTTGTGACGAAACTAGGAAGCGCTCGAAGGACCACGTTTTGACCCTTCATTTCATAGCTTCTAAAAGTCGAGACATTTTTTTTAACCATTTTCTGTAGCAGATTCCGTAAGGAGATTCGAACAAAGTGTTCAATCGTGGCCGGTTTATCTGTCTATCCACGGTATCTTTAAGCGTATTTTCACCAGAAAAAGGACACATATTGTGATGATCAGTAGTTAAAAGCTCTAAAATCTCATGGTCCTCTGTCTGCCTGTGTACAACTTTTGTTCCACGTCTGAAGGGTCTTATTTAATTTCTGTTTCATTTGTAAAGCATGTGACAAATTCTTTGATTGTCTTTGCTCGACTTCTTCTCGAGCACAGCATGATTGGGCAGGCAACCAATGATACACCGAAAGGTAATGCAGCGGAATTCCAAGACTTTCACACAGTTATTCTTGCGGCGCGCACAGGTAGAGAAACAGGTTCTTCGCATTTCCTCAAGCAAACAATCCGTCGACCAGTCCACCATTGAGGGCCACTTTCTGTGCAGAGTTTGTCGCGTCAGAAGTGGGTCTCGCCGATGAAAAATGTCCTGCAGTTTGTGATTTTTTCTTTTCCGCGTTTCGTGCGTTGTTGTTGTTGATGTGATTGTGTCTGGTTTTTCCTTCGAATCGTTCTGGATTATTCCTCGTCGCCCGCAAGATGCCTTGTTCAGCAGTCACTTTGAGCCTGGCCACAATCACTTCCATCATTGCTGTCGCTTTATTGGCCATCGCTTTTGCCACGGATAACTGGCTCTACATCGAAGTCAAAAGAACCAACATACAGGTGAGAACTCGAATCGAAATCGAGAATCGAAACTGAAAATTTTCTGCTGCGAAAAAAGAAATCCAAAAGTTTGGAGTGCATTCCATTGACGCGGATATGCACGCATTTTTGAAATATCCCAATTCAAATCTCAGCCTTGTAGAATTTTTATAGGCACTTAATCACTAGCTTCGCATCCTCAAACAACATTCATTATCGTCATCGTAATTAGCAGAAAACTGTTACTTTTGCTTCGATTGCAACTACACCTGGTAGGTAGAATACACAATTTTGTAATGTGCGTAGCGGAAGGTGATGCGGAAGCTGCCGGTTCACTTGTTGCATTCATAATTTTTCCACATTTTATATTTTAATGGTGTACAGCTCTACCATTAAAAAAAGCAAGATAAACGCCCTGCTCAAATTCCAACTTGAAAAATTGAGCATTGAAACTTTCACGCAATCGCTTTGATAGCATAAAACTGGGTTTGTATATTTTTGATCAAGTTTGTTAACCTTTGGAATATCTCCTCTTCGGCAATTTACATAAGTCTTCACAAAATGATGAGGACCGCTAAAGCCAGAATCGAATTAATGGACCCAGACTCGGACCCCACCTCGATACCTACTTCAAATCAATTTTGGCCTAAAGATATAAACAGTGTGCCAATGCTAATGAACTCACAAGGTCATTCTTGATTTTACCTTTGTGAAAAAGTTCTTCCGGCTTCTTCTGTTATTCACTCCACTGCGCAATGCATTTTTTTAAATTTCATAAAAAAGTAACATTTCATGCTAAGGCGTTTCCATTTGCGTTGAAGGAAAGTATTATTATACCTGCACAGAAGATATTCTCGTGTTAAGTATCTCACATAATCTATGGATGGTGTGAACGGGTCATTATCTTTCTATTATTCAAGTAAATCGCAGTGTAAAGAGGAACTGCACTTCCTGAGGCAAGTTAAGGTCTCAGTCGTCTCACTACTACTACCTCTGCCTAAATACCTCCTGTTGAAAATCATCCGGCATATTTCTGCCTCTGACATCACACTGTTTGCGTGTCTTTTGATCGAGTCATTTTGCCATTCTTCCCATTGCTCTGAGTAGGTAGGCTCCTTTAGGTAATTATTCAAGTGAATAAAAGCTCGAGTCCTATCTTTCACGATAATAATAGAGCTACACACCTGTCTTTAGTAAGTACCTATCATTTATCATTGTCCAAGTAAGCTCAATGAATTCTCGCGCTTTTAAGATGTAACATTTGCAAGTTTCATGCAAGCTTTGCTGATGAATCCGGCAAGCTATCGAGCGGCTCCTTCGCCAAATCTGTAGGGTTGTAGCTTTTCCCCCAGTCGGAATCTCTCACGAATATCTTCCATATCTCCCAAACTTTTAAACATATCGAGCTCGCTTTTTCGCTTGTCGAATGTTATCAGTTCGACTCGACACCTATTACCTTTGAGAACGATCAGGTTAACTATAAACAGTTTTCAAGAACAAACATGTAGGTACCGGGAGCTCTAAAAAGTCCGGCATAACTTCGCTTATGGATCTGGCTGACTCTCGAGCGGCTCCTCCGCCGATTGCATGGGTCTATGACATCCCCCAGTTGGATTCTCCAACGAATATTCCTATTATCCTCTTGATGATTCAAGATAATCGAGTTCGTTTTTTCGCCAATCAAATCTCGTTTATTTCGGCGCGACACAAGTTACATTTGCAACCAATCGGTCAAAGGTCAAATATACAAATGATGTTTGCCAAAGAAAAGGTACATCTCCAAATTTCGTCTAATTGGGAGAGCTCTAATAGTCCAGCAGCTTCGTTTATGAATCCAGCAAGCTATCGAGCGGCTCCTCCACCAATTTCACGGGTTTGTGGCTTGTTCCCCAGTGGAGTCTCCAGCGAGTATCTTCCATATCTTTTAAATGGTTCAACATATCAAGCTGGTTTCTTCGCTAATCGAATCTCATCTATTTCGGCTAGAGACTTGTTGCATTTTGAGGACGAGCTTTACATTTTGGCGAATAATATTCGTATTATTCGCTATTTACAACGTGCCGCTGCGAGAAGAAATGGACTTTTTACTCAATATAAACATTATCCAACATCAAATATGTACATCTCCAAGTTCCGTTTAATCAGGTTAGGTGAGCTCTATAAAAGTCCAGTAGCTTTGCTCACGAATTCGTCAAGCTATCGGGCGGCTCCTCCGCTAATTGTATATGGATTTGTGGCTTATGCCTCCGTCAAAGTCTCCAGCGAATATCTTCCGTATCTTCCAAGTGGTTCAATCAACATTTCTAGTTCTTTTTTTCGTCAATCGAATCTTATCTATTTAGGCTCGACACCAGCTACAATTAAAAACAATCGATAAACTATGGACAGTTTTCAACAGCAAATATCGAGAGAAATGTGTACATTCCCAAGTTTCTTCTAATTTGGAAGAGCTGTAAAAAAATTCAGCAGCTCCGCTGATGTGTTCGGCAGACTATCGGCTCCTCCGCCAATTGTGCAGGCTTGTAGCTTGTCCCTCCCAGCTAGAGTGTTGAAGACCTCCATATACTCCAAATGTTTCAACATTTCAAGCTCGTTTTTCGCTAATCGAATCTTGTCTATTTCGGCTCGGTACCTACCTGTTGCATTTGAGAATGATCAGTCATCATGATCGGAAAAGAGTTGGAGGAAACCCTTCAACGAGGACCTCAGCCAAGAACTGGCTTCTCCTTGGCTTGGCAGCTTTTTTGAATACAGTAGTATTTTGTTGTTGTAATTTTTATGAAGAGAATTCAAGACAAGATAGATTGTGTGTATAGATTATTTCATGAAAACCAACACCCATATTTGACATTAAACATAATTACCATGTTCAATGCGGCTTTCTATAAGACCTACATAAATAAAGATGAGGAGGAGGAGAAGGAAGAATTCATGATGCAAATCGAAACTGATCTTGTACCAACTACCTGTTGGGAACTTGGCAAAGCCTCAAGACCTATGCACAGGCATACCTACATAACAAAACACCATTATTACTAACCTTGCAACCGACATTAATTTAGAAAGTGGAAATTCTCAGTTATTCGATTTTTTCTATCAAGTCTTGTCGCACCGTCTAATTTGCATAATAAAATGCGTCTTCGAAGGAATTTTGAAAAAGTTGCGTTTTTAAATTCTGTCCTCGCCACATTAGCATACAATAAACTGTTTTTTTTTTTAATTTTACGGCTCTCGAGCTTTAAACTCTCGACACAAGTTCATTGATGATGCCTCTTCAGAGATGAATGCTAAATGATGATGGCCCGGAAACGAGGTCACATAAATAATGACCTAGAATTTGGGCATCTTAACTTCATGACGGCAAACCATCGATTTGGGTATAAACGAAATTTCTCGTCATCTTCTTCGTCTTCAGATGAAAGTCGAAAGTTGAAGCACACCCAGACATTTTTTTCGATTTTTTTTTCGCAGTCTCTAAAACAAATGGAATAAAAGCCAATGTTAATTTCAATGGTGTGCATGCAGTGTGTGAACTCTGTGCATACCTCTCTGTCTGCTGTAGAAAGTTATTGTTGAATTTTTGTTTATATTGGTTTTTGTTTTGTTTTAGGTAAGCTTCGCGGAGAGTTGAGTGGCCGCATAAAATCCTTTATGGATCACAGGTGGTGAGTGTTGAGTCTTGGTCTTCCTGGGTTTTTACGAGATTTTTACAACCATCAAAAAATTAACCGTCTGACAAGGTAATCAGTACACTATGGAGGATATGTGTTTTGCTGAAACGCCCTCTATAAATTCCTTAGCGAAGGTCGTGTGCAACTTATCATTTGCAGTGATTATTCGGTCGGTAATCACACGGCAGCTCAGCAATGTTGTATCTACCTAATATTAACTCGAGATATTTGAGAACTTTCGAAACCATTCAATTTTGTTTGTCTAGTACCTCTACCTACCTCAGTAGTAGTATAATGCAGTGAAGTTACGCTTGGATGGAATATACTTTTCATTTCTCTAATGATATGGTAACACCATGTCTTCGCGCCACAAGTCGCATAAGTGTATAAAAAATTTCTATTTAATTCCACAGGTCTTTTGCTTTTATTTAAATCAAGATAAACAATAGCTTAGTAGCGTACTTATAAGTGTCACGTCACGGCTCAATTACTATCAAAAGATGGACTTAATGTGAGAGAAATCTGTTTTGTTCGTCGACAAAACAAAATCCAAAAATTAAGACTTTTTCTTTGAGAACCACTTGGAATCGTTTCATATTATTGCATAGTTCAGTAATAACCATCATTGTCAATTCCTTTACAACAATACTTTCATTGAATTCGCTTGATCATCAGGATTTAAATAGGAACTGTTCAACAACTGAAGTGGCGCACCCAAAATTTTTACTGAAGTTCAAAATGCCCAAAATGCAGAAAAAGTACTAATTTGAATTTTTTTCCCCTCGAGGAAGGCATTCCTAGTGTTTTTTCTTTAAACGTGAGTTTCATGAAAACCAGTGGAGTAGAAGAATTGGAAAAAATAAGGGTCATCTAATATCAAGCATAAGTATAAGAGTTTAAAAATTTTAAAATTCGAAAAACTCGAATTTTCCGTTTAAAATGTTTATATATTTTTCAAAAAAAGCCCTCATTCTCTTGCCAGCCCAGATTTGAATAACTCATTTTTTTTGTTACATTTTTAGCTGCACAGATTTGGCAGAAACTCACGCCACAAGAATCTATCTGTTTCTCTTTCGCTTATTGCAGCTAATCCGGAGTCTAATGTTTCAGTAATTTTTTATGCTAGGGAATGCCGTCCTTAATACCTTCACAGTATCACAGTAGTCTGTGCCTTCACTCTTTGTCGATCACAGGCTAGATGCCGAATTTTGTTCAGATCTCCGTATTTGCTATGTAGGACGTCGCATAAAGTTCTGCAAAAGACTTAAAAATTTGGATTCAGCATACTAAATCATTTAGACTGATTCGAGAATCGCAGCCCTGCTCCAAGGAGTTTGGTATACCCCTATAATACCTTGGAACGATTTACCACTTTTTCAGTCATTTTTTTTCTCATTTGAAAAAAACAACTTATCGGTTTTTGGCCATACCTTTTTTTCTTGTTGGCCGATTTTGAAAACCTTTGGCTCGCGTTGAAGCCAACACTTCAGATCAGATAATCAGACCAGGGAGTCAGAATTTATTCAAGATATATATAAAAAAAAATCAAGGGTTCCTTCATAGGTCTCCCAAATCTGGAACACTCTCAAAATCCGGTTTTGGGAGAATTTATTTAAAAAATAACAGCTTGCTTCTAAACGAATCATTCATTCGTTCAAGTCAAGAATTGTGGGTGAAAGAATATAATTCACAAAAAACAGCCTCTTGATCACCTAGAAATGCTCGTAACTAATACTACGAAAATCAGAACAATAAGCGCCAGATAAGCAAGATTAGGTAATGATCGGTTATGATATTTTCAACGTAGTTTCATTCATTTCAGGTGAGCAAGAATATAATAAAATTCTTTCGCCAAAAAATCTTGTAGGTATCATACAATACAAACAAGGTATCTACCTAAATCTTGAAATTATCATAATGACTTATTCATTTGATAGTAATTTGATTTCCGACGAGTTCTCACGCCAAATCTGATTTCGGGAGTGATTCAGATTTGCGTCACTTTTGGTCCACCCCATACCCCATTACTCTCTGTTCTTCTCTTGTGTCGATTCCGAACCTCCACTCTTATTCCCTGAAGTTTTAACTTCAACAAGACCTTCAGATTTTCAAAATTGGTTCAAAAGAAAAACAGTTATGACCAAAAAATTGTTTCTTCTTTTTTTAAATTTCTCTGTAAGTAGTTAGCAAAGATAATCGAAAAATTGAACAACCTCTCGAGATATGGGTGTACCAATCTCGCTGAACCAATTAAAAAAGTTCAGAATTTTCTTTTCGAATTTATTGGAATTTGAAAGTAAAAAACTTCAACTTCTTAGTTTCTGCAGGACCCTACGTGAAGCCCTGTATAACAAATACTGAGGATCGGAATGAAATCTAGCATCTAGTCTGGGATAAAAAAAAAATGAATGCCATTAAGGGAAATGTAAACTTTCAGATTAGTTCTATATTCTTTCGGGAGTGAGGGCACTTTGCACTTCAAAAAAATTGTAGGTGGGCCACTCCAATTATTATTGTTGAGTAGTTTGTAAGTGAAATTGCCGAATTACATAAAATAATTATTGTTATCTGGTTCAGACCTTTATCCCATCTTCATGTCTTCATCGAATAATTCGAATAAATAGGAAACATTTCAGGATTCAAAAGCCCCGAAAAAGCCCTTTGTTCATATGATTTAGTTCATCTCAAGTCTGCTGAAGGCTGTGTTTCCGTCAGGTCTTAGGAATTGGAACTATGATCGTCTCAAGCATTATTTACTTAATCCGTACTAGACCGTACACGGACGGAAAAAGTAAACGCTCAAAACGATCTTACGACCTGAGTATAAACATTATTTGCGTAAGTAAGTACCGGGTGTTTTTTTTTTAATTGTGAATTGGGGTTAGCTGTGGGAGTGGAAACGTGTGTGCGCGACTTGGTTCATATTGTCTCGTTGCCTAGCTGACCGCCTCAAATGTGCAATTTGAATCAAGTTACAGACACACGTTTTTAGCGTTTTTACTTTCACAGCCAACTGCAATTCACGATAATCGAAAACACCCGGTATGTATTTTTCAAAATCTCATGAAACTGAGCACTGTTAGAGAATCATGCTCTTGGAATTTTGATTCTGAATTGTTCAAGAACTCTGATAATCGAAAATGATGAATCTAACCAAAAAGGAAGTGATGTTTCATTGAATAATACGTCGCAGAATTTTCGGTTTCGATTCCCTTTTTTTCTGAAAGCTATTTAACACAGCGTGGAATTTCGACGACGGTGATGCAGAAACTTGATGGACGATGATAATAATAATGATGGGAAATGGAGCGTAATGCTTCACCATCAAGATGCTTGGTCGGTTCTTTATTTTATTATTATTATGGTTGCATTATTTTTCTCCGCATTTCCGTTGCGAGCTTGACTTTAATAAACTGCTCCGTGCAAAAATAAAAAAATTGCAACAGCTTTACGTAACACTTATTTTCCGCTTTGCGGGTTTTATACTTGAAAAACTATAACTTTCCATGGTTCAGTAAGGTTCAATATCAATAATTTTCGTTGAATGCGAGTCAAGTCTTTACCTACTACCTACACCATACCAGGCTGTAGTGAAATGTAAAGTTGGTACATACAATGTCGCTTCTTTTATCGCTGCCGTGGGAAACTTTTTTTCATTCAGGTTGCAGATAAGGTATCTAAATTCAGATACTTTCTAAGCAGGTATTTTGTCGAGGTTTTACGCCGACTAAAAATTGGCTATGGAAGAAGCAGGGCTAAGTTGAAGTTGAAGAAGTCAAAGACTTACTTCAGGAGACACGAAATATATTTCACCAGGCTGAGATCACATGAAGGGGAGTAGGTATAAAGTATAGACCCCCAAAAGAGGTCTAAGGGCTAGATTCCAAGTCGGAGATCCGCCCGCGCAAATGTAGCGTAAGTCCGGTCACTATGACAACACAACACAATTCGACGACATGATTGGCTTATCGATTCCGTAAATAAGTGGCGTAAGTTGCGCCGCTAACTTGAAATTCAGCCCTAAGTATGTAGGTACTGGAAACGAGTAGGCTAGCTCAAAAAGGATACAGGTACTCAGGTAGGTACGCGTACAACAAGTTTTCCGACTGGAAACTTCATGGCAAACATTAGAAAAAGGCATTGGATAACATGGCAATCAATTGGAAAGCCTGTTTTTTTCAACCTGCATCCTCTGGTATTGATAATTTATAATGTAGGTACTTACATACCTATACCTGCGGAAATGCTACACTTTTATTTTATTTATAAAGTAAGCAGGCAGTACTTACGTGTCCAACTTTCCCGGCAATAAGTAAAAGAGACACATGTTTCATGGAAGATTCTGATCCGTCGTCATCATCCGGCTAAATTACTGGTTATGGACATGTTTTTGATTTGTGTTAAGTGGCACGTTGGCACACAAAGTTTTTATATATTTTTCGCATACATTAAGGACGATATAGGCGCCAAATGCATTCAAATGCAATCCAAACAATAATCTAGGTTGAAACTTGCAGGTACCTACCTGCCTAGCATGCGGCGGTCATAATATAAAATGCCGTATGCATTGCAATAATCAACACGACTGTATAAAGACAACAATAACAACGGATCTGCAAGTTCGTTCTACTTTTTCCGTAATTGTGATATTAATTTGCATGAGCATGCACGAGTCTATAAGAAGTTTGTAACGGTCACAAGAATTTGTACAAATTCGGACTAATGCTGCGGGTTCCTTGTGTGTTACGCAAAGGTTTTATGCAAAGAGCAATGACTGGGTGTCGTTTGAGAATATAATGGGCAGAGGTATGACCTCGCAAAACCTCGCGTAAAAGACGGTCAGTGTCATATGTTTCATTAATGAGCTTCGCATGGATATATCATACATAACGTTAAAAGAGCTTTTCTTATGTAATAAATGATGTAATCCATGTCAAATTGTCAATTTAATTCAAGTCATGCGGCTGTGTCACTGATGTAACATTTTTTACTACTCACTTGTCAGCTCAGGCATCAGTTGATTAGTCTACAGCCAAAATTTCTTGAACCAGGTGTCATTATTACTTCTGTTCCATAATGTACAGCATAGCAGATTTGTGTACGCTTTCTTAGTTTGCGCCTCCAGATAACCCTATATTGTGATCTAATCAAGTTTGCTTTCGGTTCTAGTGAGCGTAAAACATCAAAGAATAAGATTACATGTAGGGGGCGATTACGTCGCTGATATGGCCCAAATGTCGATAGGTAGTGTCAAATGTCAGTATCAAGTGCCATCTTGCTTGCTGAACCTTAATCAAACCGACGTTTCTTGCAGAACTATTTTTACCCGTACTTACGGACCCAAGAATTTCAGGACACTTCATTTTGGCAGCAAATGGGATTTTTTTGTTACTACGTCATGCATCTTGCACATCATAGTAAGTCAACCATAATTCAGCAGGCGTACCAAACTAACCTTTGCCCCAGGCCAATATTACTGGATATCCTAGAATACATAACTGAAAACAAAGATGACTTGGGCCTTTTCATGAAAAAATTGACCTGGCTGGATAGGAACATTCGGATTTGACTTGAGTGTCGAGAGCTAGGTTTGAAATTAATACATACAAAGTTCAAGTTTGAAAGATTGCAATTATTGATTCAGTAACTGTTGAAAATGAAGCGACTCACTTTTCTCCAAAAATTTACAAGT
Organism: Anaspis maculata; assembly: GCA_949128115.1. Classification (NCBI taxonomy): domain Eukaryota; kingdom Metazoa; phylum Arthropoda; class Insecta; order Coleoptera; family Scraptiidae; genus Anaspis; species Anaspis maculata. The sequence continues at coordinate 57,834 of OX421966.1, forward strand.
GAAATCTCCACAGTTTTTAAAACATAACAAGATTTTTTCTACAGTGTTCTGAATAGACTGTTTTGACCTTTTAGAAATAATACTAATTATTACCGCTATAATTATGAATATGTATATTAATTACATTTTATCATTATGGATATTAGCATTGGTATTATAGGTGTCATAGAGAAAAAAATATCGCTCCCCTCCACATTGTATAACGATTAAAATGATTGATGTAACAAAAATTTGCAGACACTACCGGCTACACTTGACCGGTTTTCGGTCAATATTTTCAAGCACCTTTCATCAATTTTTGACATTGGATTTTTAATGGGCCATTAATAAAAACTATCGTTGCGTTATTGCATCAATTCAGCTCACAGTCTCTCATTATTCTCCAATAAACTCTTAGATAACCATGGGAGTGTTTCCCAAATGCCATTCTGCGGAGGTGCGGGGTCCATTAGCTATGCAAAAATTCTTTAATTGTTTTCATTGTCACCGCAGCGTGTTATTGAAATTACTTCTGTGAGTTTGGGCTGTAGAGTTATGCCTTACCCTTTTTGTTATGGTCACATTTGGACTTCCCGGGTACATGTATAGTTTGTTTAGTACCAATAATTGGAGTGACTAAACTATCAGTTATCATATCAGTACCAATATATAATTGTAATCGCATCAATTCAGTGGTATCTCATAAATGTTCTACATATTTCCAGCTTTGTCGACTTTGGAAATCATCAGGTAGTGACGGGTTGAGCGATTGGTACAACGGGAGCCGTGAATAATTTAAATTAGCCATGAGATGTCATATAAAAGCTCTAGCTTTAGAGATTTTCTAGCTACACCTATGTGTAGGGTAAAAATCAAAGTTGAGACATACACGTACCGATACTTCTGAAATCATATTGTAATATCTAGGCGTGCATTGTGCGTAATCCCACATGGCCATATTACATAAGCTTCCAAGGTTTGCACAGAGGATTTGATGACTATTAATAAGTCTTAAGTAGTGTAGGCTCAAGTATAGAGAAAAATTGCTCAAGATGCTTTTAAACATAAGATTTTAATAATGCTCCATTATTCCATTCAATTATTCAGTTGATCCGTGTAAAAGGATGCACTTTATTGCAAAATGCTGAAGAGAACGTGACGCCACGAGTACACTTTCATGCTCCACGGATGACACAGATTGAAATGATGTAAAGACGAAACCTTTTTTCGTGGTGTTGTTGTTGCCGTTCACAAAGAAATTCCAGTACAAAAATTGAGCTGACGAACAAGATTGAACGAAAATCTACTTGTGTGAATCTACTAACTACTTTACTAATAATAACTGTTCATTTTTCATTAGCAGAGTCAGAAATAATGTCACCTTAACTTATCTGGTACAGTTAATCGCGCTTTTCGTACGGCGAAGAATGTTGTTGCGTGTTTGGAATTAATTTTTGACGTGTCTCCAACTATTTCGGTGGATTACCTTAGACAGATCATCATCATTACTGATTGGAATTTGCAACCGCGACCTTGGCTCAACTCTCCCACGTACAATAATTCCGGATGGATCACGATTTCCAACCATTTTATACGAAATCAGTGTATTTTTCTACATTTTGTTTTGCTTTTTTGCAGAATTACCTCAGCAAACATTCAGACGTCCAGAGCCAAGCACTGCTGGAAAGTGTCAATTCCAAATACTACTATTACACGAGGACAAAGGGATTGTTCAGGATATGCTATCCAAAAGACAGGCCGCCCACAGGTAATCATTTGATTTATTAAAACAAAAAGTTAATCGAATGATCAATAGAAGGATTATTCGGCGACTTTTAAGCAAGGAAACTGCCGTTTGCAAAATAATGTTCAATTTTCCGAAAATGCCGATGTAAGCTCAGGCTTGGGAAAGCGGGGCTAGTAGGAGAAGTTACACGCAACATTAATCACCAGGAGACAATCTCTAAACACTTCGCTTGAAACTTTAAATGCTGCTAAAACATGCCTAATGAAGATTTGAAATTTTCTTAGGCATTCTCACTATATGGTAATTAAGTGAAAAGGTAATGAAATTAGCGCGCTTTGAACTCAGCAAAACAATGTACAATTTGAGAAATTGCCTTGGGTACACCGCCGGAACCGCGAAGCGTAATTATCATTTAATTATTATGTATGAGTACGAGTACGTATATCCTATCTGCCTCCAAGAAAATGATGTGTATTTTTTTTTCGTATCGAAATACCACGGAGGATTTATAGAGATAATATTAATCATAAAAGTGGAGAGAACGACCGTTATTCTTATTCCTCGTCGCATCTGGTAACTTGAAAGTTGAAATGAGGTAACAATTATCATTCTTAAAGAAAGAATAGATTGCAATTATTTTTGTAGGTAACTGAAAAAAAAATTTGAGGTAAACTGAAACATGTCACGTTTTCGCGACATTCTTGTACCTGCTCACCAATCGTCTATTGTTGAGAATCACGTTTCGTTCCTTACGTATGAATAATGGAAGTTTGTACGAGTACAGAGTTTTGTAAACAAGTGATTGTTTGGTGAAAAGTGAACGGTTAACTTCCTGTTTTATCCAAATTATACGCTGCATGTAGTGACTAATATTTAGTCGCTCGATTAGTCATTAGTCAGTAGAAGCTAGAAAGCTCGAAGACAGAAGCTGGCTGGAAGTCAAAAGACTACATCAAAATATTTTGCCTTCTCATTGTTTCGCGAGATCTATTATGTGTTGATGTTGAACGAATGGTGTGACCATCACACTGAAGCACCTGATTAGGTACATCAAATCGTTTTCCAAGAGCTTTTATGGGTACCCATTACCCCTGCATGGTGTTAGTATAACGGCTTAAGGGTGCCGGTCGATTGCTATAAAATGCGTTCACGCCTTCGTACTAAGCATCAGCCTTATCTTTCAACAGAAATTTATCGCTGAGGTCAATTTGAAAAAAGAAAAGGCTTCACTGCGAGTTTTTTTAAGTTGCATTTTTTTAAATTTCTGTTGAAATGCATATTTCACAGTAATGCAAACAACCGGCGCCCTTAAATTGAGACCCTGAAATTTTGAACAAGGCTCCGGTCTGGTCATTGAAGGGTTCCTTTCGCAACGCAAGAATAAATCACTGTTGATGATACGCGATTTCCCCTCGCTAATTTTTGCAAAGTTCGTTTGGTAATGAAGTTCAAATTTATGGTTTTACAGTGAAAACCTACCTGAGCCCGGTCGAAACGCACTGCAACAACATCAATTACTACATTCCAGATGAGAACAATGAAACCAGAGATTTCACGGATGATGCCTGGACAAGACTGCGTAAGTGATTTTAATTTGTTTCGTGTGTTTCTAATTTCTAACGTTACTGTTGCTAATCTTTACACCGAGCTTTACACATAATATTTTAGTACCCATATATTCGTATGGTACTGTAGAAAACGGTGATGCTGGCGGAAACACTACAAAACTGGATTTGGGTTTATCGTATACTTTACCAACTTTTCAGTACTTGAGTTTTCATATCCTGTTATAACAGCTGAAGAGCATACTGCTGCTCAGCAGTCTTAGTTTTAACGTTTTAATTTTGCTCCAGTGCTTTTCATTTCTAACGGAAATCGGCACGTGTACTATCCAACTATCTACTTATAGTTGTTTCAAATCCAATTTGCAGTACACATTACTTACATTAAGCGCACGTAGCGGTTAATTCAATGAACTGGAGCAAACATCGAGATTATATGCCGATTTAATTTCTTTTCAGACATGGGACGCTCAATGATTGCCCTGTTCATCATAGCCTTTGTGGCAGTGTTCGCTTCTTTTTGCACCGGAGTCACTGGATGCTGGAGGAGATCCCCGAGCAACATCACGGCCACTGCCATTCTGATGCTTCTGGCATGTAAGTGGAATCTTTTTTTCGATCTCTATTATACCTTCAGCAAAACTTTCCTCGACAATTTGCGTAAAGCGTTTACTTGAACGTACCGTAAAGAAAGATTCATGTCGTTAACCCTCTAGCTCACAATTCAGCGCTTCATTGACCATTCTTCTCTTGGGCATCAGTAATCGAAACGTGAAAGTAATATTGAAAGTATAATATTTGTACAGTTAATAGATGCCAATTTGAGGTTTTTTTAACGTTTATTTTTTCTGTCGCAGGTTTACTTAGTGCTGGAGCCATGGGACTGTGGCACGGAGTCGAATATTACGAAAAGGAAAAGGTGGTCGGCGAAGAATTCTACCAGCAGTGGAGCAATGTTAGTAGATGAGTTTGCCTCACTTCTCATGTTTAAACTGAACTGATCGTCAATTCGAGCGAGATACCAATCACTTAGTTACTTAGTTCTTACCGTACTATATTTAGGTACTGAGAAAAAAAGAGATCAACTGGGAGAGCACGCGTAATTTTTTACCTGGATGCCTGATTACGAAAGTTGTATAGGTCGTGTGCACGTGATGTTATGCAGAGCCAAGCATATCTACCATGGCCTGATACCAACCAAGGGTGTTCATTATTGTATTCGCATCATACCGGCGTGCTTATTGTGTTATGCGAACATTTCGACCTATTTTTCGGGAGACGATCGCATTCAAGTTCACCTCGACTGATCCCTTCAATATTAGAACTGAATTTTATATCACACAAATTACTTGGAAATCCTGTTCCAAATCCATTGTAACTTTTAAAAACTTGCAAAAAGCTGTCTGTCTACACAGAACTCGCAACCTAATAAATGTCAAGATTTCAGTGTGTATGCGTGATCCTTGATGTGTCTCTAAGAAAAATTTAGGTTGTATAAATAGTGTAAACAATACTACTAACCTAAGAGTCCAACGGAAGCTTCACTTTACATTCGTTCATAGTTTACGCATGGTGCTACTTGTCCTGGGTTATCAGTTATTTCGGAAATCGGGTTAATCGGGCGTCCAGGTTTAAAGTTTTGGAGTATCTCACTTGAATTGATCACTACTTTACCTATTTGATAACCGAAAGTGCTACGTGAATTTTAACAAAAAAATTGGGTAGGTAAATGGCATTTCGAAAAGTGTTTTTTCAATCATAGAGATTGTTATTTTTCGCCTGATGAACGAGAAAGCGGACATCAATTTTCAGAATTTCAAGGATCCTCACCTTTCATGGAAACAAACAACACAAATCGTCTGATTTTTTTCTAGATCCTGCAAGAAAACACCGAAATAATGTACGACTGGAGCTTCATACTCGGCTGGCTGGGCGTGTTTTCGGCCCTCGGCGCTTCCTTTTTGTTCTTCTTCGGGTCGTGCTGCTTGGGCAGCGAGAAAGAGAAAGAACAGCTGAACAATGTTCAGTACATTATGCCAGGTTTGTGCCGCGCTCGCCCCCGTTCATGCTTTGTTAATTTCCGTAGGTTCTTCGGGACAATACCAGAGTCAACTATGACTGGAGTTACATGATTGCCTGGGTCGGGGTGGGTTGGTCGTTGGTTGCTGCCATCCTGTTTTCTGGAGCCGCCATGTGCCTGCGGGGTGAAAGAGAACGGGAAGAAGCTATCAACATGCAGTACTTAATGCCTGGTAACTTTCTGGGGTTCATTTTCATTATTAATATACTACTACCTACTTGAATAGGTATTCAACAGACAAAAGTCCTTGAAGTCGTTTTTGTTTTTCGAGTAACTGTCAATGTTGTGAACTCTTCAGGACTTATGACGGGTGGCTGCAAAAAAATAAAATAAGCCAGCCCTCATGTTACTGTTCATCCATCAATCATTCACAGGGTTCTTTTATTTTTCAACAAAAGCAAAAACATAACAGCCCTGTATACCAAGTCCAAGGGTACCGTTGATTTTGAGTGAAGGTTTCGAATGACCACCTGAAAGTTTTGTTCTGTGATGTGCTCTACCATACCCTACCAAGTGTTTCAATGCGAAAATTTTTATAATAATTGTTCTGGCTTGTACCGGTTTTTTTTCAATTATAAACTAGAACTAGCTATGAAAGTAAAAACGTATTTCTGTGACTTCATTCAAATTGGCCCTTAAGGCGGTCGGCCAGACAACGCCGAAAGATGAATCAAGTCAGGGACATATTTACACTTCCATAGCTAACTCCAATTCACTTTTAAAAACACCCGGTATATGCCTAAATCATGTCAAGTTTTTGTTTCTACTCCCTGTATACTCCGGCTACATGGTTGACGCTGAAATCTAGAATCGATTCAAAGCTATGGAAGCATTTTGTTGTGTTGGTTCGAAGTTAACGTAGTCGCAGTCAATTGTGCATATCTGGTGTGTTTTGTCCAAAGGTTGTGTGAAATGGACGTGTTTCATGCTGAAAAAATCGTGTGCACTCACGCATTGTGTCTCGCCTAGTGCAGTCCAGTTCCATAAATGATTTCCCTCCTAGAGAAGTTTTGTCAGCTTCGCTGGGGCCGCTGGTCAGTGGGCTTTTCATTCCATTTTCTTTAGTACTGCTGCTGCGGCGCTTCAGCTTCATTTCATAGTCAGATAAGCCACCGACTAGTCAGGACGATTTCAGTTATCGGCCGCAACAAATTCCCACTCCAAGGAAACTCACGTTTTCCCACTTCCCCGCAAAACTCGGAAATTTCGACTTGAATGCGTTCATCAGTACCACACAACAAAATACTTCTATAGCTTACTCTTATGCAAAGAGCAGTGACGTTAGTTACAAGTGATATGTTACTGTTCAAGCGAAACACCTGGTAGGACGTGATTGCATATTAGGTACATCTTTCGAGGTGATCATTTGAAATCTTTATACTGATCTACAAAATTCCACGAACGGTTCTTATATCAAAGTATAACTTATTTGGCTTACCGACTGTTGAGTTCGGTAGTATCGTGGTTCAGTACAAACATTCATATGTGTGCCCTAGGACTGTAAGCTGCTCTTCTCTAATTTTTGTTGCTTCCCGCTTCAGCTCTATTCTCTCTGTTGTCTAAAACGCTCTTTTTCTTGTGTCTTGAGATATGAGCATGGATAAAACTACTAATATTGTATATTGTTGTAAAAATTAGTTGGAGCAGGGAAGTATATGTCGAAGGTTTTGAGTAGGTACCTTTGAAAGTAGAATTAGATTGTTAGTCGTAGTGTTAGTATAAACTGGTCATAACCATAGACTTGAATTTGGAAGTAAATATACGGGTGCTCTATCAGCTCAATTTTCTCCTAAAATATTAAGGCTACAAAATTTTGTTATCAATTGCCAGTTAGTCTCAAATTTGAGTATTCTTTTGATGAGACGCTGATGTTTGTATGTGCTCTAGTTTCAAAAGAAAATACAATTTTTCCTACGACTACTCACGAAATGAGTCTCTTTTCTCATGGTGTATAACTGGTTGCCTAAACATTTGGTCGACCTGGTACCTGCACTACCTCTTCTGCCGATCATGAATTTTCAAACTGTTGTGACTTACTTTAATTGAAGGTGCGTTCAGTCAGCTTATTTAGCCGCAAGTTTTAATTTAAGTCGTAAGCGCTGCATCGCTTATTGGCTGTTCTGAGGAGGCTGGTTCGTAAGAGCCAATGGGCGTCGCTGAGCTTGCGACTAAAATCAAAACTTGCGGCTAAATAAGCTGTCTGAACGCACCTTGAATTGCATTTTCTTTTAAACAAGAACACATACATCGGCACACTCTTGAAAGAAAATTCATGCTTCCTTTCTATTCATAAAAACAATAATTTGGTTGCCTTGAATGTTTTAGCTAGAACGCCCTGTATGACTTGATATTCTTATTCATACATTTCAAGTTGACGGCTATGGCTAACGCTACCTAATTCCGCAACTAAATAAGCTACGTAGCTGAGTCCACCCTTAGGCCGCCGGTTGTTAGAAAATGCCCTCACACCTTCGTGCTAAACGGCCTTATTTCACAAAAGAAAATAATGTATCATTGAGGTTATTATGGAAAGAAAAAGGATTGCTTTACTTATTCACTGCGAGTTTTCAATTTTTTCCCAAAAAAAGGCTGTCTCTCACGAAGGCATGAGCGCATTTTACAGCAATCGACCGGCGCCCTTGAGTAATTAGTCGTGCTTGTTCTAAACCCTTCCAACGTTTAGTTTCAAAGCATTTCAATATTATTTCTGAAATATAGACGTGAGAAATAACGTAGTGGCGTTAAAATTTGTGTGGGTAGACAATTTTGAATCGAAATAATTCATGTTCACGTTTTGTTTCTAAACGGTCACTCCCTCAGGCAAAAAAATGTTCATGGGTTTACACTATAAGCAAGACCAACAACAAATTACAAGTAATAACTGAATCGATACCCACATTAGAATAATTGAAGTTATGAGGATGAAATGTTATAATCTTTTCTATTACTGTTAGTACCTTAGTTGTTTTGCCTGATAAAGTAACCGTAAGGCACAAAACGTCACAAATTCTAATTTTAAACAGGGTGTTTCAGGGATGATAGCAAAAAATTCAACTGTGTGTAGATCTCGTCAAAATATGACGAAAGCCTATATACCATTTTGTAAAGTTCGGCCTAATGACGAAGATACAGCCCTCCAAAGTTCACTTTTTTCGGATTTCAAAAATTTGTAACTCAGAACGTCTCGACAAATTCAGCTTCAATTTAGCATAAGCTGGTTTGTCATAATTATCTATCAACCTGCCAAATTTGGAAATAATCCAATCAGTGGCGTAGAAGTTATGAGGGGTCACCTTAAGTCAACTTTTCTTCTGATGCTTCTAAATTATCGACCCTCATAAGTCCTACACCACTGGTTGGATTTTTTCCAAATTTGGCAGGTTGATAGATAATTATGACAAACCAGCTTTTGCTAAATAAAAGCTAAATTTGTCGAAATGTTCCTGAGTTGCAAATTTTTGAAATCCGAAAAAAGTGAACTTTGGAGGACTGTTTCCTCGTCATTAGGCCGAACTTTGCAAAATGGTATATAGGTTTTCGTCATATTTTGACGAGATCTACCCACAGTTCAATTTTTTGCTATCATCCCTGAAACGCCCTGTATTAGGAAACATCGTCAATTTTGTTGGGTTGGGTTAGAACCTGCAGTAGGTACTTAATAAAAAATGTTACATGTTCAAGAAGTTTCCATAAATGTTTCGATTTGTTTTCAGTGTACCCTCAGAAGCAACAGTACGCTTACGCGGGCTATCCCGTCCCTGCGCCACAAGCTTACGCAGGACCGTACTACGCCACTGGATCGGCTTACGGACCCTACAACTACTGACAACAATAATAACGACCACAATGAACAAATACCGCAATTTTTTCGATAGACTGCCCTATTTTACAAAAAACAGCCCGTTTACATTCTTTGTAACAAGTAACAATAATTTATTGTTGATGTAAACGTGAGATAATAATAATTCGTATTATTATTTTTACGAAAATGTGCTTTGAAACCATCCAAAGCGTCGTAGTATCAGTATCATCATCACATTGTACATATATTTTTTTTATATAAAAATACAATGTTCGACCACACATACACCATGTCGCTACCTATATAAATAATTCCAGTTATTGTAAATAGTACGTCTCTGATATGTGTGATGTGGAATGTTGTATTTTTGAATTGCCATCGTTGCATTTCTAGTATGTTCGAATATTTTTTTAGAAAACAGACTTATTTGTTTGTACAACAGTAATTACTATATTTATATTTTAGATATTAGTGAAGACGAACGTTTGTATTTTTTATATATTTGTAATACCATAATTTTGTAATGCATACAAGTTTAATCAGGTATCATAGTGAAACATGCAATAAACATCGATAAGTACCAGGACAGTGTGTGTTTGATTGGAAAACCAGTTTTCGTGACGAGACATGCCATTCAGGCATTAGCCGGCTTTTCTGTTTTGTCAATGTGCTTTTACTTCCCCAATTTACCGCCCAACGAGGAGAGAAAGTATTGTGAATGCGCTAAAAAAATCCAGATTTTGACGGATATATCCGTTTCGAGGTCCCCTATGGCGATTAAGACAATTTCCAGAATGATCTCTGTCTGTATGTGTGTCTGTAACCTTCCACGATTCGATAACAGCCGCAACGTCTATCCGATCGACTTGAAATTTGGTCCACAGACATGAGCTGCGTTCCTTTCATCATCTGAACTGATTCTCACTCCAATTGCTAGTTGTGTCTCTCTCCCTCTCATGCAATTCTCGCTTTTTCTCTCTCTAACTGAGGTGAGATTATCTGAGATTTCGTGTAAAAGGAATGCAGCTATGATTTCACGTCGAATGAGCCAATTAGTTTTTGGCTGTCACCTGTCAAACGGAAGTGTCACCATCAAAAAATGACAGAAGCTATACCTCACGGAACTTGACTTGCGATATGCCACTTGAAAGCCCATGAAAAACTGTATTCAGAACAGTTGAAAAGTATTGCCCTATCTGTCATCTTTTTCTTATTCGTTTATTTAACGTCGGCCTATTTCCGCAACGAGGCACCGACGCCGGTGAATGCTTTCCTCCACTATACCGGAAATTTTGCCGAACCCCTGTGTGTTCCAACCATTGAACTGGTTCCAACACAGGGTAGGGATTTTTAACGACCACCAACATCGCATGGAGTCGGCACCAACGTTCGTATTTTACGTGCTATGCGACACACGGCGCGTGTCGCGCTAAACTAAACCAAGAAGCTTGTTTTCGTGACGAAAATCCGTCCCCGGCAGGGATCGAACCCGCGACCCCTGGAGTGGTAGTCGACAGCGCTGACCACCACACCACAAGCTCCTCTATCTGTCACCTGTCAAATAATAGAAAATGTCAAATTTCGAGACTTTACCATTTAATTATTCAAAATTTATCCGATAGATTGGGACCAAATTTGACAGGAAGCAACACAACAAAAGAGTCAAATCAAGTCTGCAGTGGCAGTTTTCCACCATTCTCTAGTTGAGTGTTACGAATTCGCTTTTGATGCAGGACTCCACTCAAAGATTCATTCCTGCTCAGGGATCGACTTTTTCGAAAAATTCCAACTGATATCGAAAGTAGATTGGATTGAGCGTCGGGTAGACTCATTTTCAAAATCGGCACGGTTCCGGTTTTCCAACGGTAATTTTTTCAAAATGAAATTAGCACATTCCGTGAATTTCAAAAACCTGCAATGCAAACTTTGATATGCGGTGAGCGTGAGCCCCACGAAATATTCATTTTAGGTGCAGACATGGAAATGAAAGTTGGAGAAAAGATTGAATTAATTTTTGGAGGGAAAATTTTTGAAATTGGACCTACGGTTTCCGAGTTTTCATCTCTGGAAAAACTGCAAATTTTCCAGCTTTTTATCCCGTGAACAACTACAACTATTTGTATCCTGGGGCCCAGATAACTGATACAAGCCTGACTGTTGAAATCATCAGAAATACCCAAATTCTTACGGATAGTTTATTCGAGCGGGTAATAAATCAGTAAAAAAAAACTCACAGACGGAAAAACCGTTCAATTACAACTCTTCCTTATCAACGGACTTCCGTTTCCCTTTGTCCCCCTTGAACTGCTCCAACAAACAGGAGCTGTCTTTGCCCTTGAGGGCTCGATCTTCGCACAGGTACTTCTTCAAGCTCTGCTTGCCCTGCTGGTTGAAATACCAGTCTTCGATGTCTCCCTCGTTCTGTTCCAGCAGAGTCTCGCACTGCGACTTCATGTTGGTCACTTCCACGCTGGGCTTGTCCCACAGCTCGAACGGGATGCCCAGTTCCACCTTGACGCCCTTGTCGACGAGCCCGTGCAACGTCTGGAATGTCTGGCTCATGCCCTTGGCGAACCTGGTGCTGTCTTCGCGCTCCTTGTGTATGTTGTAGGTCAAAATTCGGTCGCAGACGCCCTCCAGCGACTCGACGAGCCTCAGCTCGGACTTTTTGTATTCCTTTTTCTTCTTCGGCTTGACATCGTCCACCTCGTAGCCGGTTTCGATGATGTCGTGCGACTTGCCCGTCTCTTCCAGGCGGGACTCCAGTTCAATGGCAACGATTTTGCAGACTAGGGGAAAACCGAAAACGATCAACATAACCTCAAAAAAATTAGAGAATCATGTTTACCTTCGCACTGGTTTGCATATTTCACACCTTCATCTTCTTCCGTGACGCAAAACACGCCGGACACGCAAACCGCAACAAACAGAAACAAATTACAATTTCCAGCATTCATTCTTTCACACTTTTTTGCGGAAGATTTTATTGAAAACAGCTTCAGTGCATCACGACGATAGTAGGTATCTGTTCTGTTCTGTTTATGATATGTGGTCTACGCCGATTGGTAGTTCCAGCTCAGAATTACTCACGGATCATTCATATCGTTATGATAATTGATAAAAGGTTGAAAGCAACAGTTCAGAAGTTTTATAAGAAGGTGGCACGAATGGATTGTTGGGCTGTGCTTCTTGAAATACTGATGAATTTTTCATCGATTTTCTCAACTTTTCCCTAATGGACAACACATGTTTGAACCATTACTGCAGTAATTCACTCAAGGTACGCTGATTGAATGGTTTTCCCAACGATACGGAATTTCCAGTGCTCATAAATTGCTCACGTTGGAAGAAGCGAATAATCTTCTTGAATTTCGAATTTCAATTCAAATTTCCCGCCAGTATCTGACGTTTCTTAGACAAATGTAGTAGGCAAAACAGAAACCTGCACTTGCCCTCTGCCTGCACTCGATGTATATTTGGTTGCCTATGCAACTTTGCAAAGCAACGGCCTGCTTTGGTTTACAGAGCCGGACCTACTCTCTGGTGGTTGGAATAATGAGCGGGGCAAAACTATTATTGCATTCCGAGTCTATGAAACCCACTCAGGATGCAAGTATTTGTGATTTTGAGGAACTGTCTGTGATAGATCAAACAGTAAAAATTGTTCCGAAAAATGCAGTTTCTTGAGGAGTTTCCTAAATCATATCGTCAAATATTTGGGTCCATATGACACTTAACGGCCACACGCAAATCGAAACGAAAAAATAGGAAAATCGCTCGGAATGGCGTGTGGAATAATAATCTCAAATTAGATTTATTTGCAGATTATCCAGTTTTGCAAAAAATATTAAGGAACAACGCGTAAAAAGTGTTTACAATGTAGCCGTTAAGTAGTGTACTCGACCCAGATATTTCATTGGTTCCTAAAATAATTTAGAACAAGATATATGGCCTCTGCTGTTTTCATAGAAAACTGTTCAGTTGCCTTTTTGAAGGGAAATTAATTTTTGAGATTTATGGATCATCCTGTATAATGAATATGAGTTCAGTGTACGCACCTAGTGGTTGATAATTTTTACTGATTAGTAGTCTATCACGAACAGTTTCCCAAAATCACTTTGACTTATGAAAATAGAGATAACCCACCCTTCGATCTCCCATATCTTGGAAAATAAAAGTCACTAATTTTTTTTATATTATTTTCGTGCTTTTGAGTAGATTCTATAATATCGCTCTGAACTAGGAATGCGATCCTTTTAGTTTTGAGAGCCCTCTATAGGGGCGTCAAGAGTTTTCCAGGAAGTATAGGTGACGGGAACAAAACGTATCCTTGGCACCCGCTATGTCAACGTTGCAAGTACGCCTGACGTGGCAACAGCCAATGCGCATTCTTTTCGACGTTGAATTGACACAAGACGCTCGCGCCAGCGCATGATGGGGTGCCAAAGTACCGCTGTAGAGATTCATTGGTTTTTGACATACCCAGTCAAATCTTATTGAGTTTAGCACAATTATTTTTTTGATAAAGCGACAATTGTTCAATGAATTATCTATTTAATTTATCACATCTCAAGAAAATTGTATCAAAAGTACTATATGAAGAATAATATGATACCATATACCATATACCATATACCGGGTGTTTATAAACGTCTGTGATCGCATCGCCTTTGGAATCCGCTCTCGATCACTACAATTGTGTCTGTTACTACGTTTTTCGGCCTGACCCAAGCCTGCCGCGATCACAGTCTCTTATAAACACCCCGTATTATCTACCCATCTTTGGGACGCCATTTTTGCTCCCGCGACCTATACCTTTTGCGGAGAGCTAATAAATAAGTATAATCAAATCACATTCGAAGCACTTGCTATTGTAATTGCCTAATCCAAAAAACTTGATATAAGAACAGAAGCAGGGACTTTTGCCAAACTTTTTCTGAAAGTCCAAATGTCATTTTTCCCAAAAAATTGAGCAACATCAATTTTTGCGTGGAGCGCTATTTTGCTTGCTTTACTCTCGCTTCACTACCAATGAGCAGTACGGCAAGATGACAGACCGGTAGCCAACTAGCGGTAAATTTTGTGAGCACACAAAACGCACCACGAAAGTGTTCTGACACAATCAAACGTCACAGCGGCAAAAACTGGAATTCAAGTATTCTTCGAAAATCGTATCGGCAGCACCTCTGTAGCCGTCGCTCTGAAGTATTGCAAACGAAGCATTGACCTTTTGCCCTGTTCCACCCAGAAAGACGGTCGAATTTTCAGTTTGTTTATTCTGTAACATGAACCACCAACGTCCCGTCACCAGCTGTGCTTGGATTTTGATTTATTTTGTCTGTATAGGTGTCCGCGGAAATTAATGCCACAAAATTCACAGGGAGATAGAAAATTGGAAAATAGGGGGACTTTTTTGATAAATATGCCCTTGCAAACGTGTAATTACTAAGAAACAGGCTTCAAAGTTGTTTTAAAAAACAGTTCTTTTCACATAACTTTTAAACCGTTCAACCGATTGTATTCAAATTTGAACCAAAGTTTACTGAAACAGATCTCTATTGAACAATGATAACGCATTTCATCAAACATTCCTAAGGGCGAAGATAAAACGGAGTATTCCCCCCTTTCCCCTATTTTCACCCCCTCAATATTCTTGAAAATTGTTTGAATTTTTTAATTTTACGTTAAATTTTTAGAAAGATGATATTGTGAAATTTTCAATAGAGGCTTCATTTTCGAGATATTTGAGTTTGAAACTTCGGAAAACATCTCGAAAACAGCACTTCCAAAGGTTCCACGTTTTCCGAAAGGCTTCTGCGCATACCTGTGAAAGTGGGACGTTGCCATATTTCATATCACGACAAGTTGACAACACTGTAATACGCTGTGCATGTGTAATGTCACGTAAATGGCAGCTGACAGCGCTTGACGTCGATTTGACGTTTCGATAGACCTAACCTAATAACGCTCTTGTTTCGGTGATCGCCTTGCAGTTCGTTGTGTTTCGTATCACCTGAATCTTTTCTGCGTCTTTTTGCCATACGGCACGTTACATGTCATTCTGAACAACATTAAATGTTGAATGGTTAGGAGGTGTATATGTTTGTTTACATGTCGATTATTGATTAACAGTTGCCATTGACAGTGACACTTTGTGCGTCAAAATTGAAATTACCGCGCTCTGCAGGTATGCGTTCTCATGTATGCGCTAAAGTGATGTACGTGATGGTAAACGTGGATTGAAATAAGTTTTCTAGGTGTTCCAAGCTGATGTACCACCATTTCTGCAGAGAAACAGTTTAAAAAAAATTGGGCCCTGGAAAGTGGCGATTTCAAAAACCAAAATCTGTGTATTTCTGCAAAAGTTCAAGTGAGTTCCTCGCCAATTCGCCATTTTCATAACATTTTAGGCCCCGGGTATCGGTCAACTTTGTCTTTGATGGTACTCATGACTTTGCCGGTACAAATTTCACGCATCTGACTTTCATTTTTTCCCGATATCTTTTTGGTTTGAGCCCTATAGAGCATTTTTCTGGCCATACTGCACATGTGCAAGGTGCAAGTAACGGCGGGATATTGAAAACAACCGGACAAATCAATGCATTCACGCAGATTTGTCATGAACAAAATTTCTGCACAGATGAAATATTATAGCATATTTTATCTCAAAAATAGACTAGTGTTGGAAATCTACCGCGTTATATTACATTACAGGTGCATTAGAGTAGAATTCAAAGATTTTTGTCGGGTTGTTTCAAAAAGCCCGCCTAAAATTTAGCGCATGCCCCTGAAATGATTGCCCAGGACAAAGCCCCATTGGCATTTCCAAAATTGAAAATTTTGTTGCATTTTGGAAAAAACCAAAGTACATCCTTGTAGCTTTCGAAGGAGACCTAAATGGTGATTCTGTCAAGGAAATAAGCCCACAGGGATTGATTCCGCAACGCTTATTTTGCCAATTCAACTCCGTCCTTAATCCGGCCCTGTCTGTTTGACACGCCAGGTCGTTGATTTGATCTACTGCGGTAGGTTATTCGTCACTAATACCTCCAGTTTTTGCAATTTGCATTTCCATAACCTGCAGACTGAACAGATATGCAGTAATCAGCGCCACGGGTTCTCATTGTGAAAAGAAATACTTGCTTGTTTTTCAAAAATAACTTAGCCTAGTAGGTATAAACTTTATACTAATAAATTTGGTGGGTCTATAGGCAACCAATAATACAGCACTGCTCGCAAGTTGCCAACTCCAGGCAATTGTCATCGGTGACAGCTGCTGTCATCGGTGACAGCTAACCTCAAACAGAGCACGTTGTAAATTGAAAATAATAAACAGTATTTCGGTTTCGGAGTCTCTCCCCTGGCATTCTTGAATAAAGCACGGTTTTTCACGTTGCCTTTGAAAATCGAGTCAAAATGAGCGAAGAAAAACCAGAATCGAAAACCATCTCGACGCTATTTTCCTACGACACAGTCTACAGCAGCGATTCCGTGGAGTGGTGCCCCCATGCACCATTCCGTCACCTTTTCGTTTGTGCCAACTACCAACTCGGAGAAAGCCAGCAAGGTGCGTAGATATCAATTTCGAATTTTTGCGGCCCTTGGCTGCAGATAACTACTATTGAAAGTACTAGCAAATAATAACACAATTTGTCAGACAGCACGCCTTGTCGGCGTTCCGGGAGAATCCTGCTGTTTTCGGCGAGCCCCAGCTTGCGCCTGCTGCAAACTTCAGACACACCGGCGGTTCTGGATCAAAAATGGTGCCGCTTCAAAATTGGGAACCGTTCGCTTCTGGGGGTGGTCAACGCGGAGAGGACGCTGGAAATTTACGAGCTGAATGCCGACGGAGCAAAGCTGGAACTCGTCACGTCTTGCAAAGTCGACCGGAGTGACTCGGAAACTTTGGTTTTGTCCTTGGATTGGTCCACCGGAAAAAGCGCTTCGGTGCCTGCCGAAATCGTATGCAGTGATTCGAAAGGAAACGTTCATTTGTTCGCTTTCAGTGAAGACAAATTGACGCTGGTCAACACCTGGAATGGACACGGATTCGAAGCGTGGATCGCCGGTTTCGACTACTGGAACACCAACATATTTTTCAGCGGTTAGCTAACTTTAAGTTGGAGACTTGTTAAAGCTGGAACTGTTCGCTTTACAGGTGGAGACGACAGTCTTTTCTTAAAGTACGATAAGAGGATGAGTGATCCTGTGGCCAAGAATAAGACTCACGATTCTGGAGTCACTTCTTTGCACTCAAATGCAGAGAGAGAACACGTTTTAGTCACTGGAAGGTTTGTATTGAACTTTGTTTGGCCACTGTTTGCAGATTAATTTGGACCCTGAATTATTGTCTGAATGTTTTTCAGTTACGATCAAAATGTGCGTTTATGGGACACGAGGAGCATGAAAAGGCCTGTGACCGAGCTGAAGATGCCTGGGACGTTGTGGAGGTTGAAATGGGACCCGTTTGTTGGCAACCATTTGTTGGCAGCATGCATGCTGGGAGGTGTTCATGCAGTAAAGAGTTTCAGTGAAGACAGATTGGAAATAGTAGAAAGTTACTATGAGCACAAAGATATAGCGTATGGAGCAGATTGGTGTCATTTGACTGCGGAAGAGCTCGGTTGCCTTGAAAATCATAACGTTGTGATTGCAACTTGCTCGTTTTACGATCATTTGTTGTGCGTTGCAAGCTTCGACTGTGATTTTAGTGTAACTTGAGAATAAAGTACATTATACCATTGAGCAAAGTGGAGTAACTTGGTTATTACAGGCAACAAAGCCAGTTGAATTAAGAACCAGATTAGGACCCTGAATTAAGCAAGCTTTGGTGTAGAGATTTCAATGATACTTTGGTAGCTAATATACAATTTTTATTTTATTCAGATGTCTTCATTCATAAGCAAAAAATGGGGTAAAGTACCAGAGTTATGATGAGAGAAAAAAATGCACGGTTGTACTTATTATAAATTATCACTTTCTACAATATGGATAAATGGTAAATGACGACACTAATATACAGAAAAAAATCAGACAAACATCATCTACTTGTTCATATTATTAAATCATATCTTATGTAAAATCCGTAAAGTCTTCGACAAAGTCCTTCTGGTCGCTGAAGCCGATTTGTACGTCCTTTTGTTTCTTTATCTCTTGGACGACTTTTTCGCGCAAATTCTTCAACTGTCTCAAACGTTCCAACCAGCTTGAAACGTACGGATCAGTGGCGTTGGTCCGGATCGAATTCATCACCATCGAAATCAGCTGCAAAGAGACGAAAATCGTGTTGATTAGTGGGACAAAAAAGTGCAAAAAGTTACTTAAGGTGGGTGGTTCAAAAAAATACTCGTAAATTTTCAAAAACTGAAAATTAAGAAAGTTGGTGTTGAAGTGGACAATCTAGACTAAACAACAGGTGTCTGATATGAAGAGGGAGTATGAGCAGAATGTGAAAATATTGGAATGTTAATAATTATTTATGTATCAAGGGCATAATTAGTAAGCTCGTTGAATTTGGTTGAATACGACCCTTTTCTGCAGTTGAAAGGTTGGCCAGTATTTTTTTAAACAAATCAGTTCCTTGAGCTTAGTTGAATAAAGCCTTTTCGAGTTGTTCAAGGGACAAACAAAGCTTTCTTTAGAGCTGAAGAGGACTCGTTGAGTTGACTAGGCCAAATCAGTTTCTTTCACACTATTTGAGAGACTAAGGCGAGGACTACGGTTTCTTAAAGAGTTCTAGTTAAAATTCTTTAGGGTTCATAAAGGTTTTATGAAACTAAATATAGGGTTCATTAGGGTCAGTCAAATAGGGCCCCTTTTGCTTGAGAGATCAAGTGTTTTTGACAACCAATCAGCTAGTTAAGTTAAATAAGGCATTTTTGAGCTTTTTCAGAGACAAACTAAAATTTCTTGAGCTTGTGAAGGTTCTCCAGAGTTAAATAGGTCTCATCGAGTTATTTAGTCAAATAAGGCTCTATTTGACACTGTTTGAGAAACTAACCAAGACTATTTAGGGTCCACAAGGGACAAGGGTTCAATTGAAACTAAATAGGGCTTGTCGAGGTTGACCGAATTTCTTTGGGGTTCAGAGTTACATGGAACTGAATATAGACTTGCTTTCAATACCTCGATGTGCTTAAATCAACAAATAATGCCCGTGTTACATACGTTTTATGAAAGATTGACCTTTTCCCAATAATCAGAATGGATTATTGCCCTTGAGTCACAGACCACAGAATCCTCACGTATGAAACCGAAATCAGGCTCGCAAAAAAATAAATAATGCGTTGAATGATCTATTATCGACCATTTCTTCATAAAAAAAGTAAAAATGATCATGATGTCATGATAGTATCTGAGCTTACGTCTGCATGTATTGCCAGCTGCCTGACGAAAATCGAAACGCTCTGATCCGATACGATAATCGGGTCGTCTGTGCCAATAATCTTGGCCAAGTCCTGTTTGGTGATGTCGTTCTTTTGTAAATTTTTTATCAGTTCGGATTTAACTTTAACTGTCACTCTGTTGCACTGGTAGTCCAAAGGTTCGATGATTATGTAAAAGAGGGTCACTTGGCTCTGCAAAAAAAAGAAATGTCTATTAAGTGGGCAGCGAGGTGACAGTAATTTTGGCAATGGTGAAAATTATGAATTTTACTACATAAACGCAATAACAAAGACGTAACCGTAACGCAACGTTAACTGAATGGACCAATCGCTATCGACCAGGGGGCGGAAGAGCTAAGATTCGCTACCGACAGTGATTGATCCATTTTGATGCACTTGCAATTTTGTCAATCACACGAGTCTTTGAAACTAAAAACGAGTTACGTCGAAAAATCCAAAATTTGTCGAGTTGCATCCAACTATTTCTGCTTTGCTAGAACGTACCCTGAAAGTGTAAATATCGAAGGATTCGCCGCTGTTGTTGTAGACCACGATGACGCTGTCGTTTCCTATGTGCGCCTTCTTGGAGTTGCAGTTCGGGTCGTTCTCTTTGTTGGGCATCATCGTGGCGACGTGGAACGAAAGCATCACCAAATCGTCCTGGTGGGTGTACATGTAGTCGCCGTCGCTGCCGTTGGTGCTCACGCCGCCGACGAACAGCGTCTTTTGATCGACGTCCTTCAGCCTGACGAGCGTGCCGAGATTCTGCAGGAACTCCAGGTAGCGGGTGCAACCGAAGGTGTTGCTCAGAATGTCCGTTTCGCTTTTGGCCTGTCCTTCGCGCACGTACAGCACGCCGATTTTGTGTATCTCGTACGGATACATTCTGCAAGTACATTTGCATTATTCCAATTGCACAAGTCGTCTGTTTTTTGTTTGTCATCATAAAATTTTGCGGAACAGAATAATGGGAGGGCGAGTGACAACGAGATGTAACGTCCTAAGAAAGTACTCTGAAGCACCATCGTAACGAGCCCATCTGTGATGTGCTCACGAAATTCGTGGTCATAATACTGTCATGGTAGTGACATAAGGGTCCTAGGTAAACGTTTATCCCTTGAACATAAAAAGCGGGCACGTGTTGCATGAGCCTGAGGAAGGAAGTCGCCGAACCGTTCAAATCATCAGCAGACGCTGGGTCATTTCCGCAATGGAATAAAATGCAAACAAAGGTATTTGCACGAAAAACAAGTGTAGATAGGTACCTACTTGCGTCACTGACCTGATTGGGACGATTCAATAAAAACTCTTGCAATATTGGAGCACGGGGCATTTGATTATTCATTGATTCGATTGATGGTCGATCGGTTAGCCCCCCAGGGCATTGATACAATACGTCGTGGTTCAGTTAATTGATTGGCATGTAAGTAAAACTATTTTTATATCTGCCATGCGAGTAAGGTGTCGGGTGTGATGTGTGCAACATTTATTGATTCAATAAACGTAGTGTAGTACAATGTATGCGTTCCCATTTACCACCCTCCCGGTTTCATCGTGCTTTAACAACAATAAAGAGCAACCCCAGTTCACGGGTAGGAAAAGGGCCTGACCTTTCCCTATTCGTGACAATACATAAAGGATCAACTTGTGATATACTACCAATGGGGAACTATAGGCAAAACGGATTGTAGAGGGCGACGTGTTCCATGCACCCATATTGACAGTTATCGTACATAACCTAAAAAAATTCAAACAAATGTACAGTAAGTGGAAAGTGCTCAAAGAAGAGTTGAGGCGGAGAGGAGCCCCACTGAGAGGAAATAAAAAAGAGCTGGTGCAAACTGCAAAAGGTATGGTCCTTTGGAACTGTTGCAGCCTGATACACAACACGTCACTACCATTTTTTTACTGCGATTTTTGGCTTGTCGGCGTTTCTACTTTTCAACTCACGAAGTGACGCAAACCGCCGGTTATATGCTGAGTGCTGTCAAATGAAAATGAACTAACAATTACAAAGTTGAGGTTATGTACGCTTGAAATGACACTGATGATAGCTGGGGTGCATGGAACCCGGGCGCCATTACTTCAGGCGTTTGCCACTATAGTTCCCCATTGAAAAATATAGAAATCAGCCCAGATTTGTTATCACAAATATATACTAATGTAAGATTCGTTTCAAACGGGAGACTGCTAACTTTACTCACCTGTCCAGTAAACTGATGGCGCGGTCTATCGGTATCGTGGAGTGGACAAACAGCGGTTCCTCTTTGTCCGGATTTCCGAACGTGGAGGTGTAGTACAGCTGGAGGAAAACGAAGCTCGGATTCAAGCCGCTCTTCAGCATTTCCTTTGGAACTTTCTTCAGAGGCCGGATCTTATCGGCGGCCGCCGACTTTCTCGTCGCCGTCGACATGACGGAAATGGTGTGAAGCCTGTCGCGTTTCTCGGCGAAAGACCCGATCATGCTCATGTCAACGCTGCTGCTGCTGCCGCTGCCGCTGGCCGCGCTCAAACTTTTCCTGCTCTTTTCGAGCTTGGACGACGACGAGCTCTTCTGTATGCCGGCGTTGGGGTCTCTCTCGCCGCCGGCACCACCGCCGACGCTGCCGACCAAAGGATGTCGCTGCGGCAGCCTCGGCGAAGTCTGCGTGGGGCTTTGCGGCGGCTTGCCGGACACCAGCCCCGGCACCAGGTTGGATAAATTCGGCAAGTTGCTCGGCCGATCTGGCGGGGCGGTCGGTGCGGAAGAGGAATCTGCGCCGGGTTCGAATTTGGGGGCGAACGAAGGCGGTTGCTGCTGGGCGGCGGTTGTCTGGGCAAAATTCGGCGAAGGAGGAACGGTTTTGTTGGGTTTCGGGGCAATTTTGCTTTCTCCTGGCGGCGATGAGCCCGGATAGCTGTGGCAAGTTAACAGAGACGGATGTTGAACGGGTTGCTGCGGCAGCTGTTGCTGGAGTTGCTCTTTGGCGCCAGCCGCTTGAGCGATCGGCTCTTCGAACGGAGGACTTGTGCCTATAAACAATAATTATTGTTAGAAACCTTTTTTTTAGTTGCAGCTTGTATGTATGTCAAAAAATATTGAATTATATAAGAAGTAGGGAATAAAAATTCCGTTTTTGAAAATGAAACTATGACTTTCGAATATCTTTTCCAGCTGGAATTTTTTCGACAACGCCTAGTACAGCACCACCATTCTGCTCTAGAGCTCCGCGCCCCATACAACTCCAGATGCATTTCAACGGAGCCCCACCTCCTTACGCGCGACATGGTGAAGGCACCGCTTTTTCCCAGCGTGCTACACTAATGTTTTCTTTAGTGAATGTATTGGTGAACACACAGGAACATACCTATTCCGTAGATTTCTTCGGGGATCGCTTCGCAGCTGACCCTAACGTCCTTCTTGCTGTTCTTCTTGCCGGCTTCTTCGTCGAAACCATCGCCGCCGCCACCACCACCGTCGCCGCCGCTCTCCTGCTTGTGATGCTGCAGCACGAACGGGTTCTTCCAATTGGCCATTTCCGGACTGGAATTCGACCGTCGCACCGGATTTCTGGATTTCCGCTCGCCGTCTTCGTTGTCGTACACGATCTCCGACGGCTCTTCGTCGGCACTGTCCCGGGAGCTTTGCCTGGACAAGGACTTTTTGGCCGTCGGTGAGTCTGAAATTTTCATGCGTTAATTAAAATATTCGTAAAAGTACTTTATTATTATTCCAGTCACCTGGTATGCTGCTGGCAGGAAGGGTGGTGCCCTCTTCTTCTTTCTCCTCAATCGAAACGGCCGAATCGCGTTTGCAATGCAGCTCCGGCATGAACAGGGTGGCCAGTTCGTTCAGCGGGAAATCGTGGACGATCTGCTTGAAAGAAACGGAATTTTGGACTTTCATTATCCAGGAAACGTTGCCGGTGGGGCGCCGGACGAGGATCTCGGCCCATCCCTGGCACCAGCACGCGCATATCGGCATTTCTCGCTTGTCGTCCTGCAATTTCGGGAATTCTTCCTGGCCAGACGGAGGCTGCTTGCCGCCGCCGTTCTTCGTTTCTTCGGCTTTCTCGCCGGAGCTCTGCCTGGTTAAGATGTTATCCTGCGCGCCCGGAGCAGCCGATTCTTCGTTGCTTCCGCTGTTGCTGCGAACGTACTGGGCAATTTTGCTGCCGCAGTGCGAAGAGCACAGCGACCAGCATTTGTCGCAGACGCCGTGTTTGAGCACCTTTTCCGTGCATCCGCTCGTCGTGATGGTGATCAATTTGTTGCCGAGCATCCAGGATTTGGATATGCCGCCGCGAAGTAGAAATTCGGCCGTGGGTAGCCGGGTGGGTAGCGCGCTGCAGGGCGAGTAAGTGTACCGGGCCATCAGATCCATGCAAGTTTCGTTCAGTTCCGCATAGAAATTGATTTTGTAGGAATCTCCTCGCAGCGACTTCTGAACCACGAGCGACGCGCCGGGGCTCTTCTTCTCCTGACTCTGCCCGGCCTCGGCTTTGGTGCTCGTGGCCGCTGCGGCTGCGGCCGCCCGACGCCTGCTCGAAGAAGACGGCTCGGTCAAACTCGAGCTGCGTTTCCGATCGGAACTGTCTTGATTCAGGCTGCTGTTCAGTGTGTTCAAGGCGTTCAGTTTGAACTGGTTCAATTCTTGATACGGAACTATGACGTTCGTCCTTAGACCCTGCACGTAAAAAGACATCACTTATGAAATAAATAATGTACCGTCTCTTATAGGCAGGTTCGTTAATCCAGTGCAGTGACTCATTTCTGACGCAAATATATAGAAATGCCCTCGAGCACTCCTCCCTGAGCTTCTGGTTCCGTATTATTTCTTGCGGACTCATCTAGTGGCGATTCGCAGCAATTGGGACTCGGGAAAAGTAACTGGGAAGTGAAATGTATATTTCTTGCAGAAGTAAAGCCGAAACTGTTGAATAACGTTTACAATTGGGAAATCTGGAATTCTCCCTTTGTTTTGTTTGTACGTTGGTACCTGAAGTAGAATACCGTCGTGGAAGGAACGTTCGTA
This sequence comes from Anaspis maculata, assembly GCA_949128115.1. Classification (NCBI taxonomy): domain Eukaryota; kingdom Metazoa; phylum Arthropoda; class Insecta; order Coleoptera; family Scraptiidae; genus Anaspis; species Anaspis maculata. The sequence goes on from OX421966.1 coordinate 82,403, forward strand.
GCGTTTGCCGATGGGAGAGGGAGATGGCGCTGGGAAGAGAAACAGCGGGGTGACGGACGACACGTGAATTGTGCGGAACTCCGGTGTGTGTTTTCTCAACAGATTTTTCACTGGATTATTTATAGTAATTTTGGTTTCCACCCATCCCCTAAATCATGCATGGTATTTCGATACAAATTTTGTCCGCAAGTTATTGCACATAACACAAAATTCCTGGTTCTCTTTATTCTCTACGGGCTTACATAACTTGCAATTTTTTCCCCTTCAAAATCAAGGCGCTTTGCACTGCTTTGAATCATTTAGTCAATTGATCTACTCCCGAATGATCTCAATTTTGAAAGAGAGGGTCCACCTGTTTGTATGAAATTGCCTTGTTGAATTTACTAACATTTTCTTACTTGGGGGGGGGATCATGTAATCTCTTTTTCATAATGTTTAACGTGATCCCTTGCTGTTCATACTCATGGTGCAATTCTGTGAAGGGTGGCATTTTGTATATACTCTGTTATTTAAAAGAAATCCTGTCGGCTATTGGTTTGCCTAGTGTAACGGAGCGTTTGTGGAATGTTGTTCTTTTGAGGAATCGCAGCATTACTTCCCCATCACTTTTGCCGCTGCTTCAGACTCGAGTTTGTTTCGTTTTACTGCCCTGTTCTGACGGGTATAGTTATTTATAAACATATTCAGTAGCATCACGGAATCTCCTCACCAGGAATGCGTACGTTGAATGTTGGGTCTCGAATGAAGTATGAAAACGGTGTAAGTAGTCAATGATTGCGATTGCAATTCTCATTCCTCGATAATACCAACAATGTTCGTTCACAAGGTCAACTGTGTCACTTATCTTTTTACCCATTGAACAAAAATAAGTGTTTACCTTCGGAAACGAATGTAGCCGCACTCAATTTTGAAGGAGTAATTTCCTGTTCGGTCTCACTTCTTTTGCTTTTATCCCGCTCTGATCAGTACTTTGGGCGGTCTTGGCGGCACTCTCACCGGCAAGCACCTGAGTGGGCTGTTCAATCTTCAGTGAACAGGGTTTTCATAATTTCCAAATTCACACATGTAAATACTTTATTGTTTTTATTATCATAACGCGGCAAGGTTGAACGATTGCAACTAAGCAAGGACGCACAGAGTAAACCCATAGTAATAATAAGCAGACGTTGCAGTTCTGCGACCCAGAGACACACCTCATGTAATCATCTACGTCATATCAACCATTTGTATATAAACTCATAATTTGTAACAAATAAACCAGTATCGAATTAACATCGTTTCGTACTCAACATGGCTATGGGAACTTACAACTCCCGCTAAAAATAGCCGCCCTTTGGTGCAGTAGAAGAACGCTATTGACCAAAGCAAGACATGGTCCTTCGAGCAAACAGAAGCCGCTGAGCAACGAAGAGAAATCCCAGGCCACTCAACCCATCAAGAAGGAACGTGAGCCCGAGAAGAAGAAAAAAAAAATCCCAGGACATCCACTCAAGAAGCGAGCGAGAGTCCTCCGAAGGAGAAAAAAGAAAAAATCCCAGGACATCGAACGAGAGTCCTCCGAAGGTGAAATAAAAGAAATCCCAGGCCACCCAACCCAACAAGAAGGAACGTGAGCCCGAGAAGAAGAAGAAAAAACTCCCAGGACATCCACTCAGGAAGCGAGAGTCCTCCGAAGGAGAAAGAAGAAAAAATCCCAGGACATCGAACGAGAGTCCTCCGAAGGTGAAATAAAAGAAATCCCAGGCCACCCAACCGAACAGGAAATAACGTGAGCCTGCGAAGAAAAAACAAACTCCCAGGACATCCACTCAGGAAGCGAGAGTCCTCCGAAGGAGAAAGAAGAAAAATCCCAGGACATCGAACGAGAGTCCTCCGAAGGTGAAATAAAAGAAATCCCAGGCCACCCAACCGAACAAGAAGGAACGTGAGTCTGCGAAGAAAAAAAGAAACTCCCAGGACATCCACTCAAGAAGCGAGAGTCCTCCGAAGAAGAAGAAACTCCCAGGACATTCAATCAAGGAACGAAAGTCCTCCGAGGGAGAAAGAAGAAAAAATCCCAGGACATCGAACGAGAGTCCTCCGAAGGTGAAATAAGAAAAATCCCAGGACATCCTACGTGAGCCCTGAGCTGTCAATAGTTCAAGAAAAAGAAGAACAGGAGATTGCAAGAGACATGCCACTGGAACACTCTCCCAACAAAAAGGAGAAACCACCCATGATCTCAAATCCACTTCAAGGAGAAAATCAGCAGAGTTCATCCCAGAAAGAAATTGATAAAATGGAGAACCTACAAGAACTCATTGATCGCCAAGAAGAACTTGGTGACAAAATTACAAATTTCGTAAGAAACTGTAAAAAAGATGGACCATCAAAGAAATCCATCGATTATTGGGAATCCAGAACGAGTAAGCTGGAAGAATGCTGGATGAAAATCGAAGTAATCCAACAAAACGTCGCAGAAATCGACGAAAACCGCAATAAAAGCCAATATGAAGCCATAAAGAAAAAATATACCGAGGCCTGCATCTTCATAGCAGAAGAAAAGAAGAAGATGGCTTTCCAAACAACAGTGACACACCCACTTCAAGATGAAGAAGTCGGCAAAGAATTGAAAAAAAAAATCAACATACTAAATGTCATGATAGATAAAATGGTTGACTTCATGACAGAAATTTATGCGAAACTCGATAAACAAGAAGCGAGCCACAAGTATCAATCATTCATCGAGGAAATCAACAAAGAGTGGAGAAAAATCGATGACGCCCACACAGAGATTCGAGCCGAGGGCACAGATGTACAACAGTACTACAGAGTAAAAGATGAATACAGGGAAATTACCGACAAGCTGGAAGAGTTAATCTATGACTCAATGGAGGCGAAACAAAGGCCAAGAGTCCAGCTACCAAAAGCAAAGATTCCCACCTTCGAAGGCGGGTACGAACAATGGACCACCTTTCATGATCTATTCAAAAAGATGATCCATGAAAACACAGCATTAAGCCGTACCGAAAAATGCAGTTTTTAAAAACCAACATCAAAGGAGAGCCTAGCAGATTGATCCAGCATCTACTAATCACTGAAGCAAACTACGAAGACGCATGGAGAATATTGAATGACCGATACAACAACACACGATTGCTACTTTCAAAATCTGTTGTGGGGCGACACAAAACTTTCCCGGCGGTATCCAGGGACGTCAGTAATGAGTTTGATTCAAGCGTCCCTTCGGGGACGGAAATCGGGACGTCCCTTCGGAAATTTAATTGAAAAGTTGATTGAAAAAGTTCTAGTGAGTTGTGCGTTATGCGATCATTCTGCATCTATTGTTGGGCCTACAAAATAAGTGACAGGTTCTTAGGTTTCCATAGTGATAAAATACTTCGAAAGGTAGAACTAGGAAGACAATTGTTGCGAATTTGGAGAATGCAATGCTGTATCCAGACAAGCCCAGACCCAATGTGTCCCTTGAGGACTCCCGATCGAAATCATCTATCCAAAAACTAATCAGGTCATTCCAGGCTGACCTTATGTTTTCGTACCTGATTTCGATTTGATTGGAGCTAGAGGTAGTTAACTGTTGTGACATCTCAAGAATGCAATGCTAGTTCCACACAAAGGGGTACCTGAAGTTAGAAAACCAACCCAATATATACCTCTCCAATTCACTTTGAACCCTTCTGGATAAAATAGAGAAATGCATTTCCTATTATACTATCCTCTATTTCGTTAATCTCGAGGTTGAAATTATCACGACAGATTATTATGGAATGCTTAATAAGTTTGATTCTGGAAAAAAAAATCACCGCCGGAAAACCGAAACCGAGTCGCATTTGAATATGAGCCCGCGCCACGCCAAGTCACCAAGTGCAAATCTACTTTCGATATCAACTAGGTACATGAAAATGATAGGTATAGTATATAGGTACTTACTTACTTTATGAAAAATAAATGTATGGAGTACCTAATTGAAAACACAACGGATGGTACTCTTGATAGAAAAGTGATAGGTAGGTAATACCTAATAATAATTCAACAATGCCAATAATAACGCGCGCGTGTTTATGGAATGTCAAAAATATTGACATGGTAGTCGTCATAGTGAACTTTATAACATACTTGATTTTTACCTACCTTACCTAAAGCAGCAACAAACAGTCCAGGAATGGGGTACTTGCCCAATCTTTTTTTTAATTTTCACTCCATATATACTGAACAGTACATGTTGGAAAATATTCAAGAACCAATAACCTATTTTTTTTAAAATCATTGGCGGAAATCTATTTACGGATTGAACACCTAGGAACCTAGGGCAGAATTCTATATAATTGCCCTGACGGCACAAGAATTCTGAAAACTGAAAAAAACGAGAGGGGGACTCGGTGGGGCTTCAAGAGACACCCGTAGACACCAGGAGCCTAAAGGGCCTCAACGAACCCAAGAAGACACAAGGCCGCAGTTTTGGCCTGAAACGGCAAAATCTGATGGACACAGATGGGGGCCCCATCAGGGTCTTGAACGGCAGACACCATGGGGATGGGGCCCTGGTACCGAATCAAATAATGGAACTGCACACATTACAGTTTGTACATAATACGTCAATGGAATGGGCATATTGAAGTTGCTAAAGCTACAGAAAACACAAGGGGGTTCACGGAGCCCCAAACAACACAAAGGATCGGTTCGCACTGTTGCCTCAAATGATGCAAGAAGATACTAAAGAAAACACCGAGAACCTGCCGAGAACAGCGTTCATGTTGTCACTTTGACATTGATACAATTCGTAACAAAAACGTAGTTACCTACCGGTTTGGTTGCCATGTTGCTAAAAAAATTGAATTGGCCAAAAATCGAGGAACAGGCAAGCCCGGCTGAATTCGGCCAGGCCAAACTTTGAAAATTCATAGCGCTCGGCTGGTGAATGATGGGGGACTCCAACTCCAGCATTAGCTGGATTCTTTGGTAATGTTGCTTCCTGCCGGGTTTGGTTCACATCTGTCGTATAGATTTTGAATAATTAAATGGCAAAGTTCCAGACTTTGATATTTTTTATAATTTGACAGATAACAGGTAGGAAAATATTTTTAACTGTTCTGAATACAGTTCTTCAAGGGCTTTCAAATGACATATCGCAAGTCAAGTTCCGTTAGATGTAGCTTCTGTCATTTGCTGATAGTGACACTTCTGTTTGACAGATGACAGCCAAAAACTAATCCGGTCATTCCAGGGCGAAACCATGTCTGCATATCAAATTTTTGATCGATCGGATAAACGGTTCGGCAGTTATCGTGGAAGATCACACACACACATACACACCCACAGACAGACATCATTCTGGAAATGGTCTTAATCGACTTGGGGGACCTCAAAATGGATATATCCGGTGAAATCTCAAAACTTTTTTTCTGCACCATTACAATACTTTCCCTTCATGCTGGTGGGGCCGGGAAAGTAAAACTGCTAGACAAGCTGTTCGATATGCCAGTAATATACCAGGAGTCATCAGCCCAGTTGAGAAAACTCCATGATACAGCATCAGAATGCCTAAGTGCCATTGGAAACTTAGGCATCAAAACAACGGAATGGGGTCCAATCGTCACGAAGATGGTAACCAGAAAATGGGACCCAGAGACCAATCGAATCTACGAGCAGTCTCTAAAGAATCCAAACGAAGTACAAAAATTCAGTGAATTAATGGAATTTTTGAGAGCAAGATTCCAATCACTCGAAATGACAACAAAGGCTGCGGTACGAGAGAGCATCGAAAGCCGATCAAGAAGAAATGGAACATCCAGATTTGCGACCAGAGCCCCCTGCAACATTTGCAACATAAACGGCCACAGCACACACCAATGCTACACGCTGCAAAAGCTCAGTCCAAACGAAAAGAGAAAACTAATCCAAGAAAAACATTTGTGCATGATATGTCTAAACCACGATGAAAAATCGAGATGCTTTAGTACAAGAAGATGTGAAACCTGCAACCAGCCACATCACACAACACTGCATATGGAAGAAACAAGAAATGCCAGATGGAGTAAATCTAACCCGAATCCCGAAAGGACATCATATCGTACATCTCGCCAACCAAGCGAAATGAACAACAATAACAACAATAAGCCGAGACCCGTGACCACGAGCCATGTGAATAAGCAAAACAATGTTTTGCTGGCAACAGCATTATTAAACGTAAATAATGCGAGGTCAGGGACCAACGAACTAATACGAGTATTGATCGATCAAGGATCCCAGGCAGCCTTCATGACGGAAGAAGCAGTACAACGTCTAGAGCTTACAAAGACAAAAATCCACACAGAAATTTGTGGAATGGGTGACACAACACCGAAAATTGCGAAGTCAAAAGTGGAAGTCCAATAAACGCCAAGATTTCCAAGCAAATACTACATTAACGTCGAAATGATAGTCCTTCCGAAACTAACGCAAACACTACCATCGAACGAGGTCAGGTGCGAAACCAGCGAGTGGGACAACCACATGCTAGCAGACCCAACCTTCAATATACCGGGACCAGTGGATGCGATCCTAGGAGCCAAAGAATTTGCGGAGATCGCAAAAAACGGGCTGCGTAAATCTAAAAGTGGATTATTCTAGTCCAGTAAAATAAGGATTTAACTTGGAACAAATTAGGGGCAGGATGAAAAAAATATAGCGATGTAGAGAATGAAAAACTAAATAATAGAAACCAAAGTTTCATTTCCAGTCATCCCGGGAACCATGGAAAAAAAAATGGAGAAGATGGAAAAACATGCGCCGCGATCTTTCTTTTGAAACGGTGAGAGAACGGTGAGAAATGTGTGAAAACTGTCAGGGACAAAGTTGTAAGGAATTCAATAATCTACAAAAAAGTCCCTGGAGGCATATGTCTAACTTCTTTAGTTTAGCCGTTTATTGCAGTCAAAGTGGCGCGCTGGCCTAGTGAAGTGGAAAAACTGTCCGCGTGACCTTCCTTCTTGGATGCTGTGAGAACGACAAGAGATATCAAAAAATTGTAAGCGACAAAGTTGTAGAGAATTGAATGCTCCACTAGAAAATCTTCATGGCCAATTATTATCTTCTCTAGTTTAGCCGTGAACCACGTTTGAAGTTGCGCGACAATCCTGTTGATAAACTGGTTTTTCTGGAAAACTTACAAAAACCCTAGACTCGTTGAAAAAACTATGACAATGTAGAGGATGAAAAACTGGATGTAAAAAACCAAAGTTTCATTTCACACCGTTTCGGGAAACTTGAGGAAAAAAAATAAAAACTTGAAAAATAGTGATTTGCACTCGCAGCTTCCTCATTGAATACTGAAATAAACGTGATAAATATGGAGAATCTGAACAAACTAGCTTGTAGAGGATTTAATGATCTATAGAAAATCCCGTGATGTCATGTATGCATCTTTGTCGACTTAGCTGCGGAGCGCTATCAAAGTTGGGGTACATGACTCGTCACGCGTCGCATATGTGGTGAAACTGGCACGACGTTGCGATCATTGTTTAATTGATTATAAAACATGATTAAATGATTTGAAAAAATTGCGTACTTTGTTTAACGTCTGGGTAGCTACTTATTGTTAGAATTATCATTGTAGTTATCATCATCGTCTTCCGAAACGACAATGCAGGAAGCGTGAGAACAGGTGGTTCCACGGCAGTGGTGGCAAAACTTGGTACACTTGAGGTCAGCTTTTCTGCACCCACAAAGCTTCTCGCAGTTTTTAAAGCATCTGCAGGAAATCAGCCGTAGCAGATTTTCGAGAGCTACGTTATCCTGGGTTCTAATAGGCATCAACAGAGAAATGTTTAATTCCCAACCCCATTGCTCAGGTGGACAGTTGTTGTTGTTTAATGATCATTGTTCATCAGAAATCAGTTAAAAAACATCTCATTATCTAACGTGAATCACGTTTTTCAATTATTATACATTTTGTGTTACAAAATACGAGTACTTTCTCAGTTTTGAGCCTGAGTGCCACGATACTATTTTCGTACTATTTCGATTCTATAAATATATGATTAGAAACGACAAATTCAGAAATTCCCTAGAAACCTAGTCTCTCGTCCTAGATTTCTGGAATGAAAACATGACGAAAATAGTACAGTGACACTCACGACTTCAATTTTGCTAAACAAGAAACTTTATACATAACAAAGCGTTCATCTGCGGAGTTACATTTCCAACAATAGTTACCAGACGTTCAACAAAGCACGCATTTTTTTTAAATCATCCAATCATGCTCAATTGAACAATGACCGCAACGTCCGTCGTGCCAGTTTGACTACATATGCGACGCGTCACTAGTCATGTACCCCAACTTTGATAGCGCTCCGCAGCTAAGTCGACAAAGATGCATACATGTCATCACGGTATTTTCTATAGATGATTTAATCCTCTACAAGTTAGTTTGTTCAGATTTTCCATATTTATTACGTTTATTTCAGTATTCAATGAGGAAGCTGGGAGTGCAAATCACTATTTTCCAACTTTTTCTTTTTTTTTCTTAGATTTCCCAAAACGGTGTGAAATGAAACTTTGATTTTTTAGATCCAGTTTTTCATCCTCTACATTGTCATAGTTTTTTCATCGAGTTTAGGGTTTTTGTAAGTTTTCCAGAAGAACCACTTTATCAACAGGATTGTCACGCAACTTCGAACGTGGTTCACGGCTGAACTAGAAGTGATAATAATTGGCCTTGAAGATGTTCTAGTGAAGCATTCAATTCTCTACAACTTTGTCGCTCACAATTTTTTGATATCTTTTGTCGTTCTCACAGCATCCAAGAAGGAAGGTCACGCGGACAGTTTTTCCACTTCACTAGACCGGCGCGCAACTTTGACTGCGATAAACGGCTAAACCAAAGAAGTTAGACATATGCCTCCGGGGACTTTTTTGTAGATTATTGAATTCCCTACAACTTTATCCCTGACAGTTTTTACACATCTTTCACCGTTCTCTCACCGTTTCAAAAGAAAGATCGTGGCGCATGTTTTTCCATTTTCTCCATTTTTTTTTCCATGGTTCTCGAGATGAGTGGAAATGGAAGTTTAGTTTTCCTTATTCAGTTTTTCATTCTCTAAATCGTCATATTTTTTTCATCCTGCCCCTAATTTGTTCCAACTTTGGCCTAAAAATCGCCTCATTTTACTGGACTAATTCGGCCAAAATACGGAACTAGGTTGGATCCTGTCCGGAAACGTGAAAGACAACGAGATAGAAAAATACCAAATCATAAACATGATAGCCCAAGTCGAAGAAGACGCACAACTAACCAAATTCTTGGAAATCGAAGAAGTCGACGCCACACGAGCCAACAACTACGAGGAGGAGCAGTGTGAAGAATTCTACGACCAAACAACCGAAAGAAATGGGGAGGGTTCATATACCGTCAGAATCCCATTCAAAACAAACCATGACGACATGGGAAATTCAAGATCCAGGGCAGTTTCAAGACTATTGCAATTAGAAAAAAGATTAGCAAAAGATATGGATCTAAAAATTCAATACCACAAATTTATGGAAGAATATCTACACCTCAAGCACATGGAGCCAACAAAAGATTATCAAGGAGAAGCATATTACATCCCTCATCAAGCAGTCATCCGAGAAGCCAGTACAACGACGAAGCTGAGAGTCGTTTTTGATGCATTCTGTAAGACGTCCAAGGGAATAAGCCTAAACGATATAATGTACACCGGCCCAAGACTACAACAAGAACTATTCGACATCCTACTACGATGGAGAATGTACGAGATCGCCTTCATCGCAGACATCGAAAAAATGTATCGTCAAATTAGAATACATAAAGACGATCAAAAATACCAACGAATCTTGTGGAGATTCGACGAAGGGACACCAATCCAAGAATACGAACTGACAACAGTTACATATGGAACAGCAGCAGCACCGTACCTAGCCGTTCGTACACTGCAACAGCTAGCAAGAGATGAAGCCAAAACCTTTCCAAAAGCATCGAAAATCGCCCTACAAACCAACCAAATTGCCTGCCTCAACCCGTTCATGGACAATGAAGGGATTATGAGAGTAGGGAGAAGATTGCAAAATTCAGCCCTCTCATATAATGAGAAGCATCCGATAATCCTGAAAAGAGATTGCCACATTACAAGGCTAATAATAGAAAACGCACACAATGTCACACTACACGGAGGTGGTCGAACGACATTGGCCTACATTCGTCGGCAGTTTTGGATAATACAAGTAAACGGGAAGAAAGCCGTCAATGCGATAATTAAAAAGTGCACTATATGCATAAGAGATAACGCGCTAGCAGCACAACAGAGAATGGGAGAATTACCAGCTTCAAGGGTCACACCGGCATCTCCATTTAGTCACACAGGAGTGGACTATGCAGGACCCATCCCAATACGTGCAACCAAAGGAAGAGGCAGACGAACAGATGACTCCAAGATAACTACGCAGACAGTACTCGCCAATGCTGCAAGAGTAACGATGAAAGCAAGTCCAGATCGAAAAACAACTCGAAAAAGCCATGGATTACTCATCATGTTGATTGCAGTAGTGGCTGCAATAACGCAACAAGGTCATGCACAAGAAATCAACCCCAAATACAAAGTACTGCATCCAGCACCGGGACTTTATATTGAACATTTGGGGCAAGCAAGAATTGAAAGAGGGACATTCCGAATCGAGCTACAGTTCAGCCAAACAAAGCTAGAAGAAGATGTACAATCCGTTACAAACACAACGAAAAAGATGAAGCAACTTTGTGACAAAGTCGGGAAAATATCCCAAGACACGCCATGCATGCAGCTACTAGAACATCTCCAAGAATCAGAAAATCAAATGAAGTGGATAAAATCAAGCATCGCTTCAAGATCCCATCGAAGAAAGAGAGGACTCGTCGGAAAGCTGATGACGTCACTCTTCGGGGTCAATGATGAAGTATATCAAGATATAAACAGCCTGGAGAAAAACCAACAAGAGCTGATCAAAGCATCAAGTCACCAAACAAAATTTATGATATCGGCCCTGTCAACCTTCAACATGACAGAAGTCAGGATCAACAAAAAATTAAAAAGATTCCAGGACAAACTGAACGAAGGCATAAAACTCATCAATGAAATGGCAAATTGGTGGGGGAAAGCAGGGGAAAGCTGACGAAAACAAATTAAACATCAACATTCTGACGTCATATGAATTAGCAAACAATTATATTCAAGACATAGTACACCACTATAACAGGTTGCTGAACGTGCAATTAAGCCAAAGAGAGTTTTATGAACTAATGACACCAGTCCACATAAACAACGAAATTATGAAGGCGAGCACGAAGCTTCCTTCCAACATCGAGATTAGAACACGACCACTGATCAACACAAAAGTGAAAATCAGTGAGAAATTCATCCATGTATATGGACATTTCCCAATGGCGGAAAAATCAGATTTCGCCATTTACAAAGCCACGCCGATCCCATTGAAGATAGAAAACGACTCGTGCCTGATGTTGGAGGTGCCAGATGGAATTATAGCCGTCGACTACAATACGCAGCTATATTTCCACCTTTCAAATGAAGAACTCAAGGACAACATAGTTCTGGACGACAACACGTATCTATGCACACCGTCAACAGTTCAAAGTATAGAAAACAGCCCCAACTGTATCATTGACGAGATATTCCAACGGACCAAAGTCAACACATGCAGAATACAGAAGGCGCGAGTTACTACAATCACATGGAAAAGACTCGACACTACCAACACATGGTTATTCGTAACCAACAAGCCAATCAAGATAGCCGTCATATGCCAAGGGATTCGAGAAGACGTTGAACTTCGCGACAGTGGGATGATCCAAATCAGCCAAGAATGCATCATCAAGACGAGGAACAATATACTGACACCGCGAAGACTTCAGAAAATCCAAGTACTAGCAGGGTTCACCAAGCATGTTCCGACCTTACTTGACACGATGAACATCACCACTCGAGCCCAACCAGTCGTACTACAAGATGAAGAACCAGTTCTAGATACTTCCGACCAGATCACATCAATGAAGCGGCAGGAAGACCAACTAGAACAACAACTAAGCGACCAGAATTGGGTAGAAATAACCCATCACACCGCCATCACCAGCGCCGTTATGTTTGGGATAGCCGCAGCCGTAGTCAGCATCGTCTATCTCGTACAACAATGCTGGAAGAAGAGAACCCAAGAGGACAACAACCCAAGGCCTCGAGCCAGAACCACCGCTTCACCAGAGAGAGATGATGCAAACGGGATAGAACTGCAGCCAATCTACACAGCAGTCAACGTATAAACATCTTTACTTTTTGAGGCGGCAATATGTTCAATCTTCAGTGAACAGGGTTTTCATAATTTCCAAATTCACACATGTAAATACTTTATTGTTTTTATTATCATAACGCGGCAAGGTTGAACGATTGCAACTAAGCAAGGACGCACAGAGTAAACCCATAGTAATAATAAGCAGACGTTGCAGTTCTGCGACCCAGAGACACACCTCATGTAATCATCTACGTCATATCAACCATTTGTATATAAACTCATAATTTGTAACAAATAAACCAGTATCGAATTAACATCGTTTCGTACTCAACATGGCTATGGGAACTTACAACTCCCGCTAAAAATAGCCACCCTTTGGTGCAGTAGAAGAACGCTATTGACCAAAGCAAGACAGGGCTGATCTCACGTAGGGCCTCATCGAAAATAAACTGCGAGATATTCAGGCGTCTTGAGAATTCCTTGTCAATCCCATCATGATTTCACGAAAGTACATCTGTTTCCAAATTTACCTGTTCGATTCACGTTGTGGGGTTTCAACTTCAAATAAGACGACAAGAGAGGACCGCTGAGTCGGACCTAGTCGCACCTTTGCCTGTACTGTTTACTAATTCTTCTTCCGTTTTGTATGTATTTGTGGGGTTCTTCTTTCCCATTACTGATAAAGAGAATGACCAAACCCTTCTCTACTTATTTATCTCTCATTTGTTTGTTGTTCATTCATCTACACTTGTTTACCGATCATTTCTTTATTGTTTACTTATCTATCAATTTGACTCCTGTCGTTTGTAAAGTGGAAAATAAACTGCTGAGAGTAAAGTTCTCTCCAAATCGTGAGCAAGTGAGTTTCCTTTTGTTGTTACGTAAATAGCCTGTGAACTAAGCGAACGGTCAAAGAGGTTTGAGCATCAATTGACGAGGATTTGATTATGCATTACTAAAGTGACTTCTCTGTCATTTCATATGACTCATTCACACTCGACTTTTGTTCCGATCATTTGGGGAGGGATTTTTTTAGCACTTATGCCCGCTCTATGAAAATTCGCGAAGCAGCCGCAACGCAGAGCGCAACGTTTCTGATTGGCTCGCAAGGTATTAGCAAAGCCATCGCAACGACGCGAAAGGCTTGCGAGCCAATCAGAAACCTGCGTTGTGGCTGCGTTACGTAATTTCATAGAGCGGCCTTTAATCAGGTAATACGCAGGGGTTTCTTTGACGTGTTCTTCCCATGTGTGCCTGTGAGCGAAAACGTCACTTTTCCTTTGCGATTAAATTGACAGTTCGACATGTTTTATGATTTCTTGTTTTGTTTTGCTAATCTGATTTTAAGGTTCATTTTGCTTGTGTTCCATCCGCGTTTCATTCAAGAATCCAACTTCACCCTAAGGGCACATTCTCATCTAGAGTAAGAATTTACACAACGTAGGTGAAAGATGAACAACGTTGGGAAGGGAAGGGGCAACGACGGTCACAGCCAAACGTCGAAAAGAGGGTTACACTACAGTAACAATGACAGTTTGTCAAAAACTAGAAGGTATACGCGTTTACCCGGTTTTTGATGAACTGTATCAGTGCCACCAAATTGTAAACTTTTTTCAACATTTTCGGCTTTACTTCCGCAAAAGACGTGTACATTTTCCATTCCGGTCATTATTTCTTCGAGTCCCCATATCGCTACCAGAGAAGTCTACAGAAAATAATACGGAACCAGCAGATTTGGCAGGGGTCGGCTCGTATCCCATTCGTGTGTTCGCATCATGCATAAGTCGCTGCACTGGATTAACGAGCATGACTGTAAGTATTCATGTTTCAAACTTACGCTAACTATGAATTTCACGAAATCTTTCCGGAACGGCAACCGGCACTTCAAGAACCAAACCGAAATCACGTGATATGCCACGCTCACAATGAACGTGTCGTACTTGAAAGGGTTCGTGTAGGGCAAAGCGATGGCAAACACCGCCATGTACTGGTCACCCACAAAGTTTCCGTATACAGTCGGCAACTGAGACAGGGCTAGAAACGAAATGGAAGTCGATTAAAAATCTGTATTGTCGTCAGCAGGCCAAATACTTACTGGATAAAAATTCCAAGATCGGCATGGCAATGTAGGTCGTGGCTGAAATTTTCGAAAGTTTCAACAAAACGTCGGACAACATCTTCATCATTATTTCGCGCATGTCCATCATGCACACGGTCAGAGCGTTTATGGACTGACTGGAACATCTGGGATCGGTCCCGGTGCACCTGATCAGAGTGTTGATTATCATTTGCTGACAAAACTGATCCATGCTGGAACTGTACGAGGCCAAACACACAATCACCGACACTATGGCCTGTTGGAATTCCATACGCGTCACTTTCGTGTTGAGTCCCTCGGGCAGATTGGACTTTCTCGGATCGAGCTGATGACAAAGAACGTGCTTGTTGAGATGCAGTTTTCAGATTCAATCATAATGTCGACAGGCTCAATCGAGGAAAAATTTAAAAGCGATCGTCTCCCGAAAGATCGGTCGAAGTGTTCGCATAACATAATAAGCACAGCGGCGCCGGTGTGATGCGAACACTAAGCATTTCACTCTCCTATTTTAACTTTGGGAGTTGAAGAGGACGAATCAAGCGGGTTAATCAAAGTAGAATTTAGATGCGATTGTTTACAGAAAGATAGGGAGGTCCAAGTGTTCACATCACATGTTCTTGAGGACAAGACAGTCCATCAGTTGTTGTTTGCAATAAGCACCCTACGCGTCGGTGTGACGCGAACACTGATTACTATTAGAATTCTGCATAATATGCAGGATTTCGGACTGTAATACGTCACGATTTTCCAAAAAATTCAAGAAGTGACACAATAAAATTTCATGACAGAATTTAATTTGTTTATATATTCATATTATGTATTGAAATACTTGGATTACTTACGCAGAATTCTAATAAGTCAGTTATCAGTGTTCGCATCATACCAGCGCGGGAAGTGTTCATTGTGAACAATTGATGGGCTGCCTCAAGGGCCTGTGTTATGTGGACACTTGGACCTCATATCTTTCTGGAAACTATCGCATCTAAATTCCACCTTGATGAACGCCCTCGATTAGTTCCGATCAACTCCCAAAGCATAGATTGGAATGCTTAGTGTTCGGATCTCACAGCGATTGATTGAGCAGTGTTTTGTGGGAAAATTGAGCGTGCCAAGCGTCGAAATGCGATTCGAGTACCGCTGAAAAAATGAGTTTACACGAGTTAATTGGGTTTGGGTGAGAAAGGTCGAACAGGTGATGCTGACCGGCCGGCTGGTTCAGTGGCGTGCGTCAAGCCAAGATGCAGGAAAATTTCAAATGAATCTTTGGAAATGGAAACCTTCAGGAATGCACCCGTGGACTAAAACTTACCATTGCACAAAGAGTCATGACGAAAGTATTCAGCTCAGGATTGGTGTGTTTCGCCAGAACTATCGCTTTGTTGGCCAACATACCGGGCAGTTTGTCAAGTACAGACTTGAGAACTTCCCAGTCTGAAAAAAAAAACAGATGAAAACATTCATTGTGAGGAAAAATTCGACCTAGTACCTTTTTCTTCAGATAAAATTCTTATGATCAGCTTGAAGCAATCCTCCAGGCACAGATGCGTGACCTTGCAGTGCGGCAGCTGGCTTATGGTGGGCGTGCTGGGAAGCGGCGAGCTGAAAATGCTCTCGGTGGTCTTGTAAGTCACACACAAATAGGAACTGTAGCGTAATTGCTCCGTGGCAGGATCGGGATGGCCCAAATGACAGAGATAATCAGCACGCATTTTCAGGAAGCAGTCCAGGATGGTGATCCGGCTCAGGGTGAAATTCTTGAAGACGTAGGGCTGAAGGAAGTGTCTTTCCAGAAACTTGACGAACATCTTGTGGATTTTGATGGCGTGCGCCGAAGGTAACCTGTGGATTTTCTTCGGGAACACCTTCACCAGGCCCTCGACCAGATCCTCGACGTCGCAGATGTCGTCTTTGGACTGAGGCGGATTTTCGGGCGTGAACCTTTCGTACGGTTGCAGCAAAAGCTGGTTCGAGAACAATGTAGAAATTAAAATGAATGCAGAACGTTTCGGACGTTTCAGACGATGAGACTAATAACGAACCTTTTCAAGGATATCCAAAATGTCTGTGCAAATATTACTTGTGAAATCCAAACACAGATTCGATAAAAATCGAGCAACTTCGGCTCTAACAACGGCGTCCTCATCCAGATGTATGTTTTGCATGTGAGGGATCACTATTCGATCGATCAATTCGTCCTCGTATTGTCTGTGGAAAAATACAGTTAATACTCAAAGAGAATCAAAATGTATACAGAGTGACAGTTTCAAAAGTTGCAAAGATCTATTGTGTTGGTGACAACAACAAAAATCAAAAATCGTTGAAAGAACGTTTTGGTAAAAGACTCTTCCTCACTTAGCTTTAGAGCGAAAATCTTTTTTACAGCTGTGAAAGTATTGTCACTCTGTGAAGGTACAATAATTGTGACCCCCATAAATCGTAATGGTTAATTCTTTCTTCGCAAATACGATTCTACTCAGTAGCTCGCACAATGAATGTCAACGTATCATCACTATCAGAAGCATTACAGTTGTTAAAATACTAACACAAGCTTGAAGAGGGTTTGTTTATGGAATAGGCTGCTCTAGAATAAATTTCAACTTCAAACGTAAGTGGGAAGAAACGCACTACCTACTTACGTACAAGGCCAGGCATAGGCGCTACAAGAAGCAGCACACAAGCGGACGATGAGCAGTTAGTGGCTGTAAAAGAAACTATTTTCCCTACATGACAAAGAACTGCGAAGGCAATGAGTTTGCATTAAAACTGTATCAATACGAACACTGACACTGAAAGCCAGTTCAACGCACGATATATCAGTAATTCAATGAAAAAAAAATCGTTACGATTTATAGAGCCGGAAAAGCACATGATATGATAAAACTAACCCGTGTAACAGGATCAAATCGTGCAGTATAGTGATCACTTTCAAACGGATGAAGTTCCTGACGTCCGGCTTGAAGTACGTGTTGACCATGTTATAGAGATTTTGCAGCCAGGACCTTTCGGTCGGTCTGATGTCGTATTTCAGGTAAAAATTAAAGAGCTTGAACACGCTCTGACCGGGGCGTTCGTTGGCGCATTCGTGAATGACGTTGAAAAACTGCTTCAGCGATCCTTTGTAGTTTCCGACTTCGATCAGGTTCTCGATTGTGTTGAGGATTTCGTGCAACGTCGCTTGGGTCATGCTGTTCGGGACTTCGTTGGGCGCAAGTTCTGGAATGTAGGAAAAAGAGTAAATACCGCAATAAGGTAGGCATAACCAGGTATACTATCTACAGGGCGGTACCTATTCTTAAGGCAGTTTAGTACTGATATTTATTGGGGCCTTATTCAATAATAAGCTTCGCTAATTTATGAACTGGAATAAATGAAAAACGCGAAACTTCGACTTTTTCTTGAAGTTCCGACTTGAGACACAAGAAACTTCGACTTTCATCAAGACAAAATTTCGACTTCAAATACGAAAAACGTGTCCACTCCTCGGTCCACTCTAATCACAAAATTTCGACTTCAAACATGGAATTTCGACTTCGAACACGGAATTTTTACTTTTATTCCTAGTTTCCACACTTCAAACACGGAATCTTCGACCTTGAACAGGAAAACTTTGAGTTTACACTTAAAATTTTGACTTCGAATGCAAAATTTTGGCTTTCATCGCGAAATTACGACTGTTATCGCGAGATTGTGACTCTAAATACCAATTTTGGCTTTGAATACGAAAAACTTCCACTTTAAACTCAAAATTTCGACTTTGAACAGGAAATTGTGACATTGTTCTCGAAATTTCGACTTTGAACACGAAAAACTTCGACTTTCAACTAGAGATTTCGGTCATTATCTTGATATTCCGACTTTAAACACAAAATTTCGACTTCACATGAGAAAATTTGACTTGTAATTGTAGAACTTGACTTGAAAGATGAAAAACTTTCGACTTTCCAAAGTTCAGAATTCAAACGCGAAAAACTTCGAGATTTCGACTTTATTTTATCAACACAAAAAACTACTTCGAACTTGAGATTTCGACTCTTGTTTCGAAATTTCGACTTTGAAGGAGAAGTTTCGACTCAAAACATGGAAAACTTCGACTTAAAACATGAAAAACTTCGACTTAACACTCAAAATCTGGACTTCACTATCATAGTTTCGATTTTGATTTCAAACACGAGTAACTTCGATTTTCGACTCTAAATCTCGACATCTGACTTCAAGTTTCGACTTTGAAACCCAAATAACTTCGACTCTGAACCCGAAAAACTTTCGACTTCAAACACGAAAAGCTTTGACTTTTGAAGCGTTTTTTTGTCTCGAACGAGACTTCCAGGACCTGACCTGACCTTGAACACAAAAAAAACTTCAATTTTCATCTCGAAATTTCGACTTCACAGGCAAAAAACTCAGACTTTCATTTCGAAATTTCGTCATTAATCTCAAAACCTCGACATTAAACACGGAAAGCGTTGATTTTAAACTTGAGATTTCGACGTTCACGTTAATATTTCCGCTTTCACCTCGAAATTTTTCATTTCAACACGAAAAACCTTCGAATTTTAATAGGAAACTTCGACTTTAAACATGAAAAACTCCAACTGTTTCTATTGGTCTAAATACCAAATGATTTGATTCAATATTCTTCCCAATTTATCCATGAGTTCCATGGAAAGTTGCTAGTCACTTGAAAATTTTAATCGACTCAACACGAAAAAACTCGAAACATCGACTTAAAACATGAAGAACTTGACTTTCATCTCGTAATTTCGACTTCAACATGAGAAACTTCGACTTTTAGCTCGAAATTTCGACTTCAAAAACGAAATTTCGACTTAAAAACACCAAAAACTTTCGACTTTCATTTAGAAGAATTTCGAATTTCGACTTTAAATATGGAAAGCATCATCCTTTCGAAATATCGACTTCAAACACGAAATCATTCGACTTCAAACCCGAAAAACTTCGATTCAAACACGAAAAACTTCTACTCTGAACACGAAATTTCTGATATGAACACGAAAAATCCTCGACACTTCAACTCGAAACTTCCACTTCAAACATGAAACTTTGACATTAACCATGAAAAATTGCGACTTTACACGAGAGAAATTAGACATTCAACTCGAGCTTCGACAGTGAAAAACCACTTATTTCGAAATTGTAACTCTCTCTAAATTAAATTCTAACTCGAAATTTCGATTTTTACCTTGCTTTTATCATGTACAACTTTTTCATTTCGAAATGTCGACTTTAAATATGAAACACTTCTGCTTTGTAGTCGAAATTTCGACTTTGACAAGATTCTATTTCAATAAACAATAAAAACTTTGACTTTAAAATTGAGATTTCGACTTTAATTTGAATAGTTTCGACTTCAATAGACATGAAAAACTTCGACTTTTATCTCGAATTTCCGATTTCAAATACGGAAAACTTGAACTTCACACACACGAAATATTGACTTTGAAATCAAAATTTAAGATTTTTTCTCGAAATTTCGACTCCAAACACGAAAAACCTCGACTTTCATCTCGAAATTTGAGCCTCAACACGGAAAATTCCGACTTTTGAAACAAGTTCAAGTCCAAAAAAAAAAACGTTCGACTTTCAACAAGAAACTTCGACTTCAATAAATATGAGAAGTTTGATTTCTTTAATCTGAAAATTTCGACTTCAAATACGAAAAACCTCGGCTTTACACTAAAAACCACGACTTCAAAGTTCCCCCTTTTTTTCGCAAAATTCAAACTTCAAATACGAAAAGCTCAAACTTCAAACACGAGAAATTTTGATTTATTTGAAATTCGGACTTTTACCTCGAAGTTTCGGCTTTGGACATGAAAACTTCTCTCTTCATCTCGAAATTCGAACTTGGCACGAAAAACTCCGACTTTTAGCTTAAAATTTCGACTTCAAACTTGAAAAATGTTTGACTCTTACACTATATGCTTTTACTTTTACTCTGACTTTGAAGTCGAAATTGAGACTTCAAACTTGAAAAACTTCGATTTTAATCTCCAAATGTAAACTTCAAAGTGAAAAACTTCGACTTCTGAAATTTTGATTTCAATTACGAAGAACTTTCGACTCCTAACACAAAACTTCGACTTTATACTCGAAATCTCGACTTCAAAGTTCAAAGTCAAAATTTAAAATTTTTTCTAGAAATTTCGACTTCAGATGAAAAAATTTTACTTGAAACACGGGAAACTCTGGTTTTTAACGCAAAATTTCGAGTTTAAATATGAAAATTTTGACTTTCGTCTCGAAATTTCGGCATAAAATGTGAAAACTTCGACTTTCCTCTTGAATCTCGACTTCAAAACCAAAATTCCAATACTGACAACTTCAAGTACAAAAAGCTTAGAATTCAAATCAAACACAAAAAAACTTCGACTTCAAACTCAAAATTTCAACTTCAAAAACAAAAAAGCTTCAACACGCGAAAAACTACGACTTGAAACGCGAGAAAACTCGACACTTATCCAAAATTGAAACTTCAACACGAGAAACTTTGATTTTTATTTTTAGCTCAAAATTTCAACTTCAAACACGAGGAACTCCCAACTTTCAACACGAAACTTCGATTTGAACTCGAAATTTCGACTTGAAACAAAAAAAAACGATTTCTAACTCAAAATTTAGACTGAACATGAAAAACTTCGACTTTAGGTACATGAGAAAATTCAACTTCCAACTACGATTCAATAGGCGAAATTCAGTGCCATTTCTGCGCTGGCGCAACCATGCTAGGGGATTTGAGAATAGTGCCGTATGCTAACACATGTAAAAAGCGTAATTTCAACATTGTCTATTATTGAAACGGCTGGAAATGAAACATTCAAATAAGCTATGGAAAAAAGAGTGTTTCTTGATCTTTCATTGTGTTCATGACCAGCAATGATGGATCAGTTCTAGATACACAATGAGCGAAAATATGGTAACGTGTTAATTAGTTGGTGTGTTTTTGAAAATACCGCCCTACTTCTGGTATTCTTCTCTGCCTTACGGTTGCCGTCCTGTCTGTCAGTGGCATGAAACTGCATGTAAACAAATGGTAACTAAAATTTTATCGGGTTATATGTATAATATATCAGAGGTTTTGTGTTTTCTGTTTGTTTTTTTTTCAAAAATGACGGGCAGTTTGTTGAGTGCCTGGCTGCAAAAACCGTACGAAAAGAACATTACAGTTCCATTTCATGTGTGTTCCCAAAAAACATCACCTTCTAGGCAACCAGTTATACACTGAAAACGGCTTTTTCGTTCTTTTCGGAACACTACGCGCGGAATTCATTTTTTCGACAGCAATGCACATGGACACATCATTCCACATAATCTAGCATGGAAGTCAGGAGTTTCTTGTCATCTATTTTCCTTTGTTAAATCGATGGCTGAAAATCTGTAGGTTTTGACTTTTCCTAGCTCGCGCAGACGCATGAGTTCCATCCCCTAGCTTTGCGAACCTACAGCGCAACTTGTGCCGCTGAATATCGCATATTGTTGGTTCATTTTCCATACTCAAACGTGGAAAGTTCCAAATTGCACTAATAATAGGTTTGTTCCATCAGCAGTCCCTGACTATCCGTGGACGTCAGTAGCCTGCGCATTACGATTTATGGAACGCCAAAATCGTAATGCGCATGCTGCTGACGTCCGCGGACAGTCAGAGACTGCTGATGGAACAAACCTAATATTGGCCCAGGTTTAGGTGCCATTTTATTACAAGTGCGAATAAATCGATCACCAGCTGAGGGTACGCAATACCGACGCTAAACGGTCCCGACTATGACATGCTGAAAGTCCCCTCCGATCCCGTGTGAGCTTCTTCATTTTCCAGGGCTTTTTCTTCTTCGGTTCTGATTTTCCATAAAAAGACAGCGTACGTTACAGAAGGAATTTATCCTTGACTGGGAAACTTTTTTTGTGAAACTTTTAGGTAGGGGAGAGAAATGCGCATTGTTGCAGGGGGCACTTTGATACCGTTCCAAGATTTCCTCTAAAATAAATGAGGAAAAGTTGAAATATAGCCAGGGCCAGCATGCTGTCAAAAAATGTCGCTGGGGTAATGACTCTTGCTGAAAACATGTCGACCTTTGTCATTCAACTTTTAGCGAAAAATTTGTAACTATCAAAGTGCCTCCCTGTATCAATTTATCTCTTTCTCCCTTACTTTTTTCTCTATCAAATTACATAGTACATGAGTAATATTTCGAAAAAAAAAAAACAAAGAAAGTACCTATTTGCCTGTTGACGTGCGAGATGATCTCGAGCACGATGTTCCACGACGGCTCCAGCAATTCAATACCGTTCTTATTTATGAGCTTTTGTATGCCCAAGATCACTTCGAATGCCACAGTCGGATGGTTGTACTTGGACACTTGCAGAATGGCCGGCAAAACCGAGCTCGGCGGACAGCACAAGTTCTGCATCGAATTTATATCCCACAGCGCCATGTGCACGTAAAAAACACAGCCGCGCATCAGCTCCGCATTTCGGCTCAAACTCTCCTCCTTGAGGTATTTCGTCAACGTGAACAGGGCCGAATGTCCCATGTGCGTCCCCAATAAAAATTTCATCGTCTGCAAAAATATTCAATCAATCACTGCATCCAAGTCAGGGACATAGCTACCTTCCAGCTGTCTTTGCAGTAGCACTTGATGTTGACGGTGGCGCAAAGCGTTCCGACGAAATGCGGTAGAATATCGATCGGGATGATGCTGTAAGCCACTACGGTGCCCATAATTTGTAGAGCGAGAGCCACAATGGGGTACTGGTCCGAGTGACAGCACAAGTGGCATACGTATCTGATGAACTCAGTTAGAATCGCCTCGTCCAGCTGGGACGAATTGAACTTGATTATGTTGTCGACAATTTCCAAGTAGTCATGCAGCTTGCCGACTTCATTCACTTGGTCTTTCCAGTTCAAAAGGAACGGTCCAATCTATAAGATAACATGAATAAAGCCTGCGGGGCTTTAGCTCGCAGTTCACGCACCTCTTCATCGAAATGCTGAACCGATTTTCCATTGTTGGTGAGCACGGCTAGCAGTTCCAATCTCTGGGGCAGATCGTGCGGATTTTGATGGTCTTTGATGAAGCGGAAAAACTGGGCTCGCATCACATCTATCGAAGTGAACTGGCCTCTGATGACGCACTGCAAGAAAGCGAACGCTGCATGTCGCTCCTCCCGTTGCTCTTTCAGGAACATGTCTTGAACGTGGTACCACAGCTTTTCGACGCCGTGCTGCAAAGTCGTCGCTTTCAAGTAAATCATGGCGAAATTGTGACAGAGCTTACGTTTTCGAGTTTGTGGGACATGACGTGTTCGGAGAGCTCTTTCATGGCTTTGAGCCGAACGGGCGTGGGGGCATCTCTGCCGAGGTCGCGAAGCACCTCATCGGTCAGCACGAATTCCTTGTTTGGAGCCAAGTTTCCTGGAAGCGTCGAAATAATGAGAGGAAAATGCAAAGAAAATGCAACGGGGACTAAAAAAAAAAATACTGGGCAGGTACGTGCCTGGGTTTGACTTGTTCAATTTCAGGAGGTTCTTGATTTGCTGCTTCAGCGGCGGCAAGGAGCGGTCCCGATTCATTGTTGCGGCAGGCAAAGTCCACGGTGAGAATGTGCACGGTTGAGTTTGAGAAACAATTCACATTGCTTGTTTTTCGGGGCGATTTTGGTGGACTAGATAAAACATAACCTATTTTCGATGACAGTTGATGACAGTCTTGACAGGGACGTCAACAACGTCAACAGCTGTCACTACTGTCAGGCATCGCGCATGTCATTTTCACGACAGGGAGGGCTCCAGGCCAAAATTCAGCATGGGGCTGCTGAGGCGTTTCGCCTTACCACAATGAACAACGCCCAAACCAAGAAGACTGGAGGAACGCTGGGAGCAGGAGAATGAGCTTCTTGTGGGGAAAACAGGACGGATCAGTATTACGTCCCTGTGATTAGCATGACAACCTCGATATAATAACAAAAATGTAGGTAGGAAAAGTGACCCGGAATCCTCATGAAACGTTCAGTTGTCTGGTTGTTGTCTCCTATTTATTCAATGGTAAGAGGCTTGAGTCGTTGCTCAACAAGTCATTTGATGATGTATTAGCCGGCCTCAGGCATGACCACATGGCATGACGCATTGTATCACTTGTGTCGTGTCAGTATAGGTCGCGGGAACATAACCGTCACCCTGGCCACAACAGAACAGGAGGCGATACAACACCTCCCAATTGATTCTTTTTTTGTTGCCTTGATATTTTCCAAGAAAATCGCGCTGGATTGTTTTAGCTGGGACATCCTGTATAGGTCGCGGGAACATAATAACCGTCAGGGGCGGACTGCATGAGACTGGCCCCGGGGGCTAATAAAGTAAATGTGAACAATCCACGTTTCCCATGAGAACATCACGCATACCTGTGAGGATACAACTGGCGGTCTGTAGTAGCCGAATGAACTAGCGGGAGTCTGCGCTCACAGGTATGCGTGCAAGTAATTTCTCGCATGGGAAAGGTGGATTGTCGTCAAAAAAAGGCGAGTAAAGTGAACTGCGCCAAAGGCGGAAATTTTTCAAAATAATAATAATAATGATGATGATAATAACCACATTTTTCATCATGTAAAAAAAAAGAAAATGATCGAATCCATGTAAATTTTTAATTTTGGATGGTTTATTATAAAACACCCCGGGATAGAAAGAGAGGCTCGTCGATTTTTATATTTTTTGCTGCTGATAATATGGGACGCAGGTCGCAGGGTTTCAGGGGGGGGGGGAAGCAAGGCGCAGCAGGCGCAAAAAAAAAATAGAAAGGGTTCTAAAATGATCAGTAGAACACAACTATTCGTCTTTGAGGTGTTTACGTCAAAAAAAAAAGATGAATTACAACTGTTGCACGCGGCGGAATTGGTCCGATTGGTTCAGTACAAGATGCACAATAATCTTTTCTCTTTTGATTCAATGCAAGAAGAAATCGACGGGGCCAACCAAGAATTTTTCAAGACACAAATCAATAAAAAAAAAACAGCTATAACATCAACATTCCATAATCATTTATTGCATGATGAATTGATGATATTACACATTCCTATCATTTAAGTTTTTGGCCCCCAAATGATCCCGGAAAAGGGTCAAAACAAAAGCTCAAATGATGAAAATTCGGTGCTTCTCATTGGGACTTGCATGCATAAGAAGATAGAGGGTACAATTGTCAAAGATAATGCGACGCAGATATTTTTGAAATTTTTCATTTCAATGTAATGGGAGCGAAAATAAAAAGAACACGGGGCCAATGCCGCCAAATGATGAAAATTGAAACAAGAGGCTCCATAGGAATGTTCACTTTTTTCCGACTCAAATGCACAAAAGAAAAGGGGTCAACAATTATTATTTTACAAAAAAAAAGTGCCCCCCTGGAGCGATCGCCCCCTAGCCCCCCTGTCCAGTCCGCCCCTGATAACCGTCACCTTGGCACCCGCTATGACAACGTTGCAGGCACGCCGGCACAACGGAGCGCCTCTTGCCAGCTTCTTGAACGCGCTTGCGCCTGATGGGGTGCCAAAGTACCGCTGTAGAGATTCGCTTGTTTTTGACATGACTCAGTTAAATCTTGAGTCATAGCACATCAATTTTTATGATAAAGCGACAATTGTTCAATAAATTATCTATATATTTATTACAACTTTACAACTGAAGGAAATTGTATCAACAAGTTGGTACTAGTGAAAATAAATAACATATTATACCATATACCCATCTTTAGCACGCCATTTTTGTTCCCGCGACCTATAGGTACCCAACCAAAGACAATAATAACACGGATCCGGCCTAGTCCTCACGGAGCATTTTGACGTAACGGAATCACCTGTTCGTGATGCTTTCCGATGATTCCATTCGTGTAGCTGTTGATTACGGTTTGTTCACTAAGTTCACTTCACGCAAGAAGTGCAATAATCGAAACCTTTTGCCCTGCCTCAGCCAAAAAGCCGCTGTATTTTGGATGAAAATTAGAGAAGAACATCAGCTCGAAGCTGCCGCGCATTGAACCGGAATTATTGTGATGGTGGTGAGTACCTTATATTCACGGATTTTACCAATTGCCTGATGGTTTTGATCTCCTGACCCTGACGGTCGACTTTGTCTCTGTGTCGACGGGCCACTGAGGCAATTTCGATCAGAATGCTTCAAATTTTATTATAGGTCTTGAAGATTTGGTGTCGGATCAAAAGCAAGACATATTCCCGCGGCACCCGAGTCGCATTTCCACGCATGACATTGTAAATCTTGAAAAGATTTCAACATTTTGATGTCGGTTCCACAGACAACATAATCGTGTTCAGTTGTACAAGGTGTTCCCGGTTTAATCTGCCAAACTACAGAAGGTTATTATTATTATTATTATTATTATTATTATTATTATTATTATTGTACTGCACCCAACAGGCAAAAAAGCCCAGTTAAAGGGTGAGGGATACCAGAGACAAAACCGAGAGGGGGTACATACTTAGGAAAAAACCTTCGCTCTTATGTCGGACAGAGAACAGTTGAAGAGATCAACCTCGCTCTCATAAGCAGAGTAATTGACAATCATCTGATAGAGAGGAGATGCCACTAGGATGTTGGTTCTAGCTGTGGGAAGGTGGAATAAACTGTGTGATCTAGAGGAAAGCCGAGGAACACTGAGACCCACAGCACCAAGAAAATCAGGGCAATCCAACGTGTTGCTAAATAGACCAAAAAGAAAATGGATTGTTATATAGAGAATTAAAAAAAGTAGGTACCTAGATCAAAAAAAATATAATGCAGGATAGTCCAGGTTATGATAGCAATAATTCACCATTCGATGGTCCATCGAAAAATAAGTCGATATGCAATAATTTTATTTTTTCAAAGACGTTTCCCAAAGAAGCTGAAGCCCTTCAAAATTTCGTTTGAATTTTTTTTTGTTTAAACTCCCAAGTTACTGGAGTGATTTTGACCAAATCTAGTTTGAGCAGATATGAAATAGATATACCTCTACTTGACGCAGGTATAACTTGATGTCCAGTGATGTCTACTTCTCCGTTGGAAACGATATCGACTTATTTTTCAATGGATTATCGAATAGTGAATTATTGCTACAATGACCTGACCACCCTGTATATTTTCTGGAGATGGTCTAACCTTGAGGTCTACTATTATTTTCCAACAACTCGTTCTCACCTCTTGAAGTTTGGCAGATTGAACCGGGAACGACCCGTATAACTGGAAAAGAAAATGTTGCCTGTGGAACCGACATCAAAATGTTCAAATCTTTCAAAAATTTACCATCTCATGCGTGGAAATGCGACTCGGATGCCGCGGGGATGCCTTGCTGTTGTTCGAACACCAAATCTTCAAGATAACCGATGAAATTTGAAGCACTATGATCAAAATTGCCTCATTAGTAATACGTCGACACAGAGACAAAGTCGACCCTCAGGAGATCCAAACCAGGCAAATGGTTAGTTCCGCAAATGCGGAAGGTACTTATGCTTACATCAAAAGATTTTTACTTCAAGAATAATAAAACAATAATCATCGCCAATAATTTTTTGATTGACCATTGAATGGTAAATTATTGCTACTATACCTTTGAAAATGAACTTGCAATAAATATTTTTTGCGACAGTTCTTGAACCACTAAACCCTCGACCAAACCCATTGTTTTCAAATTTGGCATAGATTCATTATTAGCAAATTTCCTCAACTCGATCCATTGGCATACTAAAAGAGGGCTGCCTAATTATTCCGCCCCTATATGTTCTACGTCGATGAACATTTTCAAAAACCGAGCATATTTTTGAATTCTTTGTTCAGTTTAGAGCGAAAAGTTGTCTGAGCAAAATTGTGTTTGGATTGGATAGGTAGGTAGCTAGATAAGTACCCACTTACCTATTCGTTTCCGAGATACTTGGATTTGATTTTTCTAAAAACACGGTCGACTTATTTTGAATAACTTTTGGTGACAAATAAATTATGCGAAAAAAATATCAACCACTGGGTATGTACTAGATTCCCATTTACCTTGCCATTTACTATACAGGGTGAGGTGAGCCATGATTTAAAAAGTCTTTTTTCTGACAAATTCCTCCCAAAAAAGTTCTTTGATAGAAAACAGTGTGATCATCGGCTCTACATCGGCTGAGGGACCAATGGAATGGTTGGGAAGCATTTTGGAAAAAAACGGTAGGTATTTTCGGAGTTTCTGACTCACCGCATGTAGGTATAGGCAGGTAGGTAGGTACAGTGAATGGAATCATCAATATACCAATCCAGTCGATGGTATTTCTTTCTCGTCATTCTGCCACCAACAGCTCACTAGAATAATTTGGAAGAACGAAACTAGAAGCTAATATACAGGGTGTCGCAAAAAATTACCTCATTGTTTTATTACATTCATTCATTTTTCAAAAAAATTATAGGTTGTAAAAAAAACCTCTCGGAATCTGTTTAATTGTGATTTTTCTATGTTTTAAACTGTTACAATTATAATATTTTGCCAGTTTGTCTGTCAACTAAACCAGTAAGTGTTATACTTCGTTGTAATCAGGATGAAAGTCTGCATCGACTGCATGTCATTGTTGATGGGAAAATTTAAAAAAATCAGCAAAACTCCTTCACGAATCAGATTTTCTTTTTGAAATTGTCCCAGAGATGAGGCAGCTAGTGGTGGCGTGCACACCCTTTACGTTGAGGGACAATTGATCAGTACACGGTTAACTTTAGCCAGAGGCTAAATAAAATATTTTCTATCGGACCCTGCGTTCGACCCTGGCGTCATCGGATGCTACAGCCGAGCCGGTCCTGTGCGATACCAAACTGTGTGCTTATAACCGGCAATCTGCGAAGCAGTTTTGTATTACTGGTTGCCTATACAGAAACAAACAAATCTTTGCATTCCAAATTAAAATTTGCACTGTTATTTTTATTGAAAACAAGTATTCTATTACAAACACTGAACGTTGCAGTTCCTGCTTTTCTATTTTGCTTGCAGATTGTGGAAAATTGCATGAAAACTGCCCGTTGGTGACAAATAACCTACTTTAGTAGGTTAAACCGACTGACAGGCGCATTGGACGCACGGGTGACAGTTCCTCCCTCCCCATAATGACGGCTACACCGACAGCTGTCACTGAGACGTTTCCATAGGACGTTTCACTTTCAGTTTTTCCAGTGTCCGCAGTTTTCCCGAGAAAATGGGAGACGATTCCCTGGAAGACTACATCCGGATTCTCAGGAACACGAAAGAGGAAAAGCCAATCAAGTAAGTCGGGTTATTTTTCCGCAATAATGCTCTGATGGCTTCGAAATTCACTTGCAGAAAAGAAGTCTTCATCAATGCCTTTCGGAAGAAGGAGTGCGAAAATAAGGCGATGAAAATGGTCGAGTTCATGATCGACGGCCGCCTGAGACCCGAACCTCTCTTCAAATGTGTACGTAATCGTGGAATTTTGCACGATAAGATAACTAATGCGAGGTTCGAATTTCCAGCTGCCCTACATTGACAATTCTCATTACCAAGACATTGTCGAAGAGCGCGCCATCAGCAGACTTTGCGGTTATCCCTTGTGCGGGAAGAGGATTCCGGAAATGCCAAAGAAGCAGTACCACATCTCCTGCAAAAGCAACAAAGTTTACGATATAACGGAACGAAAGGTTAGTTGTCTTTAGAACGTTTGCTCTGAGTTTTCATTACTTGCTTTGTAGAATTACTGCAGCAATTATTGCTACAGCGCCAGTGCACACTTGAAGAAACAGATAGATGACAGTCCGTTGTGGTCAAGGAAATATGAAACCGCTCCAAATTTTCATCTTTTAGACAAGAAACAAAGGTATTACTTCATATAATAATTGTATCATTGTTGTATTATTATTGCTTGGATGTGGAACTGTAAAGAGTTGTGTAAGTTATGCAAATTGCAGTGGGGCGCCCGGTGAGGAAGTTCTCCACGGAATCGCCAGGCCACCGCTTGAAGAGCCTTTCACATCAGTTTCATCGCTGACTGAAGTTTTACTTGATGAAATGGGAGAAAAAGAAATGAAACCCAAGACCAAGTCCAAACACAAGAAACAAAAATCGCCAAATATGGTGACGATCAGTGAAAGCGAAGAAGAAGACGATCTGGTGGAACAAGCTGCTTCTGTCGACTCGACGGAACCCATGGATGTTCCCAAAAGCGAACCCAAGTCGACGGCGGCGGCCGCAGCGATAAGAAAACCTCCTCTGGTTTCGGACAAAAGCGAAATCGAATCGAAAATCGAGAAATGCTTCCGGCAGTGGCTGACCGTCGACACGCTTTGCTTCGTCCACGGAGAAGCAAAAATGAAAACCGTGCTGGACGAGCACAAGATGAGCGACTATTTCGATGCGTTCCGCGTGGCCGAGCTGGAGATCGAACAGCAAAAGAGATACGCCGAGATCTGTCGTCGGCTGCACTTGCGCGAGCTGGCCGAAGAGAAATTCGACGGCGCCGTTACGGGCCAGGGAAAGCTCAAGCCGCTGCCGGATTACAGAGATCTGAAGCAGAAAAACAAAGACATGGAATTGAAAATCAAGTCGTACTTCAGCGGCGAAATGCACGAGAAAAGCGACGCGAATTTCCCGGCTCAAGCCCAGACCGGTCAGGAGGAGGAAGACGAAGGCACGCCGAGGATACTCCCGTTGGCCGACGTCAACTCGCAGAAAGCCCTGCGCCGGAGAGTTTTTCTGAATTCCGTGCATAAATCGTGAGTTTCTCTTGTAGGTATATTTTTGATTTTTTGCTCTTGACTTTTTTTTTCAATTCCAGAATGCAGACACACGCGAGGAGTTTAAAAATTCACAGTTCTATCGTTTCTAATGTGCAAGGCCTGGTGAAAACTTTCAATTTAAGTCCGGACAATGTGATGTTCAAGCCGATGTATTGGAATTACATAACCTTGACGTTATTGAGGATGTGAGTATATGGTTTCTAAAATGATGTTGTCTCTAAAACGGGGTTCTTTAAAACATCTGCCTCATTTATTCACAGCTCTATATTCTTAAACTTACCTGTAATGCTTTAATCGAGATTTGATTAGAATATTCGATTTGGTGATGGACATTCATGATTTTGTTTTGTTATTTTGCAGACTGAGTTTGAGGGATGGTGCTTTGAAGGCGGTGTTGGAAGAACAGCGCTCATTGAAATATTTCGAGTTGAACTGGGAACAGCTTCCCGGCAAAGGACGATTCGTGGATGATGTCATGGAACTCGTGCAAGATATCGATAAGTTTATGCGGTGTGTGATAAATGAGGAATGAATGATTATTGTTGTATGTGAAAGATTTTTTAATAATATACTCTTTTGTATTTTTTAAATCTAGTGATTATTTTTTATACTACCTCATATTCCTAGTATTTCCTAGAACCTAGAAGAGTTGAAACCTACATTGAGAGTAAAGATATCTTAGGTGCTCAAAAGGAACCGGAAGATTTTTCACATTAATTTCGTTTTTGAACTTTGTTCTTTGCCATAAAAGCAGTTACTGTTGTAAACAGGCTCATATCACATTAGTAAATATTGTCACTCGATTTTAGGGCGGTCTATGTTTACTTTATCATATCAATGGATTTTCTTGTAACAATTTTTGACGATAGTCGATTGACGATTGCCACTAGCTTTTCCAGTTGTCTTTTTTAGTACGTTCATTGAATCAATAGAGGTTAAAATGACAATTCTCTGTTCCTTGAGAATCTGCTCAATAATTACAATAAACGGCAAAATTCTTGGCAAAATCAAATCTCCAGAGAAGTCGTGAGCTGTATTACAGATAGGTACATAATTAGATCAAAATAATGAATTACGGTGTCAAGGGGAGAAGTAAGAAACTGATGCCTTAATGTTTCTGTCTTCTACTTACCTACCTCGCTACCTACTATTATTTTTAAGTTACTTCCAGTGTGCCGTACTTACATAATTTTTCTTGGAATAGCGTTCTATTCCTTCAGTCTAGGATCTATCTATGGAATCACCCCGTCGAGGATTCGCTTATTATTTTATATTGGTGGAAAGTGTAAATTTTTGCTTTTGAGAAAAGTCTAGAATATTGCGCTTTTACGTAAGTACCTAACTGAAAAGACATTCTTGATTATTATCATCAATTTGTGCGATTATTGTCACTAGATTTTCGAGCGGTCTGTGTTTACGTTATTGCTTCGTCAATACTTGTTGATAATTTTGTTTGCTAAATAAGTGACGGAGTTCAAGTTATTCCTTGCCGGTCGGCAAAAATTCGACCTTCGCATGCTTACCAGACTCAAACAGCTCTCTGTAATAATTCCCCCCACTCTATACCTCTGGTGCTAGGGCTATCCGACCCGAACTGTCAAATCTTGCGCATGCCCACTGAAACACAAAATTGTCATGAAAACCATACTCTTTAGACGATCGCTCTGAAATACACACACTGCATGTTCATTATTGCGTACTACATTAAATAACGCCAACAATTATTTACTTGGGAATATATCTGCGACTATTCGCTTTCTATCGTTCTTTCCATCGTCCTCTAGAAAATTCCACAGTGACCTGGCATACGATTTCTAGGCGACTCCCAAAAAATCACACACCTTTCGCGAGCTTCTCGTGTGTTCTGATATGTCGGCACCTCCGCCAATAGTACCTTTCATTATCCAGCGCGCCATCAGCGCGCATACTCGTCTTCTGAAGTAATGGCGTCAAATACAAAATTTGCGAACAAATGCTAGAAAATGGCGTGAAAAACCGCCATAGAGTTGAAAAATACGCGCCGCAGCGAACAGGGTAATAGGCTAGAGGTTATTACACACTAGTGATTACTCATTTTTTATCAAAAAGTCCGCATTGTTCATTAAATTATAAATAACTGCGTTTTACATTGGTCGGATGTGTGTACGCAACCCATAATGCAACCCCCAACAACTCTATTTTCAGTTTGACTAGCGAAAGTTCGCAACACTCGCTACATCAGTGTACTGCGGAATGTATTTTACTCCCAGGGACTTTTCCCACACGATTCAAGAATAGTGGCCCTGTGCTCTTCAAAGTATAAAAATCAGTTTTTTCGAAACTAAATCAGCGGTGTTATCCTTCCAAAAATCATGGAAAAACAAGTGAAAGGGGCCGTGAAACATTGTGCTCATGGGAATGGGCACAGTGATAGTCGGTATAATGACAAAAATATGTATTTCTTTATCCGATTCCCAAAAACGTGCTTAAAATAGCGTAAAAACTTGGTACTGGAGAAATTTGAAAAACACGCAAAGTCTTGCGAGGAATGTGACAATGTGCACGGTGGGTGAAGCTGTGTAACCGGAAAAATTTCACTCTGAAACGGGTCACCAAGGATAGATTCAATACATTCATACACAATACATTCCGCAGTACACTGATGTAGCGAATGTTGCCTAAAATCGTGGTTTTTGGGCAACTTTCGCTACAGAAGTGTAGTACCTACGGATTATATAAAACTCGCAGGGACTTTTCTGACACGATTCAAGAATAGCGGCCCACTTGTTCACAAACGTACGACACTCGGAGCGAACTTCAAAATGGCGAATAAATAGTTGATGTTGACAGCAGACAGCAGCGGAAAGTCACGGCCGTTGCTTGTCAAACTGAAAATAGAGTTGGTGGGGGTGTCATTATGGGTTGCGTACGCACATCCGATCAATGTAAAACGCAGTTATTTATAATTTAATGAACAATGCGGACTTTTTGATGAAAAATAAGTAATCACTAGTGTGTATTAACCTCTAGCCTATTACCCTGTTAGCTGCGGCGCGTATTTTTCAACTTTGTGGCGGTTTTTCTTGCGATTTTGTAGCATTTGTTCGCAAATTTTGTATTTGACGCCAAAATTTGGCGCAAGCGTTGGGTATACCACTATAATGAAAGTTACTATTCGGCTGGTGTTTTCTGATCGACCGTTGAAATCTCCCCATGTATTCCAATCGCCAAGCTATCGCGTATATTCTGGAAATGTCCATGTCCAGTCCAGAGCTCCAGCTCCGCATTTGTATCTACACTCTGCGACCTAATAGAAAGAGTCTAGAAAGATCGGCGTGTTCTACAGAATCGCCACTCGTAACATTATTGCTCATATATTTAGGTATATCATGTTAACAAGAACTGATTATTATTGTTGATTCTCGCAACAACTCGAAAATGAGACAACTCGATTTGCGAGTTGTTTCTACTTATGTCAATAATTTTGAAATAACAATTCCCTATTCATGATAAATTTTGCTCATTCAAACAAAGAAATTGATAAGATTTTCATAGAAGTTATACAAAATGTTAGAGGTCGATTATTGCTATAAAATGCGGGCTTAGGTACACGTACACAGTTTATTTTCCAACAGAAATTCATCGTTGAGGTCAATTTTTGAAAGAGAAAAAAATGATTCTAGTCATCCGCTACAAGTTTTTTTTTTCAAGTTGCAAATTTTTCTTTTCGTTGATTGCGAAGTTGATGCTACTAAATTTTTGGGCGGTCTATGTCTTGTTTTTGACATGTTCAGTGCGGTTGTTGAAATAACAATTCTCAGTAGGATGTTCCTCGCTATATTTTGACCTGCATGAAATACGGCGTGGGGCGTGGGGTTAGAATGAGCCCCAGATTGTAGTCTGATTATTTTTGCAAAAATAGACTGAAACTTTGGAACAAACTCATTAACTATTAAATAATTGTGGTGATCAACTATTTCGTCACTTTAGCATGAATTTTAATTTTTTCATTTGTATTTTCGACAAAAGTGTCCTCAAAATTTGAAAAGTTTGGCTATTATTACTACGAAAACGAGAATCTTAGAATGCTTGACACGTCAGAACAATCGTTGACTGGGATAAATGGACCAGCGAAAAAACAGAGTCTGTGAAAAAATATTTTGGAAGATACTTAATTCAGAAAAATTATTTTTGGGGTTCAATGATAGAGAGACCATATTCATTGATTGGCATTCACCTCGATATTCACCTAGTTTGGAAAAGCAATTAAGCAGATTTCGATAAAACTTGTTTGATGTACCTATAGACAGCTCAGCTCAGCTATCGCTAAAAAAAACACGTTAAAAAACATGACCTCGAAAAAAAAATTGCAGAAAATTCTTGAACAACTTTTTTTTATAACCATAATTTTTGTCTTGGAATGAGTCAAAAACTCACCTTTCACAGAAAAACCATAAGTTACGGATCACCCTGTATAATATAGGTAGAAGAAATTATTGGAAGAAGCAGACAGTTATTATAATAGGTACTTACTAGTAATTCAACGTATAGTGTGTAGACATTAGCTCACTTTTGTTATTGGGTCATGAGCATAAAATTGTAGCAAACCGAGCCTTATTTGCCTGGTTTTCCCCTACACGGAATTTCTTTAAAATAGTTGCTGAAGCTTGATTTTTCTTGTTGTAGCCCTCGTTGTAGCCTAATTGCTATTTTTCTATAGTTAACTTGAAGTTGAATTATAAGAGAGATTCGGATACTGAGTCATGACAGCCTTTCTGCCCTGTTAATAATACACACATCAAAAGAATCTAGAGGGGACAAGCAAATTCAGACGATTTCTAAAATCATCATAACTTTTGATTACCGTCAGCGATTTCATATCGGTTTTCAGTGTTCGATAGTCCAATCCTTCGTTTTCATGCCTTGATCACGTCGAATACGAACAATAGGTTTGTTTTGGCAGCGATACACAACCGTTTCCAACCGTTTGGATTCTGCGCGCTTCCGTCAAGCCGTTCGGGCAGTGTAAACTTCGAGTTGCCAACTGTTGGTAAGCTGTTTGGGCAGGTGCCTCCAACGGTTCGAAAACAGTTTGTGGACGGTCAGAGGAGTTTGAGAATTGAAAAGAAACTGGTGATCAGACGCATGCGTACGCCTTTCTTCGCAATCGAGCGATCTTTGATTGATGGCGTGGCGCGTAATGTGACAGTGTGACAGTAAAGGTAAATAAAGACGCATTTTCGAGGTTAATTTAAAATGGTTTTACCTGCTGAAAGTTACATATTTACATTAATTCGGTAAATTTATTAAGCGGTTTCTTATGCGACTAACAAAGTCGTTGACGGGAATCGGTTTTATTATAATTTTTTCCCGTCAAGTAGAAACTCCTCCGGAAAAAAAATGTACGGATATTGCTATCAAATTTTGAAAAAAAAATTATTTTGATTTTTGAAAATTCAAAAACTAGATAGCATCGACAATGTATCTTTCCTCAAGAAAGTCGCATGCCAAATATGAACTTTTTATTTTCAAAAAAATGCACCAAAAATGATTGCTCGTAGACATGAAAAAGTGAATTAGTAGAAGTCATTTTTGGTACCTTTTTTTTTTTAAACTAGAAAGTTCAAATTGCATGCGACTTTCTTGAGGAAAGATACATTGTCGATGCTATCTAGTTCTTGAATTTTCAAAAATCAAATTCAAATATTTTCAAAATATTTTGGAAATTTTCAAAATTTGATAGCAATGTCTGTACATTTTCTTTTTGGATGAGTTGGATGGATGAGTTTGTACTTGACGAAAAAAATTATATAAAACCGATTTCCGTCGACAACTTTTTTAGTCGCATCAGAAACCCCTTAAATAAGACCTCGGCTTGGCAGGGAAAATTTGACAAGTTGTTGTGTCCCTAGTTTCAACTGGAACCGCTCGCTACGCGTTCTTGCAGCAAAAACTTTCCAACCACTTGAAAACTGGTTGGAGTCGAGTATGCGCGCTGAATCACAGTTAGCAAACCGTCCGCAACTCGCTGCCAAAACAAACCTAATGTTTCATAAAGTTTCTACAGGGTGATCAATGGAACAGTGTAAAATGACTAAAAGTTCAGTACGAGCGCGATTTTCCAAAAATATTTTTTTATGCATTCCAATAGCACAATTATGAAGAATGGTGTTTTAGATTCAGTGAAGTTTTTGAGTTTTGGAAATCGAAGGTGAATTGCCAAAGACATTGATAATTTTGTGCCGCCATGTTGAACTTCCAAGAAAGTGATCCGATTTCATTAAAACTTGGATCACACTCATGCCTGGTCCCAGTAATTAGAATTTCAAGGTCAAATGTCTTTTTTGATCACTTCCAGGCCGTCACATTGAACTTTTATGTGAATGATTCGATTCTAGTGTGTTTCAAAGTTTTATTCAAATCGAATCATTCATGTAAAAAGTTTAATATAGCGGCTCGAAAGTGACCAAGAGTGACATTTGACCTTGAAATTCCAATTACTTGAACCAGATATGAGTGTGTTCCAAGTTTCAATGAAATCCGATCACTTTCTTCTCTCTTGGAAAATCAACATGGCGACATAAAATGATCAATATCTTTGGCAATTCACCATCGATTTTCAAAATTCAAAAACGTCAGTGAAGCTGAAACACTGATCTTCATAACTGTGCTATTGCAATTGATGGATTTTCTTTTTTAGGAAATCGCGCTCGTACTGAACTTTTGGCAATTTTACACTGTTCCATTGATCACCTTGTAGCGACCTTGTAAAACATTGTTTGTATTTGACGTGATCAATGCATGAAAAAGAAAGATTGAGCTATCGAACACTGAAAACCGATATGAAATTGCTGACGGCAATCCAAAGTTATGATGATTTTAGAAATCATCTGAATTTGCTTGTCCCCTAGATTCTTTTGATGTGTGTATTTCAATGCTTCAAAGTCATACCTGATGAATCGACCGGATTGCGGAAGGAAAACGGTCCTTTCGGCCACGGGACCGCAAGATAAGACGAAGCTATAAATATGAGTGCAGCATAGAAATCAAGGACTCGACTCACGACTCGGCGAGACTCATTGAGAGCCTCCGCGCTCCGCGGTCATTTTCATTATTAGTCCATTTACAGTCAGTTAACTAAGAGTCGCTTAGTCTTCAGCACCGCGGATGGTGTCCGGCCGGGACGCCGCCCTTGGCGTCCCAACGGCCAAAATATTCTCGAATTTCTAGTGATCATTTTCACAGTATTATTGTTAGAAGACGCGCGCGATTAATTACTTTAACCGCTTGAAGTGGTGTAGTGAATCACCATGACTCGACAGCCGCGTGCCCGAGTATATTTTAATAAATAATTCACCTACGCGCTAATGAGCGATGTTTCACCGTCAACGCAGAAACCAATCGTCCTAAAAATATTACCCCTGTCTCTCTCTCTCTCTCTCTCTCTCTCTCTCTCTCTCTCTCTCTCTCTCTCTCTCTCTCTAATAAGTAGAAAAAAGGGTCTATTAACCACCCCTGCGTTTTACAAAATCCTACGAGGGGTAAACCGCTGGGGAACTCTTTTGTACAAGGTGGAGGAACTCATGAGGAACTCTAGAGGAACTCCGAGGAACTCTGGAGGAACTCCGAGGAACTCAGGGGAACTCTGGAGGAACTCCGAGGAACTTAGGGGAACTCTGGAGGAACTCCGAGGAAGTCAGGGGAACTCTGGAGGAACTCCGAGGAACTCAGGGGAAATCTCGGGGAACTCCCGGGGAACTCTCGAGGAACTCTTGAGGAATGCGCATGCGCATCCAGCTGCTTTTATGTATAGTGCAGTTGCAGCGGCGTGTGCTGCCCGATGGCTCGATGCCCTGAAGGCAGACTGCAGTACTGCACAAAACTATGGTGTTGCCGCACGCCGTCTCATAATATCTAGGTCAGACTAGTTTCCGCTAAGAAAACGTCAGCTCTTTTCATCGGACGAATTACCAGCATCAACCCATTACACTGCATCTTTCTGAAACCTAACTCAAAATTAAAATATGCTTTTATTTATCCTGTTGTGAAAGACGAAAGTGATTTAGAATTTGGAGAAATTGTCACAAAATTGCCTCAGCCGATTGAGAGAAAGCGAGGCGGATTCATTTTCGATCAATTAGTACTGAACTATTACAAATTCTATAAATAAGGTTATTATTGTTATCTAGATATAAGGTCAATAAGTCAGGTAACTGGGACCAAGGGGTAAGTGGGGACCGCCCCACTAAATTTTGAATTCTAAGAAATTATGCAAACTGTTGTTAGTATAGGTAATGGAAGTAAATTTTTCGGGTAACAATAATAATAAAAAAATTGTATCCGAAGCGCCGTTGCAACTGCAGCTGTGTAACTTTTAGAATAGGTATGTTGAGCGATGATTTGAGATACGGTCCATAAAAATTAGTTGATAACTCTACACATATAAAAAAATGGCAGTGGCGTACTTAAGTGAAATGGGTCCACCCTCGGGTCCACCGCATACGTAAATCGCGTAAATTGGTAGATTAACGACCAAAAGTACTTTATTCTTAAATGGAACGCAGTGTATGTCCCAGTTACCTGACTTGATCTTACATTGTTCGTGTCACTTATTTATTAGTATGTACCTAATGTGTTAGTATTAACTTTTGTTACTTCTGTTAGTTCTGGTTGTTACAAACTTTGAGAGCCGAGTTGAGAGCTGACCCTCGTCAGAAATGTGGTAGAAAGATATTAAAACTCATAGGTTAAAATGACAAATAATTGTCGGCTTGACATACCTAAGGGGACTTTTCCAAGGAAAAGTACGTTTCGAAAGCGAAAATCGACAAGAATTCAGGAGCTAAAGACATAGTGTTCGGCGATTATTACCGCTCGTCTGTTTAGCTTAAAGTTTTGAATGCAATTAGTGATTTTCAGGAGGGGTTGTAATCGAGGTTTTAATTATTGTTATTCACATTTACAATTATTTGTCATTTTAATTTATGAATTATTCCAGCAGACACAAGAAGACCAAGCTTCTTCGATGTTTCCTTTGATTAAAACTCATGAGCCTAAAATAATTTCTTAAACATACAAGGTGCCCCAGAAATACCTGGCCAAACGTTATGGGAGATAGCCCGAGGCAAATCAAGATACCCATTTTTTGTTATGGAAAGCTAATAAGCTAATAAGAAAGATCCAGGGTGTACAAGTTGGCAAAAATTATCCTTCACAGCATCATAATATTATCTTCTGGGTTAAAGCTAAAAATTGAATTAAATTCTGTGTGCTTACCCTTCTAATGAAGGGCTGATTTATGAAAATATTTTTGTTGAAGTGTCACATTCCAGTTACTAGAAAAAAATTAATGGAATTCGGAAATTTTCCGTATTTTTTTCTGGTCAATGGAAAGTGACACTTCAACAAACATATTTTCATGAAATAGCTCTTTATTAGGAGGGTCAGTCAGTATACAAAATTTTACTCAATTTGGAGCTATTACCTAGAATATATGATGCTGTGAAGTTTCATTTTCACCAACTTTGACACCCTGTATCTTTCTTTAAACTTTCGTTAAAAAATGTATACGGGTATCTTAGTTTGGCTCGGGCTTTCCCCCACAAGGGTTTGGCCGGGTATTTCTGGGACACCTTGTATAAGTAAAGGGTGTTGAATACCTTGATGACTTTTTGAATCTTTTGTCAATAACGCAGGAACGATTTAGGTATCAATAATATCAATAACATCAGCTGTTTTCCCAGTACAGCTAGTGCTTTGTTGATGTAAGTGGTTTGTGTTATTTTGTAAAGTGTAATTTTTTCTGCTGTTGCTAAAATGGGAAAATAAATTTAATTTATTTATTATCAAGTTAAAGCAAAATAATCCATTGGTATGTGCACCAAATTTGGTCAAAAGCACAAACGGTTCAAAATTACGGTAAACCCCGCCGATTTAAAAAAAATAAAAAATTCAACGCTCCTTGTGAAGAAAACATTTGAAGCATTTTAGAATTGCAAGTTTTTATATCTTTCGGCTCCATTTTTGATGAGGAATTCGCCTTCAAAGTTAGTAACAACCAGTACCTAACACCCTGCATATTTTATCATTTTTCTTTTTGGGTTTTGATATTTTAGTACCTACCTTTTTGGTTGTGTTGTATTTTTTGTTACAATATATTTTTTTGTTGACTGCTTATTAAATCAAGTTTCGTTGTTGCGAGGACACATTTTTGCATATTTATTCCATAACTAGTGCATAGCCCTTTCACATCTTGAAATCTCTAGCTTTTTCAAAACGATGTAGGTGCCTATGTGCCTACCTTTTTAATGTCAACTATTTGTTTTTTTTTTAGGCTAGTAAAAGCGTAGAGGTAAAGCGTACTGAACTTTTTTTTTATTCATTCTAAAACGAAAAACTCTGATTTCGTATTATCAGTCTTATTTTCAAGCCGGACTTCATGGTTGCCTACATCTGGTTACATTGCTATATTGGCCGCCATATTGAAATCTCTTACAAGTGGAACGTTCGATTTTTTTTTTCTTATCGTTGCACATATTTTTGAAAGGGTGCAATTGTATTCAGATACTTGAACAAATTCTTTTTGCATGCAAAAGTATGCTCCTTTCAAGAAATGTCCTATTGAGACGCCCGGTGAAGGCATAGGTATTCACTCGTTTTAAATCGACTTGGCGACATTTAAAAAAAAATCATATCTGCCTAAATACAGGTGTAGGTATTCGATATTAAACTAGGTAGGTACCTACTCAAATTCGAAATTGGTAGGTATTGCCATCGGTATTATTGCTATTTTATTTGCGTCTTTTAATCTCGCTTTTAATGAAAAAAAGAACTAATTTTCATGACGAAGTTCAACATTTCCTACCTACATACATCCCATTCAGATTGCAAATTGGGTACTACGAGGGGACTAGGACTTTTTGAATAAAAAATAAAGTGACACATTGGGGGGCTAACGGCTATGGCTGATTGCACCTGCAAAGTTTTGGCACAAAACTATTAGCGGCCATCAGCCCCGTATCCCCCCAGTGCTCCAGCTTGCCACTTTTTTTTATTCGATTTTGTTCATGTATCTTAAAAATTAATTTTTTTAGAACTAAATTTGCTTATAGGTTGGTCATTATAAATTTATCAAGGAACTATCTCTTGAATACAAAGAAACAAGTTGTTAATCAGCCTGTATACCTACATAGTATTGTATTGAATCAAAAAAACAGAAGGAACTCCCGGGAACACAGGAGGAACTCCGGGGAACTCAGGAGGAACTCCGGGGAACTCAGGAGGAACTCCGGGGAACTCAGGAGGAACTCCGAGGAACTCAGGGGAACTCCGGGGAACTCTGGAGGAACTCCGGGGAACTCTGGAGGAACTCCGAGGAACTCAGGGGAACTCCGGGGAACTCTGGAGGAACTCTTGTCTAAAAGGAACTCTTTTGTACAAATTTCTTCAGCGGTTCACCCCTCGAAATCCTAGTGAGAGTCCTACCTATATGTGCTCATGCTCTCGTTTTGAAGGAATTACCAAGGAAAATTTGC
Organism: Anaspis maculata; assembly: GCA_949128115.1. Lineage (NCBI taxonomy): Eukaryota > Metazoa > Arthropoda > Insecta > Coleoptera > Scraptiidae > Anaspis > Anaspis maculata. The sequence goes on from OX421966.1 coordinate 125,045, forward strand.
TTAGCAATTGAGAATTACAACTTGCGTTCGATACATAAGTATTTTGATATTATTTGCTCCGTCTTTTTGAATCATCTTGAATTTGAATTTATAACGATATCTAACACTACCACAACCACTACCACTACCACTAACACTCACTACCACTTCCACTACCACTACCACTACCACTACCACTACCACTACCACTACCACTACCACTACCACTACCACTACCACTACCACTACCACTACCACTACCACTACCACTACTACGACGACGACCACCACCACCACCACTACCTATGAAGCCCACAGCCCACTGCACTTAATGCGCGGCAAAAATGGACGACAAAAATCAACAAATAGATGCAGTTACGAACGAAACAACAGTTGCTAACTGAATCCAGTCAAATAACAGAGTTTACTGAGCGCCTGTAGTTGTTCAGGGCATAGTCCTTTTCTTTTTTGAGTGAAAATGAAGGAAAATCTCTTATTTTATTGTTCATCTATCAGTGTACGAGCTAGTTATCTCCAAAGCAGAAATGTATTATTGGTTGCCTAAACATCAGACCGCAAGGCGCAGTTATTTTGCGTCAGGGCCAAGGGCTGAAGGGCTCAAGGGTTGATTATTCAAATGATTCTGAAGCCTTTGCCGATTGACTCCAACAAATTCTTCTCTTTAGCATTTTAGTGGCACGCAATCTTCAATTCTTCAATCATTCAATATTCTACGGTTGTTTTAGTAGATCTATTGTCGTTATTCTCACTTTAGCGTAGACTACCCATAGACTACAGTAGTTCAGACATCCCGACCCGACAAGTAAAACGTCAAAACAATCGTCATGGAAACTACTTTGAGGTTAGATTAGTGAAATTTCGAAAAATGTTACACCGATTTGTTGTTAGCTGCAGCTGTAACATGTAACAAGGTATATTAGTAACAAAGTCACCGTTGTGATAACATTCATTTTCTAGAATAAGCAACCCGAAGAATCAACCTGTCACCAAAACAAAGTTGCCATGGTAAAAGGTGGCAAAAGTTTGATCAATTTTGAAGTGTGAACCTTCAGAAGTTCCCCGAACGCAAAAAGCGAGCAAAAATGCCAGAAGAAGACCAGCAAAAGGTGGCGCAGGCCAAGAAAATCACGCTCGGGCTGCAAAGCGAAGACAAGCGAACCAGAAAACAGACCTACGTCCAGCTCAGGGAGTACCTCAACTGCGACGACTTTTCCGACCAGGACTTGCGCGACATCTTCACCGAAACGCACATGTACACCCTGAACGGCTGCCGGGACAAGACCGAGCTGGTGCGCGAAGAAGCCATCAAGTTCGCCCGGTTCCTGATCGTCGACCGGCTGCCGCTGAACGATTTCTACCTGTCCTACGTGTTTCCGGTCCTGGTCGAACGGATAGGCGGCGTGGAACTGGTCGAGGCTTCCGAAGAGATCCGGTACCTGCTGCTCGAGCTGCTGCAGGCCATCGTGCTGAAGTACTCGAACACGGAGCAGCTCAAGCCGTTCCTGAACGATTCCGTCGTGATTCTCTGCGAGACGGTCAAGGACAAGTTCCCCAGCATCAAGGAGCTGAGCTGCACGATCGTGATGGACCTGGCGCGCGCATTGCCGAGAGATTTCCACCTGCAGGCCGAGAGCTTGGTCAAGCCCACCATCACTTGCTTCACGCACCAGAGGTTCAAAGTTCGAGTGGAGGCAATCAAAGCTGTCGGTATGCGTTACTTCAATAATTGTTTTGAAAAAGAAATCGTAGCACAATAATCAATGTCACAGCTTTTTTCGTTAGAGTAACCTGTGGAAAAAATGTGTTGTGTTGGTAATGGTACCATGCTAAGTTGATGCTAACGTCTTGATAAATGTACTATGTATATTGTGATTGCCACGGTGCCATAGTTGTCACTGTGGTATCGCGACGTAATGTACACGCACGCTAATGCTGTTAAGTAGTGGTGGCCCCTGAAAAGAATGATGCATAAACGCGGCGGTACTAAGAAAATTAGAGATGGAGAAGCTCTGGCCATTTCAAAATACCGGATACCGGAACCAGAACCGAATCTCAGTGGCCGGAACCGGACCGGATCGCTGGATCTTAGTGAGAATTTTGTGCAGGTTTCTTTCACACAAATGACTGGTTAGCGACAAGTTTATGAAAAGTATATGTAGGTACTATAGCACTTGTCTAACTACTATGTACTTGAAATTGAAGACAAAATTTTGGATAATTCAGAAAGTGTTAACTGTGATAGGTATTATATGTATTGTTTCCAAAACCTATTGAGTATTCAGTGTATTTCTTTCAATGAAAATGTATAAAAATGAATGTTTCTCTCTTCCTTTCCATCGCTTCGTAAATGTGTGCTTTTCGACCTCAAAAGTTAGTGGAGGTGAAAAATTGTAATTTGTTGAGATCCGGCCGGATCTGGATCCGATTCCGGTAAAACGGCCGGATTTATCGGATAACCGGAACCGGATCCTGTTCCGGCTCCATCTCTAAAGAAAATGGAATGGAAATGTGTCGAGAAGCCGTTCTGACAGCAAGCACATACAGGTGGTCGATCCTACCGTAATTATCCCATAGCGGCTTACCAAACCATTTTTCTGTGTTGGACAATTTTTAGACTGACTAACTGACAGCTCCGTACTTTTCAGCTTCTCCGTCATTCATCATGGCCGACTCAGTGTATGAAAAAAAATAATAGCAAATTTCGTGAAAACTTCCGATTACACATTTCGAAAAATATGAAGTTTGATTTTTTTTTTTGGTAACAAAATCGCAACTTTTTGACACTGGAATATTAGCCTTTGACTTGACCATCACCATGTCAAGTTTCATCCTTTGGTTTTAAAAAGCAAGGCCGCTACAATTTTTTTGAGCAAACTGAAAATGCGATTTTTTCTGTGTTTAATTTTTAGTTGGTAGCACTGCCAAACAATTGAAAAACAAAAATACAGGCATAAGACAGTTGAAAAAGCTGAACCTGAAAATGCAAAAAATATAGGGTCTTCCATTTAAAAAAATTGACGCTTCGTCTATCCCATAAAAACGGGACAGCCTGTATAGCTGGAAATAATTTTAGGTCATAGGTCTCATTAAATCATATAACTTTTCTCTTACATCGCGACGTAATGTATGCGCAAGTGAAAATATTCGAAATTACGTAGCGAAAATGGTCTCTACTGGTCATGTAGTTCTTTGCTAATGCTGTTAGGTAGTGGTGGCCACTGAAGAAAATGATGCCTAATCACAGTGGTACTAAGAAAATGGGATGAAAATGACCACTGTCGAGAGGCAGTTCTGATACTCATTACTGAGTAGTGGGTACTACCAACTATAGCTTACTAAACAGCAAGCAGGTGTGAAAAAAAGAGATACATAAAGAAAATGAACACAGTGCACGCACGCGCGTGTCTTATTATCTCAGCTCCCGTGCTAACCAGCTGACTAATGTCACATTATCCTATACAGGGTGTTTCAAATTTAAATCGCGTCCTTCTAGGAAATGATGGGAAACTTGAAAGAAGTGGACTCTCTCGAGAAAATGAAATTTAAAAATTTAGATTAGAGCCTTCATTTTCGAGATATTCGAGTTTGAAACTTCGGAAAACATATCAAAATATGTATCCACATTCCACTTCCAAGAGCCTAAAAATTTTTTGCCTGAAAACTTCTTGTTTCTTAGAAAAACTGGTGCTTTATCAACTTGAAACACCTAGAAAACCTAATTCAATAAAGGGATCATAAGTTGTCGTGGATTTCAGTTCTGACGGCTCGATACCAAGTTGGGGCTGAGACCGCCGTAAGTGTGGTTGCCATAGCAACGGCGGATATCAACCAATCGGACCGCTGTATTTGGCGAGTTACGCCGTCCCAAACTTTGCGCCTGCAACTTGGTATCGAGCCCTTAGGCCTTTGAAAGTGGTGTTTTCGGGATGTTTTCCGAAGTTCCAACCTCAAATATCTCGAGAACGAAGCCTCTAACCAAAATTTTGCAACAGTAAATTGGAAGTAGAATTCAAAAATATAAAAAGAATTACAAAACTACTCGGGGGAGGGGGGAATAGGGGCAAAAAGCTGGGACACCTCCCATTATCCACGCCCTTGAAAAATGTCGATATAACGCGTTTTATCGTTCGATACCGACGTATTTCAGTAAGCTTTGGTTCAAATTTGAACAAAATCGGTTGAGAAGTTTCAAAGTTATGACGAAAAATCAATTTTGAAAGTTAAACTTTGATCGCCCATATCTCCGTTATTATTCATTACTGCCATATCTTGAGGAAGTCTACTTTTTTTGAAGTTTTCCATCATTTCTTGAAAGGACGCGATTTAAATTTGTAACACCTGTATACTGCATGGCACATAGTAGACGACTAGTTGCCGAGACGTTACCATTAAGTTAGCATCGCACAATTCGTACCAACATAACATATTTTTTTCATAGCTCACTTTAATAAAGAAAGCCGTGAAACTGATTGTAAAATGACCAATTCTTACCCAGTTAAAATTTAAAGTTGTTGAAAAAAATGAGCTGGTCATACCTACAGCTAATTTCTGAGTGCTTCTAGGAGTTCTAGGTGACCAGGGTCCTCAAAAATTTCAACGTGTTTTTTAGTGTACAGAATCGCCACTAAACTGCTTTAGTTTTAACGTTAAGCATCCCTCACAGCCTTCAGTACATGAATAACTGTTGGCTTTTATTGATGATTTTTCCAGGTGAAATCGTGATGCACAGCCAGTACAGCGCATTGAACGAAGCCGTCGGGCCCATGGCCGAAAAGCTGTTTGATCAAATGCCAATTGTGAGGCGTACCGTGGCCCAAGTTGCTGCCAGATGGTTGCTGGAATACAGAGACCGGTATTCTTTTTGGCACAAGATTTTACCACTTCTTTTGACTGGGTTCGTTATTTCTGGCTTGTTTATTTGCGTAACGTAACCGTACCTGTGTCTTTTTTGTTTGCAGGTTGAACGACGAAGTGTTGGAAACTAGAGAAGAATCGTTTGAGCTGTGGAAAAAGGTCGGATTGAAGTACCAGCAAGAGAACGAAAAGGACTTGAAAGATCAGATCGATTTCTTGCTCGAGGGTCCGAAGTATTATCCTGAAAACCGTAATTATTCTTTTCTCATTCAATATAATTGAAGATAGTCTATAATAGCTGTATTACACTACACAATTTCTTGTACAACTTCTTGTACAACTTCTTGTACAGGGATCACGCGAGATACGCGACTGGATTGTTTATTGGATTCCGACTGGCCACGCCCACCCACCTGTTAAAGTAGTGTTTGCGATCGTTTATAGATGGCGCCACTGGCGCTACAACCGCGAAATTTGAAAAATTAGGTGGACAGATTGAGCCGAATATTGTGGGAAATTCAGCCCGATTCTGTTCGTGAAATGTTGGCTAGCAATCATGTTCATAAGCAAGTTCCTACTGCAGAGTCCTTTGTTTTAGGCGGCTGCAATTATATTTTGCTCATCAACAAATTGGTATAGCCAATATTTTACAAACATAATAGGGCTGAATATTTTATGTTCGTATTTTTCTACATTTTCGAAAAATATAATATTGCAATACTTGTCAAAAACATTGAAAAAGGTAAAAAGGTAAAATACACTCAAAATGTAAAATGACTTGGTAATGAATACAATATTTCAAGATTGAGATTGTAGTACTTTTGTATTTTTTAAAAAGAAAACTGAAATAATTACGTCACAGTGCATTTACAATAGAAGCGCCATGTCATACAAGTACTTCAATAAGTAGTATTGATTGTACAATACAATACAATACAATACAATACAACAATACATAGAAAGATATGGTGAATTCTCCAAAAGTTTTTTGGCTATTTGGCCATAAGGCCTCTTCCAAATTACAAACGGAACAGTAACAGAATTCTCGATTCTATTTCTAACGGACGTGGAGACGGTAAGAGGGAAAATTTCTATGACAGTAACTCTCTGGTGAGGATCAGGATGACGAATAGCTCCCACATAACAGCCATCACTTGATTTTTGGCTGGTTAGAACAGGGACGCCAAAAAGGAGTTCCGCTGAAGTAGGCCAGGGTGTTTCAGAGGGAGGAAAACCATGCAGTAGGAGTTGCTGTTATGTCAATCAGCCCAGGAAGGTTTGAAGCTGGACAAGAGAAGTGGTGGAAATCAACCATATCAAGCCAGTGCTCTTCTAGCTGCTGTCAGGTGAACTGCCTGAAAGGAAAAAAAACTGATTTAGCTCGGTTTTTTGTGTCTGGATTTGTATTGTCAAGCATTTTCGAAAGTCTTGAACTTGCTGTATCACTTGACAATACAGAAAATATAAATCATGAGTGGAAGACTTATTGGACCCCTTTCTGCAGTAGGTAACAACCTAATTTTTCTCTAAGGGTTATTTGGTCCATATTGTGATCCTGACACTGATCCCATTCACGATTACGATGTAAATTCAGTACCTAATGCTACTTTTTGAGCTGATCGTGAGCTCTTGCGTGGAGGGATGCGATAGCCGCAACCTATTTTTCTGGAAGTCCAGTAAACGATGTGTTAGAGGAAACATGATACAATAAAATACCTTGTCTCGCAAGATCGCACGATCAGTTCAAAAAATGAGGTACTGAATTCATATGTGAATGGGATATAATGTGCTTTTTATGTAGGACTTGAGTACTTACTAAATTCTTCGTCTCTTCATGCCTGAACTCTATGGTAGGCATTGAGTCCCTTTTGAAGTCGGCTTTCCAATGAAGTGGCAAGATGTTGGCTCCCCACAAAATATTTAGGGCACAGTGTTGAGCATCCACGGGCAAAGGGAAGGCCATTCTGTCATCGCGCTCGTCTAAAATTGGGTATTTTATGAACTGCCCAAACCCACATGATGTGAACTGCAACTCACCTCAGGATATATCTAAGGACCAATCCGAACAATTTGGAGACAGCTTGTCTGATGCAAACATTGAGGCTTATCTTTTATCGACGGCGTTATTATTGCAGTTTTTGACACTTTGAAATTTTTAAATTTTGATTCACAGAAACTGACGCATTGTTATTGGTCGTTATTAGTTACCTATTGTTGCCACATCGATAAAACAGGCCGTTCAATCCCCGCATTGAAGATTCCTAGTAAAAAAAGCAACAGCTCCATCTATAAACGATCGCAAGCAGCTTCCTGGCACCGGACAAAATTTCCCGGCCAGTTGCATGGGCCTGTTCTTGTACAACTTCTTGTACAATCTGTCAGTTAAACAATCAAGTTCATTGTTTTTTGACACTATTTTGGCAGATTGTACAAAAAATTGTACAAGAAATTGTGTAGTGTAATACAGCTATAATGTCCGATTGTGTGGTGTCAGAAAATCTAGGTAAACATTAACAAAATAGAAATTGTTACAGATTGGCTTCTTAGCATTTGGAAGATAGGCAACCAAGTATACACTTCAGTAATTGGGTTGCGTAACTTGCAGGCGGAGAATTTTTCAGAATTTGGCGTCTAAAAGCGCGTTCTGTTTGAATTTTGAACTCAGTACTCTAAGTAACCTAAGTAAGAGTCTAGGTTGAAGAAAGACAAAGAAATGGAAGGGACGAAGCAAGATCGCCTTTCTCGAACTCCTGAGTTTCTTCAGAGTTCTTGGGAGTTTGTCTGAAATATTAAGCTCCCATTGAAGCTATCCAACTTGTACAAGAGAGGTCATCGGCAGCTTTCTCTCGTCTGTTATCACAACCGTAAGCGTAACGCAAACGTAAGAAAATACGAGTGGATGAATCACTGTCGGTATCGGTATCCATCCTTGGCTCCTCACCCGTGGACGATTTTGATTGGTCGTTTCAGCAACGTCGTGTTACGGTTACGTCTGACATAAATTAGCCTTGAGCTGGTTTAGTATTGATTTTGTCTTACGGAACTGAGCTGGGCTTAGCTGATTCTTACATGATTCTTTGAAATGCAGAGCCGGATTTGAATTATATGAATTCCGGTAATCTGCTGTATTCTTCCAGTATATTTGGATGTCACTTGTATTTGTATTATGTTTCAATACAGGGCGAATAGAATGTAGAATGTCGCATGAGTTTTCAAATACATTGTAAGACCCGTTCAGAGACAAATCTTGATTTGAAGCCCGCTCCTTAATATTCTTTGTAGTAATTTTTATGTGACTGAACTGCTTCATCGAAAATTGCATTTTTTTGTTGTTGTGATGTTCACAGTAACGAGACCAAACTTGGGATGTCGTGTTCTGGTGCAAAGAAACGTGAGCAAACTGACCAAAGCCATATCATTCGAGCTGACCAGCTGGCAAGAGGACGTCAGGGTTCGAACGTCGCAACTTTTGTGCTCTCTTGCTTTGCACGCCGAAGACGGTTTGACCCAACACATGCAGGACTTGCTGCCGGCCATGTATTCCGCAGCCAGGGATCAGGATCAAAGAGTCGTTGTCAATGTAAGCTGAGTGCCATTTTTTTTTATCTACTCTTACATAGGCAGTCTCAACTTTGTGACTTTGTTCTCAATAGATAATTCGTTCTGCCGAAATCATGGGAACTTTTGTACGGCACAAGACTTGGTACAAATTGGTGCTTCCGGCCATCGAAGATGCGCCCCATCACCACGGTCATTTGTGCGTCCTGTCGAGCTTGATCAGCGGAACCCCAAAGGAATACATTTGCGATTCGCTGCAAGAAATCACCAAGGTCATTTCGGACGATTCAGTTTGCTTCACTCGAAAGGTACCAAATAAATTTGAATGTAGTATAATTATGTCCCAATTTGCCTCTCTTATTGCCCCTCTTATTGTCTCTCCTATTGCTTCTATTATTGCTTCTCTTATTGCCTCTCTTATCGCCTCTCTTATTACCTCTCCTATTGCCTCTCTTATTAGTCTTATTACCTCCCTTATCACCTCCCTTTTTGCCTCTCTTATTGCCTCTCTTATTGCCTCTCTTATTGCCTCTCTTATTACCTCTTGTATTTCCTGTCTTATTACTTCTCTTATTGCCGCTCTTCTTGTCTCTCTTTTTGCCTACAATAAAGTTGCAGTGATCACTAACTGGACTCGTTGCTTTTTCAACCTCAACATTTGCTTATGTAATGACAATAACGTGAGTATCTTGTCTGATTCCAGAGAAAAACGCAGACGGAGCTGTTGTGCTGCGTTAGAAAAATATCCGAAAAGTACGACGCCGCCAAGAGCGACCCAGAAATCGGATTTCATCTTTTCAAAATCCTCGTCGCTTTGATCTCGCTCGCGGAAGAAACGAACCGGTTCGATTCGAACGCGTTGCTGGAGGATCTGCGCCGAGCTCTGGGCTCGGCCGACGTTCATCACCTGTGGCACGTTCACCTGAAACGTTTGCTCGATCACATCGGCTTCGAACCGCAATCCTGGACGGTGGTGACGGTCCAGAGGTGCATTTTCGAAACGTGCCTGCTGGAATCGGGAGCGGCTTTCGGCGAGAATCTGGAAACGATCGCCGAAATTCTGATCGAAGCGCTGGACGTGAACGCCGATGCCGAGGCGCGCTTGAAAACGTTTTCGGCGCTTTCGATGGCTTTCGACGACAAAGCCGCGATTTTCGGCAAGTGCGAGGACCTGACCGCGTTCTTCAACAAATTGATTACAGGTATTTTTTCTCCAGTAGCAGTTTTGTCGAGTTGGAATAGGATTTTGAATTGGAATTTGACAATTAGCACTTGGTTTAGACAAAAACTATGTTGTACCTATGCTAGTTTGCATTCTCAAAAATATGTACTGAAATGGCCTTCATTATGCTCCTTGGAGTAATTCAGTGATTAATGTTGCAAGAAGTGATACTGTTGACAATTTAGTAAACAAAATTGGGCTTAAATGTCGCATTTCAAAAGTTTTAAAACGTTGTTAGGAGTTGTGCGCGTTCGCCCCTTGAAGGCATGCAACCAAGTATACAACTCGGTATGCGAAATTGCCTAGGCTCAGGCGCATTTGAAAATAACGCAGGGCTGTATTTACCCAAATTTACCAGAAATAACGCCTCTACTCGATTTGTACAAAAACCCAAGGTGATTTTTAGAAAAAGCAGACCGGGACTAGGTAAAATATAAATAATCAAGACTTGGTGGTTCAATAGTTTGTGCCCTGTCCTATACCTACATATAAGACAACTACACTGAGCTTTGAATTTTGTCTCAGCTTGCTTTAATTTTCCATTTTGTTTTAGTTTCTGTTTTTCTTTGTTTATTTGCGTTTCTCTGCCAGTTTTGTATTCTTTTCTTTGTTAAACTTGATCTGCCTTGTTTTGCCTCGCTTTTTGCTTCTTCTTGCCTCTTTTTTTTTGCCAATTTTTTCACTTCAACCATATGTGTACCGCTATGTGAACCTTGACATTACATTATAAAAGTTCTTTCTCCGTGTTGCGTTTATTCTGTTTTTTGCCTCTATTTTTGCGTTTTTGGTGTTTTTTCCAGTCTTTGCTTTTCCTTTTGCCTCACTTTTGCTTCTTTCCTGCCTTTCTTTTCCCCTTTCCATTGTCTCACTCGTGCTTTCTATGTATGTATAACTCTCTTTAAAAATATCTTGTTCTTGGATTGCTTTGATTTTGCCTCTGTCTTCCACTATTGTTTCAAATGTTTGCCTCATTTCACTTTTTTCTGCCCCCCCCCCCCCGCAGAGAAAGAGGTTCCTTTTCGTCAGGTATATCAAAAACGTATTGAAATAGTCTGTACTATGCCTAGAAACAATTCATATTTTAGGCCCGACATGATTCGGAAGTTGTTAGTTTGCCCCTTGAAAGCAGGCAACCAAGTATACACCGCTGTATGCAAAATTGCATGAACTCCCGCATTTTAAACATTTGAAAACAGGGCAGGACCTAGGGGCAGAACTGTATTTACTAAATTTGTACTAAACCAAGGCTGTTTTTAGCAATAATTAGCCTTCAGAAGATTAGGCATTTTCATATGAATAGCAGGACTTAGACATTAAATAGTGAAAATTAAAGTACGATACCTACAAGAAAATGTGATACTTTTTCAGAAGTTTTCGTGCCGTCTTTGGTATGGCACGCGGGTTTAACTGCCGAAGCGCTAAGGACCATGGCCGCGTCTTGCTTGGTCTGTGCCCTGACTCCCAGTCCCAGCGTTGATTTGTTCCCCAGCGGCGAGGTATTAAAAGAACTCTACGAAAAGCTGGCGCCTTTGCTGCTATCGCTGAACGAAGACGCTTCTTGGCGAAGTCGTGAGCTGTCGATGCAATGTTTAGTGCTACTGAAGCAGCACTGTTGCATCAAACAAGTATGGACTTGTGACAATTTGATTGTCATTTATCCAGGTACGTCCCTTTCTCTTCATCTATAATTTCTTATCCAAAAGCCGACAGATCTCTTACATCTGTTCAACATTATTCTTCTCGTTCTTAACTTTTTTGTTTGGTAAAACATGTGTATCTGTTTTCGCTAGAAATACTGAAGCGCCTAGACGATCCGACAGACAAGGTGCGACATTGCGCCTTGAAAGTCCTACCGCGGCTGCTGGAAGACGTCCCGGAGGAGTTCAAAGAGCTGCATTACCGGGCGCACCACGAATTGCTGATCGACACCCTGATCACGCATTTCGACGACGACGAAGAGGTCGTCCGCGATTTAGTTTTCGGTATGCTCCCGTTTCTATCCCGTCTGCCTCCAAAATTAACCACATGCATTTCCAGACGCCCTCCGGGTGGTTGCCGCCATCAACGCTGACGAATTGAGGCGAAAAATTGGGCTTCACGAACCGTTGTTGCGCAACAAAAAGGGATGCGGCGACGTCCAAGAACTCTTGAACAGTTTGTAAACGTGACGGAGGTACCTAATTGATATGTTTATTATACGAATACGAAAAATACAAAATTACAAACAACGAACTTCTTATTCTTACTGTTCTCTTATTGTCTCGGTGGACATTGACAGGCTTCGAGCTCTTCGATTTCGTACAGCGACGACGATCCGCTTTCTGAAGACGTAATCTGTCGCGGTCTGGGCCTGCAAGGCATGTTGAACTCTTCAAAGTCGGCCATGCTGATGGAATCGGACGATTCGGTTTCCCTGATTTCTTCGTCCTTCAGATCGATGCCGGTCAGTTTGCTGGTCTGCTCGACGATCTTGTCCAGACATCTCTGCCAGTAAGCCGCGCAGTTTATGGCTTCCGTCAGCGCCTGCAGCGTCTCGTGGGCCGTCACCACGTTCTTGATCATGTGATCTTGCAGGCACTTGGGACAGCAGGTGACCTTCTTGCCGTGGAACGTCTCCATGATCTCGTTGGACAGATCCTTGACGTGCTTGCTGTACTGCCGCCAGGCGACGATCTTTTCTTCCGTTTCCCTGGTGAACTGGCGCCATTCCTCCTTGTAGAGCACCTTCTTCTTGCCGCTCGGCAGCGTGACGTCGCCGCGAATGATGGAGGCGTACGTCCTGACCTGCTTGATGATGTCGGCTATCCAGCGCGTCCAGTTGTGCGCGTTCTGGGCGATCTCGAGCAGCCATATCGCCCAGATCTTGAGCGACAGGCAGCAGATCGTGTCCGGGGCGTGGTCGTACACCACCGAGGGCTTGTGGCCGTGGATGATCTTGAGCAGTTCCTCCAGGCCTGTGACGTTCGGACCGGGCACCTGTCTCCCTTCCATTTTCATCAGCTCTTCGGGAGTGAGCTGCTCTTCGCCCTCTTCGGTCCAAACTTCTTCACCGTCGATCGTTTTGGTGTGCTTGCCTTTACGTTTCCCTCTCCCGCGCTTGCCTTCTCCTTCTCCCCCTTCGCCTCCCCCTTCTTCGTCTGCGAACGCTTCTTCTTCGTCGATCAGTTCTCCGGCGGCTGCACGCCTCTCTTTTTCTCTTCTCAATTTAGCTTGTTTGACTTTCTCTTGCTTGGCTTTGTTCGAACGTATGCGCCTTGTTCTCTCTTCTTCGGTGATACCTTCTTCGTTTTCATCTTCATATTCGACTTCTTCTTCAAAATCGTCATCATCTGTTAGGCCAGCTCTTTCTCTTCTCGCTTTCTCTCTCTTCACTTTTGCTTGTCTCACTTTCTCCCGCTTGGCTTTGTTCGCCTTAACACGCCTCGTTCTCTCTTCTTCGGTGATTCCTTCGGCATTTTCATCTTCGTACTCCATTTCTTCTTCTTCAAAATCGTCATCTGTCAGGCCAGCTCTTTCTCTTCTTGCTTTCTCTCTCTTCACTTTCGCTTGCCTCACTTTCTCCCGCTTGACTTTGTTCGCCTTTACACGCCTCGTTCTCTCTTCTTCGGTGATTCCTTCGGCATTTTCATCTTCGTACTCCACTTCTTCTTCTTCTTCAAAATCGTCATCTGTTAGGCCAGCTCTTTCTCTTCTCGCTTTCTCTCTCTTCACTTTTGCTTGCCTCACTTTCTCCCGCTTGACTTTGTTCGCCTTTACACGCCTTGCTCTCTCTGCTTCGGTGATTCCTTCGGCGTTTTCATCTTCGTACTCTACTTCTTCTTCTTCAAAATCATCATCATCTGTTAGGCCAGCTCTTTCTCTTCTCGCTTTCTCTCTCTTCACTTTCGCTTGCCTCACTTTCTCTCGCTTGACTTTATTCGCCTTCACACGCCTCGTTCTCTCTTCTTCAGTGATTCCTTCGGCATTTTCATCTTCATATTCTACTTCCTCTTCTTCTTCAAAATCTTCTTCATCTGTTAGGCCAGCTTTTCTTCTTTTCGCTTGTCTCACTTTTTCCCGCTTGACTTTGTTCGCCTTTACCCGTCTCGTCCTCTCTTCTTCGGTGATTCCTTCGGCATTTTCATCTTCGTACTCTACTTCTTCTTCTTCAAAATCGCCTTCATCTGTTAATCCAGCTTTTTCTCTTCTCGCTTTCTCTCTCCTCTTTTTCGCTTTTTCTCGCTTGACTTTGTTCGCCTTTACACGCCTCTCTCTCTCTTCTGCGGTGATCCCTGGTTGATCTTCGTCTTCATATTCTTCTTCCTCTTCTCCAAAATCGAACTCATCTCCTGCTGCCGCTGCGGCTCCAGCTGCTGTCTCTTTCTTCAATAATTTCTCTCGCCTAGCTCTCTTTTGCCTATTTCTTTCCCGTTTAGCTTCGTTCGCACTTATACGCCTAGCTTTCTCTTCCTCGCTGATTCCTTCAGCATCAACGTCTTCATATTCTTCTTCCTCTTCTTCAAAATCTTCCTCAGGTACGGTATACAAATTCTTCGTCTTTAAAACAAATGATACAATAAGTAGTAAGCATCACGTCGTGAAATTGAGTAAGTATTATTCGATTTTGAGTTGATTTTGTTTTTTCAACTTATAGTTCATCCAACTTTATTGTGATTCGAGTTACCTGGTAATCTTGCCACCCGACGCCCCTGGAAAGGGGAAACTCGGGAAATCAAAGCGTACTTGAATCACACTCAATTTGGACGTACTATACCTACAAATCGAGATTGCTACAGACAATATTTTGTGCAAAAAATCTCCAGACCCCTAGAACGTAGCAACCGAGCGTGAAGAGAAATAAATATCTTTAATTTGTTTCAACCAACAAATTTCTAGAGACAAAGATGTTTTTTGTTCCAACAAAATGTTATTGAGATCACCAAAAAACATTCAGCTAAAAGAAACCATAGCCTAGAGGTCTAAGGGCAATTTTGCTTCATGCTTCATCATGCTTCCATCACCAAGTGCAGAGTTACACCCTTAAACCTCTGGATTACTGAGAGGATAAGAGCAGAAAAAGTGGAAGAGGAGCTCGAAGTAGATGGAATAAGAGCTATGGTAAGGAAAATAAAAGAGATGAAGAATTTGATGCGGAGATTAAGAAGTTGCAGGCGCAACAATGTATCAGGCGCAGGAAAAAAGAGGAATTTATGGCGCGATGTGACGGAGAAAAAGTGTCTGCCCTAACCGGGACTCGAACCCGGGTCTTCCATTTGCTGGATGGATACTCTGACCACTAAGCTATCGGGGGAGACAACAGTTCCTCCGCCACATGCCCACATGAGAGCCGCCACAAATTCATAAGAAACTGACGGAAAGAGTGAGAAGCTACAAGTTGTTCCTAGTTCTACACTTTTTCCAGTTGTAGTTCAGAAAGTGTAAATTTTATTTAATATTAGTCAAATGTATTCCAGAAACAGTCAATTGTATTTCAGATTAATAAATTGAATTTGAGAAAGCATCATTTGTACATCAGAAATGATCATTTGAATATCAGAAAGCGTGATTTGTATTTCAGAACATGTCATTTGTAGTTCAGAAAATAATTTATATGTATAATTCATCAATCAATGCAGCTCCAATGCAAGGTTGTTCTTCAATGCTGCGGAAGCTGGTCGTGCAATTAACACCCCCGCAGGCATCTGTTACACAGAAGATGGGCCGAATATCTGCAGTTCATCATACAAGAAGATCAAGAGTTCGAAGCTGTGGCTGTGAAAAGGTGCCACAATTTGCAGGAGTCCGAATGAAATTGATACTTTCTGAACCACATTTTACTAATCTTAGATGCAACTGATGTCTTCTGAACTACAATTGGCGTCTTCTGAACTCCCAATTAGCGCTTTTTGAAATACAATTGACATGATCTGATGTACAGTTCAAGTTTTCTGGACTACATTTGATGAATCTGAAATACAATTGACCTCTTCTGAACTACAAGTGACTAATCCGAAATACAATTGACGCTTTCTGAACTACACTTGATTGATCTAAAATTCAATTGACGATATCTGAAATACAATTGATATTTTCTGAATTACAACTGGAAAAGGTGTAGTTGATTGAGTTTTGATGATGGACACAGGCAATGAAGCAAAGAGTTGAACACAGAAAGATATTTTGGAAAATATATGCAAGTACAAAAAGACAGAATGATTGTGATAAATACAAAAACCAGAAAAAAAAGATAAAGGAAACTGGAAAATCGGATAAAGGGAAGCACCTGCCCTTCGAGAAATGTAATGGCGAAGACAGGAGAAGTGATGACTGAAGAGGAGCAAATAATGAGCAGATAGAAAGAGACTTTTAAGAGTTGTTGGAGGTTGGAAGGGATGTGCTAATGGATGAGATTGCAAGCAATGGCTTTCAGGCCACGGAATGACTCAAGAAGACGAAATTGATCGAGACGAGATGGATGAGGCGCTGACAGGGATGAAGATGAGAAAGGCTGCGGGACGTGATGGAATATTTGAAGAAATGATTAAGTTGATAGAAATAGCACCCATTGAAAGAGGAAGTTGGATGGTAGATAGGGAAGGAACTCGAAGATAAACAGTTAATATTCAGGCCAAATAGCAGTAGGTACTACTCTAGACTTGATATCTACGATCAGATAAATATCAGAAAGAGCCATATTGGAACAGAACCTGTATTGAACTTTGAGATGAGGGTACACACCTGCGGTGGCTGGTGCATAAAGTATTCCATCAAGAGCGCCGACGTTTCGTGTATCTTCTCTTTTATCGGTTCGTTCACTTTGTTGGGATCGTTCTTGATGGCCCATTCGGTCAGCGTCCGCTCCAGCGGATTCATACCCATCGTGCTCGTGTCCAGGGCACCGTCGCGCAGCTCCTTCAGTCTGTTCAAAATGTCACGGTGTGTGGTGCCCGCCGGAACGTTCGGAATGTTGGCCGGACTGTCGAGGAAGGCGTCGTCGCTGTTGCTCAAGATCTCGATCAGCCTTTGCAAATTGTCCATGTATTTCATCATCCCGTCCATTCCGGGAATGTCCATTGCGGAATCCTCGCCGTACTGCTCCGTGTTGTCGTGTACGCTTTCCGCCGGGAATTTTTCGCCGCCGAAGATCAAGTCGCGCATCTCCATGCTGTCCATGCCATCTGGGGCAGCGGCACCGTCCGAATCGCCGACGACCGATGACGATGCCCACGTCGTTTCGCCTTCCTCGGTTCCTTCACCTTGTTCCTCTTCGCCGCCTTCTCCTTCGCCTCGTTCTTCGCCGCCTTCTTCTTCGCCTCGTTGCTTACCGCCTTCTTCGCCACCTTCTTCGCCGCCTTCTTCACCGCCTTCTTCGCCGCGTTCTCTGCGGCTGGCATCTTCGTATATATCTCCGTAATCTTCGCCTTCTTCGCTTTCTTCATAGTCGCCTTCTTCCTCTTCCTGTGTCAGCAACCCCTCCAGCAAAGACGGACCGGCGATCATTGCCGCAAGCTCGTCTGCATCCAGAGGCTGCGTGTCGATGAAATGCGCCATGCCGTCCATCCATTTGGCCACTTTATCCGCAAACTCCATCTGGGTTTTGTGTTTCATGTTCTTGGTAGTTCGTTTCGGTATGATACCCTGGAAGAAAACGAAATTTGATGATCGGCTCGGAATTTCGCTGATGTTGCAAAGAAACAATAATTTCAGCTTCGATGAAATTTGAATTACCTTGCGCAAATGGAAATACTTGACAATTTCATTGGAGAGCATCATCTGGTTGGTGTTGAGAGCAAAAAGCGGCTCCTTGCTGATGTAATCGCAAATGGCTTCGGCCATGTAATCGGCCTCCAAGTCGTGCCATTTGGTGTTGAAGTCTTGGATTTTGCCTCTGCGTATCCGGCACTTTCGCTTCTTCGCCGCGCGTCTCTTCTTCCGCTCTTTCCTCTCCCGTTTGGCCTTCTGTTTGAAGTAGTACCTGGCGTCTCTGGGCTCCAGTCCTTCATTGTCGCCGCTCAAGATCTTGTCGAAGCGCACGATGGCATCGGGAGGAAGCAGGTGCTGGTAGTCTTTCCAGGTGTAAAAAACGAGGCGTTTGCTGGGCACGGCCATCTGCACCACCCGCGGAGGACAAGGCGCCATGCTGCACTTGCACGGAACTCTCTTTTTCTTCTTCCTCTCGCAGGGGGACTTGTTGTAGCGGTGCGGCACAGAGAGGATGTCCATGTACTGACTCTGGGTCATGGCGGTTCGGTCCAGCAGCGTGGGCTGAGACGGCACCGGATGCCTCTTCTTGTGCGGGTGTTGTCTGTTGTAGGCGGCATGTTCCATTTCTTTCCGGCGGCACATCTGGAACGGCATGTCGAAGGGCGAATGCTTCGGCTTGACGACGTTGGTCTGGAAATCCTGCCAGGCGCGGTATTCGGCCGCCCATTCCAGCTCATTTTGGACTGGAAACTCTGGCCGTGTGACTGGAATTTCGATTTCGATGGCTTCTTCATCGATTCTGGATGTTTCGTCCGCCATTGTGGACCGAAGAGTTTGAGGCGTGTTGACAAGAATTTTGATAATAATTTCTGTTGGTGTCAGATAAGTCAGAGTTGAACTTGACGTCAAAATTTCCCAAGCCCAGGAACTTCAGAACCTCCGAGAGTAATTTCGCATAATTTTCTACTCACCACCAGTAGGTACCTAAGCTTTCTAGTCTTCTGAAACTCAAAGAAAATTCTTCTCTCGATTCTTCTCTTAGTCCAGTCTGTTTCTTATATATAACATTTCTAGCCTAATCTCCCGCAGTAATCAAGTGAAGCCCTACAGAAATCCTGTAATTGAGAAAAATGTGCCCTGCAATTTAAAAAATATATCGTTTCCTCAAAAAATAGGTCCAGCTCCCCTTTTTCTATGGAGCAAGAATCAAACCTAAATAGCTGTGTTTTGAACTTACGCGCCAAATTCTAGGAATTTTCCGTCCACAAGATATGCAACTTCATATACAAAAGTGTAAATTTAGCTGCCTACCTTCAAGGGGCAGAAAAATAACTCAATTGGATGAACGATTCAGAAGTTACTATCGTCTCTCTGCTATTGTGCAAAATTACAGACACAAGGAGATCGACAGATAGACAACTCCAATCCAACATCACAACACTTTCCCATTCCGTTTTGGGGAAAAGAGGGACGGCGGACGGAAAAGTCAAAATTTGATGAATTCTTTCATTGAACATTGAACATAACAACCTAAGTGAATAGGCAAGCCTTCTTGCTTTCATTGTATATTATCTTGTAGTCTATCATCTGTAGTCTGTACTCAAATGGTTTTATCGCAACCAAAGTTAAAAATTGTAAGTATACTTTACAGGCCCACCTAATCAAGTCTTATTAGCGACTAAATATTAAGTTGTGGCTCGTGGCTCAGACAGCTCTAAGTGAGAACCAAGACTTATTATTAAAACAAGATTTATTAACTAATCAGAGGACTGTATTTGCTGATTTAATTCAGCTTTGCTTAATCCAGAAGTCCCGACATTTCAGCAATAATCGCATCTTGCTATTATTAAGAAATCAAAAATGTTATCTAATCCCCAACCCCAAGCATAGGCCCAGCTGAGCCTTTTTCATCGAACAGAACCTAATCTAGCTGTTTCGAACTTCATGCGTCTAATAGAGTTGACGGCACAACACAGGGACCTGTGGGCGGAGCCTAACTGCGCGAACTTAATTCATCTAGTGATGCACCTAGATTTGCAGTGGGATTTTAGGTTTGCCTGTGACCGGGTAATGGTCCACCACCCCAGCTGACGCTGTTGCTTCCCCTATTTCAACACAAGGACTCGTTCAAAACGATTTTTGTTTTTCTGTCTAGCCCCGCCCACAGGTCCCTGTGGTGTGCCGTCAGCTCAAAAAAAATCGTTCGCAAACTATGCAACTTAGCATACAAAATTGTATGGTTGGCTGCCTAGCGGCGGAAGAAGGAAAAGCTACTTTTCTTGTTATTTATTCATCAAAATACAGGTGTTTGCAAAATTTCGGGTTTGATTCAAATTTCACAATTGATCCGCAGCTAGAGAAATGCTCCAAATTTGTCTGAAAAATGTTAAAAAAATGTTGAGTTTTTATTTTTGTAAATAATGGTGGTCAATGGTGGTCCTTCGAGATTTTCTATTTTGGTTATTTTTATTCCGGTGAACTCATTGAAACAGACTAAGAAGCAACTGTGTAAACCTTTGAATATGTTTTCAAATTAGGTACACTATACAGGGTGAGTCATAAACACTAATAATCCAACTTCCTCCAAAAATGCATTCAGGAATGTATGAGAATGAATCGCCATTAGTTTAGGAACTTCTGGAACCTTTCGTAGGTAGGTACGTGTTTTTGAAGATATTTGGATATCCAATAGATTATTGACTCACCCTGGTTGTTCTGGAAATCAGATTTCAAAACACATATTCAATGGTTGAAAACAATGGCTTTTTATTCTGTTGAGGATAGAAATGGACTGATGAAATAAAGCTTTGCGGAATCAATTCAGGAATAGGAGGGTACCCATGAATCGATAGGGTTTTGGTTTTCAAAATACAAAAAAAATCAAAATTGAAAATTTATGGTACCTAGGTGCCTTCCTGCAGGTTTCGAAAGAGACCAGAACAGGTTATTCCTGCTGAGGTCTTTGGAATCGATTCCGCCACGCTTCATCCATCACCCCAATCAAACTTCATCCTTGAAAGAGGTTTCTAAAATTGTTTCAAATAACGAAAATGAAGAAGGGCACAAAGGACCAATTTTTGACTCTCAATACATTTCTAAAAATGAAAAAAAACCTGAATATTTTTTAACATTTTCTCGGCTATTTTGAGGCATTTTCCTAACTGCGGTTAAAATTTCTACCTTTACAAACATCCTGTGAACAGGCTCCGGCAAAAGGTAACTGATCATTCTATACTTCAATAAGAAAGCCCAAATGGAATGATCACAAATTATTTATCCATAAAAGGGCTCGGAAAAGACAAAAAAATACACCTTTTATTTGGCCTCTAACATCTCTTAATATCAAGCGCCAGATTTCTTTTTCTGTTTCTCCCCAAAACCAAGTGGCAATAAACTTAAAAATCTAGACGAGTTGGAAAACAACATCGCGGAACAAATTCCCATTCCACACTCTTCAAGTGCTGTTCATTCTTCCAAAATGGGCCTAGATTAGCTTTTCCACTTAAACAAAGGTGGTATGATTGAAAGAAGCATTTGCTTTTACTTCACCTTTTACTATGAGTTGCTAAGGAAAATTTGCATAGCAACTCCTAGTGAATAGTGAAGTAGAAGAAAATACTTCTTGTAATCATACGACCATTATCTAGCTTTTTTTTCAAATTTTATGCGCCAGATTGAGAAATTGTTCCCCTGCAAGCTATGCAACTTCATGCACAAACGTGTATATTTGGCTGCCTAGCTCCAAGAAGCATTAAAACAACATTCCATGTTATTTATTTGAATTACTCATGTAATTTAATTTCATGAACGAATTAGCGATTATCATGTCGAGATTACAGACACACAGAGAGACAGACATACATTTGAATGTGGCTATAATTTGTCTTGGGAGACTGTAAGATAGATACAATGGTAGCGATTAAAAAATGCCGGTAGTTTCGTTATTGTTTGGGTTACAAAGATGGTTGGAATATGTTTACACTGCTTACGTATCCAATTATAAGCGGGTTTAGAAAAAAATTGCTTAGTTTCGGCCAAAAAACTGTTAGAAATTTGCGTATTGGCTACCTACCTATAGGTATACTGTATTTATCTTGAAAGACAAACGTTCAAATTTACACCAAAACTGCGTAGATGCTAACAATAATTTACTAAATAACATACATCTTCAAATTTTCTTTCAATCAAGCTTTCGAAGTAACTTCGGCTCCTCCGCCAATTGTGCAGGTATGTATCTTACTCGCACGTTGTGGTCTCCAGCGGGCTTCGTTACCTACGCTTGACAACAAGAGTGTTGTGCGATTTTTCTTCGCCCTATTCTACATCTGGCGCTTTCGATTTTTTTCTGCATGACCACAATACTTCCCTTTCTTTGTTGCAAAGGAAAAGGAGGGCGGAAAGTTGAATTTTGATTCTAAATCTCCTAGTTTTCTTCAGTATATAAAAATATAAAGCAAATACATTTCCAGTGTATCAAGTTTTTTCTGTTTCTCTTGTATTTCTCACTCTTGCTCATCTCGGTACCTGCCTTGAAGGCACTCTTATTAAGATTCCGTATATTGAAAGCTCTTATCGCAGTCAAACTAAAAAATGATACGTAATTAGTACATCATATAGAACTGAACGAGGAACTGAATGAAGTTTTGATGTTTTTTTTTTTCTAAACCCAAAATTGCCTACAGATAATGGAAAATGAAAGTGCTGGAAAATTATTTTGATATTTTTGTATTCCCACGTGTAGGTGTATAGGTATAATGCCTTTATATAAAAACGTAAGAAAGCAGCCATCAGGTTGTATTAATTCCAGGAGGGCGGGCGGAACGAAAAGGTATTCTCTCGAGGGCTGCTGCTGCTGCACATGTCGTGAACGTGAGTCGCGAGGGTGGTTTTTAAAATTGCTTTCGCCACGACAGACAGTTGGCACGGGTGCAACTGAGCAACAGTAGGGATTTCCCTCGCCTTGTTGTTTGCCATCTGCACGTAAGCTGCGGTTCACACGTGCAGGATTTACGTAAACTCCCACGGGTTTAGCTGGGCACTCACCTGTACTACTTGCAATTTGAATTTTTCTCCAGCTTATTCGCAGCGAGCACTAGTATTGAGTGCGAGCAGCTTAGCTCTACGAGTTATTATTTTCTGTTGCGTTACGAAAATCAGACTGGAACTGTCTGTTGTAGTAGTGGGAAGAAAGCAGAAAGCTCATTTGCACCTGTCCTCGCCCTTGCGTAGCCGGCCGTCGTTATTGAACCCAGCAGAGCATCTGTCGGCCGAGGCAGCTGTTTAGTAGCCTGGTGCTAGACTTCTGATTTCGGGTACATGTGTGCGAGTTTATAAAATCGGTTGTCGGTCTCTTTCGCATGGGATTCGACAGAGAGGGACAAGAAGTAGGAAATTAAATTTCTCCACCTCCACCGCTCGTGTTCACCGGCAGCAGGAGAAGACAGCTGGACCTCTCCGCACCATCGGCCCATTTACAGAAAGATCTTGAAACTATTCGGTCGTGTTGGTGGCTTTCGCGGTTGTTGTGATAGTGCGGCAAACATTCTAAAACCAAATGAAGAAAAGAAAAAGTCCGGCTGATGGCAGCAGCAGCAGCAGCAGCGGCAGTAGCAAAACGAATTTCAAAAGGATACGGGTTGATGTAAGTTATGATTAGCATTGTTGAGACTGTTAATATTTAAGAATTTGAAACGTGCAGCTTGCCCCGGAACGAGTGACTGAGCTGTTGAAGCTGTGCTTGGAAAAAGTCATCAAGCTGCAAGAGGACCTCATGAGGAGCGACGAAGAAGACGACCCGGAAGCTGCAGGATACTCCGCTTGCGTGATGGAAACAATTCGATTTTTGTCGGCGCAAGGACTGGCGCCGGATCATCCCGTCGTCAAGGGATTAACTGAAAGACTGCTGCGGAAAAGAGACTGACCGAAACGTAATTTATAATTTTTTTGAGTAGTCGATAGTCGATACTGATTTTTATCTCAAGCAATGCAAGTTTCTTCATTACATGTTCTAGTCATTGTAATAGCTTAGTGAAGAACTTGCTCGTCCAAAATGTTTAGGTATAAAATAAATGCTTAAGACTTCAGTCAAAAAGATCCGTGCTTAGCAAGTTGGAGCAGCAAGTAGGTTAGCTCCAAGCTAGCTCATGAGCTCTGAGCTCTAACTCTAAGCCATTAGTTTAGGAATCACTTGGTTTCTGTGAGAATGTATGAAAACCAAATAGTTTTATCCTTGGTTTGAAATCTAGTCATATTTTTATATTTTTACACAAGTAAGGTACTAATTATGATAATTATTAATTATTATTGTAAGCTATGAAATTCTAGTCATATTTTCATTCAACGTGGAAATAAAATGTTGCGAAATCAATATGCTTATTTATCGATGCTTAGTGAGCTCTCCTTGAAGTTGATTAGATGTGGCGCATCCGCCAAAACTAAGCTTCGCGAGTACTAAGCTTTTCTTCGAATAGTAACGTTCATAGAATTTAACTGTCATATAGTACTGGGTTGCTGTATTTTGATTTAAAGCTGTGGATAACAAAATTTTGGTCATTGCTTGACAAGTTTATGAATTCTTCATCCGGCGCATCCACCAAAATAGTGATGGACGAACACGAAAACTTTTTTTTTAATTAAACAATTTTCTGTTCACCAACAATCAAACTTTTTGTAGCTCAGCTTTTCTTAAACAAACGTCTATATTATTCGCAATAGGTAAGTACTTATACTCCATTTATGAATAACTAATTATTGCCAATAAGTAGACATGAATCTATAGAGCTAATAGTCTAGGAATTATAGGAATAGGAAAAATAGCGAACAAAAACGGAACCCAGCCGGATTTTTCTACATTATATGAGCTCAGTAATGCATGTACTTAGTTTAACATACTTGAAGCCCTAAAAAATCCGGTGTGAGCTTCGGCCGTTGTGGCCTCGAGAACAACTTGAGGATCAGTTTTTCGTGTTTATCTCGTGGACAATGGCACTTGGTAAAAAAGTGAATATTTGGGAAGAAATTGTTGGAAATTTTAACGTCTACAAAAAGGTCCAAACACATTTCATCGTCAGTCTACTCCTGCTCTGTCAAAGCACAAGAAAAATCAAATCTAGTCATATTTTTATATTTTTACTCAAGTAAGATACTTAATTATGATAAGTATTAATTATTATTGTAAGCTATGAAATTCTAGTCATATTTTCATTCAACGTGGATATAAAATGTTGCGAAATTAATTTGCTATTCATCGATGCTTGATGAGCTCTCATTGAAGTTTTAATTTTTAATAGATGTGGCGCGCCCGCCAGAACTAAGCTTTGCGAATACCGAGCTTTTCTTCGGATATTAATGTTCTCAGAATTGAGCTATTAGGACTGTGTGTTGCTCTATTTTGATTTAAATTTGTAGGTAGATGATAATATTATGAATACTTTATTCAGCGCATCCACCAAATTAGTGGTGAACGGATACGAAAACTTCTTTTGAGCTTAAGCTATTTTTCTGTATACAATAAAACCTTTTGTAGCTCAGATTTTCTTAAAGAAACATCATACATATATTATCCGCAATAGGTAAGTATTTACTTATACTCCATTTTCAAATGATAACTAATTAATGCCAATAAGTGGACAATAATCTAGAACTAAGTAAATATTCGACATTTTGTTTCAGTATTTTGCCTCAAACTTATGTTGTACTTACCATTTCTCACACGAACTCACTTCTGAATTACGTATTATTTCAACAGCTGCATAGCTTCAAGTAGGTATCCAGAAACCAATTCCATTACCTAAAGTTTCTTCTCAAACTTTTATTATACTTAACCACTTTTGAATAAAACTTCACAATATGAAACAGATTAAATTCATGTATTTCAAATTTAGGTCTTATCTAACGAAATTTCGTACCCCAAAAGTTTTAAAGTAGTTATGATACAGGCAACATAAGCTCTTAGGGGCGACGGAACTTGTATGTACAAGAGGTGCCATGTCAGCCGTACACAAACAGTATTTACAAAACGTACATGCATATTTTAAAGCTAAACACTAAACACACTATTCAATTCAAACTAGGCTTGATTTATGAACAATCCGGCTCTGTTTCACAGGAATACACCAGATTAGATTAGAACAGCACCGATCGATACTATAATTCCTGGTTTCGCTTTTCGATCTTGATATAAATCTTTACGAAATTGGGGTGAAAATATTATTAATTTTCGAACATATTTATTAGGTACACAACATACTTCTATACTAATACTACATCAAACACACTATTACTGAATAAAAGTTCCTGAACACATTTATAGCTATACTAATATATGAAAAAAATATTGCAATAAATAATGATTGACTAGATACAATTACACGTAATGGTAGAGATTGAACACAATTTTTTTTTTAAATCCCGTTTCGAATCTTAAATGGCACAGTTTCCGGCATCACCAACTCTTCAAGCTTTCACTGGTTTTCGTCGACGATTTGCACCGCAAGCTTGGCACAGCTTTCTTCTTTCGAATCGTCAAGTTTCACGCGGTACCTCAAGTCGCACCCCTGGAAGCTCCTCCGCAAAATCTCTTTGTATTCTTCGTCGCTCAGCTTATCCAAAGCGGGATTGTCTCGGACCGACTGAAGGAACGCCACATGAGCCAATTGCACCGTTTCATTTTTCGCCAGCACCATTTTCGCCTCTGTTATTTCGCCCGAGATTTCGCTCTGTACCGGCATACCATACGATAATGTGGTCCGAGTTGAACTCGGCTTTTTCAATGAGTGATTATTAACAGCACACAGGCCCGCGCGAGGGGGAGGGTGTGGTGTAAACGGCCAGATACGAACATCTGGCATTTATTATTAGAAACGCGCCAGAGGGATCTCGTTTGGGCAATTGATGGGGTTTTATGAAAGAGAGAGGAGAGGGGACGCGTGTTTTGTTTATTCCATGAGGGTAAAGACCCGGAGCGTGGCACCCGGACAACCCTTTCATACAGGGCGTGTCAGTGTTCCGAATCTTCCGAAAACTGCGAGGGATCATAGCTCTGATATATTCAGAAGAAATAAGAGGGCCCTGCAGGACTCCAAATAAAAAGGAGATGGAGGGGTCTCGAGAGGAGTCTTCTGGAGTTCCAAAAGCCACAAACAGATAAAAGGAAGCTCAGCAAGACTTTAAACGTTAGCTTAAAAACCAAGAGGGTTTATATTAGGCTTCAAATAGCACAAAATCACAACGAGGTTCATTAGAGTTAAAAAAAAGCTTGGACAAGAGTGGGAAGACACAAAAGGGCTCATCAGGGTGCAGAACGATACATGAGAACACAAGGCAACCGCAGACAGGACTTCGGATTCTTCACTAGTGCATCAAAACTACACCTCTTCCAGTTGTTGTATGAGATAGCGTCGATTGTAATCCAGATTAATCAATTTGATTTCAGAAAGCATCAATTGTAATTTAGATTAGTCAATTTGATTTCAGAAAGCATCAATTGTAATTCAGATTTATCAAATAAGTTTCAGAAGCAGCTGCGATTGATTTTCAGAAAGCGTCAATTGTAATCCAGATTTTTGAATGAATTTCAGAGAGCGCAATAGGTAATTGAAATTGGAATTCGAATGAAATTCCGAACACTTCATTGCACACGCCCATCACACGGCTTTGGTTAAGATGATTATATCTTTTACCTTCTGCTCGCGCTCTACCCTATTGTCCAGTATAGAGGCTGATTTTTTTAAAACGACCCACCTCAGATTTCTCGTCACCGAAATTTTTCACAGGAAAATGCCAAAACAGGTAGTTTTTTTATTTCACGGGTGACATCTAGGACACGCATTGTCAAATTTTTATCTTCGCCCCTTCGCCCCTTCGCCCCCGAATTACCCTGCTTTAGAATTTCAAATGGCATAACCTATCTTGTGATACATCAAATTGAAGGTAATAAATTTTTTTTTCTGCAAAAGGTATTTTAATTTGTTCATAAGTCACGTCCCAACCCTTTTCAGAATTCACTAATTTTCAATGAGAGGTGAGCCTTTTCCTTATCAACTTCTGATTCTTGGGACATAGATTTTCCAGCGAAAACAGGTCGATTCTTATTTTAAAAAGGGCATCTAAGACATGTATCGCTAAATTTCCATCTTCAGTCCCTTTGTCCTCACCCTACCCTACTTTAAAATTTCAAATAGCAATATCCTCGACAACATCTTACTTGTGACACATCAAACTCAAGGTAATGAAATCCCTCTCTGTGAAAAATTATTTCAAATTTTCCAAACTCGAACTTTGCTGAAGTACATTTGATGTTTTCCAAATAACAACTGAAAAATCTGAATTACAAATGAACCTTTCGAAAATACAATGACAAAATCGAATCACAATTGACCCTTTCTAAAATAAAAATGATACTGTTACGTATTTCGCGTACGGGTTCAAATATAATTGAGACGATCGTTTTAAAACACACTGTTTATTTCTGCGTACTACAATAAATGCACGCCAACAATTATCTACTTGGAATTATCGCTGTGATTATCGCTCGCTTCCACTTCGCATTCCAATTCAATACTGCTAGTGGGGCAACGATTGATGCCTTATATAGGTCTCCGAAAAGCGTTCCCGAACTTTCTATAATCCTCCAGCATTTCCATATTGGCCCGGCAAATGCAGTTTCTAGAGCACTCCTGGATAATCACACACCTTCCGCGTGTTTCCCGTGTGCTCCGGAATGTCTGCACCTCCGCCAAAGTAGACAGATGTGCCCTGATCGAGCGTTGGAGTCTCCATTCATTTTCACGTACACGCACGCTCTGGAATGCACCAGATTTCTCCGCATTTCTACACTGCGATCTAATGGATAAGAGGATCCAGAAAGATCCCGTGTTTACCAGTATGCACGGAATAGCCGCCCGTAACAATACTTTTTGAATAACATATGGAAAAGGTGCAGAAAATAGTACAAACGCAGCTTTATTGGGGTGAGTTGACAAGTTTAATAGATATTGAAAGCGGACTTTGGTTGAGGTCGTTGAAGCCTAAAGTCTAATTTGCACGTTGTCATGAACTAGTGCATCGGAACTAGAAGAGAGTACAAACGCAGCTTTATTTAGGTGAGTTCGAGTGTGAGTTGAAAAGTGCTAGAGATTGAAACTGGGCTTTGGTTGAAGTTATTAAAGACTAAAGCATCATTTGCACGTTATCATGAACGAAGAGTACAAACGCAGCTTTGTTCAGGCAAGTTGACAAGAAATACTAATTGAAAGTGGGCTTTGATTGGAGCGACTGAAGTCTAAAGCCTCATTTGCACGTTGTCACGAACTGGTGCATCAAAACTAGAACAGAGTACAAACGCAGCTTCATTTGGGTTAGTTGAGAAGTAATGGAGATCCAAAGTGGGCTTTGGTTAAAGTAATTGGAGCCCAAAGCTCCGTTCATGGAAGATAATCTGTGTTTCAAGAACAATGAAGCTCTGTTTACACGAAAAAACCTTGGTCTTGTAGAGATAATAAAAACTTGGACCAGTAAAACGTTAATCGGCTTTACACTTGCGAATGAATGGAGTGCAAGTCATTGAAAGAATCCTCTTGGAAACACTGGAGCTCGATTCACACAAAAGAATCTGTGTTTCGAGAACAATGAAGCTCTGTTTACACAAAAAAATCTTGGTCATGTGGAGATAATGAAAACTTGGACCAGTAAAACGTTCATCGGCTTTACACTTGCGGATAAATTGAGTGTAAGTGATTTGAAGAAGTCTTTTGAGAGCACTAAAGCTAAGTTCACACAAGAAAATTTGTGTTTCGAGAACAATTAAGCTCTAGTTACACAAAAAAATCTTGGTATTGTGGAGATAATAAAAACTTGGACAAGTAAACGTTTATCAGCTTCACACTTGCGAATGAATGGAGTGTAAGTCATTAAAAGAATACTCTTGTAAACACTGGAGCTCAATTCACACGAAAAAATTTGTGTTTCAAGAACAATGAAGCTCTGTTTACACGGAAAAATCTTGGTCTTGTGGAGATAATAAAAACTTGGACCAGTAAAACGTTCATCGGCTTTACACTTGCGGATAAATGGAGTGTAAGTAATTCAAAGAAGTCTTTTGAAAACACTAAAGCTAAGTTCACACAAGAGAATCTGTGTTTCGAGAACAATAAAGCTGTGTTTACACAAAAAATCTTGGTATTGTGGAGATAATAAAAACTTGGACCAGTAAACGTTCATCGGCTTCACACTTGCGAATGAATGGAGTGTAAGTCATTAAAAGAATTCTCTTGAAAACACTGGAGCTCAATCTGTGTTTTGAAACAATAAAGCTCTGTTTGCACAAGAAATTCTGGGTATTGTGTAGATAATAACAACTTGTACAAGTTGGACTTTTATTGGCATCACACTTGCTGATGAATTCAGTAAAAGTTATCTTAAGAAGTCTTTTAAATAAACTAAAGGTCAGTTCACACAAGAAAATCTGCCTTTCGAGAACAATAAATCGCTGTTTGCACGAGATAATCTGGGTTTTGTAGAGATAATAAAAACTTGAGTAAGTTGGACGTTCATCTGCACGAAATTTGCAAATTATTCATTTAGTTTAGTGGCAAATGAGTTTCTTGAGAACACTACAGCTCGGTTCACAAAAGAAAATCTGTTTTTCGAGAACATAAGGCTCTGTTTGAAAGAAAAAATCTTAGTCTTGGATGTAACAATAACTTGAGCAAGTAGAACTTGTTTTGAAAAAAAACTGTTTCATGTTTGCCCGTGAAAATTCAAGTTTTTGGCCGGTCCAGGAAAAATTAAAATGAGATCGTCTCCCGAAAGATAGTTCGGAGTGTTCGCATAACACAATAATAAGCACGCCTGTGTGATGCGAACACTCTGAGCACACCACTATATGCTTCACAAGTTGATCGGAATCAATCGAGGTTGCCTTCCAAAGTGGAGTTTACCCACGATCGTTTCCATTAAAATAGGAGATCAAAGTGTTCACATGACATACGACTTCAAAGACAGGAAAGTTCATCAGTTGTTCGCAATGAACACCTCCTTCGCCAAGGTGATGCCAATACTGATTACTTATTCATGAAAATTTTTAATGAGAAATCAAAGGTATTCGGTGTAATGTTAATAAATTGAACTTCAGGATGGAATTTAATTGTGCCACCCCATCATACGTGAACTGGGAATGCTGAAACATGGTCTAAATCGAAGACGAACATCACGATTCCGGCTTCTATATAAACATCATCAATAAATCAGTTATTATGATAAGATGATTAGGATATAGTTGCATTAGTTACTGAATAAAATGAAAATTAATAGCTGCCATCATGGACCTGTAATCAAAGTGGACTGTTGATCGCGGTACCAGGCCGAACAATAAATATCTCCGGTATGGATGCTACTATGATAGATAACGTAACAGCTGGTGGACTTCGATTTTCCATTTTACTTCTTTTTTTATGGAAAAAAAAGCCGAAACACTCCATTACATCACAACAACTCCCAAGAAAACTAAAATTAAACGCGCCTGGTTTTAGAGTTCAAAATCTTGCTTTGTTTTTCGTTGACATTGTGTCAAAAAGGCTATGGAAAACTTGGAACTATACTATACGAGCTTTTTATCTATGATTGGGAACGCTGGATTTTAACCGAGTAAGGAAACTAAGGAAACCGCACGATATCCCTTAATCCGACTCTGGTTTTGTTATAGTTGGAACGAGCCACTCGAAAAGACGGATGAAAGGAAAAGTAAAGCTGCGTCTTTATATTGGAGAAGGAAAACTTTTCAATGGGAACTCGGATAACAAAAATATTCATTCAATTAAGCACCCAGCACTTGACGCGCAAAGGACAGAGACAATGAAGCTTTCAGGTTGGCCCGCGTGATTTGAGCTTTTCTATTAGCTTTATTGGGAAAGCTCGCGAATAATCCCGCGAGAGAAAATTATTGTGGTTTCGGTTCCGGGGGCTTCAAGGCTCCAACTAATGAGCTTTTTGCGTATTACTGGCGCCGGGCCTATATACTAAAAGCACATCATGGTGATAAATAGTGCGAGGTTCATAATAAATCACCGATCACCTTGTTTGCTTTCGTCGCACCAGAGCCAAGGGCATTGAAAATACGTTAGCTATGATAGGAAATTGGAAAAGGGAAGAAACAGCATTTTTCTTTCAGTTTTATGTTTTATTAGCCGAAAGCTGCTCCTAGTAGCGGTTTTTTCGAAGGTGTACTGTTATTCTGTACAGAATGCACCCTGTCGTGGTATGTCTGGTGGTTGGAGCCAAAAGTATCGTTTATTTCTAAATCGTCGTTTACCAGGAGCAAATCACAGGACTCTCTATAGACAAACCAATATAAAGTTCAATCAGTTGAGCAGAATGCAGAAAAATCTTACTTGCTAGGTAGGTGAGATAGAAGAGCTTCGATGACGAACCATTTCAAATAGTCGGAAATCCTGATGAAACCGCTGATGTTTCCACATGCTTCGTTGAAAGCCACGCTGGCCAAAGCAGCAACGTAATATCTACCATCGCTTGGATTTTTGGTTACGAACCCGCTGCCTCCATCTCCTATGCAGACTCTTCTGCTTTCTGGAAATTCATGTTTGGATATTAGAGACGACTACCAATCTTCTTCTTCGTCTTCTTTATTCTTCATGCAAATAATGAATGAATCAAAAGCAAATAAGTTTGAAGAAGTATACAAACCGTCGATGGGATATCCAACGCAAATCTTGTCCTCGGCCAGAAAGTCTTTGTACTCCTCTTGGACATGGCAATCTGGCTTGGCAACCGTTCTAACTCTTCTCACTCTGACTTCGTTGGAAAACTCTGGAGTTTCTGAGGGATTGCTCAGATTGAATTTGTTGCTTCCCCAACCAACAACCTGGGTTACAAAAACTGCGTAAAGCTCAGAACTTTTCTGAATTTCTGAACGAATTCAATTTTCATTCAAAACTTACCAAGCCTCTCAGCTGCGCTTCTTCCAACACGCTGAGGTAATCAAGACACGCCGGTTGAACATTTTCGGTCATGCTTACGCATTTATTGGTGACTAACACCGCGATGTCGCCCAAAAAGTGCTTAGAGTACCCCCTGTAAGTTCGTGGAAAGCTCGCATTTTGTAGCTGATTGGTACATGGAAATTATATAAATTTGAGCATTAATGCAAGAATTCAACTTGAAATAAAACCTTGAAAATTTGGATAGAAGCATCTCTGGTGTCGTTGAAATCGACATGGTGATTTCCAACGGCGGCCAAGTAATTTCCAATGGGCAATGTTTTACCTTCACTGTCAGAAACGCAATGAGCAGCTGGAATAGCATTTTTGTAATGTAACACAAAAAACCAATCAAAAGAGCGAGCAAAAGAGCAATCAAACCTGTCAGGATGATTCGTTCGTTTATTAAAACGCCACCGCAGATGAACTTGGGGGATGAATTGACAGCTTTTTCGTAAATCGCCACTTTCCATGGATGAGCAGTTTCGTTGCCTCTTCCACATTCTGCAAATATTCATAATTGAGTTGAAGAAATTCCTATTTTTTTTTACAAACCTTGGTTGCAGTTCACAGTGGACCAGTTGCCATTAGAGCAAACGCTAAACGCTTGATTGTATTGCACTCTTACATTTTCTGTACCTATTTTTGTGTCACACTGTACAGTAGCTATAGTACCGTTAGTGGCCAGACTGCAATTTATTGGCGACCAAATATTTCCTTCGGTGTACTTCACGCAGCTCAATGCGTTACTCAGCTGAGGACATGTTTCTAAAAATTTTGAACAGAGAAAAAGTGGGTATAGCTACAGCATTGCAAAAGAACTTTTAATTTTTCGGAAAAATGTAAAGTTTTTCCAAGCTTGAACTCTTTGCGCAAGTTTTTTCAAGAAACTGGCACGTAGACAAAGCTTTAGGACATTTACATAGAAGTTGAAGGTGAGGTTGAAATTGAAACATCAGTGAAATGTTTTTGAAAATGTGAAACACACATTCAAAATGTCGTGCTTATTCATTGTTTCACTTGCTATATTGTCGAGCTTATTGTGAACGAAATAATATTCTCTTACTCGAACAAGACGGCATTTCTTGTTGCCATTCTCCATCTTGGCAAATGTTCAGCTCCGTTCCAGACAAAATGTAACCGTCATCGCATTTGAATGCCAAAACCGCACCGTGCTTCATCTGATTCTCTGGAGTAGACTCATCGGTTTCCAAAATTTCCCATTTTCCATTGGCAAGTTGCTCAGGAAGCTCGCAAGTTTTTCTACAAATGGAGAATTTGGAAGATTGAATATTTGGAAACAGAAAAAGATATTACAAAACTTCTGGTGAGATCGTAGTCGTTGTGGGTTTAGTCGTATGACCGTGACCATGACCGTGACCATGACCATGACCTCCGGATCCATGCCACCATGGTCTTCTTGTGGTACTACGAGTTGTATTTGGTCTGGACGTTGTCTGAGGCTCTAAAGAAAACTCCAAATAAATTCTGGCAAAATAAAAAATATACGTTTATTTTCAAAAGCACGTAACGTACTTACGGGGGATAGAGCTTTGATACTCGGCAGCTTTTTCTCGGATGAAATCGATGTAAGAGTATACTTCAGTGAAAAGCGAATACAGTTGACTGTTGCACTTGGCTCCAGGCTTGACATCTGGCGAAACACTGACGATTCCAGTCAAGTAATATCTGTTGTCGAAGCTGCTTTTGAACACTAACGCACCTCCACTGTCGCCAGCACAAACTCCTTTACCTTATTTCAAAATACTTTATTTATTTCTATGGTCTCTTCTGAAAATTTGATCTATTTTCCTATCATTCTATGCGGTTTTGTTTTATTGTTATTATGGCTTGCTTTTGTTAGTAAGTATTCAAATAGCTTCGTTGACTTACTCTGGTTCACGTATCCCAGACACAGCTTGTCTTCGGTCAGATACCCCCGGTCGATTTCGGAAATGGCTCTGGAACAGACGTCGTTGGTCACGTAGGGCAGTTCGATTTCCTGGAGCTCTTTGGAAGTGGCACCCGATTCGGACACGACGCCCCATCCCGAGACCTGACGGAGAAAAGCAACGGAAAGCTCCCAAATGCGGCGACAAACAGAACACTATTTCATACATAACCGATGTTTGTGGGCGTCAGGAATTTACGCCTGTAGATCTTGTTCCAGTCGACGCAAATCGGTTGAACCAGCGAATTCAACTTGAACGGCTTCTCCAGAATCAGGACCGCCAAGTCGCCGAAGAAATTCTGCGAGAATCCCTTGTATCTGGTGGGCACCAGCACATGTTGTACCTGTCGATGTGATTCAGAAATAAATAAAATGAATAATGGCGAAAACAATCACCGGAGGTGATCCAACGTATAAGTACATCCAATTAATTCAAGGTTGCTTTCAAAAGCGAATGCCAAAGCCGAATTTGGCTAATACAAGTTTCAAAAAGCTCGAAAGGTAATCCACCAAAGACGATTTAGTGTTTAGCGAGCATTGGTAATACAATCATTCTCAGGGTATGCCGTGCTTCAGGTGGTTGAAAAGGCAATCACTTAAGACGGTTAAGGCTATCTACTAGCATTCAAGAAGCTTGAAAAGACAATCAATGAAAACGATCTAGTGTATATCAAGTTTTAGCAGTTGTGGAAAGCATTCGCCGAAGTGAAGTCTACCGTGCTTCAAAATCTTCAAAAGTCAGTATACAAAGGCTAACGGTTTTTGAAAAGCAGGCAATCCAGTGCTTCGTTGTGTTATTCAAAGTTCAAACGGTAATCACAGAAGGCAATCCAAGAAATACCGTGTCAAATTGAAAAAGCATCCGAACAGTTCCAGGGTAAACCAAGCTTCAAAGAGCAGTTATAGGCAATCGCTAAATTCGCAAGAAGATACCAGACTCTAAAACTGTCCAAAGGACAACTCCCAGGGCGATTAAGGTTGAGTCCGGCTCAAGAAGTCGAGAGAAGCAATCATCGAGGGCAATTTAGGGTGATCTTTAGAAAGCTTAGAAGGGTGATAGGTCAGGGTGAAAAAAGGTTTGTTATCAATAATATTGGGTGGACCGAGCTGTGGTAAGTCAAAAGCGCAATCGTTGATGGTGATAATATACCAAGATGAAGGAAGTCTCTGGAGCCTAGTTATCTTTTAGACGATAAAATATATGTTTAGCTTTAGGAGTTCATAATGGCAATCTTCAAAGGTAAACCAGTGTATACCAAGCTTGAGAAAGCTTCTAAAGGTAGTTGATTCAAGAGTACAAAGTTACTAAGCTGAGCTTCATGAAGTTTATTTAAGCAATTTCTTGAAGCGACCAAGCTTTCAAAGTTATTTGAATACCAATCAGACTTAAAAAAGCCATAAACGGCAAGCATTAGAAGCGATTTAGGGTTCAACGGGTTTTAGAAAGCGAAGGCAATAATTTCCAGAATTGATTCAGGGCTGATCGTGCTCTAGAAAGCTCTCAAGGGCAATCTCCAAAAACTTGATAAAATATAACGGCTTCAGGAAGTAAAGGCAATCCATGGTTCACTGTACTACTTGAAGATAAGAAATAATCACATGAGGCGATCCAGGGTATACCAAGCTTTGGGGAGCTCATGAAGGCAATCACTCAAAGTGAATTTTCATCAATTTTTGGAAACTGTTTAAACCGGAAAACATAGAAGGTAAGCCAGGGTATACCAAACTACATGAAGCTCATAACAGCAATAGCCGAAGCGATTCAAGATTAAGTGCATGCCGTAATCAAGGTTGTTGAAAAGACTATCACCGAACAAAGACGATAAAAAGAATATCGTGTCTATAAGTTGAAAAAGCTGAATGCAAAGATGAACTCAGCTTCAAAAACTGTTTGAAGGCAAAGCTTCAGAAGTTAATAGAGGCAGTCGTCAAAGGCGAGATTGATGAAGCTTATAAAGGCAAGCACTGAGAACGATTTGGGGTATAAAGTGTTTAGCAGTTGCCAAAGGCAAACCAAAATTTATCGTGCTTCAGGAAACGTCTTAAGATGATAGCTCAAACAAATCAAGTGTAAATATGAAGTGCTTTGGAGAGCGAAAGATTCGCCGAAGGCAATCCAGGGCTTGCTGTGATATTTGAAGATGAAAAGGCAATCACAAGAGGTATTCCAAAGAACACCGAGCTTATGAGGAAGCTTTTAAAGGCAATGGCTCCAAGTGAATATCAAGCTCGAATTTACTGTTCAAGGTTTATAAAGCGATTCGAGCTACGCCCAGCTTTAGAAGTTGATAACGGCGATCATTGGAATTGAACTGGACTCATCGGGCTTGGAGTAGGTCAAATAAGCAAAATTCAAAGACGTTTTGGAAAAAACATATTTTGGGAAATTAAGGCCGCCGCCAAGAGTTTACTGTGCTACAGTATTTATTACTGTATTTTTAGCGCACTTCTCCAAACGGGAAGGCGCTTTTGTCCTCGCTTTGTCCGTCCGTCCGTCCGTCCGTCCGTCCGTCCGTCCCCGCATCTAGTCCTAGACGAAAAGGTTTTTGCGAAAATTTTTTACTCCATTGGGTAGCTCATGACCTTGTATCCCGAACCAAGAAAAATCTTGACGAAATAATAATAAACAATGACAATAATAACAATTTAGTGTGACGCGGCATCGCCGTTGAATGCTGCATTTCAGAAGCCGGCCTGATCTCGAAAGTTATCACATGCGAGGAAGTACCCGATCTTATCATTTTACCATAATACATATGCGGAGTTATATTTGGAGAATGATTTGAACTTTATTTTAATGAAAATTTCACATCGGTGCGAGGTGCCGATTAGAAGTTATTAATTTTTGAAAATGACTCCGAAACTACGGCTCGGCCGCAAATGATTTATTCGTTGCTTGCTGGTGCTTGATATCCTTTCCTCCGAACAAAACGAAATTCAATACAGAAAATATTTCAACTCGAATGGGTAGCTCATGGCCTTGGTACGCGAATCAAGAAAAATTTTGCCGAAATAATCATGAACAATGTATAAAAATAACATTTTGGTGTAGGGCGGCTTCGCCGATCAAGTGCTGGCATTCGCGGTAAGATGTAGAAAGTTGCGATATGCAGGCAACTACAATTTCTTAATGAAATACATCACTGCATGTACGGCATTATATTTAGAGAACAATTTGAACTTTCTTTTGACAAAAACCCCACTTCGATCCGACCGTTGGGTCAATTGTTATCAATTTTTGAAAACGACCGCAAAGCCACGGCTCGGCGCATATTACACGACCCTACAAATTTGAAATAAAATCAGACGTGCCGAAATAGTAATTGAACATTTTGAAATAGTCAATACTAGGTACCTGAAGGATAATGGCACTCAAATTACGAAAGATGTTCGCTCAATAACAAAAAAAAAGTAGGTAGGTATCACTAAAAATCATGTGACAAGGCTACCATTTTCTCGGTTTTTCGATAAAAAAGAAATGTTCCAATTCAAAAGTGAACCCGATATTAGTGTTAAGGAGGTCGAAATCAGTTGGACCACATTTTTTTATATAAGTAACAGAATGACGCTTATGTGGCCGGTTTGTCTGTCTGTCTGTCTGTCTGTCTGTCTGTCTGTCTGTCCGAGTCCGTGCAGAAATTAAGACGCTGTACTCCTTCTCGAGAATTGAAACAAGAGTCTTGGAACTTTTTTCCGATTAATAGCTGATGTCCCCAAGGGTGGCCAATGGGCACTATTTTTGTTATCCATACATCGTTATCATTATTCTCAAAAAACAGAGATCTCCTGTGCACTTCGATGAAGTTGAACTTCTCCTCGGGAAATAAAGCTACAGCCCTTGAAGATTGAACTTTATCCGGTGGATAGCTTAGGTCCTCAAGGACCAAATAGGCAGGTTGGCTTTCATAATTCGGCCGCCATCTTGGCTGCCATATTGAAATTTCTTATTAGTGGAACGATTGTCATGAAACTTGAAACTTACCCTTGTCTAGTACGATCATTCTTATTTTCAAGCCAAATTTCATGATTGCCCCACCATCTTGGCCGCCATATTGAAATCTCTTATAAGTGGAAGGATTTTCATGAAACTTGAGAGTTACGCTTGTCTCGTACGATCATTCCTATTTTCAAGCTGAGTTTCATAATTCTGCCGCCATATTGGCTGCCATATTGAAATCTCTTGTTAGTGGAACGATTTTCATGAAACTTGGAACTTACCCTTGTCTAGTACGATCATTTTGATTTTCAAGCCGAATTTCATGATTCTGTCGATATTTTGGCCGCCATATTGCAATTTTTTGCCCAAGACGGTAGAACCCTAATCACTTAACATCTTGCGTTCACTAATCCTCCAAAAAGGAAGTGCGCTACTGAGCCT
Organism: Anaspis maculata; assembly: GCA_949128115.1. Taxonomy (NCBI): domain Eukaryota; kingdom Metazoa; phylum Arthropoda; class Insecta; order Coleoptera; family Scraptiidae; genus Anaspis; species Anaspis maculata. The sequence goes on from OX421966.1 coordinate 163,684, forward strand.
CATGCCCATGAGGCATATTCGCTTGTTAACGATGGAAAGGTAATCGCAGGGAGTGATCTAAAGTATGCCAGACGTAGCTTCAGTGCAGACATTCCAAACTCTCTCAAGATAACAAATGTTCCTGATTATGTCTGTGAATACCTAGTCTTTGAGAATGCTAACAAGGAAAGAACAAAGAGACTTTTTGACACTGTTTCCTTCTATGACCAAGTAGAATTTTTGTTCAGTCGCACCGTGCGGACAAAGTTGATGGCTGACAATTATTCTGGTTGTAGTGTCAAAGTCGAACAAAACTTGAAACAATAAGGTACAAGATGCTGCCATGCCCATGTTGATAAGTTTCTCATTTGCTTGTCAGGAGCCATTCAAACTGTGACATTACCTACTTGAAAATCACCCTGTACTCTTGAAAGGTGATCGTCCAAGGCGATTGACGATACAGGTAGCCTTAGAAGTTCATGAAGGTCATCGCTCAAGGCAATTTAGTGTACACCATGGTGTAGAGAATTGGAAAAGTAATCGCCGAAGACGATCCAGGGCTCACGGAACTTTGGAAGTTGAAAAAGCATCAATCAGATGAAGCGATTTAGGGACTCTCTGGAGCTTACTAAGGCCATTACTGAAGGCGGAAATCATACTGAGTTGTCAAAATTGTTCAAAGGCTAACCTTGCTATTTGAAAATGAAAAAGCAATTGCAGGAGGCCATCAAAGGGATACTGAGCTTCAGAAAGGTTATAAAGGCAAAGGCAATTTAATGCAATGCTATATTCAAAGTTTGCTGACAGAGCCATCACCAAAGACGATTCACGGAACACAGGGCTCCAGAAATTTGGAAAATGATCACCCGAAGCAAGGAATTAATTAAGGAGTAGCAAAATCACTTGCCTTGTTTGACTGAAAATCGTTTGAATCCCTTTCGTCACTCCAACTCTGGTAATACTTGCCGCCGGCTATCCTGAAAATGCCTGTAGATCGCGCGTTTCCTTCATTGTCAGTTACGCAATGGGCGGCTGGAAAACAATATTATATGAGTTTCAATTTTTTCTTCTCAATTTTGTTTTACAAGGTAGGCTGCCCGATTAAGGACTGGTACTCTGATAAGGCCCAGCAGCAGATAAGCTGAGGCGGTCCTGTGACACTTCGATGCCATGTCCATCCGGAGCACCATTGTGAAGGTCATTCTTCAGTTCTTCGGAGTCATTCTTTTAGTTCTTGTAGCTGAAGAAGCTTGCGTCAATGACCAGAAGAGGTTTTGAAATTTTTTCCTCGACCTCAGTTCTTGTAACTGGAGAGTTTTGCGTCAATGACCAGAATAGGTTGTTGAAATGTTTTTTTTTTGCTGTTGAGAGATTCTTCAGTTCTTGTAACTGGAGAAGTTTGCGTCACGTTGAGTGGGATTAAGCGTGTTGTGAATAGCTTTTGATTGTCCACAGAAACGGAACATTGCCTACAAGAAGTTCATTGTCTCCAGGATTATTCCGCGATAGGATACTACGCGTATTCTTCCAAGTATTCCGAGTTTTACTTCTTTCTGTGTTGGTGAATACTTGTTTCTATTTGAAGTTTTCCTGGAAATAATGAATCGAAAAACAATTTTCTGCATAAATTTATGTACATAAATCGCCAACAACCTCGACCGGTTATTGCACAGGAGGAACTTTTTCTCAGTTACAAGAACTAAAGAAGAAGAAAAACAAAAAAAAATGTCAACAACCTCTTCTGGTCATTGACGCAAATCTCTTCAGTTACAAGAACTGAAAAGACTCTCAACAGCAAAAAAATGACAACAACCTTTTCTGGTCATTATTGACGCAAAATTCAATACAAGAACCTGAAGAATGATCTTCACAATGGTGCTCCGGATGGACATGTCATCGGAGTGTTACAGGACAGCCCCAGCTTATCTACTACCAGCCCCAAGAAGAGCCACGTAGTAGTCAAATTAATATAAGTTTTCACCATGACATTCAAGTGGCAAATAATTGATTAGTTACTGGATACAAATCATAATCATGCAAACCTGTGAGAACCACCCGTTCGTTGATCAAAGAGCCACCACAAGTGAAGTAAAACTCATCTTTTGCTCCGTCACGTTCGTAAATTGCCACTTGCCAGGGGTAGCTGCCTTTCGTTGCCCTTTTGCCACGCACCGACAGCGTAACGCCCATCAAGGACTTCAGTCCGCATCCTGCAAAATTTCCAATGATTACAAGCCGCATTTGGGGCGTTTCGGCTGAGCTCATACTTGGATTACAGTTCGGCCTGTCCACGGTCCACTTTCCGTTCTTGCACTTGCTCAGCCCCGATCCACCGCTGCGGATGCTTTCCGTCGAATTGTCCACCGTTATCGTGTAGTATTCCGCGCACTCGAACTGGGCCACCGTTCCGTCCGTCGCTTCTGAGCATTTCACGTGGGTGAAGTCACCCGTCAGCTCGTCTTTCAGTTTACAAGTTACTTTTACTGTGTCCGTTTCGTTCAGTTGTGGACACGTTTCTGCAGAAAGCATATTTTTCATTCTACCACAAAGATTTCATTCAATAGAAAAAAAATTACTTGAGCAGTGCCCCATTTTGGTCTGCCACTGGAACTGTTGTCCATCGCAGAGCCCGAGCTGGGTGTCCAAGAGCTTGAAGCCTTCATGGCATGTGATGAAAAGCGGGCTTCCGGCTGGAACCGCATCGCCCGGTGATAGGGCAGCGGCCGATCCGAAAACCTGCCACTTTCCGTTTGCTGGATGCTCAGGAAGTTTACATCTGTTGCAAATAACAAAAATCTTTGTTGGATAAAGTGTAATCTCCAAGTGAAGTACTCAACAAAATAAGTGTTACCCTGCAAAACTTGACCTAACTTTGAAACTAGACAACTTTGGAATCCTACAAGCAATTCAAAAATTTTTTAGACCGTTCACTAGCTAAGTCCCCAAGCTGTTAGTCCGCAGTTTATGAAGTATTCAACATGAGATTTCTACAGGGTGTTCAATAGACTGGTGCAAAATTTCTGAAAGGTGCGGACATGCTCCCCCTTGAACAATTTTTTTTCACTGTATTTCAGCACTGTAGGCAGGAAAGGAGACCTCATACCTTGAGCGGTTTTTGAATTTTCGCAGTTTATCTCTTTTATTTACAGGGCGACCTCAAAAAGTTAACTATTTTGTAAGGAACTAATGGAATAATAACTTCCTACCTCGTTACCTGATTTTCCAGATTTTTGGCGTATTTTGAAACTAAAGCTTCAGGTGGAAATACCAAAAGATCAAGATCAACTTAAGACAGACATTCACGATACAGGATTGCATGAAAAGTGGCTCAAACCTCAACTTCTCTCGGAATCTAGGTTGAGAATAGAATCGAATGAAAATCAACTCACCTTCTGAAGTACCATTAATTCTAAACACTTCAAGGTGCTTTTTTCTTCTATGGGTAGTATTGTTTGTTCAGGTTACATTTGAACTGTTTGCTTTTGAACGAGAAATATCGCCCTTGTGCACCTGAAAATGTTCGTCACCAAAGTAACAAAAGCCTAATAATCACCAACAAACAGTGATCGAGAAGTGAGTCGCCGAGAAGTGATTATTCGGGAGTCGCCTAGAAAATAGTATGCCGGGTCACTGTCGAGTTTGCTGGAAGATGATTGAAAGTTCGGGAACACTATTTGGAAGCCTGTATAAGGCATCAACCATCAGCTCACGGGCAGTTATGAATTGGAGTGCGAAGTGGTAGCGAGCGGATAAAAGCGAAGCACCTGCGATATTTCCAAGTTGTTACTGCTAGCGTGTATTTATTGTGGTACGCAGTACCTGGAGCTTTAGCTTCAAGATGAGCCTGAAATCTCGAAAATCGGTAAGCGACTGAGAAAGTTATAACTGTAACAGCAAAGAGTTGACACTTTGAGAATCATCTGTAAATCGAAGAGGTAAACCGGTAATTCAAAAGCCGACCCGAGGTATAAGTTGTACCTATACCTTCAGGCCGATAATGTTGAAATTCAACAAAAAAAAATCGCTCAAGAGGGAGTAGGTACGTCAAACTATCAGTAATTTTTACCCATACTATTGAACACCCTGTATAGAAAGATTATGTGAAATATTCCATGTATTAAAAAAATACTGTTCATAAGCTGAAGAGCTGGGCCAGCGAACGGTCTAAAAATTGACTGAATCGCTTGTAGCATTCCAAAGTGGTCTAGGTTCAAAGTGAGATCAAATTTTGCTGGTGACACTTATTTTGTTGAGTACTTCATTTAAAAATGTTGTTGTTTTTTTATCCTGTCACTGTAAATAATTGAGCAGGTCTTATTTGTTTCAACAAACGATGTAACTATGATGATAATAATAATAATTTCGTTATGCAAATATGACTTACCCTGAGGTTAGAAACAATTGCCTTCCACCGACTACAAATCACATTAAAATTCACGATATATCACTTCAGAACCATACTTACACAGACACAATAAAAAAACAAATGCAAGCATCACGTCTATAGCTTGTTCATAACAACACCAACCAGCTAGCCACTATCTGCCTATTAAAATGTCGACTTTTCGCGTGTAACTCGGAATCTCCGTACATCACCGCAATATTAACATAACTCGAATATCACGTTCTCTCCCAGCTGAATAGGTAGGTACATAAGAACTTATTACGCTCACAAGTTCTAAGTACCAGATTTGTTTACCATTAAAATTTTTGAGAATAATTGTTTGTTGGTTTCTGTAATTTTATTCAAAAAAACTCAAAGAAAAAATTAACTAGAGTATTCTCACTCTGTATGCTGCTAATACTCTGAGCTAGGAAGAAGGCTTGAGTTAGGCCTCCGGCAAGTGCCAGCGACACCTAGTTCATAATTTCAAGTGCAACCAGTGCAAGCAATGTTTTAGAGGTAGGTCAAGAGCCCAAGACCAAGATTATCAATTCACCGGAGGCCTTGCCGCTTGCTTGCACGTTGAAGTCTCCAGTTGCTGTTGGAACTCAAAACTGGTCGGCCTGGACACTAACAACATGATTGTTCCTAGATAATGCATCCTATCTGAAACTTGCTCACCTGTGGCCTAATTCACAAGACAAAATAGTCTTAAAGCAAGACAACAAAGGACTGCAAAAATATCGTGAATATTCAAGGAAATAATGGAATAAAATTGAATTGAAGCCTTTCCACTTATCATAAATTCATAAACGTGAATAATTATATGTATATACCTACCGTGAGCGGTGATCCTAGCTTGCATATGAAGCAATTAACTTGGTAGGAAATGACAGGAAAAATTGAAATTCCACGTATTTTCAACTACTCGCTGCTAAATTAAAACAGTGTGGCATTTAAATTCGCTTGAACAAGATGCATTGATTTGCGTCAATGCACTTTTACGTATCGCAATCCGCGTTAGTTTTATGTGAGATTTTTTCAATGAAATTGGCTGTATTTTGTGAGTTTATCTAGTGTCAAGTACACTGACCTCGGGTTCCACCAAACTTTTATCAACGCGATAACTTTATCACTCTGATAGTAACTGAGCAACTGGCCATCCTATTGGCTGGTGCATAGCAACTATCAGCGTGATAGATTTAATCTGCTCTTAAAATTTTGGTGGAACCCGAGGTAAATTATTGAAATTTGATTATTTTGCTAAGTTCAAGTGAAGTTTTGCAGTTAACGCTTGTGCACAGCGCTACAACTCGAGGGTAATCCAGAAATTAACTACCTGAAAATAGATCTGTACGCCGCGCCGTACAGGGTGTAGCGCAATACAAGTTTATCCAAAAAGCAAACGGATGAAATTGGGAGGTGTCCTAAACATTTTTTGACCTATGGGTGTTCATAAGATAAACTAAAAATGAACGTTTATTTTTTCAATAAAAGCCCAGAAATCAAGCCTTGAAATTAATCCAGCTACGCTCTTTACACATGCACACTAATTATTATTTACTTACCTATTTATAAAAATTAAACAAACATCAACTTTTTTTTTCATGTGGTTTTTTCTTTATTCGTCCTTTATAAAATTGTAGCTTGTAATTTTTTAGGTATAGGATTTACAATTATTTCAAAAACTTCCAAGACTTTTTTATTTGATACACTTTATGATCTTGAGAAAGAGTTAAAATAAACTCGAAACGTCTACCATCAAGTGAAATTTTCACACCTAGTCTTGTCCTGTACCAGAAAAATCACATCATGCGATTTTTTTTTGCTAATATTCAAATAATTTGGTTGAATTCTAGTTGATTTTCAGATGCAAACTGCCGAAACCACCAGCAAACGGAAGATGGTCGGTGCTGAACTCCGAAGTCGATTTTGATTTACAGCCAGGACATAGGGTGCCGTATTCGACAGCTTTGCACGTGACTTGTGACGAAAATTACAAGCTATTGGGCACTCAGTTGGGCCTTTGCGGCCGCGATGGCCGGTGGGAATGGCAAGCGGAAATGGGATACTGTTCAAGTAAATATTGAAAGAAGTATTGAAATAATTTTGAGTTTACGGAGGTGAAGTTTGTTGTCATTGATTTTGTTGTACGGAAGTACTTTTTCACAATTCGCCTCCGGACAATTGGTTTCCACATTTGATCGATTTTTCGCTTGAAACCACCAGGTACCCCACAAGTGAGGTGACTCAAGTATTTCTCTTTAAAGACTGAATTTATCAGCCCAAAACTAGGCTGTTGACAGAATGAATTCATTTCGGTGACTGTATTCGTGCCCTTCTGAAGTGAAGCTCCATATTTCATGAGAAAACTATGTTTGGTTACTTTACAGTGAGTTGACGCAACCAATTGACTTCAGAAACTGTATTTTTGTTGTTTCAAAATTAATTTGACACGAAAATACGATACCAAATAGTTAGTCAGCTTCTTACTTTAAGATGTGCACGCATGCAGCAAAAACAGCATGCAGGGCTCAGTAGCGATTCAAATCACAAAAGAATACCCGAGGACGCCTTACTTGGACTTTGAACAATACAAGAAGACATATAAGCGGCTTGCTAGATCTCCAAAAACACACAAAAAACAAGAGGATCAGATGAGCTGCAAAGGACACATAACGATGGGTTCAAAAGGGCTCAGAACATTTCAAGAAGGCATACAGAGACTCAATGTACTACTTGCAGGGACACAAAAAAACAATAGGTTTTATGACGGTGGCTCTTAAAAATATATTGTCAGATAAGAGGAAAGTTACATGTGAAACAACGATCTACTGAAGTAACAAGCTAATGAGCTACTAAATGCAAACAAGCTCATACAATCACTAACCAGCAAGCTACTCCACAAGTTAACGGACTAATTTATGAGCTACCGAGCTAACGAGCTGACAATTCGAATGATATGTAACTAGCTGAAAAGAGAGTGAGCTGCCAAAATGATCTACTTAACTAATCGCGAGAGACCTGACGAACTCCAAAACTGCTAAACCAACAAAATAACGAGCTAGCCACACAAGCCAGCTAGCTAGTTGACTATTGGGAAGCTGGGTGATTTTTTACTAAGCATCAACGAGCTAATTAGAAAACTAAATTGATTAAGTAGCTAACGGAATAACAATTCATAGAACTACAAAGCGAAGATTCAGTGAGCTTACCAGCTGATGAACTGACGTAATAATCGGAATTTCAAACCTACCTAACGAACTATTGAGCATTGAACCAAGTAAGTACATAATTAGCTCGTAAAAGGGTTAATTGACAAAACTAACGAATTGATGAGTTGCTAAATGCTGACAAGCTAACAGACGACAGAATCACGAAGCAACAAACCACTAGATCAGTTAACGAACTAACTGATGAGCTACCGAACTAATAAGCTAACAAGCTGACTAACAGAAGATGTTATTAGCATAGACAAAGTGAGTTAACAGAAAAACTGAATAGTTGATGAATTATTCACGAACAAAGTGACTAACTGATGAGATAAAACACTAACAAACTGACATAGTAACTAACTTACTACACTGACTGTTGCAAAGCTAACAAGCTGATGAACTCAACAAAACTTCTGAAAAGCCGATCTACCGTACTAACGAGCTACTGAGCTGCTGAATGCTGATGGAATTACAAATCAGCAAGCTACTTGAAGACCTAACGACCCAATTGATCAGCTATCAAACTGATCAAACTGAGTCTATTAACAGCTAGTAAGAAAGCACTCTACCGAAATAATTACGAACGAGCTACTGAACTAATCTTGAACAAAACCGATGAACTGACGATTCAAAGAACTATCAAACTGACAAGAAACTGATAACAAAGATCAAATCAGGTGATTAACCTAGCCAACGAGCTGATGGATTGATAAGCTCAACCAAACTTGAAAACTAACAAGACAGCTAAACTGATGATTCAAGTAGTTAACTTGCATAAAAAAATTGAACTAGGGCACTAACGACTTCGTGAACTGCTGAATGATAAGAAGCTAATGGAAATACGGATCAAGAAGCTACTTGCCGAGTTAACGAACTAGTTTTCGAGCTACTGAGTTAAAAAGATGACATCCAGTGTAAAGCAAAGTAGCTGACGGAATGATAAAGGTACCAATAAACAAATCACAAGAAACTGAAGAACTAACAAGCTTATGTGCTACCAAGCTGACTAACTAACCAGCTAAACACCACATATGCCATTATGAAGTGTCGAAATTCAGTTAGAAAAATCTACAATGTGCTCTGAAGGGTTAAACCATAATAGTCAATGCTCAGTTATTACTAACAGTTAATACTTAAGATTAGATTAAAAAGGTTAAAAATGAAATCAGAGTTTTTCAATGAAGCAATGAACAAAAATTATATCGTGTCAGCACTGTCAGCTCATCTGCCTGTTATCTGGTGAGATGTTTAGTTCGTCGGTGCTTCAGTTAGCTTCTTGGTGAATCAACCAATATTTCCAGTTCAACCAGTTCCAGTTCCAGTTCCATTTATGACCAGTTCAATATTTCATAAGTTCTAGCAAGTTCTTCAACTCAAGAATTCGTTAATTCATTCTTCTACAATCTCGTCACTCAATCATAGTTCGTTGGCTTGTTCGTCATTTCCAAGTTTCGTTCAATTCGTAAGCTCATCAGCCGTTAGCTCTATGTATCACTTATTTGAAGTTAGCTCGTTGGCTAGCGAACTACCTGAGCTGCTAAATTAACTCGTCAGTTCGTAGAAATTCAGCTAGTAAGCTTTCAAGATCGCTAGTAATACCTGTATAACGTAGATCGTTACTTGAAAAGCTCGCAATTTTATCAAGCAATTTCATCAAATTGTTGGTTTGTTGAAAAATTTGCCCAATAATTTGATCGATAGCTCATTTGCCAGTTGTTATCGTGTTGAATTGCTGAGCTTGCTTCTTTGTTTTGTGAAAACTTGGCTTGTTAGCTGTTTATTTGTTAGCTCGTTGAGTTGGTCTGTCAGCTCATCCAGTTCGTTACCATACTCAGTTCAAGATCATTCAGCTCTCAGTCTCAATGCCTCCTCGATTAGCTATTTCGATAGATACCTTATGATTATGAAGTTGGTTTGTCGGTTTGGTACTTCTAGTTAATTGATCCACTTTGTAGTTCTTTGGCTTGTTAGTAAGTTTTTCATGACCAGTTTTTGAGGGCTAACTAAATAACTAAATCATTATTCGGTGAACGAGCTAACGATTCATTAAATTGCAAAAGATGTACCGAGACCAAGAACTGATAAACTGACTAATGCAACAAAACTTGAAAACTGAATAAAAAGCTAACAAACTGATGAATCAAGAAGCTAGCTTGTGAAAAGCGAATCTATACCGTACTAACAAGTTACTGCGCTGCTAAATGCTGATGGAATCACGAATTAGTAAGCTACGTAACGAGTTGTCGAGCTAACTGATGAGCTCTCGAGCTGACAGACTGAATGCTACCAGCTAAAAAGAAAGTGAGCTGACGAAATCACTAACAAAACCGCTGAACTGAAGAGCTAAGAAGTAACAAACTGACAAAATAACTATAATCTACAATGTATAACAAAATGTGAAGCAAATGAGTTGATTTTCAACGAAGCAACGAGCTGATACAGTGAATCAATAAATGAACAAGCTAACGATGCTCAAAAGTACATCATAACGAGGGGTCGAAACAGGCTCAGAGGTCTTATGGCGGTGGCTCTTGTGATTAAATTTTTTTTTGCAATGTGAACAATAAGTGAACTATTGTTGTAACAATCGGAATGATAGCAAAGTCAACAAAGTTACAATTTTGTTCCAAATACCGTATGATCAAAAACATTCCTCCCCTAGGCATAGGCTGTGGCCTGGCCAAAATCAGCCTCGTTTGCCTGCAAATGACCAGACCACAACCTGCCTAGAGGAGGAACGTTTTTGATCATACGGTACAAGAGCCACCTTAATAAGACCCAATGTAGATCAGTAGGGCTCTAAATAACACATGGAGATGCGAAAGGCCCCCTAGGACCCTGAAGAGTGCAAAAAGACAGTGAAGCTTTCGATATTTCAGAAAGATATAAGAAAATGCAAGGGCTTAGGGGTCTTTACGGAGTCCACTTGGGCTTCGAACAATCAAAGAAGACATAAGGGGCTCACTAGATTCTGAAAGGAACAAGTAAAAACAAAGGAGAATAATGGGGTTTCAAGAAACACAAGAAGACCTACTTGCTCTCCTCAAACACGGAAAAGGTAGAAGCTAAATGAAGTTTCAAATGACACGAGAATACAAAAGGAGTGAAATCATAGTTCTGAGCAATAAAATTAAGACGAGAAAGTTCTTCGGAACTCCAAGCGATACACACGAAGTTACCTGGGCGACTACTGAGGTTACGACCAGAGGTGAGATACACGGGGCTGACTAGGGTTTTGGGTGGCAAAACAGAGTGAGAATACGGTTATGGATTGTCCAGGGGTGAATTATCCAGGGACCAATTGCTCTAGCAGAAAAACTGCATGGATGTTGCTGAAACGTAAACTGAGAACCTCACCATGAGTATTTCAATGATTGTAATGCGACGAAATTTTTGTCTCAAGAGCTGTGTCCGCCTATGATACAAACGGAGCAAGTGAAAATCTCTTGCACGTTCTTAGACGACACAACTGGGGACGTGTCTCACATCAAATGCTCAGAAGCGCCCCATGGAGCCGTCGCCCAGTTCGAATGCGCTCAGTACTACGGAGTCATTGCAGAAAACGCCACCGACGACGTTCGCAGTGGAGGCTACGGCCTCAGCAGGTGCCAAAACGGCGAATGGTCCGTACGAAAACCCCGTTGCAATCCAAGTGAGTCCGACCTTTTTTCTTACATTCAATTTTCCACGTCTCTGTTTTTCACTTTACTTCGCTCTGTTCACCTTCCTTTCCTCCAACATTCAACTTCCTTTATGCAACTTGTTTCTCCATTTCAGTTATCCTTATCGTTTTGACCTGAATTAAACTTCTTTTGAAATTTGAATATGCTTGAATTGCTTTGAAGTGAAAGTTGAATTGTTTAAAGATAACTCCGAGTTTAAGTTTTTGTAATTCTACAGATTGTGGTGTGAAGTCTGTAAATGGAGTTGCGCTGAGCGTAAACAGCACCACTGCGATTGAAGGCAGTTATCCCTGGCAAGTTGCACTTTACATCCTTTCTCGAAGATCAACTGATGATTTCGAATTCTTTTGCGGGGGTTCACTGATCAGCGAACAAGTGGTTGTCACAGGTAAACTTAGCAAAGATGAGCAGTTAAATAGTGAAAGAGTATGAAAGGTGCGGAAGTAATTTTTTTGAACTATCGGATTCCAGCCGCACATTGCGTAACAACTGAGCAAGGAGAAGTAGTGGATCCTTCCTTCATAACGATCGGAGCCGGAAACCACCACAGGAATTATAAAGACGCCAGAGATCCAGAAGCGCAATTTTTTCCAGCCTTGAAGATTCATGTTGCGAAAAACTATAAGGGCCAAGATCAGAACTTTTTCGGAGACATTGCCTTGGTCGTCACGGGCAGCCCGTTCACGCTTAGAAGAAAAGTCCAACCGATTTGCGTGGACTGGAATAAAAAGTACAAGACAAAGTTTTTCCGACCTTCAAACAAAGGCTATGTACATTTTATATAATCGATGTTTGGGCTGCAAGGCAAGTGAAAGTTGATTTTTGTCTTAGGTATCAGGCTGGGGAGTCGTCTCAGAGCAAGGTAATGAAACGGACGAGTTGCACGAGCTCGAAGTTCCCTACGTGGAAAACGAGGAATGTTCCAAATCTATTTCGGAATCCGACAGGAGTTACCTGACTAGCGATAAGTTGTGTCTTGGCTACGTCAATAAAAGTGAGTTTTAATTACTTACGTCGCGCCAATTGAAGCACAAGGCTTCTACGTGTACTCGCCTCAGTTCTTCACCCTTAGCCCCACCCAACTTTTTATTTTCCAGTTTTTCAAAGACACTGCTTTTCCACATATCTGACCTGAGTAGATAAAATAGGGGCGTGCAAACAGGAGTGGGGGGAGCAACCTTGAAAGGTCATTGACCCCTGACCTTGACCTCGACAGGTCATTGACCCCTGACCTTGACCTTGAATTTAACCTTGACCTCGAATTTGACCTTGACAGGTCATTGACCTTGACGGGTCATTCACCTGACCTTGACGGGTCATTCACCTGACCTTGACGGGTCATTCACCTGACCTTGACAGGTCATTCAGCTCAAAAGGTCGTTCACCTTGACCTTGACAGAGGTCATTCATCTCAACCTTGATAGGCCGGAGGTGGGGGGAGTGACCTTGACAGATCATTGAACTCTGACCATGAACGTGTCTGAACTTGTCTGAACGTGTCTGAACTTGTCTGAACTTGCATACTGAAGGAACGACCTCAGGGGGTCGTTAACCTCGATTTGACCGTGACCTTGACCTTGAAAATTTTTTTTAGGGGGGCTGCGCCCCCCAAACTCTCCCTTGTTCCGGGGGGCTGCGCCCCCCGGGCCCCCCCTTGGAAGTTTCCCCAACTTGAGCTGCAGCGTACCTCGACGGGAACATAGGAAGGTAAGGTGACCTTGAATTTGACCTTGACCTTAATCGCATGGAGTGGGGGGAGCAACCTTGAAGAAACATGTCTAGACTTGTCTAAGCGGATCAGGTGTAGGAGTGGGAGGAGCGGTATAGTTATAAGCTTGATTTCTAATATCATCATCAATCTAGACCAAAAGCAATGGAAATTGGTGGGGGTATTGTACATATATTACAGATTGTCGGCGGTTAGGTTTAGTCGTCAGCATAGATTCAATAACAACATGTCAACCGAAACAAACAAAGTTTCTACTCCAGTGTCGGATTCTATCCCACAACACTCTGGAGGAACTATAGATGAAACACCAAAAAAGCTAACTGCTCGAAAAATGACTCATCATCATTTGAATTTTGATTCTGATGCGGAAGGTAAGCGAAATGTAATTTTGAAGAAAGCATAATTTGATATTGTTGTATTTTCCAAGAACAATCTGGTGATGAAGAATGCTGGAGCGAGGACAGCTTTGACACCTACACCCCACAACCAAATTTGCGGATAATCCGTAAAACTCCTCCCAGGATTGCAAAGAAGCAGAAGCTGAGGAAACTCTTCCAAGAAGAGCAGATGGCTCTTCACCGTCTATTTCTGGAGCTCAATAATTTGCTTTCAGTAAAAATACGTCAAGCATTGGAATGAATTGTTGAAAAAATAAAATAACTATTCGGAATCTGTCTTTTTATATACACCTTATTTCAACCTGAAAATCACATATAAATATAAAAAACACCAAGAATTTCACTTAGTTGAAAATATGAAACTGGAAAAGCAAAAGCACGCACTGCCTGTTACAAACTATGATGAGGTTGTTTCAGATATGCAAAATTTCTACACGCACGGTGCGTTATTGGGAGGTTGCAAACGGGGTTTGATAGTTGGCGGAAGCGGTTGCGGTAAAACAAATTTGATGTTGAGTTTGTTAGAGCACCCGAATGGCTTGCGATTTCGAAATATTTATTTATACTGCAAAACCCTTCTCCAGCCAAAATATTTACACTTGAAAAAAATTCTAAAACCAATCAAAGAAATCGGATTTTTTGAATTTCAAGATGGAGCAGACGTCATACCACCAAATCAAGCAAATGAGAATTCAGTTATAATTTTTGATGATGTTATATCTTGCAATCAAAATATTATCAGAGACTACTTTAGTTTTGGCAGACATAGAAATATTGATTGTTTCTATTTAGCACAAACATATTCCTCAATACCAAAGCAATTGGTGAGAGACAATGCAAATTTTCTAATCCTTTTCAAACAAGACACATTGAATTTGGATCACATATTAAACAATCATGTCGCACCGGACATGAGCAGAGAACAATTCAGAGATATTTGTGCACAGTGTTGGCGGGAACCTCACGGCTTTTTAACGATAGACAAAGATTCACCTATAAATAACGGGAGATACCGCAGAGGACTTGATTGTTTTATAACAGACATCTAAGAAGCAAGATCATTACCAATGAATGAACGGATAGCACGACAGTTGATTAAGAGCCGAGCGGCCGTCAGAAAGAAACTTGAAGGTTTACGCTCTGATATAACCCGTATGAGTTTTGAACGTGAAAAAAATTTGGCACCTATCACAAAACCGTTGAAGGATTTATTGAGTAATATCAAATCAGAAGTGAAAACCCCTCCAACCCCCATAAAAAATGAAATAAAAAATGAAATAAAAAGTGAAATTAGTTACAAAGAAAAGTTCCCCGGTCGCAAAAGTGCTCCTTCATTCTCGGAAGATGTTTTTACCAACGATGATGATGATGATGCTGTTGGCAGCGATATGGAAACTCAGGAAGATGATCAATATGTGTCATTGCATGAAATATCCAAACATGAAGAAGTAATGAATGAATATTTAGAGCAGTATAGTGGTTTAGCTAAAGAATATATCAGGAATATGATTGGAGATACTGAAAATCAATTTGATCATCAATATGGAATTCGACTAGATCGCTCTACAGAAAAATTCTCTATTGGTAACAAAATAGTACAGTTTATTGGTGATGATGTTAAAATTGATGGTGTGACATATAAAGGAACACCCGGTCTGTATGAGTTCCTTTTCAAGAAGGAACCTGGAAACTATACACTCGAAGACGAAAGAAATTATAAAGCAATTATGGAAGTCTCTAGTGCGGCAAGACAACACTATGATCCTACACATCGCCTAGCCGGAAACGGTGGAAGAAAGTATTCCATAGTAAAACGAATTTTATCTCAACCAGACATGACACCACGACGTTTCACAACACCCACATCTCTAAACAAACGCTCACGTACCAAGTCAGGTGCAGGAGCATTTCTTCATTTGAATAATAAAGAAGTAGAATTCATCCCATGGAAAAACCCGAATAAATTGGTCAACAGATTGAGATTGCTGATTGCTGCACAGCACGCTGGCAATACAGCAGTGGATAATGAAATATTACATATAGTGCAAGAACTCAAACAATCACGCATTATAAAATGAAGTGAAAGCTCAATCAACACGCAGTTATATCAGAGACAGTTAACATGATTGACAAGTTTGGCAGATCACTGGTGCATAAGAAAAAGAGTGATGACTCAGAAAAAGCAATGAAAAACTTAGAACAAAAGATATCACATCACCAAACTACTACAGATCAATATTTTTATGTAACACTGAATTTCTTTAGTAATACCCTAGGATTTACGGATCCAGACAAAAAATACTTTTTATATAAATTATACAATATTCCTGGTTTCAACCATTATGAAATTCCTTTTGAAGTGGTTGAGCTCGTTGACGCAAGCATAACTGCAAAGGTAGGAGTTGCAACGCTCAATCCAATAACCAACACAATAAGTTTTTACGAAGATATCAAAAAGGTTCCGTACGAAAGACGATTCAAATTTTCATTCTATTCTACTAGTGTTAAAAGTCCACCAACGCTAGTTGCAACTCTTGTATTTAAATGTAAAAAATAATGTCGGTGAAAAAAGACATTGTTGATGAATTGCATAGACCAGCTCGAAAAAACTTTAAACGCAGACGAGTGATAGTGAAGGGATTAAGTGATTTACTACAATGCGATCTCGTGGAAATGATACCGTATGCAAGAGTCAACAAGGGTTATAGATATATACTCGTTGCAATCAATGTGTTCTCTAAATATGTGTGGGCTATACCTGTTAAACGGAAAAGAGGTGAAGATATTTCTGAAGCGTTGAAAACAATTTTTAAGAGATTCATCCCACAAAATTTACATACAGATATGGGGAAAGAATTCTACAATCAAAGTGTAAAAGAGTTATTAAAAAAACACGGTATCAATCATTACAACACCTATTCAACAATGAAAGCTTCCGTTGTGGAAAGGGTAAATAGGACCCTCAAGAGCCTTATGTGGAAACAGTTCAGTTTACAAGGCAATTACAAGTGGCTTGATCTATTACCGAAAGTTGTTAAAAAATATAATGAAACGAAACATAGAACAACTGGCTTCAAACCAAAGGATGTCAATAAAAGCAACGAGAAGAAAATTTTGAATGATTCATATAGTTTCATAAAGACTGTGGATGTTAGAAAACCTGAGTTTCGAGTTGGAGATAAAGTACGAATAAGCAAGCATAGGGAAGCCTTTTCTAAAGGATATCGTCCAAACTGGTCTAATGAAATATTCACTGTTGTTAAGATTAAGGAGACTAACCCCCGACACTATATGTTGAAAGACGAGAAGGATGAAGAAATATTAGGAGGATTTTACTCATCAGAACTTCAATTAGTGAAACATCCAGACGCATATTTAGTTGAACGCATCCTCCATCGCAAAGGTCCTAATATTTTTGTAAAGTGGCTAGGAATCAAACAACCCAGCTGGATTGATAAAAAAAACCTTGTATAGTTTAAATAAATATATTTTTTTTAACAAAGCTGTTTTAATTGAAATAAGGAAAGAGAGTTCACTAAACTTGTATGATTACCTTGAAAATGTGGGAGGGAGGGGGGAGCAAACTTGACCTTGAGCTATAACAAGTCCTCAAATAGGGAGGTATGGTGGGGGAAAGTCGATATAATGGCGAATGGGATTAGATAGGTTTAGTTCTCATCATGGCACAGTCCGGTAATAACAAACCTCTGGGTTATTTACCTCTGTTGAATGAAACAACACATTTTTTGACTAAAACAAAACAAAAGTATATCTGCGTTGGTTTAAGCATCCAACATGAATTTGTACCGTTAGTGAGATTGTGCAGCAGCAGTCAGCATATCGATTTTGAACCGGAAGATTGGATTGAATTCTTGGAAATTTTCGATATACTTATCGATTATCTACAAACCACATCAAATAAACCAATACCTCTACATCTGAAAAACTGCAGTATTCACTTCAGTGAAATCAAAACAGTTCGAGTTATACAAATTATCAAGGACCATCAACATGTGTTTTTGGGGAGAGAAACTGCTGAAGAATGGCGTGCCCTATGTGACATCATCGATAATCGTTTGAACATCCTCAAACATCAGGAGTTTAGAAATTTTTACTTCGACTTGTTAAGAGGCATGCGAAAGCTAAGTGGCGATTTAATTTCAAATGTATACTGCGTGTTGACTCCATTGCTGCAGACTCATTCTGAAAACGCAAATTGTTTGTTGTTCATGCTACATCACTGTCCAGTTATAATACGTATGGATTATGAAAACCTTAAATTTCAATAGTTTGAATGATGTAAAAAGAATTGTTATCGAGATAAGCAAAGAATGTGAATATCTGTTATTCGACGCATCTCACAGCATCAACAAACAGAATGAAATAATAGTTTATACTCTAGCTTATAACTTGTGTTTAGCTTATCTTAAATCTAGAATAGGAATAGAATATCTTTGTGAGCAGTTCAACTGCGATAGTTATAGGAAATATTTATACAAGTTGAAACCATATCTATCTTGTAATCTAATTTTACTTTATAAGTTGTATCAATACTTGAAATAAATGAATTGAAAAAGAATATTTGTTTGTTTATTTACACAAAGTTTCCCGCAATGAGTGAATAAATCCTTATATTATTGTAAACTAGGAACAGTGCAATGTTGAGCGTTGCAGGAGCTGGTTTGGTGAACGGTATAATAAACCGTTTACCATTTGAACTACACGTCCCAGGATATCAATATCTTGGACCTGGCACCAAGTTACATGAACGGTTACAACGTGGGGATTCCGGTATAAACAAATTGGATCAGGCTGCTAGAGAACACGATGAAGCCTATTCGAAATCAAAAAATCTAAGCTCTCGTCATATAGCGGATAAGATTCTGGAGAATCGGGCTTGGGAAAGAGTAAAAGCGAAAGATGCGTCACTCGGTGAGAAAACAACTGCATGGTTCGTCACCAACATCATGAAAGCCAAACGCAAATTGGGTATGGGGTTGGAAAAGAGACGAAGCGAGAAGAAAAAGAAGAAGAAAAAGAGGAAGAAAAAGATGGAGATGAAGAAACGACGCTGAAGATTCTAGTAGATCTTCTGAAATAACGCATAGAGCGCTAGAATTAATAGAGATTATGAAACTTCTATAGTGTATTATTTGAAATAAAAAAAAGAAAAATTTTTCAAAAAAGTATATTTATTCAACATTATTTTTGGTTACACAGTATTTTCTTCTGCAAACTTAAATTTGCTTGATTTGTTTCGTAAACGCGTTGTAGGTAAATCTTCGATCATGTAGAATTAGAGCATAAGCTGCTGTATTTGCTGGAACTGCGTCTTTGGTCTCGAATTCTATCCGAAGAACTACGGAATTGGAAAGACTTTCTCTCTGATTCGAAAAATCAATGACGACCATGGGAGCATCCTTGAATTCATCGGTATCCAGGGCAGGGTGTGATGATTCGTGATAATAATAGGACTTTTGGAAATTTAGATATAATTGAAACAATGCAGCATAACACTGGTTTGCAAAATCAATATTTAAATTTGAGTACGGTTTGCGTTGCGAATTCAAATAAACTCGTATATTTTGGAAAGTTATATGATCAAATTTACTCATATCCTTATCAAACTTTTTTTCGCGGTCTGTTTGAAATATTAAGATAACGTATCTGGGAGCTTCGCTTGCAGTGGTTGTTTTGATAGGCCATGTATGACTTCTGGTTGTGGGCACTGATGGTAAATAGTGTAATTCCCATGAACGGAAAGCAACTGAGGTGTCAACATTTTTACCGATGTATTTTGTCAGGGCTAATTCTCGAGCAAGATTAGGTATGATGTGGGGCACATTCCAGTAAATTTTATTGAATACAATCCTAGGCTCAGCATTATTGGTCACATTTAAAACTGCATCATGATCGGTATTGCTCCTTATTAGTACGAGTTCCTGCCTCACATTTAACATAATTTTCTTGTAATCCTCTGCAAATCCCAGCAATGTATTGAGTGGTACGCAAACATTGAACTTTCCATGGAATTTATCAGTAAACGATTTACCCCACCCCGCATTTTCTAATCCCTTGATATCATTTCCCGAAAATGAGCAGTATCCTTTAATAGTCGACGCCAGTCCTGGTTTTATAGTGGAGTCCACTGGTATACCGTTAACCTCATAACGAATTTCACTTAGACAGTGTGCGAAAAAGTTATCCACCAATTTAGTAGTCTTACTAACGCTGCCATCTTTATCTTGGACACTACCTTCTACGTAAATAAAGCTTTGAGACGGTAAAGTGCATAAGTCTTCGGGAATTGGAATTCGTATTTCATCATTATTGTTAAATTTTTGGGTGTACGGTTGATGCTCATGATAATCCCATGAAATAATGGAATCATCATAAGCCACTTTTTCTGTTATGTCTAGTACATCAACCATTATGCTCGACTGATTGTATCCAACTAACGTTATTCACGATTTATTTTATATTAATACTACATATCCTAAAGATTTTAAAAATCTATGATTCACTTGTGTTAAAGTATGCGTTTTAAAACACTGTTTAGGTCGGCGTGAAATCGTCTTAAAAATTATACCCATCACGTTTTAGGTGTAGTCCTACACTAACGACTTCCTTTCCAAAACTGACCAAATCACCATCTTGATCTAATATTTTAATAGATATTTCATTAATTATGTTGGTTGTGATTGGTAAATAAATAATATTCTTTGGCACTTCGATTATTTTATATCCCGGAGGAACTCGAGGGAAAAATTGGTGAATGTAGTGAACAATTTGACCGTTATGATAGGAGCCTGTGGCAATGTTGCAATCTACACATAAGGAATTAATCTTCAAAATATTGCTTTGATGTGGTGATTGATGACTAATGTTGGATTGATCAAGTTTTTCACGATTAAACCCCAAGAGAGGCGCAATGGAGTTTTCCACGTTAAAATCTACGGTTTCCGAGCATTGCAAATGTGTTTTCATCGTATTGTTGTTACCGACTAATTCAAAATGAGGATCAACAAATTTCTTCTCCCTCATACTGCTATTCACAAAATCTGATATAGCGCTTATTTCGTATGCTCCAATGGGTATGGTAATTCTTTCCTTGCCAATTTTAATAACATTATTGTTTGCGGTAACGTTAGCGATAGAATTAAAAGACTCAAAATCAGTTAAACCTATTACATATGTCACGTTTTTCGGTAATACGATAGGCGGGGTGAACTTTGAAGTCAAAATGGAACTTTTCCCAGACAGAGTAAAAAATGATGACATTTTGTTCACACCAGAGCTACCACTCAACTGACAAGATTCACTGATGTGAATTCAAATATAAAAATTTTAGACACAAATGACCACATTCATAAGAGTTGAAATTTTGGTATCTGTTATAGTTATAAATTATGTTAGGGCTACCAACACTCCGAAAATATTTTATCACCTCCAAGGGAGGTTTCAAATTGCCCATACTATCGAAATATTTGATGCTTTTCCCGTTTATGACAAAGGCTGTCCAATGCGTACCAGGATTATTTTTATCATCCAAATTGAGGATCGCACACTCGTTTTCAAATGGTTTTGATGGAAGGTTGTTGCGCATGTAGACACCACGGAAATGGGGAATTTTTAGTACCTTTGCATAATATTTCAAGTCCACATCTGTTAGAGCACGTGTTGGTAGCTTTATTGGTAGTTTTTTTTATATGGCGCAAGGTATAGTCCTAATCCTTTCTGATGTGCTTTCAAACGGAAACCTTTCCCCAGCGCTATAGACTCCATGGTTTGATTATGTCTGTGGGATTCTTTGAGTTGCTCGGCAGCACTTTTCGCATCGTTGACCGCCTTGGCAATTCCTGCAGCTCCACCACTTAAAGCTCCCAAGGCAGATAATGCAGCAAAAATTGGAATGAGTGGGAGGAAGCCGCCAACTTTTGGTATAGGGATGATGCGTTGCGTTGGGTGTAAGACTTGTTTGTTTTTTATAGAACGCAGTGCGTCTTGAATTGAACCTTGCAAATTAGGGTTTGGTTTTCCTCGGAGACGTTTCCGAATTGCAGCAACAGCTTTCTTGAAACTAAAAACACCACCAATACGTTTTTTTCCATGGTGTTTTCTCCGTCTTGGTTTAGGTCTGCTACTAATCCTTACAGTTCCCATCTCGGTAAATCAGCAACGTAACAATTTGTGTGAATAAGATGCGTTCGATACCTTTTATACTTTTTTGAAATGTGAGAGTTAGGTGGTATGTGTGAGCGGGAGATAACTATAACACCATCTCCTGTGAGAAAGTAAAACCAACATAAACCATGCACATGTCTTTATTGCAACTTTTTCTTCATAGCCACAACAAATTTACAATCTTTAGAGTATTTTTCATGCTCCTTCAGAGGTGAGTCATCATGCCTCCACTTGAATACTTCAATTCGACAGAAAGGACAGGCCACCATATCTCCCCATTTTGTGTAGAAGAATCCCGCAAACGCCAACGATTCAGGTGTTAGCACTCCTTGCCAGTTGTTAAAGGTTTTCAGGCGATTGCGGTATGAATACAGCTCAGTGGTGTGGTCTTCAAGACACATGGTAGATAAAGGGATGTCTCTTATGGAAATGACTTTGTTGTACTTTTATACATGCTTCACACATGTTTCTATTGAACCAGTTACCTTCACTCTTGGCGTTGGAGTGGGTAGTAGGGTGGGGTGGGATGATATAAAGCTACAAGTACTCTGCTGTTTAAAAGACATCATGTGTGAGGTAGAGTGGAAGATTGTGAGAGAGTGTGTCAAAGCTGCACGTTCCCTACTGTATGATCTGCGAGTACAATTTTTGGAGGATGCCATTATTAGATACTGTGACGTTGATGACCAGCAACTATATTTTGATGAATGCATAAGACATCGACAAGGAGAAGAGTACTGCACCCAATATCTTGCAAATGAGATATCTATTCGGCGTTTACACAGATTGCTGTCTGGAATAAAGTTATCATCATTTTTGAAGAAAGTGGAACCGTTCATACTTGAAGACTACGACGAGGAAGAAGAAGAAGAAGAAGAAGAAGAAGAAGAGGAAGGAGCAGAAGATGACTCCTAAACCGCAAGAAACCACAACCTCATCAACCTGCGAAGAACTATTGAAACTTATTGAAAGTGTACATTCAGAATTGGTACATATGGAACTAAATTATATGCATGAAGCCGTTTATAGGATGGATGAAGTGAATTCTCACTATTATTATGAACAAGCTCTCACGTTCGGAAGAGCAGCAAAATTGTGTGAATTATATATTGATAATCAGATATGTTTGATTTGTTTATATGAACAAATGCGTATACTTGACTTGGTAGAATATTTACCACAAAATGTATTATCTGATAATAATTCTTGATACCAGAAATAAAAAACCTGTATGAATATTATTTCTTTTATTCCATTTTAAAATAATCATGTAAAAAAATACATTTGCCAAGGCGCAAACGGACGGTGTACTTGTGTGATAGAAACAAGCAGGTTCACGAGCTGTGATGTTTGGTTGTTCAGGTAGTTGTACAATTGGGGTTGACGTATACTTTTGCAAATATCCAGCCTTCTCCTGCCCTTTCACATACACTGCTTCTTCAAGCTGTGTGAGTTTTTTCACTATCTCTCCAAAGCGATGCATAGGTGTGTGACCTTCAACCCAGTCGATTGTGTGATGGTTGCTCATTACCCAGCGAGCTTCTTTCTGTTGCGCTGATGGTAGATGATCCATCGGAAAAGGTGCTTTGAAGACAAAGTGTGCAATTTTTGTTCCATCATACGCTGCCATCTCTTTAGCAATTAAATTATTTTTATCACCTTTAAAGCATTGAACATCCAGAACTAACATTTTTTTTTTGATTTCTGATGGATATAATGCTCGTTCAACACAGTATCAACAACTAATGAGTGATACTTATGACCGTTTGAATTTATACTCCACTGTGATGGGTAATTAATAGATAGTTTCGATCTAGAATATTTATTACAAAATCATATCTTCACACATATCAAAGTAAATCAAACATATGTAACAGGTTATTACCTAGCAATAACAACAATTATCAGTAACATTAAACAACCTATTTACATAAGTTTTCACAATATACACTTCTAATATACACATTTTATTCGCTTACTGTACAAACAGTTGATAAACAGTGGATGACTTATAAATAATTAGCGTAGTTCTTCACACATGCGTAGCAATAAATCTAAATTTCGATCTACTACACTATCACAATGTCCCAGTGCATATGTTTTCATGGAATCGTACCTTTTTATGCGTTTATTATCACTAGTACTTAGAGCCAGCTTATACTGTAATTGGGTATACACAGTATGTAATTTTGATTTGAAAGTAACAGCTTCACAAAATTTTGGAATTTCTTCAAACACTGCATTTTGATAATCTTGCAGCGTAATTTGTTTTTTTACAGCGGCATAAGGAACCCCTTTTGCTTTTTTCTTGAATTTATCTTTCAACTTTAAATCTCCATCTACCACTATCATATATGTCTTTGCACAAAGACCTAAGAACTGTTTAATATACTTATTAGCATACTCGTCTTTCATCAAGCCGATTGTCGGTGGTGAAATTGGAATACCGTGAGGGTTATCTGGACTTAAATTGCTTGTGTCAAATTTATCACAGTATTTTTTGATATCCTGGTATACGTCAGGAGTGAAAATTTCCAAAATCAAGCTGTCGGTGTCAGTATATAAAAGCTCAACATTGTCTTTGTACAAAGGTTTTATAAAATCATATAGAAAACTGTATATAATTGATTTTGCGATTTCTAAAATGCAGAATCCTACATAAAGCGGACGATTATAAAAAACTTTCGTTTTCTTCATCTTGATGGCGCACAACGTTTCAGAGAAAATTGTCGCACTTTCAAAACTAGGTTTTGCTATCAAACTACCAGCCCCATATCGTTTGCGTTGGTTTTCCCAATGAGTAATAAGGTGAATTAGAACTCTTTTATCCAAATTTTCTAGAAATTTTCCAAAAATACTATTTATCATGAGCTTGAAAAAATTCTTTTCGAAAGCAGTCAAAGCTGCATTCCGAAGTTTAGTGTTCAAATCCACGTATGTTTTCAGCCATGACGATTGATCAAACATCAAAACTCTATGAACCTTTTTCAAAACCAGTCCGTGTAACAGAGCCTGTTTCAAAGTTCTATAGTGGACGATATACTTAGTTTTATCATACAAATTCGGAATTAATTTAGGTATATTCGAGTTTTCAGGTTTCATGGTTTGTGGTAGGAAGGGTAGGCAATTATGCAAATCATGTAGCTTTTTGGGGTACTCTATGTCAATTTCAAGGACATACCCTTTATCTGACGTATCAGAAATATCTGC
Source organism: Anaspis maculata (assembly GCA_949128115.1). Taxonomy (NCBI): domain Eukaryota; kingdom Metazoa; phylum Arthropoda; class Insecta; order Coleoptera; family Scraptiidae; genus Anaspis; species Anaspis maculata. The sequence goes on from OX421966.1 coordinate 188,466, forward strand.
AATGTCCAATTTGGAAATTTCCTCCCCATTTAACCATTTGAAACCACCCGTAGGTAAAAATTCTGATTGAGCTTTCCCATACAAATTGGTAGCGTCCAAATACATGATATGTGATTCTGGTTTAGAGGCATCATAATCACTCAAGAATTTATTATTAGCAGTGGCTTCTCTTTTAGAACAAAGAGAAACCCCTCCTCTAATTGAGTTTTTAAAAAAATGGATCATTTCTAGGTCTGTTAAAAGTTCTAGTTCAATTCCGGTTTGTTTAAGCATAGCAGCCCAACTAAGCGATGGGCTTGTAAAAAACTGACATGGATCTAGTTTATATGCCCCTAAACAAACTGTCCTGAAATTTTCAAATATATCAGTCAACAGTAAAACATCTGATGTTAGATATAAATCTGAATAATCACCCAAGGTGTTGCATTCAAACAAATTCCAAACGGTGAGTGCTCTAGCATAATCTTTATCCTTTATTATTTCCTTAGTAAGATGATTGGTGAATTCATCTTTGCATGGTAATGTTGTATCACTCAATTTATCCAAATTATCAACATATGAATACGGAAAAACACCTTTTTGGCGGATTAAATCAAATTTGTCAGTATTACGGAAAAATGTTCTCACTGTTGGACATTGATCGGAATTTAAATTTTTAGATAGCTCAGCAAGTGATGATGACATGAACCGAAAAGAATCCAAAAATCGTAATTTTATATGAACGTCTTTGTTTTCGATATGATCGACTAAGATATTTTTTGAGAAACTGATATACTTTTCAGTATTTGTAGGGATCACGTCAACTTTTTCTTCATCGAGACATAGCGTTTTGATGAATAAATGACTGTCATACCCGCTGAGATTATGAAAGAATACAGGTATGAACCTGGGAATTTTGTAGTTTACATTGCAAACCATATGTGCTGCCCCTCGATAACTACCACTAAGGTGGCAGTGATCTCTTGTTTTAACCTCGTTTTGACTAAACACTTTTCCGCATATGTGGCATGTTGTTGAATTTTGAAATTCTTGCTCTTGTACTGGTGTAATAACCATAGGTTTGACATGTTTTAGATGATTATGATAAATTCTAGTAACATCCGCTTCCAATTTTTCTATAAATACTCGTGGACAATTTGGACCACGATATATTTCAAATTTTGACAATGTGTCATCAAAAGAACATTTAATATAATATGCGAAGGAATATGGAACGTGTTCCTGAATATCAACAGAGTATGATTTTTGTGTGCTTGGATGGACAGTATGGATTGGTTTGAGATACGATTCAAAGTCAGCATAAATTGTAAAAGGTACAACTAACTGTTTTTCGAAATTTTCATACTTTAAAATATTCTCAGGAATATTTTCGCCAAATTTATTAGTTTTTAGATCAGAAGTTGGCAACTGTACACAAATATGTTCACAATCATGCATCACATGCGCTCTCAATTTATCAGAGCTATAAAAGTATTGAATGCATCCGTCACAGAAATGCTTGGTAACATGATGATTAGATATCTGAGCGGATACAAGCGCTGAAAAGTTTTTTATCCATGTATAATGCTGATGCCCCCAATCATCATTGATAAGCAAAAGATTCACATGCACAAGTCGCTTACATTCAGTATAATGCAAAGGACCCACAATCTCGTGCACAGTCTTGCCATCACTAAAAACTTTTTCTAAACCATAGACGTTGATGGAGAGATTGTGTTTGGTTTCAAATTTCGGAATGTCGGGGAGTTTCATGGGGAATTCAAATCCCTCCAAGTTGAAAAAAGCAGAAAAATGTGGGTATGCATTCGTACCTGTTGGATTGCCTTTCGGGGTGACTAGTGCGGACATGATGCTCCAAAGGAAGCAATACTGGTCCACATTTCCCACATTCACAACAGCTTGCTTCTTTTTTATGTCCGATGGTAAATCGATGAAAGAGGAACCTCGGAGCGGACTGAACTTGTTTATGTTCACTTCCAGATATGCAATGTTTTGCAAACTCCAACCTGCAAAATCAAAAAGGTGTTATATATTGTTTGGTTTTGTTTTTTTTTGTGAACTTACCACTATCCCGCTCCAAAAATTCTGATAATTTTTCATCTAGGCATTCTATCAATCTCTCGTAATATTGTTTCAGGTCAGTTGATCGGGTTATTACAATGTTTTTTGTTCGAAAGGATTTTAAGTCGGTGACATCTTTTGATTGTAAGATGTAATCACCGAACAGTTCGGTATTGACCTTGACAGCTGTCACTTTCTCGAGCTGTTCTTGAATCAACTGCCTAAATGAGGTCCACACATCATCCATAAACTCTCGTAAAATCAGGTGTTGATGAGGGGATGTTAATCTATACGTCACAATACGACATTTGAAAGCAGTTTTAATGAGTTGCACATTATCTCCCAACGGCGTGCAGCAATTGTTTTTATGCGTGGTTGAATTTTGGTGCGTGTGGAAGTCGGTAACGTCACACTTGCATGATTCGCAATAACGTGCTTCTGAAAAATAATAATTACATTACTTCCTAATACTCACAGTGGAGCAATTATTTTCTCACCTGCTATGCGAGCTCGCTTATAAGAATTAGACCCGCTTTCATCCGTGTGATGTTTCAAATTCTTGCAGCTTTGTTCCATATGCCGTTTCAAATTTGCTTTCCTGGTAAATGTTGTCGGACATTGAGTGCACCGGTGCGTTGGTGTGTCATCGGTCTGAAATGTCAAGCGTTCAAGTCTTTCCTCAATTTTTTGATTGGTGGAATAAATATGTAATGACTTAATATTTTTACCTTATTTTCTCCGTATCCGTTAGACGTTTCACCATACTGCGACATTTTCGTTTGAAGGATGCACGACACAATAACAACAACTAACACTTGGGTATGTTGCGAATGAATGTTGTCTTCTCCAACCGAGCGGGCTCTTATATACCGTCACGCCACAAAGGAATTTACTTGAGCGAGACGTGTTTTCTTTTAACGACTTTGTTTTTAATGTTGAAGGTTGATAACTGGTGAGGTTAAAGAACAGACCAAGGTTAGGACGCGGACCGAGGCCGAGGTTGAAGTAAAGGTCAAGGTCAAAGTCAAATTCAAGGTCACCTTACCTTCCTATGTTCCCGTCGAGGTACGCTCCAGCTCAAGTTGGGGAAACTTCCAAGGGGGGGCCCGGGGGGCGCAGCCCCCCGGAACAAGGGGGGGTTTGGGGGGCGCAGCCCCCCTAAAAAAAATTTTCAAGGTCAAGGTCACGGTCAAATCAAGGTTAACGACCCCCTGAGGTCGTTCCTTCAGTATGCAAGTTCAGACAAGTTCAGACACGTTCAGACAAGTTCAGACACGTTCATGGTCAGAGTTCAATGATCTGTCAAGGTCACTCCCCCCACCTCCGGCCTGTCAAGGTTGAGATGAATGACCTCTGTCAAGGTCAAGGTGAACGACCTTTTGAGCTGAATGACCTGTCAAGGTCAGGTGAATGACCCGTCAAGGTCAGGTGAATGACCCGTCAAGGTCAGGTGAATGACCCGTCAAGGTCAATGACCTGTCAAGGTCAAATTCGAGGTCAAGGTTAAATTCAAGGTCAAGGTCAGGGGTCAATGACCTGTCGAGGTCAAGGTCAGGGGTCAATGACCTTTCAAGGTTGCTCCCCCCACTCCTGTTTGCACGCCCCTATTTTATCTACTGACCTGTCTTTTTTTATTCCTGTTCCCTGTGGCGTTCTGTTCCAAAGGTCTGCTTTGTAACCTTTGTTTCTTCCTTTCTCAAGGTAAATCAGTATGTGCTGGAGATAGTGGCGGTGCGTTGGTGTTCAAGAATAATTTCGACAACAGGCATTACTTGACAGGAATCGTCAGTATTTCACCTGACACACAGCCCGGACACAGATGCAACTCGCAGCTTTATTCGCTTTACACGGAAGTCTATCAGTATCTGGATTTCATTCGAGAGACAGCAGCTGAATTCCAATCGCCTGATGGCAAGTATACTCGTACTACTTGTAATAACTAATTTCTGCCGTGAGTGCTGTATTTAAGGTGCACTCTGGAATAGTTGTGCTTCAATATCGTGAAAACTTCATCCTTATCAAGTGGAAACTAAAACTTATAGCGACAAGATATCGTAAAAATCCTTTGAGCCCAATGATTTCTGTGGTCAGGAGTGCACCCACAGAACAGTGCTATGAACACTGCAAATATCTTCAGTACCTTTATACGACTGATGGTTTCTCAAATTACAGCTAGCCGTGAGCCTGAACCGCTGCCAGCTGAAATCAGCACGACGCCGGTTTCAACTGAGTAAGACTTCAAAAAATCAGAGCTTTTCGAGGGGCTCGTCGCTTATTTGCACGTTGAAGTCTCCAATTGCTTGTAACAGAGTTTTCACGAGGTCACGAGTATCAAAACGGGTCTCGTGATACCTTGTGCGAAACATTTTCCCAAAACCATTTCCATCAAAGCTCAATTTCCAGAATCACCAACTGCTCTTTACCGGAAGGCATAGAGAACGGCACGATAAAGCTCGTAACCGGCAAGCAATTCGACGGAGAAGTGGAACCGTTGTCGGTGCTGGAAACTAAATGCAATCCAGGATTCGAACTCGTGGGGCCCAAACTGAACTTGTGTCTGGGTCAGGCCGGTAAAACGTGGGAGAATCCTTTGGCTTCCTGCAGCGGTGAGTGTTATAAAGCAGGTTCAGACAAAATCTTTTTGCATGAGATTTTCTTCAGTGTTTTGCCCTCGATTGTACGTTTTCGATATTGAACTCATAACTTGTACAAAGAAGACAAAAATTGTCACTTGTAACCGAGCCGTCGTGAACGGGACTTCCGCCGTGATCACTTGCCGAAATGGGAAGCTGCTTCGAAGCTCGTGCAAGGACGGATATTGGGATCCATGGCCGGATTGCTTTTCTGGTAAGAAGGTTTAAAATGTAAAAGCTCTGTGGATGAAAAAAATATTTCAGACTGTGGACGGGTGCAAAACAAGCAAACCGATCAACTTCCTTGGCTAGCAGCACTTTTTGCACAAGAGAAAAACGAAACTGGGAGCCGGTTCATTTGTGGCGGAACTATAGTGGACAAACACACGATTTTAACAGGTGAGTACACAGCAGAGTTTTCGAAAACAAAAATTGAATTTTGAATTTCAAGCTGCTCATTGTGTTTCCGATCCCGACGGCGGCCGTGTGAATCCAGCAGAGCAGTACACAGTCGCAATAGGATCTACTCTTCAGAAACGATTGAAAGTGACTGATTTTCTATTTTTGGTTTGGTAATTTATCGAAGGGCTAGTTTTTTGCAGATTGAGCGGATCATTGTGCCAAGATTTTATCGTGGCAATGACCTTAATTTCTTATCCGACATGGCTGCTTTGAGAACGGAAGAGTTCCCGTTCGCAGACGATGTACAACCAATTTGTGTGGACTGGACCAATTCTTTTGAAGACATCGAATATAAAATTGTAATTATCATACTGACCAAGAGAGCACAACATCATTGATAAAACGTTTGGAAGAGGTAGGGAACCAAAGGCTAAAAACCTAGTCCTTGAAAGGCTGAACCAATTGCGTTTGCAACGTTCATTGAACGGTTATAAGACGTCGTCTTTGGCGTTTTTGAGATATTAAATCAAGGTCTTTGGAAGTTGACTCAAACGTTCTGGAGACGGTGGAGTGGATATGTAATTCAACGTATAAACCATGACGTTGATTGAACAGTCTGATGTCGTTCATTCAAACGTTTCTGGTAGCTTCTTCTCAAACGTATTTCAAACTATCATTGACGCAGTGTTTCCAATAATTATAAAAGTTAACCCGGTACTAATTACGATTCTAGGTTTCCGGCTGGGGCTCTAACAAGTTTGGATCCACACTTCAACCCGAAATGAAATTGAAAATCTTAAAATTGCCCTATATTCCGATAACTCAGTGCTCCACAGCGGTTGAGATAAGCTACGAACGCTACTTGACGCCCGATAAATTCTGTCTGGGGCTTTCGAACGGTACTTTCTTTTTCAATAAAATTGTAAACCTCATACAAATTACTAATTCAACTTGTCAATTTTTGTTTTGTACAGATACCAACACACTCTGTACCGGTGACGGTGGAAACGGAGTATTCTCGCAAAACCCCAAAGACGGCAGGTACTACCTTTCCGCTATTTCCAGCGTGAATCTGGGTCCGGATTGTGGAAATTACACGGCCGCGACAAGAGTTTCCTCATACATTGCGAATTTGGAAGCGACTTTGCTAAAAAGTCACAAATCGTATCTTGTTGAATAATATCTTTTGTGAATAGACACATTTAGAATTTCGTGGTTTTCTTGTGAACCTGGCTGCATTTTATGAGAAGCTGATGGTTAAAAATCTTTTTTCAATTCCAGCAGAAACGTTTCTTAGAGAAAAACTCACGTTGGATCGAATGGACCATTGTTTTCCCGGAGCTTTCGCAACTCTACTGCTGGTCAGCGCTGGAATATACCTACTGGAACGATTGAAGCGACGGAAACCATCAAGGTCTTTGTAAAAGAAACTGGAATATTCTCGAGTACCAATTCTGAAGTTGAACTCGAAACTGATGGTCGTCCTACTGATTCGTTGTCAGCACTTCCCAGAGAACGCGTCTTTGGGAAAAATATTAAACGCAGGACAATCATAGACTTGAAACATCTCTGGAAGGATGAAAACACAATATCCTTTATTTTCCGATAGGTATATTTCCAGTGAAGCGATGAACTGAACCAATCATTTTTAGGGAGAACAAACACGCAAAATGAGCTTCCAAAGCTTTGCTTGTCGTCAAGCATCATTAACTCATTTGCTTTCGTATATTGCACCAGAAAAAATATAGACTGCGATAGCCATGAGAGGAAACTAAGAGAAACGACAATTTCTTCTACAATTGGCTGTTTTATTAGGACACAAAACATTATGTAACTCACACTGGCGGCTCCAGCATTTTCGAATAGGGGGTACGGTTCACCGGTCAGGTGCCCCTGAGGTGACACGTGCGAAAAAGGCTACAAACAGAATTTGTTTGGACAATAGGGGGGGCTACAATCAAAATAAGTCCCATGCTTCTCTCTATGACTTCACTCGAACTCCCGTCCTGTATTCAGAAGCAGCTTTCGAAGAAAAACGATCATGACAACAACTTGGATTTAATAGCATAAATTGAATTCTTCATTACGTATCTATTTTACAAAACCACAGTGAAAGTCTGCGATTGGCAGAACTTTTTAACTTCATGATGCAATCTTCGATTTTTATGGATTTATCTCTACTGCCATCACTAACAGGGTATTTAGTCGTTCTTTAGTCATTGTAGACCAACTTTTGGTTCTGGTGGAGCCTGGAGGTTCTAGCCCTCAGCAGTAATGAATGATATACACAGGGTGGCCCTAAGGGTGGCCCAGCGAAAACAGAACAGAGGGGTTTTCGGACAATTCACCTCATTTTTTTTGAAAAAAGCTCAGACAGGTCGATTTTTATATCGAGGGGGACATCTGAGACATACATTGGCAAATTTCTATCTTCAGCCCCTTCACCCCTACCCACCTCAACTTCAGAATTTCGAATGACACCATCTACTTTGCGATACATACATCAAATCCAAAAAATAAGATGAAATGCCCGAAAACCCCTCTGTTTTGTTTTCGTTGCGCCACCCTGTATGTACTGTTGGGAATAAGTTTACTATTTTACTCATAACTATGTAGGTACAACCTAGCTTACAGGATCATAAGCTTTCAAAAGTTGGAATTAAGAAATAATTTTTGCCATAACTTCCTGATCGGCAAATTAATTTTTCTGAAACTTGGCTCAGGTAATACGGATTTCCCCAGTCATCATTTGGTTGTATACATTATTCTGGAATTTATCTTCTGAAACTACCATTTCTTCATTTTCCCGCGGAGAATCTATAACGAGTCACTTCTCGCCCTCCTACATAGCTACTTTATAAACCCACTGTGAGATGGCGGAAAAATTCCTGAAAACTACGGTGGTTGTGAGTAGAAGTTCTCTCCATCTCCACAGATGTTATGAGAATAGTTCCAAGATTTTATCGCGCGACACCCAAATGAACTTTTATTAAGTTGATTATTTTTTACAAATAGTAATCCATCAGTAGGTACTACTTGTGGATTTTTCCAAAATTATGAGCTTGACGTCTGGCGCCCCTGATTTGCGACAGGGGGTACGGACGTACCGTCGTACCCCCAGTGGAGCCGCCAGTGGTAACTCACTTTGTATCCTATTTATTAGGTATGCTATTTTCGGTAACGAATACTTTGGGCAATCGATTATTGCTAGCGAAGTTCAAAAGTTTACCTTAGGTTTGATTCAACATGCTTTTGAACGTCAAGTATCCCCCGGGTTTCCCTAACAACAACTGAGGCGTTCCTTGCAAAAACTCCATGCCCACTTGACAATTTAAAAAATCTTCTCCACCAATTTTATCAGGAATAACTGAATACCCCAATAGGACTCGTGGTGTTTCTGTAGATGCAACGTAATTACAAATACACCTGAATCTTTTCTACACTGATTTCGCAAAGATTTATTTAGAGAACTGGGTCTAGCATGGTCCAAAATATCCGAAATTAGGTTCTACTAAAAAATAACAAGTAGGTCTTTGCAAAGAACGCCAAAATTATTTAAATTCCTGTTTGAAACTTTGTGATTGCAACGGATAACAGACGTCAAGCTGAACGGCAAACTGGAGTTTGATTTACTTGAGGTGTATACGGGGTGGCCCATTGAAAACGAAACAGACGGGATTGCAGCCAGCAAAATTTTTTTTTTCAAAAAATGCAAAAACAGGTCAATTTCATCATCGAGGAGGACATCGTTTATGATCAATCTCACTCTCGTATTGTTACATCCCTTCGCGCTGTGATTACAACCCCTGAAATGTTAATAGGGATGATAGTGCAAGTGACACCTCATTTGAAAGGTCTTGCTTCCCTGAATCCAGTGCTATAATGTTTTTGAAGTTTTATTTATCAATCAACAAAAAAATTATAGCTTCAAACATGCGAAATTAATCCAATATTTGAAGACATTCAGGGATGGAAAATAGAAAACGCTTGGACAGGTTGATTTTAATTTCAAGAGGGCTACTTTTATTGCTATCTATAAACGTTCACAGTTCAACTCTTTAAGTGGAGACAATGTGAACATCTAATTTGATGAAACTGATCTTTCCATCAGACCCATCTTTTCATTCCAAAGTTCCAAGGGTGGTTCGCTCTTTACATCAAGTGTTGAAGTGACAATATCAACAAATGGCAATAAAACTAGCTCCCTTGAAATTGAAATTAACCTGTCCAAGCGTTTTCCAATTTTTCATTTCTAAATGTCTTGAAATATCGGACTTATTTCGCATGTCTGAAGCTTTAATTTTTTTGTTGAATAATTGATGAAACTTCAAAAAAATTATTGCACTGGATTCAGGGAAGCAAGACCTTCCAAATGAAGTACCATTTGCCCTGTCATCTCTATAAACATTTCAGGGGTTGTCATCACAGCATGAAGGAATGAAACAATACAGGAGTGAGATTGGTCATCATAAAAGATGTCCCCCTCAATGATGGAATTGACCTGTTTTTGCATTTTTTGAAAAAAAAAAAAAAATTCTGCTGGCCACAATCCCGTCTGTTTTGTTTCTAATGGACCAGCCTGTATGATAAACGACTCGGCGTTATTGTTTGTTATGAACAACGGCTTTGAGGAAGGAAACCCCCAAGCAATGTGCCCGATATTGACGACCATAGTAGTTCTACAGAAAGCTATTTGTACGATGGTGTCGGATATGTTCATAAAAAAAAATACTCAGTCCGTAAGATGAAAGCGGGAACCAGAACACCAGATAATAAAGCTATGTTACGAGCGGCGATCCCGTGCATTCGGGTAAACACGCGATCTTTCTGGATCCTTCCATCCATCATGCAGCGGTGTAGATACAAGTGCGGTGCTCTGGACATTTCCAGAAGTATACGCGATGGCTTGGCATCGGGAACCTTCAACGCTCGAGCAAGGCACACTTGTCCATTTTGGCGGAGGTGCAGACATTCCGGAGCACACGGGAAGCACGCGGAAGGTGTATGATTATTCGGGAGTCGCCTAGAAAATCGTATGCCGAATCACTACGGAAACTGCTGGAGAATGCATGGAACATTCGAGATGGATCAGTCGGACCTATATAAGGCATCAGTCGTTGCCTCACGAGCAGTATTGAATTGGAAGAGACAGCGAGCGGATAGAAGCGAAGTACCTGCGATATATTCCAAGCGTAAATAATTGTTGTCCTGTATTTATTGTGGTACGCAGTAATAAACAGTGTGCGTTTTGAAACGATCGTCTCAATCATATTCGAACCCGTACGCGAAATACGTAACAGTTAGTTCGGTTCTTTCAAAACCATAAGTAGGTATCAGAACTACGAGTTCTGATCACTGTTACTACACTCTTACTGTTTTAGTCTGTGAAAGGGTTCTGGATAGGTGATGTTGATGGTGATAAGCAGAGAAGAGAAGATATCGATTATTCAGCTGGGGTGTTCAATGCATAATTAATAAGTGTTTAGGTGGGTATACCTACTTCACCAGCGAACGTGAAATTCGAGTTATGGTAATAAGGTTCGTATGAAGATTCGGAATCGGAATCAATAGGCAGATGAGCTGTGGAGTGTTACAACGGTAAAGATGTTATGAAGGATGCTAGTTTCCATTATTTTATTGTGTATCATTCGTAAGTAATTATTGTATTTGGGTGGGAAAAAGTGAATTTTAATGTGATTTCCAGTCGAAAACCAATCGTCCCTGGCCGCAGGGTGAGTAAAATTTACGTGGTAATATTATTGGGTGATCTCATCAGCAGAATAATTCAGCAATTCCATTCCACCTTTGTTCGCTAGAAATGAGTTTGCAAAATATGAAAAAAGCAATACCTATATACAAATGGGAAAGGTAAACGAACTAATCAATATTCAAAATAGAAAAAGTGCCAATTTTTTTAGACGGGCAAGATATCTAGCTCAGAGTGATTTTTGTACACAAGAAATGATTGTACAAAGTAGATCATGGAGCAGCAACAACGACCAATGAATGCGTGAATGTGGAAAAAAGTTATCGTGGTTGACATGATTTTTTTTTGAGACCCAGTTTTGCTCAAATATCTATCTGAATGAATTTAATCGAATTGATTTGTATGCGTCTATCAGCCGTTGCTGCTGTATGAATCACTTTTGACGTGTTTATTTTGTGTTCAAAGTATCGCTTTGAAACGGACAAAAAATGGACAAGATCTTGCCGACTTGAAAATATATCTATTTACCACGATGATTGTTTCCAATAAGTAATAATTTTTGTACTTGCATCAGATGTAAACTGCCTGACCATCCAGCAAACGGAAAATGGCAAGTTCCTGGATCGACCCCCGTTCCTTCACCGGGCGACACGGTTTCAGCCGGAAGTGTGCTACTCGTAACATGTGATGAGGGCTACAAGCTTTTGGGCACCCAGATCGGACTGTGCGATGGACAGCAGTTTCAATGGCAAGTCACAATGGGGCACTGTTCAAGTGAGTATTCCACCACGATGAATTCTTCTCGTACACCCGGTAAGCACGGGTACGTAAAATTATTGTTCAAAAACCGTGTAAGTACATCAGTTTGTAAACGTTTGAAATTGGTATTTCAACATTTTTTTCCGGTTGAACTGGCAACTATTGATCGAACAGTGCTTAAAAACCTTCCCTTAGCTTCAAGCATGATTAACATACGTTTTGGTTGAACTATCTAACTTTGACGGGAAGCTTCAGAAAGGAACAAAATGGAATCCGGCCGTATTTTTATCGTTATCTTTTGAACGCTTCCGACCTTTTCAGTTTTCTATTTCGAAAGCTCTAGTGACGATGTTAAGCTCACTGGACAATAAAATTTTTGTTTTTTTTTTCAGGAAAGTGTCCAGAACTGACAGAAACTGACAAGGTCAAAGTAACTTGTAGACTTAAAGATCAGATGACGGATGACATAGACCACGTGAAATGCTCAGAAGCAACCAACGGAACCGTGGCTCAGTTCGAATGCCGGGAATACTACACGATAACTGTGGACAATTCTACGGAAAGCATCCGCAGCGGAGGATCCGGGCTGAGCAAGTGCAAGGACGGAAAATGGACGGCCGACAAGCCGAATTGTAATCCAAGTATGATCTTTCGGGATTATTGAGACGAGCTCAAAAATTCATTTTGGTATCGCAGTTCAGTATCCGGTGAAACATCAAAAAATCTCTATTCATGATAAAAAAGACACTAGTCAATAGATTTCACTTTGGGAAACAAGATTTCAATGTCGTAGCAAAGTTTTTCCTAGAAGAAGTTTTCTTTCACTAACCTTGAAAGTTTCACTACATACCAAAGAATTCCCGTATTTTCTACAGGAAGTTCATTTTTACTTATCCATAATCTTTCAATTTTGGTGTTTCATGACTTACGATGTAGTATGTATAGCCCGGCGCACGCCACTACTGGATTTCAAAATGGCAACGTCAAGAATTCAATGGCCAGTTGAAATACCCAACCTTTAAAATTTAGGGAAAATCCTGATATGCGAGGCCCATTTTGTATCTTCAAGTGTCGTTTGGAGCCCCACTGAGTCCTATCAAACCCCATCATGTCGTCTTGTGTTATCCGAGGCCTTATCCGTCTTTGTATATACAATGTGTCGTTGTGTATGATGTATATAAATTTTGCTGTTGTGTGTCGCCTTGCCTGCGGCCGTGTTGCCTTCTGATGTCATTCCAAACAGCATCCGTCCTCAATTGTATCTACATTGTAGCGTTTCAAGCCCTGCTGAGCCCTCTTGTTTCAGTAAGCCCTCTTTGTGTCTCCATGTGTTGAGCGGAGTCCTACAGAGCCCTCTTGTGGTTTCAAGTACCTTTGGAGCCCTAGTGAGCTCCGGCAGGTCTGTTTGTAATATCCAGAGCTTCATCTTTCTTTTATGTCTACATTATAGCGTTCCAAGCTCTGCTGAGCCCCTTATGCCCTGAATGTCGTTCGATGCCCCAGCCCCATCAAGTCCCGTTATGCCTTTTTGCGTTATTCGGAGCCGTATCCCTTCGTTGTGTCAACATTGGAGTCTCTCAAGCCCTGCTGAGCTTTGTTGTGTCTTTAAATGTCGTCTGGAACCCCATAGAGCTCTATTAAGCCCTGTCATGGCTTCTCATGTTATTCGGAGCCCCATTTCTTCTTGTGTATACATTGTAGCGTTGAGAGTCCTGCTGAGCCCTTATGTCTCCTAAAGTGTCTTTGGAGCCCTGATAAGCCTCTTTGTGGGCCAGAAATTTTTTGGAGCCCTAGTAAGCCACGTCAGGTTTTCTGTGTTATCCAAAGCTCGATTCTCCCTTGTGTATACATTGTAGCGTTTTAAGCTCTGCTGAGCCCTATTCAGGTATTCTTGTGTTATCCAAAGTTCGATTCTTCTTTGTGTCTACATTGTAGCGTTTTGAGCTCTGCTGAGCCCCATTGTGTCTTCAACGGTCGTTTGGAGTTCTGGTAAGCCCCCTTTTGTCTCGGGGGCTCGTTTAGAGCCCCCATGGAGTCTCTCCAGGCCTTCTTGTGATATACAGAACCCCTTCCCCCTGGTCAGGTCTACAATCTATATTGTAGCGTTTCAAGCCCTGCTGAGCCCCATTGTGTCCTCGGGTGTCATTCTTGTGCTATTCGGAGCAGAATTCATTCTTTTTATATCTAGGTAACTGTACCTAGCATGTCCCGTAAAGAATTGTCCGCGGGAAGAATTGTCCAGCGAAGAATTTCCCATCCAAGGATAATAATTGTCCAGAGTTGAAACCTCGCTTGTAGCAAATTTTCAAACTAGGAACGGTGCTTCAAGAAGAAAACTGCAGTCAAAGCAACTAACTATCCTCAATCGGTGGTTTCAATTGAGCACCATTTATATACTGTCATCCGTGAATTTTTGACGTAGAACAGTGACGTTCCAGAAAACTTGTACACTTCAGAATAAATAATTTTATTGTACAAAAACTAGTGAGAAGTGGCTAGCTCCGACATTGGAATAGTGTTCTCCAAGGTTAAATCTATTGATCAGTGTCCTTGTTCATGACAATGAATTTTTGACGTTTCACCGGATATCTACTGTACTGTTGCTTCGTGCACTCCATGGTAATTGTATTGTATGTGGTGAAACTTTTGAGGTCAGGAAAAAAATACTTCTAGTAGGAAAAACTCTGCTCCGACATTGAAATCGTGTATAATTTATGAGGTAGAAATTATCCATTGATGCTTTTCCCCCGGCAAAAATATCAATTTTCAACGTTTCACCACTTATTGGATAATTATTACCATCAATTCATTTTTTGACGGTGTTTTTTAACGGAAAATGATTGCAGAATGCGGATTGAAATCCTTGACGGGTGTTACTCTCTCAGTACATGGCAAAACGGCGAAGAAAGGCAGCTACCCGTGGCAAGTAGCCATTTACGAGTATGATGAAGCCAAAGATGAGTCGTATTTTTCTTGTGGTGGCTCTCTGATCAACGAAAGAGTAGTTCTTACAGGTTTGCATTATTATTCAATCATTTAACTAGGCAGGGATCTATGATCATTATGACACAGGTAACACCGGCTATACCCTACTCTATAATTTGAGTATAAAGCCTGAGCTATTGTCGACGGAGACGCAAAAGAAGACGCAAGCGTGAAAGAATGAACCAATCACAATCAGTCAAAGTGGAGGAGTTAAGGTGCATACTGACAATGATTGGTCTATTTCCAAAACGCTTATGTTGTCCGTAAATTTGACTTAATTGAAAGAAACATTCACAATTTCCAGCCGCTCATTGCATAGCTGACAATGAAGGAAACGTCCGGCCTATAGTCAAATTCAGAATAGCCGGCGGCAAGTATTACCAAAACTGGACAGACAAAAGAGATGCAGATAATTTCCAGCCGAACAAGGCAAGTGAGACATTGTATTTCACCGGTCATAACCACTTGCACCACGGGTCCGTCCCGTCCCCCAGTTATTATATTGAAAGTTTTTATCAATTTTTATTCTTTCCATCCTCAAAACACATCTGCAGATAAAGAAAGTGCTGGTGCCAAAGAGATACAAGGGATTTTCGCAAAATTTCTACGGCGACTTGGCAATCCTGATCATGGAAGAACCGTTCAAGTTCAATGAGCTGCTTCAACCAATTTGCATCGACTGGAACAAAATTTACAAAAGCAAATTCTTGACGCCCATGAATATTGGTTATGTATGCATCAGTGCTCCATTGTCTCCAGTATTGTGAAGCTTTGAATTGCTTTTCTTGATAAGGTTTCAGGATGGGGTGTTGTCTCCGAAACAGGTGCCATACTGGACGAGCTCCAAGAAATCGAACTTCCTTACGTGACAAACGAGGTCTGCGCCAAAGCCATTTCTGAACTCGACCAAGGATATTTGACTGACGACAAGATATGCTTGGGATACGTTAATCAGAGTAAGTAAACAAAGCTGCGCAATACTTGCAAATTAACAAAAAGAAACAAGAAAAAACAAAGCAAATCCAAAGAGTAAGAGAAGCACATAAATAAAAAGGATATTTTGGAATAAGGTACAGGAGTCTGTGCTGGCGACAGTGGAGGTGCATTAGTGTTCAAAAGCAGTTTCGACAACAGATATTACTTGACTGGAATCGTCAGTATTTCGCCGGATGTCAAGCCTGGGGCCAAGTGCAACAGTCAACTGTATTCCCTCTTCACTGAAGTGTATTCTTACATCGACTTCATCCGAGAGAAAGCTGCCGAGTATCAAAGCAGCTCTGCTCCTCGTAAGTACAAAGTGCATAATTTTAATGATGAACAATGTGTTGGTTCCAGTCTAAGTTTGATTGGAGATTTTTTAGAACCTCTGACAACGTCCAGACCAGATACAACGACAACACTCTCACCAGAAGTTTTGTAATGATTGCATTGTTTCCTGTTCCAAGTTATTTCATTCTGTTTAGTTCTCTATCCCCAGAAAAACTACTTGCGCTCCTCCTCCGCAACTTGCCAATGGGAGATGGGAGATTTCAGCCAGGTGGTTTACATCAGAGAATCGGACGCGATCGGGTACGCCTTTAGAATACAAATGCAATGACGGTTACATCTTGTCTGGAACTAGGCTGAACATTTGCATAGATGGAGAGTGGCCAGGAGAAGTCCCAACCTGTTCGAGTAAGAGTTATCACCTCACATATTTCAAACTGAGCATGTTTATCGTTACATTAAGAAAACTTCCGACCAAATGTCACACTCAACTCACAAGCTTTCATTTTTCTTGTTCCTCCCCAATTATTGTAGCTATAACTACTCGTTTCTTCGTTCAAAACTTGGAATTTCAGGACAATGTCCTCAGTTGAATAACGCACTGAGCTGCAGGAACAGAGGAATACATGATTGGTCACCAGTAGATTGTAGTCTGGCCACTGACGGCACCTTAGCCACTGTACAGTGTGACAAGAAAATTTGCGCAAGCGTTCTTCACAATCAAGCGTTCAGCGTTTGCTCTCATGGAAACTGGTCATCTGTTAACTGTAATCAAGGTGATTCTTGTTTTTAAATGTATTGAACATCTAAAGTAGGTAACAAATGAATATTTGAAGAATGTGGAAAAGGCAACGAAACTTCTCACCCATGGAAAGTGGCGATTTACAAAGAAGATGTCGATGCATCTCCAAAGTTTATCTGCGGCGGCGTTTTAATAAGCGAGAGAATCATCCTCACAGGTTTGATTGATCCTTAAATGATTCTCCTTATTTTAAATATACTTTTCCAGAGTATGCTTGCGTTTCTGAAATTGTATCTCGCAGATCGCGCCTTGAGAAGTACATAGTTGCCGTTGGAAATCACTACGTCGATTTCAACGACACCAGGGATGCTTCTTCCATTCAGATTTTCAAGGTTGTATTTGGATTGAATCCCCATACCTTAAACTTGTAATTCAATTTTTATTCGCTCACCAGTTGAAAAAAGCGAGGATTCCGCAGACTCTCAGCGGAAAGCATTTGAAGTACTTTTTGGGAGACATCGCCGTGTTGGTCACGAACAAATGCGTAAAAATGACCGAAAAAGTTCAACCGGCGTGTCTTGATTACCTCAGCATACTGGCAGGAAAACGGCTTGAAGGCTTGGTGAGTTTAGAACGAGAAGCAAATCCAACATCATAACTTGACACGGGTATATTTTCATAATACTAGGTGGTAGGATGGGGTGACAACAAATTCAATTCAAGCAACCCAACAGGAAGTGAGGAGTTATCCAAAGAAGCGAAAGTGATAAAAGTTGAAACCGTGCCAAAGCAAGAGTGCCAGCTAAAAGAGGATAACACAACGTCTCTCTTTGGGGTGAACAATATCTGCGTTGGATATCCGAAAGACGGTATACTCTTCGGAATTATTTTATTTGTGTATGAAATTAGTGGCTACCTACCTACCCAATAAAAACTTCTAGAAAGCAAAAGAATTTGCACTGGAGATGGGGGCAACGGGTTCGTAGTCAAAAATCCAAGCGATGGTCGACATTACGTTCTTGGTTTGGCGAGCATGGCTCAGGACATAGCCTGTGGAGACATGAGCCGTTTCGACAGGATTTCCGACTATTTGAAATATTTCATCATCGAAGCTCTTTTATCGTACTCACCCAGCAAGTAAGATCTCAGTTACTTTGCATCCTTGCTCATCAACAGATGACACCTGAATTTGTCGTTTTTTGCAGAGAATCCTGTGCTTCGCTCCTGGTGAGCGGTGATTTGGAAGAGGACGATCCATTCGGGCGAGACCCCAACACTTTTGTATTCAGCAATGGTATACGTGATGAATCGTTGTTGCGTGACTGGTTCAAAAGCGCGGTCGGTTAATTTGTCTCCTTCTTCTCGAACAAATTTCCTTGAAAAATTCTACGCCTGAATAACTGGCATCACTATTATCACTATCACAATTCTACTGGCAAATAATCTTCCACGCTGAGTTATGCAATAAAAATGACGTTGAGCTAAAACCAAACAATGTGATTCACTGCGTTCGAAACTCTTGATATTTTATCTCAACCATCTCAAGAGCTTCATCCTTGAGAAGAGGAAAAGCACGAGAACATGACGTTTCGATGCCGGATGATCATCGGCCATGCGGCTCCAGAAGCAGCAAAAGTGATTGGATTCGAATAAGTTCAATCAAATGTAAGTAAAGGAAAAAGCTCGTCCAGAACAGAGCAAAATGGACAGAAAATACTTTATTTTGAAGCAATTTTCAATCAGATATGCTGTTACATCATGTCAGCGAATGGCACAACTTTGTTGATTCTCTTTAAAAGCTTAGGCGCTGGCGTTTTCATAATATGCTTCCGTGAAAAATCACACAACGGTCGTACCATTAAAGTGTCCTTGCAATCTTTGCATGTCCCTTCTATCCAAGTGTTTGACATTCCGTGTACTTCCATGTATTTAATGCTGTTTCTCTGTTTGGAAAGTTTCTGATGGACTTGAAGGAAGATTTTTAACCAAACTCTTATATCTAATAGGTCAGTTTTACAAGAAAAGTGTACAGAGTTTCTGATTGTGATTATTTATTCGTGAGGACTTCAGCAAAATCGTTCAAATATTGTGAAACTCTTGTCGCAGCCGTGTAATTTCCACAATCAGGGCCCAAATTGACGCTGGAAATACCGGAGAGGTAGTATCTGCCATCTTTGGAGTTTTGCGAGAACACTCCGTTCCCACCATTACCACCACAGAGTCTGTTGGTGCCTGGACACAACAAAAGTAACAACATGATTACTGTCGTAAGTTGGGAGCTTGCAGACCAAAGGAATTTCTGATTCAGTGCGCTGGAAAGATCAACCGTTCCCATGATGGGCTGATAGCAATACGAGCAATAAATGATGAATTGGTCAAATTTTACTATTCCAAAAAACTTGAGCAAGAATTTGCGAGCTAATTCAACGTTTTCGAGTGAATATCACTTGAGAAAAAGAGCAAAAAATGATAAATTTTACCAATAGTAGTCAGGTCAGGTTGGGGAATTGCAAGATTATTTCCACATCTTCCTCACAATCTTCCTAGCGCCCTGAACTAGAAACTCGTACAAGGTTAATAATTTTAACGGAGAAAAAGGTACCGTTTGAAAGCCCTAGACAAAACTTATCAGGCGTCAAGTAGCGTTCATAGCCGATTTCAGCTGCCGTAGAGCACTGTTGCATTGGTATATAGGGCAATTTCAAAATTTTCAATTTCATTTTGGGTTGAAGTGTAGATCCAAGCTTGTTATAGCCCCAGCCAGAGACCTGGAATCGTAAATTATAAATATGAATAGGAACCATAAACACCAGAATCGTAACTGACACTACCCAGTAAGCACGAGTACGTCATATTATTGTTTAAATAGAGTTCATCTTCATAAGTATGAACGTTTAACATTTTAATATCAATTGGTTCAGCCTTCCAAAAACGTTCTGGAAACGTTGAAAATTGAGCGTTTCATAAAAGTTCGACAGTTGGTTGACAAAAACGTTGAGCCCGTGACGTCCGGCCGTTTATTAATTGTTATTTTTTAAACGTTTTTGAGGTTTGCTCCCTACCTTTTTCAAACGTTTTATAAACGATGCTGTGCTCACTGCGTAGGTACGATAATTACAATTTTATATTCAGTGTCCTCAAAAGAATTGGTCCAGTCCAAACAAACTGGTTGTACATCTTCTGCAAAAGGAAAAGGCTCTTCTGTTACCAGAGCAGCAATATCGGATAAGAAATTGAGGTCATTGCCACGATATAATTTTGGCACAATAATTCGCTTGATCTGTAAGAAAAAGCTTTTCGTCAAAAAAATTAAACCAAAATACGAAAGTTATCACTTTGAATTGCTTGAGAGGAGTGTATCCTACAGCGATCGTGTACTGGTTGGCTGGATTCGCACGGCCGCTGTCGGCATCGGAAACGCAATGAGCAGCTTAAAATTCATGCAAAAATTCAGTTTTTGAAAAACTTTCTTGTAGCTGTATTCACCTGTTAGAACCGTTCGCTTGTCCACTACAGTTCCGCCACAGATGAACCGGCTCCCGGTTTTGTTTTTCTCTTGGGCATAAAGCGCCGCCAGCCAGGGAAGTTTATCGGTTAGGTTGCTTTGCATCCGGCCGCAGTCTGAAATGCTCGTTTCATCCACAAAGCTTATGCATTCGAGTATTTTTACCTGAAAGGCAATCCGGCCATGGATTCCAAGCTCCGTTCTTGCACGAGCTTCGAAGCAGCTTTCGATTTCGGCAAGTGATCACGGCAGAAGTCCCGTTCACAGCTCGATTGCACTCGACGATTTTCGTATTTTTGGTACAAGTTATGTTTTCGATACCAACAACGTACAATGGAGGGCAAAAAACTGGAAGAATCTCATATGCAAAAAAGTTCTTGTCTAGACTAGCTCTTACCGTTGCAGGTAGCCAAAGGATTCTCCCACGTTTTACCAGCCTGGCCAAGGCACAAGTTCAGTTTGGGCCCCACCAGTTCGAAGCCTGGATCGCATTCAGTTTTCAGCACCGACAACGGTTCGACTTTTCCTTCGAACTGCTTGCCGGTTACGAGCTTTATCGTGCCATTTTCTACGCCTTCCGGTAAAGAGCAGTTGGTTTTTCTGGAAATTGAGCTGTGATGGAAATGGTTTTGGAAAAAGGCTTCGCGCAAGTTTCACGGAACCCGTTTTGATCTTGGGCCTCGTGAGAACTCTCGTTCAAGCAACTGGGAGACTTTAACGGGCAAATAAGCGATGAGCCCTCTTGAAAGGCTCTGGATTTTAGAAGTCTTACTCAGTTGAAACTGGCGTCGTGCTGATTTCAGCTGGGAGCATTTCAAGTTCGCGACTAACTGTAACGAAAAAAACCATCAGTTTCATGAAAGTACT
The DNA here is from genome assembly GCA_949128115.1 of Anaspis maculata. Classification (NCBI taxonomy): domain Eukaryota; kingdom Metazoa; phylum Arthropoda; class Insecta; order Coleoptera; family Scraptiidae; genus Anaspis; species Anaspis maculata. Next base: position 209,393 of record OX421966.1, read on the forward strand.
AAAGAAATTTGCAGTGTTCAGAGCACTGTTTTATGGGTGCACTCTTGACCACAAAAATCACTTGGCTAAAAGGATTCTTACATGAAATTTTCTTGTTATAAGTTTCAGTTTTCACTTTATAGGTAAGTATAGAATTTCCACAGAACTAAAGCACAACAGAAAGTTACAATTCCAAAGTGCACCTTGACTACAGCAGAACTCTGAGCAGAAATTAGATATTACAATAAAAAATAAGCTTGCCGTCAGGCGATTGGAATTCAGCTGCTGTTTCTCGAATAAAATCCAGATATTGGTAGACTTCCGTGTGAAGTGAATAAAGCTGCGAGTTGCATTTGTGTCCAGTTTGTACGTCGGGTGAAATACTGACGATTCCTGTCAAGTAATGCCTGTTGTCGAAATTGTTTTTGAAAACCAACGCACCACCACTATCTCCAGCACATACTGATTTACCTAGAAAAAATACACATAAATTGTAGGAGCTTGTAACTTTCATTGTGAGCTTTTGTAACCGCCAAAGTTCAATGAGCCTTGGCCTTGTTGATCAAGGTGAGAAACAGAGACGAATGGCGACCACTCGTAGAAGCCCTGTGCTTCAATTAGCGCGAAGTTTAGTAAGTGATTGCAGCTTACTTTTGTTGACGTAACCAAGACACAACTTATCGCTAGTCAGGTAGCTCCTGTCGGATTCCGAAATGGATCTGGAACATTCCTCGTTCTCCACGTAGGGAACTTCGAGCTCGTGCAAAGCGTCCGCTTCATCTCCTCGCTCTGAGATAACTCCCCAGCCTGATACCTAAAACAAAAATGAGCTTTCAGTTGCCTCAGTGTTGGAAAAATGACCAAAAGCGTATACAAAGCCTTTATTCGAAGGTTGAAAAAACTTCGTCTTGAACTTCTTGTTCCAGTCCACGCAAATCGGCTGGACCTTTCATCTCAGTGTGAACGGGACGCGCGTGATGACCAAAGCAATATCGCCGAAAAAGTTCTGATCTTGGCCCTTGTAGTTTTTCGCAACAAAAATCTTCAACGCTCCCACAAACTGCGCTTCTGGATCTCTGGCGTCTTTGAAGTTTCTGTGGTGGTTTCCGGCTCCGATCGCTATTACGGAAGCGTTCAACGCTTGCCCTTGCCCGGTTGTTACGCAATGTGCGGCTGAAATTCGTTCCTTATAAAAAAATTGTTCCATCTCTCACTTTTTTGCTATTTCACTGTTCAACTTCGCTGATGAGTTCACCTGTGACAACCACTTGTTCGCTGATCAGTGAGCCACCGCAATGGAACTCGAACATTTCGCTAGATTTTGGAGAAGCGATGTAAAGTGCAACTTGCCAGGGATAACTGCCTTCAATCGCACTGGTGCCGTTCACGCTCAGCGCAACTCCATTCACAGACTTCAGACCACAATCTGTGAAGTTATGAGAATTTAAACTCGAAGTTATACAAAGGAAGTGGAACAATTGTGGAATAAAAGGAAAGGTGAACCGAGTGCAGTGAGGAGAGAAACTTAGGAAATTTGAGCTAGAAATGTGAGGGGATTGAATGGAAAACAGGAAAAACTGGTACAGGAATTTGAAAAGATAAAGCTAGGAATACCATAACTGGGTGGAAGGAAAAGGAAACTGCGAGCTCGGGACTTTGAGATTGAGATACAGTACAAAGCAGAACAAAACAATATTATTATTACAGTGTTGGTGATCCACGATCCCGATAAAGAAGCGAAAAAATAATAATTAGACGATTTCTGAACCAAGCTGCAAGATAAAACAGAAATAAAAGAAAGAACTCAATCAGAAAGTGAAAACTTCAATGGAAGAATGAAGAATAAAACGTTGAAAAGTTCTGAATATACGTTGGTGAATTTTATCAAAAATATGGAGAACAACGAACAGAAGTAAGAATTGACTTTTGTATCCTGCATCATGATGGAAAAAAAACATTATTTCAACACAAGGAAAGTCACAAGTGGATACGGAAGGTGGGGCAGCAGAAGTGAAAGTCTAATTTTTGATGGGAAAAGCTAAGAAGAAGATTGATGGCAGTAAAAGTAAGGAGAGGAAAGAACTTGGGTAGCGATCACTATTCAACAGAAGCTAGGTTCAAGAAGATATTGAGAAGATATTGAAGGGAAACTTGACACAAAGATTAAGTGCATAAACTTACAGCTAGTGAAGAATTGGGAGTTGAAAAATGTGATTAGGATGATACAGGCTCAGTCACTGAAGTGCTTTGGTCATCACGTAGTAAAAATGTGTGACACAACAGGCTGGTGAGGGATGAGTGGGACATGCCAGTGAGAGTCCCAGAATGATGTGGTGTGCAGCTTCAGAAAGATACTGTTTGAAAGAAGGTTGCACTAGACCTAAGTGAGGAGAAAGGCAACTGACGGAACTGTGGATTGCACCAACAATGTTAGATGAGGATAGCGTATAAAGTAAGTATAGGTACTATAGTAAAAGAGTAGCTCAATCTTTGACTTACTGGGGTTGCAATTTGGTTTTCGCACTGACCATTCGCCGTTCTGGCACCTGCTGAGGCCGTAGCCGCCGCTGCGAACGTCTCTGGTGGAGTTTTCAGCAACGTAATACTGGGCGCATTCGAACTGGGCGACGGCCCCGTGGGGTGCTTCTGAGCACTTAACGTGGGACACATCTCCAGTTGAGCCGTCCAAGAACGTGCAAGAGATTTTCACTTGCTCCGTTTGTATCATAGGCGGGCACAGCTCTTGGAACAAAAAGTTTCAATCCATATCCAACAATGAAATATTCATTTGAAATTTCTCAGAAGAGTTACTCAAAATTTCACAAGAGATTAGTGTGGAATTTCTTCACAGGGGCATCCACTCAACATTTCTCAAGGGATTTTAAAGATCGAGATCATCAAGGCTTTTTAGAAGAGTTACTTGAGATTACCTGATGAATTAACCCTATATTTTTCAAAAAATTTGCTAATTCAAGGGATCCAGTCGAAGTTCTTCAAGAGATTTCCTCAAAGATTTCTCAAGAGATTCTTTTCAAATTTTTCAAGAGTTTCACGTACGATTTCTCAACAGAACCGCTTAATTTTTTCTCAAGATTTATTCAAGATCTCTCAAGAGATTTGATCAATATGTCTAAAGAGATTCACTCAAGATTTCTTAAGGATTGCTCAAAGGACTCACTCAAAGTTTTTGAAAAGATTCACTCAAGATAACTTGATAGATCAACGTAAGGTTTCTCAATTTATTCACTTAAGATTTGTCAAAAAATTCACTCAAGATTCATAACTAGATAAACTTGGGACTTCTCAGAAGATCCACTCAAGATTTTTTCATTTTTCAAGAGCTTCAATCAACGCTTTTCAAGAGATTCACTTGGAATTTCTTGATAAACTTACTCAAGCTGTCAAAGAAACTTACTTGGGACTATTAAAGAAATTTGTTTGAGATTTCGTGAGAGATTTGGGTACTCAAGATTTCTCAAGAGACTCAATGTGTTTCAAAGAATTCACTGAGTATTTCTCAAAAGAATTACTCGGGATTTCAATAGAGAGTTTCATGACAAATTTAGGCAAAATTCCTTCACAGACTATCCGAGATTTCTCGAAAGATTCAGGAGATCACGATCATCACGATTTTCCAAAAGATACACCTACTTGACATTTTTTGATAAATTTGAGTCAAGATTTCTCAAAAGACTCACATATCCACTCGAGGTTTTTCCAAGAGATTTTCCCAATGATTCCTCAAAAGATTCCCTCGAAATTTCCTTGAGAGCTTTTACCTAAGATTTTTTAACAGAGCCGCTTGAAATTTTTCTCAAGATTTATCAAGCACTCCCAACAGATTTCATCAATATTTCTAGAGAGATGCACTCAAATTTTTTTCGGATTTCTCAAAATACTTAGGGTTTTTGGAAAGATTTATTCAAGATTCCTTGGAATATTCACTTGAGATTACTCGAGAGAATGACTTGAGATTTCTCAGGGTAATCACTCACGGCTCCTTAATTTATTCATTCAAGATTTCTCAAAGAATCCACACAAGATTCATAACTAGATCAACTAGAGATTTCTCAGAAGATATACTTGTGATTCTTCTTAATTTCTCAAAGCCCTGATCAAAATTTTTCAAGGGATTCACTCAAGATTTCTCACTAAAATCACTCAAGCTTCCGAAGAAACATATTTGGAACTGAGGAGATTTATTCAAAATTTAAAAAAAAATTGGGTGGTAAATATTTTTTCAAAGAGATCAATGGTGTTTCAAGAAATTCACTTAGCATTTCCCAAAAGATTTATTTTGAATTTCTCGGAAGAGTTACTCAAGACACAAGAGAATTCACAAGGGATCCAAGTTAATTTTCATTCTCATTTCATATACAGGGTGTTTCGCAATTACGGTTACAAACTTCCAGGGGAGATTCTCCATCAAAAATGGACCAGGAAGAAATATAACTTTGACGTCCTAAAATACTCCGTTAAAAAAATACAGGGTGTTCAAGTTGACTTTTTAAAATCGATTTTTTGACATAACTTTTGAACAGTTGAACTGATTTTGTTCAAATTGTGAACAAAGTTAACCAGAATAAGTTTCTATCGAATGATAGAAACGTGTTCAGAAAACAAAATTCAGGGGCGTAGATAATGGGGGGTGTCTTCATATTTCCCTCCCTATTTTTTTTTACCCCCCTAACCATTTTTCCAAATTGATCTGATTTTTGGATTCTACGTCCAATTTAAAAAAAAGTAACCTTTGCAAAATTTCGATTAGAGGCTCTATTTTTGAAATATTTGGATTTGAAACTTTGGGAAACATCTCGAAATAGCCACTTTCAATGAGCCCAATTTTTTTTCCCGAAAAACTTCCCGTTTTTCAGGTATAAATGATGGTTTATCAACTCAGAAATTCTAGAAAACCTATTTCTGCTGAGAAATCATGAGTTTTTTTGGATTCTAATTTTTAGGCTTGTGAAAGTGGCAATTTCGAGATGTTTTCCAAAGTTTTAAACTCAGATATCTCAAAAACAAAGTCTCTAATCAAAATTTTGCATAAGTAACTTTTTTCTCTAAATTAGACGTAAAGTTCAAAAATTAGAACAATTTGGAAACATAACTAGGAGGGTGAGAAATAGTGGGGAAATATGAAAACACCCCCATTATCTACGCCCCTGAATTTAGTTTTCTGAACACGTGACTATTATTCGATAGAGACTTATTCTGGTTAACTTTGTTCCAAATTTGAACAGAACTAGTTGAACGGTTCAAAAGTTACGTCAAAAAATTGATTTAAGAAAGTCAACTTGAACACCCTGTATCTTTGTAACGGAGCATTTTAGAACATCGGAGTTATATTTTTTCGTGGTCCATTTTTGATGGAGAATCTCCCCTAGAAGTTTGTAACCGTAATTGCGAAACACCCTGTATGAAGGAATTTATTAACAACTTTATTGCCATAGAAATACATGATTACAGGTACGTAATTCGTATTATTAGCAACGTCAAACTCGACTCAATGAGTCGACAACGTTCGATTCAATCATTCTAGTGTTCCACTGGAGGTTTTTTAATAGATTTTTGGATTTTCCTAACGATTCCTCGAAAGATTTTTTCAAGAGTTTCACTAGTTTTGCAACGGAACTGCTCAAGATTTGTTCCATTTTTCAATCACGATCTCTGAAGATATTAATTTGATCAATATTTTCGAGAAATTCACTCGAGGTTCAATCAAGATCACTTGAGATTATTTGGAAGATTTACTTGAGAGTTTTATCGAGGTATTCACCGAAGATTCCTCAATTTTATTCACTCAAGATTGCTCAAAGTATCTGCTCGAAGTTCATAACGATATTGATAATAGAGATTGCTTAGAGTCAGAAGATACACTCAGAAATTTTCCTTCTATTTTTCAAGAGATAATCTTGACGATTCCTGAAGAGATTTTTTAAAGATTTCTTGAGAGTTTCACTAAGGTTTCGCTACAATAAAGCTTGACATTTCTCTCAATTTTCACTCAAGATTTCTTGAGATATTTGATCAGTATTTCTTGAGGTTTACTGGAAATTTCTTCGGGATTTCTCAAGACACTCGCTCAAGTTCTTTGAAAAGATTCATTGAAGATTTTGACTCAAGATTTACGTGAAACTCCTTCACAAAAGCACCTCCTTGTGATCTCAAGGGACAAAGTATGGGTACAAATACTTTGTTTTCAGCTGACACATTCACTCTCCAAAGAATTTTTTTGGGTCATCTCATTTTTGATGAATTGTAATGACCAGTTTTTCCACTGCGATGGTCATTCCTTGAATTATCTATCAGGTGCCTACCTACGTAGGTACCTATATTTCTATTTCGGATTCCTTATCTCTGCGCAGCCAAAAAAACAGTACCTACCTCGAGAAATCGCCCGTCAGTTCAATACACGCGCATTGAAAATCTCTCTTCGCTGATCCAGTTAGATGCCGCAAGGAAATTATATCGTTGTTAGTTTTCCACACCCATTTGGGGGATTTTCCGGCAGTAAGTGAAGTATTTTCGACTCCTTCTCAGTGTTGGACAGGATCTCGAATCACTTCTTGGAGGATTAAGCGCAGCAAGAGCGTAATTAATTTGGAACCCATTTCATTCGAGGGTTTTCCGTACTTTACGTACATGTGCTGTATTTTACCGGAAATGCAGAATCTTTTCCTTCCGCAGAATAGATCGACAACGTCGACAAAATACGAAATTTGTCTGGACCCTTTTCCTTTTTTTTTGGCAAACAGAGAAAGAAAAGGGTTTTTGTTTTCGTTTTGGTTTCCGTTCGAGAATTTTCTTCTCATAGTAAAGATCCCGCTTCTTTAAGTCTTGTTCTCGACTATTTACATTGGCGAATTGGTGCTCGTGCTAGACTGCCAGCTCACAAAGAACTTTCCAATCTCAACACCACTGGGAGGACAAACAACTTCGTGTATCTCCTCTACCTCACTCACATGAACTCGTCGCCGAAAGTTGCTGACAGCATCAAGGACTTTCAGCAAGAGCCAGGTCGTATGCGTTTGTTTAGCCCTGTATAAATTACATTTTCGCCCCATCTGAGAACGCCATTTTCCCTGAACTTATCACTATAAAAGTACTGTAGTGGTATTACAAAGCGCTTTGTATCATACCCCTACTATTTTCCAGCTCCTTGGTTCACCATTTAGTAACTTTAAGGGACGTGGTCACCCCAGAGGTGAAGGGTTGGTCACACAGAGTGTGCAGTGCTGGACAACGCGTTCGATTGACTGCTCTTGTAGCTGACTTACTACTCAGTCCATCAGACTGCCGTGTTACTTTGACGTCGGCGTTGTGAATTCACCTCAATGTCAGTGAGTTGAGTCCAGGCCAATATCTTTTTCTAGTACCGTAGTAATGAAATAATAGTTTTCCTCGAAATGTAACTTTCAAAACACCGAACATACTATATCTGTTATTATTTTCTTCTTTAATCAAAATAATTAAGTAACTTTTTATCCAACAATTTCATTAAACTGTCAATCTAACTGTTTTAATTCTTGTGTCGTTATTAAAGACCCCACCTACGCGTGTTTTCGAGATTCACCGTGTGCCAATTTTTCAAAATCTTGTGGCGCCCCAACTACTACCTTCATCTATTTTATCGAACCCCCCTAATACGCACCCTCTGTCTAGCCGGGGGAAAATTGGCACAATTCGCGTAGGAAAGTTTATAGGTACCGAGCCACAAGTACTTCTAGACCGTTTTGGTCGGTTATAGAACCTATAATAATCTTCTTTGTACTCTAGTGATCTCTAATAGCCCTAAAGACCTGCCTGGTGGTTTTAAACAAGACGACACTTGAAAACGAAAACTGTGGGAAGCTATTCTCCGGGGACGAATTGTAAAATAGTACTTCTGTACAAAAAAGTCATTGAAAACACATTGCACCTAAGTAATCTCAAAATTATTCGTCTATTTCGGTTATACTATGACCACTTTGTAGCACTCTTTTTGCAAAAAACAGTATAACAAAATGATACTTTGTGCAACCGAAAATAGAGCACTTTGTGCCACTGTTTTGGTTGTCATTATAGAAATGAGCACAATTCAAATGTCAGTTTGTACATTTTCTTATTTTCATTAGGTGAATTAATAGGCCAGGCGGTATGTCGGTAAAATCACTACAATCTGGAAAAAACTCCGACCAAAGCTTTTATGGTGTCAAACTCTTCGTAAAGTCAGTAGTTATCTACCACTGAGTTTCCGCCCAAAAACGAGTTGTGCTGATTCCTCCACATCTGCGCGAAGGTAAAGGATGCCTCAAAAGTGCAAAAAGACCTGTTAAACCTTCGTACTTTTTTGTTATATTTGCCTAAATGCAAACCTACATTTATTACGCAAACATTGGAAGCATCTGTCATCATCTCTGTGCCAGTCTTACTGTGAAAAAGAAAGATCTCTTTGTGCGGATCAGATAAATCACATTTATTTGTTTTTCCACACAAGAAAACGATGAAGCAACATGTATTTTGGAGGTTTTCTAATAACTTGTACTCACTGAGCCCATCTATGGCATTAAAATTTCAATAACAGCATTTCTGAAGATGTTGCCAGCAAAAAAGTTAACAATTTTTACCCGCCTGTTCAGCAGTAATTTTTTCAATTTTACCAAACACCGTTTCCGAAAATTTTATAAGGAATGAAAAGCTCAAACTCTTCTCTAACGACATCGTGCCTGGCTTGACCGCGGCACGCACTTGAAAGTCTAAAAAACTGTTTCCTTTTCGAGAGGTCCTGTTTCACCCGTGTGCGGCCATGCCTACTTGACATAGACCGGACTGATTACACGAGCTTGGAAATGTCCTCTTTTTCAGCTTTAAAACGCGACCATTATTATTGAAACTTTGTACATTGATTCATGAAGAAATCATACATTATTTTATCATTAATGGTCGTGTTTCAAAGCTGGAAGAGAGTACATTTCCAAGCTTGTGTAATCAGTCCGGTCTATGTCAAGTAGGCATGGCCGCACGCGGGTAGAATAGAACCGCTCGGAAAAAATCAGTTTCCTACACTTTCAAGAAGCGTGCCGCGGTTAAGCCAGATATAAAATCATTAGAAAACAGTTCCAGCTTGTCATTTCTTATAAAATTTTTGAGAACGGTGTTTGGTAAAATTGAAAAAACTCCTGCTGAACAGGCGGGTGAAAATTATTCACTTCTTAACAGGCAACATCTTCAAAAATGCTGTTATTGAAATTGTAACGCCATAAGTGGGCTCAGTGAGTACAAGTTATTAGGAAACATCCAAAATACATGTGTCTCCATCGTTTTCTTATGTGGAAAAACAATTAAATGTGATTCATCTGATCCGCACAAAGGAATCTTTTTTTTTAACAGTAAGACTGGCACAGAGATGATGACAAATGCTTCCAATGTTTGCGTTAGAGTTGTACGTTTGCATTGAGGTAAATAAAATGAAACAGTACGGGGGCTTAACAAGTCTTCTTGCACCTTCAAGACATCTTTTACCTTTGGGCAGATGTGGAGGAATCAGCACAACTCGTTTTTGGGCGGAAACTCAGTGGTAGATACCTACTGACCTTACGAAGAGTTTGACACCATAAAAGCTTTGGTCGGAATTTTTTCTATCCAGAATGACCTACCGCCTGGCCTATAAGACAAAGTAGAGAAGTGGTATGAAAAACATGTGTTGAATTCCTTTTTGTGATACTTCTACGTTGCTTGAAACTCCGCCTCGCGGCTTGTTAAGCAAACTCAGTCGTTTTACAAAAATCATCTTTGCAACACTGGTTCTACAATGGTCTTTTCAATACTCGTTTCAATATTTACTTGAACAGTATCCCATTTCCGTTTGCCATTCCCATTGGCCATTACGGCTGCAAAGGCCCAGCTGAGTGCCCAATAACTTGTACTTTTCGTCGCAAGTCACGTGTAAAGTTGTCGAATACGGCACTCTATGTCCTGGCTTCAAATTAAAATCTGCTTCGGAGTTCAGCACCGACCATCTTCCGTTTGCTGGTGGTTTTGGCAGCGTGCATCTGAAAATCTAGAATTCTTCAATTCGCTCGAACATTCACATTATGCAAAATAGGGATGCTTATTTATTGGATAAATATTTCATTTACACGTATACAGGGCGTAGCTGGATTCATTTCAAGACTTGATTCCTTGGCTTATAGCGAAAAATAGTGAAAAGTATTACGTTTATTTTCAGTTGATTTCAAAATCACCTCTAGCTGAAAAGTCGGGTGTTCAGAACACGTCCTAATTCCACTAGTACAAATCAAATTTTGGAATAAACTCATATTGTGCTACACCCTGTACAGCGTACGAAGGTATTTTCAGGTAGTAAACTTCAGAATTACCCTGGAGCTGAAGCGCTGTGCACAAGCGTTAACTGTAAAACTTCACTCGAACTTAGCAAAATAATTTAATTCAAACAGGTGGGTATATCTGACCCTGATGGAGAAACATACAAAATGCAGCCAATTTCATTGGGAATATGACAGAAACTAGCATGAATAGCGCTGTGAAATTGCATTGACGCAAATTGCTCGATGAGAAAACGATCTTCAATAACAACAAGCTCGCGTGCTGCTGGAATCTTGTCCAATACATCTTGTTTAAACGAATTTCAATGCCACACTGTTCCTTATCCAACAACGAGTAGGTAAGAATACGTGGAATTCCAATTCTTTAATTATTTCCTACCAACTTAATTGGTTCCTATGCACAGTGGAAATACCACTTATTAGGTACATCAATCACTCGTATAATATGGTGAGTCTTCAGTTCAATTTTATTCTATTATTTCCATAAATATTCACGATTATTTTTGCGGTCCCTTTTCGTTTTGCTCCAAGGTTATTTTTTCTTGAGAATTAAGCGGCAGATGAGCCATTTTTCATGAAACGCATTGCCAAGGACAATCATGCTATGAGTGATCCAGCTCGACCAGTTTGAAGTTCCAACAGCAACTGGAGACTTCGATGTGCAAGCAAGCGACAAACCCTTCGGTGAATTGATCCTGGCCTTGAGTTCTTGACCTACCTTTAAAATATTGCTTGCACTGATTGCATTTGAAATCATAAACTGATGGTGTCGCTGGCACTTGCCGGAAGCCTAACTCAAACCTTCTTCCTGGCTCAAAGTAGGTATCAGCAGTAGGTATATACAGATTGAGGATAGAGTGGTTATTTTTTCTTTAAGTTCTTTAAATAAAATTACTGATGGAGCCAACAAACAATTATTCTCAAAAGAGTGAAGCTCTGGGGGGCTTTCGGCTGAAAGTTTTCGAAAACTTATCTTTCATTCATCAACTTTGAAATCTTCGTGTTTCTTTGTGTTTAAAATCAAAGTTTTTGGAGTTTAAAGTCGAAACGTATCCAAAGTCAAATGAAACAAGTCCTTTGTGCTCCAAGTCGATCTTTGTGTTGAAAGTCGGAATTTAGGAATAGAATACAAGCCGTAATTTCTTGTGTTTGAAATCAGAATTTCCTAATAAAGTTTCCTGTGTTTGAAGTCACGGTTCAAAATTTTGAATTGAGAAAGTGTCAAAGTTTTTCGTGATCGAATTCAGAGTATAAGGAGTTCAGATGGCACTATAAATAAATAAATGAAATGAAATGAAAAGTCGAAGTTTTCCGGTGTTCAAATGCGAAATTTTGAGATATAAATCCAAGTTCTTGTGTTTGAAACCGAAGTTTATCATTTGTCGAAAGTAAGAAATCGAAGTCTAAGTTTTCTATGTTCAAAGTGCAAATTTTCCGTATTCGGGGTGGAATTTTCAGAAAAAAATGCCGATGTTTTTCGTGTTCAATGAAAATTTTGAGACTAAAGTCAACGTTTTTTTGTTTTGTGTTTGAAGTCGAAGTTGGCGGGTCAGCAGTGATTTGTGACTTCTAACAGTTTTTTTTTAAGAACTCCATTCCTTGTCATCATTGTTTAATATTATTATGGCGTTGTGTTCACTGCCAGAAATAGCAAGGCAAGTACCTACTAAATTTGCTCGAATGAGATGTAGAGCAAAATAACACCTCAATGAATAATTGCAGTTTGGTAATAATGATGATAATAATAATAATGTTAATTGATTGGTAGAAAGTCCTGTAGTAAGCTTCGATGAATTTCATGTTGTCCAAGTGATTTTATTTGAATTGGCTTCACTAAAAAGTTTTTCGCGAATTAAGTCAAAACTTCTTGTAACCAAAAACCAAGTTTTGAATTAAATGGAGCATTTCCGTGTTTATTGTCGAAATTCAGAGACGAAAGTCCAAGTTTCTCACATACATATTTCATGTCGAAGCTTTTCGTGTTTGAAATCATCACGTTGTGTTCGGAATCATAATTTTAACATGGGAAGCAGAGTTTTTTTCTTCAAAATCGGAATTAATAGGCAAAGATATTAAGTTTGAAATAAAATTAAAAGAATTTACTGTTCAAAAAAGTTCACTAAGTTGAAAGTCGGAGTTTTTTTTGTTTACAAATGTGAAGTTTCCCGTTTTCTCCGAATTCTCTTGGACTTTCTTCGTAGGGTGCTGTCCAAATCCTAACGAAGAAGGTGAGTACCTCTACTGAGATTTTTTCAAGTGTTTCAAAGCTTTTTCTCATAATATAAATTCTATTAAGGATCGCTTGGATGACTGGAACTTTATCCAACTTACTTTGTTTTGGATCCTCTTGAGAGTGGCAAAAACTTTACCTACCTGAGTTATCGTTAGGAATCGCCCTAAGAAAAACCACCACCCATTTGAGAAATCTCCAGCAGTTGTCGCATTTGAATATTTATATGTATAACCCACGGCCGATAAATTAACAATCCTCAACGATCAAAATAAGAACAATAAAGCTTGCACACTTATGCAAATAAGCATTTAGGTTTACCTATTCAACTGAAAAAGAACGTATTCGAGTTATGTTAATAATGTGGTATGTGGTGATGTACGAGCACGTCTTGCAAAAACTCGGCATCAATAGGCAGATACCAGGCAAACTGCTATTATACCAGAGTATAATAAACATGTTCTGAACGTAAACAATGCTAGTTTTCATTATTTTACTGTGTCTTTGTAAGTATGACCTTTAGGCAAACTAGCGTGAATTTAAATGTGATTTCCAGATGAGAACCAAATTTTTTTGATCTCAGGGTGAGTAATAATATCTACATGATAATCTGACTGGACTAATATCTATAACCTTCACTGTATGTATAAATCAAAATGAATCACATTAATTTGAAATAACAAAATATGGACAAGCAAGGGAGTTTTTACGGATTGAATTCCCATTTAGGAATGATTTTTGATATTTGCAACAGATGTGAACTGCCAGAGCATCCAGCAAACGGAAAATGGCAAGTTTTCGGATTGGCCGCTGCCTTATCACCGGGTGATACGGTTCCAGGAGGAAGCCCGCTTTTCGTCACCTGCCATAAAGGCTTCAAGCTCTTGGACACCCAGCTCGGGCTCTGCGACGGACAAGAGTTCCAGTGGCAAATCAAAATGGGGCACTGCTCTAGTAAATTTTTCCCTAATATGAAAAATTCTTCCTGGCATAATCAAAAATATGCTTTTACAGAAACGTGTCCGGAACTGACCGAAACTGACAAGGTAAAAGTAACTTGTAGACTAAGAAACGAGCTGACGGGTGACATCAACTACGTAAAATGCTCAGAAGCAACCGACGGAACCGTGGCCCAATTCGAATGCGCGGAATACTACACGATAACGGTGGACAATTCTACGGAAAGCATCCGCAGCGGTAGATCGGGGCTGAGCAAGTGCAAGAACGGAAAGTGGACCGTGGACAGGCCGAATTGTGATCCAAGTATGTGCTCAAGGTGGCTCAAATGAAGCTTTTGATGGAATTTTTCCATTGAAAATTTTTGCAGGATGCGGATTGAAATCGTTGACGGGCGTTACTCTATCAGTGCATGGCAAAACGGCAGCCAAAGGCAGTTACCCGTGGCAAGCAGCCATTTACGAATACGACGTAGCAGAAGATACTTATCATTTTACTTGTGGTGGCTCTTTGATCAACGAAAGAGTGATTCTCACAGGTTTGCATATTTTATGTTCACTTATTTAGAAACTGATCACTAGAAAAAACTGGTAAATTTTGATTGGTTGGCTGTATGGCACATTGAGGATTGAAACTTGCATCATAACGAGCGTAGAATTTACCTGATTTTGGTGCTTGTCTTTTGTTTCCTGCATATTCAACGATTCGAATCTCTTTCTCCTAATTTTGCTCAAATCAATCAATAATCCTGATCAATAGTTTGCTGGAATCTTTTTGATACATAGAAACTATTTGGTTCAAGGACCAAATTTTGACTCTTTTATAACTTCGAAGATTCGGAGAAACTTCTTAATATTTTTTATTATTTTTATCATTTTCAGCCGCCCATTGCGTAACTGACAATGAAGGAAACGTGCGGCCCCTACACACTTTGACAATAGCCGGCGGCAAGTATTACCAAAACTGGACTGACAAAAGGGATTCCAATGTCTTTCAATCGAACACGGCAAGTGAATTTCATACTCTTCAATTATTCTGGTATAGGCACCTAATTCGTGATAATTGAAGCCGAGACGACATAATAGGCACTTGCAAGATTATTGCCAGCTCAAATTGCATCCTGCTAAATAGTAAGGCAAGCAATTAAAAACAACAGTTAAACTTTTTCTCGAGGGGATCCCATTCGACATGTAACACCCAGTGTCTTGCTTTCGGCGATTACTTCATTACAGAGGCACGTTATAGCTTGATAACCGTCCTGTCGCTAAAAGCTTCACGAAGCTCAGTACACCCTGTTCTGCCTCAGACGTTAGGTCAGTGAGCATGCACAATATCGTTAATTCAAGGTTTGAAATACCAAGCAAACCAGACGTAGAAAACTTGAAAAAATGAAGCTGAATAAACGGCGTTAATACGTTTTTGTCAACCAAGTATAAAGCGTTTCAGAAACGCTTGAAATCCAACGTTTCAAAACGTTCATCAAACTTAAATGAAAAGTCATCTACAGCTTTTCAGAGGCATCAAATCAAGGTTTTGATACGTGAAATCAAACTTTTGCGAACGCCGGAGTGAATACGGAATTTGAAGTTGAAGCTATGACGTTGAATAAGCAGCCTACAGCTGCTTGCTTGAACGTTTCTTTTGACGCTTTATCAAACTTCTTCTAAACGTAGTCTTCAGCGATTTCAAAGCGTAAACGAAACGATTTCCAAAAGTAAACGCTCTAGAACATGAAGAGGAATCAAGTCGTTGTAAAAACAGCATCAAGCTAGGGATAACAAACTATCATGTATTTACCTTTGACTGCTTCGAGTCTGATGAGATCTGATGGCGTCCGATCCTCTCGCGGTGGTGACTGAAGAAAGTAACGTATTTCACGACAGGTGCATTCGTTTGTTCAATGACTGTCCCTTCACAATAATATGACACTTTATTTTTCCTCACGTCTCCAGCACGTTGCCATCAATACTTGGATAAAACGATCAATTTTCAACCAAATACCTTCTTCTGGTCACTACTGGAGTATATAATTAACCTTTCTCAATTATTTGTTTGAATTGCTAATAAAATGAAAAATAGAGAAAAGAATACTTCTTGGAAGCGTCTCTATCAAAATTAGAAAGAAAACGTTCATTTTTCAACCAGAAGCTGATCAAACGTTCCTCATTTTTCGTTTTTATTCAACAATCATTTTTTAACAATAATTTAGAGCTCAACATTGTACCTCTTGAGAATTTTTCTCTTGGAATTGGAATAACACGTTTATTTTCTACCCAGAATCGGTTCTTGGATCATCACTAACGCCAAAACGTTTTCAAGTTCCGTTTATCCAACGGTAATTTTCTGACAATAATGTAACGATTATATTACATTCTATACCCACTGTGAGCCATGGCGGATGAATTTCTGAATGTAACGATTTATTTTGTACGTATCAAGGACGTTGTCATGAAAACTGAAATAAAACGTTAACTCACTAACCAGAGGCATTTTTAAAATAATCATCAACGGTAATTGAACGTTGCTTAAGCTGCCTCTACTCTAGAACAATTTTTGGCATTAATATACCGCTTTACTTTTGACGTCTTCCGAACGTTACCGTTAATATCAATATCAAACGTTCATTTTTCAACCAAAAAAGCGTATCCAATTCTTACTCACGCTAATCAAACGTTTCTCAAATACAGTTTGATTATTAGTAGCCACTTCAACCTACAAAAAACCGTTGTAATGAAACCAAACGTTAATTTAACGTGTCTGTGCTTACTGGAATAATGCATATTCATTTTTTGACTCTCTAACCAATTGTCTCAGGTTTTCCACAGAGTTTTTCCTCAGTTTAGCCATAATTTTCTATGTAAGTCTATCGAAGTCTCGATTGAAGTTTCCAAGACCATAGCAATTATATACAAGTACGAGTATTTGAATACAAGAGTTTGAATAAAAATTCTCACCGCTCATTGGAAATTTCTCACTGAACATTCGTTCATTTCACGTCTCCTTAACATTTCCAATATAATCACCTATTTGAAGATTCCCTCCATTGATATTCCTCAAGCTCATTTCCAACTTGTCAAACTCTTCTACGGGTTGTGTATTCAAAGATTCTCACTCAATAGCTGTTGTCGACTCTCACTAGCCAAGTATTCTAGGTTTCTCAGTCGACATTCTACAAACTCATGAAAAATCTTCCTAGTTTTTTAAGGTTCTCAGAGCCCTAGCAGTTATGGATAAGTACTAAAATACAAGGCGTGAATAAAGATTCTCACCAAAAAAAACTCACAAGTACTTCCTGAATATTTGTTTATTCCACGTTTCCTTGACTCAACTCTCATTTTTCATTTATCTACTTGAAGAGTTTCCACTATAGATATTCCATACTCGATTCCATATTCCTCAACCTTCACTTTAAGCTCAACATAAGTGAAACCAATGTTGTGAACATTTCAAAATCTCATCGACAGGTGCAAAAAGCGCTGGTGCCTCGCAGATACAAGGGATTTTTGCAAAACTTCTTCGGCGACTTGGCCGTCCTGATCCTGGAAGAGCCGTTCAAGCTGAATTCGCTAGTTCAACCGATTTGCGTCGACTGGAACAAAATTTACCGGCGCAAATTTCTGACGCCCATGAACATTGGCTTTGTATGCACAAGTGCTCTATTTTTCGCTCTATTTTGAAGCATTTCATTGCTTTATTCTATCAGGTTTCTGGATGGGGTGTTGTTTCCGAAACGGGTGCCGTATCGGAAGAGCTCCAAGAAATAGAACTGCCGTACGTGACGAACGACGTCTGCGCCAAAGCCATTTCTGTCCTGGACGAAGGGTATTTGACTGAAGACAAGATTTGCTTGGGATACGTGAACCAGAGTAAGTAAACGGAGCACTCGCTTAACAAAGATATGGCTATGGAAAATAAGAAAAGCATATCGAAATAACCAGAGGAATCTTGAAATAAGGTAAAGGAGTTTGTGCTGGCGATAGTGGAGGTGCGTTGGTGTTCAAAAGCAGTTTCGACAACAGGTACTACTTGAATGGGATCGTCAGTATTTCGCCGGATGTCAAGCCTGGAGCCAAGTGCAACAGCCAGTTGTATTCGCTTTTCACTGAAGTGTATTCTTACATCGATTTCATCCGGGAAAAAGCTGCCGAGTATCAAGGCTCTGCTTCTCCAAGTACGTAACGTATAATTTTGAAGATGAACAAACAATTTGTTAGTTCAGTTTAGTTCCAAATAATTCGGAGTTTGTTTTTTATATAGAACCCCCGACATCGTCCAGACCATATCCACCTCGTACGACCACTACTGCATTTACAACGACAACAAGATCGCCAGTAGTTTTGTAATGTCTTCATGCTACTTTCATTCTCAAATATTTATTCCGTTCAATTCTATATCTAGGAGAAATTGCGAGTTACCTCAGCAACTTGCCAATGGAAAATGGGAAATTCTAGGAACCGACCGGTTTACTTCAGAAAACCGGACGAAACACGGTTCAGTTTTGGGATTCAAATGCCATGACGGTTACATTTTGTCTGGAACGGAGCTGAACATTTGCCAAGATGAAGAATGGCAAATAGAAGTTCCGTCTTGTTCAAGTAAGATGATATTTATTTCTTTTTGAAAGAGACTTGACAATTTGGCAACTGAGATGATGCAGAATTCGTGGTTATCAGCTTTCTTAGGTCAAGAATCACTTCAATTTGAATAATGAATCCAATCAGATTAGAAATACGCTGACACCAATATTTTTTTGCAAATTTGAGAGCTTGCTTGAACTTGAGTGCAAAAAAAACAATGATGTCTCTATACTTTAATTATGTAAGTTGTCTTGAAAGAAACGTCAGTTAACATGAAAAACTCGCTTGGAGAGCTCAAGTTTGGGCGAGCTTCAGATTTCAGCATCTCCCTACAAGAATAATTATTGTAGGTAACTTTTTCATTTTCTTCAAAACTTTTAGAGACTTGTCCTCAGCTGAGTAACGCACTGAGTTGCGTGAAATACAACACAGGAGATGTTTGGTCCAGAAATAATTGTAGTCTGGCCACTGACGGCACTATAGCTACTGTGCAATGTGACACAAAAATTGGTACAGGAATCCAAAACTTGCACCACAATCAAGCGTTCAGCGTTTGCTCTGGTGGTAACTGGTCCACTGTTGACTGCAATCAAGAATGCGGAAGAGGCAACGAAACTGCTTATCCGTGGAAAGTGGCGATTTACGAAGAAGCTGTCGATTCATCCCCAAAGTTCATCTGCGGCGGCGTTTTGATAAACGAACGGATCATCTTGACAGGTTTGATTGTTCTTTTGTTTGATTGTCTGTATCACAAAAGTGTGATGCCAGCTGCTCATTGCGTTTCTGACAGTGAAGGCAAAGCATTGCACATTGGAAATTACATGGTCGCAGTTGGAAATCACCGCGTCAATTTCAACGACACCAGCGATGCTCCTGATATCCAGATTCTCAAGGTTGTTTCTTCAATTGATGTTCTGTCTCAAGTTGATGCTTTTATTTTCATCTCCATCAGTTGAAACATGCGAGATTTCCATCAACGTACAAGGGGTATTCAAACAACTTTTTGGGCGACATTGCCGTATTGGTCACAAACAAATGCGTCAACATGACCGAAAATGTTCAACCGGCGTGTCTTGATCACCTCAATGTACTGAAAGAAATGCAGCTTGAAGGCTTGGTAAGTTTCAATTGAAGATTGAATAAAAGATCTCAGATCTCAATTTTCTTTTGATAACAGGTCGTAGGATGGGGTAGCGAAACGTTCAATTTCAGCAATCCACCGGAAAGCATCGAGTTTTCCAATAAAGCCAAAGCGATGAGGGTTGAAACAGTGCCAAAAGCAGAGTGCCACGTCGAAGAAGAGTACAATGCGGTTTTGGTTCAAGATAAGATTTGCCTTGGATATCCCAGAGACGGTATACTTTTCAAGCTTATTTGAAGCTGATGGTTGTATTCCAAGAAATTTTCTAGAGAGTAAAAGAGTCTGCGTAGGAGACGGCGGCAACGGGTTCGTAGTCAAAAATCCAAGCGAAGGTAGATTTTACGTTTTTGCTTTGGCCAGCGTGGCTCTGGACAAAGCCTGTGGAAACGTCAGCGGTTTCATCAAGATTTCAGACTATTTGAAATGGTTCATCATAGAAGCTATTCTAGCTTTTCTACCCAGCAAGTAAGATTTTTTTTTTAAATTCTGCATGATTTACTTCGGGTTCCAACAAAATTTCAAGAGCAGATTGAATCTATCACGCTGATAGTTGCTATGCACCAGCCAATAGGATGGCCAATTGCTTAGTTACTATCAGAGTGATAAAATTATCGCGTTGATAAAAGTTTGGTGGAACCCGAGGCTGGTGATTGGTACCTACCCCATTGCTTTTTTGTAGAGAATCCTGTGATTTGCTTCTGGAAAGCGATGATTTGGAAGAAAACGATTCGTTCGGCTCTAACCACCAAACATACCACGACAGAGTTCACTCTATTACTACTGCACGTAATGATAGAATACCACTCATAGTGCTATCGAGCCTCCTTGACGGATAAAATGACAAATTGTACAAGAAAATGTGTTTTTTTTTCAATTTCCTTTCATAGTTATCGCAATCTCAATTTTTAAGCTAATAATGCTTGAAAAACAGAGCTCTTAGAGCTCTTTTGCGTGTTTCTTCCTAATGGTGATTGGTTCAGTCCATCGCTTCATTGAAAATATCTCGGAAAAAATTGGGATGTTGTGTTTTTTTTTTAGATTTGTTTCAAGCTCACGATTATCCTATGTTGAATATTTTTTTCAAGGACACGTTGTCGGGAAAATTTTGACAATGAATCAGTTTGGCGACCAACAGTTTTGAGAGCAACTTGAGAGTTGGACGTATAAATCAGCGACAAATCCGAGAGTGGAATGATAATCACTTGATATGCGGACTCATTGTTCTTTGAGTTATAAACTCTGGACTCCACGGACGCTTTTGATTCATCGTGTTGGGATCCAAAAAAAATGGTGGATGCATCGTTCAGATGATGCATAGGTTGCTCAAATGCTGGATAATCTTCAAAAGCGGTGACAAAACCGAATTTTTCCAGAAAACATCCGCCAGCACGACTACAACACAAGAGATAAGGATAGCTTGAAAGGCGGAAGATCAACTTTACATATCTACAAAAAAACTGTACATATAATATACTAAAAATATACAATCATTTTCCTACATGTATCACAGGGTTATCTCTCTAATCATTTAGACCAAAACTTAAATCTTTTTCAATTGCCAAGAGTTACTATTCGGTGGAAGAATTCCTGAATGACGATGTGCGTTTTTGAAGTGTTTTGTTTTGTTCGATGTTTTTATTCATATTCATTTATTCATTTATTTATTTATTGCTTTTATTTATACATACTTTGTACATATATTTTTATTTATACACTTATCTAAGTTATCTATATGCATATGAATGACGGGTTTAACACTTTCATAGATTATATGAACGAATAAAGAGTAGTGATTGATTGATTGATTGATAAGGGTAGCTGGAACGTAACTTTTGGACCCAACACGAGCTTTTCAGCATAATACAATCTTCATATCCTGCCGGTATAATTCGCATCTTACTAATAATTGTATCAGGATGCTACAAAAACGTGAATGTGTCACTCAAATGGTGGATGCGCTTCGAAAAAGTCAGTTTTATTGGAACATATATTTTAAACAAAGTAAGATTTCATCTGACCCTTGGTTCATTCACAATTCACTTTATAGGTCCTGGAGAAAAAATTACCATCTGTGAATATCACACAAATGGTGGATGCGCTGTGTAAAAAAATCGAAAATGTTCTGGAACGCAATTTTGAGCTTAATTCGAGTAGATTTTCCATTCGACTTTGATAGTCAAGGCACTATATGACAAAATCTCAGTGAAAAAAATAGCTACTGAGAATAAATTCACGTTATTCTTTTCAGTTTGTAGAAGGCGCTTTGTAGGGCGACTCGTCGAGTCCTATTCTGTTAAGTATGTTTCATTGGTTATTCTGAGTGTTTCTCTGGAAAATTTGGCCCGTGAACTTGCCATACCTGAGGAATACTGTGGAATAAATTGACTTGTTGTGAATACCTACCAAAAATTGAGATTAATGTGCTTTAGGTGGATATCGACTTAAGTCAAATTTTAATTTCTATATAGTATAACATAGAACAGATGGAAGTAGTGGAAAGCTACACTTACCTTGGAGTCGTAATCGTGTTCACCTCATCGGCTATGTTCCTGGAAATTTCGAAGTCTGATGGTCGTAAGATTCTCACACAATTTAGGTATAAATCCTGAATATCAAGGTAGGTACTTCATTCGAGAGCGTGAAATTCTAGTTATGGTAATTAATAAGGTAGTAGTGTGCCTATGAAGACTCCGAGTCACACGCGAAAACTATTTCAATAAGCAAATACAAGAGAGCTGTTGAAAGTTGCAACGAAAAACTTAATAATTATAAACGATGTTAGCGAGGATGTTAGTTTTAATTATTTTGTTGTGTATTTGTAAGTGATTATTATTTATATTTTGGTAAAATACGTGAATTTAAATGATGCGATTTCCAGTTGAAAACCAATCGACTCTAGTCTCAGGAAGCAATGCCTCGGGGTAAGCGCAATATTTACCTATGATAATATTTTCGAATATTCATCAGCAGAGTAATTCAACAATTACATTTTACCTTTGTCCAATCATTGCGCGTTCAGAAAGCCGATTTCGAAAACAAAAAAAAATCACGTTCACCACAATATGGAGGAACCTTCTTTGTTCACCCATGTTTCCACTTTTACTCGTTTATTGTTCGTTGCTGCTCCATGATCTATTTCGTACAATTGTTTGTTACTTGTATACAAAATAATATCGCCTTGAGATTGACGAAAAATATCTTGCCGTTTTAGAAAATATTAAGAACTTTTGCATTGTGAAGCTCAAGTTGGATCATACTTCATCTACTAGATGATATTTCAAATCGATCATGATTTTTGTCTTGCATCAGATGTAAACTACCCGAGCATCCAGCAAACGGAAAATGGAAAACTGGATTGACCCCCGTTCCTTCACCGGGCGACGTGGTTTCAGATGGAACTGTGATTCTCGTGTCCTGTGATGAGGGCTACATGGCCTCGGGTACCCGGGTAGGGCTATGCTTCGAACAACAGTTTCAATGGGAAACCAAAATGGCATACTGTTCAAGTAAGTATTCTTCCTGGCAAGCACGGATACGTCAAGTTTACATTCAACAATCGTTCATAGTTGTATACAATACCTGAAACGCTGAACATTATTTTGTATTCATTTTTTTTTCAGAAATGACTAATGGTACTCAGGAAAGCTCCAATTAGCATTGGTGATAGCTACCATTATTCATGTTTATTGTATAATAAAGAAATTTTGATCGATTTCTTTGTCCTTCTTTGAGTATAGTACTGTGGCGCTTTTCTTGAGAGAACAGGACGAAATTAAACTATTTTTTATTATAATCGTATAATGCAACGTTTCGCCCTGACTTGGGGCTTCATCAGGCTGAAAATGAACATACAGATTAACAATCACAAACAAGATGTGGAAGGGCTTACCAAAATACAAAATTGCAAAGTCAAAGGCATAATATGGAGATAGATTTGTCTCGTCTCGTCTTTATCCCCATATTATGCCTTTGACTTTGCAATTTTGTATTTTGGTAAGCCCTTCTACATCTTGTTTGTGATTGTTAATCTGTATGTTTATTTTCAGCCCAAACACACTTTTATCAATAACAAATCTTTATTTACTCTGCATCGCACGAAGGTCGCTTATCTACTGCTCAAGTCCTATCATCTTACATAACACCTTAAACTGTAATCTCTATTATATAATCCTCGTGCGCACGTCTAGCCGGCCGGTGACTCGGCCGGTGATATTCCTGGGTAATCGGTCTCCACAGGCGGTAAATAGCCCAATCTGGCAGCACTGCTCTAACATAACCTCTCACACTGACATGAATGTTGGACCTACCTTTAACACCAAAAAAGAACTTTGAACCACGGAAACCAGTGAGAATTGAATATTGGTCAAGGTGTAGAGTCAGGCGTTTGTCGGAGGGTTGGAGTATTGGGACTTCTGGAATAATGAGGGGGAACTCATATCTTCAGAACCAGCTTGAATAAGTTAGAGACTCCAGCTTTTCAGAGCGGAGGTAGGACTAGGTGTAGGAACGAGCCATTATTTTGACATTTTGACTTGCACATGGAGGTCGATAGATTGATGTTGTGTTTGAACTCAGGTATACTGTGTCTTATTGTGGTCGAACACGTGGTCAGATTTGTCTCAAAAGCGTCGAGACCTCTATCCTCGAACAACATGAAGGAAGGCACAACAGGATGTCGTCCTGATCTCTGATGATCATCGGTCACGCAGTTCCAAAAGCGAGAAACATGTTTTAATTAAAATAAGTTGAATTAAATTGAAGTATAATGGGTTGTCTACCCATTCAGGGGTTTAAGAAGGAAGCTAAGGTCTTTTCAGAGTTTCAAATATCAAGTGAAGTTCAGAAGAAAATTTAAAAATATGAATTTATTTCGAAGGCTTGGGTAATTCCATCAAGCATCATGAATGAATCAGAAAAGTCATGATTCAAAATTAACGTGAGCTAGCAATACGCAAACTATGAAACAAACAAATAATCCAGTAATATGAGAGCTCATACCCTTTCAATTTATTATAATGTAAATAATATGGCAGAAGTCATGAATAGTTATGCATTTAATTGATAGTAAAAAACTCGAGGTTGATATTGGTTGAAAAAAGTGAATAAGCTCTGCTGGCTATCTGACTGTATTCAGAATTTGAATTTTGGAAATATGAAATTCCAATTTTAGACAGTGAATACAGGGTGATCACGAGATGAAACACCAGAACAGTACTGCGGTATAATTATCAGAAAGCCATTGTTCGAGAAACGTATGATTTTGATCGTGCATTATGGTTGAATACCAGTAATGCAGTAGTTGAAGACACCACATAATTTAAGACATTTGCTCAAATAGGGAAAGAAAGGTGAGTTTTTCTAATTAATGATTATGGAAACGATAGAAATACTCTAGTCTCTTGCGGCTTGCGGAAGAAATCGAATAGCGGTAATAATAGTGGTGCCTAGAAATCGAACGTGAACTTTCTCTGATATTATTATCTGAGGAGTGGCATCCCTCTTTCGCAAGCCGCAAAAGACTAGAGCAATATTATTGTTTTCATATGCTTGTTTCCATGATATGATTTTATGCCACTGAATCGAATAGGCTCTCCAAAATGTCAAGTAGCAAGTACTGTTCACTTATAACGTTATTATATAGAAAACTGTTGGGATCATGTCCGAATGGATCGTTCTCTTCCAAATCATCGCTTGCCAGGAGCGAAGCACAGGTTTCTCTGCAAAAATCAACAAAGTGAGGTAGGTACAATTTTTTGATGACGAAGAATATAAAACAATAGGGATCTTACCTGCTGGGTAAGTACGAAAGAAGCGCCTCGATGATGAAATATTTCAAATAGTCAGAGATTCTGTGTAAACGGCCCGTGTCTCCACAGGATCCGTCCCGAGCCACGTTTGCTAAACCAAGAACGTAATGCCTACCATCGCTTGGATTTTTGACTACGAACCCGTTGCCTCCATCTCCCGTACAGATTTTTTTGCTTTCTGAAAGTTTCCATCGAATAGGTAGGTAGTCACCAATTTCATACATTATTCAAATAAAATCGAAAAATATACCGTCTTTGGGATATCCAATGCAGATGTTTTCCACGTTCAAGAGAGACGCTCTCTCATCCTGTTTGCTCGGGCATTCTTTCCTTCGCACGGTTTGAGCTTTTACCACTTTGACTTCTTTGGATAGCTCTATGCTTTCCGTTGGATTGCTTGAATCGAGTTTGTTGCCACCCCATCCGACCACCTAGTATTATAGGAATATATCTGGGTGAAGTTCTGATATGATGTTCGATCTGATTTTTGTTCAAAACTTACCAAGCCTTCAAGCTGCGCTCCTCCCAGTACGTTAGAGTAATCCAGACACGCCGGTTGAACATTATCGGTCATCTTCACGCATTTATCCGTGACCAGCAAGGCGATGTCTCCAACAATATTCTTCTCATATTCTTCGTTGAAGGTTTGCGGAATCCTGGCTGTTTTCAACTAATGGGCGAACAAGAATAAAATTACCTATCAATTTGTGGCAGAAATTCAGTTGATGAAACACCTTGAAAATTTGAATAGAAGAAGCATCCCTTGTGTCGTTGAAATCGACATGGTGATTCCCAACGGCGATCAGGTACTTTCCAAGGAGCGATTGGTCAGATTCGATGCCCGAAACGCAAGAATACTCTAGAATGATATTTTCAGGATATAGATAACCATTCAATATTAAAAAAGAAATCGAACCTGTCAGAATGATTCGTTCGCTTATCAAAACACCACCGCAGATAAAATTCGGAGATTCATCGTCAACTTTCTTGTAAATGGCCACTTTCCATGGATGAGCGGTTTCGTTGCCTTTTCCACATTCTTTAAAAATCCATGTGTCACCTAAGATGTTGACGACATTCGAAAATGAGCTTTACCTTGATTGCAGTCAAGAGAGGACCAGTTACCACCGAAGCAAACGCTGAACGTTTCATCATGGATCACGCTTGTGTTGACTTCACCAATTTTTGTGTTACACGGTACATTAGCTATAGTGCCGTCAGTGGCTTCACTACAGAGTATTGGTGACCAAATATATGTTCCTCTGTTATCGCAGCTATCTACGTCATTCAACTTAGGACATTTTCCTGAAAGTACAAGTTTTGAACAAACAAAAAAAGTAACTATAAGTTCAATGATTTTTGCAGAGCAACAAAAAGAGTTCAAGCTTTCCCAAGCCTGCCGGTCGACTGGGAAGTTCGGTCGGAAGATTTTTTGATGTAGCGATGAATTTGCTTGGGATAAAATTATACTTATTAATCACTTATACAAAAAGTAATTTATCTACAAGCGTTAAATAATACCCGTCACTTTTAGCACGTCGTCATGGGCGACGTGAAAAAATGATGATTCTGCGCATTCCTGTCATATTTTCAATAAATTCTGACATTTACCAAACATTTCAAAGACCATTGTAGATAAAATCCTGTACGATACACGGGTTAAAAGTGTCTTATTTTGTTCGCGGGGTTGCTCTACTCGCTAATGCTCGTTTCGTAAGCGTCCCCGCTCACAAAATAATACCTGTCACTTTTAACACTCGTATCGTAAATAGCTATTATTTTACCTAGTTCTAATTTTACTGTTTTAGAGTTTTATATATCATGTTGTTTTGTATTTTTTGTTTTACAGCAACCCAAAATGTTGGGAGATGTAATTTGTTGTTGATAAATTTCTTTATATATATATTCAAGATAATATATATATATAAATATATATTATCTTATATATATATATGGTAATTGCTAAGGTACCAGAAAGTTTTAAATTACGCGTCAGGAAGGTAAGTTAGAACTCTTAGAGAGGATAGATCCGTCCGAGGCCTCGGATCCGTCTTTTTTTTTAGCTTTAAAAATTTGGAATAGTCTTGAGTGATTGGAAGTTGTAGTCTAGTGAAATAATCCACTGTAACTGGGTTAAAAACAACACTAAGAATAAAATATAAGTTTGCTGAAAAATCTTTCAGCTTTTTGAAGGAGTTTCTTGAATAACTGATACCCGCCAAAGACAAAATCTATGCCGATTTACATAGTTGAAGCATTCAAGTATCAATCAGCGACTAACATTGCAGAACTAAGTGAAATGAACTCTCAAATATGATTATTGATAATTAGTTTGAGGAGCTTATTATGGACAAGATTTTTCTTACTCGAACAGGTTGGGGTTCCTCCGTTCCATTCTCCATTGAAACAAATGCTCAGATTAAATCCAGATAAGAGGTAACCGTCATTGCACTTATATTCCAAAATCGCACCCGTCCTTGCACGATTTTCTGATGTTAACGACTTGGCTGGAGTCTCCCATTTCCCATTGGGAAGTTGCGGAGGAAGAGCGCAAGTTTTTCTGAAGATATGCAATCAAACAGATTAAATAGTTTCAAGAAAGAAGAACATGAATTACAAATGTTCTGGAGAGGCCGTTGTCGTTGTGAATGCAGTCGTGCTCCTAGGAGTTGTACTTGGTCTGGACGTTGCCGGAGGTTCTATATAGGAAAACGTCCAGCTAAACTTTGGCTGCACTGAAAAATTGTTTATCTGCAAAATTAAACACAACGTACTTACGACGAGATGCAGAGCCTTGGTACTCGGCAGATTTTTCTCGGATAAAATCGATGTAAGAATACACCTCAGTGAACAGCGAATATAACTGACTGTTGCACCTGGCTCCCGACTTGACATCCGGCGAAATACTGACGATTCCTGTCAGATAATGCCTGTTGTCGAAGCTGCTCTTGAACACCAACGCACCTCCACTGTCGCCAGCACAAACTCCTCTACCTTATTTCAAAATGTCTTTGTTATTCTCACGTTTTTCACATTTGGATTTTCTTTGTTTCAATCGTGCTTTATGTGTATGTTCTCTGTTGATATATGCAAATACACCTACGTTACTCAACTTACTCTCATTCACGTATCCCAAGCAAATCTTGTCGTCAGTCAAATACCCTTGGTCGAGTTTAGAAATGGCTTTGGCGCAGACCTCGTTCGTCACGTAAGGCAGTTCGATTTCTTGGAGCTCGTCCACGATGGCACCCGTTTCGGAGACAACACCCCATCCTGAAACCTGACGGAGGAAAGCGATGAAAAGCTTCAAAACACAGTGAAAAGTGAAGCATTGGTGCATACATGACCGACGTTCATGGGCGTCAGGAATTGGCTCCTGTAAATTTTGTTCCAGTCGATGCAAATCGGTTGGAGTCGCTCATTGAACTTGAACGGTTCTTCCATGATTAGGATCGCCAAGTCGCCGTAGAAATTTTGCGAAGATCCCTTGTATTTCCTGGGCACCAGAACTTCCTTTATCTGTCGACGCGATTTGAAATTGAAAAAAAAAACAGAATATTTCATGAAATCTTTCAAGATATTAACTGGAACTGGAACGGAACCGTGCCGTAGATGGTTACCACCAGATGTGATTCAATAGTTCAAAACTCACTTGCCTTGTTTGGCTGAAAATTGGCTGAATCCCTTTGGTCAGTCCAGTTTTGGTAATACTTGCCGCCGGCTATTCTAAATTGGTTTGAAGGCCACGCGTTCCCTTCGTCATCAGTCATGCAATGGGCGGCTGGAAATCGTGAATTTTTCTTTAAATTTGCCCAATTTATAGCTAATAGAAGCGTGAACGGAGCAGCAAGCGTAACGGAAATTGACCAATCACTGTCAGTGTGTACCTTGACTCCTTCCATTTGGCAGATAGTGATTGGTTTATTCTTTCACGCCTGCGTCTTTTTTCGCTTCTCCGTCGACTATGACCTGGGTTTGATGATCAAAGGTATAATAGAGAAGAGTAGCCCGTGCTACTGTGTCATGATGATCATCAATTCCAGAGTAGATGATTATCCGTCAGTTTCACAAGAAAGATCATCTGCGATCAGGCTTGATTGCAGATTAATTGATTTTTTTTTGCTGAGAGCTAGTCCATTGAGCGCAAAAAATGCCTGAAATCTGTACTAGACCCATTATCTTTTCACATTTGACAGATAAACGAGCATTTCTATTGATCAGTCAGCTACAAATTGACAAACAAAAATTGCGAATCAAAGATCTTTTTTGCGGAACCCACGGTCAATGATACGGATACGCAAACCTGTAAGAACTACTCTTTCGTTGATCAAAGAGCCACCACAAGCAAAATTTGACTCATCTTTGGCTTCGTCATACACGTAAATGGCTACTTGCCACGGGTAGCTGTCTTTCTTTGCCGTTTTGCCCCGCACTGATAGGGTAACGCCCGTCAAAGATTTCAATCCGCATCCTGCAATAATTTTCCAATAAAGAACCACCGTCAAAAACTGCATCCCGAGCTTGTCTCGGTGATCTTAAAAGCACACACTTGGGTTACAATTCGGCCTGTCCGCGGTCCATTTTCCGTCCTTGCACTTGCTCAGCCCGGATCCTCCGCTGCGGATGCTTTCCGTAGAATTGTCCACCGTTATCGTGTAGTATGCCGCGCACTCGAATTGGGCCACGGTTCTGTCGGTTGCTTCTGAGCATTCCACGTAGTTGACGTCACCCGTCAACTCATCTTTCAGTCTACAAGTTACTTTGACCGTGTCAGTTTCTGTCAGTTGTGGACACTTTTCTGTGAAAAACAAGAAATTTGACTGTCCAGTGAGTTCGACATTGTGACATCATTTTGTTCATTCTCGTTTTTGTAATTATAAACTACTCAAAAGTGACTAGTGATGTTTCAAAATTTGGCATTTTTCCAAAAACGTATGTAAAGCTTCCTTATAAAGCATTTTTCAGTCTATGTTCATTGAAACTTTTTCAATTTTTGGTCATAGAATCGACTGGCAAATATTCATGCCTGATTATAAGACACCCTGTATAACAAAAGACATTGTTTTGTTACCTTCAGTGTCCATCAGCATCTGTAAATTTTTTGCCGCTAGTTCATGGAAACTATATTTTTGGGTAGTAGACTCGGCTGACTAAGTAGTACAAATGCCTAATTATGATACACCCTGTATAATAAAAAATACATTGTTATCTTCGGTGTCCCCGCATCTGTGAATTTTTCGCCACTAGTTGTCACATGCTCTCAATATATAATCACAGCCTGCCTATTTTTATGTTACTTGGTCTTTCAGAACTGTGACTGTAGGATTTTCAGATAGAAGAGCAGGTAGGTTTTGAAATGTCGATAACTTTTTCATTTATCAACATATCTGAATACAACTTCCTCAGTATTGAAGAAGAAACATAGAAAATTTGTTACGATACGTGTCGAAAATTATATTCATCAAACGCTGCCCGCATGTCTCTACACAAAAGCGCCTTTTTCCTGGCCGTTGGAACTCTAGACGGCTGCTCACGCTGGCTCTGACTAGGAATACCCGCAGAGTAGATAGGTTTTGAAATTTTGATAACTTTTTTATTTCTAAACATATTTGAATAATTTTTTTCTAGTATTGAAGAGGAAACATGGGAAATTTGTTAAGATACCTGTGAAAGATCATATTTATCAAACGCTGCCCGCATGCCTCTACACAAAAACACCTTTTTCCTGGCCGTTAGAAGCCTAGACGGCCGTTCACCCTGGCTTTGACCAGAAATACCCGCGTTTGGTGCAGGACTCTACTCAGACGCTCTTTCCTGCTGAAAATGCTACGGAATATGCTCAAAATTGGTTCCAATCTTTATCTCAATCCAACTTCCGACCCGAAGGGACGTTTTCATACAAAAATTGTCTTACGTTCCTTGCTACTCATCGGAGAAGTTTTGGGGGCGACAAACCGATTTTGTGGAAAGTTGCACAATACTGAAAATTACCCTCTTGACCACTCTCCCGTTGGCGTCCTGTATATCAAGTATATGATCAACGATGGCGTGATCCGACATGACATTAGATAGCCAAAAAAATGCTCTACAGGGCATTGCTGGGCTTTTCTCTTTATGAGTCATGAGCCTCCTTATGTTTTTTGTGTTTTTCGGAAATAGTCAACCCCCTAAGTTCACTTTTGTTTTTTGATGTTTTCGAGCCACAACGTCCACAGTTGTGTCTAGCTCGGATTCCTGATAAACCTCTTTAGCTATGTCTTTTTTGTCATTTCAAGACCCGATGAGCCCCCTATGTTCTGGAACCTCACCAGCCCTCATTCATGTGGGCTTTGGACATCATTTTTTGTGTCTCGCTATGTTGATTGTCGATCCGATTTGCCCCTCTTTTGTCTATATGTGTCGTTTTGAGACCCGATTAAGCCCCTTGTGTTTTAATGTGGATCTCGGAATTCTATACAGTCGCCTCTCATCTTCTCATGTTCTGGAGCTCTAGCGACGCATATGTCTTGCTGTGTCAATCGGAGTTCCCATTCTGTCTCAATGTATCGTTTTGTACCCCGAGTCATTAGTTATCAGTTCAATCTTTATAAAAAAAAGATTTGAATACAAATTTGTAACGTTTATTATACCTACTGATTCACAGGGTTCTTAAACATTAATTTGACGTATCCGTGCTTATCGAGTGCATACCATAAGAATTTATCATCAAAAAATACTTACTCAAACAGTGTCCCATTTTGATTTGCCATTGGAACTGTTGTCCATCACAGAGCCCTATCTGGGTGCCCAAAAGCTTGTAGCCTTCATCACAGGTCACGAAAAGTACACTTCCGGCTGGAACCGTGTCGCCCGGTGAAGGAACGGGGGTCGATCCAGGAACTTGCCATTTTCCGTTTGCTGGATGCTCAGGCAGTTTACATCTGATGCAAGTACAAAAATTATCAATTATCATAAAATACCAACACTATACCCAGGGTGGTCCAGGACTAATCAGGAAAATTTCAGTATATATATATATATATATAGAAATTTATTTAAAACAATAAATTACACCTTCTCAACACATTGGGCTGCTGTCTACAAAGGATACTAAACAGATTCAAAGGTAAATAAAAAGAATAAACTTAGGTATATAGATATTAAAAAAAACTCAGTATAAAGAACTTGTATAAAGTTAAACTGAGTATAGATAGATCAACTATTATATAAATGGTTTCTTAAAATGTACACAGAATTTTTCATTGTGATATCAGCTACATTTTTTAATAATTTTGATATTAATAATAATAATTGATAGAGCACGAAAAGTCAACAAGAGCCTCGATGAGAACAAACAAAAAATAATATATCAAAAATGCATGAACAGAGATATAGTCCATCAAAGTTGAAGATAAAAAACCATTTTTGTTTTATAACTTCTGAACTGCCAGACCGATTCTGCTCAGATTTCCAGTTAATCTTCTACAGTTCCATTGACAATCTGATATAGCCGATTAGCTGGTCCAAGAAAGGCCCCAGTGCCCTCTGCACTTTTCATACATCAATTCCAACTAGTTAATTTCCCTGCAACTGCAGAAGCCCTCTTGAAGTCTTCCCGAGTCACTTACCTTGCTGGTTAGGAGCCCCGTTAGGAGCCCTAGTCCCCCTGTCTCTTGTAGATTCTGACAGTTAAGATTGGTTTTCTTGTTTGCAACTGCAGAGGCTCCTCTCGAAGTTCTCCTACGTCGAGGGCCAAAAGGTCGTTCGACCCCTTCTATTTTCGTTATTTTTGAAGATTTTAGTCAACTCCAGCATTTTCGTAACTGCAGTTCAATTTGCTATCCCAAGTTTGCAAACACCCTGGTATAAACCTTTTTGGTTCACCCGCATATTCCCATTTTCATGAGTTTGTTGGTCGTTATTGCTCCATAATCCACTTTGGGTCTATACTTACGTGGTTTTGATGTACAAATATTACGTTAGATAGCTGTTTGGGAAATATGCTCAAGTTGGATCACCTCTTTATGTGAAAGCATTGCTCTTTTCATATTTTGCTAATTTATTTCTAGCGAACAATAGTGATAAAATGAATAGATGAATTAGGTACTCTGCTAATTATGATTATAACTCAATAATTTTCACATGTAAATACTGCTTACCCTAAGGTTTGGTATGATTGGTTTCCAACTGGAAATCACATTTAAGTTCACCATTATTCAGCTGAATAGGTACCATACTTACAAATACACAATAAAATAATGGAAACGAACATCGTTCAAAGCATGCTATTTGTTGTAACACTAACAGCTTATCTGCTTATTAAAATTGGTCAGTTTTCAAGTGTGATTGTGATCTTCACATATATACCTTATTACCATAACTTGAATCTCACGGTCTCTGGGTGAGGTACTTTGATTCCTATTACATATGCCTAAACTGATGCAGAAACTGTTCGAATATGAAGGCCAATAATATCTTCTTGGTGAATCAGCCGATTCCGATTCTTTTTATCAAATTAGTTAGCTCAATCTTCCTTTCATCTATTTTATCTGGAATGACTTGAAGTAAAAATTTTTTTTGACAAAGGACCCCGCACGATTCTTATGGAAAATGGCTCCCGGTTAAATTCTCTGAATTTTTGATATGTTGTAGCTCATGAGATATTGATCAAATACCGTAAGCCCCAAACTTAAATAATGGACAGTTTTTTACCCACAGGGGGTTAAAGTTGGAGGTTTTGACGGCTTCAAAATGATATTATGACGTTGATAAAAGCTTTTTATTTGGTTTCTCTTCAAGTTGTGTTTCATGCTGAATGTATTTATTTGACAGCAGAATATCAACCCCCTCCTCCACCCCCAACCCCTATCTAGCATCATAAAATTCAAGATTACTCCCAAAAGCCATAATATGGATGGCTTCTGTGATTTAAATTATGAATTTTGACATAAAAATTATTTTCCACCCCTAATGTTGGGGTGCCGATTTTCCAATTTTCCTCGGTTAATTTGGCTCAATTTTTGGTATAGTGTACTTCTAATTCTGCTGAACAAAAAGTTCCCATACCAAAACTTATTTCTATGAACAGTTTTTGTGCTACAGGGGACTGAAGTTCAATATATTTATGCTCTCAAATATTCAAATTCAGTCCCCTGTAGAGCGAAAAGTGTCCATAGGAATAAGTTTTGGCACGGGAACTTTTTGTTCAGCAGAATTAGAAGTACACAATACCAAAAATTCAGCCAAATTAACCGAGGAAAATTGGAAAATCGGCATCCCAACATTAGGGGTGGAAAATAATTTTCATGTCAAAATCCATCATTTAAATCACAGAAACCATCTGCATGGCTTTTGAGAGTAATCTCGAATTTTGTGATGGTAGATAGGGGATGGGGGTGGAGGAGGGGGTTGATATTTTTCTGTCAACTAAATACATTTAGCATGAAACACAACTTGAAGAGAAACCAAATAAAAAGCTCTTATTTACGTCAGAGTATCATTTTTGAGCCGTCAAAACCTCCAACTTCAACCCCCTGTGGGTGAAAAACTGTCCATTATTTGAGTTTGAGGTTCACGGTATTTGATTAGTATCTCATGAGCTACAACTTATCAAAAATTCAGAGAATTTAACCGGGAGCCATTTTCCATAAGAATCGTGCGGGGTCCTTTGCTGCAATTTTCTGACGTGCTTCTGTCCAGTGAAAAGATTGTTCGATATTCTTCGTAATATTTGTTAACTTAACAGTTTCCAAAAGGGTACTGCAGTGGCCCTCTTGAGAATTTGTGTGATGTGCATGCCGAGAGTCAAATTGCTCAGACTATTGTGTTCAATTTCAATCTTCCACCATAACAACTTGAGTTGTTCTTTTGCCTAGAAGTCAAATCTTCATCTATTATTATCAAGAAATTTATTGTGATGTGACAATACTTTCCCGACTAGTACTCAGAAGACTATGTAAGTAATTGTGTAAGACGTCCGCGTTCCTTCGAGTGAAAAGCTGGAACTTGACTGTGAGATCAAAGAAAAAACTGCAATCTTCCCATACTCCGCAAGAAGTTTGTAGCGACCAAACGAGAAATGGTGGGAAATCACGACTGCCGAATACCAATTTATATCGTGAGGCTTGATTTTGAGTCAAGCTGCGATAGCCAGGCCCGATTCACATTTTTTTCTCACTGGAAATTACTCGGAAAATCAATAAAACGGTTGAAAAAATGTTCAAAAACCAATAATTGATAATTATTCACTGTTTTTTTCATTGTGAGAGAACTATTGCGATTATACGAGCTCAAAATGAGCCAAAAGTGACGTTATAAAACATTTTTGATTTCTTTCTAGCAGCGCATCCACTATTTTTGTGCGATTCCGACATGATTTGCACAACGTGTTTCCCACTCGAGGAACCTGTCCTGAAACACTGTGGGTTGATAAGCTCGAACTGGGGCAAAAAATGACTTTGACGCTACAACAATCATTTTTATCATTCTCTTTCGTTACATCACTCTTGAAAAGTATAGTTGAGTAAACGCAGTTAAGCAATGTTAAATTACGTTTGGTGTTATAAATATATGAATGGTGTTGATTTGGAATACTCCCCTGGCTAGAAAATGAACGTCTTACTTGTCATCATGAGATTTCAGGATGGAGTGCTGCCTCCAAAACGGAAATACAATAAATACACGCCAACAATTATTTACGCTTGGAAATATCGCAGGTACTTCGCTTTATCCGCTCGCTACCACTTCGCATTCCAATTCAATAATGGTGCTGTGGGCGATTCATGGTGGTTATTATCTCGACTGATTATCTCGAATGATCCATGGGTCATCCAGCAAATTCCATAGTGGCTTGGCATATGGTTTCTAGACGACTCCCGAATGATCACACACCTTTTGCATGCTACCCGTGTGTTCTGGTGTATGGCACCTCCGCCAAAATGAACAGATGTAGCTTGACCCACTGCCGAAGTCTCCATACAGTTATACGAGAGAAAGCCCACACGCGCACTCTGGAACATAATTATTAGAACGCTCCGCACTAACTTGTACACTGTGATCTAACGGGAAGAGTCTAGAAAAATCGCGTGTTATCCAGAACCGCCGCTCGTAACAGTATTTTGCCTTGTCTATGTTCCCCCTGTTATAGCTGAGAAAAAACATGATCTTGGAAATAAAATTTGTACTTCACTGACAATTCTTTTTCCAATGGTTTTTGTAACAAAATTTGTCAAGGGATCTAGGCTTGACAGGAAAGTCACGGATTGTGAAGTAATTTTCCGACATACTTGCCCAAAAATATACCTTGTGTCAAAATTTCAGAGAGACTTTTCTCAAAGAAGTTTTTCGCTCACATCATTTCAATCAAATCCCGAAATAACAAAACAACTATCCAGGTAGGTACTGGGTTTGGAAACTTGACCACGCAAAAACAATAACTATAGAACAGGTTCAAAGTCCATGGACAAGACTGTTGAGAATTTGGAAGATGGAGCAGTCTAGAATATCAAGGAAAGTTTTGAGTGATAATATTAAGGATGAATTTATTTCGAGAGTATAACTTTGATGGTGCCACATGGTCTGATACCAATAGTGCAAGACGCAACTATAACTGAAGCAATTTGCTGAACTGAGGGGAGACAGGTGTGTTTCTTTGATTATAAAAACAATAATATTGCTCTATTCTTTTGTGGCTTGCGACGCAATCAGAGTCTAATAGCGGTAATGATGGTGTCAGAAGATGAGACGTAAACTTTTTCAAACATTATTATTCCGACGAGAGACGAACAAGTTAACCTGAGGCAGTATAAGCGTCCAAAGCTCTACTCAGCACTGTTGCTCCACTTATACCATTGCTGAATATAAAATTTTTGGAGTGTCGTCCAAATGGATCAATCTCTTCCACATCATCGCTCACCAGGAGCGAAGCACATGATTCTCTGCAAAAATCAATAAAGTTAGGTAGGTATGCTTGTTGATGGCAAAGTATGCAGGAGAAGAAATATCTTACTTGCTGGGTAAGTACGATAGAACAGCTTCGATGATGAAAAACTCCAAATAATCAGAAATCCTGTTGAAACGGCTCATGTGCCCACAAGCTTCGTCCTGAGCCAAGCTCGCCAAACCAAGAGCGTAATGTCTACCATCGCTTGGATTTTTGACTACGAGCCCGTTGCCTCTATCTCCAGTGCAAACTCTTTCACTTTCTGAAAGTTTTTATTGAGTGAGTAGGTAGCCACCAATTTTATCAACATTTCAAATGAGTTCAAAGAAGTGTTATACCTACCGTCTCTAGGATATCCAACGCAGATGTTTTTCAAGCCCAAGTGAGATGTTGTGTTATCCTCTTTGAGTTGGCATTCTTTCTTTGACACTATTCTCACTTCCACTACTTTGACTCCCCTGGATAGCTCTGCGTTTTCATTTGGATTGCTTGAATTCAATTTGTTATCACTCCATCCGAATACCTGGTATTATAAAAATATAAGTACCAATCTCGGTAAAATTCTGCTGTTCTATTTGATTCTCATCCAAAACTTACCGAGCCTTCATGCGGCGGTCGTGCCAGAACGTTGAGGTAATCAAGACACGCCGGTTGAACATTTTCGGTCATCTTCACGCATTTGTTCGTAACCAGCACGGCGATGTCTCCCAAAAAGTACTGGAGATCCTCTTCGCTGAGGGTTTGCGGAATCCTAGCTTTCTTCAACTGATTGGCGAATAAAAATAAAATTACCAGTTTGAAGTACAAATTCGCTTTGAAAATCAACCTTGTAAATTTGAATAGAAGAAGCATCCCTGGTGTCGTTGAAATCGACGTAGTGGTTTCCAACGGTGACCATGTACTTTTTGAGGCGCGTTTTGTTATATAAAATGTCCGAAACGCAAGTATACTCTGAAAAAGCACTTTTAGAATATAGAAAGATAAAAAAAAGCAATCAAACCTGTCAGAATGATTCTTTCGCTTATCAAAACGCCACTGCAGATAAACTTGGGAGATGCATCGTCAGCTTCTTTGTAAATCGCCACTTTCCATGGATGAGCAGTTTCGTTGCCTCTTCCACATTCTTCAAACATTTATTTGTTACTGTAGATGTTGAATACATGATTGGAAAAAATCTTCACCTTGGTTACAGTTAACAGTGGACCAGTTACCACGGAAGCAAACGCTGTACGCCTGGAGTACACTTGCGTATCTTATACCAATTTTACGGTCACACAGTACCGTAGCTATAGTGCCATCAGTGGCTGCATCACAATCTGCTGGTGACCAACTGTTTGTTTTCTCCTTCTCGCATCTCGTTACATTATCCAGTTGAGGACATTTTCCTGAAATTTCAAGTTTAAAATTAACTTTATCAAATGTAAGATTCAGAAAAGAATTCGATGTGGATAATCAAATTTCTGGCTGACGTCAATAGGGTCCTTGCATGAATTTTATATTGTAACGATTACTTCATAAAATCATTCATAACGTGATCCACAATAATTTCCGCCCAAAAAAAAAAATTCAAAAAAATTGGTCCATCCTTTGAATGAAGATCAAAGTTTGAATTTTTTCTCCGCGCCAAAAACGCGGTCGCTCCTACAATGACCTTGTATGACCACGATGACGTCAACCCGAGAGCTCTATTTTTTGTTTGCAAGTTTTTTTTTATTGCGAGGTTGCAGCCCTGCGCCTTGAAACCCTGGGAAAATTCAAATGTTCATTATTTTACAGACCTATTTCAATTTTGGAGCCGCAAATAGCGCCGTAGCCCTTGCTTATGTATCAGGGCCCTCCCCAAGCTCGTGTTGCGCGCTTTTCAACCTGAGTCATTGGAAAAAAAGAACTTTGTGAAACTCTAGTTGATTTGACAGAAGTCAGTTTGATTAGCTTCTACAAAATGGCTGATTTCCAGGAGCGTGACGTCACGCCGATACGACCTATTGCTGAGGACGTGAGAGCAGTATTCCAGTTTTCAGACGATAACGCCCTAACTCATCGCGCAGCAATTGTTCATAACACCATAACAGATTGGAATTGAACATTGAACAAAACAAAATTGTGCATTCTCTTTTGCCGCCGATGTCACAAGACTCGAATCCCATGGAACACATGTGAAATGTTCCAAGAGCGTTAGATACCCACGAAACAGCTCCTACAACACTTTTGCAGTCAAGGGAGGTGAACGGTCGCTTCAGCAGGTAGCTAGCATATTACATATCATATTAGTTGCGACTTACACCTGTGAATCGTTTACCTGTCATGGAAAAATAACAACGAAAAATTGTCAACGAGAATCCGTTCCTCAAAAACATTCACATAAATCTTTCCGTAATAAATCTGTTCTGACCTATATTGAAGTTTTACTCAAGAAGCTTCCCTATTGTATGGTCCTTCGCGAGCCGCATCACACATCAGTGAATAGTGGATAACCAGGAAAAAAGGAAGGAAGGAAGGGCCGGAACAGTGCAGTAAGGAAGGAAAGTAGAGATTCATGAAGGAAGGAAAGGCAAACGTCTCGTCAACAAGAAGGAAGGAAGGCAGGAGGATCGTCTTACGCAATGGATCAAAATGGAATCACGCGGGAGCTGAGCATACGAGGCATCGAATATAAATTCATCCCGCCGACTTCGCCCTCAATGGGAGGAGCTTGGGAAAGTTTGATTCAATCAGTAAAAGAAGGATTAGCTAATATTCTCAAGGGCAAATTTCCGAAGGAAGAGATGCTGAAGACCGCCATTGTGGAAATCGAGCCTAACCATTTCCTCCTGATAAGAATAGGTAATTAAGGACCAAGAAACATAATAAGTGAAGAGAACTTCATATCTGGGAAGCAGTGGAAGCGAGTAAGAGGATTAGCAGATGGGTTTTGGCAACAATGGATCAAGGAATACACACCAGCGCTCATGAGAAAGTCAAAATGGTTTAAAAGGCGGATTAAGAAGTTAGAATAGGAGATTTTGTCTTGATCATAGACACTGGGATGCATAGGAACAGATGGATAAAAGGAAGAGTCG
The DNA here is from genome assembly GCA_949128115.1 of Anaspis maculata. Classification (NCBI taxonomy): domain Eukaryota; kingdom Metazoa; phylum Arthropoda; class Insecta; order Coleoptera; family Scraptiidae; genus Anaspis; species Anaspis maculata. Next base: position 249,391 of record OX421966.1, read on the forward strand.
TGAAAATATATCAAGGACGGGACCAGGTGGTAAGAGTAGCGTATGTACAAACACAATTCGGGACATACCGAAGACCGGCTTCTAAATTGGCCAAGTTGGACATTAGAGCTGAAGAATGAAGATGTTGAAATCATTGTTGATGTTTAAGTTGAGTTGAAGAAAACGAAGGAGGACTGCTGCAGCTACAACCCGATGTGGTGTGAATTACATACACACTTCACACCAGGGGGGAGAATGAATGGTCGCTTCAGCAGGTAGCTAGCATATTACATATCATACCGAGAGTTCATAAATTAAATGGGTCAAGGGTGCCTGTGAATTCAAAAACGTCTGTCGAAACTAGCGTAATCCTTTTGTAGTAAATTTGTCAAACTTTGACAAGTTACGTCCCATTTTATTGATATCTGATCTGCCATAAGTGCACGAGAATACTTCAAGTTTGAAAATATTCCTCGATCATGTAGGTTTTGTGCCCTGCCGTGAAAACCACATTTAAAATGTTTCGAAATTACGATAACCAAGAAATTACAGACATCAAATGAACGATGCTAGTTCCGACAGATGTTTTCAAAGTCACAGGCACCCTTGACCCATTTAATTAATGAACGCTCGGTATTAGTTGCGACTTACACCTGTGAATCGTTCATTTGTCATAGAAAAATTGTCAACCAGAATCCGTCCATCAAAAACATTCACATAAATCTTTACGAAATAAATCTGTTTTGACCTATATTGGAGTTGTACTCAAGAAGCCCCCCTTGAAGCCCTTTGCATCAAATCAGGGACAATATTCCCCAAATTACGAATGATACTTTGTGTATTGATACAAAGCATGACCTATCGTATTCAAGCCGTTCTGGCAGATAATGGTTGTCAAACTAGATGTTGAATCAATTTTTGTAATTTTTTTTTGTAACAAAATTATTGAATTTTTTTTTTGAGCTCAGAATAGTCGGCGCTTTACTGAACTATCATTTGCTTGTGTAGGATTCAGTATACTTTCTGAATAAGTATTTGAAAATTTGCTGCATATTCTCCTTTCAGCCGATCTTCCAATATACTTACCCTATTTTTAGCAGGCAGTTTATTTAGTTAAAGCATCCAAGAATATATCAGTGACAAAATTTTGGCGAACTAGGTCCGACAATAATAATCTTCCTGTTAGTCAATTTGGTTTGTTACGACTGTGATTAACTCAATCCTTATGAAAGTTCCTTTTCAACCGGAAAACATGATCCAAACTTATATTGTCTCATCGATCGGTCATAATGCAGAGTTATTTGTGAATGATTTCAATTTATTCAAGAATCTCATTGTATAAAAGACTCTCTTACTCAGACACGTTGGGACTTCTCCCGACCACTCTCCATTTATGCAAATTTGCAGCTCAGCTCCAGACAAAGCGTAACCGTCATTGCATTTGTATTTCAATGGCGCACCCGATTCCGTCTGATTTTCTGATGTGAACCACCTGGCTGAAATTTCCCATGTCCCATTGGCAAGTTGTGGAGGAGGTCCGCAAGTAGTTTCCCTGCAGATAGAGAACTAAATAGATTACATAACTGGAAACAGGAAAAGCATGAATTACAAAACTTCTGGTGAGGCTGTTGTCGTTGTAGATACAGTCGTAGTCCTACGAGTTGTATCTGGTTTGAACGTTGGCGGAGGTCCTATATAAAAAGACTCTCATCAAAATTCAATCAGACTAACGAATCTTTCGTCGTTCTTCAAAACTATCCGTGACGTACTCACGAGGAACAGAGCTTTGATACTCGGCAGCTTTCTCTCGGATGAAATCGATGTAAGAATACACTTCAGTGAAAAGCGAATACAATTGAGTGTTGCACTTGGCTCCAGGCTTGACATCCGGCGAAATACTGACGATTCCAGTCAAGTAGTGTCTGTTGTCAAAATCGCTTTTGAACACCAATGCACCTCCACTGTCGCCAGCGCAAACTCCTCTACCTTATTTCAAAATGTCTCTATATTACTCCTATATACGATCTTGTTATCAGAGTAATGAGTAAATTTTGTTCCGCTCACTTACTTTGGTTCACATATCCCAAGCAAAGCTTGTCTTCAGTTAAATACCCTTGGTCGCGTTCGGAAATGGCTTTGGCGCAGACATCGTTTGTCACGTACGGCAGTTCGATTTCTTGGAGCTCGTCCACAATGGCACCCGTTTCGGATACAACACCCCATCCTGAAACCTTATCAAGAAAAGCAATTTGAAGCTTCAAAATACGGTGAAAAATAGAGTCTTATAGTGCATACATAACCGATGTTCATGGGCGTCAGAAATTTGCGCCTGTAGATTTTGTTCCAGTCCATGCAAATCGGTTGTAGTAGCTCATTAAACTTGAACGGTTCTTCCATGACAAGTATCGCCAAGTCGCCGTAGAAATTTTGCGACCATCCCTTGTATCTCTTGGGCACCAGCACTTTCTTTATCTGTCGAGGTGATTTGTGAATGCAAAAACTAAATAATTGACAAAACCTTATACAATATAAGTAACGAATATGATAACTGGGACTGAGACGGACGTAGATGGTGGTTATCACAGGTATCATTAAACAGTAAGTACAAAACTCACTTGCCTTGTTTGGCTGGAAATCTTCTGAATCTCTCTTGTCAGTCCAGTTTTGATAATACTTGCCGCCGGCTATTCTGAATGTGTCTATAGGCAGCACGTTTCCATCATTGTCAGCTACGCAATGGGCGGCTGGAAATTGTGAGTTTTGTCTCTCAAATGAGCCCGATTTATAGCAGACGTAAGCATAAACAGAAACAAGCCTATAACTAAAATTGACCAATGACCAACCACTATAATCAAATGCACCTTGGCTTCTCCCCATTTACCGATAGTGATTGGTCCATTCTCTTACGCTTGCGTCTCTGTTTGCACCTCCGTCGACTATGACTTGGGTTTCATACTGAAGTATTTATACATCAGGTAACCAGTGTCACGCTCAACTTCAAGGCGCAATCATTGCTCGCTCATCCAGCTCTCGAGTCTGTAATATCCTTAGGAATATCAGTCTGCTATTCAGGATGAGAAGAACCACCTTAGTGAGCAGATAAGCCTTGGAATAACAATACAGAGAGACATCCAAGAAAAATGGTTGTCACGTTTGAATATCACCAGAAGCAACGTCACTTTCAAATTATACATGTACAATTGGTAAAACGTTCAGTTGTACTGCTTGATTAGCGCCAGCTTTTGATGTTTTAATGATATTATATTATTCAACAAGCGGTTATGATGGCTTCTTTCTCATGAGGATGCAGTTTGCCGAAACGAGCCTTGGAGAGTGTCGTGAAGCATCCGAATGAGTGATAGCCATTACCCGCGAATATAATATTATACTGTTGATTATTAGGATGTGCACTTCCACCCCTTTGCACAATTATCGTTTGATTAAAGCCCACTCGAAAAGGATTTTTATTCCGTATGACAATACAAGAATAATGATTGAGTAGGTTGGTATCAAGAAGGTAACTAACCTTTATGCCATCTGCCACTAGTAAATGATACACACTAGCTATCTACAGTCGGTTTAGCACTCTTGTTGATTTATTCTTGACGGATACGAATTTCCTCCGGCCACACATCCGTTCGTGTGAATGCACCTGCACCAATCCCGCTACCCCATCTCCTTTTTTTTCGCCCTCTCTTCTTCTATCTTCCCTCTGAAGTGTTAAGACCCCCTGGCCTACAAGCCGGCTTCCCTGGATTGCGGCGCGACTACACCATCATCCCTTGTGCAATTTCGTTGCACGATCGCTCCCTAACGCCATTCTGAAAATTCCCAACCCAGGCTGAGTTATCCCAACTGTTAATTTTCTTTTGAGATTTTAAACTGGCCATCACAGTACCTACGAGACAAAGTGATTCACGCAAACAGAACGACGATATGTTTCTGAAAACTTGCTGGAGGCAGAAATCAAGGTAAGTACCTGCGAGGTACTTAAAAAAATACGGAATAGGTACATATTTGAGTATGTGTTTATTTAAAAATTTGGGCAAAGTGATTCTTTTTGCCAGCGTCGAAGTTAACACAATCTGGAACCTGACACCAAAAGTCTGCGTTCGGCGTTTTTTCGGCAGAAATTATTGGTCACCTCTTCACCATAACCTCTGGGATCTCTGGGGCTTTCTCCTCTCTAACTCGATTAGATATCCACATTTCCCTCATGCAACAGCTATCGTTTCATCAACACCAAGCAACAAATATTGATGTTGATTGACACACGTTGACTGTGGGCATGTGACCCATGTGGGCGTCAATCCTTACAATGTTCTGTATATGAATCAAGTGACAAATAAATAATCACATTTACATTTACATGTTTCCTGACGTTCATGTGGAAACCCGGTACTGTTTTTTCCGCGCTTATTTATTGTATTCGAGCGAAAGGACTGTGATATGTATAATTTGTGGAATTATGATTCCTTCATCTGTGCCGGATATTTTTTAAATTTATTTCCAACTGGATAGTGGTTATTTTACTAAGGCATCGACCCACTCCATTGAAATTATCTTGTTATTTTGTATAAGACCTCATTATCATCGGTATTTGAATACACAAGTTATTGTATATAAATATGCATACCTACCTGTTATAACTACCTTTTCGTTGATCATAGAGCCACCACAAGAAAAGCTTGACTCATCTTTTTCTTTGTCATAGCTGTAGATTGCCACTTGCCACGGGTAGCTGCCTTTTTTTGCCGTTTTGCCACGCACCGATAGGGTAGCACCCGTCAAGGATTTCAATCCGCATTCTGCAATGATTTTCCGTGAAAAAAATCAGCGTCAAAAACTGTATTTTGAGGTCGTCTCAAGAATCCCGGAAGCTCATACTTGGATTACAATTCGGCCTGTCCGCGGTCCATTTTCCGTTCCTGCACTTGCTCAGTCCTGATCCTCCGCTGCGGAAGCTTTCCGTAGAATTTTCCACCGTTATCGTGTAGTGTTCCGCGCACTCGAATTGAGCCACGGTTCCGTCGGTTGCTTCTGAGCATTTCACGTGGTCGATGTCACCCGTCGACTCATCTTTCAATCTGCAAATTACTCTGACCTTTTCAGTTTCGGTCAGTTCTGGACACGTTTCTGTGAAAAGTATATCGTTAATTCGTTGCAATTATTGTTTTCGGCTCTCGGCGATTACAATCGCGAGCAAACGCGGGGGTATACAGGTGTCCTGAAATTAGACCGCAATATTTGATCAGCTTATTCTACGTCGAAAAATAGGGAGAAAAGCTCCTATAAACAGGGGTCAAATAAATTCCCCTAAGGGACCAGAGTCCTTTGAAGAAGTGAAACCTGATGATGTTTTTCTGCATGAACGAGATCTTCACATTTTCACAAGAGACGTCTAACTGAAGAGGGACGGGGGATGGATTTGACCCAATTTTTTCTCTGACTTTTTTGAAATTTGATGAAAAAATCAGAAAAATCAGAGTTTTCATAGAAAAAGGTACTATTTATATGGTACCACTTCGATCCGACGCACCGTTCCCGAGATAAATAATTTTGAAGAAAACTTTACATGGGGGTTCTCCCAAAATTTCGGAATCCCAAATACAGATATCAGAGCAATAACGCCAACTGTGTTCTTTTGGACTAAAAACAGGAAAAAACGTTCAAATGGAGGTGGGTTGAACATGCATACTAGCGGACTTAGAGCCTCTTGGAATGGGAAACCTGGTGTTCCACATTGTTATCGGGGAAGTCCAACTGAGGGGGGACGGGTGATAGATTTGACCCAATTCTTTTGTCCGTGACCTTTTCTGAATGTAGTATGTAAATCTGGAAAATCATAGTTTTTTATGAAAAAAAGGTACTCTTGTACCATTTCGATCCGATGAAGCGTTCTCAAGATAAACACTTCAAAAAAACTTCACCTGAGATTCTCTTCCAAAATTTTCAAATCCCAAATACTGATATCAGAGCAATAATAACACCAACTTTGTTCTTTTGGACTGGAAATGAGAAGAAGCCGTTCAAATTGAAGTGGATTGTGGAATGCAAGGGGGACTTCAATAAGACCCCCTTCGGAGGGAGACTTGTCTCCGAAACTTGCCGAGATAAAATGACAAAGTTTGATATGACGTCTTCATGTTGGGAAAGGATGACAAGCTGATGCTGTGGAAATATCTCCAAATTTTCATCAGGGACGTCTCGAAGGAAGGGAATGGGGGCAAGTGAATTTGGAGTAAGAAGTGTCCTTGGCGAATCATGTGGAAACGTAATTCATGAAAAGCTTTTTTTTGCAAAGATTACAACAAGTGCTCAAACAAATTCCCGTTTTCTTGGATGCACAGTATCGATCGACGCTAATGTCAGGAAGTGGCTTGATGTCCGTCTTCTTGGCAGTTGTATTAGAAGAAGTGCTCCCATACTGTGTTCACCTTGATCACCTGATCTGAATCCTTTGGATTTTTACTTTTTGGGACGGATGAAAGATACTGTATACTCCATTGAGATTGATACCCAAGAAGTTTTTCAGCAACGGATAAAATGTGTCTGTAAACGAGATTCAACAGAAGCCACTCAAGATTTTGCGTTCTTTTGGAGGCAGTTAGACGTCGATCAGTACTGCGTGGATCCAAGAAAACGGGAATTTGTTTGAGCACCTATTGCAAAGAAATCTTTCCATAAACCACGTTTCCACATGATTCTTCAAAAAACACTTACTTCAAATTTACTCAGCCTCAATCTCCCACCTTTGAGATGTTCTTGATAAAAATTTGCACATCTTTTCACAGCAACTTCTCATTCTAACATGAAGACGTCAAATCAAATTTCGTCATTTGGGATATGGAAATTTTGAGTGAATCTCAGGTGAAGTTTTTTTGAAGTGATTTATCTCAAAACAGTGCGTTGGATCAAAATGGTACAGAAATACCTCTTTTCCATAAAAAACGCTGTTTTTCCAAATTTTCTCTCTATCTTAGGTTTTCACCTAGTGGAGGTCAAACCAAATTTTTTTTTTTATCTTGCCAAGTTTCGGAGATATTTGCAAAAAAACATCATCAGGTATCTCTGTTCAAAGAGCTCTAGCTCCCTCAGGGGAGGTATAATTCGACCAATGTTTATGGAAACTTTTCTCCCTATTTTTTGACGTAGAATGAGCTGGTCAAATATTGCGGTCCAATTTCGGGACACCCGTATACAGGTATATTCAAGGTAGTGGTTCTGGAACGTTAGAGAAAACTGAAGATCGCGCAATTGAGGCAGAGCCTGTCACCTGTCAGTCCGTCATTCAGTCTACAAGTTACTTTGACCGTGTCAGTTTTTGTCAGTTCTGAAAAACAACTTTTCTGTAAAAGCAAAAATTTTTATTGTCCAGTGAATTCAACATCGTTACTGAAACGTTTGAGATATAGAAAACCAAACGTCGGAAGCGTTCAAAAGTAACGATAAGAATACGGCCGGATGTCGCGCATTCCGTTTCGCTCATTTCCGAACGTTTCTGTCAAAATCAAATATACAACGTCTATTCTCCAACCAAAAACTGACGGAAGGTTCCTCAAACACTGTTTAACCATTGACGTTGCCAGTTTAACTTGGAAAATTAGGTTGTGTAACCCAAAACTTTCCCGACTAGTATCCAAGAAGCTATGAAAATTTTTGTTCGAAACGTCTCTTTGAGTGCGAAGTTGGAATAAGAGAGAAATTGAAAATAAGTTGCAGAAAATTGATTTTTTTTTGTCAAAAGAATGTTACCTATTTTTAAAATGGATACATCAAGCGAGATCTCAGAACTTTCTTCTGCACGATCACAATACTTTCCCTTCCATGTTGATGGGGAGCCGGGGAGTAGAAAGAAACAATACAAATTCCAAACGTTCATACAGGGTGATCATTTGAGAAAAATTGTCACCCCTGATTTCTCGTCATCAAAATTTTCCACAGAAAAACGCCGAAACATGTCGATTTTTGTTTCGAGGGGAACATGTAGGACACATACCGCCAAATTTTTATCTTCAACCCCTTCGCCTCCACCCCACCTTACTTTAAAATTTCAAATAGCATCAGGTATCCTGATATGATACATCAAATTGAAGGCAACACAATTCTCTTCTCGCCAAACATATTTCTAATTCTCTCAAACCACCCCCTAACCCTTGTGAAAATCCTTTTTTTGTTGATAGAAGGAAAATTTTTGCCTTGTGAACTCCCGATTCTTGAGAAATAGACTTTCCAGCAGGAACGGATGGATTTTCATCCCAATGGGGTCATCTAAGACGCGTATGTTCAAATTTCCATCTCCAACCCCTTCGCCTTAAAGAAATTTCAAATTCCGTTGACAAAAAGAAAATTCTACTGTTTTTCGTTTGATATGTCACAAGATATAGGTGATGCTGTTTGAAATTTGAAAGTAGGGTAGAGTGGGGGAGGGAACAAGGAGAAGAAGATGAAAATTTGGCCATACGTGTCTTAGATGACCCCCTTGAAATAAAAATCGACCTGTTTTCGCTGTGAAGCCTGTTCTCTAAGATTGGGAGTTTATAAGGGAAATATTTCCCTTTCATTCAAAGAGAGGATTTCTACATAGGTCGGGGAAAGATCCAAGAAAATTTGGAATTTGCACGACAGAAAGGGAATTTTATTGCTTTTAATTTGATGTATGGGTATCACAAGTTAGGTAATGCTATTTGGAATTTTAAAGTAGAATGGGGTGGGGGCAGAAGAGCTGGAGATAGAAATTTGGCAGTATGCATGTGTCCTAGATGTCACCCTTGGAACAAAAATCGACCTGTTTCGGCGTTTTCCCATGTAAAATTTTCATGACGAGAAATCAGGGGTCACAACTTTTCAAACAGACACGCTACATAATTATTGATGTACACGGTTTTTGAACATCAGTTCGACAGACCCGTGCTCACCGAGCGTACAATAAGTATTCATCATGGAAGAATACTTACTCAAACAGTGTCCCATTTCGAGTTGCCATTGAAACTTTTGTCCAACACACAACCCTACATTACTGCCCCAAAGCTTGTAGCCTTCATCACAGGTCACAAAAAGCCCACTTCCGGCTGAAACCGTGTCGCCTGGTGAAGGAACGGGGGTCAATCCAGGAACTTGCCATTTTCCATTTGCTGGATGCTCAGGCAGTTCACATCTGATGAAAGCACAAAAAATATTATTTATTTGAGAAAGCTATCCCAAGTTTGCAAGCACCCTGGTATAAACCTTCTTCGCACACCCATACCCCCATTTTCATGAGTTTGTTGGTCGTTATTGCTCCATAATTCACTTTGTATCATTGTATCTATACGTGGTTTCTTTGTATAAATACTAATTTAGATAGCTGTTTCGAAAATATTATGCTCAAGTTGGATCACCTCTATATGCGAAAACATTGGCTGTTTTCATATATTTTGCGAATTCATTTCTAGCGAACGATAGTGGTAAAATGAATAGCGGAATTATAGGTACTCTGCTGATCATATACCCAATAAGTTTCACTTTGTGAATATTGCTTACCCTGTGGTTAGGGACGATTGGTTTTCAACTGGAAATGACATTTTTGAGTTTACTCTTATTCATCTGAATACCATACTTACAGATACACAATAAAATAATGAAAAGTAACATCGTTCATAACATGCTAGTCGTTGTAACACTAAATAGCTCATCTGCTTATTAAAATTGGTCAGTTTTCACGTGTGATTCTGATCTTCACATACATACCTTATTAACATAACTTGAATTTCACGGTCTCTGGGTGAGGTACTCCAATTCCTATTTTACCTGAACTGATGCAGAAATTGTTCGATTTGGAAGGCCAATAATATTTTCCTGGTGAATCGGCCGATTCCAATTCTGTCAATCGAATTAGTCAGCTCAATCTTGCTTTTATCTATTCTATCTGGAAGAACATATTCTATAGTGAAAAATTCTTTGGGAAAATTTGCCGCAAATTCCAGACGTACTTTTGTCTGATGAAATTATTGTTCGATCTTCTTTGTGATATTTGTTTACGTCTTTCAAAGGGGTAGGTACTTTATTGGCCTTCTTGAGAGATTGTGTGATGTGCATGCCAAGAGTTAAATTGCTCAGACAATCGTGATCAATTTAAATCTTTCACCATAGCAACTTCAGTTGCTCTTCTGCCTTAAAGTCAAATCTTCATCTCTCAATATTGAGATATTTGTTGTGGCGCCCAAATACTTGTCCGACTAGTACCCAAAAAGACTATGTAAATTATTGTTCAAGACGTCCGCCTTCCTTCGAATGGAAAAGTGGAACTTGATAGCGAGATCGAAAAAAAAAACTGCAATCTTCCCATACTCTGCAAAAAGTTTGTAGCGGCCGAACGAGAAATGGTGGGGAATCGCGGCTACCGAATAGCAATTTATATCGTCGAGCTCAATTTTGAGTCGAGTTGCGATAGCCAGGCCGGATTCACATCTTTAACTTACTTGAAAACACTCGGGAAATCAATGAAACGGCCGAAAAAATGTTCAAGAACCAATAAATAATAATGATTATTCACTGCCTTTTTCATTGTTAGTTAACTATTGCGGTTGTATAAAAACCCTTTTGATTTCCTTTCAGCAGCGTATCCACCATTTTTGTGCGACTCTGACATGATTTGCATAACGTGTTTTTCCACTCAAGGAACCTGTCCTGAAACACTGTGGGTTGATAAGCTCGAACTGGGGCAAAAAGTGATTTTCCAGTTAACACCATCGGTTCAATTCTCAACAGCGCATCCACCATTTGAACGGTGCATACACCATTTCTTGTAGGTACAGGAGATTGATACGATTTGTAAGGTGCGTTTTTCATCGTCTGGAATTGTAACGCAACTGTATTGTGAATAAATGAGCTCGAGCTTGTTCCAGCTCCTATAGTGATCATTTATTCACAGCGCATCCACCATTTGAGCAACGCAATCACAATTTTTGTGGAATATTCAATGATTCGTTTGGTGAGTTTTTGACCCTAGGAACCTCTCCTAAGGGTCTTACTTTACTTTTACTTCACTCCAAAATAGAATGATGGACAGTTGCTTTTCCCCCGGAGAGGGGTTGAATTTGGTGGTTCTGACGGCTCGAAAATGATATTCTAACGTGAATAGAAGTTTTATACTTGGATTTGCTTCAAGCTGTGTCTCATGCCAATTGTATTGATTTGAGGAAAAAATTTCAACCTCCTAATTAACCTTCAACCCCTATCTAACTTCATAAAATTCTAGATCACTCTCAAAAGTCATGCAAATGTTCTCTGCTGTGTTATGAATTTTGAAATTGAAATTATTTTCTACCCCTAATGTTGAGGTGACGATTTCCCAACTTTTCTGTCCCAATTTGGCTGAATCTTTGGTATTATGTACTTCTAGCTCTGCTGAACAAAAAGTTCCCCTGCCAAAACTTATTTCTATGAACAGTTTTCTATCTACTGGAGTTGAATATTTTCGAGAGCATAAAAATTGAAACTCAATCCCTTGTAGAACGAGAACTGCGCTCAGAGACAAGTTTTGGTATGAAAACTTTTTGTTCAGCAGAATTAGGAGCATACAAAACCCAAAATTCAGCCAAATTGATCGAGAAAAATCGAAAAATCGTCATCACCCCCATTAGGGGTGGAGAATAACTTTCATGTCAAAACTCAGTTTGAATCACGGAAGTAATCTGCATGGCTTTTGAGTGTGATCCCGAATTTTATTATGGTAGACAGGGGTTCGGGGTAAAGGAAGAGATTGATATTTTTCTCTCAAATGAATACAATTGGCATTGGTGTTGCCGTCTAGACAAGACAAGACAAGAGTTGCCCTACACTTGTCTTGTCTTGAAATATCAAGATAATTTAAAAATTTCAAGACAAGACTCTAACTCTTGATGGAAATTTTTCAAGAATCTAGATAGACTCTTGAAATTAAATTACTGTAAAACCCCTCCTTTCAAGAAAAATACGTGGAAGAAATATAAACATCTTTTAGCAAGAAAAACAGAGAAACTGTGAGGAGCAAGGAGCACCCTTCGAATAGGGACTGCGCTTCAATAAAATATTCTACTTGGGTATAATTAAGTTCAAATTCCAAAACAAAGACTTACTTTTATTACAGATAAATATTACTTACACAGAAATTTATCATTGGTGTGAATGCTGGAAGAAGAGGTTGTCACCGCCACCCCCGACCTGTTAGTAAACGTATTTCTGCAATGGGGTCTTATACATATAAAATGACAAGATACGATTTTATAGCCGTAGGTTGATGCCTGAATGAATATAGTCAACTACTCTCCATTTAAAAAGTACTCGAAAAATCTGGCACCGGGGAAGGATTTAGAAATTTAACCCACCGCAGTTCATAGGCTTGAATTGAATGAATAAGCAAATCAAAAAACAACACCAGGTTGCCATGAACGTCAAGAAACAGTCAACGAAATAGTCACAGTAAAGAAAAAGTTAAACAATCAACTTCAATATCATTTTGCTGTTTGGTGTTCGAAACATTGCTGCTGGACGAAGAAATGTGAATAATTGGGTTTAAACAGGACCCAGAGTTCCTAGATGTCGTAGTGCAGACGTGGTCTAATATTTTTGTCGAAAATATACCGATTATTTGCAGACCTGTCTCAGGTTCCCGCTTGTGTCAACCTAACGCAGGCAGAAAGACTAACTTCACTAAAGTTGTTAAAAGAACACCAGTCTAATCGGCATTTCGCCTTGGTACATTGGAAGGATATCTGGCTGCAGCATGCTGTCTGAATCATTCTCTTTTTATTGGCAAGAAACACTTTGTTTCGCAGCTATTGACCAAAAGTCTCATAGAGCTACCTAATTTTTCAGAAGTTGCGATCTGAGAAGGCGCAGCTATTTTTTGGGAAAGTAGAAATGAAGATGTTGGAGCAGCCCTTGAAAAAAAAATCACTTGGACGAAACTTTCGCATGAGAACCGGAAAAAAAAACAGTAGAGACATACAGAGTCTGAAGGAGATGTCATGTGAATATATAATCACAAGACATTAACATAATTCGACATGGCATCTCTCTGGCAACGCTATCCCGTTCTCTGATGCAAAATTGATAAATCTATAGTGAACTGCCACCACAAACCGAAAACCAAATTGTCTTCTAATATATAAAATTCACAATATACAGGAAAATGCTGCTATGTGTTATTTTGTTTCTCCTAATTTTCAAAATATTCATGGACTGTAGACTGCCTTTCAGACACAGCCTGACAACAACAGTCAATGCATAATGACATGATGGCCTGCCTAGTGCGCAAACGCAGAACAGGTTTATTGCTTCATTATTCTCCCAATTTAAACTCCCAAATTACCAGATTTTTTTCTGAAAAAAGTAGGAACTATTGAGACGAGATATTTCATATCGTCTGTAGTGATTTCGGTACTTTGATTTCAACAAATGAGAGAAAAATAGTATAAGAACCCTTTGCAATCATTTTCATTTCAAGTAGATATAGTTTTGGATAGCATTTTGTCATACCGTTTATCCTTATTTATGTTATTTTATGTTGTCAATAAACTATGTAAGAAATCTCCAAGCTAATCACACATTCAGTAGAAAATAAAAAGCATCAACGGAGAGGAATATATATGATTTTTTCAATTTTTCCTTCTCAAGAGTCTAATCAAGACTTTTGATCTTAACAGCCCTACTCTTGTCTTGTCTAGAAATTTCAAGACAAGAGTTTCTAGAGGTCTTGTCTAAGTCTTGACGCCTTTTCAAGACAAGAGTCTAGAAAGTCTAACTCTAGACGGCAACACTAATTGGCATGAAACACAACTTGAAGAAAAACCAAATGAAAAAATTTCATTCACGTCATGATATCATTTTCAAGCCGTCAGAGCCTCCAACTTTGACCCCTTTCGTTAAAAAAACTATCCGTTATTCTTTTTTGGGGGTTGACGGAATTTGGTATCTCATGAGCTACAACGTATCAAAAATTTAGAGAATTTAGCCGGGAGCCATTTTCCACAAGAATCGTGCGGGGTTCTCTGAACAGTTCTTTTTTCAATGATTTTTGTCTTAGAATTTGTCAAGGGATCTACCCTTGACAGGAAAATCACGGTTTGTAAAGTAATTTTCCGACTCACTTGCTCAGAAATATACCGTGTTTTAAACTTTTAAAGAGAGTCTTTTTAGAAAAGTTAAACTGAGGGGGGAAAGGTGAAAGGTGGGTTTCTTTGGTTATAAAGACAATAAAATCGCTCTATTCTCTTGCGGCTTGCGACACAATTGGAGTTTAATAGCGGTATTAATGTTGCCAGATTATGAGACGTGAAATATTCCAAATACTATTATTCCGAGGAGAGAGGGGCAAGTTAACCGATCAAGGAGATCACAGCCCTAGTCAGCGGCGTTGCTCCACTTATACCATTGCTGAATATAAAAGTGTCAGGGTCTCGTCCAAATGGATCATTCTCTTCCACATCATCGCTCACCAGGAGCGAAGCACATGATTCTCTGGAAAAATCAATAAAGTTAGGTATACTTGTTGATGGCGGATTATGCAGAAGAAGAAAAATCTTACTTGCTGGGTAAGTACGATAGAAGAGCTTCGATGATGAAATACTCCATATAGTCAGAAATTCTGTTGAAACGGTTCATGTCCCCGCAAGCTTCGTCCTGAGCCACGCTCGCCAAACCAAGAACGTAATGTCTACCATCTCTTGGATTTTTGACTACGAGCCCGTTGCCTTCATCTCCAGTGCAAATTCTTTTGCTTTCTGAAAGTTTACATTGGACGGGTAGGTAGCCGAAAATTTTATGAACATTTCAAATAAGTTCCAAGGAGTATACCGTCTCTGGGATATCCAACGCAGATGTTTTTCATGCCCAAGAGAGACGTTGTGTTATCCCCTTTGAGCTGGCATTTTTCCATTGACACGGTTTTCACTTTCACCACTTTGACTTCTCTGGATAGCTCTACGTTATCCTTTGGATTGCTTGAATTGAATTTGTTGTCACCCCATCCGACTACCTGGCACCATAAAAATATATCTCGGTGAAATTCTGCTGTTTGATTTGATTCTGATTCAAAACTCACCAAGCCTTCAAGCTGCCGTTCTGCCAGTTCGCTGAGGTGATCAAGACACGCCGGTTGAACATTTTCGGTCATTTCCACGCATTTGTTCGTAACCAGCACGGCGATGTTTCCCAAAAAGTACTTGTAATCCTTTCCGCTGAGGGTTTGCGGAATCCTCGCTTTTTTCAACTGATTGGCGAACAAAAATAAAATTACCAGTTTGAAACACGAATTCACTCTGAAAATCAACCTTAAAAATTTGAATAGTAGAAGCATCCCTGGTGTCGTTGAAATCGACGTAGTTGTTTCCAACGGCAACCGTGTATTTTTCAAGACGCGATTTGTCAGATTCAATGTCGGAAACGCAAGCATACTCTGAGGAAGCATTTGTAGAATATAAAAAATCAACAAAAAAAAAACAATCAAACCTGTCAGGATGATTCTTTCGCTTATCAAAACGCCACCGCAGATAAACTTGGGAGATGCACCGTCAGCTTCTTTGTAAATCGCCACTTTCCATGGATGAGCAGTTTCGTCGCCTTTTCCACATTCTTCAAACATTTATTTGTTACTTTAGATGTTGAATGCATTTGAAAAAAATGTTGTTCACCTTGATTACAGTTTACAGTGGACCAGTTACCATGGGAGCAAACGCTGAACGCCTTTTTTTTGTCGAGTACGCTTGTGTCTCCTCCACCAATGTTTGTGTCACACTCTACCGTAGCTATAGTACCGTCAGTGGCTGTACTACAATTGGTTGGTGCCCAAGTATTTGTTCCTCCTCTCTCGCATCTATATACGGTATCCAGCGGAGGACATAGTCCTGAAATTTCAAGTTTGAAATCAACTTTATCGGATGTAAGTTTCAGAAAAGAATTGATTTGATGTAGATGATCAAATTTCCTGCAAGCCTGCAAGCTAGATATTGCAGGTTGGACAATACCGTGAGCCAATACTGAAGAATTTTAAAAAACTCATGATTATCAGGAAAATGAATCAAGATTGATTGTTGGGGGGTGTCAGGTGTCAGGGTATTGACCGTAAGCTCATTCCAAAATACAGAAGAGCAACAATGAACGTTGATAGCACTATAAGGTATCGGAGGAACGAACATTAGAGCCTCGATCAGAGCCAGGTCTACCGTTTCAATCAACTTTGAACTTCAAGGTCAAGATGAAAACTCTCGGGCGAATCGAAAACGAAGGATTACTAGAAATGTAATATTCGCGTGAGCGCCATAGCGACATTCGAAATCCTCCAATAAGAGGTTCCAAAGCATGGTCCAGGCAGAATAATGAAGGCGTGTTTCCCAGAATTTTCCCCGTGTACTTGACTATTCATTGATTCCTCCAAGCTCTTCTTCTACAAGTTCAAGTTTCTCAAGTAACGAGTATATTCGCCAAAGACGGAACTGTCAGAAGATTTATAATATAAACTGCCGGCAAAGAAATAGGTGATATAGGATCTTCGCCAATGAATCGGAATACTTCAATTTTTTGGCATAGGTAGTGCCGAAGCTTTTCCTTTATCCGGGAAACTTGATTCAAATTTTTAATTGTCTCATCGGCTATTGTGTAGAGATGATTGTGAATGATTCCATTTTAATCAAGGATCTTATTGTATGAAAGACTCTCTTACTTAAACACGTCGGGACTTCTCCTGACCACTTTCCAGCCATGCAAATGTGCAAGCTATCTCCAGACAACTTGTAACCGTCATTGCATTTGTATTCCAATGGCGCACCCGATCTCGTCCGATTTTCTGATGTGAACCACCTGGCTGAAATTTCCCATGTCCCATTGGCAAGTTGTGGAGGAGGTCCGCAAGTAGCTTCCCTGTGAATAGAGAACTAAACAGATTACATAACTGGAAACAGTAAAAACATGAGTTACAAAACTTCTGGTGAGGCTGTTGTCGTTGTGGATACAGTCGTAGTCCCATGAGGAGTTGTATTTGGTTTGGACGTTGGCGGAGGTTCTATATAGATAGATTTCATAATTAAACTTCGGTTAGACTGACAAATTGTTTGTTGATCTTCAAAATTATGTACTCACGAGGAACAGAGCTTTGATACTCGGCCGTTTTCTCTCGGATGAAATCGATGTAAGAATACACTTCAGTGAAAAGCGAATACAATTGACTGTTGCACCTGGCTCCAAACTCGACATCCGGCGAAACACTGACGATTCCAGTCAAGTAGTATCTGTTGTCGAAACTGCTCTTGAACACCAACGCACCTCCACTGTCGCCAGCACAAACTCCTTTACCTTATTTGAAAATGTCTTTATTATTTATCTTGTTATTTGGATGTTTTTTATTCTCTCTTTGTTAGTATAGGTGGGCTGTTCCGTTCACTTACTTTGGTTCACATATCCCAAGCAAAGCTTGTCTTCAGTCAAATATCCTTGGTCGAGTTCGGAAATGGCTTTGGCGCAGACCTCGTTCGTCACGTAGGGCAGTTCGATTTCTTGGAGCTCGTCCACAATGGCACCCGTTTCGGAGACAACACCCCATCCTGAAACCTTTCGAAGAAAAGCATTGGAAAGCCCCAAAATATGGCGCAACACAGAGCACTAGTTCATACATAGCCGATGTTTGAGGGCGTCAGGAATTGGCTCCTGTAAATTTTGTTCCAGTCCATGCAAATCGGTTGGAGTAGGTCATTGAACTTGAACGGTTCTTCCATGATGAGGATTGCCAAGTCGCCGTAGAAATTTTGGGAAGTTCCTTTGTATCTCTTGGGCACCAGCACTTCCTTTATCTGTTGAAGTAATTTGGAATTGCAAAAACAAAATTATTTACGGAACCTTTCAATATAAATAATAAATGTAACAACAGAGAATGGGGCAGTTGGTTATCACGGGTATCATTCAACAGTATAAAACTCACTTGCCTTGTTTGGCTGAAAATCTTCTGAATCCCTTTTGTCAGTCCAGTTTTGGTAATACTTGCCACCGGCTATTCTGAATTTTTCTATAGGCTGTACGTTTCCATAATTGTCAGCTACGCAATGGGCGGCTGGAAATTGTGATTTTTTTCTTTCAAATAAGCCCGATTCATAGCAGACGTAAGCGTAATGAACAGAGACAAGCCAGACTAATGAATATGGACCAATCACTATCATCAATATGCACCTTGGCTTTTTCGAATTCACCGTGTGATTGGTTCATTCTCTCACGCTTGCGTCCTCGTTTGCGCCTCCGTCGAGGCTTTCGTCGACTTTTTCAAACAGCAAATATTGAGGTTCATTGAAACACGTTGATCGTTCCCTAACATTCATGTGAAAACCCGATACTGATTTTTGTGCGCTTATTTACTGGATTTAAACGGATGAGGTGTGATAGGCTGAACTTTTATTCATCTATGCTGAGGATTTTCTGGATATTATTTCAACTGGATAGTGATTAGTTCTATTTGCTTAGGCATAGGCCCACGCCTCGGGCCACGCCATCAAAATCGTGTTTTGTAATTTTGCACAACACCCCATTATCATCGGTATTTGGAGACACAAGTTGTATATTATAAATATTCATACCTACCTGTTATAACTACTCTTTCGTTGATCATAGAGCCACCACAAGAAAAGCTTGACTCATCTTTTTCTTTGTCATAGTTGTAGATTGCCACTTGCCACGGGTAGCTGCCCTTCTTTGCCGTTTTGCCCTGAACCGATAGGGTAGCACCCGTCAAGGATTTCAATCCGCAATCTGCAATAATTTTCCGTGAAAAAAAATCAGCCTCAAAAACTGCATTTTGAGGTCATCTCAAGAATTCCGGGGCTCATACTTGGATTGCAATTCGGCCTGTCCGCGATCCATTTTCCGGCCTTGCACTTGCTCAACCCTGATCCTCCGCTGAGGAAGCTTTCCGTAGAATTTTCCACCGTTATCGTGTAGTGTTCCGCGCACTCGAATTGAGCCACGGTTCCGTTGGTTGCTTCTGAGCACTTCACGTGGGCGATGTCACCCGTCGACTCATCTTTTAATCTGCAAGTCACTTTGACCTTGTCAGTTTCGGTCAGTTCTGGACACGTTTCTGTAAAAAGTATATCGTTACAAGACAGGTTGTTTTAGGCTCTCGGCGATTCCGGTCGAGTAACAGGTATTTTCCAGATGGTCGTTCTGAAACGTTAGAGGAAACTGGAAATTACGCAAATGAGCCACAGCCTGTCATCTGCCAGCTCGTTATTCAGTCTACAAGTTACTTTTATCTTGTCAGTTTTTGTCGCGGATCTTGTCAGTTCCGAACATTTTTTTGTAATAACAAAAATTTCCATTGTTTAGTGAATTCGACAGCTTAAATGAAACGTTCGAGACAGAAAAATAAACGTCGGAAGCGTTCAAAAGTTACAATAAAAATACGGCCAGATGTTGCGCATTCCGTTCCGTTTCTTTCCGAACGTTTTTATCAAAATCAAATACAAAACGGTCATTTTCCAACCAGAAACTGACTGAAGGTTCCTCAAGCACTGTTTCATCATCAACAGTGCCAGTTAAACCTGAAAAAATCAGGTTGTGTCACCTCAAAACTTTCCCGACTAGTATCCAAGAACATATGGAAGTTTTTTCTCGAAACATCCCTTCGGGTGGGAAGTTGAAATTGGAGAAAAAGATTGAGAATTATTTGTAGGAGAGTAAGAATTTTGTCAGGGAAACTTAAGGGAAACTTAAACTTCTCGGGGAAACCTAGAATATTTCTCCCAATCACCTTATTGTGAAAGTTCTAAATCAAGGCTTCATTTTGAGCCCCATCATCTAAGTCTGGTCCCGATAACCCAGGTCGGTTTCACACTTTCGACAGGAAAATTCCCGGGAAATTGGAAAAAAATGTTCCAAAATGTTCAAGACCCATGCAGTTACCTATCCTTAAAATGTATATATTTGGCAAGATATCAAAACTTTGTTTCTGCACGATCACGGTAGGTACTTTCCCTTCCATGTTGGTGGAGGGCCAAAAAGTGGAAAGAAACGTTGAAATACAAATTTCTAACGTTTATATATTGAAGTACAGTTGTTGTACACGGTTTTTAAACATCAATTTGACAGACCCGTGCTTACCAAGTATACGATAAAAATTTATCATGGAAGAATACTCACTTAAACAGTGCCCCATTTTGATTTGCCATTGAAACTGTTCTCCAACACACAACCCCACATTACTGCCCCAAAGCTTGTAGCCTTCATTACAGGTCACGAAAAGCCCACTTCCGGCTGAAACCGTGTCGCCTGGTGAAGGAACGGGGGTCAATCCAGGCACTTGCCATTTTCCATTTGCTGGATGCTGAGGGAGTTTACATCTGATGGCAGTACAAAAAATATCATTTATTTGGAATATCATCACCAGATGGAATGTTATACAACTTGAACTTTACAATGACAGTACTGAATTATGTTTAAAATGGCAAGATATTTGTCGAACTCAAAGTGATTTCTCTATTATACCTATACACAAGAATCATAACAACACAGGATGTTTGCAAATCGGGGTAGAAAATTGAACCTCAGTGATGATAATGCTCTGAAAGTGCCAGAAAAATGATCAAAAAAATGTATGACTTTTATTCTTGGAAATAAGCATGGAGGGTCAAAAGGTTCTTCGACCACTTTTATTCTCGTTTTTTTGAAAATTCCTATCAGTAAACTCTGTTGCCTTGACTTCAGCATTTCCGTAACTGCAGTTAATTTGCTATCCCAAGTTTGCAATCACCCTGTATACATTTTTTCGCACACCCATATTTCCAATTTCATGAGTTTGTTGGTCGTTATTGTAATTGCTCCATAATCCACTTTTTATCTACGTGATTTCTATCTACAAATACACTACTTGAGATAGCTGTTTTTAAAATGTGCTTAAGTTGGATTAGCTCTTTATGTAAAAGCCGAGATAAAAGCATTGATCTTTTCATAATTTTCGGATTCATTTCTAGCGAGCAATAGTGGTGAAATGGAAAGAGGAATTACATAATCTGCTGATAATAACACGCAATAACTTTCACTTGTGAACATTGCTTACCCTGAGGTTAGGGACGATTGGTTTCCAACTGGAAATCACATTTAAGTTCATCATTATTCAGCTGAATACCATACTTACAAATACACAGTAAAATAATGAAAACTAACATCCTTCATAACATGCTAGTCGTTGTAACACTAAATAGCTCATCTGCTTATTAAAATTGGTCAGTTTTCACGTGTGATTCTGATCTTCACATACGTACCTTATTATCATAACTTGAATTTCACGGTGTCCGGGTGAGGTACTTCATTTCTTGTTATGCCTGAGCTGATGCAGAAATTGTTCGACTTTGAAGGCCAATAATGATATCTTCTTGGTTAATCGGCCGATTCCAATGAACAGTGGACAGCGAATATTTTTTAGGCTGAATTTCAAATTTTCTTTGCGCTGAGTTCCTAGGAGTTTTTAATTGATTGAAAAATAGTAGAAACCAATAATTATTTATTGTCTTTATTGTCTCGAACAAGATTGGTCTCAATAAATATGACTGGAAACGCCAAATTTAGAAATTTTTTAGTAATTTAGCTTCTGGTGCTATATTTCTAACATGAAAGTAGTACAAAATCAGTATCGTGACACTCATTAAATGGAGGTTAAGACAACGATTATTACGTACTTCACCTTCGGGCTTGTCGCTTGTTCGCACGTTGAAGTCGCCATTATTGAACATATTGTCGAAACTGAAAAGTGAAGTGGTCGGAATGGTTCATTGACACGATTTTCCCAGATAATGCTTCCCGCCAAGAAATGGCCAACACCTACGGCTTGATTCTTGAAACAAAATATCCTCGAAACAAAACAAGACACTGCAAAATGGATAGGGCGAATATTCGAGGAAGTGATGAAATAAAATAAGTCAGACATCGTAAATTTTCAACTTCAAGCTTTGAGGTCGCCAGAAGTATCGTTTATCACTAATTTGGGGTGACAGATTACAGATTATCCCGTGGCTGGTGAGGTGACATTTTTGTCACGTAACCAGTGAGGTGAAGTTTCACAAACCCCAAAGCAAAATCCCCATTTTTGGCGAGCAAATTAAGAAAAATTTTGTATAATTTACGTTTATCTATTTCCGTATCGTACTGGCCACTTTTGGACAAGCAAATGCGTGTCGTACTGGCGCTCAACTTTCATGACACTGAAAGGCACTTCTACCTTCAGAATTTTCCAATTTCTTACAAATATTTGCGGCAAAATAGATAAACTAGTATATTACACTCGTTCAATAAGACGTTTCGTCACACTCCTTTCATTGGGAGGTGGGACTCTCATCACTGCGTTCGTCGTGCCCCAAAAACAGTCGTGTGACAAACTTCGTCTTATTAAACATGTACCGGGTGTTTATAAACGACTGTGATCGCATCGCCTTTGGAATCCGCTTTCGATCACTACAATTGCGTCTGTTACTGCGTTTTTCGGCCTGACCCATGCCTGCCGCGATCACAGTTTCTTATAAACACCCCGTATAATAATACTGTTACTGTTACATGTTACTGATGGACTCATTATTACACCGAAAGCGGTACTTTAATGGGGAATCTTGATAAACTGCTTTTCAATCAATAGCAACAATTTATTCTCAATAGAAGTTGAGCGGACTTCAGTGCAGAGGTGTCACATGTCAAACGTTCTTATTTTCAGCAGCCAGAATTTACAATATAGGCGATTATCGAGTGAAGTAGATGAAATAGTATATTACACTTGTTGATTAAGACGTATTGTCACACGACTGGTTTTGGGCACGACGAGCTTGCGAGGAGTGTTCCAAAGGAAGGAGTGCAGGAGGCAATGTCTTATGAAACTCGTATAATAATATACTATTATTATTATAGATACCGTTGTTAGTGCATCAGATAAAACAAAGAGGTGGACTTGCTCAGTGAATGATTATTTCTTTAAAGCACTTGACTATAACTAGGCTGCGCGAATCGGCTAGGCCATATCAAATTGGCAAGAAAGAAGCTAAAAAAAAAAACGGGAAGAAACAATGTTAAGTTTTGAAATTTTGAACTGTATTATGACCGATGAATGCACAATCCAATTATTACATTCACAATAACTAATATCATTGACTACGTTTGACTTTTGTATGTTTAGATATCTCAGAATCTTGGCCAAAGTTTGGTCATTTAGAGAGTTTAGAGAAAAAAAAGTGTAGTAATAATTACTTTGGAGAAAACTACTCGACTCAGGTGAGTAGAAATTGCTGAGTATAATTTAGGTCAATGGGAAATGATACAATAAAACTAATGTAGTACAATATAGAAATAAAAATTGTGAATTGAATGTGTTTTACAAAATGAAACTTGGCGTAGATCAAGGAAGACTGGAGAATAAATTCATTGGTGATTTTGACAAGGTGGGTAGCGTTCAGATTTGAAGAACGTAAATATGCCACTTAGCTGGTATTTCCGTCCGGTAGTGAGCGATGTCCAGCAAGAGCAAAATATGGTGGATGCGCTGGTTGTTCCGTATGGAAGCAAGGGAGGCGTCGTCAGGGCGTATTGGGCTATCATTGTAACTTGGCAATTCTCAATTTCCCAGGCCACGTGAGTCGAGACAGACAGAACGAAATTGCGTTGGTACCTATCGGCGATAGGTAGGTAACTCGGTCCAGACGAAGTACAGAATAAAAGTCGATGACTTCGGACGAAATAAGAAGGAAACCAAAAGAGAAAATTTTAATCCAATTATGGTATTGGGTGTTTTTTTGAAAACTGGGGCTTCCTATTTCCTTCACCAGAGTTGCCCAACCGTGGTGTGATGTGGTGTGAATTTTTTGCTGGAAAATTACACAATTTTCACGAGCTTGGAACTTTACGGCGTTGTATCACACCACCAAAAAAGCGACAACAGAAAATTCCGGTATGAGAACCCAGTTCGGTGAAAAAAAGTACGATTGCCAATCAAACGGACATGCCCATGCCCTCTCTTATCTTTTCACACGAACTTGTTCTTCTTTAAAGATTCCGCTGCTTCTGTTTCCCGCGGCAAAACATGAATTAAGACATTCCTCTCATGCTTGCGCTCCTCCCCAGCCTCCAACGGAGCCAGCAGATGGACTCAAATTATGACGCAAAAATTTCGCTGAACATTTCTCTGAAGTCTGAAGCTAGCTTGACAGGCAACTTTCAGGTAACATTATGTGACTATTTTTCACTTCACCATTTGGTTTACACGAAGGACACAAAAATCATAAAATAATACGAGTTGTTATGATAATTCTATTACTCTTTATATGGACTACACAAATTGCTGTAAAATGTCACATTCAGAGAAATATTTTTTCATAGGGAAATGAAACCAAATTATAAACAATATCACTTTCATGTTTTTTTTTTCCAAATGATTTTGCAACAACCACAAAGGGTTATTAGCGATGACAAGGAGGTTTGAGTACCTGATCTAAGAACAGCTGGTTGGGATAATCGAACAATAAGGACAGCAACAGACAAGGACACATTTTTCACGCCAATGGGTCTATATTGGCGACTTTCAAACATACAAGCAAATAAGACCACGGAAAAGGATGATGGGTTAAATGGCTTACATGGGATCAAATCTAGCTAAGTGTTGTTCATGGTATTATCAGGCCCATTTGAAGCGAAGACTAGACAAAATATGAAAGAAAACGAAAAAAAATATCTGAAAGAACACACTTTTTGAGCAACTTTTACTGATAAAATTCTATGCATCGGCTTACAGCTAGAATTCGTGGATCATTATGTTCTCCCCAATATTTCTTTCAGCACTTCCGCTAGAACGGGCCTGCGCTTGAACGTCAAAATGTTTTTCATCCTCATTGCATGATCTATGATTGCATGCGTCCATAGTGTCAAACGTCATGCAGAGAGCAAATCTCCCCAGATTTGTCAAAATGGGACAGATCATGCGATTTCTCCAAGTTATTATTTATCAATAAAAAATAATTATCTATACGTTACGATATTTCCTGCTTCCTCTGTGTTGATGGAGTAAGAACTCGGTGATGCAATAAAACAAGATGTTCTTGGTTAGTTTCCACTTCACGACTTAGACTATAGAACATAATGATAATAGGTATAATACAAAAACTGTTGTGATGATGTAAATCCGCAAAACATAAAAATCAATAATTTGCCTTATTGGTGCAATTTCTTTGATCCGTTGTTTTGTTGTTGCGTTATATTGACTGGTATGTACGTAGCAAGACAATCCAAAACTTTTGGCCAAATCTCATCAGAACTGCGACCTTGAAACTCCCGCAGTACACCAACCTTCCGATAAAAATCGACGACAGGTTGTGCAAGCTTCCTGTACTGCTTCAACCTCTCCAAAACGACCTCGGGCCTGTCGTCATCTCTCTGCACCAAATCTTCGCCGGTAACGTCGTCTTTGCCAGGCACTTTCGGAGCATTGAAGTCGGTGTTGTACACCCGGCCGCTCGGCAAATGAATCCAGCGACCTCTGACCCTCTCGATGATAACTTCGAACGGCACGTCCAAGTTGATGGCGACGTCCACCGGTTGGATTTCCCACAGTTTCTGCGCCTGCGCCAGAGTCCTCGGATATCCATCCAGCAACCAGGAACGGTTGCCTACCTGACGAATTTCGTCCGCGATGAACTTGATCATGACGTGGTCGGGCACCAGTTTGCCGACTTTTACATATCCGTCGGCTTCCCTGCCTATGGCGGTTCCATTCTTGATGTTTATTCGCAACTTGTCTCCGCTGGAAATGTGCTGAAGATTGAAGGTGTTCACGATGCGCGACGAAATCGTGCCTTTGCCGGATGCGGGAGGCCCCAGGATCACAGACTTGAACGGCTTCGTTGCCATTTCGATTGTATTCGACTTTTGAGCTGTTGAATAAATAGTCTGGATGTTAATCGTCATAATACCACCACCACCACCTTGCATTCAATGATCAAGAGGTGCCGTTTGGTACGAATGTTCACGTACCCATGATTTGATTCTAAGAGGTGTCGCGAAGAATGCAGCCGGGCAGATGCCGTATGCAGAGTGATCAAAAATGCAAATGCTTCAACTCATGATCCAAAAAAGTTGGAGTCATGAAAATCGAAATTCAGGATGTAAATTCAGAATTACAATTCAATCCTTATTATAATAATCCAGGCGTACAAATAGCTCCCAATTGAAAAAAAAATCACTGAATTAATCTTTCAGTGAAGTTGTTGTTGAGCATGGAAATCCCGTTTGCAAAAAGCACGTGACGGTATACTCACGTTATGTTTTTTTTTTCAAGGCGACTAGAGTATCCGATCGCATTTTTGAATCATGAACATAGATCGGTGAATACCTAATTCATCAGACCAAAATGCCAATGGATGAAACAGAACCAAGTTAGGTGGGTACATACCTTTGGTTTGATGTGCGCCAAGGGTCATCAAAACAAATAACAATAATAAATTTGACATCTTTCTTCACTCGCGATCTACTCATCCGCACATATCAACATCTATGACTGGTATCTAGTTATCCGATCTCGCGTGACGGCGACTACCAAAGAATTTCCACTGTAGCTACTGTTTTGATCTAACGCAAGTGTAAACAAAATAAAAACAACTCAGCCCTAGTAATTATTCCAAAGACCTGTACCATCGCGGGCAGAAAATTTAGCATGATGTAAGAGCTATTTAGATACCTTGCCTGGCTTTTGTACACCGTGCTTGACTTTGACTCAATTTGCTGACCTATAAATATGATCTGTGACTAACCGTCAGTTCTACAAAAAAGATGATCAGCGATCAAGGCTGATTGTAGATTAACTAAAATTTTTCTGCTGAATGGTAGGTAATTACTGACAACGGTGCGACTGGTCTGCAAGACTAACGAGCAACCTAAATTTGGCATACATAATGTAATATTGATACACAGGTGAGCCAGATGTAATCGTGCAAACTTCAAGGGTAGTTTTTTTCTAGACGCACTGATTCAGAAAAACTTGTATTGTATGCCTCTATCTTGCTCCCGAAGAAAGATACAGGGTGTCAAAATTCACTTTTTCAGTTTTTCTTTTCAATTTCTAACTTGCGAACTATTCAACCAAATAAGCTTAAATTCAGCATAGGCTGCTCTGTCGGAAACGTCCACCTACTTGCAAAATTTCGAAATAATCCAATTTGTAGCGTAGGAGTTATGTGGGGGGTCATCAATTTGGAAACAACTGAAGATACTTTGAAATAATGTTCTCTCCAGAACTCCTACACCACCGAGTACACCACTGATTGGATTCCTTCGAAATTCAGCAGGTTGGTTGACAATTCCGATAATTTTAAAAATGAAAAAAGTGAGCTTTGACACCCTGTACCTTTCCAAGGAAGCGAGATAAAGGCATACTATACAGGTTTTTTTGAATCAGGCCGTCTAGGAGGAACTACCCTCAAAGCTAGCACGATTACATCTGTCACCCTGTATAAAATAATTATGATGATGAATAATCAGTTGAGAAATCACATGTAATGAGCAATCGAGTGAGCGATATTTACTGAAAAATAATTTGGAATGTTCTCAGTGGAACAGTGCAAAATTTGAAACTGGAATCTTTTCTGCATGGAAATTGGTGATAAGTTTTGGAGAATCAAAAAAGAAAGTCTTGCAAGTTTGAGAAAAATACTTCTCAAAATACATCTTCCTGATTGCCTTGGTGACAGTGACAGAGAAATGATGTGAGACTTTTTCCTCAAAAGAGTCGTGCAAAGTATCTCAAATTTTGAAGAACTTTCTCAATAGAAATTCGACAGGGCCGGAGAAAATCTCGGCGAAAAAATGTGGAATATCTGAAGCTGATAACTTTATTGGCTCACGAAGATATCCCCATTTGAAATTGCATAAGACATAATTTTCACAATAAAAGTTCTCACAGTGGAGACCATGCAGAATGTTTCGGATGATAATGAGCAAAAATCTATATTTCTTGGAAAAATTTCATTCCCAAAAATTCCAGTTCTAAAATCCCAAAAAATTCGGCCGAAGGCAGCTTTGACAGGCCTGAGAAAATCTTGAAAACATTTTAGGGCAAAAAATGGTTCACAAGACGTCCGTTTGAGAAATCGCCTGAGAATTCCATTGAAACGTATTTTTTAAATTTCATCGTAGTCGCTAAGAAATCTTGTAGATTAATTTCAAAATAGACTCGAAAATAGACAAGACTGAAGACACTCTTCTCAAAAAGGGCTTGAAATTTTCCAAATAGGCAAGAGGACACTGATAAGAAATTTTGTGGGTGTTATTTTCCGAAAACTGGTTTCGGAATATTGATAGTACTTATCCCACAAAATAGGAATAAATACATGAAAATTATCAATACTGCGTGTACGTCAATAGGTACATTCTTCACGATGAAGTCTCTGGAAACATTGATGAAAAATTGAGAGAAATATTCTAATAAAGGAGTTCGTGTGGAAGACTCTTGCGGAATTGGTGAGAAATTTTCAAGAATAAATACTGAGGAAACATTGATAAATAAATACTGAGAGAAAATTTTGCGAGGCCAGAGAGTAGAACACGTTTTCAACCCTTATTCAATGACCCCCCACATCTAAATATAATGATATTGGATATTTTTGAGAAAGTTTAACCGTGGGATATGTCAAGCAAGGATTGTGCGAAATATCTCTAGAATGTGAGGGGAAATGCTCCTTCAATTTTAGCGACCTTGCCTCTGCTAAAATCATACGACGAAATTAACTATATTTTGCGTATTCCTTAGTTTCACTTTTTTTTTCATATTGTCCTACTTATAAACTGTGTCTTCACTTTTATAAATATTGTAGAAATTTTATTACTATTGGGAAGTTTCAAGAAATATTTCTGAATAAAGCTTCGGATTTGGCTCAAAAAAACCCTCAAGAGACCAAAGTTCAAGAGAGATATTCATAAGGAACAGTGTGCAAATTATCACGCCTCGCGGAATAGGTACTTATTCCCAGAGTCGTAAGAAATCCATCAGATTGATATTTCTCAGAAGAGCTTCTCTTAAAAATGACTAAAATTATTTTTAACGAAATTGGAGATACCGACGAGAAGTCGCGTGAGCCAATATCCACTGGAAAAGTAGTTGAAATGTTCTTGAAATATGGGTAAGAAATTTTGGACCTGAAATCTTGTCTGGAGTTCGATGGAAAATTTTAAATAATAATTCTCAAGAAAATCTTGCGAAGCAACCCTGGAGAAGTGCTCCTCAAAAAGACGATTCCATCAAAGCCTCGAAAGCATTAATGAGAAATCATGTGAAAATGTTCGGGTAACAGAATATCCCAGCCAAAAATATTCCGCCAATAAATATTCCAATCATAAAATGTCCCCGCGACAAAATATGCCATGACCAAAATATCCCCGCCAAAATATTATCGCGGCCAAAAATACCCCGGCGACCAAATATCCCTTGCCAAAATATTCCCGCTGAAAATATCCTTGCAACAAAATATCCCAGACCAAAAATATCCCCGCCAATAATATCTCAGCCAAAAAGACCCCACCCAAAAATATCCCCGCGACAAAATTTCCCAATCTGGAAATATCGCAAGGAGGTAACAGCACTAACAGCTCTTCAGCCACCGGATCACTGGGTACTCTGAAACCCAATAAAAGGCTGAGTGGGCTGATAAGAGCTCCATACTACACATGAGGATACAAGGGTGCCCGATAGGGCTCCGAATATCACATTGAGGCACAATGTGCTCACCTCGATGCTCACTCATGCTCCGGAAGTCTCGGAAAGATGCAAGGTGGCTCAACAGGGCTTCAAAAGACGTTAAAGAAACAAGGGGGCCTAATTTTGGGCCAAATGGAGCCATGTGTGACATAAGAAAGCAGAAGGGTGCTTACTTGAACTCTGAGAGTCTTGGAAAAACACAAGGAAGCTGATAAGAGCTCCAAACCACACACGCTTACACAAGGGATTTACACTAAGATTTCCAAGTCTGGGGGCTAACTGGAACTCTGAAAGCCACGAAAAAACATAGAGGGGCTTATCAGGGCTCCAAACAACATATAAAGACACAAGGGGGCCCAATAGAGATCCAAATGCCACAAAAAATGCAAGGCAGCGAGGCTTTAAACGATGATGAAGACACAAGGGAGCCCAATGGAACTTTACACAACAATGAAGGGGAAAGGGAGATTACTGGTACTCTGAAAGCCAATAAAAACATAAGTGGGCCAATTTGGCTCCATCTTGGGCTCTGTACTACATTTGAGGACACAAAGGGACCAGATAGGGCTCCGAATATCACATCAAGGCACAAGGCGGAAGATATAAGGGGGCTCAGCAGAGCTTCAAAAGACATTAAATAAATAAGGGAGCCCAATGGAGCTCTGGATAACAAGTAGGCAACAGGGGGCTTACTGGAATTCTGATAGCCACGAAAAAACACAAGGGGGCCAACTAGGGTTCCAAACTACATTTCAGACATAAGAGGCCCGATATGGCTCCGAAAGCCATAGAAAAACTATAAAGGAGGCCCAATGAAGATACATATATAATAAAAGAAGGAAAATGGGGGCTAGGTACTGGAATTTTAATAGCCATGGAAAAACATAATTTGGTTCATCAGGGCTCCAAATTATACTTGAAAATACAAGGGGACCCGATTTAGGGCCGAATATCACATCAAAGCCTAAGGGGCTTACTAGTGCTCGGAAAGCCTCGGGAAAGTGGAAAAAGGCTCAACAGAGCTTGGAACGTTATTGAAGACACAAGAAGGCCCAATGGAGCTCTGTGTAACAAAACAAGTCAAAATTGGACTTCCTGGTACCTATTCCGAAAGCCATGGAAAAACATAATGGAACACAATAGGGTTCCAACTACACTTAATGACACAATGATGGGAATGTTTCTCGCGAAACGGTCATGAAAAATATTCCTGATGATGAGGAAGAAACGAGTTCTCAGAATAATTTGTAAGTAGAAATTCCATCATAGCTGGAAAAACTCTCATTGAGAAGACTTTGAAATGTTCAGTATGGCCTTGAAAACACTAACGAGAGATCGAGTGGGGTGAATTTTCCGGGAAAGTCATGCAAAATTTCCTCAGTAGATTGACAAGAAATTTTGGAGGTGATTATAAATGAACGCTTCAAGAATAATTAATTTAGAGTGAAAACAAATTGTGGTACATTTTCCAGATTCAAACTTCGGACAACTGTATATGGAATGGCAGTTCACTTGATGTTCATTTTCTTTTTCAAACTCTATTTTTGCTGTTTTGATTGCTCACTCTGTTATTTGAAAGAGAGTACTTGATGCGATTTGAATTACAACACAAATCAAAAACCAATGGCCCATTAGCTAGGAACCAAAATTGGGCATGATTGACGGAAAAGTTAACTTTGTTGAACGTTGAACCGTTGGTCAAATAATTGACTCCGTTAATTGTTGGTCTGTTAACTGATCAAAAATGAGCCAAGCTACCGTCTAAGCTATTTATTATTACCGTTAATTATCATTAGCTACCTTCAAGAAGTGTTTGGACGTCGTCGAGGAACCCATCTCACAAGCACAATCCACGAAACTGCGTCCTGTTCCAGGAGCAGGTCAAGTTAGGTCAAGTCAGGTCAAAGGAAAGAAAGAAGAGGTCAAAGCTAGGCACTAGACCGTTAATCCGTTAAACTTCCGTTAACTTAAAGTCGTTAACTTGAAGGAAAAATGAAGGAACGTTTAAACTGTGGGTATAAAACCTGTAAAAGATCACTCTATCGATCACCAGAAGCATTTTTAGAATCGGTCAATTTTTTCTCAAGATATCCTCATTTCAACCGAGGCAATATTTTCAACTTGGCTTTCAACTTCAATCTTGGCCCAGTTCAGTTAGGGATTACCTATATTGCTGGTGTAGGTATTATAGTTTGGTCGCTTTCAAGGCGGTGTTTGGATGATTTTGAAGATGATTCTTTTGGTTTACAAATTGAAAAGATATTGTTAACGGTTAAACGTTAACTTCCGTTACATTTCAAATCAATTAACTGATTAACGAAGTTAACTTTTTTGTCAACGATTGACCGTTTAACAAAGTTAATTTTTCCGTTAACGGTGCCCACCTTTGGAAGAGGTATGATATCATATTTTCATCAGGCAATTGAAAAGAAAATTCATGTAATCTTGATTGTACATGAGTAAATCTATTTTGTGGACGAATGCTATAATGGCCAGACGATATCTTCAATCCACTTGATGTATCCAGAAACTCTGGTAAAAACGTCAGGACTTCCGCCGATTCCGCACGCCCTTCCAAACGATATTATCCCCACAACGTCGTACATGCATTGCACTTCCCCATCGTCATGATGATATATTTGTAGTGGCCCACCGCCCTGTAAAAATGCAAATGCCGTTCAATCAAAGCAATCGGGCATCAGGTGCTGAATCAGCATTACTTGACAAAGACCCGTTCCTACACCACTGACTTTGGCGCAAACTTGAATTTCTCCCGCAATTCCGTTCTCCAACTTCCTGCCGATTTGGCTGCGATACGACTGGTTGCAGCTGTTCTGATCGACGAATTCCAGACGGTGTTTGTGAAGGTCGTCGCTTCTTTCACCGGCATAGCTCGTCTTGCCCCAACCGGTAGCTATTGCACGACTGGTGGGGATTTGAAATTCGGTGAAGAGACACGCCGGTCTGGCGAAAGAGTTCAATTCGGCTTGCGTTTCCAGCTTCAATAGACCAATGTCGTTGTAATACGATGTGGGCTTGTAGTCGGGATGACGTATGCGTTTTGCTATGTTGAATTTTTGGGTGTTGCTGTTGTTTTCGTTGAGGTCCGTCATGCCGATTCTTACGTATTTGCTATCGCCACTGAAACAGTATTGCTTTTGTATGGAAAGATATGAAATTCGTGAAATTCGTTTTACTATTCTCTAGTTGTTAGGCAGTAAGCAGTCGTCATGACGTACGATTCGCTTATCAGGGATCCTCCACATAGCCATTTTATATCATCTTGTTCATATTCAAATCCGATTATTGCCTGAAATGTTGTAGTCATTATAGTAAAGATGTAACAAAATATTGGTCAACGAACGAACGTAGTATAATAATTGCTATTGCTAAAAAAGATGCAGCTAGCTGAATCGAGCTCCAGCGAGTGTTGTAAAGCACTCAAATGAGTAATTTACACTACACAAGAGTGGAATACGATGCTTCATTCAACTGATAAAAGTATATTTTTACAATTTACCATATGTGGAAACTCTTTTTTTCTGGCTTTTCCAGCCCATATCAACGACGGATATACAAATTCACATTCACTTTTTGTGGTTTCTAGATCTTCACCGCTGTACAAAACTGGCTGTACTTTTTGTTGGTATGCATATTTGCTGTATTCCTTGCATTCTGAAAAAAAAAATAATTCAGAGTTTCTGAAAAAAAAAAACGACTTTCTTATACACACTTGCTTTACTGATTTGTCCAGGTACACGCTGTTGGGATTGTGAAGCAGCGGGAACAGGACAGCACACAATCGGTTCTGTACCTTGGAATCCACAAATTTGAGGGGGCTTGGACCCTTTCACATTCCTTAAAGCTTGTAGGGCATTGGGGCATTTGTTCAGTATCTTACATTCGCCTGGTGATCCGCTTGATTCAATTGTGCATTTATCTCCTGTAAGGAAACATTACATGATCTTCTCACATCACATTCTGGTATTATTTTATTATACTGCGGCTATGCAACTTCAGTAGGTACTGTTAGATTGCAGTTAGTAAATTAAACAGATCAAAATGAGAATAGTCCCGGTCAAACTCAGATGAAACTAAAAGAATTCAGATAGCTACCTATGGCTGAGTTAGCTGCGACAGAGCTGATCAAAACAAATAACAACAATGAATTGAACATCTTTCTGCATTCACTGGTTGGATGGCTACTCATCTACACAAATAAACATCTCATACTGGTATCTGGTTGTCCAATTTTCTTGTTATATTGCCGTTTAGTGTTTACCCTCCCCGTTTAAAAGTGCCTCAACCAGTGTGGTTTTCCACAACATAATTACATATTATGCTGATTTTTGACAGGTATTTTCTTTCTGATTGACGAGTAAAAAAAGTTCTCCAAAAAACTGTAACGTAAATATCCGAGAAAAACCGCTCTGGAGTATACGTACCTCAAGTGCCCCACGTGACTACGAGGACAATAATAATCTGAGCGAGTTTTCGTGATGACATGACCTCCAGCCATAAATTTTACCAACTAAGAATATTAACGTATAAAATTGAATAGTTCTTGGAACATGGATTAGTGAGAATAGTGAATAATGCTACTAAATTGAATAATGCTGCTTGCTTTTTTCACTTATTCGGTACCTACTTACTTCTCAATTATAATAGATATGACGCGACTACGGATTTCTACTCTCTGGTCGTGCACTTGCACTTCGCCTGGAAAGCTGTAGAAACCGCGACTGAACCAAGCACCTAAATTTATCAGCGCATCCACCATAAAAATTAGATTCATTTTCTAATCATTTTTTCTTTATTATTATAAATTATAGGATACTAATTATAGAAATAATTCATAGAATAAGCATAAACATCTGTGGAAACTTCAACCAAACTGAAAATTCACAATTTTTAGTTTCAATTAGCGCACTCGCCATGAAATCCAACGCGGGTTCACATTTTACTCGTTTTTGTCCATTCATCATCCAGAAGCCATACCAACAGTTCCCTTGAAAAGCTGTAGAAGCTGCGACTCAAATCTAGAACTGGGATTTTCTAGTTCTACTCGTAATATTCACCACTGAATCCAGAGGAGCACCTCCACCATTCTCTCGTTTTTTTTTGCGCATTCCACGCCATATCGCAAAGTCCCAATGCATTTTGCTAGGGAAATTGTGGAAGCTTCGACTAAACTGGAGGCTTGATTTTGCTTATCTTTTCAGCGCATTCACCATAATTGAAGCGTAGCCATATCATCGTTATACTGGTTTTTACTGATCTCACACCATCCCAGCGCATCTTACCAGGACTTGATGTAGAAACCTTATTCGGAAGCATTGACTGAGAACCATAGACTGAATTTTTCCAGTCTTACTCAACGCATCCACCATAATAAATCTAGCTGAAACCGAACGTAATATTGAAGTAGTTTTCCGTTGGTTATTCAACCTAAAAATGTCGCGTAGATCGAACGATACAATTATTGTGTGGGGGGAACGTTACAAATAACAATGATAAATAATTTTGCAGCAACGTTTATATCAACCACAACAACAACGTCGAGAATAACGTTTATATTTCAGCAAGTTTGAGAAAAATGTCGGAAATAATGAAGAATAGAATAGTATAGAATAGAATAGAGTTTATTAATGCTTATTACATTTCAGCAGAGACGCAATTCGACAGATTCTTCAGAAGGAAAATGTTTTTTGACAGTCTAGCTGCCAGTACATCAACATGTCTTTCCCACCGCAGTCCCGAATCAAGACCAATGTTTTTTGAACTACTGGAATATTAGTGTCATTGACATATTTATGGATTTTAAATGAGGAAGATACTGGAAGATCATTGATAAATATCAGAAAAATTGAAGGTCCAAGAATGGACCCTTGAGGGACACCCAGAGACTGAAGTTTCTTTGAGGACATAAGAACGTTGATTCGATCTAAAATTATTGTCGCACGAATCAACGTAGGAAACAACGTTATAAATTGATGACTGAATGAAACGTTATAAATTATGATGAGAACAGCTTCAAAACAACGTTTATGTCGTTCATATCAACTTCAAAAATAACTTCGCACGCAACGTTACTATAAACGTTTCAACAAAACGTTGAAACAACATTGAACATTCGGAATTTTGGTTGACACAGAAAATAGAAATTGCATAACTTTGGTGATACTTCCTGAACTGTGGTCAAGAATTACGGAATTATTATTGTAAATTACTAAATTTTGTTGGAATATGCTAAACTTTGGTTGAGAGCTGAACTTTTGCTACATATTGCTGAACTCATTTTTATAATAGCTTCATCTTACTGTAAAACTTGCTCATTCAGGTGCAAACTTGCTAACCTATAGAAAATAATTGCTGATTTCCGCTGAAACTTGCTGAATTATTCTCGACAACAACTGCTCGATGTAAGTATGTTGAAAATTGCTGATTTCCAACTACAAATTTGCGAGCTTTGCTGGAACTTGCTGGATTTAATATTGCTTAACATTGCTGCCGTATGGTGAAACTGCTTTTTTCATAATTATGGTGAATGAAGAACAACTATTATTGTAATGTCGTGTGCAACCCAATAAGCGTATTGCGTGTACTTTTGTGGCTTTTGAAACTGTTGTGCTTCCCTTACTTGGGTCTCCTTGAGTCTTTCAAAGCCTCCAATATAATTTGGAGCCCTGATGAATTACTTCCTGGCTTCTTGTGTCCATCGAAATTCGAGCCTAATTTGTGTCTTCTTGTGTCGTGAATCCTTCCAGCTGAAAAATGAGCACAGAGAAAGTCACATGAAAAACTTTGGATGTCTATATGGTATTTGAAGAACTTGCGACCTACTTCTCAAAATAGCATAAAAATTGTGAAAGCGTTGCTCAAATGGCGGATCGGCTTTTGAAAAATTAATAAAAAGGATCATTGAGACGTCACTTTGAAACCCATTTCGAGCTCAATTGCTCAGAATAGAGGAAATATATTCAAATCCTGTGGTTAAGAATCATATGTCACAAATCCTCTTGAAATCCTACAAAATGAAAGATGCGCAGCTCAAATGGTGGATGCGCTGAACAAAAATCAATCTAGGGGGCCCATTTCGAAATAATTCAATTTAGATCAATTTTCTTGATCACGCGGGCAAAAAATGCATTTCCGAAAATTTCACAAAAATGGTAAGTTCTCCACTCAAATGGTGGATGCGCCGTGAATAAATAAATCAAAAAAGTGATTGAAAGGACCTCTTGCTAACTCAAAATACAGTCTCTGCAGCATCTAATTCTTGTGATAAAAGATTGCACCTTGCAACTCGTATCAATTTCGTAATTTTCGGAAAAAAAATAATTTATGCAGCGCTCGAATGGCGGATGCACTTTAAAAAAATCAAATGTGTTTGTTGAATGCGTCATTCAAATGGTGGATGCGATGCTGAAAGGTAATAAAAAATATTGTTGGAACGACACTTTTAGCCCCGGTTCGATCTCATTCAACTCACAAGTTTTTGAGACAAGTTCCGTGGCTAAAAATCGCAGAAAACAAATCATTGAGAATCTCACAAAAATGGTTGTTGCACTGCTCAACTGGTGGATGCGCTGCTAGAAATATAAGGGCGGTTGATGGGGTCACACATTCAGTCACAGCTCAAGCTCACAATGCAGATGCCCATCGGTAGAAATCACGTCACAAATTGCATCAATATGCTGAAAAAAAAAATAAGAAAACTGTTGATGTACCGCTCAAATATGGTGGAGGCGCTATGAAAATCAGTTGAAAAGGTGGCTGAAACAAAATCAGGCTCATTTCCCCAATAGTTTTCATCAATTTTGTCGATAAAAATCGCACCTTGCAAATCGTTTTTTCAATCTTCTATAATAAAAAATGATGTATGCGTCGTTCAAATGGTGGATGCGCTATTGAGAAATTGATCATGATTGCTGTTACTGGCATCAGTGCAAGCTTATTCCAATATTCACCCTAAGTGATTCTCAGGACAGGTATGTATTTGTGACTGGGAAGGGCAACTTACAAACGTGTCGAAATTCCACAAAAATGGCGGATGCGTCGCTCAAATGGTGAACGCGATTCTGCAATTAATGCAACGTCACTTTTGGTCCTAGGTCAAGTTCGTTCGACTACAATAATTCCAAGGGCAGGCTCCGTGTGTGAAATTTCATTCAAATCAGTCAAAATCTCATGAAAATTATAGTTGCTGCGTCGCTCAAATGGTGGATTCGGTGTTGAGATGGATCACAAGTGTGATTGGAGCGTGAATATTGGCTCCAGTTGAACAAGCTCATCCACACACAATGCAGCTTTGATGACCCCTCGGTGGGAATCGCTGTTCACAAATTTCATTGAATTACTAAAGAAGATATCTATTTATTTTTTTATTAGTCGTCCTTCTTTTTTGTAAGATTGCAGTGTGGTTTCCGCTTAGCAGTTGTTCACTTAATCTTTATCTTTTATCACCTGTTTGACATAATGTCATTATGTGGCGAAAAGTTATTGTTTAGTATGCTGTGATTGTTGAGGTTAGAACATGGGTAATAGAGATTAGTGTAATTACTTCGGCAATCAATGGAATCAAAATGTGGATGTAATTATAAGTGGAGTATTATTCATATTTATGAGTCTGAATACAATTTCGATCATTCAGGCTATTTTATAAGAAATAATATTGAGCCAAAAAGGCGACTGTCCTTTGAATCTCTGTTTCATCAAAACTAGATGGCATCGATCACATAATGCTACCAAGATAAAAAGAACTTGTTGTGGTGTGTGTCATGAAGAATCCATTTTTTTTTTGTGAAAAGTGTAGTGTTGTACTTCACTCAAAAGAGTCGGAAGACTATTTCTTTGTCTCATTGTCTCATACACAAATTGAATGTTATAGGACAAAGAATAATAGCCTGGCGGAATTGCATCTTTCCAATTTTTCTATTCTTAGTTGACTACCGCATAGTTGCTTATTTTTCTGCGACAAGACCCTTTTTACTTCAAATAGATAAATTTCACTCTATCAATAATCGTCAAAATTATAATATGCACTGTTTAGTATTTTATCGTGCATAAAATATTTTATACTGGATAGACGGGTATAGCGCCACCGTCCTTTTAAAAGGACACCTCTTTGAGAAAAAACTACGACTTTTTGAAAAAAAAAAACACTCACTAATTTTAATTAGTTACACTATGATGAGCCTACATTTGAAATGGTTTGAAAATCGGGAGAAAAAAAGTTTCGGTCTCATCTGTGTTACTCAGAATACAGTGTTTACCCAATTCCTGTCGATGAAAGAGGCACCTTGCAAATTGTGTCAATCTTTTGCAACAATAGCTGTATGCACGGTTCAAATAGTGGGTGCGCTGTTGGAAAATAGATCAAAATTGTCTTTAAAACGTCACTTTTGACCCCAGTTTGAGCTCATTCATCCATTATGATTTCCAGAACAGGCACCGTTTAAATGTCAAAATTCCACTGGAGTATGCGCTGATGCTCACTTGGTGCATGTGCTGCAAAAAATCTCATGAATTATTGTTGCTGGAGTCACTTTTTTGTCCCCAAAACACGGCCATTCACCTACAGTACCGTCTTTTAACTGGTTGAATAAAAATCGCACCGTTAAAATTGTATCAAAATGCAAAAAAAACCTAGTAAATGATATATCACTCCAATAGTGGATGCGCTAGAAGAAATGATCAAAAAAATAGCATAGAACAGCTCGAGCTACTCCATCCACAATACAGTCTCAATTCAATTTTTGTCGATGAAAATCGCACCTTGCAAATCTTGGGTATCAATCTCTCAACAACAATGGTGTAGGCACTCTCCAAATGGTGGATGCGCTGATAAAAACTGAGCCAGTATCATCGTTGAAACGTGACTTTTGACCCCAGTTCAGGCTTATTCATGTTAGGACAAGTCCCGTGAGTGGAAGTCGCACCATGCAGATCTTGTTGGAGTCACAAAAGAATGGTGGTTGTGTCGCTCAAATGGCGGATGCGCTGCTGAAAATATTTCATTGTTGCAGTCTTACTTTCAGTCACAGCTCAAGCTCATCCACTCGCATTACAGCCTCAATGTTCCATCGGAAAAAATCGCATCTAACAAATTGCATCAAGAAGCTGAGAAAAAGAATAGGTCATGCATCGCTCAAATATGGTGCAGGCGATATGAAAATCATTCAAAAAGTGATCTGAGACAGTCTAGAGTTCATCCAAACTACTCAACAAAAGAAGTGGTCCACCCAAAATTTTCAATAAAGTTCAAAGTGCCCTAGCTCCCGAAAAAATAGGATTACATGATCCCAAATTTTTTCATTTCCCACATACCTGCGCTCTTTGCCTATCAGAGGACGGACACAAAATCAAGTTCAAATCTTCCTTGTTGGTTATACAGGGCGTCACGTAAAACCCTTCAAAAATTCAAAAGTTGGAGTAACTCCCAATTCGGAAAATCATGTTTTTGGATATTTTCAACTGGTCCAGGGAGGATGGTACACCCATATCTCAAAACGGTTTTTTCAATTTTCTGATTATCTCTTTTCACTCCAGGGTGATTCGAGAAAAACAAATTCTTGGTTTTTTGGTCACAGCTTTTTTCCTTCATGTAGCTCGTGTTGAAGCAGAAGCTTCAGGGAACAAGAATATGTTTTTGAAATTGATGCATAAGAAAACTTAGAATTGAGACTCTGCATCAAAAATTACACAGATCTGAAAAACCCCCAAAATCAGATTTGGAGATGGAACTCGTCCGAAATCAATTTGCTTTGAAGTCAACCATTCAAAATGATCATTTTTAGATATACCTGTATATGTATATTCTTCCTGTATATGAGAAGATTTCTTGACGAGGGAATTAAATTATGGCTGCATGTTTTCAGAAGAAAATCTGTGTCCCTCTTACCTGAAAACTAATGTAACCTACGTTACGAACAACAAAGCTGGTAATTTAATTTAGAAACATTGTTGGATTTTTCTCGGTCAAAAATAATTACCAACTTTTATATTCGTAACGTAGGTAACATTAGTTTCCAGGTGAGAGGAACACTGATTTTCTTTTGAAAACATGCAGCCATAATTTCGCTGTGCTAGAATGATAGTAAGATATACTCAAATTTCTGATTTTCGGATTACTCCAAAATCTATAGCTCCAAGCTATTCTCTACCTGGTAAAAAAATCGAACTACTCAGAATCATCATGGAAGTACATAAAAAATGAATATCTCACTGTTATAATTATTTGTTTTCCAAACAGTTCTGGTCTAATACTCGGACATCTCAAAATGTTCTATTTCTTCTACTGAGAAATAGATCGAATTTGATCTTGCCTTCTGGTATAATACAAAGACATTTCAACATGTCCCAATTTCACAACAAATCTGATTTGGAAATTTCAAGTTGTCCTTGTTTTCCATGTTATCTCAGTATTTTACTGTGAAAGATGTCTCACTCTTATACCAAAAAACCAACTGATTCAATGAAAGTCTTCAGATATTTCATTTTAACTCACTATTGCACCAACATACTCTCATGCGTTTGTGAAATATCTTACTTTTCTCTAAGTTGTCCCACTATTTGACCAGAAATGTTCCGTGATTTGTTTGAAATGACTTGATAATTTTAACTTATCTCCAATGTACATTGCCATGATTTTGTTATCCACAGGTCAGTTTGTATTGGGTAAAACTGAACCAAAACAATGGATAGATGCGGAGGCAGACTATATTGGTTATAGCTATGGCCAAGACTGCCAAAAGTAAAAGAAATCGTGAAAATCGGTTCACAGGATGGAATGTTTGATGAAAAATCTTGAATAATTGAATGACAAAGTTATGAACTTTGACATTTTTCAATATTTGACACATGACAGTTAGCGAAACACTATCTACTGTTCTAAATACAGTTTTCCAAGGACTTCCAAATGAATTTCCAATTTCTGATAGTGACACTTTTATTTGTCAGATGACAGCCAAAAACTAATGGGCTTATTCCATGTCATACAATACTTAAGGATAACTATGAAAAATATGTTGAACTGCTATGTGCAATATGCAAACTGCAATATGTTGCTATGCTTATTGTGCAATACTCGGACAACTTTGAAAAAAAAAGAGATGAATTCAAAATCACTCTACGAATTCCTGACGAATAGTAGGATCACTTACATGAAAAAACGGACAACTTCCAACAGAACTATTATTTCTAGCGATATACAAGGATATGTTCACTTTTTGATTTTTTTCTCAAAGAGTAAATGTGATTTCATAATGAATTCCGCACAGGTCTATCAAGAGCGAGATCAGGAGCGATATAATACAACTGGGAAATTAAAAAATCTCAGAAATTTCGAGAAGAAGAGTGTCTTTCGTTCTTCTGAAATGTTCAAGTGGCGATTACTCGAAACTATGTTTTTCAAGTTGTCTTACTATCATTCTAGTACAGCGATTTGATTCCCTCGTCAAGAAATCTTATTTAATTCAGAAAGAGGTATATCTTAAAATGATCATTTTGGATGGTTCACTTTGAAGCAAATTGATTTCCGACGAGTTCCATCTCCAGATCTGATTTCGGGGGTTATTCAGATCTGCGTAATTTTTTATGCAGAGTCTTGATTTCAAGTTCTCTTCTGCATCAATTTCGAAGAAATATTCTTGTTCTCCAAAGCTTTAGCTTTAACATGAACTACAGATTATAAAAATCGGGTGATAAGGAATAAGGGAAAAGGCTATGACCAAAAAAGCTAAAAGTTGTTTTTTTAAAATCACCCTGTAGTGAGGTAAGATAATCGGAAAATTGAAAAACTGATTCGAGATATGGGTGTAGGAACCTTCTTGGACCAGTTGAAAATATTCAATAACTTGTTTTTCCAAATAATTGGGAGTTACTCCAACTTTTTTATTTTTGCAGAGTTTTATGCGATGCCCTGTATAACCAACACGGAAGATTTGAACCTCAATCTGTATCCATCTTCTAATAGACAAAGAGCGCAGGTATGTGAGATAAGAAAAAAATTAAAATTAGTTCTCTTTTTCGGGAGCTGGGGCACTTTGAACTTCATTGAAAATTTTGGGTGGGCCACTTCAATTGTTAAGTAGTTTTTTTTCGACAGTTTTTATACAATTATTTTGGTGAATGGGCTGTTGAGAAACAATTTCCGAATGTTGTTGGAACGTCGCTTTTGGCCTTCAGCTTGAGCTCATCCACCTAGTCGCCGGAAAAAATTTGTAGTAACACAACAGATTTTCTTTTGGACAAATAAAGTTTTCCCACAGTTTCTTTGTTTCCAGTTTATTCATGATCGTCCCATTGGTCCAGGTTTGAATTCCTATACAACTAGCTAAAGTTTGATTGGAGATTTATCTATCTTCTTAACACGTTCACTGCTACGCTGGTCTCATGCTAGGGTCCCATGGGACTAGCAGGAGATTTTATTTTTTTCAAGTTCATAGCAGGTTTTGAGATGACAACGTCGAGAGACGAAAATGTCAGAGTGGTGCGTCAGTTTTCACTCAGAGAAATGTCGCGTTTTCATTTTTTATCGCCGAATCTCAGTGCTTTTCTAACAACGCTCCTGTTCGTTCTCTTGAGTTTCAATTCTTCGTCATCGGCACCGCCAGAAGCCCGAATCGTCGGCGGTACCCAGTGTTTCGTAGACGAGCACCCCTTCATCGTGTTGATTGTGTTTCGACAACGGAAAGACTGGAAACAAGTCGGCGGTACTCTGATACATCCGAAATGGGTCCTGTCCATAGCCATAAACTGGCTCATCTTCCTCAAGAGCGGGTTCGATCCAGTTGAAATCCGGGCGGGCTCGTCCGTAGTAGAGCGAGACACTCCCACAGACCATCGTCCGGGCGAAGAGCTCCAAGTCCGTCGCTTATCCAACGTGTATTTCCATGACTCGGATGTGAGGTCGTTATCAATCCACGATATCGCACTGATCGAACTCGATGACGCGTTCGACTTGAACGACGGCGTCGGTTTGGCGGAACTGCCGCAACCGCAGTCGGGTCCTGACCAGTTTTGTCCCGAAACGCTCATGATGGGTTGGGGAGGAACTGAAGTCGTGGACTCTGTCCAAGTTCAAGCGTCAAGTTATTCCCACAGCAAGTGGCTGCAGTGCTTGGAATTGTCCATGGTGGCCGCTTCGTTTTGTGAGTCGTCTTCGAACATCGTGGACGAGATACTGTGCGCCAAGTTCGATGAGAAAGGCATAGGCAAGTGCATGGGAGATAACGGAGGACCGATTGTGTGCACGGATCAACCCAACGTTGTGATTGGGATAGTGAAACAAGGTGACTGACTTGGACAGTTTCTCGTAACATAACATTTCATAGAGTATCCAAGTGGCAATCCTGTAAGTAAACCGTTTGAATTTTAAGCCACCGTTGGAAATTAAATTTTAACTGACTACTCCCAGCTTCCGCGAGGCATAACGGAATTGGATTGAATTATTAGCCCAGGCATTTTAGATCAAAATTGACCAAAACCTGGAAAAAAATAACGTAAGTCTGAAAATTGGTAGAACGCTCCCACTTCAACCCCTCAATCACATACTGAAAGTCCTAAAATATCCTATGTCCGCTTCATCGGTTTTTGGCGGCAAAACGGTGTAAGTGACAATAATTTAGAGACTATCTATTAGAATACGCGATGAAGCTTCGATACAACTGAAAATTGCTGAAAGTGGTCTCCTCGGTCAGTTGAGCAACATATTGAGAGTCCTAAAAAATCCTTCAACAGCTTCATCGTTTTTTAGCGGCAGAAAGGTATAAGTGACATTGCTTTGCAAACTGATGATTAAATCACGCGTTGAAGTTTCAATACATCTGAAAATTGCTGAAAATGGTCTCCTCGGTCAGTTGAACAACATGTTGAAAGTACTAAGAAATCCTATGTTCGCTTCATTTTTTTTTCAGCGGCAAAAAGGTATAAGTGACATTGTTTTGAAAACTATTCAATTAAACACGCGTTCAAGTTTTAGTACAGCTGAAAATTGCCGAAAATGGTCTTCTCGGTCAGCTTAACAACATATTGAAAGTCCTAAAAAATACTATGTCCACTTCATCGGTTTTTGGCAGCAAAAAGGTTCAAGTGACATTATTTTGGAAACTATTTATTAAAACATGAGTT
Organism: Anaspis maculata; assembly: GCA_949128115.1. NCBI lineage: Eukaryota > Metazoa > Arthropoda > Insecta > Coleoptera > Scraptiidae > Anaspis > Anaspis maculata. The sequence goes on from OX421966.1 coordinate 294,215, forward strand.
GAAGTTTCAGCACAGCTGAAAGTTGCTGAAAAATAGTATCCTTTGTTAGTTGAATAACATACTGAAAGTTCTGAGAAATCCCATGCTCGCTTCATGTTTTTTGGCAGCAAAAATGTATAAGTGACATTATATTTATTAAAAACTATTTTTTTGGAATACGGGTTTAAGTTTCAGTACAGCTGAAAATAGTCTTCTGTGTTAGTTGACTGTACTAGTCCGAGTAGACCATTTTTAGCAATTTTCAACTGTATTGCAGCTTCAACACATATTTTGAACAATAGTTTCAAGAAATGGTCTTATATCTTTTTGCCGCCAAAAGACAATGAAGCGGACATAGGATTTCTTGAGACTTTCAGTATGTTGTTCATATGATCGAGGAAACCAGTTCCAGCAATTTTCACATGAATTGGAACCTCAACGCCTACTTCAATAAATAATAGTTTCCAAAACAATGTCACTTATACCTTTTTTCCGCCAAAAAACAATAAAGCGAACAGGGATTTCCCTAGTATTTTTAGTGTGCTGTTCAACTACTGACCAAGGAGACTATTTTCAGCAATTTTCAGCTGTGTCGAAACTTCAACCCGTATTTTAATAAATAGAAACAAAAAAAAAATTCACTTATACCTTTCTGCCGCCAGGAACTGATGAAACAGAAAGAAGATTTTTCAGGACTTTCAATATGTTTCTGAACTAATCAAGGAGACCATTTTCAGCAATTTTTAGCTGTATCGAAACTTGACCGCCTGTTTGATTGAACAGTTTCTAAAACAATGTCACTTACAACTTTTTGCGGCCAAAAAACAATGAAGCGGATATAGGATTTCTTAGGACTTTAAGTATGCTGCTCAACTGACCAAGGAGACTTAATATTTTCACCTGTATCAAAACTTCAACCCGTATTTTATTAAATAGTAACAAAAAAAAAGTCACTTATACCTTTCTGCCGCCAAAAAACAATGAACCGGACATAGGATTTTTGACGACTTCTGGTATGTTGTTCATCTGACGAAGGAGACCAGTTCTAGCAATTGTCAGCTCTACTGAAACTCCAACTCGTATTTTAATAAATAGTTTCCAAAATATTGTCATTTGAACCTTTTTGCCGCCAAAAACCAATGAAGCGGAGAGAGGATCTTTTAGGACTTTCAATATGTTGTTCAACTGACCGAGAAGATCATTTTTGGGAGTTTTCAGCTGTATTGAAACTTCAACGCGTATTTTAATAAATAGTTTCTAAAATAATGTCACTTACACCTTTTTGCCGCCAAAAACCGATGAAGCGGACATAGGATTTTTTAGGACTTTCAGTATGTGGTTGAGGGGTTGAAGTGGAAGCGTTCCACCAATTTTCAGACTTACGTTATTTTTTTCCAGGTCAAAACCTAAAATGCCTGGGCTATATGTTTGAGCAAGTGAAAACCGTTTTTGTTCTATATTGAACGCCGCGCCAACTTTAACATTCATCTCACTCTCGTTTTTTCTTTTGTATCAGCTGGACTTGGCGGTTGCGGCATGGGCAATTATTCTGTGTACACGAGAGTAGATGCGTACGTGGAGTGGATCCTCGAACATGTTCCAAATGACGAAGTCAAGCAAAGAAAATTGGAAGATGGGGAGTACTACGAATTGGAGCTGAATGGTTCCGAGCAGGATCATGTAGCATATGTTTGGCTAGTTCTGTCACTACTAATAAACGTCATTTTCTTCTATTCAAATCCTTTTATCTCGAGCCAGAGCTGCGATCCTTGGACCGGTCTGAATTATCTAAAATAGGTCTTCACCAAGTACCTGCCAACTAACTCAGGCCGTGAGTATACTGATTGGAGTTCTCTTACCTAATTCAGCATCCTAACATGTGGGGAAATCTTGGGTGCATTCCTTTTAAAACCTGAACTAAGTATTCTGACCTTTGTAAGTGGTTCTCACTCTCGCGCATGTGATTTCTCGCTCTTTCTCTCTCTTACTCAGATAAGATCAGTGAGTTTTGTGCTAAAAGGAAAGCACCTCTTGTTGGTCATTGGCTGTTGCCTAGGTAATAAACGCGTGATATGAAATGATATTGTTCAGAGAATCGCAGCATTGATGATTCGGACTGACTGAAGAATCGCATCCCTGAACTGTTACAGAACTATAATCTTTTGTACAATACTGTCGGAAAGATGCATGGGGGTGACCACTGAAAAGTCCGCAGAACAATGTCGCGCCATGCAGTCAGGATAATACCTGTGACATTGATTGGTGTCATGTGGAGTTCGGAACAATTCTTCAGTTTCTGACACCAGCTGGAGAATTGTTATTCGGCTACAACTTCCGAAATTGCTCTTGTTTTTTATTAACATATCGAACTCGGGCGTAGGCCCTGTTCTCCCGAACAGTATTGACTTTCACACTTCACACAAAAAACATCATGGGTGAATACTCCAACAAACCGTATGACATTTTCAGCAACGCATCCACCAATTATGCATGACAATCATCATTTTTATGAGATGTTTACAGGGCTCAATATGATGCAATTTCATCCACGTGACGTTCAAACAATACTTTCATTTTCTTTTAGCAGCCCACTATTCAAGCGATATAACCGCCATTTTTATGGTATTTCGATATAATTCTTATGGTGCGCTTTTCACTTACGAAACCTGTCTAAAAAATCACTTAGATTTATCAAGCTCCAACTGAGGCCGAGAGGTTCCAGTGACTCTACTGATTCAAGCTTCAACGGCGCATCCACCATTTATTTTGAGCGGCGCAATCACTATTTTTGTGGGATCTATTGATGATTAGTTTGATGCGTTTTTACCAAAAAGAGCTCAAACTGGAGCCTCAAGTGATGTCTCAAATATCCATCTGATACTTCTTCAACGCCGCATCCACCATTCAAAGGGCGCATTTATAGTTTGCATGAGATTTTGCCGTTTTTTTTTCTAGATAATTAGAACAAGAATTAACGTCCGTGCTACATGGAAGGCTCAATCAGATAAGGAACAATAGGAATACTCAATAAAAACAACTACTTTTTTTTCCAATATAACACTTCATTGTTTTGGGTGGGTGAGCTTGAACTGGAGACAAAAGTGATGTTACAGTAACAACAACCATTTCGATTTTCTTCCAACAGCGCATTCAGCATTTAAACGAAGCATCCACCATTTTTGTGTGACTCCGAAATTATTTGTACAGTGTTTTTTAACTCAAGAAACTTGTCCTAACTGTGGAGAGATGAACTCGATTCGAAAATGACGTGCCAACGACACCACTGATTCAACTTGCGCCATGCGATTTTCACCGATGCAACACCAGGACGGTACTGTGAATAAATGAGCTTGATTTAGGGCCAAAGTTCTGATTACAACAGTATTTCATGATATTTTCTGCAGCACATCCACCAATTGAGCGACGCAGCTACCATTTTTGTGGGATTTTAACAGGATTTGCATGGTGCGATTTTTACTAACGGAAGCTGGAAGCTGTCCGAACTGGTCAGCGTATGAGCCCAAACTGAAGTCAAGAGTGACGTATCAACGACACTACCGATTCAGTCGAAGATTCAGCTTTCAACAGCGCATTTACCATTCAAATGGCGTCTACACCGTTTTCTTTTCAAAATCATTGGTACGATTTGCAAGGTTCGATATTTATCAAGAGAAATTGAGTGAAGACCGAGGTGAGATTGTATGGTGAGTAAATGAGCTTCATATTTCTCCAGCCACATTTTAGATTATTTTTCCACAGCACACTTACCATTTGAGCTAGGTATCACCATTAGATATAAGTATATCGACAGTTTTTCTCCAGCATTTCGGTATGAATACGATTTTCACCGACGGATTATTAGGAATTCATTGCTGTTGTATGAGCTTGAGCTGTGGTCAAAAGTGACACTCCAGCAAAACCTGTGATATTTTCAGCAGCGCATTCATCAATTGAGTGGCGCCATTACCAATTTTGACGGATTTCAACAGAATTTATATGGGGAGCTTTTTAGTCACGTAACCTATCGTAAAAATATGTGAGAATGAATACGTTCGAACTGCGCATGAAAGCAACGTTCCAACAAAATTCTTGGTTAATTCTTCAACAGCGCATCCACCATTTGAACGACGGATCCACAATTTTTGTGAGACTCCGGCACAATTTGTGAAACGCCATTCTCATCCACAGAGCCTGTTCTGAATATTATCCGTTTTACCCTTATTTGCCACACAGCAAGCCATGATATTGTTTTGTTAGGCTTAGCATACCGACGAAACTATCAGTTTATTGACAAATTTTGACAATGTCAGGTCAAATCAGTTTTCAAGATGCCAAATCATCCCGCATCGAACGAAAATACAAGTTTGCGGCATATTTAGCACGTTAAGCGCCTACAGTCAGGCATGGCCAAAAACATGACGGTGAATGGGACCGTTTTAGTCTTGGGGTAAGTAAAAACTTACGGTTTTTTTACTCTCAGCTCAAGTTTGACTTGGAGTCAAGCAATTCATGTTTAAGTTTCAAATATTGATTCACCTGTGCTTTTTTCTTGCTTTCCTTGAGCCTAGACCCCTGGCCCAAATTCTTCTCCACGGCGCAGTGTCATTGCGGTATCATTGTGGCGATATTAGTGAGAAGTCGGTTTGACAGCTTTGAAAAAATCGATCCTCGGATTATCAATGTCAGAGCTACATAACCTTCACGGCGTGAAACCACGTGTGTGTCTCAAGGATACCAACGTAACTAAAAATTTCCATAGCTTGCTGAGTGGCAAATAAGGGTGAAACGGATAATATGTCTGTAGATGAACAAGCTTGAACTGGGTCCAAAAGTGACGTTTCAACAACAATTTTGATTAATTTTTCAAAAGCGCATGCACCATTTAAGCCAATCAACTACAATGTTGCAGGCGATTGGCAAAAATTATAATAATATGGTGCGCTTTCCAAACACGGAACCTGTCCTAGAGTCTGTTGTTGGTAAATGAACTTGTACTGAGGTCAAAAATAAAGTTTCACCAACGGTTATGATATTTCCTCAGCAGCACATTCACTATTCGAACAGCGCAACCACCATTTTTGTAAGATGAATGAGCTCAAACTAGAATCAAAAGTGACGTTACAGCGACCCTTTGGATTCTCCACTACCTTTGAAATAGTTTGTTTACGGCGCATCCACCATTTGAGTGATACATCATCATTTTTTTCAGCATTCTGATACAATTTATGAAGTGCAATTTCTATTGGCGGAACATTGAGACTGTATTGTGACTTGAAGCAAAAAAAGAACCAACCTTCCGTATATCTTCAGCGGCTTATGTAATTTTTATTGACAGGAGTCAGATGGAGAGTGCATTATGAGTGAATGAGTTCGGAATCGTTTCGAATTCATCAACAGCGCATTCGCCATTAGAGCGGCGGATCCAAACATTTTGTGAGATCCCTAGAAGTACATCTTTTTCCCGCCTGACCTAAAAAATTCATCGTAGTTGATTCAATGTGAACTGGCTCAAGGAAGATCCCCAAAACCATTTATATTGTCGCAAATGACAATCTGAACCTAGGATTCACCCGGTATGTCTCGGTGTAACCGACTTACGGCGCACCCGATACAGTAAATATAAGTACGTTGTACCTCTCGCATCGCAATGATCCGGGAACGCAAAGTTGCGATTTTTGCAAAGATGAGCAGAATCACCACATCCGGCACAATCTACACCGTCCACCGACCTTCATGGAAAAATCCAAAGGAGGGGTGAAGAATGAACCGAGGTGATAAAACCTTTGGAGAAAAAGAGGAAGGCCTCTTTTGCTTCTTTTTGGTCGGGGCTGATCGCGTGGTAGTTGTGCGGAACTGCCGGGGGCAAATCCGAAAAGTATCGTTGCGATGTACGGGGTCGACGTGGTGTTCCTTATGATGTAAGTACTCTAGTCATTTAACCATTGTTATCGTTTATTTTCAATAATCTTTGATGTTCAATAAACGTCTAAAACGTCCCCCTTTCTGGATCATTAAACTTGCGTCACTTGAACCGAAATTTACTGAAAAAGCCAAGCGAGTGAAATCCTATGCCGCCCAGTTGAAGGCAACGATCGTCCGGTATTCGGGAATATCAGAATGTCCCGAAAAGAAGCCAAGATAAGGTAAGATCACGGTGACCTTTGACAATATTGATGAGTTCCGAAAGTAATTATACAAAAGAGATTGGGTCAGGGCTCCATACGAGCTTAATAGCGCTGCAAATGAAACGTTTCAAATTACACAGCAAGTTACTGGGAAGTAGAAAGGAGCACGAAGACAAGAGGAGGCTCAGCAGGGCTCTCAACAAAACAATAAGAAGAAACGCAAAAGCTAGCTCAAGCTCTCAAAATCACAAGAAGGTACAAGAAGCTCATCAAAGCTCCGCAAGCTCCACACAAGATATGGAGATACACGATGGCCCACAAGGATTCCAAACGACACAGCAATTTCATGCACATATCAAGTCATAGGAGAGCCATTGGTCCTTCGTGGAAGAGGAGAGTATGCTCTGAACTGCACCAGATGATACAATGGGTCCTTTGTTTCACATCTGAAGCATGCAATAGCTTCGAGCTTTCTGAAATTGAGAAAGCTCTCTGTGGTGTTACAATTATTGTTATAGTCTGTTCGGTGCCTTTTTGACACTTCCTGAACCAAGCAGGATATATTTCAATAGCCGAGAGCAACAAACTTCTAGTTTATGCTACAAAAATGGTGGATGCGCTGCCCACGAGAGAACCAGATTGCTTTCTGGACGTCGCCGTCGCGTCGCCGTCGCGTCGCCGTCGCGTCGCCGTTGAGCTCAACTTGGACGCTTTGGGTTACCATTAACGCATTCGCGGTACCAGGCAAAGATGGAGATGCTGCGAAGACCTTTCAGGTTTCGATGATGGTGCAGCCTTATTGCTGGGGTTGAAATAATTATATACTTATATTATTTACACTTTTTATGATTATTATTGATGTTATTATAATTATGGCAATAAATATTTACATAATTATAACGAATCACTCCAAATTGTACAAGATTTTGGTGGATGCGCCATACCCAAGTAAGTCGTTCGAGAGCTTTGTTTTCCAAAGTAGCTCAAATTATTCGATAATATACCGCTCGTTGTGAAATACCCACTGATTATTTTATTGAAATCTGTTGTACAAAAACTTCCTGTGGCGTAACAAATAAGGCTATGGAAAACAAGCATGCTTTACGGTATCTACGCTACTGGGAGATTCCAACTGTTGCTTCTCAAGAAAGCATTTAAGACAGGAGTTTCATCTATTTTTGACTTTTGAGTTTAAATCTTCTGTATTTTGAAATTTAAATGATTGAAGTGGATCATGTGTTTAAATTAGAAAATAAGAACAAATTGGGTGATCTGAAAATCATACCCTGGGTTGTATCAAGAAGGTAATACGCGATTAACGCTAATACGAGATTAAATGAATTTGTTTCTGGTCACTCCGAGTGGGTTGACCATGGGAAATGCATGAAAGCTTCAGCTAATTAATGATTGGATCATTTTCTAATGTGAAACAAGAATTTCTGTTATTCATCAAAGAGAAGGTACTGGCCGAAAGAAATTTCACCAATCTCGTATTATGATAACAACTGAGCGTTGGTACAGGGTGTTCACGATAAAATTCACCCCCCCTCTAGGAGATTCCCCTTTGAGATATTTTGAAAAACTAAAAACTTTTTCTTAACAATTTTTTGCAGGGATCTTGAATCGATCGTCTGCAAGTTTTCAATTGGTACCGTATACAGAGTGTGACATGTAACTTTTTTATTTCAAATGCAACACCCTATATTTTATTACGTCATTTGGTGAAACCTTTTTTTCTGATTGCAAAAATATATGACATTTATGATTTATTTTGACAAGGAAACTGTCAAAAAAATAATAAAATAGGTAGTTAAATAGATTAAAACTTGAAAATTACGCGACACCCTGTATTAGAAACGAATTGGACCATTTATCTATGCAGAGTTGAATTCTGCAGATAAAGTGCTGTGAGAAGAACTTTTTTTCAAGTAAACTGTAGAAACCATAGCCATCTTACCGCGAAACAAAATTATTTGACTACCTATTTGATTATTTTTTCGACAACTTACTTGTCAAAATAAATCATAAGTGTCATATATTTGTAATCAGAAAAAAAGGCTCAATCAAATAATGGAATAAAATATAGGGTGTTGCATTTAAAATAAAAAAAGTCACATATCACACCCTGTATATACTGTACCAATTAGAAACTTTTAGAGGATCGATTTAAGGTCCCTGGGAAAAATCGTGGAGAAAAAGTTTTGAGTTCTTCGAAATATCTTGAAGGGGAATCTACTGGAGGGGGGTGAATTTTATCGTGAACACCCTGTACAACCAAAGAAAAGTGTTCGCTGCTGAAAGTCAAACTTTTGAAGAAAATAGTCGAGTAGTTGTATTTCAAGACAAGATTGAGATTTGAGATTTTGATCGCAAAGTGAAGATTCTTCATATTTAAAGTTGAATTTTGAGATAAGGTCAAAGTTTCCCATATTGAACGTCGCATTTAAAGTCGGCATTGTATTTCTGAAGTCAAAATTTTGATGCGAAAAGTCGAAATTGTAAGATACCTATTAGTCGAAGTGATTTGTGTTCTGGAATTTTCCGTGTCGGAAGTTTTCCGGTATCACCAAAACGTTCCATTCCACGTTTGGAAGCGGTTGAATTGGAATTCAAAATTTTAAGAAGAATGTCCAAATTTCTTGAAATCAAGATTTGAGTGTGGAATCGAGGATTCAAATCGAATGAAATTTTTGAACAAAGAACAAGAGTGGAATTTCCCGTGTACCGAGACTCTGATATTGGATTTCGAATTCAAGGTCAAAGTTTGAGAATGGTTGAAGACGAAATCATTAGAGAAAATAGTCAAAATTTTGTGTTGAAGGTCAAAAAGCTCAAAATTTCTGCGTTGAGAGTCGGAAATTTGAGATACCTACATTATAAAAGATTCCCGTGCTCAAAGTGCAAAGTTGAGGCTTTTTGTGTTGAAGTCAAACTTTTATCGTGTCGAAGACAAAGTTTTCTGTATTTAAAGTCGAAATTACAAGTAAACCGTCTAGATTGTTGTTGATTCTAAGATTTTTAGTCCAAAGCTGAGATGTTTCCTATTTAAGGTGGAACATTACATAAGAAAGTTGAAGTTTTCCGTGTTTGAACTCAAAATTCTGAAATAAGTCAAAGTTGCCATCTTTTAAGTCAAAATTTTCAGTCCAGAATTGACATATATTCAAAGTTTTCACTGTTGAAAACTGAAATTTTGATGGAACCTTTGGAATTTTGTTCCCCAAATTGAGGTTTTGAGTGTATTGCTGAAATTTTCCTAATTTCAACTCGAAATTTCGGGAAAAAAGTTGTAGTTTTCCGTGATCAAGAATCCGAGATTGAAGTCAAATTTTTGTGTGTTTAGGGTAGAAATCCAGAGAGAATTTACAAGTTTCGGGATCAGAATCAAAATTTCAACTTGAAAATTAATATCCTCCGTGTTCAAAGTCGAAGTTTTTTGTGTTTAGAGTCGGAATTCAGAAATCAAAGTGGGAGTTTGTTAAGTTGGAATTCGAATAATCTTTGCTCAAAGTCAAAGTTTTGACATAAATTCCGAAGTTTGGAGCAAAAAGTTTCCCATGCCTAAAGTCGAAACTCTGAGTTGAAGGCAAAATTTTGAGTTGAGAATCTACATCTCTCATGATTGTATGAAATCAAAGTTTTTTGTATTTCAAGTCAAAAGTGGTTCTTGTAGTCATATTTTTGTGACAAAAGTGTCCTGTCCCCAAATGCGGGAGTTCGACTTCCAAATCAAACTCTTTCTTGTTTGATGTCAAAGTTTTCATCGTAAAAGTCGAAATTTTAATTTCAAAGTCGAGATTTCAAGTGGCTAGTCTACGTTTTTTGTGTTAAAAGTGGCAATTTTGATACTTAAGTTAAAGTTTCCGGCGTCAAAGGTTCAAAGGTCGCTGCGAAGGTCGAGATTTTGCATTGGAAGTTGAAGTTTTGAGGGAAAAGAGGCAGTTGTTTGTATTTCAAGCCAAAATTTCAAGTTAAAAGTCGAAGTTACTCGTGTTAGGAGTCTGGAGAGGTGCAAGTAATTTCGAGATAAAAGTCAAAGTTTCTATGATTTAGGTCAAAAATTTGAGCCAATGCGACGTTTTTTGCGTTTCAAATTCTCATCTCATGTTTGAAGTCAAAACTTCGTGTTGAAAATTGAAATTTTGATATTCAAGTAGAGTTTTTTGTGTTTTGTGTTGAGAGTCAAAATTTTATTTTCAATGTCGAGAATCTGATTGCTGAGAGTTTTCCGCGTCTGAAGTCAAAGTTTCTGGTGTTTTAAGAAACTTTCTTACCTTGAAAGACGAAATATCGAAGATTCCGTCTGAATATGTTCCCAAAATCGAGATTTCCACTGTAAAGTCAACGTTTCTTGCATTTGGAGTCAAAATTCCTCGATCAAGTCAACCGACGACGTCCTTCGTGATGGAAGTGGGAATTTTGAAAAACCTCAATTTTTTTCACAAGGTCTTGATCACCAGGGTAAAGTCGACGTTTCCGTCTTCAAAGTCAACATTTTGAGATAAAAATACAGGTTTTTCTTGTTTTGATATTCAGAGATGAAAATGGTACTCCATTCAAAGTCCAAACTTTGTGTTTGAAAACAAAATATTTTGTGTTCCGAGTCAAAATCTCTAGGTCTAGAGTCTAAATTCTTTGTGTTCGAAATGGAAGTTCTTCGATACAAGTGAAAGTTCACCATGTTCCAAAATTCCAAAATAAAACAAAAATTGCGTTTGAAGTTGAAATTTCGTATTCAAAATTGGAACTTCGACACAGAGAATCGGAGTTTCTCTTGCTTGAAGGTCAAGTTTTTTGTGTGGATCGTCGCAACTGCTATCAAAAGATCAAGTTCTTCAAGTCAAGATCCAGAATTTCACGTTGAAATTCGAAATTTTACGAAAAATTCAAAAGTTGTTTTCAAAGTCGGAAATGCTTTTCATAGTCATATTTTGGTGATGCAATTTTTCTGTGTTCAAATGCGGAACTTTGAAATAGTCTTTCGTGATTCAAGTGGAAATTTCAGTTTGAAAGTCGAAATTCTAAGTGTTGAGTCAAAGTTTTTGGATTGAAAGTCTCTGGAAGCAGAAAGATTCATGTTTCAGGTTTGAATTTCAAGTGAATCGATTTTTCCGTGTTTCAAGTCCTCGTTATTTCAAGTCGGAATTTCGAGATAAAAGTCCAAGTTTTCCGTGTTTTGTGTTGAAAGCCGGAGTTTTGTTCTCAATGTGGAGATATTTGAAGTTTTTCATATTTAAAGTTGATATTCCAAGACGAAAGAATTCTACAATTAGACTTATCCCTAATATGTACAAAATTAGTATATTATAAGCTCCGCTAGTACTTACCATTTCAATATCCTTAGTTTCCATGATGAACTCAGCGATTATAAGTTTTGAAACTGCTCTTTTATAATCAGCTTATTGTGTGCGTTGTAAGGTTAGACAATAACTCACAAAGCTTTGCATAAAAGGTCCGGTTTTCCAAATTCTGTAGCAAACTTCCCATGAGAAAAAAAAGCTCTCGCATACTCAACTCAGACATTTATTCCATACTACAGTCACAGTGTTTTTTTTTTTAATACAAAAAATATACAAGTGTAGGTAGGTACACGTTTTTTATATTATATCAATATATTTACACCATGAATGCTTACACACTATCAAGGAAACATGACAAACAAAACATAATACTTCATATATAATACTGATTGGTCGAATTTCGGACCGCACTCAAGCTTTTCAAAAGGATTGCGTGATGTTCGTGATGCTGCAGAGGGCCTTAATCGGAATCGTTATAATTGCAAAGAAGATGGGAAAATGATGGATATGTGCGATGGTGTGGAGGAATGAAAGGAAAGCTGGATATGTTCACGCATTCTGTTATCATCTATAAACATACTAGGTATTTTTTTTTCCATTAAGTTTGAAGCTTATGCGTTTTCCCCTTGACGTTTGAGGGAAACCAAATCAAACGTCGGAACTAAACAAGTCGTGGGTATATACTCCAAAGATTTCGCACATTAATATTTACACTACTACAATATATTTTGTTGTTGCCGATTCCGCTTTCAGTAAAAAAGTTGAGTATAAATTGTCCTGAAGCTTAACCGGAAGGATTACAAAAGCTTCCTCGACGTAATTCAGCTGTTGCCAACTTCATGAACGCAAAACTTGCTTTGTTGAACAGCTAACTACAGACTAGTGGAAGGAAAACAGCCATAACATTGTGTGTGTGTGTGTGTAGAGACGGAAAAAGCTCAGAGGAAAGTAGGTGGGTACATAAAAAAACACTTATCTAGTGTGGGTGTGTCATTATTCATTATATACGGAAAAGCTCGTAGTATCACTGGAAGTTCCACGTCGTCTTTTTTCCATGCAGCCCTCTGTAACAAAAAAAAAACAGATACTCACAAATGTAGAACATGTAAAGTGCGTGACAAATTCAGGGAGAGCTAATTGTTTTTTTTTGTGAGGGTACGCCAAGAACGGGAACAGTAGAGAAGCGATACGCCGAGGCCGGACGGGGTGAAAACAGCGTTTACTTCAACATCACGTCCGGAAAATGTATTGTTTTATCATCTAGGGTGGCAGCCAAAAGGCAGAGAGCGGTATTTTCTCGCGAGGGTGATAAATCGTCCGGTATACGGAGCGAAAGAACTGAAAAGAGCCAGCAAGAGAGTCCGCACAGCAAAGAGATTTGTACGACGCAATAATGTGTGTGTGTGTGTGTGTGTGTGGGTGGGCAGTATCAGAAGAAAGGCTATTCATAACAAATGTTTTCATGTCAATTTCGCATGAAATCCGGAAGGCATCCGGACACTATCGAATGAGAAATAAAAGAAAAAGACGCTTTCTAAATTGCTCAATTGAATTTTGTTTGGATAATAATGATAAATGGACATTGGACGGAAAGATAAATGGAGTCGGCGGAATGCGGAGACGAAAGGGTTTCCGAGCGAGAAGTCTATTTATTTTCTCGCTGGATGGAGTTGTAAGTTTTCCCGTTCCCTCGCCGAATTTTACTCGCCGAGTGCTCTCTTGGAGCCGGTTTCAAGCTCTGAAATGCTCATCAGCAATTTTTGCGACGCTCAAGTTAGTACATTATCATCAGCATAGTCACAGTTCCTGAAATGCAGTGGGTTTAGTGAGAATTCAGTCAAAACAATGAAAAAGTCAGTGGAAATATCTTTTGATTATAGTGAAGATCTTATCAGTCACAAGTAGTAACAATCAATGTTTTTCTTCTGAGTTTGAGAAAGTGCCTCCAGCACTGGCCGTCATGATTTTTACTCAGTTACAATTCAAAATTGATGATTCAAGCAAAATTTTCACTACGGGATTATTGAATTCAGAATAATTCTAGCTATGAAGCTCATACATGAACTTGCAAAAATTTTCATTGCAAGTGAAGTTGAGTTGCAAGCAAGCAGGTTGAGTTGGCGGAACTTTCACTACGAAGTTGATAAATCTAGCACCATTTGTGCTATGAAGTTGATAAATTCAGAGAAACTTGCGCTTTGCACTACAAAGTGACGGCTTCAGTGAACCTCTTACCGAAAAGCTCAAAAATGAAGCAAAAAAGTGCTATGGAGTTGAACAATAATTCAGCTACCAAAATTCTTGCTACCAAGTTGATAAATTGAGATATCATCGCTATGAAGTCGATGCATTCAAAGAAATCTTTGCTACGAAGTTTCACTTTGACGATGGTGAGAGTTTTACCATAAATTTGAGGAATTTAGCAAGACTTCAACTAGAAAGGTTGATTTTTTTGTCAGGATTCTTGATATGAAGTCGACAAATTTTGCATAATTCCCGCTTTGAAGTAATAAATCCCGACACAATCTTGCTACAAAGTTGATCGTTTTTGCAGTAATTAAACTATGCAAATGAAGTACTCAGTGCCAGTCCCACTTCGAAGCTGGTGGACTCAAGAAAATTCCTGCTATCGCTATGACGTCGTCAACTTTGACGGAATTTACACCACAAAATAACTGAGTTTAGCAAAATTCTAGAAAGGGAGTTGGTGAATTCAGCAGAATCTTACTATCAAAACGACAAAATCTCTCGCTTTGAAGTTGATGAGCTAGACACTCACAACACAGTTTATGGATTAAGCACAATCCGGGATGAGCAATCGATGAATTTTAAGAAATTCTCAATCTAAAATTGATTTGGCGAAAGCCCCACAACGAAGTCGATGAAATTTGCTCAATCATCGAAATATGAAAAGTACGGAGTGATCAGTCGACAGAAGTCCCAGTCTTGCTAGAAAGTTGATAGCTTGAGGGACATTTCCACTATGGAATTGAAGGATCCAGATTAGTTCCAGCTTATAAATTTAATGAATTTAAAAGACTTTTCACTGCGAAGTTTATTGACCTTGATGAACTATAACTATGAAGTTGATGAATTTAGCAACGTTTTCACTGTAAGGTACAAAGCTGATGAATTCAGTGAAGCTTTTACCAAAGAAGTTCATGTGCTCAACAAAACTCTTGCTATTCAGTTGAGTTCAGCAAGATTCTTGCTATAATATCATTAGGACATCTTGACTATATGAACTTGATGAGTTCAGAGAAATTTTTGCTACAAAGTTGCACAGTTCTAGGAGTTGATGAGTTCAGAGAAATTCAGACTACAAAGATGAATAGTTTGGCATACCAAGCTCGCACCACAAAGTTGATGAATTCGGCACAAATGATGCTATGAAGTGACGAATTTGGATAGAATCCCGCTACAAAATTGTTGACTTTGACAGAATTTTCATGATAAAATTAATTGACTAACGATAAACCAAGCTATGAAGCTGATCAGTGATCACTCTGGCAAAGCTGTCAGTGCAAAATTCACGGAATTAGCACAAATTGTGTCTAAATTGATTAATTCAGCAAAATCTTCGATATGAAATTGATGACTTTAGCGAAAGTTTCGCAACAAAGTTGGTGACTTCAGCAAAAATCCTTACTTGAAATTTGTATAATGTGGCACAATTTTGCTACGAAGTTTATGATTAGGAAAAGTTTCCATTACAATTTTGGTGAATGCAGCGAGAATATTACTATAAAGTTGAAGGCTCTCTTGAAGTTTCCCACTATGCAGTTTATGGATTGGACAAAACTGTTACAACAAAGTTGATAAATCATCAGGCTCCATACCAGCTGAGCAACTGATGTTTTGGGAGAATTTCTCGATATGAAATTGATTGATATGGCAAACAAGAGTCTTACGAAGAAGCTGAAGAATTTTGTGGAATTATTGCAATATAAATAGCATGAAGCGATGGATATGAAAGAAGTCTCGCTTGGAAATTGAGAACTGGCACAAATCTTTTTCTATGGAAATGATGAATTCAGCTCAATTTCCACTATATAGTACATGAATTTTGACAGATTCTCACTAAAAAGGTTCCTGATCTGGCAAAACTATCACTACTTGGTCGATGAATTCGGGATCATTTTTGTTATAGAGCTGATGAATTCAGAAGAATTTGTGATACGAAGTTGATAGCTTCAGTGAAACTCTCGCAAAAATGTTTATAGGGTTAACAAAACTCATGCTTTTCAAATTCCAAGTTGTTTCAGTCACGCCACGTTTTGTTGTTTCGGAAAAAGCGAGGAAAAAGGTTTCCTATTTGACAATTGTTCCGAGAAAAAACCCTTATTGACTATGAAGTGCTTGTTCTGAAGTGATTGACGTTGATGAATTTTGATGGAATTTAGAGAAGTTTTTGCTACGGAGTTGTTCGTTTGACGATGGCGAGATTTTTTCTATAAAATAGACTAACTTAGCAAGAGCTCAACTGCAAAGTGATTATTTTCTAGAGTTCTCGTTATAAAGTTGAACTGTGGACATTTTTGCTCCAAAAAAATTAATTTGAGCGAAATCTTGCAAAGTTGACAAGTATTGCGGTATTTAATGGTTGAAAGTGACCTACTTTGTGCAATTCTCACTTCAAAGTTGGTGAATATAACACAGTTGTTGCTTTAGAACTGCTGGATTCAGCAAAATATCAAATATAAGGTTGATAAATTCCGTGTGATTTCTACATGGATGTGGAATCCAATAAGATTCTTATCACATAGTTGATGAGTGCACTACAATTCCTGCAACGAAGTTAAGGAATTCAGAGAAATGCAAGGTATAGAGTTGAAGTACTTAAAAAAACTCGCTATAAAGTTCATAGATTAAGCTTGATTGACGCTTTGGAGTGATGAATTCGTAAAGATTCCGGCTACAAAATTGTTGGCTTCAGCGGAATTCTCAATTTCAAATTGATGGGTTCACACAATTCCAGCTATGGAATTGATTACTTTGACCAAATTCTTACAACAGAAATGACAAAATTAGCACAAATTCTTGCTACGGAGTGACCTACGGAGTAATAAACTCTGGGTGGAATCTCACCATGGAATTGATGAATTTGAAAAAAACCTTCGATATAATACGAAGTTTATGAATTAAAAAAAAAATCGCTACAAAATTTATCATTTCAGCGAAGTTCTCTTTGTTTATTCGATTATCTTGGTGAAACTCTCACTGAAAGTTGATGAATTTTCATGAAAAGGAAAGAAGCCTCGCTAGAAATTTGATGACTTCAAGGAAATTCTTAATATAAAAATGTATAAATCCGCTCAATTCCAGCTATTGACTTGATGAGTTTGGAGAAACTTTCATTACAAATTTGAATAATCTAGTGAAACTATCACTACAAAGTTGATGAATCTATCACCATTTTTGCTATAAAGTTGATAAATTCAGAGAAAGTTGCGCTACAAAATTGATGGTTTTGATAAAACTCAGCAAGATTTCTGCTTGATTGATGAATCAACATATCATCACAATAAGAATAAATCACGAGAAATCTTTGCTACGATTTTGATGACAATGGCAATAATTGTGAGACTCAGTTGACGAACCTAGCGGAATCTCAACTACGGATTTGATCACTTGTCAAAGTTCTCAATATGAAGCTGATGGATTTATGAATAATTATTCTCCTTTAAAAGTTATGAGTTTGGACAAAATCTCGCAAAGTTGATCAGTGTGGCGAGATCCGAACTTTGAAATTGGTCTATTGAGTGTGATTCTCATTTTAAAGTTGGTTTGATGACTTCCCTGGAATTCTCACGTGAATGTTGAATTCAACGGAGCTCAAATCACAAAATTGTTCATTTGTCAAAACTCTCACTACAAAGTTAATAAATTCAGAACAGTTACAGAAATTTTCACTGTAAAATCATTGAGCTGAGCACACTTCTAGCTATGTAAATGATCACTTTGGCGAAGTTCTCACTAGAAAGACAAGAGAATTAGAACAAATTCTCGCTACCAAGTGATGTAATTGGCTAAAATCTTGCTACAATATTGATGAATTTTGAAAATTCTTTGGCACCAAGTAAATGACTAACGGAATTTTCGCTATGAAGTTAATGAATAAACAAAAATATCACTACAGAATCATGAGTTTAGCAATATTTTCACTGTGAAATCGAGAACTTTCTTAAAGTTCTTACTATGTAGTGAATTGAGTAAAATCTCCACAGCAAAAATAATGAATTGGACACAATTCTAGCTGAGCAATTTAAGGACAAGGAATTATTCCCAATAGAGAATTGATTTATATTGCGTAAGCCTTACTACGGAGTAGACAAAACACACACAATTATCGCTATAATAATCATAGCATAAAGTCATCGAATTTTGACTATTTTGAGAAATCATCACCGCAAAGTTGATCGATCTGGCATAACTCTCACTATAAAATTGATGAATTTAGACCGATTTTCGTCATTGAGTTTATAAATTCAGAAGTAATTAAGATTATTGTGGTGAAACTTCCACCAGAAAGTTGATGAACTCGAAATTTGACGAAAGGATCATCACTGGGTTTATGAATTTAGCCCAATTCTAGCTATAAAATTCATTACAACGGCGAAGTTTTCTATTCAAAGATGACAAATTAGCACTACAGAGTTGATGAATTCAGCAAAACTTTTACTGTAAGATTGACGACTCTCAGAAATTCTCACTATGTTGTTGATGAATTAGACGGAATACTCGATAAATACAGTCGATGAATTATCAAGTACAATCCTAGCTGAGCAATCGATGGATTTAAAAAAATTCTCAATGGAGAATTGATCGACTTGGCGAAACTATCACATCAAAGTTGATGAATATAGCATCATTTTGGTCATATAAAGTTGATCATATCAGAGAAATTTGCGGTACGGATTCAATGGTTCCAGTAGAACTTCCACCAAGAGGTTAATGGCCTCAGCAAGTGACGTGCTGTGTAGTTGGATTCAGCAAGATCCCCGCTATAATGTTGATGATGATGATGATGAATGTTGATGCATCAAGATATCACTATAAAGTTGACGAATTTAGCGGTGGTGAATTTACTTTGTGTTCAGCAAGATTCTGGCTATGGAATTGATGAATTTACAGAAATTCAAATTACAGAGTTGATCAGGTTGAGAGAACTTTCACTACAAAACTGATGAATTCAGCACAATAATTGTAGCTAGAAAGTGATAGATAAGCAAAAATCTCGCTACAAAACTATTGACTTGAGCGGAGTTTTCACTACAAAATTGACAAATTTGTCACAATTCCAGCTATGAAGTTGATGCTTGGACTGAATTGTAACCACAAGGACGACTTGTGAGAACTGGAACGATAGAATTGGCGTACCCAGTGAGATTTTCACTTGAAATTTGGTGAATCTGACACATTTTTTTGCTATAAAGTTGATGAATTTGGAGAAACTCTCAATCCAACTTTGTTACTGTTTCGAACTACTCACTATGTCAATAAGGAATCAGGCGGAACTATTGCAGCAGAATTGATAAATTGAGCAGAGTAGCTGAGCAACTGATCAATTAGGGAGAATTGTCAAAAAAAATTGAACGAATAAGATTCAGATTCTCAGCTACAAAGTCTATGAATTTGAAAAAATCCTCACTACAGAATTAATTGATTTGGCAGAACCATCACTGAAAAGTTCATGGATGTAGCTTTTTTGGAATTCAAGCATCCAATAGCCTTAAGATTATGAACCATTTGTTTTTGTATGACTGAAACATTCAACTTTTCCATCATCAAAGATTTGGTTATTCAATCATTAGGACTGCAAAAAGCATTGGATAGCTCACAGCTAAAGCTCGAATTGGCCCGATGTGAAATAATGGTACAAATTGGCCACAAAACTAAGAGCACAAACTGCTTAGAATTGAACCAAAAACTCGCAAGTTCTCGATTTGGAATCTATTGCTGTTTCTCTTAAAATCACTTCTGGGAGCTTCAAAGCTGTTATCGTCAAATTCGCACTCGAGGCGGAATAAAAGGTCGACAACCAAATTACATATCCAGTTTTTTATGGCACGGAATTGTGTTCGAAAATAGAACTGGGATCAGTTTCAGCCCCATTGGGTCGCCAAATTGTTTTCAGCCATATTGGCGTTTTCGTCACCACCTTATGCGATCGGACTTTTTTTTCAATTGAAACTAAATTGTCAGAGCGTCGCCCACGTTGCGGAAATTTCAAATTACGTGGTGCCTTTCTCACACACACACACCTCACGCCTCTCTTGATTTATGTCGCCAAACTTTCGCGATAAAGGTATAAATAACGCACAGCGCGCGCCATCTATAAAACGGCTCCGCATCAGGACTGGAGAGGAAAAAAAAAGATATAAATAACTCTTTTCACAGCCCTTTCAGAAACTTTACAATGTCACCGTCCATTACGAGTGTTTACTTGAGGCGAGTTTTGTCTGGCGCTGACAGGCCTGCCAACCACTCAAATCCTGAAATTGTAGCGTGAGGTCGGTTGTGTACGCGTGTGCTAATCAAAAATGTCTATTCTGATCCTGGATGATCTGCTGATGAGATCTGGCTGTTTTCCAGCTTCCTCCAGGCAAATTTGTACAATTCACGGGTTGTTATGCCAGTTCGTTATAATTTCATGGAACAATATCTCTAATAATCCTTTGTCCAACTGTTCGCAAGCATATGTGTGTGTCCTGGACAGATGTTTATGTAAACGGCGGATGATGAGGATGCGAAAGAATAATTATCGATGTACTCACTGGATGATTGGAATCGCGAAATTTTCGTTTCAGACGCCGTTCTCGTCGAAAGCCACCTTCTTCGCCGAAGCCGTCCTTTTGTTTCAGCTGCAGAAACCGGAGGGCCTGTCCATTTCGGAACGCAGAATCATGGCGTTTTTCAGCTCCAGCTCGATCTCGACCGATTTTTTATTGCAGTTCGAGGCAGGGCCGCCGTCGAAATTTATCAAGTTGGCATCCTGCGTGTTTTTCCTTGCCAGCGTGTTTTTTCGGTATATGCTCTGGTTATCAATTGTCGTGCCCTGGAAAAATTGCGAGAAAGAT
Organism: Anaspis maculata; assembly: GCA_949128115.1. NCBI lineage: Eukaryota > Metazoa > Arthropoda > Insecta > Coleoptera > Scraptiidae > Anaspis > Anaspis maculata. The sequence goes on from OX421966.1 coordinate 314,699, forward strand.
TATATAAACTACTTTTAGCATGCATAAAATTTAACTGCAGTCTGTACAACTCATCACTATATTCAAGCATATAGCTACGGTCTGTGGAATTAGGCTTCAAATCTCAAAAAAAGCTGGCGGATATACAATCCGTTCCTCAGGGAACTTCCCTGTGTGCACAGGCCTGATTTGTTAAACGCTACAGTAAACTGTGCCTTCGTACCTATTTAGGTGATAGCTAGAGCTTGAGTGCTAGAGATAATTAAGTATTTAGAGGCGGTGTTTACTTGGGTATGCCGTCTGTACGTCGAATTGAAGCTGGTTTCGCAATTCGCTGTGGACATGGCGTTTCTCGGCCACCTGGGATCCTGACAGCACAAGTAGCGATTAAAGTGCGCCCTGAACACGCCGCTGACGCAATATAACGCCACCGGGTTGACACAGGAATTCAAGAAGCTGAAACACAAAAATATTTAATTAGTGAGCCGGCGGTGAGCTGAGCATGGGTACGGCTGGTCGGGTGGGAAAAAAAGAGGGTGGCAGAGCTGGAAAATAACCAGAAAAATATATAGGTAGGAATAGGGATGAATACAATCCGATCTGAATGTGCTTATTTGGGCCAGCCAATCACTCGAACAACTTTTGCGAACTATTTATATACAGGGTGATTTTTTGAAAAGTTTCCACCTCCAATATTTTCCCGCACAAATTTTTTTTGCAAAAAAGCCAAAACAGGTCGATTTTCTTTTCGAGGAGGACATCTAACCAGCGTATTTTCAATCTTACTGTTTCATCCCCCTAGGCAGGGTGACTATCCCTTCCAAAATCTTAAATGGGACCCAATGTGTATCTTAGGGGTCAAGATACACATTGTTTTGAAGGTCATTCAATTCTCTTTATAGTGGTGCATCTAAAATGAAAATCTAACCATCCGTTCTCAAACTATGAATTTTTCAAGCCAGGAACCTTCGCTGAATAAATTTTTGTTTTTATTATGCATTGGCGTATCAAGAACCGCCAACACACGTCTATTTCAATCAAGTATTAGGGGAAGGGGCATTTTTTGACAGATCGTTGAGATACGTACCTCTCACCCACTCCTTCGCCCCCATCAACAACCCCTTGGAAATCTGAAATGGGATATGAGCCATCTTGTGATACCTCATTTGAAAGGGGTATCAATAATTCGCCAGTGCATTCGATTCTAATGAAGTCGTCAACAGGTGCCTAAAACTCAACGATCATTTTGGAAAAATTATTCAGAAAGCATTTTTATTCAAATAATTTCTTTTATTCTGAAAATGCAAACGTTTCAACAGACAGAAGCAAGTGGAACTGAAAAAAGTCAGTAGTTACAATCACAAAAGATAAGATAAATTTTTTACTTCAGTTTTTCCCAGTTTTTCAGGTACATTATTTTGTTTTCTACAATACACTAAGTGTACCGTATTCGACGTCGGTTGAATTGTTACATGTAAAAAATGGCTTACGCTGTTGCCGAGAGGGTTGAAGTAATTTTGATTTATGGTGCAATGAACTGTTACCGAGCCACGGCCAGAGTTTTCAGTGAAAGACATCCAGATAGACAAATGAGCCATATGTACGTCAGAAAGCTTTTACGAAAATTCCAGGAAACGGGGTCGGTGAAGAATGTGAATAGAAGAGGTAACGTGGTGGTAGATGAAATGGCTCAGATTGAAGTACTAGGTCATCTGGCTTTGGATCCAACTAACTCTTTGCGTCGGATTTCTGCAACTACAGGACTTTCGTACTCATCCGTGCGCAAAGTGACAAAACTTCATAAATTCCGTCCATACAAAATGAAAGTGATGAATGCAGTTTCTATTTAAACGGCTGTGTAAATAAACAAAATGTGCGTTATTGGAGTGATGAAAATCCACGCATTTTCAGAGAGGGACATACGCAAGCTCCTCAAAAATTGAATGTTTGGGCAGGAATACTTGGAGATGCGGTAGTCGGTCCCCTATTCATTGAACAAACATTGAATGGTGATGTGTATTTGGACTTGCTGGAGAATACCATCGATCCTTTAATAACCGATGAAGTTGAAAATCAACGTGATCAAGGTGAAAATCCGATCCTGGATGAAAATGGGCTATTCTTTCAGCAAGATGGAGCCCCGCCTCATTACGCTGTCAATGTGCGAAACTGGCTCGACCAGAGATTTCCGAATCATTGGATTGGCAGGCGTGGAGCGATAGAATGGCCACCTCGATCATCAGATTTGACAAGTCCCGACTTCTTCCTCTGGGGTCATCTTAAATCTGTTGTCTTCAAAACTCAGCCAGTGTATTTGGTAGATTTACGACAGCGGATAGTTGACGAATGCAGAAGGATTCCTAGAGAAACGTTCTCTAGAGTGAGACAGGAATTCAAAAATCGTCTCTACTACTGCATGGAGAATAACGGTGGTCACTTTGAGCATCTTTTGTGATTGTGACTACTGACTTCTTTCAGTTCCACTTGCTTCTGTCTGTTGAAACGTTTGCATTTTCAGAATAAAAGAAATTATTTGAACACAAATGCTTTCTGAATAATTTTTCCAAAATGATCGTTGAGTTTTAGGCACCTGTTGACAACTTCATTAGAATCGAATGCACTGGCGAATTATTGATACCCCTTTCAAATGAGGTATCACAAGATGGCTCATATCCCATTTCAGATTTCCAAGGGGTTGTTGATGGGGGCGAAGGAGTGGGTGAGAGGTACGTATCTCAACGATCTGTCAAAAAATGCCCCTTCCCCTAATACTTGATTGAAATAGACGTGTGTTGGCGGTTCTTGATACGCCAATGCATAATAAAAACAAAAATTTATTCAGCGAAGGTTCCTGGCTTAAAAAATTCATAGTTTGAGAACGGATGGTTAGATTTTCATTTTAGATGCACCAGTATAAAGAGAATTGAATGACCTTCAAAACAATGTGTATCATGACCCCTAGTCCCATTTAAGATTTTGGAAGGGGTAGTCACCCTGCCTAGAGGGATGAAACAGTAAGATTGAAAATACGCTGGTTAGATGTCCCCCTCGAAAAGAAAATCGACCTGTTTTGGCTTTTTTGCAAAAAAAATTTGTGCGGGAAAATATTGGAGGTGGAAACTTATCAAAAAATCACCCTGTATATAAAAATCGCTGGATGAACTGATAACGTTTGAACTGGTTAATAAATTGATAACTTGAGCAAAATCTTCATCATGAGATAACTAAATTTAAAACAATTCTAGCGCTAGATTAGATAAATTTGAAGTAATTTGCACTGCAAAGTTGATTGATTTGGCGAGACTACCACTACGAAGTCAATGAATGCACCACAATTATTGCTATGAAGTTGATACATTCCAAGAAAATTGCGCTACAAAGTTGATGGCTTCAGAGAAACTCTTACCAAAATTCATGAATTCAGGAAAAATTGTGCTATGGAATTAAATTCAACATGATTCTCTCTATAATATTGATGAATAATTGAGATATCTCATGTTTCTGTATCATCATTCATCACTGACACCAGAAAATTATAAAATACCTTAGGCTGAGGTTATTGTGGACTTGTGGAGTTTCAGTAAACTATAGACTAGACTATGAAGTTGACGAATTCAATAAACTTCTTTATGAAGCTCACGATTTTGACGATGGCGTTCTTACTACAAATTTGATGAATTTGCTTATCCGCTTCAAAACGATGAATTCCGACAAGATTTCGCGACAAAAGTGACCACTTTGATGAGATTCAAGCTATGGAATTGATGGATTTGGTGCGATTTTTGCTGAGGAGTTGGTAAATTCAACACAAATCTTGCTTTATAATTGATAAATTAGCGAAATGCTCACTATAAGGTCGATGACTTCCGTGAACTTCTCACGTGGTTGACGAATTCAAGAAGATCCACACCAAGTACACAGGATGATGATCTAAGCCAAAATCTAGCTGGAAGTTGATGGATTTGGAAAATTTCTACGTCAAAAATAGATAATTTGGCGGAACTTTCACTACAAAACTGATCTGGTAGAATTTTCGGTATGATATGTGATGAATTTGGCGTAAGTCCCACCACAACGTTAATGACTTGAACGGAAAATTCACTATGAAATTGATGAGTTCAGCACAATTTCAGATATGGAGTTGATGACTTTGGAGAAAGTCTTACAACAAAATTTTTTTTTTTTGAGCAAAACCATCGCTATTTAAATCAAAAACGGATTTCGCTATACAATGATGAATTTGGTGGATGTCTTGCTCAAGGTTGATGAGTTCAGCAAAATTTGCACTATGGAATCACTGAGTTCAGCGTGGTTCAATCTGTAATTGATTGATTGGAAGGAATTTACACTGCAAAGTTTATTGATTTCGCAAAATTATCACTACGGAGTTGATGGATTTAGCAACATTTTTGCTATAAAAATGACGAGACTAGAAAGAATTTGCGCTACAAAGCTGACGACTTTAGTAAAACTCTCACCAAAGGCTGATGAACTCGGCGAAACTCCTGCTATGAAGTTGAATTCAGCAAGATCCCTGCTATGATGTTGATGGATTGAGATACCGTCATTATGAAGTTGATGAATTCAGAGAAAATTTCGCTGCGGAATTATTGACTTTAACGATGGCAAGACTCTCACTATAATGTTTATAAACTTAGGAAGATTCCAACTACTGAGTTGATTGTTTTTTTTTTGAAGTTCTCAATGCAAGTTTTATGAATTTTGCACGATTCTTGCTTAGAGTGCCAAATTTGGACAACATCTATTTACAAAAGTGACCATTTTGAAGGAATTCGAACTATGGAATTGATGAACTTGGTGCGATTTCCACCTAGGAGTTGGTGAATCTGATATAGACTGAGATCATTTTTAAAAAAGTGGCCTGGAACGTGGTTCTAGAGGCAAGTCATGTTAAAGTTTGGAAACATATGTTTTGAAGGTATTTGGACCTCGCTGAATACGAAAACCATTGTTGCCAAGCCGGATTTTGCACCGGAAGCCCGCAATGGGGGGTTAGATGGGAGAAAATACCAAAAATTACCATTTTTCACCATTTTTATTGCCGGGACTGAGAACTGTCATTGATGTTGAGTGAACTACATCGTATTCGGATCCACTGAGGTCTTATACCATCATCTTGACTTAATTACTGTCAAAGTTTCTAGAAGGGGAGACTGGCGGGGGGGGGGGGGGGAATGTTGACTGTGCAGATGATTCTTAATTCTTTTCTTTCGATTTTGAGTGAATATAAACATGTTTGGTATCGTTTCCGACTAAATTTCACATTCTCAGCTCAATTATGAAGTCCAAATTGCAATAGGAGCGAGTTTGAACAAATTCCAGATGATAAAACATGGTTTTTGTCAATTTTTTTTGTGAGTCTTCAAACTATGTTATTTTATTGCAAATCGGCATTTTTCCAGAAAATTCTTGCGTAGTTCATTGGTTGTATTCCACACAATAAAGTCACGTAATTGGTAGGTAGTAATAGCGCATATAATTGATGTGCCCCTACCTTTGAAAATCTAAAAAAAATATTTTTTTTGTGTAAATTGTTTGGCGCTTATTTTTTGTTATTGTTTCATTGGATGATAAAAAACTGTGGTTCTCTTACTCATAATTATAAAGTTAACTTCAGTTGAGATATTCCAGCATGTACTTTTTTCAAAAGAAGAGCTTTTCATGCCAGAATCTGATGCCCAGTGGGCAAGAGTCCTCTCAGAGAGGTCTGAGGTGTTTCATTGACTCCAGAAAAGGTTACCTTTTCCGAACTTCTTTGAGGTGTCCTATTGAGGTCTAAGGTAGGTTATTTTTTTCAACCTCTTTGTGATGTTCTCTTGAGCTCCAAAAATGTTAACTCTTTTGAACTTTTTTGAAATGTTCTATGAAGCTCTGAAGTTGACGCGCAATTATTGCTCTGATCAAGCTCTGAAGTATGTTACCTTTTTAAAACGTATTCAAGATGTTTTGTTAAGCTCCAAAAAAGGTTACTTTTGTCAAACTTCTTTGGTAACTATGTTTAATTATGCTCTAAAAAATGTTACCTTTTTCGGATTTCCACGAGATGATCTACCAAACTTCCAAGAAAAGTTACATTTTTCGGGGTGACGGAAAAAATATCGAAATACGAAAGGTCAAAAACAAAACATCGAATGCGTAAAGTCAAAAAACAGAATAACGAACCACAAAACATCGAAATCACTATTGTCGAAAGTACAAAAGGTCGAAAACCAAAAGATCGAAATTAGGATCGAAAAGCAAAACATCAAATAATAAAATGTCGAATAACACAACGTCGAACTAGAAATACCTGTTTTAAATGTATTACAATTTGGTTCGATTAATGGGCTGTGACTCCCTCAGAGAGCACTGGAGGAAAAAATTTACTGTCACTTTTCTACTTATTCTTCTGAGAGAAATCACCTCCTGAAGTATTGTGCAAGGTCACTGAAACACCTGTATATTTTTTCAAAATCTAATCAGCGTCTTTGGCGCAAAGTTAGCTTGAGCACATCATGATCTGTGTACGTGGACCTCGTCAGGTTCAGTATTTTTTTTTTAAGACCTGATTTATAACTTTTCGATGCAAATTTAACTTGAAACATGAAGCTGTGTACATGAACCTCATCGTCAGGTTCAGTTTTTTTTTCTGCAGACCCGATCAGGCTTATTTGAATCAAAAGGATGAGAAAGAAGAAAGAAAAAAACACTCACTGGAAGATCCAAGTTTTTGAATCCCGGCCAGAATGAGCCGCTTCACTACGGCTACAAGGCAAGGTTTGCACACCTGATTCGGTTTTCTGATGCAAAATTCACTCTGAAACGTGAAGCACATGGACCTCATCAGGTCTAGTAGTTTTTTTTTGATGACCTGATTCAGTTTTTCGACGCAGAATCAACTTGGACTCATAAATCTGTGTACATAGACCTCGTCAGGTTCAGTTAATTCTTTTCAAGGCCCGATTAGGTTTTTTAACGGAAATTAAGTTGGGCTAGTAGATTTTTGACTCGGTTCTTCTTTCTTCCGTCCCGAACTCTCAAATTATTTGTCTCTTTATCGGCACAATTAGAGGCCGCACGCATACTTTGATTTTGAAGGAGTTTCTGAGGAGAATCTCTTTGGCGGAGTTTTTCTTTCTCGACCTTTTGCTTTTCGACGTTTTGTTTTTTAACCTATTGTTATTCGGCAATTTAGCTTCTCTAGCACAGACCTTAGTTTCAGTGATCCACGTAGTGACCCCGCCCTCTGCTGGACAGTTCTGCCAAAACTGTATGACAGCGACCACTTTCCCATTGCAATTTGTTATAGAAAAAACCACCTCAGTGACTCCCATAAACCTTTGGTGAACATAGTTGACGAGAAATTGTCTACTTTCTCCCTTCAGGATGACATTAATAAAAACGTTCAAAAATTCTCCAAGATCATAACTGAACCAGTCGAACAAAGCATCGAAAAAAAAAACTGTCACCACAAACCACAGCCCAGTGCCCTGGTGGGATCCTAAATGCAGTCTTGCCGTCAGGGAATCCAAAACTGCCTTCAACAGATATAAAAAACAACCTGGCATCGAAAATCTGATCGCGTTCAAGAAACACAGAGCAAAAGCCAGGTTCGTCCTTAAAGTAGCCAAAAAGTCATCTTGACTGAACTATGTCTCCACTCTCACTGGTCCCACTCCCCTGAAGGAAGCCTGGTCCAAAGTGAACAGAATAAAGGGCCTCAATTGCAACCCCTCTTCCGTAACAGCGCTGAAAGACAAAAGTAACAACCCAATCACTTCCAACGACGATATTGTTTATCTACTAGCAAATCAATTCTACAAGCACTCCAGCGACGACTTCTACATGAATGAATTCCTGAAAATTGAGTCAAAAAAAAAAAAGATCCAACTCAATATGAACAACTCCGAAGACCCTGTTCAAAATCCGAATTGGATGAAGCCCTCAAAAACTGCAAAAATTCAGTCCCAGGCCCCGACTCCATCCCCTCCACTTTGTGCAAATCACTTGAAAAAACTATTAACAACATACTAAAATGGTTTCTTGAGGCGAACAATCTACTGTCCAACCTCCAGAGCGGTTTCAGAATAAATCGATCAACCGTAGATTATATGGTCCTCCTGCAATCTGAAATTCCAGAAGCCATTGCTACCAATGAGAAGCCAGGAGCCGTGTTTTTTGACATTGAAAAAGAATATGACACAACATGGAGACACGGCATACTGTTGAAACTCTTGAAGTGTAAGGTCAACGGTAACATGGTCACTTCCATAAGAAACTTCCTCTCACACAAAACTTTCAGAATGAAAAAATATAATGTCTTATCTGAGCGATTCGTCCAGGAAAATAGCATCGCTCCGGGTTCAGTCGTCAGCGTCACCTCATTCCTTGTTGTGAAGTGAAATGAAGTCCCATTGAAAATCAAGCTGCCAGTTAGAAGTGCTCTGTACACCGATGACCTGGTAATTTTTTGTGAAGGTAGGTACTAATGAACGGAAAATAGAAACTCCGCTACAGGTTGCGATCAATGAGATCGAAGAGTGGGCTGTGCACTGTGCAGTCAGGTTTCAGATTTTCTCCTTTGAAGTCTAAGGTAATGATCTTTTCCAGAAAGTACAAAGCAAGCCCCAGAGATTGAACAGGTTCATGAACTGCGATTTTTTGGTCTCATCTGGGACACCAAACTAACCTAAAAACCCTATGTTAAACAACTGAAAGCTGAATGCGCCAAAAGGTTGAACCTGTTGAAGACTATTTCTCACCGTCACTGGGGTGCTGAGGAAGATCTTCTTCTGACTGTTCACAGAGCCCTAATCAGGTCGAAACTTGATTATGGGTAAATTGTATACTCACATGTCGGAATCCGGGGCAATTAATAGGCTGACTAAGCTGCCAGTGGGGCGGTAAATCAACTGGAGCACACTGATTTCAAAATCACTGAGTTTGACTTGAAGAATCATTACAAAACAGCCATACGTGAAAAAATTATCAGATCCATGTCCAGCTATAGATCACTCACAATTCAGATCAGTTCAGCCATCTTGAGGATCATACCTTTAAAACCGTCCCAAACAGAAGGGAAGAAACAAAACTGAATCGTGTACTAATCGAACACATGCCTATGACACATTCCTTCATTTTGTCAAAAGGAGAGCTCCCAGGATGTCTATACTGTCATGAGGTTCGAGTCATTATTCCACACCTTTTGTTCAACTAGGGACTTTTGAGACAAAGACAACAGGCAGGGTTTTCAGATGAAGTTTCCCTTACTCCAATGGTTACTCAGTATGGCAATTTTGGTGTGCTGATGGATTTTCTGGAGGACTCTGGCATTTTAAAGCTGATCTAAAAACAAACCATCCCCTAATACCACGTCAAAACCAGTCAGGAATACTGCGGACTCACCAAGCATTTTCAAACCACCCGACGTTTCCACTCATACTTTTTTCTACCAAGTCATAGTATTTTCTGGAAAATAGAAACAAAAATCCAAGACAACCGGAAAACATCCACCATACAATGTTGTTGAACGACTTTGGCAAATGGACCGGTAAAACCCTGATCAGGGAAAAAGCGCAAACAGCTAGCGTTCAAACCAGTTTTACGCCGGGTCGTCCAAAAACACTCCAAAGTTTCTAAAATCTCCAAACCTGAAAACCAGAGAGTCGAGTTATGCTGTTGATGTTCTGCTCACTGGGTTTAAGTTGTGGTAGATCATGAGAAGACACGTTCACTTGCTGAAAGTTGCGAGTAAGCTTTCCGCTCTCCTTGAGCTACACGGCTCGAAGACTTCAAGCCTTTTTCATAGCCAGAATATCACTCAAACTCCATCAAAACTAGGGCATTAATGCACGGACACAACAACATAGTTGCGTCCTCCACAAACAAAATCTTGCAAACTCCCATAAATCTTGCACCGTCTGATATCCAGCGGAAGTTAACCGAATCACCTCTCCAACTTATGAATACCATTAAAGACACTCCGCGTCTGAACTTTGCACACCGCAAAAAACTCCTCCGTGCGTCTCTCTCCAAAGCCGAAGTTTTCCGTCGTCTCAGAATTGATTCTTCAGTTCTTTTTTTTTCACGCTTCTCTCGGAAAATTAGGGGTTTATCGCCCGCGACTTCTTGAGCCCGCACGCGTGGAGCCCCGACGCGAATATAAAGCTCGCCGTTTGCGATTCGCAGACGGATCTGTGGAAAATTTGAAATTGAAATTTGATGTTTTTGTGTCCCATTGTTGTTTCGGCATATACACACGGAGAAGCCTTATGATGAATGCTTTGTGAATTCCTCGGCGGTTCAAACAATATGATTCGAAATTTAGTGCGCGCGTGGAGCTTTCGTGTGGCGTACGGCTCCTCCGCCATTTCGTCTCCGTTCCAGAATTCCGACCTAAACCTCAAGTTTCCACCCAGTTCGCCTTTCCGCACTAATTAACGAAAGACTGAGGTTTATTTAAGTGGCCGCCTTGTATAATTTCGCCGGCGAAAGGTATCCGTGCGTGTTTCATCGTCAAAATTCTGTAGCAAGTAGCAATTATTCTCCGAATAATATCATATAAGTACTATACAACAACAACTCCTCTGCGTAGCTAACAGTTACTTGCTACATAATACAAAAAGTTTGTGAGTGTTTTTATTCAGAGCTCGTACAAGTTCTTAGATCTCATATTTTTTCACTGAATACTGAATAAAAGAACAAACACAACGGGTATCGGATTACGTCGCAAGGTCGGCTTTCCCCAGACGAATATTTTTGGGTGTTTCAGATTTCGGAGCTGGGTCAACAATGAAAATTTAATCTCTAGGTAACTCCAGGGATGTTGGAGTGGGTGCCCCGAAGCTGCTTCAATAATTTGACTTTACTCAATATTATTTACTATCAGAAGGATTGCAGCTGCTATATAGACGTCTCGAGAGATTCCAGGGAATAAGAGCCGAAATTTCTTATTAGGTTTCCTTACTTCTTACTCGGAGGCATCGATTCCTGGAAAAATAACGGAGCTTATCAAATGAATCGATTAGCGAGCTGGTGCTTCTGAAGGATTTCTCGATATTGAGTGTCTTTCAGTACTTATGGAAAACCCTCTTTCTGCTAGAGAAAAACCCAAAACTCACAGTCATTGTGCTTTGCTTTCTGAACTGCTCAACATTTGAGATGTCGGTATCGAACATTTTGCCTTCTTTGAAAATGGTGTAACTTCAAGTTCATAATCTATCAGTCTTTCTCTTCTATTATTCTAATTCCCAATCATTCTAATTATCATTCTATTATTTTAATTGTTTCTCTGCGTGACCGGATAATTCGTCGCGAACAATTTGTCGCGGACAATTTGTCGTACGGACAATTCGTCGCGGACAGTTCGTCGCACGGACAATTCGTCGCAATTTTTTTTTGCCGTTTGCCTTGGTTTTACCAACCCGTTATATGTCTTCTCTTTTTTTAAGAGTTCTAATGAGCCCCTTATACCCTGCTGTATTATTTGGAACCCTTTTGAGCGCCCTTGTTTTTTTCAATGTCTTTGAACCTCTAGTGAGTCCCCTTGCAATACTCCGTGTACTTCTAAAAGTGCACCGAGCTTCCAAAACTCCAATTCGGAACCCTATCGAGCCCCTTGTGTCCGCAAGTGTTGTTTGGAAACCTAATCAGCCCTACAGGTTTTTTCATAACTACTGAAATCCCAGAAAGTCCTCTGCTGCGTTCTTGTGCTATCCAGACCTCCATCGGGCCTCTTTGTGTCTTTAGTGCACTTTGAAGCCTTTGGCGAGCCCCTTGCATTTTCACGTGACTTTCGAGCAGCAAGCACCTCTGTGTTCCCATGTCATACTCGGAGCCCTTTCCTGGAGTTTCTTTATATTTTTTCTGAGCTCTGCTGAGCTCCCTTACATTTTTCCGTGACTTTCGGAGCACTAGTAAGCCCCTTGAGCCTTCATGTGGTGATCGGAGCCCTGCCGGGCTCTTTCCGTTTCTTAGTGTAACTTTGAGCCCCAATGACCCTTCTTATATTTTTCATAGCTTTCGGAATTCCAGAAACTCCCATTTTGCAAACTTGTGTCATCAAGAGCCCCACTGGACCTCAGTGTGATTTGAAACCCTGCCATGCCCCCTAATATCTCCTGTGAATTCCGGAGCAGCAAGCAGCGTTGTTCCATCATGTCATAATCGAAGCTCTGATAAGCCCCAGAGCTGATAGGCTTCCATAGAAAATACGTACCAATGAGCCTATTTCATTATACAGATCTCCAGTAGCCTCCCTGGTGTCTTGACCATTGACTGAAGCTCTGTTGGGCCCCCTTTCATTTTTCCGAGGCTTTCGGAGCACTAGTTAACTCCTTGTGCCTTCATGTGATATTCAGCTTCCTATCGGGCCCTCCTGCGTCCTTAAGTGCCGTTATGTGTTTCATAGCTTCCCGAATTCCAATTAGCCCTCTTTCATCATTCTCTGTTATCCAGAGCTTTATTGGGCTCCCTTTTTGTGCCTTCAATGTAATTTGAAAACCTGCTGAGTCCCCTTGTATTTTCCGTTACTTTCGGAGCACTAAGCACCCTTGTGTCGTCATGTCATTCGGAGCCCTATCGGTCGGAGCATTAGTAAGTCTCTTGTGTCTTTATATGATATTCTTACCCTTGTTGCCCCCCCTCCCCCCTCCCTCCCCGTGTCTGCAGGTGTAGTTTTAGATAGCCCCGTCATGTTTTCTCATGACTTCCAGGGTATCAGTAAGTCCAGAGGTAAGCCCCTTTTGCCTTCTTTTGTTCAACAGAGCTCCGTCGGACTTCATGTTGTCATATATATTATTTGAAATCCTTCTGAGTCCCCTAGCCTTTCTCCGTGATTCATGGAGCTCTATCGGGCCCCCTTGTGCCCTAATGTATCGTTTGGAGCCCTGATGAGCCTTCTCATGCTTTCCGTGGCTTTCAGAATTTCAGCAAGCCGCTTGTTGCCCTAGTTGCCATCTAAGGGCTCCCTTGTCTCTTCAACGTCTTTTGAAGCCCTGCTGAGCCCCTTAGCATTTTCCCGTGGCTTACGGAGCTCTATCGGGCCCCCTTGTGTCCTCATGTATCGTTTAGAGCCTTGATGAGACTACTCAACCTTTGCGTAGCTTTCAGAATTCCAGTGAGCCCCCTTGTTCCTTCTTGCGTTGTTAGAGGCCCTAGTGGCCCTCCAAAAGCCCCCTTGTTTCTTTGATGTTTTTCAAAGCCCTGCTGAGCCTATAGCATTTTTCCGTGGCTTACGGAGCTCCATTGAGCCCCCTTGTTTCCTCATGTATCGTTTGGAAACCTGATGAACCCCCTCATTTCTTCCGTAGCTTCAGAACTCCAGTGAGCCCCCTTGTGCCTTCTTGCGTAGTTAGAGGCCCTAGTAGCCCTCCAGGAACCTCCTTGTTTCTTTAACGTCTTTTGAAGCCTTGCTGAGCCTCATAGAATTTTTCCATGACTTACGGAGCTCCATCCGGCCCCTTGTCTCCTCATGTGTCGTTTGGAGCCCTGATGATCCCCCTTATTCCTTCCGTAGCTTTGAGAATATCAGTGAGCCCTTTGTTGCCCTAGTTGCCCTCTTAAGTTCTTCTTGTTTCATCAACGTCTTTTGAAGCCCTGCTGAACCCCTCAGCATTTTTTCATAGCTTACGGCGTTCTATCGGGTTCCCTAGTACCCTCATGTATCATTTGGAATCCTGATAAGCCCATTCTTTTGTAGCCTCCAGAATCCCAGTGAGCCCCGTTGTGCCTTTTTGCGCTGTTAGAGGCTCTAGTAATCTTTCGTGAGCCCCCCCCCCCCCCTTGTTTCTTCAACGTCTTTTGAGACCCCGCTGAGCCCCCTCACTTCTTTCTGTGTCTTCTGAAGCACTAGTAATGTAATACTCGAAGCCCTATCGGCCCCCTTGTGTCCGAAAGAGTAGTTTGGAGCCTCAATTAGCCCCCTTATGTTTTTTCACAGCCAGCGATCTGAATTCAAGCAAACTTCATTGGACCCTCTTGTTTCTTCAACGTGTTTTGAAGCCCTACTGAGCTTCCTCACATTTCCCTTGACTTTTGGTGCATAAATAGGCTCTCTGCGTTTCCATGTGATGTTCGGGAGCCCTATCAAGCCCCTTGTGTCTTCAAGTGTGGTTCGGGGCCTTAATTAGCCCACTTATGTATTTTCTTGACTCTCAAAGTACCACAGTGAGCCCCCTCTTGCCTTGTTTTGTTATAGAAAGCTCCATTTGGCCTCTTCATGTCCTCAATATACGGGGTGTTTATGAAAATCTGTGATCGCGACAGGCATGGGTCAGGCCGAAAAATCCAGTAACAGGCGCGATTGTAGTGATTAAAAGCGGATTCCAAAGGCGATGCGATCACAGACATTCATAAACACCCGGTAACTTGAAGCCCTGCTGAGCCCCTTTGCTTTTTTTCGTGGCTTCGGAGCTCTATCGGGCTCCCTTTTATCCTCATGTGTAGTTTGGAGCCCTGATAAGCCCCTATGTGTTAATTGTTTAGCCACGCATTGAGAAGTGGCGTTCCTTTTGCGACGAATTGTCCTGGAACCGTTTCTCTGGTACATACAGATATTGTGATTGGAAGAATGCAGTTAGAGCTAGGTACATAATGACTGGGACTTCATTCAAACAAGCGTTGTTTTCGACAGGGTGCCTTGTGTTCCACCCATAAGTACTATGACAAAAGTTGGATTTTAAAAAGGCGACTTTGTTCGATCGATTCGAAAACGATCCTGAATTGTTGGAATTGTTAATAATAGTCAAATCGTCTCAACCGATTCCGATTTTGTCTCCACGGTTGCTCAGATACATCTCAAAACTCCTCAGATATTTCGAAATTCAAAATACAGAAGGATAAGAATGTCTGCTTTCCTCTAGATACGCCTCCCGTTTCATTTAAAAAGTTAGTAGACAACTCACTTAGCAGTTTCTCGCCGCTTCAGTTCATTTGAATTCTAATTTGATGAAGTTGGAGTGAATAAACTTTTTTTTGAAACCGTACGAGATTTAATGTTGAAATTAAAATCTAGCTTCATCAGTTGCTTGAACCTGAGGAAGAAGTTGACAGGCCGTCGCCCTTTAAAAACTCTTGGTTTGCCTGTGCGCTCAGAAGGAAACCTGTTGAGCTCGTTATATGAAAATATTTACCTGGCGAGCGTTGTCGCGTACAAAATTAGCCTCCGCACTTCTCCATAAAGCACAAGGTCCGAAATTATCTTTTCACGCGCGAAACTTGGAATATTATTAAATTTCAGTCTATACTACACCGCCAGTTTTTACGATCAAAGTCTGGCGAGCTTTCGGATCATAAAATTTTTTTGGCCGTACATCACACGGATTAACAAAAAAAAACTTTTAATAAAAAGGCTTTTTAGCTTTCCGCGAGCTTTCTCTGGGGGTCGTAAACTGCCGTCCACCCTCTAAGATTTTTTAATATGAGACACTTATTCAAAAGCTCTGGCTCACCTCAAACAGAATCCAATGATGCGGATGGCGTGCCACCAGTCGTCGTAATCCTGCTCGGCGTCGGGGTTGAGGTGGAACCACAGCATGAACACGTGATAGGGCAGGAAGCAGATGAAAAATACTGCGAACAGAATGAGAAATCGAATGAAAAAAAAAGACACCGAAAAAACGGATGACGTTAATTACGGTCGGAGTAATTCTGCCCGGACCTGGAGAAAAAGTTGCACAAGTAGTTAGTTGGAGGAGCGATGGATGCGAAGCGAAAGCTCCAATAAGCCAAGTCTGGCCGGCGCGACGCGCCCTCGAAGCACACACGAGTTTTGCGTGCTCGAGCACCGTGAATTCTCGACACGTCCAAAGCTTCAAGTTTCAGTTTTTGTTTCGGAACAATAAAATAATATTTAATCACGTGAAACGTCCTTCTTGTTTTTTACTGTACACACTTGGTCCAGACTCCAGAGCAGCCGTATCTATTCATATAAAGCTGACAGGTAAAATATACAAGCGTGAGGCGTAAAGACCTGGATTAAGCTCTACCTTGAAAACATACTTGGATTATGTCAACATGACATTGCGCCCTAAACCTCGTCTTGGAACACGTCTACTTGTCCTGTAAAAATTCAATTTCCTGCCTAATGACGTGAGCTCACATTACTCGAAGCCAACAAGTAATGGAAACTTTTCAGCATTTTCTTATGAATCGTTTCATCTACGATGTCGTGCTCGCCAAAACAGTACCTGAATACATAACGAATCTACTTTCATCTTGCATCAACAGCCAGATTGTCCAGTTCAACAGATGTTCCCCAGAAAGCTCCAGTTAAATTAATAATACATTATTCACATTCCACGCTAGGTATACGAATGAAATATGAATGCAGCTTCGAAATGCACTTTGTGCAGCGATGAAGTGCAGTTAATTGGAACTGGCCGGGAATTCCGTAAGTTTTCACATAGAGGCGAGCCGGAACTGGAATACCAGACATACCGAAAGCGCGCTTTACTCGTTGAAAGCTCTGAATGGCTCGAACTATTTCGCTCTGATAAAGCTCGATTCTTCCAAAGCTGATGGAATATTTCAAAGGATTACACCTAATTTCAACACATCAAACCATCGCGATTTCAAAGGTACACGAGTACCTGTACTCAAAACTTCTACAACTGCACCGTTTACCGCTATGAGAGCTGGTTTCATATCGCATGGCTTTTAATTGAGTAATCAACCGTCAAAGCTCGTCGATTCGTGATACTAATAAAGTAGTTGATATAGTCGGTGATTAGGCGTAAATTACAGAGAATATAATTATGTGCCATGTAAACTCCAATAATTACAATAATATCAATGGCGTTAATCTTATAGAACGTAATCGGAGCACGTTATCCAAGGGTATTATAATACTCAATAATTATTATCACAATAATTATCAAAATTGGAGTTTCAACGAGTTATAATTATTATTTCAGGTATTGTCATTGAACAAATTGATAGATATGCAAAATGTATTGCTATTGTGAAGTCTAGTGTATGACCAAACTTCAAAGAAGTTGCGATGGAAAAGCACTGAGCTATCGCAGCCTTTGTAGAGTTAACTAATTTGTATCGTTTCTAGCGACTCTATAAGCTTTTCTGTAGACTATCAACAACATCAGCTTTTTTCAAGTGTACATTTGCTAGAGGTTTCATTTCGACCACAAGCTACAGAACGGTACAATTGGCGGAGGAGCCATTTGAAAAAAATCTAATAGTTCAAGTGGGAACTTATTGTTGTCACAGAATCATCACCACTTTCATATTATGCGAATCAATATTTGCATGCACTACTCATGGAGCTTTTGCCGACTGATGGAGCATTCTATAAGTTTGAATGAAGCTTTATTCATAATCTTTTAGCTTTATCTTCATTCATTGTTTGCTGAAAAACTATCAAAACCTTTGTAGCGTAGTCCAATTTGTATCTCTTCTATTTTCTCTTTTCTTTTTCTCCAACTCTGGAGTTTTTGCCAGACTACTACCGCTTTTATCTCACGCAAAAATTAAACGGCAGTACTATGAAATGCCGAGCTGTCAGGATGTTTGCCGGGGACTCCGACTCGAGCACAAGCTGCAAACCCGCACAATTGGCGGAGAAGCTGTTGCAAAGTGGTCCCGATTAATCATGAACGCCCTGTATCGACTTGTCTATCTAAATGCTTGATTCACGATTTGCTCTATTCAGCGAAAGTTCAAACGACATCCATACAAGTGTGCCTTTTCCAGCACTGGAATGCTGTGAAGCTTGATTTACGCTGTTAGGGATCATAATGATGCAGTGTTTTGTCACTCTGCAAAGGTCCATGATGTTGCAGTGTTTTGTCAATTTAATTAAAACTTATTCTATATCCGTACTTGAAAAACTCGACTATTCAAAAGCTTGATCCACGATGAAGCAGAAGCTCAGGTGATATTCACTTGTAACAGCTTTTTTCAAAACAGGAATGACGTGAAGCTTGATTTACGCTGCAGAGGTCCATGATATAGCACTTTTTTCCAAGTTCGAACTTGCTTGACTGGACAATCCATGAGCTTGATTCACAGTTTGCTATATCAAGCAGAAGCTCAAATTACATTCACCTCGTTAGTATCTTTTTCAGCGAAATATTTATATAAAGCCCTATTCACACTGCAAAGTCTCACGACACTGTATTACCATATCAGGCTTCAAGCTTGCTTCAGTAAGTTCTTCATGAGCTCAAAAAGTTGGAGCTTGATTTACGATCGGCTCTATTGAAGGAAAGCTCAATTCACATCCACTTCGTTGGTGACATCTCCAGCGCTAGATTCATGTAAAGCTCGATCCACACTGTGAAGAGTCATGACACTGTATAACTTTCTCAGACTTGAAGCTTGGTTCAAGAAGTTCTTCACAAACTTGAAGATTCGAATGCTTGATTCATGTTTTGCTCCCTCAAGCGAAAGCTCAAATTACATTCATTTCGTTGGTAATGTTTTCAGCCCTAGATTTATGTGAAGCTTGATTCACACCGTGAAGAATCACGACACTGAAATACTTTGTCGAGCTTGAGCTTGCTTCACGTACGTTCTTTAAAGATTCTGAATGGTGAATGTTTGATTCACGATTTGCTCTGTCAAGCGGAAGCTCACATTCACTACGTTAGTGTCGTTTTTAGCGCTAGAATAATATAAAGCTCGATTCACACTGTGGAGACTCACGACACTGGAATACCTCATCAGGCTTGAAGCTTGCTATACGTACGTTCTTCATATTTCCAAAAAGTTGTATGCTTGCATATTCACTTTGTTATTGACATTTTTAGTGCTAGATTGAAGCTCGATCCACACTTAGAAGACTCTTGACACTGCAATACTTTGTCAGGGTTGAACCTTGCTTCACGTACGTTTTCAATGAACTCGGATATCCGAATGCTTGACCTACGATTTGCTCTATCAAACGAAAGCTCAAAATACATTCACTTCGTTAGTGACATCTCCAGCGCTAGATTTATGTAAAGCTCGATTCACACTGTGGAGACTCACGACACTGGGATACCTTATCAGGCTCGAAGTTTGCTTTACGTACGTTCTTCATGAATCCAAAAAGTTGAATGCTTACACATTCACTTCGTTAGTGACATTTTCGGTGCTAGGTTAATGTAAAGCTCGATTCACACTGAGAAGACTCCTGACACTGCAGTACTTCGTCAGACTGGAAGCTTGCCTAGTCACGGTTTACATAAACTCTAATATTTGAATGCTTGATTCACGATTTGCTCTATCGAATGGAAACTCAAATCACATTTACTACGCTAGTGTCGTTTTCAGTGCTAGAATAATGTAAAGCTCGATTCGCACTGTCAAGAGTCATGACACCGCAGTACTTTGTCAGGCTTGAATCTTGCTTCACGTACGTTTTTAATAAACTCGAATGTTCGAATGCTTGATTCACGATTCACTCCAACAAGCGAAAGCTCCAAATACATTCTGTGTTCGAAGTCGGAGTTTTTGGTTACAAAAATCAAATCGGACAGAATAAAAAGTTCATCGAGTCAAAAGTCAGAACGTATGTGAATTCCAAATTTTGCGAAAAAAGTCAAAGTGTTTGAGCTCAAGTTTCGTGTTTGAAGGTGAAATTTGAAAATGAGAAAGAAAGTTTTTCGTGTTTCAGGTGGAAATTTTCGGAGTCTTGAGCTGAAATTTTGAGAAAGAAGTCGTAGCTTCTTGTGCTTGGAATGAAAAATTTGAGATGAAAATGGAGTGTCTCATGTTTGAAGTAGGAACTCTAAACATGAAAACTGTCGAAGATTTTTGTGTCCAAAATTAAAGTTTAAGATTTTAAGGTCGAAGTTTTCCATTGTACGAATCCGAAATTTCGTCTTCAGAATCGACATTTAGAGCTAAAAGTTCTCTGTGTTTGAATTCGGAATTTCTGAGAGTTTGAATTTCTCCTGTTGCACGTGGAATGCGAATGAAAATATTGAGTTTGAAGTGAAAATTTCAAGACAAAAATGTCAAAGGCTTTTGTTTTTGTTTTTCTGGAGCTGCAATTTCGAGAAAAAGTGGAAAGGTTTCCGTGCTCAAAACAAAAAATTCAGAATGAAAACGGAGTATGTCATGTTTGAAGTTGAAGCTCTGCACTTGAAAAATGTCGAAGTATTTTGTGTTGAAAGTCGAAGACTTAGATTTCAAAGTCAAAGTTTCCCATGTTCATATTTGGAACTCCTTGTTTCGTTTGTTTGAGGTAAAAGTCGGAAGTTCCAGGTTCAATAAGGAATTCAAGTGGAAGAAATATCAGGATTCCTTGTGTTTTGAGTCGGAATTCTCAGTGCCGAGATGTTTCTTGTGTTCAGAGTCAAAATCTCGGTTTCAAGGTCAAATTTTCAAAATAAATGTCCAACTTTCACGTGTTGGGGTCTAGGAGTCCTTAGTTACGAAAGTGTCAGAGCTTTTCGCCTCTAATTCAAAATTTTGTCAAGTTCAAAGCACAAACGTATTTTTAGAGTTGGAAGTCAAAGTTCTTGGAGTTTGAAGTCAAAGTCTCTCACTTTATCCCGAGATATTGGGAGCCACAAAAAATGTGAGGAGGCTGTACCTACAGGGCTTCAAAAGACATCAAGGGAACAAGGGGCCCATCGGAGCTCTGAATAACACAAGAAGGCAACAGAGGGTTACTGCAATTCTGATAGCCTGTAACGATTTTATTTTCCGCGCGAGGTATAGTCTCCTTTGTATGTAGGTACGTAGGTACTTAGGTACTAAATCACAGAGTAGGTACCTAGGCATTTCAAATGAATCGCGCGTGAACCGATAAGAGTGGGTGTTCGGCTCAGAGGCATCGAGATAGAAGCGAACGGTTTTTGAGTGGAGTTTCTTTCAATAGACGATAAAAAAGAGACGTCGTATAAAATTCACGTGAATATTTAAGAATCCCTAGCCATCGTGGATTTTCCGAATTTTGGTGGGCCATCCGTGCCAGATCTGACCAGATTCTTCTTTGAAATAAGTGCCCGATGTGCTGGGGTAAGATATTTATTGATTAGGTATTCAAATAGGTACAAAATATCAATTTTAGGTCCAACCTCCAACTTCGACTTCCACGTGTAAAAATTATATGTATGTCCACGTCGAAATATCGGGAAATTCCGTCTATTTGTCTGCAAGGTCTGAGGCAGGATCGAGAAATCCGCACGACGACGTACACGCAACTTTATTTATCGATATCATCATTCATCTTTATTCATCTTTACTTTTTAACAACGGTTCCATCATCTGTATTTCCGCATCTGTATTTTCTCCACCACGCTGTACACCCGTCAGCTTTTGTCAGCATCGCTGTGACGCCGACAGAAATCTTCTTGTCCCTGCTGGAGCTACGCATTGTCTCGAAATTCTCCTCGATAGGACTCCGTCCGCAATCTGACCGAGACGTCAGCACCAAGCAGCGAGACAGCAATATTTTCCGAGGCACATTCCAGGGCGACGCTCCTGTCCGTGAGAATTTTACAATAATTATCCACTAACCTTAGGAATTCAAGTATTTTAGAGAACAGTATACGTACCAATTTTTATTTCCGCACAAGGTTTGCGCCTAAAAAACTGACACCGATTACTTGGGCCCAAGATTTCTGTGACAGACGTCACTATTTAAGATAGGTCGTAGCTTGTAGTTTCTTCAATTTACGAAAATGCCCGAGGGGTGTGTTTGATGAGTTCTCACTATTGAACTTCTCGCGTCCAAGGATTGTCGTCACGGGACGGCTCAGGATTAACAACGATACGCTACGAATAAATACGAAATTATTTCACTCAGTTCAACATTTCTAAAAATTCATATATCAACATTTATTATTATACAAAAAACCAATCTTAATTTTCATTAAATAGTCAAAACTAAAATTTTGTTGTAACTCTTTAATTACTCTCAAATTAATAGTTGTCCTTCACTTTAACATCTACTTCAGTTTTGCTTAGTAGCTACGTCTCACTATAGCACGTTTGGGTTGGGGTAAACCAGGGTAGACTCCCCCGAAATAAAGCTTCACACCAACATTCCTGGTTGGCGCGATATAAATTTATGTTGTGTGACGTGCAAGAAAAAAACCCACGACCCGCTCTAACCAAAAAGCTGAGTGCCGTTCGCCAAATGTAGTGGAATTTTCCAAAAATAAGAAAAGGACATTGCATAAAAATGGCGCCCTAACGTCTAGGCCGATTAAAGTGTAGGATTTCTTGGAGAGTTGAAAGTAAAATTTCGAAGAAAATTTTCTCACTTCTAGCAGTGATAGAATATAGTGGTTTTATCGTGAAGGTGCGTTTCATCGTGCGGATGAAATAGATACATTTTTCCAGAAATTTCCGTAATTTTTTTTTGTGTTAATTGTTAATTGTTTTACCCACGTACGTACATCGTAGGTACATATAGTGCCTTAAAATTTTTTGCATCGGTTAATCGTTTTCTTCAGGTCATTCCCTTATCTATAGTTTTTGTTGCGGACTTGTTTAATTTATTCTTAGAAGTCCTTATTGCTCTTCCTTATCTAAAATTATCTCTTTTTAATTTTTCGAGTATTTTAATAATTACCTCCAATTAAAAAAAAAATGGATCCATCTTTCAAAGCGGTTCATTTATTGAATGATGAATTAAACTATGAGCTACGAATTCGAAAGGTAATCTCAAGTAATGATCAAGACAGGCGAAGAAAAATATTGAGTCGACTGTTAGACGTAGAGCGAAAAGCTGGTACAGATCTGAATTCTTTGAAAGATCCACTTTTCAAATATGATACCGAAAAGGAAGCCATCAACAGTATAATTGATTCCATCAACATATTGATTGGTGAATTCGAAGGTCCTACTTCCGATTCTCTTTACAAACGTTTGAGATCGAGAATCTTTCACGTTACTGCCCGTGCCTTACGTCTACCAATTAGTTCCAACGAAGCTGAAGCAGAAGCCCAAACGGATTTCAAAAACGAAGCCTATGCAAGGTGCATAGAACTCGACGCTGATTTACATGAACGAGTGAAGGAAGAAGACACAGCTGCTATTGCACAACAAAATGTTTCTTTATCTCAAACCGTGAGTTCACCGACATCTAACATTCAAGGAGCTGCAGCGGCTCAAACTCAACATGTGATTACAGCATATTCCTCAAAAGCCGTACCTGTATATAAATGGGGTGAAACATTCAACGGAGAACGAAAAAATGTAATTCCTTTTCTTGAAAATATTGAAGAACTTATGAAAGCGCGACATGTAAGCAAATCCGAACTTTTTACGTCTGCACGAGATTTATTCGTGGGTCAAGCCCGATACTGGTATCGACAAATATTATCAGATGTAAGTGATTGGGATTCTCTGGTGGAAGCATTAAAACGAGATTTCAATATAGCAGATTATGACGAAGAAATGTGGGAAATCATAAAGAAACGAAAACAAATGCGTTCCGAAAGTGTCACGATTTATTTTGCAACGATGAATACACTTTTCAGTCGTTTATCCAGACCGCCTGCAGAAACAACGAAAATAAAATGGATTCGAAGACTTCTTATTCCCGAATATTCCACTGCCTTGGCTTTACAGGATATTCAAACGGTTGCTGAATTAAATAAGCTGGTAAAACGGTTGGAAGATGAAAACTTTCTAAATGTGAATTCTCGCACTTCAAATCCGACTTCGCAGAAGAGTAATGCTTTGAATTTGTTGGAACCTGAATTGGCATTTGTCGCTGAAAATTGTTCTTCTTCCCGATTACTTTCGTCGAGCCGATCAGATACCAGCAATAATTCTTCAAGAACTCACTTCAAAGGTTCTCGTCCTTCAACACCATCGAAATCGTCAGGTAAATTCGTTAAAAACAACCAGAAGAAAAATTCCAGTGAGCCAGTTGTATGTTGGAATTGTAAGGGAACTAATCATACATTCTCAAATTGTACGTTGAAGAGAAACAAATTTTGTTTCCGGTGTGGTGCGCCGAATGAGACCGTAAATTCGTGTAAAAAATGTCAGGGAAACTGATTTTCGAGAGGAGCTTACGTGACCGTCCTTTCTCTCGTCATGAAAATCCTAAGGCCAAACTGGTAAATAATAAAAATTCTTCTCACCCTGTATATAATAAAAATTCTTCTCACTCTGTATATAATAAAAATTCTTCTCACCCGGTATATCGTAAAAATTCTGTTCAGATTGTACATAACAAAATATCGCTAGATTCCGTGTATCATAGAAACTTTAATTTGCAAGACTGGACCAGTTGGAAAAAGGTTGTATCTGATTTTTATCAGAATAATATCTCGAAATCTTCTAATAAAATAGAACCTTTATTCTCTAAACAACTTTCTGATAACAGACCTTATGTTACAGTTAATCTCTTCGATCAGCCGATCACAGCTCTTCTTGATTCCGGCGCGACTGTCTCAGTGGTGGGCGCTGGAGGTTTGAAAATTTTGTCCAGGTGCAATGTGAAATCCAGTTCTTCTCCCTGCAAGTTTATAAACACAGCTGACGGCGCGAAACAGCCCGTTACTGGTGTCGTTGACTTACCTATTTGTGTCGAAAAAACATGTCAGATTATACGCGCTTTGGTTGTACCTTCAGTCTCTCAATCTTTCATTTTAGGGACAGACTTCTGCAAACAATTCGAAATTAACATTGACTTCAAAAACGAAAGTTGGGGATAAAGTATGGCGACGGAACAAGGTGCCTTCAGATGCTTCGTATCAATTTGCGGCTAAGTTAGCGTCGAAATTTGTTCTTTGTATTGTCCGGAGGAAAGCCTCAAATCTTTGTTATCACCTTAACAACATGAATGGATCCGATGCCGGAAAATGGCATGTGAAAGATTTGAAACCATACTTTGGTTCCAATTCCGACATTTCTGTTGGATAAATTATCGTACCTACCGTAATTGTTCATGTAACAATTTTCTTACCTTACCGTCTCCTTTTACCGAAAGTTTCTTCTCGATAAAGTCGAGAAATTCCTATCGTTTTGTAGCCTAGAGAGTGATACAAATTTTCCGGTGAATCTGTTCACATTTGTATTGCCGTGGCTCACTTTTCCGAAATCGATTGATTATTCAGTCTTTTGTATCTAGAAATTCTAGAGATTCCTGACTGGAACTTAGTATTTCCTTTTGTAAATATTTCCTTTGTACATAGTGTATCATAATTTCTAAACTAGGTATAGTTTTTTTTCCTTCATTTTTGGATTTTAGTAATCTAAAGCAGATTATCTAAAAATAAGTTTCTTCTTAATTTATTGGCTCTTCTTCGTTTTGATTATGTTATGTTTGGCAGACTTTCCCAATTTGTCCACTACCGATTATGACTCACCGATTTTTGTCTCCGTAAGGACGTATGATACGCGCAGATATCGATCCAAATTGTAGCATGATAAGCATCAACGAGAGAAGGTTATCACAAGAAAAAATTATTTATTAATTTTTTATTTTTTTTGGAGAAGGGTGGTGTAACGATTTTATTTTCCGCGCGAGGTATAGTCTCCTTTGTATGTAGGTACGTAGGTACTTAGGTACTAAATCACAGAGTAGGTACCTAGGCATTTCAAATGAATCGCGCGTGAACCGATAAGAGTGGGTGTTCGGCTCAGAGGCATCGAGATAGAAGCGAACGGTTTTTGAGTGGAGTTTCTTTCAATAGACGATAAAAAAGAGACGTCGTATAAAATTCACGTGAATATTTAAGAATCCCTAGCCATCGTGGATTTTCCGAATTTTGGTGGGCCATCCGTGCCAGATCTGACCAGATTCTTCTTTGAAATAAGTGCCCGATGTGCTGGGGTAAGATATTTATTGATTAGGTATTCAAATAGGTACAAAATATCAATTTTAGGTCCAACCTCCAACTTCGACTTCCACGTGTAAAAATTATATGTATGTCCACGTCGAAATATCGGGAAATTCCGTCTATTTGTCTGCAAGGTCTGAGGCAGGATCGAGAAATCCGCACGACGACGTACACGCAACTTTATTTATCGATATCATCATTCATCTTTATTCATCTTTACTTTTTAACAACGGTTCCATCATCTGTATTTCCGCATCTGTATTTTCTCCACCACGCTGTACACCCGTCAGCTTTTGTCAGCATCGCTGTGACGCCGACAGAAATCTTCTTGTCCCTGCTGGAGCTACGCATTGTCTCGAAATTCTCCTCGATAGGACTCCGTCCGCAATCTGACCGAGACGTCAGCACCAAGCAGCGAGACAGCAATATTTTCCGAGGCACATTCCAGGGCGACGCTCCTGTCCGTGAGAATTTTACAATAATTATCCACTAACCTTAGGAATTCAAGTATTTTAGAGAACAGTATACGTACCAATTTTTATTTCCGCACAAGGTTTGCGCCTAAAAAACTGACACCGATTACTTGGGCCCAAGATTTCTGTGACAGACGTCACTATTTAAGATAGGTCGTAGCTTGTAGTTTCTTCAATTTACGAAAATGCCCGAGGGGTGTGTTTGATGAGTTCTCACTATTGAACTTCTCGCGTCCAAGGATTGTCGTCACGGGACGGCTCAGGATTAACAACGATACGCTACGAATAAATACGAAATTATTTCACTCAGTTCAACATTTCTAAAAATTCATATATCAACATTTATTATTATACAAAAAACCAATCTTAATTTTCATTAAATAGTCAAAACTAAAATTTTGTTGTAACTCTTTAATTACTCTCAAATTAATAGTTGTCCTTCACTTTAACATCTACTTCAGTTTTGCTTAGTAGCTACGTCTCACTATAGCACGTTTGGGTTGGGGTAAACCAGGGTAGACTCCCCCGAAATAAAGCTTCACACCAACATTCCTGGTTGGCGCGATATAAATTTATGTTGTGTGACGTGCAAGAAAAAAACCCACGACCCGCTCTAACCAAAAAGCTGAGTGCCGTTCGCCAAATGTAGTGGAATTTTCCAAAAATAAGAAAAGGACATTGCAAGCCATGGAAAAATTTGAGGGGCCTCGCCGAGGGCCTCGCTAGGTCTCCAAGCCACACTTCTGAAAATGAGGGGACTCACTGGGGCTCCAAACTACACTTGCGGGCACAAGGGGGTCCCATTGGGCTCCGTATATTACATGAAGGCACAAAAAAGAAAGCTCCAAGGGTCCAAGGAGCTTCATATCACAAAAGAAGGCAGAAGGGGGCTCACTAGAATCCCGGAAGCTGTGAAAAAACACAAGGGGGCATATTAGGGCCCAATACTACACTTGAAGACACAAGGGGGCCTAACAAGGCTCCGAATATCACATGAAGGCACAAGCGTGCTCACTACTGCTCAGAAAGCCATGAAAAGATGTAGAGGGGATGACCGAATAATCTTCGCGGACAATTCTTTGAGTGGACAATTTTTTGCCAAAAAATTCTTTGCCGGTAACTTTGAGGCTCGAGTGAGGCCCAGTGTGGGTGTGATATTCAGAGCCCTATCCCCTATTGAGTTTTCACGTAGCGTTCCAAGCCTTGCAGAGCCCCCTTGCCTCTACAAGTATCGTTTGGGATCTTGATGAACCCTCTCGGGTATCTTCAAATTTTCTGGAGATTTGCTTCGCCCTTATGCCTTGGACGGTTTCCTTGAGCCCTATTAGCCCCCCCTTGTCGTCACGTCGCATTTGTAGCCCTGCTGAGCTTCTTTGTATCTTTCATTAGTTTTCAAAGCTTTATAGTCAGCTCCTGTGTGTCTTCTTGTGTTGGTCGAAATCCCACTGGCCCCTCTTGTGTCTCCAAGTTAGTGTCGCTTGGAGCTCGCCTAGTGAGTCAGGCAAGCCTCCTTGCGATTTTCATCGAGGCATTTCAAGCTCTGCTAAGCCCCGTTTGCATCTTCAAATATATCGTTTGGAGTCCTAATGAGCCCCCTTTTGTCGTCAATTATTATCGTTGGCATCCCTGGTGACCCCCTTTTGATTTATTTGAAATTTCTGGAGTTTTCGAAAGCTCCCTTGTGCCTTCTCAGGTTTCTTGGAGCCCTATGTGCCCCCACCCCTGTGATCTCCGGTTTCATTTGCAGCCCTGCTGAGCCCCTTTTTTATTGCTTCAGTTTTCAAAGAACCAGTTAGCTCCTGTGAGTTTTTGTGTGTTGGTCAATACCCAGAGCGAAGCAGGACAACTTGACGCCGCCGACTTGACGCCGGCCAACTTGACGCGGGACAACTTGCCGCGGGACAACTTGACGCCAGGACAACTTGACGCGGGACAACTTGACGCCAGGACAAGTTGACGCGGGACAACTTGACGCCAGAACAACTTGACGCTAGGAGTTATTATAATTTTGGGACTCTCGTTGGCCAGTTTGTGTCTCTTCGTCCTCCAACTGGCCCCCTTGTGTTTTCCTGTGGTTTTTTGGAACTAGCAAGCCCCTTATGCTTACTTCCTGTGTCTTATGTTTTTGAGTCCCAAGGACCTCAGTTTGTATAACTCGAAGTCACAGCCCCCATGCGACTTTATGTGTCATTTCAAGCCCTGATGAGCCCCCTACTTGTGTCTTCGTGTTGTTTTCGGAACTTTACTGGAGCTACTTTGTTTTTCCATAGCATCTTTAAGAACCCTGATAAGCCCCTCGATGACCTTCTTGTGTTTCCATATGAAGCTCCAAATTCTATCAAGCCCCCTTGTATCTTCTTGTGCTTTGGAACCCTGCCGGCCCCCATTCTTTCTTGCTGGGTGAATCTGGGCCATGTGTCTATGGTGACGCTTCCAGCCCCGCAATAAGCTCCATTTTGTCATCTCATGTCGTGGAATCCTAGCGGCTCTTGTTGTGTCTTGCTACGTTTGTCAGAAACGCAACGGACCCCCTTTGTCTGTATTTGTCGTTTTGAAACCTAATAATCCCCCTCGTGCCTTCATGTGGTGTTGTGTGAGGCCCTGATGAACCCCCTTGTATCTTATTATGTTTCTAGTCCTATATGGCGCCCTCCCGGGCGCCCCCATTATGCCTTGCTTTGTCAATCGGAGCTTTAATAAGCCTTTTTGTGTCTTTATTTGTCATTTTGACGATGAGCCCCCTCATGCTCACTTTTCTCATGTTATGGAGTTCTAGCGACCCATTATGTCTTGCTGTGTCAATCGGAGCCCCCCTTCTGTCTTTAGGTACCTACCGTATTGTGCCCCGATGACCCCTTTGTATTTTCTTGGCTGCTTTGGAACACTCTCGAGCCCCTTTGTATCTTTCTTACTTTGGAGCCTTACTGGCCCAAAGTATAGTTTCGAGCCCCCAATGAATCCTTTGATGTTTTCTTAAGGTTTTCGGAAGTCTCAGCTAGCCCGCTCATGTCTTCTTGTGTTTTGGAGATCTAGAGGCCCTCATTTGTGTTCTGCTGAGTAATTTGTGTCTTTATGTGTCGTTTCGACAACCCATGAGTCCCGTTTTGTCATTTTCTTCGAATGTTTCCTTACTCTGTTCTTACAAAATTCCTGGCGCAAATCGTCCGGCGTCAAGTTGTCTCGGCGTCAAGTTGCTCGGAGCAGGACAGCTTCACGCCGGCCATCCTGACGCGGGACAACTTGACGCCAGGACAACCTGACGCGTGGACAATTTGATGTGTCGCTTCAATCCTTGACTAGCCCCCTTATTGTGTCTTCATGTTGCTTTTGGAACTCTATCGAGCCACAATCTATCCTCTCAGATTTTGTAGTTCTTGAGTTCTTCTTTGTCAATCGGAGCCTCGATGAACCCTCTTGTGTTTACTTGAGGGGTTCGGAGTTCTGAGGAGCCCCCTTATGTCTGACTATGTTTTGGAGCTCAAGCAGCTCCCATTTTGTCTTGCTGTGTTAACTAGAAACTCCAGTGGATCCTTTTGTTGATTTGTATGTCGTTTTGAGCCCCGATAAGCCCTTTTGAGTGTTCATATTGCTTTCAGAATCGTAATATCTACCCTTTATGTCTTCATATGGCGTTGTAAGCACCCTTATTCAGAACCCAATTGGACACTCTTGTTTTGAGCCCCTCATGATTTTTCGTCCCTCCAGAATTTTAGTGAGCCTCCTTGTGCCTTTTTTGATTCTTAAAGCCCTACTGGCCCCCTTGTTTCTTCAATGTCGATTGAAGCCCTGTTGAGTCCCCTTACATTTTTCCGTCGCTTTCGAAGCTTTAGTAAACACCTTTGTGCCTTCGTGTAACATTTGGTGCCCCCGTGTGTCATCTACCTCAAGTACCGTTTGGAGCCCTGGTGAGTCTCCCTATGTTTTTTTACGTGTTCAGAACTCCCGTGAGCCTTTTTTGCCTTCTTGTGTAATCCAAAGCACTATTGAGCCCCCTTGTGCCTTCAATGTCTTTTGAAATCCTGATGAGCCCCCTTGCAATTTTCCGTGTCTTAGGGAGCTTCCAAGCAATCGAAAGCACACTTGTATTTTCGTCTGGTATTCAAAGCTCTACTTGGTCCGCTTGTGTCCTCATATGCCGAAAAAGCTCCCTTTTGCTTCCATGTGTTGTTCATAGCCCCACTGGACCCCATTGTGTCTTCAATAATGAATGGTGTTTGAACCCCTGCTGAGCTCTCTTGCATTTTTTTCATTTACATTTAGTAAGCACTCTTGTGCCTTTGTTTGGTATTGGAAGGTCTATCGGTCCCCCTTGCGTTTCCCCTTTGCTTTCGTAACTTTAGTAATAAGCACCTTTGAGCCTTCATGTAATGCTCGGGGTCCTATAGGTCCTACTGGTGTTAAGTTGTCCCGACGCTAAGTCGGCTATCGGCTACTTTAAAATTCCTGGCGTCAAGTTGTCCGGCGTCAAGTTGTCCCGGCGTCAAGTTGTCCCGCGTCAAGTTGTCCTGGCGTCAAGTTGTCCCGGCGTCAAGTCGGCCGCTTTAAAATTCCTGGCGTCAAGTTTTCCCGCGTCAAGTTGTCATGTACGCTACCCAGAGGGCTTCCTTTTGTCTCTAAGTACCGTTTGGAGCCCTGAGGAGCCATCTTGTGTCGTGATTTATCGTTCGCAGCCCTGGTAACCACCTTTCGACGATCATCTTGAACCATTAGGAATTGAAAAAAAAAAGTGCATTCTTAGATTTATAGTCCTATGTGACCCCCTGTGTCTTTATGTTTCATTTGTAGCTCTGCTGTAAAGCCTTTCTCATTGCATTGGTTTGCAAAGCTTGAGTTAGCTCCGTGAGTCTTTGTGTGTTGGTTGAAGTCCTACAGGGTCCCCTTCGTATCTCCAAGTATCATTTGGAGCCCTAGTGAGGCCCGCCAGGACTTATTGCGATTCTCAGAGACCCATCCTCCCTTGTGTCTACACTTGGGAATTTCAGGCCCCGCTGAGCCCCCTTAGATCTTGGAGTATCGTTGGAGCCCTATTGAGCCCCCTTGCGTCCTTAATTATCTTTTGCAGCTCAAGTGACCCCCTTCTGATTTTCCGATGTTTCTGGAATCTTGGACACCTTCTTTGTACCTTCTTAGGTTTCTCAGAGCCCTATGTGACCCCTTGGTGTCTTTGTGTTGCATTTGTAGCTCTGCCGAGCCCCTTCTCACAATGTGTCAGTTTTTCAAGCCCTAGTTAGCTCTTGTCAGTCTTTATGTGTTGATCAAAGTTGTAAGTAGGGCCCCCTTGTATCTCCAAGTGTCATTTGGAGCCCCATCGAACCCCTCATGCCTGGCGAAGAATTGTCCGGTGAAGAATTGTCCGCGGGAAGGATTGTCCTAGCACCGTAAGGGGGCTCCTCCAGGGCTCAGTAGAGTTTCAAGAGATGTTAAAAAAACAGGGGGGCCCAATGGAGCTCCGGATAACAGAAGAAGGCAACAAGGGGCTCACTGGAATTCTGATAGCCAGAAAAAACACAACAGGGTACACTAGAGTTTAAACTACATTTTCGGGCACAAGGGGTTCCGATAGGGCTCCGTATATCACATGAAGGCGCAAGGGAGCCCAAGAAGCTTCATATAACAACAGGAGGCAAAAGGTGGCTCATTGGAATCCCGGAAGCAATGGAAAAACACAAGGGGGTTCATAAGGGCTCCATACTACACTTGAAGACACAAGGGGGCCTGATAAGGCTCCGAATATCACATGAAGACACAAGCGTACTTACTACTGCTCCAAAAGCCACGGAAAGATGTAAGGAGGCTCAGCAGCGCTTTCAAAGATGTTGAAGAAACAAGGGGGCCCAATGGAGCTTCGGATAACACAAAAAGGCAACAAGGAACTTACTGTAATTCTGATAACCAGAAAAAACAAGAGGTGGCTCACTAGGGCTTTCCAAATGACACATAGGACGCAATTAGGCCCAATAAAAGCCAGAAAGTCACAGAAAAATGCAAGGGGGCTCCGTAGGGCTTCAAATGATATTGATGACACACGGGAGCCCAAGGAACTCTCTTCAACGAGAAAGGGCAAAGAGGGACTGACCGGTACTCTAGAAGCCACGGAAAAACATGATGGAGTTCATCAGGACTCCAACTACATTTTAAGACCCAAGGGGGCCCGAAAGCAAAGACTTCGGATGACATGACGCTATACATGGGTGATTACTATGCTCTGAAAGTAACGGTACATGCAAGGGGGCTCAGCAGGGCTCCCAATCACGTTGAAGACACAATAAGGGAGCCCATTTGGAGCATGAATGACACAATATAGCAAAAGAGGGCTCAGTGGAATTCTGAGCATCATTGAGCACACAACGGAGCTCACTAGGGCTCCAAATTATACTTGAAGACGCAAAGGATTTGGGGTCGAGTATAACTTGAGGGCACAAGGGACTCACTAGTGCTCCCAAAGCTTATTGAAAGTGCGAAGAGGCTCAACAGAACTTCAAACGGTATTGAAGACACAAGAGGGCCCAATGGAGCTGTGTACAACAAAATAACGCTAAATGAGGCTTACTGGTACTTTTATACTCCGAAAGTTATGAAAAAACATAGAATGGCTCAACGGGGCTACAACTACACTTGAAGGCACAACGGAGCCCGATAGGACTCCGAACATGCCATGACAGAACAACGCTGGTTGCTGCTTCGAAATTCACGGAAAATGTAAGGGGGTCAGCAGGGCTTCAAATCACGTTAAAGACAAAATAAGGGGGCCAAGTGGAGCTCCTGATGGTATAAGACTGCAAAAAAGGCCTCATAAATCTGAAAGATATGCAAAAAAATTTGAGAACTCATAAGAGCTCAAAAATTATATCAGAGAATGGAGCAGATGAGGGGCCGGATGGGGCCCAAATATCTCTTGAAGGTAGGTACAAGGGGCTTAATTACTAGGTAGTGCTCCCAAAGCTCGGTGTACCAGCAGAAATTCTCAGAATAATGCAAGGGGACTGAACGGAGCTTCAAAACAGGGTGCGCAGTAGGGCTCTAAATACTACAAAAAGACATAAGGGGGCTTACCAAAGTTCGAAAAGAAACGAGAAAGCACATAGGGACAATTTCAAAGTTAATGCAAAGGGCACAACGCAAAACGTTATTTTGCGACGAATTGTCCGCGGGACGAATTGTCCTGTCGCGCGTCCAGTTTCGGTTCATGGACCATTGGTTTTCTGATATCGGTTCAGTGCTATCTGAGAGACTTTTTTAGAAACTTTCCTGATGAGGAATCCTTGTAAGTTCTGTTCAATTTATGATCTGTATGTCAGACAAGGAGACGTTACCAAATATTATACAAGATAAAACAAAATAACGGTTTGACTTGTACTACTTTTGACAGAATCGAATCGATAATTCATCATTACCGAAACATCTTTCGTACAACACTTCCCGTTACATTTTCCATCGCACAAAAAACAAAGCATTTTTATAGTGATTGAGTGGATCACGTCACGTGACACATTTTTAATCGCACTGAATATTGATGTGGCGTATATGGGCAAATAAAATTGGATATTTAATTCAATCTGGCGTGCGCTGGAGCGGGAAATTGCCGCTTTCGCCGTGGGCGGCATTAGGCTCATCCGTTTTCGGCTGTTTTTTTAGGATCCGGGAAAAAACTTCAAAAATGCCAAAGAAAAAACATTTTTATTTCAATATTGGAGCATCGATCGAAACATTATTTGCGTAACCGTACCTAATTCCGCTTGTTTCGATATTATCTTTGTTTTAGTGATTCAACATCAATGTGTTGATTCGAATGTTGCGTGCCTACATTAGGCTTGGATTTCGCTCGATAACGGAAGCCTTTCGTTTCTTACTTTTGAAGTTATTAGCGTAATATGCTTTCTGAAATCATGATGATAATAGTAATTTCCATAGAAATTCCTCCACCTGCCTGGCTGGGCGCTTTTATAAGCTTACTCCTGCTGTACCCTCTCTTATACAACAACAACCGCTTATACAATATAACTGCTCTAGAAAGTCATGTTGGAAATTTAATTAAGAGCTCATTCCAAAGAAGCTACTAACTGCAAGCTGTTGTTACCATTGAATTATTTACATAACGTAACCTATTTGTTAACTAAATCCACATTTATCTACACCGTTAAGTAGGTAAATAACTCTTGTATGCTAATTAACTGTTAGTTGGGGGTGGGTGTAGCGCAAGACTAAGCACAGCGAAGTTGGATATTGTTTGGAAACAACCAGGTGAGAAGGAAGTGCACAAAGAGGAATTACCTGTGTTATTTATATCATGCGGCACAGTGGGCAGATGGAGTTGGGTTAGCCATGGAAAGTTAAATTAGCATTAAATTTTACAAAGCTGGATACACATTTCCAGCCGCCAGTTTGAGGTGAGAGCCAGTGAGAGATGTAGTGAGAAAATCGTGACAAAGTGATCGTGGATATTGAGTGAATATATAGACAATTTCTATAGCAAAATAAGCTTGAGCTGTTCAGCTATCCGATCTTGAGGAAATTTGATCTGCTACAGTTCACAAGACAATTTCAAGAATTTAGAGAATCAAATATTGAGCAGCTTCAATTATTCAAGCGGTTTCATCATGCGGCTAATTTGAACAAGACGCGATCCATGGGAATTACAACAATTCAACATTCAAATACTGAAGAACAGGAAATTAGGTTTTATGTCTGTGAGTTGCTCCAAAGCTTCTTTCTTCCGAGTTTGAGTAGTTACTCCTGTTCCGTTTCCCGCATCAGCTTGAACTGGAACGTGAATTATACAACTGCTTTGTATGCATTGTTATACTTGTCGACTTCTGCATTTTCCAGCTTCGTACTCATCTTTCTCCTTCAGTCTTTGAAATTCGTATTTTTATAATCATTCCTGAAACAGGTGGCGAAAACTAAGGATAGTATCTTAAGTTTCTCACTCACCATTCAATAGACTTTTCGAAAAGTTCCTCACACTCCTCTTACTTTTGTGAAGTTTCTATGAACTTAGCTGTTATGGAAACTGAGTGCAAGATTTTGGTGAATGTTCTCACTTAATATTTGTTCGTGAATTCTCACTCACAAAATATTCTAAGCTTTCAATCGATCATTCCGTAACGTTGAATATATTTTTTCACAATTCTCAAATTTCTAGAACCTTAGCAATTACAGCTGCTCTCTAACAAGAGACTGAATGAAAAGTCTCACTTATCACTCAAAACTTCCCACTGAACATTTGTTGATGAGATGTGTATTCGAAGGTTCTCACTAGATATATCTTTACAAATTATCACTGACCAAGTATTCCAAGTTTCTCACTTAACTTTTCACAAATCCATCATCACTTCTTTTTGTACAGTTCCTGAAGCCTCAAGCAGTTATAAATGCTTGATCAACAATAACTTGAATGAAAATTCTCACTGATTAGTTATTCAAAACTTCTCACTGAACATTTCTCGAACAATTTGTTCACTCTACGTTTCCTAACCTCCCTCATAATTACCTACTGGCAGATTTTCACTTTGAATATTCCTAAT
This sequence comes from Anaspis maculata, assembly GCA_949128115.1. Lineage (NCBI taxonomy): Eukaryota > Metazoa > Arthropoda > Insecta > Coleoptera > Scraptiidae > Anaspis > Anaspis maculata. The sequence goes on from OX421966.1 coordinate 350,426, forward strand.
TTTCCAACATAATCTAAGGCTTCCCAAACTCTCTTACCGGTTATGATGTATTCGATGATTCTTACCAAATCACCGAACCGCTTGACGTTTTCGTGAAAAGTGATTCTTAAGCAATCATTTCAAGAGGATCCCTAAGCCCATACAAGCCCTGCTCTGTTACGTCAAAATATGAAAAAAAAAACCTTCAAGATTTTCAAGTGATCAAATAGAAATGCTTTGCCTGAAGAAGTGGATGCTTGATTCTCACGCAATTTCTCATCATGCTTGGAATGTTTTGTAGAAGTTCTTCAGAGCGTTTTCTCAAGCCTGTCACTTCTTGGAGGAGAGTCCGCATTTCTTGCCGATTCACTAGAGATATCTGCGATTTGTTCTTGCAAAATCATTCCCACGTAATCACCCATGAGAATGCTTTTCTCAAATTGGGTTCGATTACTTGAAACCCCTCAATGAAGCTATGCTCAGTTCACGTTACTCAACGTTTACAAGAATCATCCACTTAAAGATTCTTTCCGTGAATATTCCTCAATTTTATATCAAGCTCACTGAACTTCGCTATAAGCTATGCTTTCAAAGATTCTCACTAAGCAAATATTTCAAGTTTCCCACTCAACATTCCATAAACTGACGAAACAATGATTTTCCACTTCAGTCAAATTTGTAGAACCTCAGCTGAGTACCCGAACACAAGAGTTCGAATGAAGTTTCTCACTATACAGGGTGTCCCACGAAGTAACCGGCATACTTCAAAGGTGAGTGTACTTTCTCAAGGCAAATCAGAATCTGCCGTTGAAATTTTCTTGACGTCCCCCGTTTCCGATATACAGGGTGATTTATGTGTTCAACCAAAAAGTTTGATTAGCCATATCTCAGGAATACATAATAGAATGTACTGAAATTTTGCAGGTATATTTTAGAACCAAGAGCCTTTGTAGCGCCTTATTCACTTATGAAATAGATAGAGGACCATACCCAAAATTTGGTTTTTCAAGTTTCAGTTGAAAAAGTCATCCTGTATAGATTTCTTTTCAAAATCTGATGTCATACCCGGAGACTACGTAAAAAATGCTACAAAATGCAATTCCTGAATTGTTTAACATTAATTTGGCTGATTCGAAAAAAAAAAAAAATTATAATTAAAGATTTTTCATGAATATTTTTGGAAATTTGATTCCAATCACTCAAACGCTATTCCAGGTGGTCAAACAAAGTCAAAATCTCAATTTTGATGTTATACCAAACTGAGGATAATTCCAGGAGATTTTCTTGATCTCTTTCTTGATCCCAGGATAATTCCAGATTCCAGAAAATTCTCCTGAAAATATGTTTGGTTGGTAAGAGCACCACAATTGAAATAGTGACTTTCTTTGACCATCTGGAATAGCGTTCCACTGATTGAAATTGAAATTAAAAAATATATTCCTGAAAAATTTCTGGTAGGTATAATGTTTTTTTTTCGGATCAGCTAAATTGATGTCAAACAATTTAGGAATCGCATTTTGTAGCATTTTCATAAAGCTTCCGAATATTACATCAGATTTCGAAAAAAAATCTATACAGGATGACTTTTTAACAGAAGCTCGAAAAACCAAATTTTTGAAACGGTCCTGTATCAATTTTATAAGTCAATAAGGCGCTACAAAAGTTCTTGGTTCTAGAATATACCTGCAAAATCTCAATAGATTCTATTGATGTATTCCTGAGATATGGCCAATCAAACTTTTCTGTTGAACACATAAATCACCCTGTATATCGGAAACGGGGGACGTCAGGAAAATTTCGGAGACAAATTCTGATTTGCATCGAGAAAGTACATCTACCCTTGAACTATGTCGGTTACTTAGTGGGACACCCTATATAATTGTCTGTAAATTTTTACTTGATGAATATTCCAAGTCTCTCACTGTCCTTCTCACTTACTACTTCTTAGATCCGTTTACTTCACGTTTTCTCTTTTCTGACAATCACCTGAGTGAAATTCTCTCCGTGAATATTTCTCAATCTTACTTCAAGATTTTTTTCAAACCTCTCTACAAGTTGCGCAGTGAAAGGTTCTCACTAAATAATTTTTTGTGGATTCTCACGCAGCAAAACTTTCAGGTTTCTCAATAATTCCACAAACTCACCAAAAAATTGTTTGTAAACAAAACTTTGAGAATTTAGAAGAACTGTCGCTCAAGCTTGTATCATATTTGAGCTAAGAACAATCGCTTGAATCAAGTTTCTTATTCAATAATTGCTTGTGGACTCCCACTAACAAAATACTTCCAGTTTACCACGTTTCATTTCTTCATAATATTAACAGAGACATTGTTTTGAGGAATCACATATTTCAGCAACAATATCGTGAGATACTTTGATTGAAATCGTGAGAAACCTCAAAAATCATCTGGAGAAGAAGCTCGAACAGATCGAAAGCAACACTTTAACTACAAACAACTGAGAGCTGATATTAAAGGCACTGTTTTTGAAAATTGCGTGACATCTTTTTTTCGCGGAAAAGTAGTGAGACACTCAGTAAAGTCGTGACAAATAACAAAGATCAAGCTGCGAGAAAGCATCAAAATCAAAACAAAACTCGACATTTTTGATCATCCTACTATTGGAATCGATGGCATTGTTTGGAGAAATCGCGAGAGATCTGTTTCCCGCGAGAACGTTCTGAGATATTCTAAGAGAGGAATCGCGGTAATCATTTCGCGAGGAACGGGCTGAAAAGCATACTACAATTATTTTGAAAATCCCAAAAATATGTTTCTGCGAGACCGTCGTGGGATATTCATAATGAAGTCGTGAGAAATCTCGGGAAGCATTCCGCCAAGAAAATTTGATAGATTGAGAAAAACCACTACAGTTCCAAACATATCAATAATAATATCCAAGGAGCTGGTTACCTTCTTTTGGTGAGTTTTACATTATATGTTTTCCGCAAACATACTTTCAAATATTGTTGGTGAATTGGTAAGAAATACAAGAAGTCACATTTAAAGGATGTTTGAGCTATTAAGAAAAAAATCAACAACTTCAAACAATTTGAAGACGATGCTGGAAAAACTTGTATGAGAAATCTCGTAGGATCCATTTTCCGCAAAAACGTTGTGAGATATTCAGTGGATTCATGAAAAGACTCACAATATTAATCTCACGGAACAGCATTTGAGGATTAGAGGAAACACTACAGCTACTCAGAAATGATACCGGAATCACTCCTCTGAGCCATAGCGTTGGATCCATTTCTCGCTAAAACTTCGGGAAATATCTTTTGGAGGCACTGCTTGGAGAAATAGCGTGAGAAATATTACCTGCGAGAACGCCGTAAGATCCTACTGATGAAATCATGGGAAATTCCATAAATTATTCTACGCGGAAGATTGAACGAGTCAAAATGAAGTCACTTGATCTTATGAATGATATCGGCCCAGAGGCTCTCTTGAAAACAGCGTGAGATCTATTTCTTGCGAGAATGTGAGATTTTCTCGGAGAATTTACTAGAAACCATTTTGCTAGAGAATTTCAACAGGTCAAAGAGAACACTACAAATTCAGGCATTTTGGGAATTATAACGAAAACACTGTTGCGAGAAATCGCATTAGATCGATTTCCTGCAAGAGTATCGTGGGATACTTTCAGTGAAATTGTAGGAAATCTTGAGAAATCATTCAATGAAAAAGCTTCAACAGGCCGAAGTAAATACTAGATGTACAAACTATTTAGAAATTATATCGGAGGCAGTCCTCTGAAAACATGTGCGAGATCTAATTTTTGCGAGAAGTTAGTGAGATATTCTCAGTGAACTCGTGACAAATCATAAAAATCATGTTACGAGAAAGCCTCTACAAGGTGAACAAATCTCCACATTTTTTATCATTTCATTAATGATATCGAAGGCATTGTTTCAAGGAATCGTGGAGATCTACTTTTTGCGAGAACGTCTTAAGATATCATGAGTGAACTCGTGAGAAATTGCATGAATTATTATACGAGAGACTTTGAAAACACAGCTTTGAGAAATTGCGTAAGATTTTGTTTCTGCGAAAGCTTCAAGAGATATTCTCAATGAATTCCTGAGAAATCTCAGAAAACGTTTCGCAGACAAGCTCTAATGATTTTTGATTGGATATATTCAAAAACCACTTCTCGGGAACTTATATTCCGTGAGGTATCACGGAATGAAACACGTGCTTCTTCTTCAGCCCGATCAAACTCTCCTACAAAATTTTGTTGTTGAGAATTTTTCATTCAATGAGATTTTTTTGTATTAGCTTCTTACGCAATTTCTCATCATTTTCCCCAAAGCCAATCTGTAAATTTTGAAGTATTTTCAAGAGTTTTCTCATGCCTGTCAAAGCTTTCTCAACGTAATGGTTCCTAAATAATTCCTCACGCAGCTATCGGGAAGGAAGAATAACATGCAATTTCTCATAAGAGCATCCTTACGAGCCAAGATTATGTCCCTAAATATGTATTTGAAATTTTTTTGGAGCGACTCCCCTATTACCCGTCAAAGCTTTATTCAGAAAGAATTTCTACAGTTTCTTAGTGGATGATTGAAAATATCACGCAAGATTTTTGAGCAAAAACTCACGTGACTTCTCATCAGTGTCTCAAGTCAACGAAAAAAAAAAAAATTCAAGGTCTTCTTGAGGTACGTTTTTTTATGCTTGTCGGGGCTAAGGATTCATTTTCAAGATTTTCCATCAATTTCTGGGAAATATTAGGCAATACGTGATACTTCTCACGCGATTTTTCATAGGAATATCTTGAAAACCAATCAATGAGTAAAATGTTCTCAAGTTTCTTTTAGACTGTTTTGAGAGATAGCGTTAGATCTACTTCCTGCAAAATCGTCGTGAGATACCTCCAATGGGTTCAAAGGGAATCTTGAGAATCATTCAGCAAAAAACTGTAATAGACCGTGAGGAAAAACCACACGTACAAACATTTTAGAAATGATATCGAAGGTGTTCTGAGACATTGCGTGGGATCCATTTCCTGCAAGATTATCGTGAGAAATCTCAAGTGAATTTGTAGAGAACCTTGAGAATGATTCAGCCAAATAGCTCCAAGAGCTTCAAGGAAACACCTCACGTACAAGCATTTCAGAAGTGATATCGAAGGCAATGTTTCAAGAAATCGCGTGCATGAGATCAATTTTCCCGCAAGGGTATCGTGAGATACTTGTAGGGAATACATTTTATATCCATCACCTGAATGGAAATTCTCTCCACGAAAATTCTTCGATCCTATCTGAAGAATTCCAAGCCTTCCTATACTACGAATTGCGTGTTGAAAGATTCTTACTATTCACTCACAATAAAACTCTATTCTATCCTGTTCATTCTGTTGCATTTCCTTTTAATACATTCAATTATTATTCCTGAGAACACGGATGCGAATCATAAACTGAGTATTTTTAAGGTGGATGAACAACTAAGCCCGGTGGAAATTTCATGGACCTATGCCGAAAAGTCTCACTTTTCTGGCTCAAGAGACGACTGATGTGTATCCATTACTTACTTGTTAGTTGACGCCATTAGACATGAAAGTGAGTTTTTACAGGACAAGTATTCATGTCGATTTTAGTGTACACATTGCGGAAGGCCGGTAATAGATGGCGCCGCATGTCTCATTTATGAGGACCTTAGGAGTGTGCATATGAGCAGATGGCCGAGCTTCCGCCTTGAACGCTTCAGCACAGTTGAGTGTTGAGACGTGAACAGGTCGAAAGACGTTGGAATTTGATTAGATATTGTTGCTTGGTCAGTCTCATGTCCTCAGCTTTCTTTTCTCACAATAATTAACGCTGAAATAAATATTTTTTCCGCAAAAATACTCACAGAAAACGAAAATCAGCACCATCCTGGCCACGTGCCTCCTGGCCCGGGCCTGCGCTACGCTCTGGGCCCCCCGGATTTCGCCGGGCATCTCGTTGGCGCTGGCGTGGAGCCGGATCGCCATCAGGACGTAGAAACTGGCGATGATGCACAGCGGAATGAAGTAGTATATCAGTGATTTGAGCACCACGTTGTACTTCATGTAGGTCTTTCGATTGGCAATGTCCGGCGACGGCGTGCAGACTGTTATCGTTATGTTCCTGGATGGAAGGAAAACATGCGATTACTATTTTATGGCCCATTTAGCCGAGAAAAGAGCACTGTTTACGGGCCACTTCGGACACGTGCGAAATGCTTCAAGAAACTCTTCGATAACTTTGTAAAGCTCAAAGCTCTCGCATGATTTTTTTTCTGGAGATTATCTGCGTCGAAAATTCAAAATTAACCTGAATCTCATTATACCGTGTATTGTTTTGGCCTGACCATCGCCTTTCTGATTCATCCTGTATACAAAAAACACTTTTTAGAGTGAAATACTGGTTGGAAACTCCTCAATTTTTCAAGTCAAATGATAATGTATCATTTCACCTGACCTGACCTGACCTGACCTGACCTGACCTGATCTGACCTAACCAATGCCTTTCTGATTCATCTTGTATACAAACAAAATTCGCAGTGAAATAGCGGTCTGAACTTTCTCAGTTTCCAACGACAAATGACTACGTAATATTTCAAGAAAAACCGCTTCTGCTTCCAGAAGCTCTATTCCAGAAACCGTATATCACAGCAAGATGTTTAATACCGGCATAAAATTGCACAGGGCTGATTCGGCTACAAATAAAATCAAGCAGGCAATATTGCCAAGAACACCGCAAATTGAGATAATTATTTACGAAAAAAAGTACCCACCCGACAAAATACCGCGCTGAAATGAACAATTAGTCTCTAAATTACCAGGCGAGCTACACAACAACGGGTGAGAAGCCCCTTGCGGTCGCTCCATTTCCTCCCGAGAGAAGGAAACCGCTACGGAGCGCCAGCCGACAAGACGGTGAGATTATTATTTGCGAAAGCAAGCGTTTTGAAATAATTGAGTCGTTAGTCTTCCGGTTGCGTTTGTCGTATAAATTATAACACCCAAATAATTAATCGCGAGATCAAGGGCGTAAACAACCCTTTAGCCAACCGAAGCGGAAAACTTGAACATGCGGTTTTTATTTCCTGCTGCGGGAGAATGATCTGACAAGTAGTAATAGTTGATTATATCATAACTGAGAGAAATGAGCTAGTGGGATGACTCATTTTGAAGTAGCGACTTGAGCTTGGGGTGAACAGAAATTGAAAATTATCCTACCAAACAAATCAAGAAACACACTTGGTCAATTTTCAGGGATTATTATGAGGAGCGTATATAATGCCTCACTTTGATCACTTGTGGATAATAGCTCACTTCACTCACTAGAAACGGAGGTGTAATTGAGTCATTATTATATTACTATAAGATTTTATGGATAAATCTGGAGAGGCTTGATATTTTGCGTCTCATGTTATACTCACCCATCAATGTCGACTTTCAGCAGACGGGCGCAAATGGCGTCGGGCAGGGCGAATCCGGTTGCCAAAAGCCAAATCATGCCTGCGCTGATAACAGTCATCGGCTTTGTCTGCGGGAAACAAGAAGGGTTAAAACTATTCTGATGGCGGTGTTTGCGAGTGTGTATGTGATAGATAGTCCGTCAACTATTGCAGATTAGGCATGTTTATGCGAATAGAAACGGGAACGAGAAGGGGAGGAGGGTTAATCCTCATTCCTCTTCTATACAATCGAGCGCCATTTGATACTTTGGGTGGGGAGGGATGGGAGGTGGGTTGTGTACCATAATTAATATTCACCCCCCGTTTTGGGCAGGCTGTTTGGAAACTCTCAGCTAATCATTCAGATTTGTCAAATGAATGAGCTCCCGACGCCGGAAACTCTCCGGGATATTATTGAAGTGAGTACAAGACTAAGTACTCACTTTGGGTGGGTGGGTATATATCTGACTGAAGTGCGTGGGCTGTTAATCTGATGAAATGTTTCTCAAGTACATACTTAGTTGATAGCTTGAAAAGCCCTAGTCTAGGACGATTACAAAAGCGATGATACTGAGAAAAAAAGCTTCCACGAAAGGTAAAAAATCGCGTTCCCAAGAAAAAACGTGGTCGGAAAAAATGTGTCCGGGAAGAACGTTTCCTGTGAACTACATCCTTTGGAAATCAGTAACATTCCATTGAGATAACATCCTCTGGAAATTACGTCCCCTGGAAGTTACGTCAAAAAGACCTATAAACATTAGGGCTTTTTGGAGCTAAACAAGGCTCCAACGATATATTATGAACACACAAGGGGAACCAGCATTCTTGTAGAAGTGTTGATTTGAGTAAGAATATATTTTGCGCACTTGACGCACCGTAGAAGATGGTTTTGCTCAACAATAGAAATTGTTGGAGTAAATGATTGACAAACATAGCCACTCATTATTTCTAGAACAGTTGATTTGAACAAATGAATATTTTGGGCAATCTACAATAAAAACAAAACAATGAAACGTTCTTGGAATTACAATGAGAAATTTTCAGAATGAACAACAAGAACGATTGGAATTATCACTGGAAAATGAATGAAATGACTATGGAAAATTGTTTAATTAAGCAATACAGAATTGTTCAACTGAACAATGAAACTGCTAAACCAAACAGAGGAAAACTTTTAAGCCGTATAATAGGAAGGTGTTAAAATCAACAATGAAAATTGTTGGAATTGGTATGAAACATCGATGAAATCAACAGAAAAAACTGTTCGTGATAAATAATGATTTATTATTCAATTAATCAGGTATTGATAATCAACAATGAAAAACCATTGAAATAAACAACTGAGAATGATTGAGCCGAGCGAAAGAAAATTAATAAACTGATTAGTTGAGTCATTTAAAGCTGAGAAATGCCTGGAAGAGGGTGATGCAAGAGGACGTGCAACTTTTTGCTCCATTTACCTTGGCACTGGAAACTCTAAAGTCCCAGGTAGTACATCATATGCAAATGAGCTACACAATGGGCTCATTAAGACGCACTGGGAGTTCTAAAATCACAAAAAAAAAACAAGACACGTACATATCGTTCATGAAGGGCACAAGGGACACTGGAGTTTTGAAGGCAACAAGGAGACACGAAAAGGCTCATTGGGATTCCATATACAAAATATTATGAAGACAAAAATGGGACGATAATTCAAACGGTTTTCATGGATACTTTTTTCTCCGGACGGAATTTCCATAGGCTATATTGTGAAAGACGTTTTCTCCTGATTATGTTTTTTTGTGCCATTTTGACGTCATAGCAAGTCTGAAGCTAATTTAATTTATTTATTTAATTGTCTTATTTTACGAGGCGACATTCAGCTATAAGCTGTTCTACCATGCAACCTCGGGGACAGCACAAAATATCCATGGATGAAGCGGGATTCGAACCCACACAGGGCAGCGCGAATGGTTTGGCTTGCCATCACCTGTACCACTCGGCCACCACTGCACCGCACCCTATGCCTCCGTCTACCGTTTTGAGCCCTGATTAGTTTTCTTGTGTCCTTCGGTAATCTTTTGTGTCCCTTGGATCTCGATGTGTCCTTTGATGAGCCATGATTAACCCTGATAACCGAAGCTTTTTCTTCAAGGCCTAGTCCCGGAGACGTTCCATCAAAGATTCATTCAATTCGGGAAAGTATTTTCAGGAGAATTTTTGTTTGGGACATTTCAGACCTGGATGCCACAAGTAGTGATGGAGATCTGTATTGTTCTCGGCAAGTACAAAGCATTTTTCTTCTGATGAAAAAAGCACAATCAACATTCTCAGCTCAAAAAAAATTCATGAAGTTCTAGATTTTTGGACATCTGTATAGGATTTCTGGAATTATTTGAAAATTTTTAGGAACGTTCAAAAATTTCCAAGAGATTTCTTAGCCATACAAATCTCGGAACATTTCCATAAGATCCGTAGAGACTCTGAAAGACTTTTACGGAATGTTCATGAGAAATTTTATAAGATTTCCACAACAATTCTTGAGATTTCTAAAGATTTCTCAAGATCACCAATATTTTTCAAAGATTTTGCGAAATCCCCACAATTCATAGGGATTACAAAAAGGCTCCTATGAAATTCTCAATATTTCCTGAGAATTTATAAGCAGTTCTAGAGATTTTATGGAATTTCCAGAGACCTTCATGGGATTTCTAGATATTTCTGCGAGATCTCCATAAGTTTTCAAGAATTCTCGAAAATTTCTACGGGATACCTAGAGATTCATAACGACTCGTAAGCCAAAAATTCCCAACGATCTTCAAGAATTGCGATGAGTTGTTGGAAATATCTGAAGGATCTCCAAAGATCTCCAAAAACTTCCACAAGATTCTGTGGGGGATTTTTGAGAATGTTGAAGATTCTCAATTATTTATATGGATTCTTCAATTATCTCTGCAGGATTTCTAGAAATCATGAAGATTTGTATTGCATTTCTAGGGATTCCTAATGATTCCTCATTCTCATTTCTGGGAATTCCTACAATAGCTTTTAGGGACTGCTGTACATTCCTAAGGGATTTCTAAGGATTCCCGAAGATTTGTTTTGGATCTCCTAAGGGATTTCTAGAGATTTCTTAATTTTCATACGGAACTGGTCAGGATTTCTGGAGATTCCTACAAACAGGGATTTCCAGAGATCTTCACGGGCTCCACTAGGGATTTCTAAGGGTTTCTGGAAATGCCTTTAGAGTTTTGAGATTGCAGATGTGTATGTAATTTCTATTGTGCTCAAATTTTCTGGAGATTTGCATGCAGTTTTAAAGATTTCCAATATTTCTCTACAAATTTCTACGAGATTTCCAAGAATTGCAGGAAATTTTAGGGAGTTTCAAGAATGTGGACGGGATTCTTGAATTTTCTGGAGTTTTTCACAATTTATTAGAGATCTCTGAATATTTCCACAAGATTTTTAAGAGTTTTAGAAGATTTCTACAAAATTTCTGAGGATTTTCTTTCACTTTTCAACTTCATTCCCTCTTTCGACTGAGTTTATTTCCAAGATTTCAGGGATTTCTCAAGATTTCTATGGAACATTTTAAAGATTTTTGAGATATTCCTAGGAATTTTTCGAGACTTCTGCTGGATCTCTACGGACATCTGTTGATTAGCATAAGAATCCTAAAAGTTGCCCAGTATTTTTTGAAATCTTCATTGATTTTTGCAGATTTCTCCGGGATCCCGAGGAATTTCAAATTATATTTCTGAAAGATATTTCTGAAATATTTTGAAGAGATTTCTTGAGTTTTTTTTTCAGGATTTCCAGGGATTCATGAAGAATTGTATGAGACTTCTAGGACGTCCAGAAGGATTCTACGAGATTTTTCAGGACTTTTCAAGCATTTCTAGAGTTTTCTACGTCTTTTCCAAAGATATACACGAAATGTTTGAGGGTTCCTGCAGAAATTCTAGATTGCTAAAAGACTTTCAAGGTTTTCAAAAGATTTTCACGAGGTTTCTAGGTATCCCTTAGGAACTTGTATTGATTTCCAATATTCTCCAGAGATTTCTTGAAATTTTTGCAAAAATTCGGAGGATTCACATTCAAATTTGAATTCAAATTCAAATTCATTTATTTTCTCAACCAACAAGGTTTTTCAATCGTCAACAATAATACAAGATGAAATAAGTAAAAGAATGCAACAAACAATGCAATTACACACAATTGAGTAAAAAACTGACAAAAAAGAGACAAAATACACATTATATACAATAAAATAATTAAAATCGACCTTGATGACCGAGCTCAAAATCATCGAAGGTGAAACCGTACTGGTCGTATTTCTGGATAGAGTAAAATGCTTTCTTCAGGAGCATGGACTTTACAACCGTTTTGAATTTAGGTAAGGACAAATGCACTATTTCTAGTGGTAACTTATTAATGAATGTTGGACAGAAGTAATTTTTGCTGTATCGGCTTTTTGCTAGTCTAATGTGATTTACTACAAGTCGATCTCTATTTCTAGTCCGATAATCGTGTATATCCTCGTGCTTCCTATAAATGTTGATGTTTTTCTTACCCAGATTCCTAATGAACTTTGGAAATTCTTATAAGATTTCCAGTAATCCATGGAATTTTATAGAGAATGAATCCTAAACATCTGTACGGAGTTTCTAGGGATTTCTAAATATTTCTGCAAGATTTTGGAAAACTGAAGATCTGGAGGCTCCTGAATTCTACCAGAATTCAAGGGATTTCTCAAAATTTCTACGGAAATTCGAGGGATCAACGGGAATTCCTTCAATATTTCTAGAAGATTACTGGGGAGTTTTGAAGATTTTTAGAGGATTTTTGAGGATTTGTATGGATTTCTTCAGAATTTCCGAGGACTTCCATGAAAATTTCAAGGAATTTTGAAAAATTTCCACGGGATCCCAAAAATTCGCATGGAATCTCTGAAAATGCTCTAACACCTTCTGTGCATGTTTGGAGATTTTAACGGGACTTTCGAGAGTTTCCAGGGAATTTTGTGGGTACGTAGGCATTCCTGATATTTTTGAGTATTCCCAAAAATCTCCATGCATTTCTGGAGATTTCTGCGAAATACTTGGGAATTTTGAAGATTTGTTTGAGATTTCTAGGAATTTTGGAAGATTTCGAGAATTTTGAAAAATCCCGAGGAATATTTGGAAACGTCTGTGAGATTTCTCGAAATGATCACAAGATTTCTGAAGATTCTTGTTAGAATTTCTGATTTCGAGTTGTCCATATATCCGACGCTATGAGCTTTCGAGGCCAGAATAGGGATATGGTTGTTGGCAAAAAAATTGCATAATACTAGTGGCAGTTTTTCGTACAAGAAATAATTTCAGATCCAAATGACATTTTTGATTGGCATCAGAAGTTCTGCTGGTAGTTCAGCAGAAACATCAATAATCTATTTTTATAGGCTGTAGCAGCTGTATTGGGCATACATTTCTGAATGCATCAATCACAGCGGAACTTGTGAGTTGACTGAAATTTTGAGTGAAGTTTCACATTTTTATAAATTACACGTAATCTCACATCACTATTCTCAACAAATTTTCAGCGGGCAAAATTATTCTTCGCATTTTTTCAAAATCAGGTCAAATTTTCTATTTTCCAGATGTGAGTTATTGAAAAGAATTAAAAAAACTAGTTCAAGCCGAGGATCAAGCTAGATCTGCACAGTATCCATATCAACAGTGGTAGAAAAGGTATAAAAGTGCCTGCTCTAGTGGCAAAATCGCCGCTTAAAAAGCAAAAAAATCCCTTTCGACCGTTCACTTCCACAAACTCGTATGAAAGTCGAGGCATCATACAAAGCCGAAGATGTAAGGGACGACGTGCACACAATTGGAATACTTTAACAAACGGAAGGACCGGGACGAAATGAGGAACGGGACGACGAAATGAAGTTTCTTATCCAAACTTCCCGAAGCGAAATTCTCTCGTTTCTCGACCAGAAAATCATTATATCTGTGTGGGATTCGGTTTCGGAAGTGAGCCGCCGGGCCGGGCGAGCGTTATACACTCCGGTTATGACAAGTTTAATTAGGGATTAGGAAGACCATGCACATTTCACGGCCGAGGATTTACTCGCGGCAACACACCGAAACTTTGCATTAATACTTACTCATCTCGTGAATACAGTTGAGGAGCGGAGGCTGAGTTGCTAAGGTATTATTAAAACTGATATGGTGGCGCTGGTGCATCACTAAGCATAGGTATTGTGATCGTATTAAGGTGTACTTCCTGATGTTCTGTGAGATTTCCGCTCGACTAAAATTGCAACTTGTAATAACTGAGAAGGTGTAACGTACTATGAAAAGGACGCTTCCGTTCAACTCAATTGGTTTTGGGTCTGTTGTAATGCTCTCGCGGAAATGACTACAGCTCAGTGTTCCCTCGTGGGTATTTTCATGTGTCTGCCTATACCTATGCCATGTTATGTATTCATGCTAATCTTTTTCACTTTTTTTCCTTTCCTCAGCCAAGTATACGGTTTTTTGTGGGTAGGTTCAGGTCGATTTGTTAGAAAAACTTGATCCCTGTTTGGAAATGAATGCGATATGTTGAAATTGGACATAGGTGAAAGGGCAAAGTAATTAACTCTCTTGTGTTGTGGTAGAGTGGGATGGAGCTCGATTCAGGTATGCTACGAGTACTCGGATTCAATGTTGCTTCCAGCCTTGGCTGGTTTTCAAGCCAGAATAAAGCTTTATTGTCTCGTTTTGTCTTCGCCCAGCAAGAACAAAACCAAGCTCGATTTTTCTTCCCGTTCAAGCTCGTTGTACAATTCAACAATTCTACAAATGCTTGGTGGCTCATTGGATTAGGTCAATTCCTGGGGCCTTTTTCACAAAAAGTACAAGTTACAAATCTTAAGTGTGTAGCCTGAGTGAATAACTACTGAAAAAGAGCGAAAAAAGAGCTTAATGTTTGACTTCCCCGGTATATAATTCCAAAGGCAAATAATGCCTTCGAAACTCAATCGTTTACGGCGGAAATTGCGCCAAACTTTGGCTAAACTGAAACAAAGGCAATCACTCTACCCGGCAGCTTTTAAACGAAGTGTTACAGATACAAAAAAGATATAACCTGCAAACTCCCGGAGGACTTTCTCCGTTTTATACTCTCGATTTTATATCCGACTTTTGATCCATCAGCAGCAGCACGGACGATTGAGTTTTCCCTCCCGCGACCTTTCCCCGAAACCCAAAAGTAATTTGCGATACTCACTTGCAATCGCCGGAGTGGATTGACGATGGCACAGTACCGTTCGGCCGACAGGGCGGTTAGCGTGAAAACCGAAACTCCGATGCTAATATCTCTGGCGGTTTCGGAAACTTTGCACACCAGCACGCCCCAAGGCCAGTACTCGACCGTGTACAGTATCGACGTGAAAGGGACGCAGGTGATGATGACCAGCAGATCGGCCAGCGCCAGCGAAAAGATGTACCTGCAACAAAGACGCTGTTTTCAAGCTCCGTATATGCCATTCAGTTCTGTGAAATCAATTTTTTTTACTGTTATAATTGGCGCCGGTTTCTGGAAAGATCATCAAGATGATCTCTGACTACGGCTTTTTCATGACAAATTCGAGCTACTCTGAAGCTTCTACCAGTTTTTTGTCGCTTCAAAAACTCTAATCTTTTCACTCACAGTTTTTTCTATTGTATCTTCTCTTCACAGCGACTTATCGCGAGAATTTCGCGCTAATTTTGAACGGTATCTTCAGCCTAGTTGTGCACATTTGGTTGGAAAATGCACAAATAATACATTTTCCGTGCTGTCATAACCGAAAATGACAATATACGCTCGCTGTCCTGCACTGTAATATCCAGAAAAAGATCTAGAGCGGCAAAGTAAAAAGTACACGTAAAAAATGAACCAACCTTGCAAAATCATGCAGAATTCAAGAGAGACCACGTTTCCAATGTTATATCTTGGAATTTTCGGTTTGAATCAGTTAAAATCATAGATAATCATTTTCAAAATTGATATTCTAGGGTCATTTTTTTAATAGCTGTTGGCACAATTGCAGAATGATTTCTGACGTTTTGTGGCGCCAAGGTTTAAAAGTAATTAACTCATGTCATTTTCTGTGCTTCGTCGTCACACAAGACACTAGAGCTCAGTGATTTTGGGATTTTTGGGGGATGACTCTTCTAATTGGGGAGGGAGAGGGCGGTTTTAAGCAAGAAAATTCAAACATGGGACGCAATTTTCCAAATCGACCTTTGACACACAAAAATCTACATCTAGTAGGTATATGCTTCGTGCCTTGGTGATAAATGGCACCAGTACCAACTTGAAATTTATTTCAATGATTATTGCGATATGATCTTATTTATTTGTAATTTCATTAAAAGCAGCACGAAAAACGATGTATGCTACTCGGCCTAGGGCCTCGAGCTGCATTCACGTTCGTTATGCTATGCCCGGTTTTCGGCGTTAGGAACATGAAATACTATTTCATTCCACGATTGAAACAAATTTTTTTTCATTGTTACACTATAAAATAGGACGGTAGAGTGGTCTATTCTACAACTAGACTGATCTCCACTGTTTGTGAATTAATGTAAAACCGATAGCCAGTTCCACTAGCGAATTTGATCATTGTTAACTAATTGAGGCATTTTCTCTGGTAATTATTGGCTCAGTGACCACAGAAAACAGAAGTTTCACGAAAGATTATGGGAAAATGTTTAGACCACAACAGCTAGTGTGCATTCAACTAGCACTGAACTAGAATCCATCAGAGAAAATGTCTCAATCAGCTAACAATAATTAAATTCGCTGGTGAAACTGGAGGCAAGGTGTTTATATTGTTGATTAACTAATTATTTGACAAGAAGTTATAAGAAAAATAACTCCCAATTTGAGAATTCGAATTCAATTTACCTTTCTAGCCGGGATAAAGTGAATGAAGCTCTTCCTTAGGTAAGCTAACAAATGGTCCTCTCTAGCCGAGATAAATCAAATAAAGCCTTTCCTTAGGAGAGCTAACAAATGGTCCTTCGCTATAATTGAGCCCCCGTGGCAAGAAAAAGGTCCATAGGAACGAAACCCGGAAGAAATTGGAGACTAAGACTACGGACACATCGAGCCAACAGTGACTGTCGCATCTGCATCGGCTCTCGAATACGTAGAGCATCTAGTGACGATTCACGTCACGTTCACGCCACGTAGAGTGTTGTCTGAATCTAGCAACACTTATCGTGAAGAAGACATCGAATCACTACATTACACTACTGTTGACCGTCATGTGACATCAAAGTCTCAAGGAAGAACAAGTAGAACTGGTGGAATGACATCAAAAACGTCAAGAAACAACGGAGGCACCGGACAGTAAAGCAGAGTGCCGGAATTGGAATATGAACATAAGAAATCAACACTGCAACTGCGGAAGCTAGATCTAGAACGAGCATTGGATTTAGCTACGGCAGAAGAGGCACAAAACTTTGAGTTCAGCGAGGAGTCGAGTGATGATGTTGAGGCAGAAAAAGATTGACCTGACGTTAAAGAATGGATAAAAAGACAAAACCCATGGAAGGAAGCCCCTGTTACATCAAGAATCATCGGGGGTAACAATGCATTTGGTCCACAGTTTAATATACTGTTAACAAGACAAACCTTTCCAAAGGAGTTACCAGTATTCAGCGGAAATCCTACTGAACGGCCGAGTTCTATTTACCAATACAAAAATTCAACAACTCTTTGTAGATACACAGAAGAAGAAAACCATTGCCGATTGCAAAAGTGTCTAAGAGGAATAATTGTAAGGAAAACTGTTCAAAGTTTGTTGTGTTCAAAGAAAGGTTATGTACGAAAACTTTCACCGGAAGAAGATCAAGAAACCAATCCAAAGCTGTGATATCTTCCGCACTTTGGAGTCGTTGATGCTAATAAACCCGATAAACTCAGAATAATTTTTGACGCTTCTTCGAAATCACATGGAACAAGTCTTAATGATTGTCTATACTTAGCGGGCCAGATTTATGCAATTCTTTGCATACAATTTTATTGAATTTTCGAATCAAAAGATTTGCCTTTACAGCAGATATCAAAAAGATGTTCTTGCAAGTTCGTGTACGCGAAGAAGACTGTAGAGCCCAACAATTTTTGGTCCAAAAAATGAATAGAGACAGACATCCAGACACTTACAAAATAACTGTTGTCTTTTTTGGATCGACTAATGGACCTTGTCCAGCACAAGAAGCGAAAAACAGAAATGCACGTGAGCTCGAGAATGATTATCCGGAATCTGCTGAAGCAATCATAGAAGAACATTACATGGACGACTATCTTGGAGGAGCAGATTTCGTCGCAGAAGCCTAAAAACTGAATTAAGACGTCATTTATGGTTATTCTAAAGGCATACTTATTTATGATTTGTAATCGGATATCAAACTCAGCAGAGATACTTGACATCGATCCATCATTGAAAGCCAAAGAAGATGCGGTAACCAGCAAGGAAGATGTAGAGTTGAATACCGAAAGAATTTCTGGTGTTTTCTGGAATCCACATGGCGACATTTTTACGTTTGAAACTAAATTTCAAAATGAAGATAATTTAGATATAAATAAATAAAGATATTTTGGAGAAGACAAGACGTCCAGCCAAGAGAGAGATTTTAGAAGTTGTGATGTCTATATTCGATCCATCGGGATTCTTATCAAACTTTTTGGTTCAAGAGAAAGTTCTCCTGCATGATATTTGGAGACATCAGCTCAGATGGGATGATGAAATAACAGACAGACTGAATGAAAAATGGCTATTGTGGCTGTCGGACTTGACAACTATTTTTGAATTCAAGATTACAAGACAGTATTTCACGTTGGACAGAAATAAAAGTGAAATTCAACTTCACATATTTTGCGATGCCAGTAAACGAGCTTACTGCTGTATAGGATATTTACGGTGCCAAAGAGACAAGGTGGAAATTGCATTTGCGAACGCCAAATCTCGCGTAACACCTTTAAAACCAGTATCTATACCTAAACTCGAGTTACAGGCCGCATTAATGGAAGTACGTTTGGGACACTACTTGAAAGCTAATCTGAATCTGGACATCAAGAAAGTCTATTATTGGACTGATTCGAAAACCGTATTGTATTGGATTCGATCCTAAGCAGAAAGATTCAAAGTCTTTGTAGCCCAACGTCTAGGTGAAATTCAAAACTTGACAAATCCTGAACAATTGAAATACGTACCTTCTAAAGAGAATGTTGCTGACGAAGCTACAAATAGACTTCATAAGTTGCAGGACTTCTCTGAACAAAGCAGGTGGTTACACGGACCGACATTCTTGCAATTGCCATCAGGAGACTGGCCCAAAGAAAACTAAGAAAAGGTACGAGTCAACGACGATATCTTAGAAGAGAGGAAGGATTACGTATTGTTCAACATTGTAAAATCAAGCCCGGACATTCCAGAACCAAAAAGATTTTCGAAATGGACTAGACTTCTTCGGTCTACATGTTGGATGCTGAGGTTCAATCGAAACTGTAAGAGAAAGCGTAACATGCGGCATATGACAAAGAATAACATTGTGAAACTTCCGCAAAAGCAGAAAATGACACTATTATTCGAAAATGTTGTAGAATTGGAGAGTCACGAAATTTCCAATGCTGAAAAACTCCTCTTCAAAAAGATACAATTAGACGCATTTTGGGAAGAAATCAACAGTTCAAGACAGTTCACAATTTATCCTGTGAACTGGACGAAGACTGACTACCACGTTTAAAAGGAAGACTTGACAATTAACCACAACATAAAATTGAATTTAAAAGACCGATCATCATTGAACCCAATCACAGAATGACGAAACTACTCATTCAACATTTTCACAAAGAGAACAGTCATCAAGGACAAGAAACACTGATAAATGATTTGAGACAAAAGGTCTGGAGTCTACGTGCACGACAAGCCGTGAAGAGTGTTACCACCAGATGTCAAAAATGTAAAAATTGAAAGACGATACCAAAGACACCACTGACGGGACAACAACCGCAATGTAGATTGGAACCAACAGTAAGACCCTTCATAAGAACTGGCGTGGATTATTTCGGTCCAATATTGGTTACGGTAAAAAGAAGCTACAAAAAACGTTACGGTGTTATCTTTACATTCATGGTCACAAGAGCTGTACATCTGGAAGTAGCGCACGACTTATCTACATATGGATTCATCCATGTCTTGCGAACCTTTGGATGTCGAAGAGGATTTTTTGAAGAACTCTACAGTGATAAGTGCTAACGGAACAAACTTCAGATCAGCTGAAAAAGAACTATCTGATGCTCTCCAAGAAGTGTCAAGAACTAAGACAGAGTTAAATTACCAAATTTTGTTCAATGAAAAATATATTATGGAAATTAAATCCCCCTGCTTCACCGCACATGGAAGGTTTTCGGGAAAGATCAATTGAATCAACTGAAGAAGTTTTGTATGACATTTTGAAAACAATATATCCTGAAGAATAATTATGTCCTCAGAACTTTGCTTGCGCACAAAATGTGGCGAAAAAGTCTTGAATTTACTTTCGAAGTGGAAAGCAGCACAGAAGTTAAGTGATTTGTTTTTTGGCAACGCTGGACATATGAATATATGCTCTTTCTCATCTAAAGAAACAAATGGCAAAGAGAAGTTACGAAGATTGAAGAAGATGAAATCGTAATCGTGGTGGACCCCAGTGGACCCCGTAACACTTGGCCAAAAGGAAGAGTATTGAAGCTACACCCAACCAGAGACGGTTGGGTGAGGGTCGTGGATATAAAAATGGCAAGCGGAAGTATTCTGAGAAGACCTGTATCAAAATTATGTATTTTGGATATTTATGATAAAAAGTAGTTGCCGTGAAACGCATGGCAAATTACTGAGGGAGAGAATGTTGTGAATTATTGTAAAACTGAGGTATTTATATCGTTAATAACTAATTATTGGATTTTGTAACTATAGAAAAAATAATAAAAAAAATAACTTTCAATTTGGAATTAAGACTTCAATTTACCTTTCTAGCCGGGATAAATCAAATAACGCCTTTCCTTAGGTAAGCTTACATCGACTTCTTGATTTTTTTCAGATTTATTTTTTCATTACGTATTTACAATCAAATTTGATTCAAAGTTGCGTGATATAATGACATGAATTGCATATGAAATGAAGGAAGATCGCGTGAGAAATTGGTGTTGGATCACTCATGATCACGTTGAATCGCGTGGGATAATGGCGTACGATTTCGTTAGATTGCAACAAAAGTTTGTTCTTGCACTAGTCCCATTTCACTCCAATTTACATGAAATCTGCTACGAAAATTCAACTTTCCGCGAACGCGTGAAAAGACACGAATAGACGTCCCGTTTACCGCAAAGATGATGTACCCAGAAAGAATAAAAAGGAGGAAAATTTGCTCCGGCGCGATCCCATTTTCGGCTCAAACACGGCGATCCGGATTCTATCAACATTCGCCCCAGATTCCGCCCCCCGATGAAGCGTATGTGACCGTGAATAACAATGCGGGGAAATGAGGGAAAAGCGAAAGGAAATTGCAAGGAGTTTAGCATTTTTCCACCACACGCGCTCATGCGGAAACCGTAATTTCCATGTCGTTGTTTTCCTACTTGTGCGATACGACCTTGCGAAATGCACGGGAATCCGTGTTCTGTGTGTTGGGTGTTGATGTTGAAGCGTAATTTGAAAATTCCTTATGCATTTTTCATCTCTTTGATGGCGCGGTTTCAAGCAATTTGGTTGGTATTTCTCGTACGTAATTGGATTAGGTTTTCAAAGAGATAGTAGTGCAGTAAAGATAGGTTTTGGGGTTGGAAAAATTAATTCATGAAATTTTAAAGCTGTTATCGATTCAGAATTTCATCCTCTACCATGTACTTGAAATCCCCGAAAATCCCATTTGAGCATTTTTCTTGCGGCGCTGTCAAAGTATATCATGTTTGCTGCAACAAGTCCGAGAGTTGTATCCTCGCTTTTGTCACATTAGAGCTATATTGTTAGTTCAAAGCTGTTGGTATATACTCCAGGGCATGACCAGAACGTCATCTGAACCGCTGAAATCCTATTTCCCGCAAAAGAAAACACGTAACTCGCTTTAATCTGCAATTACCAGTGGTAATCAAGTGTAGTTCGGGGATTAGTGACCAAATTTAATAAAATCTGTTCGTTTTGTGATAAAGGCATGAAACTTGGTATGAGTGGTCTCCATGGTCTTCTTTTCAAATGTAGACATAGCGTCTCGCCACATTTTGGTTAGGGGGGCTTAGGGACCCCCTTGAAAATTGAAGTTGCAGAAACTCATGCAAACCACCATTAAAATAATTGTCACGCATCTCAAAAAGTAATCATTCGACTCTACGTTAAATCTTAACAAGAGACACTTCAGTGTCACCATGTACGCACTGGTCGCACTGTTTTTCATAATGAAAAAAAAAATTCTTCGGAGTGTCAAAAAAAATCGAGTTTTTTATAATTTTTTCATGTAATGGAGAGATTTTGTCTTTCGCATATCATTATCCACTAATTCGTATCTGCCGAAGCCATTGATGAAGTCCATTTCTTCATATTGACATCTAGAAGCAACAATTCCAGATGAAACCAGCCAATTCAAGTGCTCAGTTCAGCAGCGTTTTTTTCAATGTTACCAATTGATATGAATGATAATTTATTATTGGGTGGATAGCTTCAACTGCTTTATAATTTTATTGAGTATAACTAGATGAAGAGTGATGGGCGAAAGCCCCGAAACTTTTTTTTTCAACCGCCACCTATCACTGTTAAAATTGCACCAAATTTCATGCTATTTTGGCAAAACAACAGCAAATACAGACTGAAGAGTATAGACAAACGTCAATACGATCTGCAGTTGTCAAGTAGAAGGCACGAAGAATAAGGATTGAGGCGTGGAATACTTCAAAGCACTCAGTTCGAGTGAATACACGGTATAGAAATATTTTCAACACGCCCTAGGGGCACAAATTTTATGATGGTGAGCAATGCGAAAAAAAATTTTTCCTATGCTTTTGCGCTTGGTTCCGCGTGTAGTCATATAAAATTAGGTTACAGAACAGTTCTAGCTATCCATCGATTCATAAATTGTCGATCATATTGATTTGGAACAATTAAAAAACGCTGTTGAACTTCACACTTGAATTGGCTCATTTCTTCGGGAGCTGTCTTCCCTAGAATGACAATATCAAAAAACAGACTTCATGAATAGCTTCGGCAAATACAAATTAGTGAATAATGATACACAGCAGATTAACTCACCGTTTCTTAGAATTCAAAATCATTAAAAACTTTCTTTTTTTTTGACACTCTGAAGAATTTTTTTTTAACACGAAGAACAATGCGAACATGGCGACAACTGTTGTGTCTCTTGTCAAGGTTTGGTGTAAAGTCAAATGATTACTTTTTGAAATGTGTGACGATATTTACCGGTGGTTTGTGAGAGTTCCTGAGAGTCCTGAGACTTCAAATTTTCAAGGGGGTCCTTAGGCCCCCCTAACCAAAATATGGCGAGGCGTCATGTTTATATTTGAAAAGAAGACCATGAAGACCACTCATACCAAATTTCATCTCTCTATCACAAATCAAACAGATTCTAATAAACTTGGTTACTAACCCTCGGATTATACTTAATCAACACTGTTAATTGGACATTAAAGCGACTTCCGTGTTTTTTTTTTTTTCGGGAAATACGAGTTAGAGGTTCAAACGAAGGTCTGGTCATGCCCTGCAGTATATACCAACAATTCTAAGCCACCAATGTACCTCTAGTGTGACAAAAACAAAAATACCATTTTCGAACTAGTTGCAGCAAACATGATATACTTTGACAGCGCCGCAAGAAGAATGCTCAACTGGGATTTTCGGGGATTTTGAGTATGTGGTAGAGAATGAAATTCTGAATCGATATCTGCTATAAAATTTCATGAATTAATTTTTTCAAGGTTTGGGGTCTTTTTCGACTATCTTTACTGCACGGGCATTTTACAGTTATAAAGGACGGAGAATAAATAATTGGTAGAAAGAGTATATTCTTGGATAGGCAGGTATAATTTAGACCTTTGCAATCATATGCCTACATACATATTATTTTGATATGCGATATAATGCTATCTCACATCATTCCACGTAGTTACAATCTATGTATCAACAGACGCGATCAAACGGCAATATCTCATGCTATTGTCATCAATAGAAGAGGTCTAGTCCTTCTCCTACTTGTGAACTGGGGTTGCTCCTCACTGCTGTTCAGCACAGCTAAAATCGAGAGAGGTGAATGGAAACTCGAGCTTTGTACTACTGGACAGCGAGCTGGTGCCTCAAAACTTACGTCATAAGGTACATGATTTTAACCTGTCTAATGTTAGGTCTAATGTGCGTTGATAAGATTGCTGAAAATTGCTTTGTCTTACATGTCAGACCGGGGGCTTTAGGCTGGTATAGGCTTGTCAATTTTCAAAAAATGTCAAAAATTTACGTCATAATGTACTTGAATGAAACCAACAGGCTTTTGTGTGAGAACATCCCCTTGATGAAAATCGAATCATAAGACAAAATTTTTGGGGGCTTTTGGTCCATAAGACAAGTAGTTTTGAATCTTCAATAAGGGCCGAAATTTACCTCCTCCTGAAGACTTCTCCTTTGACATGATTTCAGGAATTGGAAACGATTCTCACATGATTTTTTACGCAGGTCTTGAATCTGTCCACAAAATTTTTAATGGTACATCGCTTACAGGGAGCAACATCGAACATTTTTTTTCAAATCGTACACCCTGTATTATCAAATGGGAATCAATTCCGTCTTTCATCCTGATTACAAATATATATCACACTTGGTGGGTTAGTCAACAAAACGCCTGTGAAAAAATTGATAAATGGTCTTTTTTGAAAATTTCAAACTTGTCTTATGGACCGAAGCCCCCAAAAAATATTGTCTTACGATCAGATTTTCAAATAAGGGGACGTTCCCACACAAAATCCAGTTAGTTTCATTCATGTACCTTATGACGTAAATTTTTGGTGATTTTTTCGAAAATTGACAAGCTCATACCAGCCTAAAGCCCCCGGTCTGGCATGTAAGACAAAGCAATTCCCAACAACCTTATCAACGCACATTAGACTTACAGGGTTAAAATCATGTATCTTGTTACACAGAAAATTACCCGATAACAACACACAGTTTCTCCGGCTAAGACTCGTCTTTATTAATAATTTTCACTCTTCGCTTCACAATACTTTCTCTTTCCACTTTCCGCATTTTCTTCTAAATCTTCGTGATCTACCTTCTTGGTTAGGGGTTTGTTTACCTTGATGACGTGAAGGCTCACGTGACCTCTAGAGAAATCTAGAAGAAGGAAAAAAAGGGATGGTGATAACAATTTTCTTCTTGGTAGCCATCTTACCATCCTGAGAAGTGGAAACGCTTTTCCAAGCCCAAGTACGGCAATTCGACATTTTCTCCGTTTACAAACGTCATCTGTGCTGGTGTGCAGTGCTTACGTCTTCCGCGAAGACCAGCACTAATTCTTGAGGCAAGAAAGATTGTTCGTCCACCACTGGCGGCTCCAGCATTTTCGAACAGAGGGTACGGTTCACCGACCAGGCGCCCTTAAGGTAAGGGCTACAATCAAAATAAGCCCCATGCTTTTCTCCAGTGGCGTACCCAGATTTATGGACGGGGGGGGGATCGAGGAGGTTTTGTGTATTTTTAAAAGATCATCTCTGTACTAGACGACCGCAGCTACTAAAAACTAGCGCCGCAGGCGAAAATTTTTTGGCATAATAGTAATAATAATATTGACAATAATAAGCAGAAAAAAAGAGAGCCTCTCTAATTCATTTTTTCTTTTTCCTTCGAGGCTCAGGCAAAACTCAAAAGTGCAAAACTATCCAAAAAACATAACCTAAATTCTGTTTTTGAAACACAATGATACCTGTCAAGTAGGTATCAAGTAATCAATCAAATGATAATTCGCCAGGGGATATTAGTCGAAGCCTTAGGGGGGATTTATACCCTTCATCCTTCTCCCGTGGGTACACCCCTGCTTCTCTTTATGACTTTACTCGAACTCCCTATATGTAGTTGATTCATAAGCGGTTTTCAAAGAAAAACGATCATTACAACAACTTGGTTTTAATAGTATGAATTGAACTTTTTTTACGCATCTATTCTACAAAACTAAATTTACACCTATCTACCTCTTCTGTAATCACCAACAGGGTATTTAGTCAGTTTTCAGTCATCGTAGACCAACTTTTGGTTCTGGCGGAGCCTGGAGGCTCTAGCCCTCAGCAGATTAGAAAATATTTTTTTGCCATAGCTTCCAGATTGGCGAATCAATTTTTCTGAAACTTGGCTCATAAGGAACACGGATTTACTCACTCATTGTTTGGTTGGATGCATTATTCTGGAATGTATCTTCTGAAGCAACCATTTCTTCTTTTTTCCGCGGAGTAGGTAATGAGTGACTTCCCGCCGTCTCACATAGTATGTAATGAATCAATTACCATAATGGTTGTGAGTAATAGTACATTACATACCGAGACGGAAAGAGGTTCATTACAGACAAGAGCCAAGGTAGCTGCAGAGCGCGCCGCGGGCCGATGGTTCGTAATGGTTCATTTTCCAACATTTTCAAAAGTCACTAATGAACAATGATTATGGTGGTTGTGAGTAGGAGTTCTTTCCACCTTCATAGATGTTATGAGAATAGTTCCAAGATTTTATCGCGCGACGCCCAAAGCGAATTTCTACAGGTAACATTATCAATTTCATTGGCGAGTTTTTATCACGTTAATTGTTTTTAACAAAGGGTAATCCATCGGTACTACTTATGGATTTTTTTTTCAAAATTATAAGCTTGACGTCTGGCGCCCCTGATTTGCAACAGGGGGTACGGCCGTACCATCGTACCCCCCGTGGAGCCGCCAGTGTCGTCCACCCACGTTTACGAAGCCCGCCAACATCAAGGGTATGTCCCATGCCGCTCTGTGTGTTGTTCCCCCTAATTTTTGTCCCTCCATATTTTGTTAGGCTTCTGGTTTTACCCTGGGGCCTATATTGCCCGTAATTGTGACCCACGTTTTGAAGACTCGGCCACATCGACAACATTAGGTAGCCGAGCCAGGAAGTCGATTCCCCAGGTCTGGATTTGGCTCTGTGTCGTCCGCCACACGAACCACAACCTCTACGACAATAGACAGCCGGGCTGGTGTCTTTTTTTTTTCCTTGAAAATCGACGCGACGGCAAGGAGTCCAAATCCACCACGACCACCTGAGGCTGACTCCTCCAACACCGGTAGCGCCCACGGCCACGTCCCATCTCCGCCAACGCCGACACCATCTACGTAGCGACCCAGTGGACGGCAAGGGGCACCAGCTTGCATCGGAGGCGTGAGTTTTCCCCCGAATGCAACGGACGTTGCGGTGGTGTTGTTCCATGTTATTTTGTTGCGTGTTAATCGTCGTATCTAGGTTAATTGAGCTCAATTAGTTTAGGCCCTACGACCCGCTTTATTAACTCACCTGACACCTTGACATCGACGTCAAACCACCTCACTACCACAGCTCCTGGGTTATTCGACCAGGGGAAAATTGCACGAGTAACCTCAGCGTCAAAAATTAGCGGTCCCCCCTGCAGTCTTATGTTGCTGTTTTACACACAACGGCATAGTAGTATCCATTCGATTCGTATTGTTGAATACCTACAAACTATTGGCGAATAATACATTCTTCCAACAAAGCGTCTGTGGTTCTGTTACTTACTGCTTTCTTTTTGGTATGATCACATTACCCCTTCACCCCAATCACTGTCTTGCTGGGTCTAGTGTGACTGTCAAGGCCAACGAACAGCTGATTGGTCTGGCCGCCACCAGTAGGATGAGCCGATGCTAACAATCTTATGACGTAGGTTTTGAGGCACCAGCTTTCTGTCCATACATAACGTTTATCAATTCAATAATGGATATTGCACACTTCACACTCGACACCTCACCCTAGCATCACAGATATGAAAATAGTTCTAGCCACTATGATTGATCATCATGGAACTAAGGGCGCAGCGTAGTCCCTTGATCTCATTTTATCCAAGTACAAACAATCAGGTGTTCTATTATCCAACGGGGCCCTGTATCATAGTCTCACGCAACACGCAATCCCGATTGATTGCATTCTTTCTCACGCAGTTCCACCCAATCATTCAATAGGATTATATGTTATCTCACGCAATCTCACTTGATATTCCGACGCGAACTGACAGTTTCATCCCAAGCCTTCCCATGGTATTATTCGCTATCTATCTCTCTATCTATCACGCTATCTCACGCCACATCTTGATATTCCTTAGAATTTTTAGCTACCTCACGCGATGTTCCTCGACCTCAAAATCAGACGTCACCAGTCTCACATGATCTCACACTGTTTCACGTCATCAGAAGCGACCATGCGCTTTTTCACGCTGAGACCACGACATCATCACAAAAAGTCGTACGCATACTTTGCATCAATTTCTCACCTATCTCACGCTTTTTCTCACGTCTCACTCACAACTATTCTAGGCAAAATTTACTACACTCTTCCACTTACAAGATCTTATTTTATTCAACAATATATGTGTCCCGCGCCACTCACGCAATCTAAGACAGACCTCTCGTGTGATCTCACGGCATTATTTACGTGATTTGCTGTTATTTCACGTCAGCTCACACCGTTCCAGGACGTGCAGGCTCATGCTACTCCTGGCGATTCACAACAAAAATACTCTTGTGCGTTGCCAGTTTCTCACGCGACGTCACGCTAGTCCACGTGATATGGAGCTATGATGAGTGATACCCTGCTATCTCACCCTGTCTTGTCATGAACGCAAACTAAGTAGTCCTATCCAATGTTCTCCTACGGCCTAAGCTCACCCAGTTACAATTTGACTGTATGCTTCCTCACGTAGTTTCAAGAGATCACCAAAAGCGCTCTTCTCTTCGCGTAATATCACGCTATCTGTACAAGACTTCTTGTGTGATCTCACGCTTATATCATAAGTTATCTCATGCAATCTCTTCGAATTCCAAGTAATTTTGAGAAATTCTATGCTACCACTTCAAGTCAAATTACGTGGTATTGTTGTTGTGCCATCTTACGCTGTTTCACGCCACCCAAAGACGTCTCACGCCACCACAAGCAATTCTATCACATTGATCCACGGTATCTCACGCCAGTAGTTATAACACATAATCTTACTCCATAATTCATGCTGTCTGTCCCACGTAGTCACCAAACGTAATTCACGCGATCTCGGGTCATTTTCTCAAGAAATCTGACCCCATTACAGTTTATCTTACGTTATACCATGCCTTCTCACGTTATCAGAAATAATCCATCGAATCAGATCGTGAGTCATTCCGAGCAATACTACGTTATCAATTATCATCACACAAAATCGTACGTTATTTCTCGCAGGTTCACTTCATCTTTTCACACAATCTCACGACATTTTTCACGCTTCAATGC
Source organism: Anaspis maculata (assembly GCA_949128115.1). Taxonomy (NCBI): domain Eukaryota; kingdom Metazoa; phylum Arthropoda; class Insecta; order Coleoptera; family Scraptiidae; genus Anaspis; species Anaspis maculata. Next base: position 379,361 of record OX421966.1, read on the forward strand.
TCAATTGTCGGTCTCACGCTATCATCGGCACAGTCTCACGTCATCTCCAGCCCTGTCAATGTATATCGATCCAGGTTCCACTTTCATTGTTCCAATCTATTTTATTCCACACTATTTGTTTCATGTAATCATATGCGGTATCACGCTACCCTTCTTAGTTCTCACGTGATCTTACGACATTTTCTCCCAACAAAAATCTTTTTTTTTCTCCCGCCATCTCAACTTGATTCGAACAATCCTGAGCAATCTCACGCTATCATTCTGAGCAGTTTCACGTCACTTTGCTTCATCACCAAAATATCGCAATGAGCTGTCTCACAAAATATCGCTTTATTCCTTGGAGCATCTCGCTTTCTCACGAGATATCTCGCGAACATGTTGTTATCCAATACTGAAATCATACGTCATTATCTTACGTGATCCCACGCTATCTCACGTCATCAATAGCGATCTATGTTCTTCCTCGGATTTTCACATCACATCCCAGCCATCTGTGAGCCACGCAAATTTTGCACCAGATTCTCACGCGATCTCACGCTTTTTCCAAGTCAGTATTTTTGCCAAGTCTCGCGATGTCAAACACTATCACCTCCAGCGGTCGTACGTCACCTCTTGCAATCACATTTCAACAATCTGCGCTATCATTCCGAGTGATATAACGTCATCTTGAGCAATCTCACGCAAGCTCACGTCATTCTGAGCGGCCTCGAGCCATTCCACGCAGTTCTTCCCTATCAACTCACGCAACTTCACTTCGAAATTTGTACTCATCGTTCTACGCAATTCACGTGGTCGCACATAATTTCCTCACAGTATTTCACGTTATCTCACACTATCTCTGTGATCTGATGTAACTTTACGTTATCTCACGAGGTTATATGAAATGAACTTGATCTAACGATCTCGCGTGATATCGTGCCATCATGCAATATCACGCAATATCACGGTATCGCACTTGAAACGCATCCCAACACCAGAGTTTAATGTCACTTCGCGCAACAGTCTCACGCAATCTCGATCAATTCCACCCTGTCTTGCGTAGTCTCACGAATCATAAGATATAACTGTGTGTTATCTTATGCAATCACACTGAATCTTCTCGCAGGAGCTCACGCTATCTTTTCACGAATCCCATTTTATCATCTTATATGATCCCACGGTCATATTGCAGGCTATATCTTGTTGGAATATCTCGTTATCCTATCCGAACTCACGCAAGTTTCACGTAGTCCCGCTTCATTATTGTACGCGATCACAGTCATCCCACGCTATTTCATCTCATTTTTTCACACGATCTCACGTTATTTTTGCTCGCAAATATTCCATTTCCGGTCTCATGTTTACACAAGCTATTATGTTGAGCAATCTCAAGCTTCCTCCGACGCAGTTGCTCGTCGTTTTTGCGGTAACGGTAACAGTATCTACCAATACTCTCACTCACATAACCTCTTTTCTACGCGATTGTGAGCAATCTCATGAAAACTCACGCATGTACTTTCACGAAGGCATTTTTTCACGCCATCTAGCTTTACCTCACGGCACCTCGCCTCTTTTCATAACCTATTTCAATCAATTTGGTGGCGATATCACATCATCCAAAGCAATCTCACTCTATTCCACAAAAATCCTCCATATAAACCCACACTATTCCACGCGAATGCTACATGCTGTCTTACTCCACAAATGGCACTATCCCACATGATTCAACCTGATTTCACGCTTTTACGGTCTATCAGTTCACGCAAATCTATGACTTTTTCTCACGCAATTCTGTCTGTACGTCTTCTAGCGTAATCAAAAGCTATTTCCTACCGTGAGCTCATGCCGTTATCCTACGCGATCTTACAATCATTATCTCACACCATTCGACTTTGATCCAAGCTATCCTCAGCGAACCCATACTATTTCACGTCATCTCATCATCAACAATTCCACGCTTTATTACGCCCTTTAAAACGATCTCACGCCATTCTACACAATGTCATCCTTCAACTCACGTGATCTTCCGTCGATATTTTATGCGATCTCACTTTATATATTACGTTAACTACCCCACGCGGTTACCATGATATGCAGTTTCTTGTGATCTCACGTTATCTCCCCACGGTATTTCATGACATCTCATCCCACCTTACGCCATTATCCCACGCGATTTCTAATCATTGTGATGATACCCAATGAGATACCGTCCTATTATCCCATGCAATATCGTTATTGCATATCAGTATTATCTCACCATATTGTCTCATGGGATATCATGTGATCATCTCACAAGATATCACGTTATTTAACGTTGTCTTACGTGACCAAACAAAATGAAAACGACTTGACACCACGCAATCTCATGCTATCCATTACATCACATTTAAAGTTATCTCACGCAATTATGCCGAGCAGGCCAAAATTAACACTGTTTTTTACCCTCGCAAAATTTTTGTTACTTGACCGATTCAAACGAATTTAGTATCGATGTTTAGCCAACAAATTACGCTACAGACGTGAAAATGAGAGTAATATTGAACATCCAAAATGGCCGACACAATCAAAAATTAGTCAAAATGACACATCTAAAAGCAAAACTCGGAAGAACAGACCTCTCCCTACATTTCGAGATTGAAATGAGCTCAATCGGTTTGGATGTTATCTCTATTAAGGTCCAAATTAGTTTTGTAATCACTGGAGATCCCGCAGTAGACAATCAAAGTTTGATATAGATTTGGATGATTAAACGGTGTTGTTTAATTGCAACTTCAGAGTTTGGAGCGAATTGAGTCAAGGGTAGCTCCGACACTATACAAGACGATCACAACAATTATCCTAATCGAGGACTTCCCGGAGCCACTCCGGGAAAAATCCCTGCTCCCGCCCGCCGCCTGCGGGATTTGTCCTTCATAATAAAATTAGCGTCAAATCAACCCCTCGTTACGCCGAGGGTGATGACGGTGACGGCCCCAAATCTTAACCTTCAGAGACCTCGGGGCTTTCAATTTACATAACATTTTGTTCCAGAGGGCCCCCGCACATATACCTTGCAGAATCGACAGCCATAGGTCGTTAAGTAACCGAATTACTATACCACATTTGGCTTTTTCACATAGCCAGTCGATCACCGGAAAGTTTTAATTGAGGTCGAGGAAACATGATGATGGATTACGCGACGGCGGCGGGGTGCAGTAGTAGTGATATGAAAAAACTTTTTACGAGTCGAGTTTTAATTACACTTAATACGCACTTACTGCTCTACTTCCAAATGATATTTTTAATTGGGTCTGCCGGTGGTCTCGGGGTTGAGGCTTCGTTATTTTTCGTGTAATTGGAAAAATCTGGCAAAGCCGGGTCTTTTATCCGCTCGTCTAATTGTTTCTTTTCGTTGTACCAATCGTTGCTGTTTGCTACAAGTTTTAAACGGCTGGCTCTACTAGCGCCAGAATTGTATAGATAAAAGGATGAGAATAAGTTTCAAAAGGATAATATGTGATGGCTGATAAAATCAGAGAGAAACTTCCGACAAAAATGGTTTGAACATTGAAACATCGCCGGAAGTAGCGTTTGGTTTGCGATTGACAAGTCATGCGTCGAACATTTCAATAGTAAAGCTCGAGGTAAAGCTTATGAGCGTATGAGCGACATACCAATTTTTCAATAGTATCGCTCGACGGATTGGCCTGCGGATGGTACCTCGCAGTGTACCAAATCTTTTGGACGTGAAAATCGTCGCACACCTTCTTGAACTTCTTACCGATGATCTGTACGCCATTGTCGTAGATGACGTATTGAGGGGTACCGTAAAGCAGAAAGACTAGACTATCTCCGCCACCGCAGAAAAAATCATTCACATTGAAAACGATGACCTACGTATCTCAGGCAAAGCTTGCTCCAACTTTTCATACGTAATCATACTTTTTCATTGTCACTGAGTCATGCTCAGTGCCACGCAGGCTCACGCTCACGCTATCATACCAAACGGCCTCACGACATCTCTCGCAATTCTTCTCTATCAAACGGCGAGATCTCACTTTATTCAACACTATCATTCACTCCATCTGTTCTACGCGATAATGAGCAAAATGAAACTGTTGCCACCTTCTCAAGTAACTCCACTACATCGCCCAACAAGATTTGATGTTATCTCACGCCAACTCACACTATTCCAGGTAATCTTGATTTTTAGTCAATATTATCATAAACTATCACTATCACGATCATCTACAGCTAAATTACGTCATCTTGAGGGAACTCACGCTATCTCACGCTGATATTTCAAGCTATCTCATGCAAACTCATGCTACTTCTAGCGTCATTCCACGTTTTCAGCTTCATCTTTTGAATGATCCCACGCAATTATCCCATTTGGACTCACTCTAGCAATCACACTCATCGACATCATAGGATATCAATCTATCTCACACTATCTCACACTATCTGTTCGATGTGATCATACACAAACGCACGCTACCCTTCTTAGTTCTCACGTGATCTCACGAAAATTTCCGTTTTGCAATCGCAATCTGCAAACATACTCCAAAAAAACACTGAGCAATCGCACCCTGATATTCTGACTGGTATCACGCCACCTGAGGCAATTCCACGTTATCTCATGCTGTTCAAAGCCGTCTCAGGTCATACAGAGCCGACTCACTCTATTACACGCAATTCCATTCTATCAACTCGCGCGATATCAAGCCAATGTTACAAGCGATCTTCACTCTATAATATCACTCATGAGATACTGCCTGATGGCACGCTATCTCACGTCATCATCTCACGCATTTCTCTATCATTATCTCATGAATCTCACGCTTAATTCTGCAAGATCGTCAAGTTATACGTCATTCCATAATAGCATTCTACGGGATACTATGCCTTTCTCTAACGCGATCCCATGCGGTTATCTCAGGTGATCTCACATTATCTCACGTCATCTCACCATATTCCAAGCGATGTTTCGCTATCTCATGATATCAACAACGCTTTCTCATACCATTCAGTCGAAGTTCCCCAAGATCACTAGTTGGATGCAGAAATGTCTGCGAATCTCCCCGCGAAACCAAGGCCATTATTTCTATTTTTTATTTCACGCGCTCATCCCGTCCAGTACTATGCCATTGGGGAGTTTGCGTGCACACGTACGTATGACGTATCGTAACTTTCAACGTGGAAATTGGCGAGTTTGTTATCCGCAATTCATCAGTTACGTTACAGGGAAGTTTCTACGTTTTACGTTGCGTTACGTCGCACGTTCAATGAAATCGCAAACTTTCTATTATCTCGCGCAATCTTACGTTGATATCACAAGCGTTTTCACGCCATTTCACGCAATTTAGTCCACTGTTTCACACGCTATCTCACGTCGTCATCCCACACGAGCTAACTTCATCTCTTGCAATCACACTTTTCCGATCTACGCAATCTCTACTCCACACTATCTCTTCAATGCAATAATACAGTATCACATTAAACCTTTCTACGTGATCTCACGGCATTTTCTCACGGGATTGAGCTTTATCTCGGACCACCTTCTTCCGTTCAAAGTAATCCGAAGCAATCCCATCTCAGCATTAGCTATTTTACGTCACCTCAAACAATCCCATGTTATCTCACGCGACCCAAACTGACCTCACGCCATTCTGCACTATTTTATCCTGTCAATCCACGCAATCTCACGTCAATAACACACCCGGTTTCACTTCATCACTCATAGACCAAGAGCTAGCAACGTTTTATTTACCTCATAAGCAAAATGCGGTTTGACTTCTGGGGCATGTAGAGATTATGATGGGCTTCCATAAAATCTTTGTCTTATGAAAGACACCCCTTGCTTTCTCACAAGACAAGCAAAGAAATGTGCCATTTGACAGCAGTATTCAACAGCGGATTTTTTGGGGTTCTTAATCGATATAAATATCAATTTTATCAGGAATGGATAGATTGAACTATCTTTCAACTAAATTGAATAGGACCGAATCTCGTAATGTATTAGAAACTACCAAAAACCAGACTTTCTCAACTGGCATGTTCAAGCTAGTAGGCTAGGCCGAGCTGTTTGGATCGCATTTGATGGCCGATTCTCGAATCACGCCTACTAGAAAAACCAGTGCCAACTTCCGTCCGCTTGGAAATCTGGTTTTTGGTAGTTTCTAATACATTTCGGTGTCTTTTTTCATTCAATTTAGTTGAAAGATAGTTCAACCTATCCATTCCTGATAAAATTGATATCTATATCGATTTAGAACTCCAGAAAATCCGCTGTTGAATACTGCTGTCAAATGGCACATTTCTTTGCTTGTCTTGTGAGAAAACAAGGGGTGTTTTTAATAAGACAAAGATTTTATGGGAGCCCATCATAATCTCTACATGCCCCAGAAGTCAAACCGCATTTTGCTTATGAGGTAAATAAAACGTTGCTAGCTCTTGGTCTATCACGTCATCTATCTCGATTATCTCATGCGATTGTCATTATATGCAATTTGCCGACATCTTGTTCTCACTCTATTTCACATTATCATACTCCATTTCTTTTGTTCATCTCACGCGATCTCTTCTCATTGTATCACACTGTCTCATTTCATTTTACGTGGATAAATGCTGACCCAGGCAATCATCCTATGTGATTCCACATTACTATGCAATACCACCCTATTTTCTCATGGAATATCATCATAATCATGATCCTTATTCATGCTATTATGTAGAAAATTAACATTCACACCCGTAAAAACGTAACAAATATGAGGTGAGTTGATAAGTGGGTAAATTTACGAATTATTTATTATTTACGAATAATCGTAAACGATTACGATTGATTTATCTCACCAAATATCACATTATTTCACGTTGTACCACGTGATCAAACAAGATACCAACGACCTGATACCACGCAATCTCACCCTATCTTGTTGTACACGCAATTCGACGCTATTATTAAATGTGATCCCACATCACAATTGCTCGTGATCCCGATCGAGTATACGTTTCCTCACGCAGTCTCACGTCATCACTTAACGTGATCTTATGTCACCTCACGCAATATCACTGGAGATTGTCACGCAATTTCACGCTATTTGTCCACTCAAATCACCTTATTATTTGTTGCACGTCATCTTAGCTCAATATTGCACGGTATCTCACGCCAATATCACGGCACTTCTAGTGATCGCTCGTCATTCCATGGGAACTAGCGCAATATCACTGGGTATTCTCAGGTCATTTCACGTCATTATTGCACATGATCTCACGCAAATATTGTAGAAAATCTAATGCCATTATTGTATGCTCTCTGCAGCCAATATGGCACGCTATCCTATATAAACCTTGCACGGTATCTCACGTCAGTATCCCACGTTGATATCTCACGTCACCTCACGCAATATCACACCATTTCTAGCCATTTCTTGCCGTTTCACGTGGGCTTTAGCTGTACAAATAACCTCAAAATATCGTCACACATCATAATCTCAGGCAATGCCACGTCGTTTCATGTCATCAGAAACGATCACGTCATAGCACGTGAGCTTACATCATCATCACACGTGATTCAACCACGATTTCACACTACTATCTCATACATTCTCACGCCATTCCCAGTAAACCCAACTATGGATATCAAGCGACATCTATCTGAATATTCCACACAGCTCGTTTTATGAAATCATATGCAATTTCACGCTACATTTCCTAGTTCTCACGTGATCCCTCGACATTTTCTCGCAGGATCTAACTTGATCTCACGCCGTCGCAACTCACTTCAAAGCATCACGAATGCTCCCACTCCAACTCCACGTAATCTCACACAGTCCTACTCTATTATGAGATATCCCAAGCAAACTCACCGTATTTTTTATCAACCATTTCATATTTTCTCACGCAATTCTACGTAGCCTATCTCACACATTGCTCAAAGCAATCAGCCTAACTCAGAATTACACACCACGTACCTCATGCAAGAGCTAAAGGAAGCCCCAAGACCAAATGATTGATTCACGTTGACAGCTGAGCTATTCTAAGTAGAACAAGATCATTTCTCAAGTATTTGTGAAACAAGCAAAGAAAGCGTCCTTTTTTTGGGGGAAAAAACAAATCGAAGAGATTAGTAGAAGGAATCACAACTAGCCTTCGCACCTCACTCTGGGGTCCAAAAGACCCGAGCGAATTTTGTTTTTCAGATAATTTTTTAACAGTTGCAAATTGGGTAGCACCCGTCCATGTAAATTCAGTTGATACCTTCACCCACCTACACTTCCAGTAATTCACCTCAAATGCGCTTTGTATTGTTTCTAAGAGCACCCAAAGTGACTGCTCGGGTACTCAGGACCCCACTGTGAGATCCATGTAGGTAAGTATACTTTGAAGTACATGACCACTTCCAGGTCGACGAGAGATTGTCGAGAAGAAAGACAAGTGTGTCTTCTGTCCCAGAGAAAAGACAGAAAGACAAAAAACTTATGCCATGTCTGTCATAAACCAATGTGAGACGAGCACAGAGCGTGGAGATGCGAAGACTGCATGGCGAATAATAGCAGTTTTCAACAACTTCGCTAAGACTGGCTTTTCAAGTTATATTGCTCAAATATTTTTTCTTATGTTTGTCCTTCTTTATATACATTCAAAATTTAATTCTTTTTTTCCAACGCGTTGTCAATGTTGCAAAAATAATTATCATATCAACCTATCACTTTTTTGGTATATTTCTCACATTGTTAGACAAAGATCACCCCAGAACAATCAATTTTGTGTTTCGATGCTTGATAATCCATAAAATGTATAGACTATAATTCTTTTTATCCATATACATAGTCACTACATATACGTATTGACGAGTTTTGAGAATCAGGGTCCCAGGGACCCCAGTGTGAGGATCTTGTAACTGAAATATATGTGTTAGTTGCGAAGGCTAGATGTTCCTCTAGTGATGTCTTCTCCTATTTACATCCAAATTTTCAGACAGAAAAAAATATTTTCGAATATTTCGAAGACTTACGTGTTGGGAACGTTCCGCATAGCCCTGTGCCTCAGGAAGATGATGACCAGCGTGCCGTTGCCGAGGACACCGACGACGAAAATGATGAAGAACACCACCGGAACGATGTACGTCTCCGGCCGCTTGGAGTACGGCGTGTACTCCGTTTCCGGATCCAGAGTCGTGTACATTTCCGAAGAGTTTTCCGTCATCAGCGGCGTCCAAGTCGAAAAGTCCATCTTCCTCCGGCGGTTATCTGCAAAATGGAATGAGCGATTCAGTGTTGTATAAAATGTCCGATGTGGGAGGAATCCAGGAGCCGCTAAGAATAAATGTTTAATGCCACGGTGTGCGGTTGGAATGCGAGAACTAAGGGCACGGCAATTAACCTTTATTCCGCAGTTGTTGGAGATAATGCGCCTCGTCCTTGGAAGGAGAAAGAGAAAAAGGATGCGGAATAATCGGCGAATTTCCACTTTTCCGATTGTGGAGCTCCGTGTAATCTACTGTAGTACGACGTACCTTTTAGGTGCGACGGAGTAAGCAGAGCTCAGGTATAGGTATATGAAATAAGCTTCAAGTAGGGGAAATGTGAGTTATATGACCCCCCCAATGCTCAAAAAATCATAATCTTCAAAATACTAGTACCAACGCTAATGCAATTCCAGTGCTATTTTTGAAGTCAACGAAGTGATGAGTGATGATCCTAGTAATTCAAGCTACAAAATTGCACTAACAATAAATTGTCAGCAGCAAGAAAGTTACAAGCAATTTCATAAATCCGAAATTGTAGACTCTTTCCGTTTTCAAATGAACTTGTTATTCTCTGAAAAATTCTTTATCTACAAGCGTTAAATAATACCCGTCATTTTTAGCATGTCGTCATGGGCGACGTGAAAAAATGATGATTCTGCGCATTCCTGTCATATTTTCAATAAATTCTGACATTTACCAAACATTTCAAAGACCATTGTTGATAAAATCCTGTACGATACACGCGTTAAAAGTGTATTATTTTGTTCGCGGGGTTGCTCTACTCGCTAATGCTCGTTTCGCAAGCGTCCCCGCTCACAAAATAATACCTGTCACTTTTAACACTCGTATCGTAAATAGCTATTCTTGACATGACAATATTGTAGAATGTTTATAGCTTTTAATGAATTGTTCTCAGTAACTCAAGCTACCAAATATTAATTTAATATCATCAGCAAGTACCAAATTTTGAATGATTTCCTGGATCCTAAGCTGCAGACTCGTGTCGTTTTTTGTTGGAACTGCTATTCTCTAGAAAAATATAACTTGGCAAAATAAGTGACATTTTACTCTGGAATTCGAAAACTTTGTATTGAAATCATCGTAGATCTTGCTCTAAAGCAGCTAAAGTTTCAAACTGAGAATCCTTGACGGCTGCTGAGAAATTCTTGCACATTGTGCTTCAGAGTCCTTGTACATTTTACTGTGGAATACTTTTATACAGTCTTCTTAGATCCTTGGATATTCTGCTGGAAAATCTTCTACAATTCAATACAAGGATTTTGCTCTAGAATTTTATAATACCTAACATTTGATCTTTAGATTTGACCTCGGATTTGACTCTGAAACCTTCCAAAGTTTCAAAATAAAATGTTGAAATGCTCTAGCTCTAGTCCTCACGTTATCATAATTCTTTTGGATTCTATGATAAGATCTTTGAATATTTTGCTCCAAGGTCCATGGAGATTCAACTCTAGAATACTTGGAAATTAAAACTTGGAAATTAAACTCTAGAAACCTTGACGATTTCACTCTAGAATTCTAGATGATTTTACTATATAACCCTTGGAGATTTTCTTCAGGAATCTTTGGAAGTTTTGATCTGAAATCATCGAAGATCTTGCTTTAGAATCTCCTGAGATATTTTTTTAGAACTCTTGAAGACGAATCTTGCCCTAGAATCCTTGAAGACTTGAATTCGAAATTCATTCTGATTTCACTTTAGAATCCTTGACGATGACACTTCAAGATCCTTTGAGATTTCATCCTAGAATTTTTGAGACTCAGCTTTGAGATCACTTGAAATTTTGCACCAGAACCTCTTGGGAGTTTTCTTCAGAACGCCTTAAGATTCCATCTTCAGAATCCTGGAGGTTTAGGCTTCCAGGCTCTTGGATATTTTGAAATAAAATCTGACGATTTTGTCCTAGAACTCCTAGATCACTGGAAATTTTGATCCAGAATCCTTGAAAGGCCTCATTCAGAATTGATGAAAATTTTACTTTGGAATGCTTGATGAATGACTTTATGATTGTTGTAGATTTTTTCCTAGAGTTTTTGGAGACTTTGCTCTGGGATCACTGGGAATCTTGCTCTAGAACCTATTGAGATCTTCCATTCAGAACACTGTAACGTTCTAATCTCAGATCCGAGAGGTTTTGGCTTTGAGACTTTCAAATTTTGCCCTAGAATCCTTGAAGACTTGATTTTGAAATTCATGCAGATTTCACTTCAAAATCCTTGACAACTACACTCTGATATCCTCAGAGATTTCATCCTAGAATTTTACCAGCTTTGCATGGGGATATCGATAGAAATCCGATAGAAATTTTTCTTCAGAACCCTAGAACTTTTTTTTCAGAATCACAGAGGCTTTGGCTTTGAGATTTGAAGATTCTCAAATAGTATCTTGAGATTTGGTTCTCAAAAGCTGGAAAACTTGCTCTAGAATCCTTGGAGATTCAAATTTGGAATTCATGGAAATTCCACTCCAGAATCCTTGACGACATCACTCCAAGACTCTTGAAGATTTTATCCTATAATTTTGGGAGACACTGCCCTGGGCTTGCTGGAAATCTTTCTTTGGAACCTTTTGATAGAATTTTTCTTATCGTACCTTCAGAATTCCAGAGGTTTAGGCTTTGAGACTCTTGGAAATTTTGGAATAGAATCTAACAATCCTTGGTAGACCGACAGATACTGGTCGCCTTGACAGTTGTGGAGGCGTCAAAATTGGAGTTGAGAAGTTTCAATCAGGAATTAGACAGGTGACTGGTTGAGTCTGAATTAGACAGGTGACAGAAATTCAAAGTGAACTCCACTATGTGTATCAATCCAATCAGTATCAACTTCAAAAACTGGCACACAATCATTTCCACTGTCATCCAAAAGTTTTGACGCTAATATCAAAATGTCAGCTATCGGTCAGAAGTCTTGGCGCTGGAATGAATGAATCTGGTCTTTGTTCAATAGCATTCGACAGGTAACAGGTACCAACTTGAATTACACAGGCAACAGATGGCAAGTGAAGAAGCGTTGGACAGTTCTTCCTGTGTACCAGCTTCGGAGATAAGCGCGCATGCCCTTAAATGTCACACTTACCGAGACAGTTGTCTCGATAAGTCAGAGCTACACCGAGAGGTGGCGCCTTGACTTCTGACTCACCGCTTCGGTCAAGGCCAGTTTCAGTGAATACAATACAATCTGATCAGACTAGAAGCATCCAAAGCTTGCTACCTAGTTGCTTTGAGCTCGAGATTATCTTATTACAATGGAATAATGTTTGGTTTGCTACTGTTTCAAACGTTTTATGATAACGATGTTGTAGTTACTGATGGGTTAATTCACAGTTCTTCGATCAGTTATCAAGAAGCTCTTGTAAACTGGCGTTTTGTGTGGATATAACGCATTTTGTATAAACTCTTCTGATGCAATTTTTTCAGAGGAGAAACCAAGACGAGAGTTTCCAAATTCACATCCTGTATATCCGCGCCTGCATGGAGCGGAATTTTATTAGCGCCCGGCTATAGATTTGCGGGTAATTGATGAAAACGAATCGGGCATGAATTTTTCCCCTGTTACATAAGCGATATGAGGACGTCAGGCCTTGGACAAGGGTATAGTACCGCTGCCCACCACCGCCCCCGCCTTTTCCCTCGTCATTTCTTTTTTTCTGCCAGCACGCGGCGAAGGGTTGAAAACTTCCTTTGTCTTTCGCACATTTAGCCATCATCCTCCGCACTTCTATCTAGCATTTCCATCCCGCCGGCAGCGCCGCCGGAACAAGGACGACGTTTCTTACTGCTGTTTCTATCTAGGCGCCGCCCGATCATCATTCATCCGGCCTTTCAGTTTTCATTGTTAAGTTTTATTATACTTATGCCCCCGCCGGCATCAGGTTTTTTTCGCTTTGGAAAATACGAGAATGAAGGGCGGACGCGTGGCAAAGTTGATTGAATGTAAACATTTTATATGCGGTTCAATGTCGGTCGGAATTCTGGCGCTTCTGCACGAGAAGAATGGAATTTTTATTCGGGTGCAGGAAAGTTGGACGTAATACGAGTTTCCGGTGGAGCTTAGCGGAAGTTTGAGCCGCATCCTAGGTTTATATACAGAGTGAAAGTTTTCTATAATCCCTCAATAATCTGCGCGGAAGCGCACGATATTTTGAATAATGTAAATTCAGGGATTTCCGGCTGGAGTTTTTGGAACTCTGTCAATGTACAAGCTAACCTGGTACTAAAACAAAAAGAAGCTGTAGTCACTGAAGCGAAGTGAGGAGAAGTGAGCAGCACAAAAATTACAAAGCTTTGGATCTGTATAAAAAGCTGGCGCGTATCAATTATATACAATGGTTTTGCGAGACAGCATGAATTCAGCCAGACGAACCATTGTTATTCTAGGTACGTGCTAAGCGCATCCACCATTTGTGTAGCTTTGTAACTTGCTCGACTGTTAAAGTCTCCGTCAAGGTGAATTCCGCAAGTCAATAGCTCGGATTTATCTGTATGAATTGGTGGCGCATCTACCATCTGTGTTGATTTACCACTCACTTGGCTGTTGGAGTCTCTCTTGAAATCAGTTGCATGACTCGCTTGGCAGGTGCATCCGTTAATATTTTGTTCCATGTGTTTTTTGAAATTGCTTGGCTGCTGAAGTATCTAAATGGAAACAATTGACCATTGTTTTACTAAACTGCTCAACGAAAAATAAGGATCTTGAAAGTTGTCGGTCAACTTCAAATGAGGATAACACAAGGAAGAATTGACCAATTCAAAAAAAAATCAGCGGTGCCTGATAGGACTATTCTTTGGCTACAAGGTGCTGTAATTATGATCATCCATCACATTTTGCAAAATACACAGGGTGCCGAAGGGAGAGGGGAGAGTTAGCAGGCAAACATGAAGAAGGTCGAGCTTTGAGGCTTGTAGCTCCTTACCAGAGATCATTTTTCAACTGAATACACAGGCTTCCACTGCATTGAATTCGGAATTCGTTTTTATTTTGGTCCTATTGGATGATATTATAGTTCGGAGAATTTTGAGGTTTTAAGGACAATGAGTAAAAATTTTTTCTTTGTTAACCAAGGAGGTTAGAATATAAGGAGGGAACGTAACCCAGCTTGTAGGCGAGGAAATTTGATGCGGAACGGGGTGAGGGGAAATCATGTATTTGAGTATGCAACCCGTAAGTTATGAACCACCCGAAGGCACACGAATCACAGAGGTCTATCCCACAGAATTATACAGCAAAGTGACAGCATATCATTCGTTTTTGCGGTTAAATTTTTTCATTTGTCAGTTTCGCTCTTCAATGTGGCATTTTCAATTGCTTTTGAGGTTTTTGAATGTGAAAACCACAGCGATCGCCGTTCAGAGATAGTTTTTCCAAGCAGAAGACAATCCAAATTAGAAAATACTGTTGCACAAGTAAGTGAACCTGGAACAATGAATTTTGAAGTTACGAATATGCCCAATTCAAGATTTGCAGCCCCAAATGATTTGATTGTATCCTCTACGACGTGTGCCCTTGTCCAGTGCCGAATTAAAAAGGACATAACCGCCTTGCAAACTCATGGAAGACCAAACAAATGAAAAGCTCGAGCAAGCCAAAGTATGCCTCCTGCACTGCCCAGTGCACTGCTGCTGTGTACCTACCTATTCAACCTAGTACAGTTACCAATATTGTGCGTACGGACCTACGTGTGTGTTGTACTAGTGTGCACCTACACTGGATAATTCATACTTATAAAATGGAAGCAAGTCAATTAGGTAATTGAGAGTCAAAAATGCGACAAAATTTTGATAATATTGGTTTTATCTTTCCAAATTCAAGGATGCCTATTTTTGGATTTCACATGCACGATCGAAGAGAAGATAGGTACTGCCTTTTACTCAAGAAGAAAGTGAACAAAGAAAAAAGTCACTTGAAGTATGAGCGCCTCGACCCAGTCAACCTTCAAGTTCTTTTGTGCATAGGTGATGATTGGATGAAATGGATATGATGTGAGGCTTAGCTTTAGGAGGCATAGATCTTAGTTTAGAGCATCGCGATGAAAGGCATCAAAGAACCACAGAATAATGATGAATCAGAAGAACGATACTGCTTGGCCCAAGAATTATTATTAAAGCTTGAGTAAATCTCTTTGAACATTTACAATTGAAAATAACTTTTCCATATTCAAGATCTCTGAACCTCACCAGAACATTCCATAATCAATAAGGAAGGATCGAGCACTGCTGGTGGTCTCTGGAGAAGTAATGGAAAGATGGAGTGAATATTTCCAAGAGTTACTGAGTGCACAACCAAGGTAGACTGATGAAGACGACATTAACAAAGAAAATACGATCGAAGACCGAAATGAAGGGACGCTAACAGAAGACCTGAAAGAACAAAAGCATTCCTGAAACTGAAAAATGGCAAAGCTCCTGGACATGATAAATTTACATCAGAGATAATAAATAGCTTTAAGAGAAGAGGGAAAAAGATTACTGCTGGAAATCTACAATATAAAGCATAGAAAAGAAAAGGGGGTTCTTAACGAGTGTGCAATCCATAAATGAACATGCCAATGAAAATATAAAACTACTGGGAAAGAAACTGAAAAAGACAATAGAGCCAACGTTGCTGAACACTCAAAGTGGACTCCGATAAAAAGGTAGCGTGCAAAGCCTCATCTTCACAATGCATCAAAAAATTCAGAGACCAACGAGGAGTGAAAAAGAAACTAACTAGTGCTATAAAAAGTCTGTACAAGAAAACCACTAGTAATATGTAGGTACTACTAAGACACTAATAAATAAAAAAGAAGTAACAAAGAAGACCAAGCTGAAAGTACCTATAATATGATTTTCAGATCAGTACTGACTGTTGACTCACAGGTGAGACACGGAGGTCTTATCTAAGAGAATGCAGAAGGAGCGTGAAGCAACGGAGATGAAGTATGCGTCTGCGCAGTAAAAAAAATACTGAGGAGACACAATTCGTAACCCCGAGTAAGAAAAGGGCTAAGATGAGGCCTGCAACAAAATTTGTAGATAAGAGACAACTGAGTTGCTGAGGACACCTAGAGAGCATGAACGAGGATAGACCAGTCGAACGATAAGCGAGAATGACAGGAATAAGAAATCAGGAAAGACAAAAAGAAGCATAGGATGCAACAGTAAGATATATAACAGAAAATTGACTGAGCTGGAATAAAGGAAGAACGCTCGCGGAAGACAAGAGACGATGAGAAGTTCATACATCAAGAAAAATTTGATACTTAATGTCGAGAAAGAACTGAGTTTTATTGTTGATATTTTATGAGAATGTTACATTTTTATTTGTATTATGCACACTACGCCGCAAAATAAATAGGATGTTGATAATTATAAAAGTTGCACCAGTGTTGCACCTCTTCTGTTTTTTTTTTCAATCTTTGTCATCCATTTCAGCCCCTTTTCGTCATCTCCCAACAATTGCCTCAGAGTTCTGCCCTCCTTCAGCGATTCCTGACATGACCTCAAGTGCTCCATCGTCTCACTCCTTTCCACAACATGATATACCCTGGTAGCTTCCAGTAGCTACTCGTCTGTACCCCATCACCACACCACAACCTTGCAAATCGCTGCTTCCAGCCTTCACGTTTGGATTAAGCGTGCATCTAGGCACTTTGCCTTGTAGCTCTTTGTATTCTTGGTTTGGCATATCTAGAGTCTTGTAGCTTGTTTATCTGCACCTGCTTCTGTTCGTCCCTGTTCCTTCTGTTCTGCTTTCCATTTCTGCTACGCTATGCCCTTTTTCTGCTCGAAAAATTTCTTTCTGGGCGGTGACCGCTAGTGGTCTCGGCATCCAAAAGCCATGAAAGCTACTGATTCCGCCATTATGAAAATGAGAAATTGGCAAAGGAAAAACACAAACACAAAAACTGACTGATTATGTCACTACGCTATTCGCAGTGACAGATTCATGATTCTGTGGGATGGACCTCTGTGACTCGTGGTCGTGTGCCTTCGTGTGGTTCATAACTTACGGGTTGCATACCCAGAACGTGACGTCACACGGCTTCACTTTTTTGAGCTCATGTTCCCTCCTGCTATAATTATAACCTCCTTGTTGTTAACGCACAACGTTTCGCTCCTAATTTGAGGCTTTCTCGGGTGCTAGAAGTAACGTTTATTCGTATATAATACCACAAGAGCTATGAGTTTTATCGATAAAATTTTCGAACTATCTCGAAAGCTTTGTTTTCAAGAAATTCACCGAGTGTGAAATGGTCACTTTATTATCTGAAAAAAACCCGACAGCGTAGCTGGAGGGTTTTTGTCTTTGATAATAAAGTGACCATTTGCACGAGTTGAATTGCTTCATGAAAACAAAGCTTGAGAAACAGTTCGAAAATTTTGATAAAACTCGTATAGCTCGAGTGGTATTTGCGGAGAATATTCCACAAAACGTGAAATTTATCAAAATATAAAAACGTTTTGATCCCCAATCTACCCCATATCCAAAAAAGACTTGTTTTTTTGGCGTTGTGACACCGTCATGAGGTCATGCTAATTCAATCAAGTTGCTTCGGAAATCAAGTACACTTACAATGTAACGAACAGCTAATATTTCAATTATTATTGTGCTTTTCAACGTAAAAACGTCTTCCAAAGCTTTGCCTTTCAAAAAACCAAATCACATTGGCCACAAACTTTAACCATAACCTTACAGAAGTGATGAACAGGTCCTTTTTGTGGCTGAATCTGCGATTTTGTGCCCCGCGCGGATTGCGGATGTCATTGTCAATGTGTCAGCTGTGCAGGGGGGTGGCCTAGGCTGCCTAACCTACGGCGACGTACGGTGCCGTTGTGGCAAAAATAATAATAATAATGCGGCAATTATAACAAACAGAAACTACACAATGGTCCATGGATAATCGTTGCAGATCAAAATTATTGTTACTTATTTGAATTAGAAACTGCCTAAATGTGGTATTTCATAAATATAGTAAACTACATCTCACCTCTAGTTGGACACAAGGGATGAGTATATATACCGATTGCATTACTGCCGCTGTTGGAAGCGGTGTCACTGTGTGTAGGTGACGCTTGAAATGCTTATAGCAGGCACGATTCTCAGGATCCTTTTAAATCAAGTATCATGTTTCTTTATAAAAAGGAAGGCACAGTTTTATCAGTATAAAACTGTACGAAGGTGGTGTTTTATCAGTATAAAACTGATTTCATTGGTTCAACTCGAAGGTTTCAAACGTATTGATTGGTCAGAAGTATGTTGTGTGGAATAGTCAAATAAAAAATAAAAATACAAGAACTTACGGTTAGCGACGATTGTTATTTTAATGAAAATTTTGATTTAAAAGGCGAAAAAGTGACATTTGAAGGAATAGAAAAATATTGATTGATTTGAATTGTCAGAAATAATTATAATATAACAACCAGCTGTACAATAATTAGTAAAATAATAACGGTTGCCAAACAAAGCAAAAATTGAAAAACAGAGTTGATAACCATAAGTACGATTGTGAGTCTACTCAGTCACATCTTCACTGATGAAGGAAAAACAGCATTAGTTCAACATAGCAAGTCTCTAGGTCACAATTCCAATTTCGACAATGTAAAAATTTTAGATTTCGAAAACATACACTCTAAAAGGAAGGGAATCCTGATGCAGTTTTCATCGCAAAAAGGTTATCTGCAATGGATGAAACGATCAACCAGAATTTTGAAAGGGATTCCAAAAGGAGCACGCAGTGGTATTGCTGATGAACTCGCCAATGTTCTAAATTCTTGTATCACTGAAAAGTCCTATCGTGTTGGATAAAACTTTTTGTATTTCCGTACGCTGTCCTTCGCCTTCCTCCGATTTCAATGAAGAAGAAATGCAAATCGTTAACGTCTTCGATCAAAAAGTACCTTTCAACATGGAAAAATCAGATATTGTCTTCCTACATGCTGCTGAAAAAGTATCCACTTGATGAAGAAACGAACTCACGAAAAACGAAATTCCATATTGATATATCAAAGAAAGTGGTATCAAAATCATCGGACGGAGATGTGAGAGGCGCAATTTGCCTTCTTTGTTCCGATGATTCCCTTGCTAAACCAAATATTGACACTCTTCTAAGACCAAAAGAAAAACACCCGGAAGCGACAAAAGAGGATTTTCCCGATCCGCCAGAAGAAAATTTCACCATATCGAACATTTCTTCTCTTGAAATAAAAAATCTATTGGTTCCTTTGCGTCTGGCTCGGCAGGGGAACTTGATTCCTTGACACCACAACATCTGAAAGACTTGACTTGTGAAGAATTGAGTTTGTCTTCAAATAATCTAACCACCGCCCTAGCTACATTTGGAGATTGTATGCTTTGAGGGAACGAACGTACCGAACGATATTTGTGAAATTCTTCATGGAGCCTCACTATGCGCTTTGAATAAAAAAGATGGTGGCATCCGTCCCATCGCAGTTTGTTGCACTTTGAGAAGACTTATTGCCAAAATAATGTGTCCCCGAGTAACTGAACGAATGCCAAATTATTTTCAACCGCAGCAATTTGATTTCGCGATAAAATCAGGTGCTATAGTTCACTCTGCACGCAAGTATGTTTCTTATCCTCACAGTTCTGTTGAAGTTATTTTTAAAATAGACTATTTCAATGCTTTCACATGATTTCAAGAGGAGTCCTCAAGTCAAGAGTGAAGGAGGTGATACCAGAATTTTTTGACTTCATTGACCAAATATACCATAATCCAAAACTGCTGTCCTACAACGATGATGTATTTATCTCACAGAGAGGAGTTCCACAGGGAGATCCCCTCGGCCCAGTTTTATTCTGTTTGGTTCTTCATCCGGTGACTTTGAGACTCAAATCAGAATTTAAATGTTGGTACTTCGATGACGGAATTTTGGGTGGCTTTGGGAATACCGTTCTTGAAGATCTAAAACTAATTATCAAAGCTTCAGAGGAAATTGGTCTTTCACTCAACTCAAAAAAATGTGAACTTACCATCCCTCCAGATGAATTTGAATTGGTTTCTGAAATTGTCGAAAAATTCAATGAACTTGCTCCTGGATCAGAGTTGTTGATTCTAATAACATCGAACTTCTTGGATGTCCCCTGACTAGTAACGGAGTTTCTAAAGCTTTTGAAAATAAAATTGAAGCCACTTAGAAGTTTTCTGATGGTCTGAAAGAAATTAGTTCACATCAAGCCTATTTTCTACTCAAAAACTCATTTGCAATCTCTAGACTGACCTACTTGCTTCGATGTGCTCCTTGTTGGCGTGAACCAGACTTGTTGACAAAATACGACACCAATCACCAATCAATCACCAATCACCAAAAGCCAATCTTTCAGGTCGCTAGCAGGGGCCACGTGACTCGCAAACCCGAGAAATGCCGCAATCACCCGTCGAAAAACAAGACGGCGGCTCGCAGCCATGACACCGCCGATGATTTTGCGGCCCCCCAGGAGCCCGAACTTGGCCATCCCCTTCCTCAGCGACCACGGGGAAAACTGCTCTCTTGGCCCTCAGCTCGGTAAGTGAACGGTAATAACGTACAGTGGAGCGTTACATCACTGTGAAAGAAAAATCGTCGAATAAAAAAGTGCGCGTGCCCTTAAATACGTGGGAAATGACCACGGCAATTCAAAACTGTGCCGAGAGAGGGCGCCGTCATTCCCAACCCACCGCTTTGGCCAAGACCAGTCCAAGTAAATACAAAACTGTTACTCATCAGATTCGAAGCTGTCGAAGCTGAATGACTCCCATCTAGTTGATCTTGGCCGGATGAGTTTGAATGCTCTCGACGTCTGATTTTCCACCTGTTCTAAACGGATGTTGTGTCCACCGGGATTGGCTGATCTACAGACGGTCATCACTTTCACGACAAATTGCTGAGCTAGCAAGCATCAAACAGTATTTTTGCGAAAGCTGCTAGATAGACATTTGAATGTGATGTACTACCCATCACCCAGCCATCGCACAAATTCACCAGACGATTTTTTCTCCATTTTCTCGCATGTGCGTTGGCAAAGGGCGTGTGGGACAAATTACCTCTGCAAAATGACGGAGCACGTACATCAAAGGTGAAAACCAAGCGCAAAAATAAATGCAAATTGGTAAAGAGCTCGTTTTCGTAAAACCGACTGGTTTTTTCTCCGAGGGACAAAAAAAAATAGAGACTATAAGCCGGGATCCCAGCTGGATATGTTGACCAACCGTCACGCAGCGTGTTGGTACAATTTATAAAATTCGTGTGGGTTGCATGGCCGGTGACACGCGTAACAGACACATGGCTGAACTAAACCCTGCAGAGCATCTGACAGGTCGAGCGCAACGTCCGTTGCTGATGCACCGAGTGTATAAGTGTAATCCGAGAGAGCTTCGTCCGTGATTTATCGACATCGACGCATCATCCCTCAACAATCGTTGTATAAAGCAAACATTTATTATCATATTATGTATATGGCCTATCTGTGCAACGCCAAACATGCAGCAGGGTCAAATTTGTTGGGGTATTTACGGCCGGCGAGTTACCATGTTTCATGTAAGTTCGACGTGGCCCAAGCGAAAAAAGACCTGACACGGAATACGATCCGTTCTTTATCGGTTCATTGACGAATCCAATCAGCCATTCCGGCGGAGGCGCCCCTGCACTTGTCCCGCCGGATTTTTATTGTCACTTGAATCATTTTTCTTTTATACTGTACACTCACTCGTGAATTTACTGCGACGTGATTTACTCGCATGAATAATTCACGATTGCTCAACAAAATGGCCGATGTGAAAGATGAAGAGACAATTTTACGGCTCCGCCAGGTAGATCCAGTCGGAGCGTTTTTATTTTCACCTGTGCCTTGAGCAATTCGATTTTACGATAGACGAGACGTTCCGGAAGATATGTGGCGCAATATTGTAGTAAAACTTAAGGGATTTGATGGTCGAGTGAGTTTTAGCGCGATTTTTATTTCCGTCGTGAGCATACGGGTGTCGATTTGGAAACTTGTTCTGGATCCCGCTTTCTCTTTTTGCAGAAAATATTCTGGACGAAACGCTAAAACAGGTTGATTTCATATTCTGGGAGTAGTCTGTGATAAGGTAGCTGCCGTTTGAAAAAAATTGATTCAAGTCTCCAAAAAAAAAAGCAGAATGGAGTTGAATCCGGTGGATGGCCACTCAGTTGCTCCGCTTCAGCCACTGATTCACAGGAAACCCAGCCACTATCGCACTAGGAGGGAATAGTGAAGAGCATCACCCTATTGAGAGTTAATACAGGAAATCTGTTCACAAAATAAGTTATTTGATAAGCTCGCAGAGCTGAAACTCCATTTATATCATTCTTCAGTCGAATGCCTAGCTATATTTCTTGAGCTTAACGTTTTCGTAATAAATTGAGCCAATAGGGAGGTCAGGTCAGGTCAGGAAAAAACGAGATGAATTTATTGTTTTTGAGAAGAAATCTTCACTGAATAGGGAAAATTATTGATGAATTGTACCAAATTTGGAATTTGAAAGCTAGAACAAGCCTTTGCCAGCTTGATTCAACATTTTCGAGTAAAAATCACTTGAGATTAGGAACGTTGCTCTCATAACAATGAGAATTCAGTTTCTCTCCTAGGTGCTGTGAGACCTTGTAGTTGATGGAGGGGCTCAGGCTAGTCAGTCTTGCAAAAGGGAAAATAGAGAGAACCCTTTCCAGAGAGAGATCGTCTTCAATGGGAGATGCCTTTGAGTCTCAACAAGGGGAAAACTTCCTCACCAGTCTGACGAACACTTCGACTCACACGACAAAAAAAGCAATCTCTTCAACATAAACAGCAGAGGGACAAAAAAGAACCAAACCCAGACAAGATAGATGATTTCGACGAGCCTCTTGAACTCGCAAGCGATCTCAGAGCCAAAGCCGGAGAGCTGGTTCTGTTTGCCAAAGAAAACAGGAACTGTCAAAGGGGGGAGTGAAGAGTCTGGCGGCAGAAATACTCTCCAGGGCCACAAGAGTTGGGAGAATGACAAAGAAGAAGCAGGACAACAACTCGAAAGCACTGCAGGAGGAATTTTCTTGACAGAGAATGAAGATTATGGCACTGGAAGAGATGGTTAAAAAATCACAAGTGGGAGAAGACGATAAGCCTATAGCAATAAAAATACAACCGAATACGAACTGATTTTGGAGTTGCTTCCCTGAGACAAGAAATCAGAAAACTCAAAAGACAAAGTAAAGGCTGCTGCGCCCATTGCAATAAATCAAGCTCAACAAAAGGAAGGAATTCTGCTTTCAAGGAAAACTGGGCCCTGACGGTAATTACAAGGCTGGAGAAATTTCAAAGTTTGAATGACATCAACAGCATTAAAGACAATTATTGGACAGATGAAGTCTACAAAATCACCAAAATGGAGAAAGGGAATTCTCTACTGACCGACTACGAAGACCTTGCTATCAGAGTAGAAATCGGAGATATGGAAGAAATGAAAAGAGGCATTCGCAAAGCTGGCACGAGCAAGGCATCCTGAACTAGAAAGCCTATGCTTAGAAGACGACCATAAGCTTGACATGCTGCAGTATTTACCAAGAAAAAAAGTGGAAGGACAAACCATCACCAAGAAAAAGAATATTAGGGGATACATCTACGACAAGAACAAGAATGGCTAGGAGGGGAAACAAGCTTTCTTCAACATCGTAAAAGAATTGAGAGGAGTGACAAACAATGACGACAGAGTGCTGAAAATCACAGCACCGACAAAGGACCCCGCACGATTCTTATGGAAAATGGCTCCCGGTTGAATTCTCTGAATTTTTGATATGTTGTAGCTCATGAGAAACTAATCAAATACCGTGAACCCCAAACTCAAATAATGGACAGTTTTTCACCCACAGGGGGTTGAAGTTGGAGGTTTTGACGGCTTCAAAATGATATTATAACGTTGATAAAAGCTTTTTATTTGGTTTCTCTTCAAGTTGTGTTTCATGCTGAATTTATTTATTTGACAGAAAAATATCAACCCCCTCCTCCACCCCCAACCCCTATCCACCATCATAAAATTCGAGATTACTCCCAAAAACCATGCGGATGGCTTCTGTGATTTAAATTATGAATTTTGGCATAAAAATTATTTTCCACCCCTAATGTTGGGGTGCCGATTTTCCAATTTTCCTCGGTTAATTTGGCTGAATTTTTGGTATTGTGTATTTACAATTCTGCTGAACAAAAAGCTCATACCAAAACTTATTCCTATGAACAGTTTTTGTTCTGTAGGGGACTGCAGTTCAATATTTATGCTCTCAAACCTTCAACTTCAGTCCCCTGTAGAACAAAAACTGTCCATAGGAATAAGTTTTGGCATGAGAACTTTTTGTTCAGCAGAATTAGAAGTACACAATACCAAAAATCCAGCCAAATTAACCGAGGAAAATTGGAAAATCGGCACCCTAACATTAGGGGTGGAAAATAATTTTCATGTCAAAATTCATCATTTAAATCACAGAAGCCATCCGCATGGTTTTTGGGAGTAATCTGGAATTTTATGATAGTAGATAGGGGTTGGGGGTGGAGGAGGGGGTTGATATTTTTCTGTCAAATAAATACATTTAGCATGAAACACAACTTGAAGAGAAACCAAATAAAAAGCTTCTATCAACGTCATAATATCATTTTGAAGCCGTCAAAACCTCCAACTTCAACCCCCTGTGGGTAAAAAACTGTCCATTATTTGAGTTTGGGGTTCACGGTATTTGATTAGTATCTCATGAGCTACAACATATCAAAAATTCAGAGAATTTAACCGGGAGCCATTTTCCATAAGAATCGTGCGGGGTCCTTTGAATGCCACGATAGCTAGAAATATGATTGGAGCAGCCTTCTGGAATGAAAATAAAGAAATAGTTCTTTGTGTCCCAACACAGAAAAAGACAAGGAAATCAACAGAGAGAGTAAGAAAAAAGGGGCCATCTGGATCGACATAAGTAAGGGACAGGGACAGGACGGGACACTGGACAGACCTATGCCAACCTACTCAAGTCCGTCAAACAGAGTTTGACATCAAATCAAGACATCCGGTCTGCAGACATACAGAGTGTCAAGAAGACAAAAAATAGAAAGCTAATGGCCTGGCCACAACAAACAAAAAAAGAATCAATGGACTGAGAAGTGTGCTGAACAGAAGCCATCCCGGAATGAAAATGTCCACCGCATCGGCTGAACGAGAAGTATTTTCAATTCGAGGCATCGACGCCACCAGAGATGATATCAAAAATGCATTAACTGGATTTGGAACCTGTGATGAGAAATCATTCACGATCTTGAGTTTGAGGGAAGCTTTTGCCAACACCCAAATGGTCATGATCAAGACTACAAAGGAACTGTCAAAACGATTGGAAAATACGGGGAAACTGAGAATTGGTTTGTCAACATGCAGGGTAGCAAAAAGGGAGATCACTTCAAAATGTTCCATGTGTCTAGAGACGAGACATCTGGCAAAAGAATGTGAGGGTAACAGTACAGTATCCAGTTAACCGTCAGAAAATCGCTATTTTTGGTGAAAAAAGACACTAATTGATAGATAGATTTATTGTTGGAACACCCAATGTGGAAGATTCAGGAAAAATCCTAATGTGCGAGGCCCATCTTTAGTCTTCAATGTCGTTTGGAGCCCCACTGAGCCCTATTGAGCCCTATCATGTTGTTTTGTGTTATTTGAGGCCCACTCCTCCTTTAAATCTACAATGCAGCATTTTGAGCCCTGCTGGGCCCTGTTGTGTTTTCAAGTGTCATCTGGAGCCCCATTGAGTCCCGTATTGCCTTCTGGTGTCATTGGAAGTAGTATCCACTCTAATTATTTATTCTACATTGTAGCATTTCAAGCCCTGCTGAGCTCTCTTGTTCTAGTGAGCCACGCTTTGTGTCTCCATGTGTTGAGTGGAGTCCTATAGAGCCTACTTGTGTTTGCAAGTATTTTTGAAGCCCCAGTGAGCTCCGGCAGGTCTTTTTGTAATATTCAGAGCCCTATCTTTCCTTTATGTCTACACTACAGCGTTTCAAGCTCTGCTGAGCCCCCTCATGCCCTAAAAGTCGTTCGAAGCCCCATCAAGTCTCGGTATGCTTGCTTGCGTTAAACGAGGCCGTCTTCTTGTGTCGACAATGTAGTCTTTCAAGCCCTGCGGAGCTCTGTTGTGTCTTCAAATGTCGTCTGGAGCCCAAAGAATTCGAAGTCCCGCTGAGTCTGTTTGTCTCTTCAAGTGTCTTTGAAGCCCTCACAAGCCCCTTTGTGGCCAAAAAAAAAGTTCAGAGCTCTAGTGAGCCACGTCAGGCCTTCTTGTGTTATCCAAAGTTCGATTCTCTCTTGTGTCTAGATTGTAGCGTTTCAAGCTCTGCTGAGCCCCATTGTGTCTTCAACTGTCGTTTGGAGCCTCTATGAAGCCCCATTAGGCCTCATCTTGCTCTTTTGTATTACTCGAAGCCCTATCCCTTGTTGTGCCTACACTTTAGCCCCCCAATGAGCCCCTTTGTGTCTTTAAGTGTCGTTTGGAACCCTAATCAGCCCTATTGTGTCTCCAAGTTTCAGTAGAAGCTCTAGTAAGCCTCGTTAGGCATTCTTATGATATTCAGAGCCGTATCCTCCACCGTGGCTACAGTGTAGCGTCTTGAGGTCTGCTGAGCTTCACAGTGTCTTCAAGTGCGTTTGGAGCCCCGATAAGTCCTCTTGTATTTTCAAGTATCATTTGAAGCCCTAATGAGTCTCAATGTTTTCTCACTGTTTCTTAACTTGAAGATTTTTCCTTGTGCCTACGTAGGTTTCTCAGCGCCCCACCTGTGTCTTAAAGCATCTTTTGCGGACCTACCGAACTTCCTTGTGTTTTTCAAATAGTGTTTGAAACCATAGCGGGCTCCATCAGGTATTTTTATAATATTTAGAGCCCTATCCTCACATACGTCCACATTGTAGCGGTTCAAGCCTTGCCGAGCTCTCTTGTGTTTTCAAGTGTCGTTTGGACCCTTCTTATAACTCCAAGCCCCGTCCTGTCCTTTTATGTGATTCGAAGTATCTACACTGTAGCGTTTGAAGACCTTCTGAGCCCTTTTGTCTTTTTAAGTGACTTTGAGCCCTGATAAGTGCCTTTGTGGCTCCAACTCGGGCCTCCGAAAATGTTTAGAGTCCTAGTGAGCCCCGTCAGGCTTTCTTGTGTTATCCAGAGTTTGACTCTCCCTTGTGTCTATACTGTAGCGTTTCAAGCTCTGCTGAACCCCTTTGTGCCTTCAAGTGTCGTTTGGAGCCCTGGTAAGCCCCCTTTTGTCTTGAAGGATCGTTTAGAGCCCCATTGAGCCCCATCAGGCCTTCTTGTGATATACAGAACCCTATACTCTTTGTGTCTACAATCAGCATGGTAGCGTTACAAGCCCTGCTGACCCCCATTGTGTCTTCAGGTGTCATTTGAAGCCCCCTTCGAGCTTCGTCATGTCTCCTTGTGTTATTCGGAGAAAAATCCATTCTTATCATATCTACGCTGTAGCATGTCCGGCAAAGAATTGTCCAATTAAAAATTTTCCAACAAAGAATTATCCAGAGTTGAAGCCTCGCTTGAAGCAAATCTTCTAACTACATGTAGGAACGGTGATTTGAGAAGGAAACTGGAATCAAAACAACTACCCTTGATCGGTGGTTCAATCTGAGCACCATTCATATACTGTCATTCGTGAATTTTTGACGTAGAACAGTGACGTCCCAAAAAACTTGTATAATTTAGAATAAATAATTTGAATGTTCAAAAACTAGTGAGAAGTGGCTAGCTCCGACATCGAAATTGTGTTCTTCAAAGTTAAATCTATTGACTAGTGTCCTTGTTCATAATAAATAACAAATTTTTGACGTTTCACCGGATACTGTACTGTTACTCCGTGGTAATTGTATGGTATGTGGTGAAACTTTTGAGGTTGGGAAAAAAATACTTCTGGTAGAAAAAACTGCGGTCCGACATCGGAATCGTGTGTTTTAAGGTAAAATCAATCAATTAATGCTTTTTCACCAGCCAAAATACCAATTTTTAACGTTTCACCGCTTATTGGACAATTAACGAATGTGAGGGCCCGGACCGGAGCAACGATTGCCGATTATGTGAGAAAAGAAAAACCAGACAATGAAATTGAACAAGCAGTTTCAGAGTACAAAGAAGCCCGAAAAACACTCCGTAACTTGATTCTGAGGAAAAAAGCTGAGAAATGGAGAAAGCTTTGTGAAGAACTTGAGACAAATCCCTGGGGCGGATGGATGCATATCGTATTGCGGTTGAGAGAATGGATGCAGAACCGCCGGCGCAACCTTTGTCCAAAGTTGAAACCTAAAACGTGCTGAACGAGCTCTTCCTAGAACATCCAGCGAGAGAATATACCACGTAAAAAAATCAAGACGAGATTATCCCGCCGCTCACTTATGAAGTGCTCGCCAAGGCCAGCAAGAAGCTCAAAATTATGAAGGCCTTAGGCAGGGATTGTATACTACCAGAAGTCGCCAAGATGGCGATTGAGACATGCCCGAGATACTTTTTTCAAATGTATGATGGGATGTTGAAAAACACCTCATATCCCGACATCTGGGAAAGAGCGAACGTCATCCTCCTGAAGAAACCTGGCATTGGGAGATCGGGGAGATTTTAGGCCAATTTGCCTGTTAAATACCCTTGCAAAGGTGTATGAGAGAATCGTGACAAATCGAATCATTGGGGCAATGGGCAAGAAGCTTCATCCAATGCAGTTCGGCTTCAGAACAGGAAAATCTGTGATACACGCAGCCAATCACGTTGTAGGATTTCTGAGGAAGGAAAGCCTGTCAGGAACGAACGGGCACTGGAGTGGTGATGTTGAGATGTGAGGAATGCATTCAATGGAGACTCCAACGCCTGATGAAGACACATCTGTCCATTTGGCGGCGGCGCCGGCTCTACAGCACGGTAGAATTATACGCGAAATATATGAGATCATTCGGGAGTCGCCTAGAAAATCGCATGCCGGGTCACTGTCGAGTGTGCTGGAAAATGATGGAAAGTTCAGGAACACTATTCCGAGGCCTATATAAGGCATCGACCGTCAGCTCACGGGCAGTAGTTATGAATTTGAATGCGGAGTGGTAGCGAGCGGATTAAAAGCGAGTGGTAATCACAGCGATATTCCTAAGTAAATAATCATTGACGTGTAGGTATTGTAGTACGCAGTAATAAACAGTGTTCGTTTTGAAACGATCGTCTCAATCATATTCGAACCCGTACGCGAAATTCGTAACAAAACGGTTGCAAGGTAGCTTCATTTCTTGAATATGAGACAAAACTAGCAGGATTAGTCTGTTGTTTTCACAGATACGTTTGCAATGAAAAGACAGATTTGCGGTAGCAACATACTCACCGGAGGCCACAGCAAATTGTTTATCGTGAATAATAAATAAAGCCGAGAATAAAGCTCTGTACTTGCAGGATTTCGTCAAGCGGCAATCGCTGAAAGCATAGCAAGGGCGTAAGCTTATAAGCTCTTATCTCTGAGCGGAATACAAAACCGGCTTCATATTTCAACACTGCCAGCTCCCACATAACCCACTTGTTAGCGCATCTATCAATCTGTATTCCGATGCCGCAGCTTTCGGAACCATCCACTTTAATAAACACATAATTGAGAATCCATCAGCCGTGGCCGACGACCGCGTAACGTTACAACAATGTCAATCTTGACCCACGCTCGCACACACACACACACACACATCACCATCCAGCAGGACTCCTGATCCGAGAAACCAGGCGCTTTATCGCCGGTACATCCTGAAAAGGACCTCGAACGTCACACCGCACGCACACGGCGGTTTTCATCGGAGCCAACGCATTATTTTCCCATCATCAAATAATAATTCAGCTCCGGCTGCTTATTACAAAGCCCTTCACCAGGCGGCCTTCCATTAATCCAATTGTCGAATGTCCTCTTTGCTCCTTTTGCTCCTCGGCTCCTTCTCCGGCGCATCACATGAAAGGAAATATTACTTGGAAAATCACGGGATTTCCATGATGAAGACGCACGCAAACGGGAGAAGGATGGGAATGATTCGACCATTCAGCGAACTTTGGCGAGCGCGTTACTCCTCTGCTTCGACGACAAAAGTTTGGGGACGCGTTATGAGTGTCATTGCCCTCGTTAAACAACATCGTGGAGGATCCGTCTGCGGTCGGGAACATCGTTTCACTCTTTGGCCGCGGGACGGTGTAATAACCAATAACCAGGGATCATCCTTCGGCGCTTTATTCTCCCGCTTGGAGGAAAATGTCTTTATTATGGAACAAATTCAGGACGAAATTGTACTTTGGTGGAGTTGGAAACAAGCTGTTTTCAGCAAAGAAACTGAACCGTATCCTTGTAATATCCCGTTTTAAAAATCAGTCGGCTCTGTCTGAGGACTGTCTGATCTTGTCTGGAGTAATGCTGGTTCAAATGGAGTTTCAGCCATTATGGTAGGTAGCTCTAGCTCCATTTCTCCATTAGCTTGAGTTCAATCAGTCTTTCGCAATTTTAAATACAGCCGATTAATTTTGAATAGGCACTGATTTCGTGCTTTCTGGCAAAGACTTCAATGGTCGATCAAGCGACAAGCCTTCACAAATGATGGATGCGCCAATATTTCAGCCTATAACAATTGCTTTTGTACGTAAATCAAGCGATAAATTGGGCATTTGAGTCAAGGTTTGAGTCGAGAGGTAAATCGAGCTGTGAAAACAAGATGAAATGTTATTAGAGCTGTGAATCAAGCTCTGAATTGGGATGGTCATGAAACTGTGAACCAAGCTGCAAACCAACCTGTTAAATGTGAATCAAACTCTAAACTAAGCTATAAATCAACCTGTGATTGAAGCTTTGAATCAGGCTGTGTAACGAGATATAAATCGATGGGTGAATTGAGCTGCGAATCACATTTCACTCTAGATTGAATTATGAATGATCGAGCTGGAAGCTAAGATTCAAATAGACTCGTAAATCAAGCTCCAAATTTAGCCCTTGAGTGAAGCTGTGAATCGAGCAATAATCACAACTTCGAAAAAGCCATGTATCAAACTGTTAATCGTAAGTAAAGCTATGGATCAAGCTATGAACCAACCTGTGAATAGAGCTCTATATCGAACTATGAATCAGTCTGTGAATCAAGCTGTGTGTCCAGCTGTGGAACAAGTTATAAATCGTTGAATAAAATTAACTGTGGATCAGGTTTTGCATTAGGCTCAAAATTGAGCTATAAATTATTGAACTGTAAGCCTAGCTTCTGACCAACTTATGGATAAACCAGTGGATCGAGTGACAAATTACGCCTCAAAGTCAAGTTACAAGTCAAGCTGTGAAATCAGTTGTCTATCAAGCTGTAATTCAAGCGAGAAACAAGGCGTGAATTAAGTGTATTAAGTGTGAGGCGTGAATAAGGCTGTAAATCATAAGTTGAACCAAACTGAGGAACAAGCTGTTGACTACCATTAGGTAGCAACTTATTTTTTTTAGAAGTCTTGTTTTTTTGAAGAGCTCAATCTTATAGTACATAGATAGTTTTGGTTTGACCATAAGTACTAAGGGAAAGCAATAATAGGGTGTCTTGTGAATAGGACGCTGGCACTTTTAGGTATAATTTTATCACTCGAATAACAATACATGCGAGAAATGACAAAGAATGAGAAATCATGAGATGAGAAGTAGCATGATTATGATGTTGTTTTGAATGGTAATCATATTGACGCACTCCTTGCAGCGAGCAGCTTGACATTTTAGACAGTAGGTGAGAGGTTTTGACTTGCAGTTTCTTCCTTGACATCTTCTTCACTTGTCTCTTCGGTGCGGCGACAAAATATCCCAGTCAAAAGTATCCCAGCCAAAAATATCCCAGCCAAAAATATCTCCGTCAATAATGTCCTGGGCAAAAATATAGATGCTGGATTATGGAATATATATTTAGAGATAAATATAGAATTTCAGATCCACCCGATAACGAGTCTATTGTCCTCTAAAGTATCGTCATCATTCTGCCTCCAATATAATTCAAAGTCCTGCTGAGTCTCCTTGCATTTCCCATGATTTTCGAAGCAGCAAGCAGCGGTATGTGCCATCATGTCATGTTGAGAGCCCTGTCGGGTCCCCATTGTGTCTTCAAGTGTAGTTGGAACCCTGTTGTGCACCATTATCTTTTTTCATGGCTTTCAGAATAGGTACCGGTAAGTCCAATTTTAATTTATCTTGCTGCACAAAGCTCCATTGGGCCCCCCTGTGTTTTCAATACCGTTCAAAGCTCTGTTGAGCCCCTTGTGTTTTTTTTGTGATATTCAGCCCCAAATTGGGTTCTCTTTGTATTTTCAAGTATAATTTGGAGCCCCGATGAGCCCCATCATGTTTTTTATGACTATCAAAATTCCAGTAACCCCCCTTCGCCCCCCTCTCTTCATATAGCTTCATTGGGCCTCCTTTATAGTTTTTCTATGGCTTTCGGAGCTATATCGGTCCCCTTGTATCTAAAGTGTAGTTAAGAACCCTAGTTAGCCCCCTTATGTTTTTTCATGGCTATGAGAATTCCAGTAAGCCCCCTGTTGCCTACTTGTTATCCAGAGCTCCATTGGGCCCCTTATTTCTTCAATGTCTTTTGAAGCCCTCCTAAGCCCCTTTACATCTTTCCGAGACTTTCGGAGCATGTGTGAGCACCTTGTGTTTTGATGTAATATTTGAAGCCTTATCGGGTCCCGTTGTGTCCTCAAGTATACAGAGCCTCATGCCACTTATGTTTTTGTTGGCTTTCAGAGTACCAGTAACCCCCTTTTTTTTTTCTTCATTGTTATGTAAAGCTCCAATGGGCCCCCTTGTGTTTCTAGTATCGTTCAAAGCCTTACTGTCTTGCATTTTTTTGTAGCATTTGGATCTCTTTCGGGCCACCTTGTGTCCTCGTGAGTCGTTTGGAGCCCTAATAAGCCACCTGTGTTTTTTCGTGGCATTCAGAGTTTCAGTAAGCTCCCAGACTTGGAAACCTTAATGTGAATCTCTTGTGCCTCCATGAGACATACAGAGCCCTATTGGGCCCCCATGTGTACGCAAGTGTAGTTTGGAGCTTTTATTAGCCCCCTTGGGCTTTTTACAGATTCTCAGATTTCCACTGAGCTCCTTTCTGATGCCTTCTTGTATTACACATGGTTCCTTCTGGCCCGCTTGTTCCTTCAACGTCTTCTGAAGCCCTGCTGAGCCCCCGTGCATCTTTTCGAAACTTCCGGAGCATGAGTAAGCACCAAGGTAAGCACCTTGTGCCTTAATGTGATACTCTAAGCCCTATCGGGCCCCCTGTATCCTCAAGTATAGTATGGAGTTCTAACCAGCTCACTTAGCCTTTTATTGGATTTCAGGGTACCAGAAGCCCCCTTTCTGCCTTCATGTTATGTCAAGCTATGAAACTTCACTGGGCCCCCTTGTGTCTTCGATATCGTTTGAAGCCCTGCTGAGCACACGCATGAAAAACACAAGAGACAGTCTCCACTGGAGTTTTGGAAGTAAAATGACGACACAAAGAAGGTCATCAGAGTGAATATCCAGAGTTATTCAGAAGGGAGACGTATTTTTCCAGGGACGTTTCTTCCGGGGGACTTTTTTTTCTCGAAGGCGTATTTTCCAGGGGATGTATTCTCCCTGGGACGTCTCTTCCTTGGGACGTTTTTTTTCCCGGGGACGTAATTTTCACAGGACGTATTGTGTGGAACATTTTTTCTGGGCAGTGGCGTATTTATAGGGGTAGCATGGCATGGGGGTGGCTCCATCGATCTATGATAATAATAATAAGAAGAAGGTATACCGGCAAAAGAACAGGCGCGCTCCAATAATGTTGAAAATTTGAAAATGTATACCCGATTTCGTTGTATAATACGTAATAACGTTCTACCCTTCTGCACAATAATTACTATTAGTTCAAATCTTGGCTGTTTATTGATGGATAGAGACATTTTGTCTGCCTTCTATTCAACCCCCCCCCCTTCCCCGCGAACACCTTCTCACTTTTGGTTGGGATATTATTGCCGGGATATTTTTGGCTGGGATATTCTGTTACCCGACCGTCTCTTCGTGTCACAAAATGTCCTGTTTCGTCAAATTTCACATCATCGAAGACTTTTGATGCTGATGACATAACTGGATGTCCAATATTTGTCTTTGCACCTAATCTCATACAAAGTGCTCATTTGGATAGTTGTCACCCTTGATTTCTCGCTGCCAAAATTTTTACGCCGAAACAGGTTGAGTTTTGTTTCGAGGGGGACAT
The DNA here is from genome assembly GCA_949128115.1 of Anaspis maculata. NCBI lineage: Eukaryota > Metazoa > Arthropoda > Insecta > Coleoptera > Scraptiidae > Anaspis > Anaspis maculata. The sequence continues at coordinate 413,848 of OX421966.1, forward strand.
GTGGGACACATACTGCCAAGTTTTTTCAATCCCTTCTCCCCCACCTCACCTTACTTTGAAGTTCCAAATAGCATTACGTATCTTGTGACACATCAAATTGAAGGCAATACAATCATTTTCCCGACAAAAATGTTCTCAAATTTCTCAAACCACCCCTCAATCCATGTGAAAATCCTCTTTTTGTTAACCCTTTGAAGGGAAATGGTTTCAAGGTGAAACCACATATCGATGGCGAAGAACAGCAACTTTCCATGTCACCATTTGCAGAAAATCAACATCCTCCTATGTCAATTTGAGCAAAATTGAAAAAAGTGAATCAAACGATCGACACTCCAGCCTTTAATCGACTGACAAAACCTCCGATTCCAATCAAAACTAATTTGTATGTCAAGTGCAAAAAATCAACCTTCTTTGTCAGACAAAAAAGGTTTTTGCAGAAAATACGATGACAAGGCAGAATATTATAACCTTCTATGTCAAAGGTGGAAGGTTGTGGCACAAAATCTCAACGACAAGATGGAAAATAACCTTTTATGTCAGACAAAAAAACTGCTTCATAGCTTCTTTTCTGCAAAATTATAAATATGTTGCTGACAAAACCGTCTATGTCACGTTTTATAGCCAAATCTAGTGAATGGTATCAAATTTCATATCCCAATATGTCACCTTAATTTATAGTGTAATCTCCCAACCCACCCCTTGAGATAAAAATCAACTTTCCCCAAAGAAGGAGAAGAATCCTCTTTAAGTTGAAGACTTAGGTTGGCTGTTCGTGTTCGTCTAGTGGTGTTCGTTAGGACTTTAGTTGTTCCGTAGTTACCCAAGGTAGTACAGGTAAGTGAAGGCTTGGAAATGAATACAATAACACAATAAATTCAATTCAATTACCCTTCCCACCCACTATTTAAAATGCAGTGTGTAAGCCACTGATGCAGAGAGAACAAGAGAAAGACGAGAGAGAGTATCGCTCTCGCTAGAACAGATCATATTAGTTTCAGGGACCTAGATTGTTGAGGAACCTGTTAGCGGGAAAGAATACTGCAGACCAAGTGCTCAGCGCAGTGTAGCCACTTGGGGCAGTGTGAAACAGAGACAAAGGTTTATTAGTAAGTTCTACGGTGACCTAAGTTGACGAGGGATCTGTAGGGAAAATAGATAAGATTTTGGCAAGGACAGTGGCCGAGCACTGCTGCCGAAAGAAGAGGGAAAACACATGACATACAAATCAATAACAATCAATATTACCAATAAAACGAAACTGTGAATAATCACAGTACATGGGTTCATACATAATGAATATGGTCAATGGAATCATCATCAGTTATTCATCACAATAAATACCACAACATGATTCAATGTAAATCAACAATATCAACAACCAGGTCTCAACAGTTAAAGACGTATATTATTTTCATAAGATAACAAAGTAAGGAAAGATATCTTCTCTCACGAGATACCCTTCTCTCACAAGACACGACAATAAGAAAAACATTTGTTGTGTGCAGATCCCTTTCTCTCATAAGATCCAGGCATGGATACAGAAGATAGTTGATCAGTGTAATATGTAACATGGTGAACAGAAGTATGAAGAAATCATTAAAGCAATTCAACTCAGATGGAGGAGAATAGCCCGACCAGGTCCATCAAGTATGACAGCATACCTCGGAGCTCTCAAAACCACGTCACCTGTTCTACAGGTCAACGCTTTGTTGTACCGCTAGACCCTGGCTCTCGTGGTAGCTCGGTCCCAGTTCATCTGAAAATCTTGTGGCGACATCGTCCTACTTTTTCGTCTCTCTCAAAACCCCAACAACAGTGACCCACACGCTACTTGTATTCCCTTTATCCACTGAACGTTATTACCCCGCTAATTGTTACAATAATTGACTTTTCTTTGACAGGCAACAAAGGAGCTAAATTACTTATCTTCGAGCGTCCTAAAGGCACGGCAGTTATACTCTGGAGGTCTTCATCATCGGAATAGACTTGTATCTACTCTTTTATATGATCTGGAGCAGGAAATATTCAGTTTTTCTTGTGTTCTTCTCTCAGACATCTCCCGTCGTTTTCTCCATCTTTCAAACCCCCGTTACTTGACGACGGCATCCCCCTTTTCAGGTGTGTTACCAAAGCTCACAATGTTTCACATTCAATTCTTTGTAGGCTAAAGAACCGGTCGATTTCTTGACTTGACTTGACTTGACTATTATTTCAACTCAAAATGAAAGAAAATATAGTACATCACGTTCAAAGTACAATTTTGTTCATCCTGAAAAGTACCTCTTGTTGACATAGGAGCTTGCTGCATTTCTGCAAACGGTGACACAGAAGGTTACTGCTCCTCACCATTGATATTCTAATTTTTTTCCCTAACCGCAAGGTGGTCACAGCGTGAAACCATGCATGACAACCATATGTTGTCTGTGGTGCCATCTTTTTGCTGCCAGCAAATTTATCTCGCCCGATCTCTTCCAGTTGACGCTAGAGGAGAATGAACACTGCAGTTTCTGGTCTTGGACGTCTTCAGGTGCTATTTGTCAAATTTTTAGTGAAAAACAAGTTTTTTCAAACTTTCCAGATTTTCTCATGCAATTGACTTTATAGTAACCAGGGAATGACTTGTACAATAGTTACAATACCTATATTTGCAAATCAACTGTAGTCAAACCCCATATTTCTTGTGTTGCCAGTATGAAACCACTGTGCTTGTAGTGACTCCAGAATTTTCCCAGAATGAGCATATTATTTGACGTCGAACGATGTAACATACGAAATTATACCTTATACCGTCTGATGATGGTTTTGAGGCTAAGGAGGACTGGGAGGAAGAAATGAACTCTCGAATGGATGACAACATTCCAATAGCGGACGTTTTGGATCTAGATCCAGACGATGACCTTGATGTGAAGCAAGTTGAACTGAATCCGACGACAAAGATATTACAAAAAGATAGCAATGTTTCAAACTACGATATCGGTTAGGTGCAAAAAATATGGAATAAAAGGGATGTGACCTCAGCTTTAGCTCCATTCACCAAGGTCATCGGGTCAACTGCACCCGTGAATGAGAAAAATCGTCTAATTGATTTTTTTCAGTGTTTTTTCATGAAAACCTCCTTAATGGCTAGTAGAAGGCTGAACCGCCTTCTTGGCTAGTTTATCAGACTAACCTCCACTGTACTCAATCAGTTCCTGATAATATTCTTGTTCTCTGGAATATGAGTGCCTATATTGTTCTAATAAAAATCTTGCTGACCTGCCAAAGTGGTTTTATTATGAGAATATGTCGTATTTGCGAAAAAACAGATATTATTGGAAAAGCTTTTTATTGTTACTTTAACTCATATCACCCATATCCGGTGAGTGGTTTTCACGAAAACTAATATTTATTAACTCGTGCTTCAAAGGATTAATGAAAGAAACATTTTCCCTTAAAATTCCTGATTCTTGAGAAATAGACTTTCCAGCAGAAACAGGTCGATTTTTATTGCAATGGGGTCATCCAAGACGCGTTTGTCCAAATTTTCATCTTCAACTCCTTCGCTCCCACCCTATCCTACTTCAAAGGTGTAGTTTAATAGAATCAGAAATACGTTTGACAGAAAAAGAATTTCATTTTCTTTCAATTTGATACAACAAGATAGGTAATGCAATCAAATTTCAAAGTGGGATAGAGTGGGGGCGAACGGGTTGAAGATGGAAATTTGGCCATATTATTATGTGTCTAAGATGACCCCCTTGAAATAAAAAACGACCTGTTTTGCTCGAAATACTATTTCTCAAGAATCGAGAGTTTAAAGGAAAAACGTTTCCTTTATTTAACAAAGACAGGGCTTTCACAAGGACTGGGAATCGGTTGAAAAAAAAATTGAAGGGGTGTTTGACGGAAAGAGGATTTTATTGCCTCCAATAAAATGTGAAAGAATTTCTTGTACTTTCGAATCACCCTGTATTTGCGACGGCCCTATTTTCGGAAAAAAACGTGGTTGAGCATATCCTGGAATTTTGGTTGACCTACCATAGAAGGCTTCCGCATGCAACGTGAAATCCGTGAAGGATGAATTACCCAGTATATCTAGACGCATTAAATATACCTCAAATATACAGATTGTAGCCTATAGCTCCACCCTCTTTAGCGGAACCAGGGACGTGACCCACAACCTGTCGAAATCACACACGTTTCCTCCCCGGTTGAAAGTTTAATGGATCAAAGAGCTGCTATTTGCCAAACCACTCTCACCCTCCTCAGTTCTCCTGTCGCCAAATTAAGTTAGTTGGAAATTTCTAATGGCCCGGATTGTTCATATACAGGTAATGTGTGCCGAGTTTCGCCGGCGAGCCGAAGGGCCCGTCTTCCAACCGATAATATAATGTATACGACGGCATTTGATCCCTCGTTTCATCCGGTCGACCTCTTTCCGTCGAGATTTCGTTCGTTCGCTTCCCTCACGTCGCGGACCCGCAGCCCCATCTTGTATGCGCGAAGGATAATGTTATTCTTGCGATTTCCAGCTAGAGAGCGAAAAATGTAAACAAGGCGATTTTCGGCGAGAACCTGAAGTTTAGCCATGCCTACGCATAACTATACAATGTGTGACACCAGCAGGGTAACACTACAAGACGCGTCATCCCTTTGCTTGTAGTAGATGGAAAGTTTGCATACACAACAAATCCTGGTAAACTCCAATAAGATGTCTGTTAAAAAAAAGCGTAATGAGCGAAAGCCATCAAAATGTAGTCAAAATGATTCTTGATGTACCTATTTCTAATTACACCCTGTATGAAACATGGGTCAGCTTTAGCCAAATCCTGCAAGCCGGGCGATTTTTCGCATGAAATGGGAATAGGTAGAAGAAAAAGTTGCAGAATAATCGAATGTAGTAATGAGATGTTGTAGCGGAAAAGGAGTCCATATCAGCTGAACAGCGAACTAAACAGACAAATTGACGAGCTAACTACCAAACTGACAAAATGACTTATGACCGAAGGTAACCAATAAATGGAAAGCTAGCTGAATGATTTTTTACAAAGTAAAAAGCTGATTGAGCAACTCAATTGATTGACGACCCAAACAATTTGTTTTACTACAAATCAAATGATCCAGTGAGCCAACGAGATGATGAACTCAATTATCACTCAACGAAACTTGAGAACCAACAACATAGCTGACGAACTGACGAGCTATGGACTAGCTTGCGTGAAGAAAACAGAACTACAAAACTATCGAACTAATGAGCTGCTGACTGATAACCAGCTTATGAAATTGGGAACCAGCAAGGTAATTGACAAATTGACGAGCTAATTACTGAGCCACTGAGCTGACGAGTGGCACTGTATGTTAAAAACTTGAAAGAGACTCAGCAAACAAAATAATGAAGTGGCTAATCGAAGAGCTGATGAGCAATTATCAAAAAACTGTCAAATTAGCAATCTCAAGAAGTAACTACCCAGCTGAATAGCTGACGACTACCAAACCAAAGAGCTAGCTCGATAAGTATCTGCTGAAATCAATAACAGACAAGTCAATGAGCCAAAGAATTTATTGAACTGAAAAACTTAATGATCCATGAACTGAATAAGGTAGCGAACCAAATGAGCTAACAAACCGACAAACTTAACGAGCTAACAAATGAAATGCAAACAAGCCAGATCTTTACGGAACAAACGAGCAAACTGACAAATTTATTGGGATAACTAACGAATGAGTTGACGATCCATTGAATTATGGAGCAAATATTTGGAAAAATCAACAAGTTGATGGAGTGGCGAAGCTGACGGAGCTTGAAAAGTAACGATCCAGCCAACTCACAAACTAACTAAATGAAAAACTGGTCATGTTCAAAGCTAGCTGAAAAAAAAACTGACAAAATAGTTACTAGCCTGGTGGACTTGTGAAATTTCAGTCACTTCAAATTACCTACTCCATTATTCTTTATTTATACTCTCCGCGAACTAGCGAACAAGCTGAGGATCCAATAAGCTACAGACGATTCAACGAACTAACAAACAAACAAACTGACTGGCTAAATGAAAGATGAAAATTCAATTTCGAATGAGCTAACGAAATGATGAATTGAGTAACGACCTCGTGAATGACTCAGTGAGCTAGCAATCTATTGAACTCACGAACTCAACAGAACATGAAAACTAACAGAAGAGCCAACAAACTGACGAAGTAATTAGCTTGTGGGAGAATGATTCGCTGTGGTAACAAGCTGATCAACTATACTCAACGCTTACAAGCTTGGAGAATTACGGAACGATCAGCTACTTTATAAGTTAACGAGTTAACTGATGAGCTGCCGAGCTGATGAGCTGACAAGCTGATGAGCTAAAACACTACCGAATTGACCAAATATCTAGTTAACAACGACGTCTATTCAATGCCAGCTGATCTTTCAAGTAGCAACTTGCTGATTATTATGCAGCTTGACTCTTCAAGTGACGAACAAGCCAACAATCTGTTGAGCTGACATCAAACGATTCACCAACAAACTGATGAATTAACGGACCCAAAGAGCTTGGAAACTTGCGAAAGAGCTAACGAACTGATGAACAACTGAGTGATTGACATATTTGATTATGCCACCACCAATATGTCACCGGTAACCGACGAGCTACGGGAGCTGCTGGATGTTTCAAGAATCAGCAAGTTACCTGACGAGTTAACAAGCTAATAATTGATGAGTCAACAAGCTGACAAGCAGAGTCACTAGCTTGAAAAGAAGCAAGCTTACGAAATCACGAACGAGTTAATGAACTGATCATAAATAGAACTTGAAATAAAAAAAAGTACCCAGAAAACTTTTAAAATAATCAATCATGAAGATAACAAATGGGAAGCAAACAAATTGATTTCCCACAAAGTCACAAGGTAATTGAGCAGCTATTCGATCAATCACAAACAAGATGATAAAAGAAGCCAACATGGTGATGAATTGAAGAACTCAACGGGATGTGAGAAGTGACGGAATAGCTAATGAACTGTAGCTAACACTTGAGCTTGTGTACAAAACTGGGCTACGAATCCAACAAATTTTCAAGCTGTTGGATGCAAACAAGCTAATGGAATTATGGGTTAGCAAGCCACTTGACTAGTTCACAGATTAATTGATGAGCTGCTGATCTAACAAGATGACGAACCAAAGTTTTTATCGGCTAAGAAAAAAGTGAGCTGGAGAAATTACGGAAGGACTACTGAGCTAATGAAACAGCTTGATGAGTATCTGATGGAATAACTAACGGACAACCCAATGAGCTCGATAGCTGAGTGAGCCAAAGAACCGATTGATTCATGAACCGAGTGAGGCGACGAGCTGAATGAGCCAACGAACCAACTTACTTAACAAGCTTGTAAAAAAAGCGAACGAGCCGAATTCCTAGAGAACTAACCAGCGAACTGAGCAAGTCATTACGATAACGAATGCACAGGTTCACGCTTTAAATAAAGCAAAGTTAATCATAATGAGTGAACCTACTCGCCAGCGTGTTTCGACCTATTGGGGTCTCATCAGTGTTGAGGCATACGAGGCGGAAGCCAGATCTTCAAGCATCGGTCAATCTGGCTTGTAAGATTCCTCATTCATTATGAATTACGATAACTCACGAATGAGTTACCGATCAATTGGATTGTTTCAACAGAACCAAGCAAAGAGCTTCAAAAAGGTGAATCATCGAATCAACAAACTAACTAGCTGGAGACTTATATTTCTCAAGCTCGCAAAAGGAAAAGCTGACAAAATATTGGATTAGCTTTAGTACAAAAAGTTGACAAGCTCAGGAACTAGAGAGCTTATGAGCTAACAAGCTTGCCCTCCGTGAACTAGCAAACAAGCTCACTATACATTGAACTACAAATAATTGAGCAGGCTAACGAGCTGTTGAACTGACTAGCTAATCAGAACCTCAGTAAACGTTAGTTCCGAATGAGATGATAAACTGATGAGTATTGAACTAGCGAATTTGTAAATGACCCACGGAGCTAACAAGCGGAGTAGCTAATAATCTAATGAGCTAAATGCTAACAAGTTAATAAGATCACAAACTAAAGGGCTGGCTACGGAGCTAATGGATTAAATAAACTGCCAGCTGGAAAGAAAACGATATTGACTTGATGTTACATGGGCCACAAAGCTAAACCGAGTCGCTAACAAATCCTTGACCAGCTAACTAGCAAGCTTGTAACATACGAGCTAAGTTTCACGGGCTGATGAGTTGAGTAAGCAGCTTTGTTAGTTAGCCAGCTTAGGGATTGTCGACTCACAAAGCAAATAATCGAATGAATTGAAGGTTGATTGGATCACGAACTTGAGGAATTTCAAAAACCACGAACGATCAAACGAATTTAAGTTAGTGATGAGCTTGTAGAGGAACGAACTAGCTGGAGAAGACAAACTTGCCACAATTCTTGAAATAATGAATTAGTCAGCTGATTGGCGAACTAAAAGGATGACTGACTTGATAATCAGCTGATCGACGAACTGAAGGAACTAAGTGATAGATTGATGAAGCTGATCATTGAATTGAAAAGCTAACTGAGCCAATGGATGAACATCCCACCAGCAGAGCAGCTAACAAGCTGACAAAAATATTTTGTCAATTACTCGAAATGGAAAAGCTAATTTCATTTTGACCTTTTTGATCAAAGGTGTTTTTTCAACAGTTCAGAGTCTAGTATTTGAGCTTTGGCTATCATAGTTCAACTTTCCGGTGCACATTTGTATAATACTCATTTTTACAACTGAATTCCGTCACATCATAATGACACTGTGGCTGTGGGTTAAAAATCCATACAAAATGAGAAAAATGATGAATAAATGAACATACTTCCCCTGATGTTGCCATTCGTCGCCTTTTGTTATCCTTCCATAAGTTTGTTCTATAAAAATGTTTCGGATACATTCATGCCGCATTTCGGACACCAAAATCAACCGGACAGTAGGTACATTCAGCTCGATTATTCTGCTTATCGCTCTTCATTCGTAATTTCACCAAAAACGGGCTGTTCACGCCGTCGATGTATGAAGTCCTGGGAAATGCTCGGAAATGAGTGGAAGAGTGAAAAGACGAGTCTTTGGGGATGATATCAAAAATTCATATTGAACTGCCGCTTGAAGGGATGATCCGGGAAATCGGCGTGTGCTTTTCGCCCTGTATTTTCCTTTCAGACTACTTTTAATTTTCCACAAGTTTGCAGCCGGGCTTTGCCCCAGCTAAGCTGTTCGCCACGCGCGTTATTTTGTTCTTAAGGTTCAAAACTTCAGAAGTATTCCCAGAAAAATTCAGATTACTTTCCAGAGCAGTTCGACGATTTTCATTTATCGATTCCAACACGATAAAAGCGCTTCGAACTCGTGATGAATCCGAGCAAGAAACAAGTATTTTGAATAGAACTTTCAACAGTTTCATCAATATTATTGCTATTATCACTATTATTATACAATACATATTCTACAAAACATATTTTACAAGCAATTTGAAAAGTGAGCCAGGTCGGTGTGCATGACAAGCTTTCAGTATTACAGCTGCTTATTTACGCGATGTTGAAATGCAAAAAATTATTATTAGGAAGCTCTCAATTCTACGAATGAAAAGCTTCAAGTTCTGACGATACTCTTTCAATAAATCCAGTTCCTGGAAGCAGAGTAATAAACTTGTCAGAGCCATAACTACGCTCGCTCCAAAAATTGATAATAATCTTCAGAAAAGCGAATCCAGTTCATCTTTTATGCAAAGCACTGCAGCAATTACTGTCGCCTGCGCGTGTCGTATTAGTTCCTCCTGAACCGAACATTTTCCCGTTGTATACCGACGCTCGCCTTTAAACAAAATATTTATTTAAAGCCTTCCTCCACCCAGCACCCCGGCAAAAAAAAAGCAAGCGCCACTTTTTTCCCCAAAGGAAACCCCTAATGTATTCCACCAGGCCGCGAAAACAATTTCCCGGCCGCCTGCGAAAAGCCACTCGCGAAAAGCTCAATCAAGTAATTTCTTTTTCTCATCGTCATCATCCGAAATGAATTCAATTGTTCGCACCCCGGCCGGATTTATCGATGAGGATTACCAGCCGGCTGTTCAAATTTTACGTCTCCGGCATTTTCCTAAGTGCCGCAAAAGAAAAACGAGACATTATTCAGGACCCGCAACAACGTCCCGGCCTTAAATCCTGCCGGGGGCGTTATCTTTCACACGTAGATCCTTTATTAGATCGGTTTCTCATATACAACACAAACACGCCGGGAGAGAAACTTGTGTGTGAATCCCAGAAGGTGAGGTGGGTCAGGTACGCTCCTCATAACAGTAAAAATAAAAGAACAAATAATGATGGAATAAAACCGGAGCCCGTGGGAAAGCACGAAAGCTTTGAGAAATAAAAGTCTCGCTAAAAGCTGGCTGGGAAAGATTTTCTTTGGTTATCGTCCAAAATTGTTGCGTAGTGGCCGCGCCTGAAGGGGAGCATCAATCGTGATGAACTCTTCTGTTCATCGATTAGTTTGCTAGTCATCAACCAGGTTCTTCAGTTCGTCAATTAACATGATACTTTGCCAGTTGCATTGTTTATTTCCCAATTAACTAACTATTTCGTTCATTGTTTCAAAAGTTCTAAGTTCGTCAGCTCAAAAGCTGATCAGTTCTTTTCTCTACAAGCTTCTTTTCTCTTTAATAATCTGTTAGCTTATTCGTTATTTCAAATAAGTGTTGAGTGAGCTTATTATCCGTTCAATTGTTGAATAACTTGCTTCGTATTTTGATGTCAAGTTAGCTCGTTCGCCAGTTAATCAACTCAGCTGCTCATTTGAATCATCAGTCCATGGAAATTCAGGTTGTAAGCTCCCAAGTTTTCTGGTTAGCTCGTCAAGTAACTGGATTTTTGGCTTGATTCCAACTCTAGATTGCTCCATAGAGCTTTTAATTTTCAAACAACCTCCGAAGCTGTTCTTCGGGTGTACCCACCTGGCTCCGATATCACAGTTTCGATTACAACTTGCATAACAAGGTTCACTCTTTATTGGAAACCACTGGAATGTTCTACTGTCGTACTGTTCCGACTCTTGTTTGCTTCACAAACCTTGCTATTGCTAATCATCAGAGATATTGGAAACCTTTATCGAATTGTACCGATTTGACTCCAATCTTCACCGTTCCAACTACAAGCCTCATTACAAGGCTCTCCCTTTCCATCAAGAACCTTTAAATGTCTCCACTATCCTACTGTCCCGGCTTAAGTTTGCTTCACAAACTTTCCTATCCATCAGAAACCTTCGAAACTGTTCTTTAAGCATACCGATTCGACTTCAGTTTTATCGTTTTGACTACAACTTGCATTATGAGGCTCCCTTCCATCAGAAACTACGGAAATGGTCTTTCATCGTACTGTTCCAGCTCTAGTCTGCCTCACAAACATTATCATCCATCAGAAATCTTCTAAAGGGTTCTTCGAATACCCCGATTCGACTCCAATTGTACCGTTTCCACTACAACTCGCATTGAAAAGTTTCTTCTCTTATCAGAAATCAGGGATTCGCATTGTACTGTTCCTGACCAAGTTCGCTTCACAAAGCTTCTCATTCATGAAAATCATTTTGAACTGTTCTTCGAATGTCCCAATTTGACAACAATTTCATTGTTTCGGCTACAACTTGCTTTACAAGCGTTCCCCTTTTCATCAGAGACCCCTAAATCCCTCCTCTATCCTACTGTTCCGATTCTAGCTCGCTTCACAAACCCTCTCATTCATCAGAAACTTTCAAAACTGCTTTTCTAGCATACCGATTTGTCATAAATTCCACCGTTTCGACTACAACTTACACTACAAAGCTTTTTCTAAATCAGAAACCACGGAAATGTTCTTCAATCGCACGGTTCTAGCTCCAGTTTGCTTCACAAACCTTTATATATCAGAATCCTTAGAAACTGTCCGTCGAATGTCCTGATTTGACTCCAATTTCATCGTTTTGACTACAACTTGAATTACAATACTCCCCCTTTCCATCAGAAACTTTGAATTTCTCCTTTATCCTACTGTTCCGACTCTAGTTTGCTTCACAAACCTTTTTATTCATCAGAAATCTCCGAAACTGTTCTTCGAATGTCCTGATTTGGCTTCAATTTCACCGTTTCGACTACAACTTGCATTACAGAGCTCCCTTCTCATAAGAAACCACGGATATGTATTTTCATTGTACTGTCCCGACTCTAGTTTGCTTCGCATACGTTTTTATGCATAAAAAATCTTCGGATCTATTCTTCTAGCGTACCGATTTGAATCAAATTTTACCATTTCAACTACAACTTGCCTAACAAGGCTCACTTCTTATCAGAAAACCATGGAAGTGTTCTTCTATCGTACTGTCCCGATTCTAGTGTGCTTCACAAACCTCCTTATTCGCGTACATGACAACTTGACGTCAGGACAACTTGACGCGGGACAACTTGACGCCGGGACAACTTGACGCCGGACAACTTGACGTCAAAAATTTTGAAGTAGCCGCTAGCCGACTTAACGTCGGGACAACTTAACACCAGTTGGAGCTATAGGACCCCAAGTATCACATGAAAGCACAAAGGTGCTGACCAAAGGTACGAAAGCCAGGGAAAAGTGTCCAATAGACCTTCGAATACCTAACGAAGGCGCAAGAGTGCTTACTAAATGTAAATGGAAAAAAATGCAAGGGGGCTCAGCAGGGGCTCAAAGATCATTATTTCAAACACAATGGGGTTCAATGGGGCTATGAACAACACACGAAAGCAAAAGAGGGCTTTTTGGGCATAGGTATGAGGACACAAGCGGACCAAGTAGGGCTTCGATACCAGACGAAAACACAAGTGTGCAAAAGACATTGGAGGCACAAGGGGGCTCAACAGTGCTTTAGATTTTACAAGAAGGCAAAAGAGGCTCACGGGAATTCTAAACACGTGAAAAAACATAGGGAGACTCACCAAAGCTCCAAACGGTACTTGAGGATGAGAACACACGGGGGCGCCCGATGGGGCTCCAAATTTTACACGAAGGCACAAAGGTGTTTACTAAGGCTTCGAAAGCGGGGGAAAAATGAAGGGGGACCAAACAGGGCTTCAACCGACATTAAAGAAACAAGGAGGCCAGTAGGGCTTCAACCAATCAAAGAAGGTACAAGGGGGCTCACTGAAATTCAAGAGAGGCAAAAAATCATGGGGGGCTTGAAACAAGACTGTCCAATTGGGCTCTGAATAAGGGTGCTTACAACGCCATTATGGGGACATGAAGGGTATAGATATACTTCGATTCCGAAAGTAACATGAACACGCAAGGGGGCTCATTGAGGCTCAAAACGACATATAAATACACAAAAGGATCCACTGAAATTTCAAGTTAACACAGCAAGGCAAAATGGGAGCCGCTTGAGTTTCAAAACATAGGAAGACATTAGGGAGCTACTCAGAGCTCTGAACACCTCAAGTAAACACGAGAAGGTTCATCAGGACTCGAAACGATACAAAAAGACACGGGGGCTCATCGGGGCTCCGATTGACAAAGAAGAACTCTAGAACTACAAAATCTGAGAAGATAGATAGTGGCTCGATAGAGTTCCAAAAGCAGCAGGGGCTCGTCAGGGCTTGAAGTGACACATTAAATTGTCCACGCGTTGAGTTTTTCTGGTGTCAAGTTGTTTTGGCTAGGATGGCCGGCGTCAAGCTGTCTTGCTTCGACCAACTTGACGCCAAGAAAACTTGATGCCGGACGATTTCCGCCAGGGATTTTGTGAGAGCAGAGTGAAGAATCATTCGGAAAAAATAACAAAAAGAGACTCATTGGCAGTCGAAATGACACATAAAGACACAAGGGGGATCACTGAGGCTCCGAATTACACAGCAGAACACAATGAGGGCCTGTAGAACTCCAAAACACAAAAAGGCATAAGCTCGCTTGGACTTCCGAAAACTTCAAGAAAACATTGAAGGGTTCATTTGGGGGTTCGAAACGACACAAAAGTACACAATGGGGACCGGTTAGGCTCAAAAGTGAGGAGAGATACAAAGAGGCTCGATAGTGTTCCGAAACTGCCAAGAAAATACAAGGGGGTCATCTGAGCACAATACAGTACCTACATAAAGACAGAGGGGGGCTCCGATTGACACAGCAAGAGATGATGGGTCGCTAGAGCACCGAAACATGAAAAAAGTGAGCATGAGGGGGCTGGCTATTTCCGGAAACAACACGAGGGGCTCATCGTTGAATCGAAATGGCACGTAAAATAGAATTAAATAATTTATATGCAGTGCCACTGAGACCTTACACAGGTCAAACAAAAAGGCCTATTGGAGCTCCGATTGACAAAGCAAGGTATAGTGGGGGCGCCCGAGAGGGCGCCATATAGGACTAGAAACATAGGGAGATAAAAGGGGGCTCATCAAGGCTTCACACAACACCACATGAAGACACGAGAGGAATTCTCAGGTTTCAAAACGACAGATACAGACAAAGGGGATCCGTTGGGTCTCCGATAAACATAGCAAGATACAACGAGGGCCGCTAAGATTCAAGACATGAGAAGACAAAATGGAGCACATTGCGGAAACACATAGCTCAGATAGACCCAGCAAGAAAGAATGGGGGCCGGCAGGGTCCCAAACCACAAGAAGATACAAGGGGACTCCGTAGAGTTCAGAGTTCCACATGAAAACTCAAGAAGGTCATCGAGGAGGTTATCAGGGTTCTTGAAAAAACTATGGAAAAACAAAATGGCTCCAGTACAGTTTCAAAAACAACACGAAGACACAAGCAGAGGACTCGGGGCTTGAAATGACACATGGAGACTGGGGGCTGTGACTTCGAGTTATACAGTAAGACACAATAATTGAGGTCATTGGGACCCAAAAGCTAAAGACATAATCGTACAAGAAAGATAGATTTCAACCCCGGAAAAAATATGGACGTCCTGAAAATTTGATATTCTGTTCGGAATTGAGTGTTCTACAACATATCCAAAATCGCCAAAAATCGCACCCGGGGGTTTTGAGTTATTGAAGGGGGGGTAAAAAATTGCTGGTAAAAATGGAGGGGATAGAACCCGTCAACCCAATGGATGCGAATACATTATAGTTTGACGTATCATATCCCATTGATACCATTTTGGCACAAAAAGTGTCCATCATTGTCGAAGGGGAGTAGTGGGGGGGCGAAGCTCTGCTAGGTGGTCCATTTTGGTTTTCTGGCTATATAGAACCGATCACGACAAGTTTGATATCTTTTCCGACTAAATCCAATCTCCTGAACTCGTATCCGATGCGTAAATTCAGATGAAAACAAGTTTGAACAAGTGACCTTGAGAAAACTTGTTTTTACTTTGACAATTTTCACGAATTTTTTGTTCACTGTTGGAGGTGTTCATTTCCAGAAAATTTTCAGAGACCATTGAATTAAAGTGTATTCTCCACAAAAATCATCCACTCGATGTAAAATTTTGTTTATCGAGTTTGAAAAATTGATTTGAACTTGAGCCGGCGCGGCACGTCGTCTACTACTGACCAGAACACTACAGCATGCAACCTCAAATGAAAACACCTCAAACTATTGAAGAAATAACAACTCATCTTTGCAAATTAGGGGATCTGTGAAGAATTGAATTCCCTATAACATAAACAAAATCGACATGAAACGCACTGCAGGGTTTTGAGTTATTTTAGGGGAGAGGTAACAGTTCATAGAGTATGAATCCTGTCAAAGTGTTATTCTCCTCCTCGAAAAACTCAAAATCCTGCATTACGATTCATGGCGATTTTGTTCATGGTATAGGGAATCCAGTTTTACACAAATGCTCGAATTTTTGAAGATAAGTTGTTATTTCTCCAATAGTTTGAGGTGTTTCCATTTAAAGGTGCATGCTGTAGTGTTCTGGTCAGTGGTAGACGACGCGCCGCGCCGGCTCAAGTTCAAATCGATTTTTTAGACTTGAGTAACAAAATTATACATCGAGTGGATGATTTTTGTGGAGAATACACTTCACTTCAAGGGTGCCTGGGAGTTTTCTGAAAATAAACACCTCCAACAGTGAAAAAAAAATCGTCAAAATTGTCAAAGAAAAACCACGTTTTCTCAAGTTAACTTGTTCAAACTTGTTTTTATCCAAATTTACACATCAGATACAAGTTTAGGAGATTGATTTTAGTCGGAAAAGATACCAAACTTGTCGTGATCGGTTCTACATAGCCAGAAAAACAAAATGGACCACCTAGCAGAGCTTCGCCCCCCCACTACTCCCCCTCAACAATGATGGACACTTTTTGTGCCAAAATGGTATCAATGGGATATGATACGTCGAACTATAATATATTCGCATCCAATGGGTTGACGGGTTCCATCCCCTCCATTTTTACCAGCAATTTTTCACTCCCCCTCCAATAACTCAAAACCCCCGGGTGTGATTTTTGGTGATTTTGGATATGTTGTAGAGCACTCAATTCTGGACAGAATATCAAAATTTATGACGTCCATATTTATTTCGAGGTTTTGCTGATTTTTTTACTATTTTTCCTGTACTATAAGTAGGCATGAGGAGCTTGCTAGTTCCAAAAAAAAACACAGGAAAACACAAGGGGGCCACTTGGGGGACAAAAAGACACAAACTGACCAATTAGAGTCTCGAAATTATAATAACTCCTAACGTCAAGTTGTCTGTCTCGCATCAAGTTGTCCTGACGTCAAGTTAACCTGCTTCGTTCTTATTCATCACGGACTATACAACTTGCTCCGCAAGGCTTCCTCTTTATATTGGAAAGCTTCACAAACCTCTCAATTATTCATCAGATACTTTTGAAACTGTTTATTTAGCGTAGCGGTTTGACATTAATTTCATCGTTTTGACTTCAACTTGCATTAGAAAGCTCCCTTCTTATCAGAAACCACGGAAATGTTTTTTTTTATCATACTGCTTACAATATGAGTTTTCTTTGGCCTGTTCAAACTTTTCCACCGAATGACTCGCAGAATTTCTCATGAATCTATTGACGATATTTCACGGCTTTCTCACAAAAAAAAATTCTCACGTTATTTCTCGGAACAGTGCTTTCGATATCATCTTGTCGAAGTTTGATATTTTACCGTTCTCTTTGATTGCTCAAGCTTTCCAGTAGAATGATTCCTGCGATTTCTCATGAACACACTCGAAGTATCTCACGTCGTTTCAGCGAGAAATAGATCTCACGCTAAATATGTCTTGAAGCAGCTTCTTTGTTATTATTCCCAAGTTGTTCAAAAATATGGGGCTTTCTTTGGAAATGATTATCGATAATAATCACGGGTTCACCAATTTTTTCCACTAAGTATTAGTTAATAACGGATCTCACGCGATTTCTCAAACCAGTGTTTCCAAGATCGTCTCTAGGTGGTTTGAAGTTGCTAAATATTTTCTTCCAATTTTTTGGAACCTTCTTGCGATATGATTGCTTGGATTTCTCACCGATTCAACGGAAATATTCTGAGACATTTTAGGGAGATAGATGTAGAAGTCACGCAAATTTTGGCAAAATTGCTTACGATATCATTTTTGAAATATTCAAGGCTGTAGCGTTTTCAGCACTGTTGGAGCTTCTCCGCAAAAATGCTTCCTGGAATTCGTCATTGATTCTCAAGGAATACCGAACGAGGTTCTCAGGGAAACAAAATCTCACGCGACTTCTCGAAACTGTGCATCCGTTAAATTTTAAATGTATTCAAACTTGGAGTATTTCTTTAAACTCATTCCTCACAAAATAATAATTGAGCAAAACTTGAAGAGCTGTAAAATTTTAGGTACTTGATATATTTCTTTGCCAGCTTGTTAGCTCGACAGCTCATCAATCAGCTCGTTTTGTTTTCATTTGATTTTCACGTAATGCGATTATCAAAAACACACACACGCGCCCTTTATACGTCCCACGGGAGCAAAGAAAGCGAAATTATTTTTCCCGTGCGCGTGCTCCCTTTTAATTTCATATCTTCCATGGGACGTATCATTTAAAATTTATTGCTTTTCTTCCCCAAACTGATGCCGCCAACATAAATTTTCCTGGCAGCGCTCCTAATAGAATTCAGGTTATACATACTGAACGAGTTTAAACTTGGCGTTTTCTCTTTTTTCCCCCCTTTTTTGTATGATATTGTGCGTTTCCCCCGACATGATGTATCGCACAAATTGGCATATTGGCTCAATAATGGCTTTATATGAGAACTATACTGGATTTCGGGATTTTTTATTAATGTTTCTCGGGATGAGGTATAAGCAAATAACAACTTCGCTGCCATTGTAGAAGTTCTAAGGACGTGCAGGGTTCAGACTGAAGAATATGAAACTATTGTTTTGCAGAGGAGAGTATATGCATTGATATCGTAAAAGTTGAGGGATTCTCCTAATTGAAGCATCTTGTAAAAGTAAAGTTATATAAATAATCAGTCTCTCCACGTGAATTGTATAAATATATTTCACTGACGCATTTCGGCCTTACAATTGGGGGTAAAAGGCCATCTTCAAAGCAGTAAAGGTGTAAAATGTATAAAGTGTCGAAGTCAAAGTAAACAATTAAATAATAATAACAATCAAAACGAAGTTGGTTAGAGACAAGGTATGTATAATTATGGTTTATTGTTGAGAATTTTGAATTTTTGTAGGAGGATAAAGAAAAGAGAGTAAAATTGATGAATTGAAATGGATTTTGTCGTTCAAACAAAAATTAGGGAATTTTGAATATATATTCCTTATTTCTCACTCCTTGAGATAGTTACATGAAATTTTATCGTCTGTTGTACGTAATACTTTTTTGGAAAGGGTTTGATCTATGTGATGGGATGAGAGTGATAAATGAGAAGTGAAAGCTGAATTATTGTCAAAATTCAAAATATTTAGAGGTCGCAGGTGTTCTTTGATTCGTACATTAAAATTTCGATAAGTTCGGCCAACATAGAATTTTCCACAGCTACATGTCAAGTTGTGAACGCCACTTTTTTCAAAAATCGAGAAATTTTGATATTCTGACTTTTTAATAGTTTCGAGATTTTTTCGAAAATATTTGTAAAATATGGTAAACAAATATATGTAATTGTCGAATCTTCTTGAGAAGAATTCGATGAAGTAACTTGATTAATTAGGAATTTGTGGAGTATTTTCTAATATAAAGAGTAATTCAACTCCAGGGGATAGTAATTGTTTACTGCGATTTGCTTGATCAGATTCAATTCTTTATTGAAATTTATATCATCCATTGGAATAGAAAATAAACGATGGAAACTTGAATGGGAGAATGCTGGTTTGTGCGACATGGGATGAGATGAAAAAAATGGAATGATAGAATCTGTAGAAGTTGGTTTATGGTAAATGTCGAAAAAAAAATTTTGTTCATAATGGAAATAGATAGATAGATCAAGATAAGAAATTCTGTTGTCTATGCTGAATTCAACTGTAAATTTTAAATTTGGATGAACATTATTCAAGAAATCTAGAAACATTCTAACTCCATCTTCAGTTCCATTGGATAAAACTAAGATGTCATCAACATAGCGAAACCAGTTGAGTATGTGACGTGGAAATGAAATATTTGTTGAGATCTTTCTCTCTTCGAGAGAATTTGGAAAAACTTCAGCTAAAAATGAGGAAAGTGGGGATCCCATACCTAATCCAGTTTTTTGTCTCTAAACTTTATTGTTGAAGTTGAAGAAATTTTGTTCAACAGCAGTTTCTAAAAAAGAAAACAAGCTATTTGAATCATAATTGTCTGAAAGAGGAGAATTGAATAGCATATTTTTCATCAACAGCAGACATTCTGCAATTGGAACGGATAGGCATACATTTGTGACATCAAAGGAAATCAAAAATGAATTTGGTGGTGGAACAATGTTTTCAATTTTGTTGATCAACTCAGTTGTGTTTTAGATACTGAAATTTGGTTTGAAATTCCAAATATCTAGTGAAATTTCACTTAATTTTTTTTGATGATTTATAGGCAGGAGAATTTATGGGAGAAACAACGGGTCCTATCAGATTGTTTGGTTTGTGAATTTTTGGAAGAGCATATAATTGAGGAATCGAGGATAAGTTAACATCAATGAATATGAAGAATAATAAATATATTTCGTAACTTCTGAAGTGATTTTGATATTGCTTCTAATTGGAGTGATAAATTGATTGATTGGATTTTTTTTCAAATTTCAAAATTCGGAGAATTTAAAAAAGTTTCTGGTTTTTCGATGTAAGTATTTTTATTTAAAATAACAATACAATTTGCTTTGTCTGCTTCACATTTTTATGTGGTAGTCGGAGAGTTTTGTTTCATAAAAATGCAAGGTGCCCGCTATATGGCCATAAGAGACGCAATATTTATTTATATTTGCGTGTTTGTTGTCTTTTAACATTGCTCTACTCAGCTTAAGCTACATGTGTACACTAACCATCGATGCTCTTGGCGACGGTGTTGCTTTACGTGGGATTCTGTTAATCCCCTTGCATGCCTGATGCCTTGAAATATAGCATCTGCGGAATGCCTCTGATAGATGGCGCCGCTTGGAGGACTCACATATCAGGAGTCCTCTTGGGTGTATATTACCATGAGTTCTCTGACTGCCACAGCATCGGATGGTTGAGCTGAACACGCCTGCGCACTAATGAGCCCTCGGTAGGGGCGAAACACGTGTCTGTGCAGTTGTTCGGTTCGACCGTCCGATGTTGTGGTAGTCGGAGAGCTTTGTTTCTATTATAAAAAACAAAACATTTATTCCGATTTTTGAAAGAAGTGGCGTTCACAAATTGACATGTAGCTGTGGAAAATTCTATGTTGGCTGAACTAATCGAAATTTTGATGTACGAATTAAAGAACACTTGCGACCCTCTAAATACTTTGAATTTTGACAATAACTCAGCTTTCACTTCTCATTTATCACTCTCATCCCATCACATAGATCAAACCCTTTTCAACAAAGTATTACATACAACTGACGATTAAACTTTATGTAACTAAACTGCTCAATAACTGGAATGACGGTGTCGGAAATTTTGCCCTTTCTCCAAATAACGTTACTTTGGATTGACACAACCGATTTTTAATTTGTTCCCACAGTTTTCTAGATTCATTTTTAGCAATCCATCTAATCGACGAGATAAGTTTTTTGATTCGAATTACTTTTTTAACAGGGTGGAATGTAAAACATTGCAAAACGGTGCTAAGTTTCTGAGAATTTTTTTTTTCGATTCCCAATGAGTTATTCATGAAGCCTGATGTCTAGTCTCGGAACGGTTTTTGAATTATCTGAATCAGAAGTCTAACAATGACGATATGATTTTTTTACTTTCCCGACCCACCACCCAACAAGGAGGGGAAGTATTGTGAAAGCGTTAAAAGATTTTCTCGAGATTGGGACGGATATATCCATTTTGAGGTTCCCTATGACGATGAGGACCATTTCCAACGTGTGGATTTATCTTCAAAGTCGACGCGGTCAAGGTTTCCCGACGGAAGTTTTTTCAAAATGGAATTTGCACATTCCGTGAATTTGAATAAACTGCAGTGCAAACTTCGACATGCGATGAGCCCCACGAAGTATCCATTTCAGGTGCAGACATGCTGGAAATAAAAGTTTGAGGAAAGTTTGAATTAATTCTCAGAGGAAAAATTTTTGAAATCGAACCCACGGTTTCCGAGTTTTCTTTTCTGGAAAAACTACAAATTTTCCAAATTTTTATCCTGTGAACAGATTTCGGTGAGTCGGGAAAGTGAAGAAATCATATCGTCATTGTTGGACATCTGATCTGGAGAATTCAAAAACCGTTTCGAAATTAGACATCAGGCTTCATGAATAATTCATGAGAATTTGAAAAAAAATTTCACAGAAACGGGGATCTGTGGAACTTAGCTCAATTTTGCAATGTTTTACATTCCACCCTGTAAAAAAAAGTGATAGAAATCAAAAAACTTATCTCGTCAATGGGATGGATTGCTGAAAGATGAATCGATAAATCTGTGATAACAAATTCAAAATCGGTTGTGTCAATCGAAAGTTACGTCATTTTAAAAAAAGGCAAAATTTTCGATACCGTCATTCCAGTTGTTGAGCAGTTTATATCGAGGAGTTAGAAATAAGGAAGTTATATTCAAAATTCCCTTATCTTTGTCTAAACGACCAAATCCATTTTAACTCATCAATTTTACTCCCTTTTCTTTATTCTCCTACAAAAATCCAAAATTCTCAACAATAAACCAAAATAATACATTTCTTGTCTCTCACCAGCTTCGTTTTGATTGTTATTATTATTCAATTGTTTACTTTGACTCAGACATTTTATACATTTCACACTTTTACTGCTTTGAAGATGACCCTTCACCCCCAATTAAAAGGCCGAAACGCGTCAGCAAAATATATTTATACAATTCAGGTACGTGGAGAGACAAATTATTTATACAACTTTATTTCTAGAGTACCTTTGCATTCTATGTGGAAAGTCAAGTCCATGTTATTCGGCGAAAAGAAATACAGTTGGGCTAGTTTTACTGTCGAAAAAATGCACGTAACGATCACAAGATGTTTTGTCGTCATTTCAATGAATCACTTGTTTTATCAATAATATAAACAAAGTGACGCTGCCGTTTTCAGACCAAGGTCACGCGTTATCGATCATTCAATTACATCAACACTCTCGCTGTTTGTTGTGACCCAGTCTCCATCCATTCACACCGCCGTGCGTACGATTGAAAATAATCTGGCTGCATTTATCACAAGAGAAAAAAGTCGCGTGAACATCAACAATAACAACATGTCGGAAGAAACGTTCAAAAAAGACAAGATAATCCCCGGGTACGCGACGACGAGACCTCACCGCGACCTCGCCGTGACCTATCCCAACGACTTGCGTATCCAGCCCGGTCAGGAAGTGGCGTCCGGCCAGGCCAAGGAGCGGCCCCTGGTGGAGTGGCAGGCCGATCCCGGCAAATTGTACGCCTTGCTGATGGTGGACCCGGATGCCCCCTGGACCTCCTGGGCCTTTCTCGGCGAGATCGTGCACTGGCTGGTGATCAACGTCGAAGGCAGCGATCTGAGCACCGGCCGGGTGATTTGCGAGCACATTCCTCCAGGACCGCCTCCGCTGGCGGCGGCCCATCGTTACGTCTTCATCGTGTACGAACAGAACGGGGGAAAATTGGAATTGGACGGGAAGTGGACGAGCAGGAGGGATCGCGTCCGGTTTTCCACGGCGGAGTTCGCCAAGAAGTACAATCTGAGCGACAGCGTTCACTGTGTTAATTATTTCAAAGCGAAACGAGGTTAGACGAATAAAGCTGTGTTTTGATTTTATTTGTTATGACTTTGAACTGGAAAATGGTATATTATGAACCAGGGTTGAGAAAATATTATTAAAGCAGAAGCGCCAGTTCAGATCCCGAAGCACAGCAGAGGGATGTAAGGCGCTGAATTACAGTTTCCTTTGTATCAAAATCTGAAAAGCTCAAGCTCGTCAAGTTTCAGTAGGCATATTTTCAAAAAGCGTGCAATTTGTTGCTTTGACACTACTACCACGGTGGAAATTGGAAGGAATTTTACTGATAGCTTTTATCATATATTTGAAAAACTCCCAATTCCATCAAGAACAGTTCCGTCCGCTGTGGGGAAAACCACAGATAGTTCCAGTAAAAATCTCATTCACCTGGTGTAAGGGAATGTTCTCAACGATTAATGAATAAAATCTGTGAATTTTACCACTTACAAGTAATTTTCAGTCATTGCTTTGTAAAATCACCTTTTACAAGGAAAAATAGCAAGGGTTTGTTGTGAATTCACCGTCTTGAGCGCGGAATTTTGCTTTAGTGTAACTACACGCATGCGCGATCTTATTTTGCTGTATTGCAAGTGATAGTAATCTCAAAGTTTCATCCCGCGTGTTTCCTATTTTTATATTTTCCAAATTATTCTGAATAATGTTCTTTACAGAATAAATTTTTGTTCAAGTACCTATCAAAGAAGTGCAACAATAGTGTATTCATAAGTGCTCATGCTCAAGTAACTAAAGTGTATCAATAAGGTAGTTAGTAAGTATTTATTGTGATAATTATTCAGGTAGTAATAATATATTATGTTACCTATTTGCATTGAAGTTTAGTTTTTTCAATAACAAAAGTTGACTGGAAAAGTTGTATTGCAATAAAACGGAAGAGAATTTCGCGAGTTTTAGTGGCTACATACTGTTTTTCTCGTTTTTTATTCTGTGACCAGTCGACGTCCTAGGATCCCATGCTGTCATCCTGTGCCAGGAATCCTGCAGAGAGCTGCAGACCAGATAAGCTCCATTAATAATTATTATTCAATAATTTTACGAGCAAGCCATATCGCATTAACAAAAACTTAGTCCAATAATTGAAAAGCTAGTCGAATGGGGTCTTGAGGGAAACATCTTGGTTTTTATCCAAAACTTCATTCACAACAGATCTCTTAAAGTCAGAATCAACGGTATCTTGTCTCACAATAAAAAACTGGAAAACGGACTTCCTCAGGGCGCAGTCCTCAGTGTAACACTCTTTTTGATCGCAATAAACGAAGTTATAAAAACCATCAAAGCGCCAGTTTGTTGTAGCCTTTTTGCTGACGACCTACTAATATACATCAAAGGAAAAGACGTCTCCTCAATTCAAAAAATTTTACAAACTACTCTGAAAAATATCGAAAACTGGGGGAAAACATCGGGATTTAAGTTTTCGGTTCCCAAAACCAACTGCATGCTATTCAGCAAAGCCCGCCAGCTCAGTTCGCCTCTTCTCCGTCTTTACGGAAAAAGCCTGAAGTTCTCCGAGTCCACAAGATTCCTAGGAGCCATTTTCGACCAAAAGTTATTTTGACGGCCACACATTTCCTATCTCAAGAAATCATGCAATCACGGGTTAAACCAAATGAAGATTCTATCCAACCACTCTTGGGGAGCGGATTGTGAAACTCTGCTATTGATCAATCAAAGTCTCATCAGATCTAAACTTGACTACGGAGCAATTGCCTACATGACCGCTAAGAAATCCTATCTCAAAACCATCCATTCCATACAGACAACAGCTATGAGAATAGCCACCGGAGCATTCTGCACTACCCCAGTTGAAAGTCTACTAGCACTTGTAAATGAACTCTCGCTCGAAATTCGCGCCAAGCACTCCACATTGAATTATGCTGTAAATCTTCTAATCCAAAAAGCATTTGCCACAATTTAGTCCTCTCTTAAAGGTTTGAGAGCATGTTCAACTCAAACACCACACCTAGAATACATGAAAGGGTTAGACGTATCCAACGAGAGCTGGATATCGAAATTCCAAAAACTCTTCCTTGGTAACACTAAAAAATTCGGACAATACTCGATTCAAAAAAATATAACATAACAGAAACTAGCCACTCTCTTATTAGAGCAGATTTTCACGCCATAGTCTCCAGTCTCCCAGACTACAACCTCATTTACACAGACGGCTCAAAGACTGAAAACAAAGTAGCTTCCGCCCTATTCACACCATCATCAAAACAGGCCTTCAGACTTCAGAATTACAACAGCATTTACACAGCCGAACTTTACGCAATTCTACAAGCACTTCTATTCATAAAACTTCAGCCAAAAGAAAGGTACATAATCTGCTCAGACTCACTAAGTTCTCTTGAGTCCATCAACCACATATACCCCCGCAACCCCCTAGTACAACAAATAAGAGGAGAAACATTTGACAAATCCGATAGAATCATCCTGATGTACACCCCTTCTCATGTTGGCATTCATGGTAACGAGGAAGCAGAGGCAACAGAGGCCACCTCTTCACATGACGTTCCAATATGCAAAATTGACCCCCCTGGAGACTTTAAAGCTGTCATAAAATGCAAAACCACATACTTCTGGCAGCAAAAATGGGAACTAAAAGACACATACCTCAGGGAACACAAACCTTCCATCAGTGCCATGCTTTTGAATCCCGAAAAGAGAAGGGATCAAATTACACTAAACACGTTACGACTCGGCTACACCAAATTAACTCATTCTTTCTTGATAACAAAACAAGACCGACCAAGCTGTTCAATGTGCAGTGTCATACTGACTGTCAGCCATATTCTACACACATGCCCGGTCTACGACACCCAGAGATCGCTGAGCAACATCACACACTCTCCAGATATCCCGAGG
Organism: Anaspis maculata; assembly: GCA_949128115.1. NCBI lineage: Eukaryota > Metazoa > Arthropoda > Insecta > Coleoptera > Scraptiidae > Anaspis > Anaspis maculata. The sequence goes on from OX421966.1 coordinate 439,985, forward strand.
ATATCCTAACAAACCCAGCCAAATACATCAGGGTACTAAAATTTCTAAAAGATATCGGTATATATGAAACTTTATGACGATTCAACACTTAGCGAGATTTGATCCTATGTGAGCCACTTAACCCATCATCCTTTTCCGTGGTCTTATCTGTTTGTATGTTTGAAAGTCGCCAATATAGACCCATTGGCGTGAAAAATGTGTCCCTGTATGTTGCTGTCCTTATTGTTCGATTGTCCCAACCAGTTGTTCTTAGATCAGGTACTCAAACCTCCTTGTCATCGCTAATAACCCTTTGTGGTTGATGCGAAATCATTGAAAAAAAAAAAAAAAAACACTACAAAGCTAAACATCTCTTGAATGTGAACGGATGCATTGCTTTGAGAAATTGCGTTGGGTCTATTTTCCGCGAAAGTTTCATGGGATAGTTCTAGTGATCTTATGCAAAATCTCAAAAATCATTCAAGAGAAAGCTCAAGGAGATCGAAAGTAACACTACAACTATCAACATCGTATAGTTGATATCAAAGGCGCTGTTTTGAAAAAATGCCTGATATCCACTTTTTGCGAGAAGGTAGTGGGTATATTCTTAGCGAACTCTTGATAAATCACAGAGATCAAGTTGCGAGAAACTCACAACAATCTCAACACATCTTTGCAATTTCGAGCATGGTGTTAATTATATTAAAGGCACTGTTTCAAGGAATCAGCAGAGGCCTATGTCCTACGAGAGAACGTCATGAAATTTTCTTAGTGAGCTCGTGAGAAATTGCAGGAATCATTTAGCAAAAAAAAACGGGTTTAAAAGAATCACCATTCCCATTCCGAATAACTTGGGAATATTATTGGTTGTACTGTTTCAAGAAATTGCAAAAGATCTTGTTCCCGCGAGAAAATCGTGAAAAAAGCTTCGAAGAAAGCTCAAAACAATTTAAGCGAACTCTACCGCTTCAAACATCTGATATACATATTGTCGAAGGCACTGTTTTGAAATACTCCGTGAGAAATTGTGTTTGCGAGAGCCCCGTAAAATACTTTCGATGAATTCGTGATGAATTTGAAAAATTGTTTCACAAGAAAGCCTCAATGGTGAAAAGAAATTCTCCTCAAGTACAATATTTCATGGATGATGACAGTCATTGTTTTGGAAGATTGAGTGAATTCTGTTTCTCGCGATAACGTCGTGAGATGTGCTTAGTGAATTTATGAAGAATCCCAGAGATCATTTTGCTAAAAAACTGCAACTGGTCGAACAGAACATCAAAACTTCAACATCCCAAATAGGCTATCGGGACACTGTTTTGAAGAATTGCACTAGAAAATTTTGAAATTATTGAGCACAAAAGCCTTAACAGATAGGGAAGAACATTATTACTGCACTGTTAAAGAAATTGCAGTAGATCTATTTCTTGCAAGAAGGTTGTAAGGTGCTCCCAGTGATATCGTAAGCCACTCCAGAATTTATTCCGTGAAAAGATCCTGAACAGGCTGAAGAAAACGTTAGAACTAAGCATCTTGGAGATCATGTTGGTGGCACTATTGGCTCATCATGAGATATTGCGTAAGAATTTTTTTCAACAAAAAATCGTGAGATGATATTCTACAAAAATCCGTACAAAAAATCCCAGAAATCATTCCGGCGCTTCAAAATTTTCACAAGTCAAGGAAAGCGCTACAAGTTCAAACACTGTATGGAAATTGTACCGGTGAAATTGTTTCGAGGAAGAGCATGAGATCCATATTCCACGAGAATGTCGTGAGACACTTGAAGTGATTTTCCAGAGATCATCTTGCAAAAAATGCTCATGAAGTAGAAAAGAGCACTGCAGCTTTCAACATCTGGGGAATAAAAATATGGCGCGTACCGTTCTGAGAAATCAAATGAGATCGATTTCTTGGTAGAACGTCGTGAGATGCACTTGGTGAATTTCCAAAAATCTCAACTATAATTCTTGCGAAAAAACTTCAAGAGATCAAAGCAAACATTTTCTCTTTTCACATTTGATAATATCTCAGAGAAAGCTCTCTCTCAAGAAATGGGGTGAGAACTTGATTTAGAGAGCGTCGTGAGGGAATATTTACAGTGGATTCTTAAGAAATTACATAAAATCCTTCCGAGAGCCAGCTTCAAGAGGCCCAAGTAGCGGCCAATTCGAACATTGCCTAATGGCCTCCACCCAATGAATGGTGAGAAAACAATTATATTTCAAAGAAAACACAAGTTGTAAAAGCTTTGAAAATTTGGAAGGTGGAATTCTTGTGAGAAATGACAAGAAAGCTTTAACAAGCCAAATAAAATACTAGTTGAAATGACTTTGAGCAAGTTACTAATTATAATTTCGGAGGAATAGGTATTCTTCTTAGAGATCCTAGAAGATCTATCTCCCGAGAGAGTCGTGAGGTATCTTCACTTGATTCGTTCGAAAAATCACAAGAGAGATTCCGCGGAAAATTTCAATATAGGAGAAAATTTCACTATAGGAGAAAATGATATAATTTCAAGCATCTTACATCTTGAAAATGGTAACAAAGGCTTTGTTTCGAAAAATCGCGTGAGAAATATTTTTTTGAGAACGCCGTGAGATCCTCGTGATGAAATTGGGAGGAACTTCTGGGATATTTCTATGAAAAAGCTCTAACATAATTATCAGAGAATAGTATTCCAAAGTTTGATATCTCATGAGTCATGAATGATATCGGAGGAAATGTTTTGAGAAACAGCTTGGTATCCTCGCAAGAAAGCCGTGAGCTACTCTAAGTGATATCATGAAAAAACCCAAAATCATCTTGCAAGGAAGCTTTAACAGGCCCAAGATAACACTTGAGGATCTCAGAATGCATTGCCACCTACCTACTAAAGGCATTGTTTGAAGAAATTGACTAAAATTATCTAAACGAGAATGTCGTAGAAATTTTTCCAGTGAATTCGTGATAAAACAGGTCGAAGAAACCACCTCAACTTTGAACATCAATCAGACATGATTTTGTGGGTGATAATGCCAGGTATTATCATACCAGGACCTATTCCGGTATTGCTTACAATTTTACTGACTGGCGCCTGTTTGATCAACGCGTGTACTTGTCTCGACATATAACCAATTATTCAAACATCTGTCAAAATTTCCGCTCTCCCCACGGGCCCTGTAGGCTGTAGGCATATATCACTTATCCGAGAAGATGTTAATATCAATTTTAGTGAGATATGAGACACAATTATTCTCAATAAACACGAGCCAAATTCAAAGAAGAGCTCTCGCCGGCTCGGCTGCCACGATACGAGAGAGGCATCAGAGTGAGACACGTACCTACATATTAAGTACCTATCTATACTGCCTACACAAAGATATACATCTCTATTATCAGTTAAATTGAATCAGGGTGATGTATGCCACTCAACATTAATCAAAGCAAGAAACTAATACCTCTAGAATACCTGCGAACATTAGTCTCAATTAATTTTGCGGCAGAGCGTTATATTGCGGAAAGCGAAAGCCAATTCGGGGATTTTATTCCGAGCGTGTGTGATGCGCGTGTGTGTTTGAGAGTGTTTTTCGATGCCTATAAGCCCACCTCAAGCGGGACGGTGTATAGAGGCACTTGACAACGAACCGGAGGCGGTGGCGGAATGAAACGTTTTGGTTTCCGGAAATTGCGGGACTCCTGTTCGGAAGGTTGGACTAACCGATGCCGCGTGTAAGAATGAGCCCACATTGAGCAGTGCTTTTGGGCTTTGAACTGCAAGGATTCGAAGCTTAGTGGCAATCAGGCATCAAGAATGGACAACAAAAAGCTCTTGTTATTGATGTGAAGAAAAAATCAAAGTAATCCGCTTGGATGTTGAAGTTCGCTTGAGGCTGGTTTTACAGTGGCGGTGTAATAGTACTTCAAGGGTAAACTTGCGAAATATACCCAAGCAATGTTACGATTTTGCGTGAGATAGGTATTTTACTAATTGAGGGGCAAAAGTTTGAAGGCACATTATTTATTACTGCGTAGACCAAGAACACATTGTGGTTGAAGCAGCGTTGGTGAGGACTTCTCAACTTCAATTCTCAAACTGCGATTTTTCTTATTCCGACTCACCCGAGCTTATACCCATAAGCCACAACCCAGTACAATTGGCGGAGGAGCCGTTCGAAAACTGGACCCTTTGCTCTTATGACATGGCTTTAGAAAAACAAATCCATATTCAAGGACAATAAGAGACTTTTGGGCTCGGAATAGTAGGTGCATGCAAGTTCTTTGGTTAAATCTACCCTAAATTAATCAAAACATTTCCATGAGAATTCAGCAAACTGCAAGAACTAAATTGGTATTTATAGCCTTCGCCAGAAACAAAGAGATTCAATGAGAAAGGCTCTTTCAAAGGACTTTAACTGTTTCCGCAGTTTAAGGAGCCGCTCCGGCACTCGGATCTTTCCAATTTGTTTCGAGCCGGGCTTTGTGCAGCCGCATCACGGCCACCAACCGCACTACTCGAACTTTTTCCTTTCGGCTTGTTCTCTTACTATGCAGCACCTCTCACTCTCACCCGCTAACTATGGGACCGCGAGATAGTGGAAGCTATGGGAATGCTCTCGCGAATTGTTCGTATCGGACTGGGTTTCTTGCCGCCCCCCGAATCTCGCACAGATAAGGCAAATTTACGCGAGCAATCTCGACTAATTCTGCATTGTCGAATTGATAAAAAAAAAACCTCTTGCTTGTTTACGACCCAGATTCCCGACCCCCTGGGGTCTGAGGGATATCCGGCGGATCGGGGATTCCGGCCCAAAAGTTTGATGCATCGCTGTTTGTGTGCGCGAGCGTATGTAAACTCCAAATCCTCATTAGAGAGGAGATCGGATTTATGAAGGATCCCGCATGGGAGGTTGGGTTAAGGATCGCAGGATGTGTGTGGCTTTGGGAAAAGGGCGATCGCTGTCGAAACGCGGATAAGGGGCTGCAGTATTGGGCCGCGTGCTGTCCCTGGAAGGTGTTTACTCACCTACTTTCGAGTCGGTCAAGGCTGGCGGACGTGGACTGCAATCTGCAAGTGCAAGGACAGATTTAATCAGTTGACACACACTGCTTATTCAAACGATCTTGCTCAATCGTTGAGAGAAATCAATGCACCGCTACAGAGTGACAAAAAAAAATTTGCTGTGTCACCCTGGAAATCTCGCGACTAGTATCCAGCAACCTATGGAAATTTTTGTTCGGAACGTTTCTTTGGGTGAGAAGTTGGAATTGGAGAAAAAGATCGAGAATAATTTGCAAGGAATTAAAAATTTGGTCAGGGAAATTTCAATTCTCTAGGAAAACCTCAAATCTCATTCCAAACCATAAATTGAGGCTTCATTTCAAACTCCATCATTCAAGTCCGGTCTTGGAAACCCGGGTCAGTTTTACATTTTCAACTGGAAAATTTCTGGGAAATTGAAAAAAAGTTCGAAAGTCGTCGGAAGTTATGAGGTCCAATAATTCAGAAGCATCCAAAGAAACATGGGAAAGTTGTTACGATACGTGTGGAGAATCATATTTATCAAACGCTGCCCTACTCATGCCTCTTCACAAAAACGCTTTTCTCCTGGCCGTAAGAGCCCTAGACGGCCGCTCACCCTGGCTCTGACTAGGGTGTGCCAGAGTGCCAGGGTGTGACTAGGTCTGCCAGAGCACCCGCAAAGTGCTTTGGCAGGTTTCTAAATTGCCATAACTTTTTCATCTTTCAACATATTGAATAATTTCTTTTCAACATTTAGGAAGAACCATGGAAAAATTGTAGCGATACGTGTGGAAGATCATGTTCATCATCATCAAGCGCTGCCCGCATGCCTCTACACAAAAAAGGCTGTTTTCCCTGGCCGCTAGAACTTCAGAGGGCCGCTCACCCTGGCCCTGGCTAGGAATACCGGCAGAGTAGGTAAGTTTTGAAATGTCGATAACTTTTTTATTTTTCAACATATTTGAATGTTTTTTCTTCAATATTGATGAAGAAACATGGGGAATTTGTTGCGATACGTGTAGAGAATCATATTCGTCAAACGCTACCCGCATGCCTCTACACAAAAACGCCTTTTTCCTGGTTGTTAAAACCGTAAACGGCCGCTCACTCTGGCTTTGGCTAGGAATACCCGCAAAGTAGGTGAGTTTTGGAATGTCGATAACTTTTTCTTAGTTTTCAACATATTTGGATAATTTCTCTTCCAATATTAAAAAAAAACATGGGAAATTTGTTACGATACGTATGGAGAATCATATTTGTCAAACGCTGCCCGCATGCTTCTACACAAAGACGCCTTTTCCCTGGTCGTGAACACCATAGACGGCCGCTCACCCTGGCTTTGGCTAGGAATACCCGCAGAGTAGGTAAGTTTTGAAATGTCGATAACTTTTTCATTTTCCAACATATGTGAATAATTTTTCTTTCATATTGAAAAAGAAACATGAGAAATTTGTTACGATACGTGTGAAAAATCATATTCATCAAACGCTGCTCGCATGCCTCAACACAAAAAAGACTTTTTTCCTGGCCGTTGGAACCATAGACGGACGCTCACCCTGGCTCTGACTAGGAATACTTGCAGAGTATGTAGGTTTTGTAATGTCGATACCTGATTCATTTTTCGACATATTTGGATAATTTTTCTTCAATAATAAAGAAGAAACATAGGAAATTAGTAACGATATGTGTGAGAATATATATCCATCAAACGCTGCCCGCATGCCTCTACACAAAAACACCTTTTCCTGGTCGTTAGAACCGTAGACGGCCGCTCACCCTGGCTTTGGCTAGGAATACCCGCAGAGTAGGTAAGTTTTGAAATGTCGATAACTTTTTCATTTTTCAACATATGTGAATAATTTTTCTTTCATATTGAAAAAGAAACATGGGAAATTTGTTGCGATACCTGTGAAAAGTCATATTCATCAAACGCTGCCCGCATGCCTCTACACAAAAACGACTTTTTCCCTGGCCGTTGGAACCATAGACGGCCGCTCACCCGGGCTTTGGCTAGGAATACTCGCAGAGTAGGTAAGTTTGAAATGTCGATAACTTTTTTAGTTTTCAAAATATTTGAATGAATTTTCTTAATTATTGGAGAAGAAACATTAGAAACTTGTTACAACACGTGCGACATAACATATTCATTAAACGCTGCCCGCATGCCTCTACACAAAAACGCCTTTTTCCTGGTCGTTAGAACCATAGACGGCTGCTCACCCTGGCTTCGGCTAGGAATACCCGCAGAGTAAGAAAGTTTTGAAATGTCGATAACTTTCCTATTTTCTAACATATTTGAATAACTTTTCTTTATTATTGAAGAAGAAACATGGAAAATTTGTTACAATGCGTTTTAAAAATCATATTCATCAAACGCTGCCCGCATGCCTCTACACAAAAACGCCTTTTTCCTGGTCGTTAGAACCGTAGACGGCCGCTCACCCTGGCTTTGGCTAGGAATACCCACAGAGTAGAAAAGTTTTGAAATGTCGATAACTTTTTAATTTTTCATTATATTTGAATAATTTTTTCTTTATCATTAAAGAAGAAACATGAAAAATTTGTACCGTTGCGGACTTTTTAAAGTGGACGACAGTTGACAGATTTCTCAGGATTCTGGCCTGAACGTCGCATGACAGCAAGCCAACTCGTTTAAATTGTCGTCCACTTTATTTTGGCCGCAATCGTAACGATAAGAAGTGTGGAAAATTATATTTATCGAACGCTGCTCGCATGCCTCTACATAAAAACACCTTTTTCCTGGTCGTTGAAACCATAGACGGCCGCTCACCCTGGCTTTGGCTAGGAATACCCGCAGAGTATGTAAGTTTTGAAATGTCGATAACTTTTTTATTTTTCAACATATTTGATTAAATTTTCTCTAATATTGAGGAACAAACATGTGAAATTTGTTACGATACGTGTGGAGAATCATATTCGTCAAACGCTGCCCGCATGCCTCTACACGAAAACACCTTTTTCCTGGTCGTTAGAACCGTAGACGGCCGCTCACCCTGGCTTTGGCTAGGAATACCCACAGAGTAGGAAAGTTTTGAAATGTCGATAACTTTTTAATTTTTGATTTTATTTGATAATTTTTTTCTTTATTATTAAAGAAGAAACATGAGAAATTTGTAACGATAAGTGTGGAAAATTATATTTATCGAACGCTGCTCGCATGCCTCTACACAAAGACACCTTTTTCCTGGCCGTTGGAACCATAGACGGCCGCTCACCCTGGCTTTGGCTAGGAATACCCGCAGAGTATGTAAAGTTTGAAATGTCGATAACTTTTTTATTTTCCAACATATTTGATTAAATTTTCTCTAATATTGAGGAACAAACATGTGAAATTTGTTACGATACGTGTGGAGAATCATATTCGTCAAAAGCTGCCCGCATGCCTTCACACAAAAAAAGACTTTTCCCCTGGCCGTTAGAACTCTAGACGGACGCTCACCCTGGCTTTGACTAGGAATACTTGCAGAGTAGGTAGGTTTTGGAATGTCGATATCTGTATTATTTTTCGACATATTTGAACAATTTTTCTTCATTATTGAAGAAAAAACATAGGAAACTAGTTACGATACGTGTGGAAAATTATATTCATCAAACGCTGCCCGCATGCCTCTACACAAAAACGCCTTTCTCCTTGTCGTTAGAACCGTAGATGGCCGCTCACCCTGGCTTTGTCTAGGAATACTCGCAGAGTAGGTAAGTTTTGAAATGTCAATAACTTTTTTATTTTTCAACATATTTGAATAACTTTTCTCTATTATTGAAGAAGAAACATGGGAAATTTGTTACGATGCGTTATAAAAATCATATTCATCAAACGCTGCCCGCATGCCTCTATACAAAAACGCTTTTTTCCTGGTCGTTAGAACCGTAGACGGCCGCTCACCCTGGCTTTGGCTAGGAATACCCACAGAGTAGAAAAGTTTTGAAATGTCGATAACTTTTTAATTTTTCATTATATTTGGATAATTTTTTCTTTATCATTGAAGAAGAAACATGAAAAATTTGTAACGATAAGAAGTGTGAAAAATTATATTCATCAAACGCTGCCCGCATGCCTCTACACAAAAACGCCTTTTTCCTGGTCGTTAGAACCATAGACGGCCGCTCACCATGGCTTTGGCTAGGAATACCCACAGAGTAGGAAAGTTTTGAAATGTCGATAACTTTTTGATTTTTCATTTTATTTGATATTTTTTTCTTTATTATTCAAGAAGAAACATGAGAAATTTGTAACGATAAGTGTGGAAAATTATATTTATCGAACGCTGCTCGCATGCCTCTACACAAAGACACCTTTTTCCTGGTCGTTGGAACCATAGACGGCCGCTCAAGTGTATAGTTAAATTACGTCTTTAATTTTCTGCGCTACGACAGTACACATGCCTCTACACAAAAACGCCCTTTTCCTGGTCGTTAAAACCGTAGACGGCCGCTCACCCTGGCTTTGGCTGGGAATACCCGCAGAGTAGGTAAGTTTTGAAATGTCGAAAACTTCTGTATTTTTCAACATATTTGAACAATTTTTTCTTGATATTGAAAAAGAAACATGGAAAATTTGTTACGTTAGTTGTGGAAAATCATATTCATCAAACGCCGCCCGCATGCTTCTACACAAAAAAGCCTTTTTCCTGGCCGTTGGAACCCTAAACGGCCGCTCACCCTAGCTTCGACTAGGAAGACCCGCGTTTAGTGCCGGACTCTACCTTAATACTCTTTCCTGTACGTTCAGAGAAATTGTCACAACACTGCAGCAAACCGTAAGCACACCTCACCTATTCCGCAACTAGCCTCTCGCTTCTATTTAAAAAAAAAATGCTTCTTTGCTGGCCCGGACTAGCTCGGTATAGATGACTAGATTCAAAATGAATGGAATACTAATAGGCGCTTCATGTTTGCTCAGCAAGAATCCTCTCTTCCACAGAAGATGTTGGAATTAACCTTTGGTCCGTCCAAATATCAGGCGTACAAGATTCCTAACAAGTCAGACTCATGATAACAGAGTGATCTTTGCAGATATGCTTTTTGCACCCACTAATCGGACCTCTTGACTTCATGAGCAGTTTCAAGAGTCTGAGGACGAAACCAGGATAAAACTTTTTTGACGTTGAAAGCTCAACTTGACAATGCTCTGCTAAATACCGCCCCATTGTATTTTTTCAACGTAGAAGAAGTGATTGCATTTTGGGGTTACAGTGACTTTCCGAGGGTGTGGTTTCTTTTTGAAATACGTTAGAGAATCAAAATTTGGGCCAATTATCACACCCGTCTAGCTCGAGAAATACATGGAAGCACTTGTGAAAATATCAGTTATTGTAGGTTTTATAGCGAAAAAACTAGGCGTGGGGTCAACCTGACCCCAACAATGCACTCCGAAGGTTAAGTATAACTTTCCAATAATTCAACTTTCGAATATTTATTTGTCGAGCAATAATTATTGCTCGTTCGAATGACTATTCAGAGAATTGATTCTCGAATAATTATTTACATTGCTAATGATTGATTTTAGAATAACTGACACGTTCGAACAATTGATTTCGGATAACTTGTTTTTGAATAATTGATACTTCCGGACAACTACTTTCGATTTCGGATTTTTTTTTCCGAATAATTGCTATTTTTGAACAATTGATTTCGATTGATTGATTTCGAACAATTGATTTCAATTAATTTATCGGACACGCTATAAGTGATGTTTTCGCAGGCAATAGATCCCAAGCGATTCCTCGAAACAATGTTTCTGATATTATCAATTAGACGTATTAAACTTGTAGCTGTTCGGTTCCACGTTTGATCACAGAAAAATTCAAAACAGATGAAATAGATCTGTGAATGGGAGCTTTTCGTGTCCTCTAACTGTCGCATTTCAATCAAATTTGTCGGCTTTGGGACTCCGTAGCATGAAATCGGATGAAATTTGACATTTCCAGAAACTCTTCTAAAAAACCGAGACATCATTATATTCATTATGCTTAAAAGAGCTCAAGAGTTCCGCAGTTTGAAAATATATCCAAGTAACTACAGTGATGTACCGGAGCTGAATAAGGGAATTTTCCGGAAAATTGAATATTCGGAAACACCTACCTAACGATTAATAATTACACTGATGCGAATACTTGAAAAGTTCAGAACTTAGCACGAAAACAAAGGTGCCCGCCCGCCCCCATAATCGTCCAATAATTATTAAAAGCACGTCGAAACCAAAAATTCCAAATCCCCCACGCTCCATCTTCCTTGCTCTTTCCACACAGGTCCCATAATAAAATCAAGAGCTCGTCTCCGCCCGCTGCGCCGCTGCTGCGTTGAGGTTTGACGTGTAATCCTGCGGGCCTGCTGGAGTGTCCTGATTCGGGATTAGAAGCCCGCGCGCGCCCAGCCTCCCCGCACTCCTTCCATCGACTCGCACACAAAAGGATATCGCCAGGATAACTCGTGTTAATTGGGTTAACTTGAAAGGTATCCCCCCCGACGGTCTCTAATTTACTTTATTCTTACAGGAGCCGACAGAAAGTCCATCTTGAGCTCCGCACGGTCCTTCTAATTGGCTCTCCGGATGTTTCTTTCCGGTCACGCTCCAAATATGTATAACGCACGCATGCATGTGAATATATATATGGAAAAAACGATCTCATTTGGAAATTTTACGACGCCGAACGCATGCCATTTTCATAAGCGGGGGCTATATACCGCGCCGCCGGAAAACGGCTCCTGCGGGACGCAATAAAATTTCGAACAATGGCGGTCTCGAGTAATTATTAAAACCTTTTGTTGGAAATTTGGAGTTTTGTAAGGACCGGTCGGCGCTTGCACAAATAAAGTTGTTAACGGTTTATTACATGCCTACGGTCCCGTCATTGTAACGGCGCTTTTCGTACCGGGTTTTACAAGGGAGCTTACGTATTCGTCTCTTGCGTAAGAAAGCTCTATCGCTGGAGAAAAGCGAGGACCTGCAAAGGTCACCGGAGAAGGTTACGAACAATTGCACTGAAACTATTTCTGGAGGAGCCGATGGACAAATCTTATACAAGTCGGAAAAATGGAAACGAAGTTTTGGTAGATCTGGTGCCTTTAGTTCAGGCTTGTCTTTCCGAAACTGCATTTCAGGTAGTTGCACCGGAGCTGGTGGTTTTGCAGGCGTTCCAGCACGAGCCGCAGATGTTCGAAGTGCTCTCCTATGGTGTCCGAGTAAACGATGATGTCGTCCAGATACACCATGCAGAATTTACGGAGATGTCCGGTCACGACCCCCTGGACCATCATCCTCTGGAAAGTGCTCGGTGCAGTTCTTAACCCAAACGGCATGACACGGAACTAAGACATCCGGTAGACCACCACCGGATGTCGAAAATGCAGTGAGCCTCTTGCTCTCTGGGTCCAACGGTATCTGCCAATAGCCCGACTTTGGGTCTAACGTGCTGAAGACTTTGGCAGTACTCGGATCACGCAGCGTTTTGTGAATCCGAAACAGGGGAGATGTTGATTCTGCGAATTTAGTTGGCGATTATCTACACAGAAACGTGCTTTGCCGTTCTTCTGAACAATCGCAATCGGCGACGCGTATTCGGAGGTGCTGGGCTCGATGATGCCGTCTCGTAACATCCGTTCCACTTGTTCCTCGATAATGATCTTTTTCGCCGACGAGGTGCGGTATGGGCGAATTCTGGAAGGTTTGTCCTTAGTCAAGCGAATTTCGTGGGTGGTGTTTAGCTTGATGGTAGGACGCGGGTCCTAGGTGAGCGTGTCGGCAAAATCTTGCGGTAGATTTTGAAATTGGGCCTGCAAATTCACTGGGAAGTCATGGTCATAAAATTGCATACGTCAGTAGGCCAGACTAAATATCCCAAATTTCAATATTACGTCATTATAGACCGGTGAAGACTTGCTGAAATAACGTACGTGTACGTCAGTGGTCGCAGAAAGGATAGAGTTGGAGGCTCACGTAAAATTTCCACCAAAGAGTTTATGAGTTCAGCTGAGCACCCGCTAGGGCATTGATAAGTTTAGCAAAATTTTCGTCATGAAGTTAATGAATTGCAATCTTAGCACTACGAGGTTGACGCATCTAGAGTAATCTTCATCACGTCACATAGTTGAAGACCTCTGTACGTTGAGTAAAGGGGTGTCGGGGTGTCACAAATATACCACTTTCCCAGGTAATTCAGGCCCACACCAAGAGATGGCGCCACGACTACAAACTCATCGCTTCGGCCAAGACCAGTCCAAGTAAACATCAAAGTGAAACTCGATCGCATCAAATTGGAAAATTCAATTCGAGACTTTTTTTTAATTCTGATGTGCCATTGAACTGATTAGGAAGATGGTTCTCTGAGAGTTGTGTGCAGTATTTTGAGCTCAAATGATGAGACAAACCAATAGTTTCCATGATATAGTGTCCCTTTTGCAAGGTTCAAAAAGCTTCAAATGATCGTCAAAGTCAGCAAATTGTTTAAGGTATCAGGTATCTATCCAATATAGCAGCTTTTAATGAAAGCTTAGAAATTTCAAGTAATTACCAAGAATCCCCACAAGAAAGCAATTCCCACTGTGTGATTGATAGTATTGATACCCAATAATTGCGCTTTTGTCTCCTATGAGTATGAAGAGAAAACACGTTTTTCTTCAGGGTTATTGCCCACCCGACCTAATTCATTTCAAACAATCGCAAATTGAAAACTATACTGACGAATTGCTAAATTTTGAATTTGACTGGATAATGTGAAGTTTCTGAGTTAGCTCCGACGAGCTTTCCACTCACGTGCATTATAGTAACGGTGTTTCTAACGAATTTACAAAATGCAAATTTCACATTCAGGACTATTCTGGATGAACATCTACTTGAGTTAAAAGCGACATTGTGCTCACTAGGAAATCTCAACTCAAATTTCTGCCAACAAATAACTTTTTTAACTTTGATGGAGAGACTTTTTTATGCACCCAGAATTGACCTGCGGAGGAAAAGTTGTTCGCTCTCTTGCTATCCACTCACCCGATGTTGTTTTGCAGCGAAGCTCGAGGCTGAAACAAAAATTAAAACCTATTGTGAAAAATACCAGGAAGCTCATAATTCTAACTGCAAAATATTGGATGGATAATAAATTAATTAAAAATTAACATCCTGACATTCGAGACGTGGCGGGCATACTTTCCGGGAATGAGGACGTGAACGACGTGGGAGCGACTTGACGCGGATAATTTGGAAAACACAAATTAATTAATTTGGACACAAACTTGGGTCGTTAGCTCTCATAAAGAAGTTGACGGGAATCGTGCCGGGTAAAAATAAAATTGCGGTGTTTGGGTGCTGTTGTGAGCGGAGAGGCAAGAAACAAGAAGTTTCCATGGCGCTTTGATGAGAAGGAGTTCAAGATGAAAGGAAAAAACCGTCAAAAATAATAATTTCGGTGGTGCATACCTGCTGTTTTTGATTAAGGGAGAAATGTGGTATAGGTGAGAGTCCCAGGTTGATTTTCTCCAAAAACATCAACACTTTATTTATTGAAAAGAATTTTGAGCGTAGGGCTTTCTTTCAAAGTGGTTTTGGTAATTTTGCTGCTCTATTTTTCAATTTGTAGATTTTCGATGCCATTGACGAAGAGCTTGGACCTCCAACTCAAAATTCCGACTTCAAAATGAAAAATTCTCACTTTAAAAACAAGAAGCTTTGACTCTGAATTCGAAAAAAAGCTCCAACTTCGAATGACTTCGGCATTCCTTAAACTCAAAATTCAGATCCCAAACACAAGATCTTCTGACTTTCATGCTGAAATCTTGGCTTTTGACACGCGAAACTACGACTTTTTTGACAACATTTTAGTTATAAACTGATAAAGAAGCTCCCATCTGAAATGCAAAAAAAATGCGTTTTCTTAAGTACCTATCTAACTTCCAGTGTTGAGCATGTAATTCAACTCCAGGCATCTTGACTGATACCTCAAAATTCCCACTTTTGAATAGATTTTGACTTTTAATTCGATAAAATTTGGATTCAGAGACGAGAAAATATGAAATTTTTGCAATCAAATGAGACTCCGCGACTTTGAACACAAAAACGCGGACTTTAATCTTGTAACATCGACATTCGACCTTTGAACATGGAAATTGGACTTTGAGCACGAAACACTTCGACATCTATTTCACTCAAAATTTCCATCTCAAAACTGAAACTTTTGATTCTCATCTAAAAATTTCGACTTTCACTTGGAACACAAAATACTCACGTCAAAATTTCAAATTCGAACATGAAAAAAATTGAATTTATTCTCTGTGCTCTGATATTATTGAACCCAGAATTTTGAATTTGAACACGAGGAACTTTGACTTTCAAGTCTAAAAATCTTGACTTCCAACACTAGCAACCTTGATATTCTTCCAACTTGCAAGTACGATTTCAAACACGAGAAGCTTTAATATTGAGCACGAAAACCGTGACTTTCAACCCTAAGAACTTCAAATTCAAGCAGGAAAAACTTTGACATCAATTTCGAAACTTGGATTTTTGCCTATAAATTCCGACTTTGAACAAGCTCCGACTTCAAACTTGTCAAATTCAACTCCAAACAAGGAAAACTTCAATTTTTCTCATGAAGTTCAGATTCTAAGCATACAACTTTGAATTTGAACACAAAAAGGTCGACTCTGAACTCTAAAACTTTGACTCTGAACAAAAAATCTTCAGCTTTTTTCAATGTCCAAATTCCGATCCCAAACACAAAAAACTTTGATTTCTATTCTCAAATTTCTACTCCAACACAAGAAGCTACCAGTCCTTTTTTGGAAATTCAGCTTTAGAGTGGGGGAGCTCCTACCTTTATTACAGGAAACTTCGTTTTTCATATCTAAATTCCGCATTTCGAATTCAAACACTTGCAAAAAGCTTTGATTCTCAACTTTTCGAAGCTTCAACACGAAACGTGATTAGAAATAAAGAACTCGACCCAAAAAACTCCAAATTTGAACACATTATTCTGGACTTTCAACTTCAAAAACATAGACTAGGAGCAGGAAAACCTCCCAATTTTTTCCTTCAAATGCAGATTTTTCTTCATAAATTCCAACATCGAACACGCTCCGTCCCAACACGAGAAATTCCAACCCCAAACACGCAGACAGCCCCGACTTTCATGCTCAAATATGGACTATTGGCAGAATTTCTTCTAAATTCAGACAAGAAAAACTTCAAATTTGAATCGAAAAATTTTGACATTGTTCTCGTCGGATTGAGATAGCTAAGAATCACAGGTGAAGCGCAGGTGAGACGCGTTATGGAAGTAGTGCCGTGACCAGAATTGTTCAAAATACGAAGAGCTTTGAAAAAAAGTAGCTTTCAACTTCAAGTTCCAACTTTACTCGGAAAATGAAGTTGAGTGCTTCTCTTGAAGATGTGAATATCTCTCGAAGATGAATCCGCCTGCACAACACGATGGCTATTTATTCTTTCGAAGTCGAGGTCAAAGCATTTTGGGCTTCAAGTCCAAAAAATTGATATTCGGAGTCTTAATTTCCAGATGAATGTCAATGTTTTTTGTTTTTCATATCGAAGTTTCCCGTGTTTGAATGCGAGATACCAACTTCAGTGTCAAAATTTTCCATGTTTGATGTCGGATTTGCGAGTGGGAAGTCGAAATTCCGAGATAAAAGTCAATAAATTTCGTGTTCAAAGTCAGAGATTTCTTGACTTGTGATTCAGGTGAAAGCTTTTTGAGTCTTGAGTCGAAATTTTGAGATAATCGTAAGTTTTGGTGTTTAGGGTCAAAGTTTTGGTGTTGAAGTTTGAAATTTTGTCTCATTTTTTTCTTCCAAGATTTTCGGATGAGTATGGGAGTTTTGTGTGTTCAAAGGCGGGACGTCAAGTCCATATCAAAGTATTCCTGGTCGAAAAACAAAACTCCGCGAAAAAATTCTAGATCAGTTCCTCAGGTCTTGATTGTGAGTGTGAGATCGAAGTTTCCCGTATTTGAAGTCAAAATGTCAAGATGAGAGTCAATGTTGCTGATATTTGAGAATTTTGGGGTCAAATTCAAATTTTTTTGTGTCGAAAATCAAAATCTGGAGATAGAGTGAAGTCCCTTGTGTTTAAGGTCAAAGTCCTTGTTTTCAAAGTCAAAATTTTTCGTGTTTGAAGTTGAAGTTTCTCTTGTTCAGAGTCAAAATTCCAAGGAAACATTTAAAATTATTCTTTGAAAGTCAAAATCGTATGTGTGAAGTCGAGTTTTGTCGTATTTGAAGTCAAAATTTTGAAGAAATAGTCAAAGCTTGTCATGTTCAGAGCTGGAGTTTCCCCTAAAAAGTCGTCGTTTCTCTTGTTCAAAATCGAAGTTTCATTCTTGAAGCAGAAACATTAGGTGTTAAGACTCAAATTTTCGAGCACAAGTCGTGTTTTCTTTTGTAGTTGAAGTTGAAAAGTTTGTTTGGAATCGTATTTACTTGTGATTCAAAATAAAAGTCATAGGTAGCCATATTTTTGTGATGAACGTTTCCTGTGACCAAAGGCGAAACTTCGGCTCTGAAGTCACAGTGCTCGGTGTTTGAAGTCGAACTTTCCACAGTGAAAGTCAAAAACGATATTCCAAAGTCAAGATTCAAAGTGTTGAGTTGAGGTCCTTTGCAATAAAGGTCGAAATTCTGCATCTGAAGTTGGAATTTGGAACAGTCAAAGTTGCACGTTAGAATCAGAAAATTCCACAAGAGAGATGACATTTCCCGTCTCTAAAGTCGAAACTTCGAGCCCTCCAAAGTCGAAACTTCGAACCCTTCAAAGTCGAAACTTCGAACCCGAAAGTCGGAACCTCAAATCGAAATTTTGACCTAGGAGTCGACGTTTTTGTGTTCCAAGTCGACTTCCTGTTAAGCCAAAGTCACGCACTGAGAAGCTTCCCTGTTTAACTTCCAACGTTCAAGAAGAAGTTTTCCTGTGTTAAGCGGAAACGGTATTTGTATCAAAAGTCTAGAATCATGATTTCAAGTGTACCTAAAATAAAAGATTCTTGTTTTTGGAGTGTGAGTTTTTGAATAAAAGCTCAAGTTATTCGTATCTCGAAATTTTGAGGTCAAAGTAGAAATGTTACCCGTTGAAAGTTGTAATTCCAACAAAACCGTCAGAAGTCTGTTTCCAAAGACCAGATTTCTGGAATGGAGTTGAAGTTTTCTGTATTTGAAGTCATGTCTTGTTGAAGTTGAAGTCTTGAAGTCAACATTCCAAGATGGAAGTCGAAGTTCCTCATCCTCGAAGTCGAAATTTTGGATGTAATTTCTGAGTTTTCACCCAAACTCAAAGGTGAAAGTTGAAGTTTTGTGTGTTCAAAATGGAAAAACTTCGAGCTTGGATCCGAAATTTTTTGTAATGGAAGTTGAAAGTCGAAGTTTCGAAAAGACATTCGAAGTTTTGTTTTAAAGTCAGGATTGTGTGTGTGAGGTCTAGTTTCGCCATGTTCGGAGTGCAAATATTGACTTAAAAGTCGACGTTCTTGTTTTGAAGTCGATATTTTGTCCTAAAATAAGGATCACATGTTGAAAATTGGAATTCAGAATAATGTCCAAGTTTTTCGTGATAGAAGTTGGAATTTGGCTTTGTCCATGTAATAATAATAATAATAATAATAATATTTTACTCCTTATCGACTAATTTTTTGTCATAGGAGGGTACCCTTTTTATTAAGTGTTTCTTTGCATTTTGTCATATGTACACAATAATGGTTAGTTATCAGTAATCAACAAATTTTCATTTTCAAATACGTAACATAATACAATATTCACACAGTCATTAACACTTGGCTCAGGAGAAAAGTTCTTCGGGAACGGCCGGGTTTCGAACCGGGTACCTCTTGGTTGGTGGTCTGCGTCGTAACTCCTGAGCTACCGGCCGCCCCTTGTCCATGTATCTAGATATTAGAAGTGTGAAGTCAAACTCTTCCATATTTGTAGTCAAAATGTCGAGATAAGAGTCACAGTTGTTTCCATTTCAGAATTTCACAAAGTCCAAGTTTTTCGTGTCAGAAATCGAAATTTAGAGATAAAGTTGAAGTTTCTGGTGTTCAATCTCAAAGTTTTTGTTTCCAAACTCAAGGTTTTTCGTGTTTGAAGTGAAGGTTTGTCGTGTTTAGGGTAGAAAATTCAAAAGAAGATGCATGATGCAAACTTCGAAGTGAGAATCGCACTGGATAGCATCAGATATTCACATTTTGAATTTTGACATGGTGAGATTTTGTCCAAATTAATCACTTTGGAGCTTTTGTTAGGAACTTTCCATAGTTCATTATCATACAAGTTTTATAACTTGACTGGACGCCAAGAGGACGTGACAACATCCACAATCACTTTGTTATTCACGCCAAAATTATTGTTTCGCGTGCCGTTTAAACAAAACGTTACAAAAAATACTAAATAAAAAACGTTGATTGTATATCAATCACCAAAACCACGTTAGAAGCGACATGCTAAAAACGTGGATTTGATACTTCATGGTAACGTGAGAGAATAACTTTGGAAATAATATGTAAATCACGTGGAAATATAATGTTGGTAATGCATCAATTATTTTCTTTGGAATATGCGTTAAATGTAACATTTTTTTATAATAAAGTTTTCTCTTGATACTCACGTCAGTTCTACTTATTCATGTCATCAAGCAAAGACGTTTCTTGTGCTAACGAGTATACGCAAGCGACTTCAATTTCCAACTCGAACAAACGGTAAGACGCAAAACAACACAACAAATGGTGGATGCGCCGGTTTAAGTACTTCATTGTTATTGATCAATCCCTAACACAAAGCGAAGCCTCTGCAGCTGCTTTATACTCATTTTTGTTGCAGTTTCCTTAGTTCGTTATATTATCATTCCGACGAGAAAATCCGTTTAGTTTCCAGAAAACAATAAACAGTTCCAGTCGCAGTAAACCAACAATACGAATATAAAAAAGAAAATAATTACTATCGAGCTTGCTCGGAATTCCAATTGAAAAAAAAAACAAACCGCGATGGGAATAATACCATTCCTTCTTGTCGCACGAATGTTAATTTGTTATTGTTGGAAGTGACGGTATTTTCTCTGGCACAAACTCCGGCCTACATGGAATCAAAGAAAAAAACATCATCATGTATTCTTTCGACCGCAACATTTTCGAACACAAAGACACAATTTTTTCGCGGCCGGGCGAATCTATATAGTCGAAGGTTGAAGGAGAGGAGAAAATAAGTAAGATTACGCCGGGACACGTTGCGTAATCGGATCTTTAATAATAGAAGGATAAAATAATACCCTTCTATTCATTTTATTTTCCCATTAGCTGCGGCATGGCATCCCGCACCCTAATTGATCCGCACGTCCGCGTCATCATGTCTGTAATTATCTTTCTCCTCGCGGAAAAATGAAAAGAAAATCCTTTTTTTCCGGACGTCGGTTGTTTTCAGCCTGAGCGCAATCTATCAAACAGTGTTTTCATCACGGCTCCGCTTGATTTTGGGAATTATTTCGACATTGTTCATAAAAATGATAAGTACAAAATAATAAGCTTGAAACCGACCCTACTCAAAATGATTGCTGGCGCCGTCTGAATTCCCCCAAACTACCGTAATATTTCAGTTCTTGTACCATCCGAATGCGATGGATTATAAGAGTTGATAATCACAGGTGAAGCGCAGGTAAGATGCTGATCACTGCAGAAGTGGTGCCAAAACCAGGATTGTTCAGAGACCGCTATGATTTTTTTTTAATAAAATAACCTGTTCTCTGCTCGTACTCGTTCGCTCGCTCGCTTTACTCCAAATGCAAGAAACTTTCACTTCCGTTTTTGAATAGCATTTTAAAGTTTCGGCTTTTAATACAAGAAACATTGAATGTTCACTGGGAAATCACTATTTTGGGAACAAAATTCACGGTGTTTTCGGAATTTCGACTTGAGGCACAAAAAATGATGACTTTGAGCACGGAAGATGTCGACTTTTTTCCACAAAATTCTGACTGAATGCGAAAAATTCCAATTCATATCCAATACAGAGAATCTCGATTCTGAGAATATGTTCGAACGGTGTCTTTAGAAAACTTCAACTTTGAACCCAAAAGAGTTCTATTCCAAGCACAAAACATCTCTACTTCCAACTTGAGAAAACTTGCACTCCAATCTCTGAAAAACAATGAACACGAATGACTTCCACTTTCATTTGAAAATTTTTCGACTTCAAATACGAAAAGCTCTGAAATTACTTGCATTTATTAACAATAATGATAATAATAAGCATTCATTCTCCAACAGGTTGTGGGATTTCACCATATAAAATAATGTATAATTGAATCAGCTCTCTGCATGGCTACGAAATATTTAGTTTTAAAAATTTCTCTTGTTTGGAATGTCGAACCATCGAACATCGATGTCTTTGTACGTGTTCTGATTAACACGTAGGGGTCGCACTGCGTTTAAAGAGAGAAGGGAAAATCACCTCTTCGGTCACCCGTTCGATGGTGTTGTATGGGTGACAGCGCGCGGGTTGGGCCATATTTTATGATTTTGTGGAAATGGGGTCCGGAGAGGAGGGAACCACCACGGGTGGAGACGTGTACGGGCTCTTGGAGACATGTGTGCGTTTCGGTGTTGTTCCTTTTGTGTTTGTAGGTAAATATTGATTTTTACTGTATTTTTAAATTACTTGTGTATTTGTTTGTCGTTTTCTTTTTGAAAACTACTTGGCCTCAATTGACTATTCACTGCCCAATTGAACTAAATGTACGTCCTTGTTATAAAAACATGCGTTCAGTTCAAAGGCACACATGCCGCTTTTGACTGGAATAATTCAGTGTGGGGTGTTTATTGCATTTTTTGTTGTTGTTGAAGGTTTAACGGCGCATCAACTACGAGGTTATTAGCGTCGACGGAACATTAAGTGGGTTTTTGGTACACATTTCTATCACTTGAATTGCTTACTGTTGGCTATGTGAGGCCTCAGTACTCTGATGGCACTCAACTCTGTAGTCAGAAATCAATTTTTTTCTGTAACCGCTGTGGTCAGACAGGTGCAGATATGGCATAGTAAGGTCGGAATAATTTTTGGACAACAGAAAATATCCATGGACGAGGCGGGATTCGAACCCGCGCGGTGTGTCATGACTGGCTTGGCGTGCCAACACCCAGACCACCCGGCCACCGCCGCTGCGTGCATTGAATTTGTCTGTTTGAATTTTATGTCATTAGTTCTATGGTCAGATCAGTAATTTTGTGTGTGATTGGTTTTTCATGTGTGCACTTGACTGTAATTTTTGTGTCGGATTTTAGCTGAACGTCATTATCTGCGATATTTTATATTCTCATTTTTGTGAACAGTTTTGTAGTCAAATCCTTTGTGATGCCAGTGCTGTACCTTTGATGTGTCATAATCTTTGTGTCAATATTCAGAGTCCTCCGTCTGTTCCGGTTCCAAAATATTCCTTTTTATGTTTGTTCAATTATAATTGTAGAATGTGATTTGTTGGGTTCAGGACAAGGTATATAAAAACTTCACTTGATGATCAACGTTTCGAGTTTATTCTAACTTTTTGTCAAGTTCTATGCCAACATATATATTTTAATTGAAATTACAATTATAATTACTCACTGTCACTTTGCAAATGGCGCTTGCGAGTATGATCGAGCCTTGATGTACCTATTTCACTAATATTTTCTTGAATACCGTGAAAGTCGTTCCTGTACTATCAACCACTTCTACCCAACCTAAACTTGACTTTTAAAAGCTTGACTTTTGTCTATGTGTCAGAGGGCTTTTACCGTCAAAGCAGGTTGTACGGTACTTTTTGTTAGAGAGTCATGTTCATTTATTTTGTTTGTTATGAGATGATTTGATACTACCTGCCAGGGAGGGACAAGGACTGCCATAGTAGATATGGACGATTGGTTACAACTTAGTCGCTTGCGACTTGCGTAACGTGGCAAATGTCAGCTTTTGTGGTATACGTTCGCTTACAGTGTCTTCGAGTACAGGTTCGCAACAGAATTACCCCCATTGTGTATTTGTTGTATTTTGTAGTTGTATTGCAGTGTATTGTTCATTATGCCCTGTCTACTAGCATGTCTCCAGTTGTTGTTTTTTGAGTTTCTGTGTAAGTGTGGCGACCTTTTGTTTTGCGTTGTGTTGCGTTACTTTGCGTTATTTGCTGCGTTGAGGTAGGGAGAACAAAGTCTCAGTGGGTTTTGCATTTTGTCACAACATATTTGAGATTCCTTCTTCTTTGTGTTGAACTTAGGGGTTCCTTAGACGGAATTCTTCCCTTGAGGACCTGTTTTTCAAATTCGTCACTCTTAATTCTTTTTTGCTCGACAGTTTGACGTATTTTGTTGTGTTGTTCCCAATTTATTCTGAAAATGATTTTCACGTTTTTTTTTTGTGACATTGTTTTTGTTCATATTGTCCATTTTGTCTATTTGGTACAGTTTATTCCAAAACTTTACTTGAGACCCAAAAAAGACGGTTCTCTTTGATTGATTTCAAACTTGAAATCGTTGAATAAGTTCATCCACCCGCCGCATTTTGAAATCGAAAATCACAATACAGTGGCCAATCTTATATCTCCCAATTGTTTTCTAGCTAACATAGATTTGAAAGATGCGTATCTTCTCGTACCTGAAGCATTTTCACATCACAAGTATTTTCGGTTTGAATTTAACCATAATCTCTACGAGTATACTTGCTTACCATTTGGCTTGAGCACTGCTCCATTTGTTTTCACCAAACTTCTCAAACCTATAGTAGCTCACCTTCGTGCTCAGGGTTTTCCATTCGTTATTTATCTTGACGACTTTCTACTACTGGGCACATCCTACGATGCCTGCATGAATAACGTACGCGTAACAAGTCATATTTTGGAAAAGGTGGGTTTTCTCATCAATCGTGAGAAGAGTGCCCTGACTCCGCGTAAAATTTGCACGTATTTAGGGTTCACCTATGAACCCACCTCAGAACCCACCTCAGAACATGACAGTTTCCGTGCCCAGTGATAAACGACAAAGCATTTTGGCCATGATTGAGAAACTACTGAAACCCAAAGCGTGCGCAATGAGGAAATTGGATTGTTCCATAGGCACACTTGTTTCGGTATGCCCAGCCACAAAATACGGGTGGCTGTACACAAAGGAGCTAGAACAGTTCAAAATCCATATGCTGAGGACACATAAGCAAACTTTTAATGACAAATACGCCTTCCCTCACGCTTGCTCCCCGTTCTGTCCCGACGAAAAAATTCAATTCCTTATGCGCGAAATGACAATTAAAGGGACACTTTCCATCATGTAATTTATTCAAATGCCAGCAAAACGGGGTGAGGGGTGACCTATGGAGGCCAGATAGCCAGCGGAGTTTGATCCGCAAGTGAGGGCGCAAATAACGTCAGAAATAGGCAGAATATAGAAATTTCGTTCATTTATTGCGGCCAAACGATACGATTTTTGGCTAAATAAAAAAAACGAATCAGATATTTTCCAATATAGTTTCTGTTTCCATCGAAAAAAATTTCTTTTTTTCCAAAGTATAATACTTCATTTAGTAAGCCTTGATTTCATGACAATATTCTCATGAAATTTGTTCTTCTTCTCAAGGGTACAAATTATACTGGCATTTTTTATTCAAACCGTCTGATCAGGCAAGGCTTCAAGCCACATGAGGAAGGCACTGATTGATGATTATTTTCATGATCACGAATATTATCGCATGGGTGTAGAATTTGATACTGGGCAAGGAGCAATGGATAGTTCTAAAATATCTTCAACCGTTTCCAAAATATTTGAAATAGAAGCCGACGGCCGTTGAAAAAAACTGATAGATTGTAGCGGGCCTTGATTTTCTGACAATAATGCTCAACAGTAATATCACAAGTGCTTAGATTTTCACGATAATTTTGGTCAGGCGATCGCGAGTGCTGATTGTAGCGATAAATGCCCGACTCCGTAGGAGGAGGGCATTTATCCAGGGACAATCAGCCCGAGGGAAACGCCTGGCCAAAATTATCTGGGAAAATCTCGAGCACAAGTGATATTTTGAAGATTATTACATAAAAGAAGTCCGAAGTGACAGCTGTCAGATTTTGTTGTTTACATGAATTTTATTCCGTTGCTATTGACAGTGGGATTTAGATAAGTGATTATTATCCTTGTAGGTCTAATAATCAAGGGCGTTGTATGTAATAATCATGGATATTATCGTATCAGATGCAGAATTTCACTCTGGTCACTGGTCAAGAGCCAGCAAACCGTTACACAATATCTTCAACCGTCTTAAAGATATATGATATTGAGTTTGCTGTATTTGCAAAAGGAACAAAAATTGAACAAAAGCAAGTAGGCGCAACGCAAACCTCAACCCAGGATTAATATAAGAATTGAGGAGACAATTGCAGCAACTGGGTAAAAAGTTTAATATTTTGAAGACGGTTGAAAATATTTTGCAACAGTTTGCTGGACCGCGAGTGAAATTCTGCACCTGATACGATAATATCCATGAGCATTTGTTATAAAATCAAGGCCCGTTACAATTTTTCAATTTTTCTTCACGGCCGTCGGCTTCAATTTCAAATATTTCAGAAACGGTTGAAGATATTTCAGAACCATCCATTGCCAAAGCTGGGCACCAAATCGTTAATCCGTTAATCGTTAATTACAAAGTTCACTTTTCCGGTTACGATTCAACTTTCAAGTTAACTTGCAAAGTCATCAACGGACTAAGTAACTTCCGTTAACTCAAGTCCGTTAACGTTAACTTGTATATCCATGTTAGTCTTTTGAACCTGAAATATAAAAAATCTGAAAAAATGGAGTGAAGTTTCCAACTGTTAAGCGTTTCCAGAATTGAGAGATTTCGTCTCGAGATATTCTTATTTTAACATTGGCAAAGTGTTGGGGTTGATCCACTTAAATTTTGGCTGAGTTTGGTAAGGCAGGTATGTATAATGCTGGTGTAAGGATAAGGTATGGTTAAATCGGTTTTAGGGTGGTGTTCGGGTGGTTTTGGAGATGATTATTTGGTTTACGAAATGAAAAGTTAACGTTAACGGTTTAACGTTAACTTCCGTTACATTTTCAATCAATCAACTGATTAACGATCAACGAAGTTGAAGGAGGACTGTGGGTAAAATTTTGTGTCAATTTTAAATTTTATGTAGCTGCGAGATGGCTTTAGTTGATTTTTCGTCAAAATCACATCGATGAAAAATTCCAAGCCGTTACGAAGTTATCGTAAATTTTGTGGGCTGATTATGACGTCATACTGCGCACCGAAAAGAACAGGTCTGCAGGCCAAGGCACCACGCCAACAATTACTAGACCTTTATTAAACGAAACAAGTTTACCAAACTGTAGACGAAGGTCATTAGACTTCACTTTCAAAGTACGGTGAACCAAATTTCAGTAGACATTTTCAAAAACATAATTGAAGTGCGACTCTATCTGTCAATGGAATAAGGCGGCAACATGGCAAAATCGCGAAGTCGCAAACAATTTTTTTTTTAATGTCTACTAGAATTGGGTTTATTTGGCGTATACTTTGAAATTGAAGTCAAATGACCTGCGTCTACCATTTGGTAAACTTGCTTCATTTTATGAAGGTCTAGTAATTGTTGGCGTGGTGCCTTGGCCTGCCGACCTCTCCTTTCCGGTGCGCAGTATGACGTCATAATCAGCCCACAAAATTTACGATAACTTCGTAACGGCTTGAAATTTTTTGATGCGATTTTGTCTAAAAATCAACTGAAGCCATCCCGCAGCTATATAAATTTTGAAATTGACACAAAATCTCACCCACAGTCCCCCTTCAACTTTTTTTTGCTAACGATTAACCGTTTAGCGAAGTTAACTTTTTCGTTCATGATGTCCACCTTTGTCCATTGCTACTCGCCCAGTTATGAACTCTACACCTATTATCCGTTCCACCCTTTTTTTGCCACCCAGCAAGCCATGATATTATTTTGTTAGGTTTAGCATACCGACGAAACTATCAGTTTATTGACAAATTTTGACAATGTTGGGTCAAATCAGTTTTCAAGATGCCAAATCGTCCCGCATCAAACGAAAATACAAGTTTGCGGCATATTCAGCACGTTGAGCGCCAACAGTCAGACATGGCCGGAAACATGACGGTGAATGGGACTGCTTCCAGTTCTAGGGGTAAGTAAAAACTTCCGGTTCTTTTACCCTCAGCTCAAGTTTGGCTTGGAGTCGAGCAATCCATGTTTTAGTTTCAAAGAATAATTTACCTGTGATTTTTTCTTGCTTTCCTTGGGTCTAGACCCCTACACCAAATTCTTCTTCACGGCGCGGCGTCATTACGGTATCATTGTGGTGACTGCACTAACACAAAGATCCCACTATTCCAAAAGTGGGAAAACTATTTATTCCAAATAAGCAGAATCGAGTTGGAGAATAATGGGTTTTCCACCCATTCGGGCGGAGCTGCAAGGGAACGAAGACTTTTACAAGAAAAAATGATTCTCGTGACTGAAAGGTCATTAGAATGATAGGAATCATTCGAATGAGGGCACAGAAATTCACCTTCATTTCCGCGAAAATCCGGTAATGAAATTCAATTTAAGTCCTGCACTCCTGCATAAATGGGAGTATTTATTTTCTGCTTCACACGTTTGGGCATGTCAAAAAGCAAATATAAATTGTCGAACGATACAGTTTTTGATTTGTTTTGCATCCCTGCAATTTCCGTTGATCGATATTTCAACCCCTTTTTTAGCGAAAACAATCCTTCCCATGCAGATTCCAGTTTTCAATTCCCGTTTGAAATAAATCCCAATACTTATCATAAAATTAAAATTTATCGCCCAGTCTTGCGGTGTGCCATATCGAACACAATAATAAATTCCCAAGATTCACCATGTTCACATAAATCTGTGTGCATACATACCCACTACATATTTATAAGCCCCCGCGCGCACGCACTGATACACCACTGATTTATGTTTCGAAATTTATCCACCCCGTGTACGTACACTTTGCGAAAATGCATCTTGCGGAATTAAAGCTTTTCGGAAATGCTTTTTCTCGTCTCTTGCGCGTCGAGTCTTCCGCCGGCCACCCCTCCGAGATGCCTCCGGACGCATACTTTTTGCGACACTCACATAAATCACGTCTCCGAAAATTTCCGCCATAGGCATTCCCGTACAATAAAGCAAAACACTCTATACATCACCTTGGCGGCGAGCTTTATTTCTAGGGCGCAAGGAGAGGGTTTTGTGTCATCATTACCAACAATATCACCGCGTGCCACCCCTACAAGTAAACTACGCAACATTGAACACGACACACCTAAAATGTTGCTTCTTTTGAAATCGGGATTACTCCTGATTGTTTTGGGATGATTTGGGATCTCTTTGTGCCGTTTCTCAGCCCAATCTTCTGATAATCCACAACTGTGAATAAAAAACTAAATGCAATTAAAATGAAGTTTATACAGGGTGACATGTGTACCGGGCGTTCAAAATGCTCTGATTTGAAGATGAGAAATCTTGATTCAAACATTAGAGGTTAGAGGCATTGAAGATTACTTCATACCTCGACACGCTACTCGATTCATCCCCATAGCCTCTATATTTCACAGGGTGGTATCAAAGAAGCAATTTTTTGGTTTTTCGGTAATATCATTTTTCAATCCCCATCGATTTCCAAAATCCCGGGCTCAAGTTGAAGCTAGAACCTCAAGTAAGAAAACCCCGTAATGATCAGAATCGACCGGAAACAAACATTGAAAATGTATGGTTCCCTCAAAGTGGACGTGGTACAACCGAAATAGGGAATATAAGTTGCAAATGATGATAAAGGCAAACCACTTTGCAGGGTTACAACTCAGACCTTAATAAACGATTTGACCCGCAGTGCTTTTCTTTTTGTCCCTTAGGGTTTGAATAGCGCCCCTTTTCCAAAATGGCGGATATTATCTAGGGGCAGAAGGTATCGAATAGCCTAGTGATGTCCAGCTTAGTAGAAATATATGGGGCTATGTCTCAATCGGTTTCTGGGACATCAAACACTATTTAAAAAAATGATGGAACATCGCTATCTACCGCAGGCAAATTTGGTGGAGGCGCCAAAAGAAATTTAGTATACTGTCATAAGAAAATTGCTGTAATATATTTATTTTTCAACCGATTTCAACAAAAGACATCTCATTTTGTAGGAAAGTAAATTCTTCTTGTTACCTTATACCTTCCATGAAAAAAGACATTTAGGAATGTTGAAGAAAAAATAGAAAAATAATTTGGAAAAAAAGATTTTTTTTTCATTTTTCTTTTTATTTTCATGAAAATTGCCTTATTTGTAGATTTTGATGTGCCCTTCCTAAATTTGCACTTTTCCAAATTTTATCTTTACAGCACGCGCCACCATATTGGAAAAATGATGTCTAAAAAGAGGTTTTCGACAATATCTGAATTTCGGCCCTTGTGACATTGAAATGTTCATATACATATGAATGCACATTTAGTCCTTCACAGTTTGACATCTGAATCAGCTCTGTGCAACCCGCGGTTCTTGAGCTAGACCTTCTGGAAGAATCAATTTTCGGTTCCAAAAGAATTAAAAATCATCTCTTGGGGCTGTGCCAGGTCCACCAATGTTCATAATTTGTGATAAATGACGACACGTTATTGATGGGTAACTTGATAAGGACATGGTGGTGATCCAGTGGTGAAATCCGGTAGGCGCGGTCACTATTCAACACCAAAAAAAAGGGATACTTCCGGAAGCTCTAGCTTAAGAACCCCGAGTCCAGAACCCCCGAATTGAATGTGCTTTCATACGTATATGAACATTTCAATCTTGCATGGACTAAAATTCAGATATTGTCAAAAATTTCTTTTCAGATATCACTTTTTCAAGATGGCGGTGTGCACTGCTAAGATATGAATCGGAAAAGTGCAAATAGTCGTAGTCAGAGTCGTTAGACTTATACCTAACGACTCTGCGTTTTGTTGTACTGCAATAAAACACGGCATGAAAGAATATTTTCTGTTGAAACCAAATCGCCTGCGCCTGCAGCCTGGATTGGTTTGCGTCTCTCCTACTATAAGATCAAAATATCGTGAGTTGGACGGCTCAGCAGAAAAAAATACTTTTTGGGCTCCCTTGGGCGTTTTAGAGTCATGTTGCTTCGTAATTACCAAGAAAAGAGTTCAAGGTCTCCAGTCCTTCAAAAATTACGAGTGATATCCAGTGGGGACATAGGAAGAAATGCTTTTGGAGAAAAGGTACTGAAGAGGTCACCCTCGAGGTCACCACTTCTTTGAAAAATACCATTACAAGAAAAATTACTTCACAATTAAGTTTAGGTAATGCGATTTAGTTAAGAACGCAACAGAACATATGAATTTATCGTTTCCATGCATAGAAGAAAAAATAAAACAGTTTTTTCTGACCTCTGCCAAAGAATTTTTTTTCCAAATGTGAAGAATGAATTGGACACGACGACAATTGATGAAAACATTTCCAATAGACCCGTAAGCTTCACTTATGACATACACAACGATACTCAATGATCGTCATGTGAAAGTTTTTTCATCTTGAAAATTTGGAGGGCCCCTATTGGCCCCCTAAGGGACAAAATATCGAGTGCTGCGGGTCAAATCACTTGTCTCGGTATAAAGTATGCCCATGCAAAATCTCGTTACTGCACTTCAAAGTGCGGTATCGATGTATTTTCAGGTGTGTGCCGCTCCCACTATATTAGAGCGTTATTGATTGATGAAGTACAAGTCGATAGTTGAAACTGAAGTGTTTTTATTCTAGCATAAAAATGTAGATAGCAAAATTATAAGAAGTTATCATCATATTCTTTGATATACCACATTTCTTCCTTTTTAAATTATGCAATATCTACAAAATAGCAATCTATCATTGCCAGATTGCTATCATTGCTAGATCTATCTCAGTAATTCATAACAATATACCCACAATGATATACATATTTTTGTAAATCAATTTACAACTCGATTTCTCAATATATACCTAGACTTTACAGGACTATTTACTGGTTTGTTCACATTAATTTGAAGTTTCCGCAGAAACACCTTTTCTAATTACAATTTCTTCTTGAACAATATTGGTTTGTTGTTCACTGTCGTAGATTTATTGTTACAGTTTTCATTAACTCCGTCGTCTGTGTGCGTCATGATTGGATATTTCCTAGACTGAGACTGTTCACGAACATTAGTTGAAGTTTTCCTCATCTGATTAGAATGTCTCTTTCCAATTTGACCATTTCCAAAATCGATATCGTAATTTACGTTTCCGGAACGTCGGACAATTTTACTGGGAAACCAGGTGTGCCTTGCAGGATTTGCAAAATTTCTTGTAAGAACCGTGTCACTCACCTGGAACTCCCTACCTTTCTCACCAAAATTTTCAACTTGTTTGGAAACTCTTTTTGACGTCTGGTCTGAATGCGATGGTCTTAGTAAATCAAATCTGGTTTTCAATCTTTCGCCAAAAAGCAGGAAAGCTGGACTTCCTCCTGTTGTTGTATGATTGGTATTTCTTTCGTCGAATAAAAATCTTTGAATTGTTAAATCCATATCCCTTCCTTGTTTCTTTGCTTTGAGTATCACCTTTACCAATTCAACGTTATTTTCCACTAAACCGTTGCTTTGGGGGTGGTATGGTGGTGTGAGCAATTGTTTTATTCCGTTCATCTCCAGAAAATCGTCAAACTCTTTAGAAGGAAAAGGAGGACCATTGTCCGAAATCAAGTTATCAGGAATACTGAAACGAGCGAATAAAGACCTCAAGCAAAAAATATATCCTTGGCTGTAGTATTTGTCATTTTTTGAACTTTTATCCATTAAGTATAAGAATCTATCACAATCAGGTATATCTTTTCAAAAATTGGACCTAAGAAATCAACATGAGCTCGTAACCAGTATTTGCCTGTTTGAGGCCAGGAATGCAAAATGTTTTTCTGTGGTTTATCTTGAAACTCATTGCAAACTTCACAACCTTGCACAAACGTTCTCAATGTCACGATCAGTTAAAGGCCAATAACAAAAAGATCTAGCAACGCTCTTGCTTACACGAATTCCCATATGATTGAAATGTATTGATTCTAGAATTTTTGAACGTGAACTCAATGGTATTATTACGCAAAAACCCCACAAAATGCAACCTTGTTCCAAGTGCAGCTCATTTTTCCGTTGAAAATAGGGTTCAAAGCATTTTGACTCATTATTCTGAGGCCAACTATCAAAACAATAATAGTAAACTTCAATATGGTATTTCGCCGTTTCTTTTGCAATCAATTTGCAATCAATTGGTAGTTCATCTTTATCTTGTGAGAACAAAACATGTCCGATATCATTTTTATCCGAATATATTGACAGTGACGGCAATAATCGCGATAAAGCATCTATGCATTGCCATTTTCTTTTAAAGGAATGTACCTTATGTCGTATTGATACGCTGAAAGAACTATTGCCTATCTATGCAACTTACTTGCAGCCATTAACGGTATACCTTTTTTTTTCACCGAAAATTGCTAGAAGCGGTTTATGGTCTGTGTAGAGAACAAACTTGTTTCCAAGTAGATATTCATGAAACTTACGTAATACGGTCGCTAGAGCCTCGCGGTCAATTGAAGAATGATTTTTTTCTGCTTTTGAAAGTGTCATTTGCGTGTCCTATTGGTCGAATACTGTTATCAGGGAAAATGTGACAAATTACCGCTCCGATCCCCTTCGAGCTTGCATCACAAAATAATGCAACCGGTAATTCCTGATTAAAATGAACTAGGACTTTTTTTGATGCAGTTTTCTTCTTTATATTCTCAAATTCATTTTAACACTCTGCATTTCACTTCCATTCGACGTTATCGCACAACAAATTATGCATATTACTCAGTTTAGAACTCAAATTACTCGAAACTTTCCCATAAAAATTGACCATTCCTGAAAAAGACTTGTGTTCCGTTGTATTTTCTGGTTCACTGATTTCCAAAAATAGCTTCGATTTTTTCATTGGTCGGATGCAACCCTTCAGCATCGATTAAATGACCCAGATATTTGATTGACTTTTACATGAATTTGCATTCATCTAAATTTTGTTGTTGAAACTCTCTCTCGTAGTTTAGTAAAAGCTTTTCTCAAGTTACTCAAATGATCTTCTTCATTTAATCCTGACACAAGCAAATCATCCATGAAAACTGTAGCTCCATTGTTCCACCAAAAATCTCATCCATTACTTTCTGGAAAATACTTGGGCTTGGAGCCAGTCCGTAAGCTAACCTAATGTGTTGAAATAATCCCTTGTGTATGTGTTTATCACTACAATTTGTTTTGATTCCTCGTCAAGTTCTAACTGAGCATATGCTTGAGTCAAATCTAACTTTGAAAATAATTGGCCTCCTGCCAGTGAAGCAAAAAGTGTATTTATATTTGGAATTGTATATTTCGGAACTTTTAGGTTTGGATTTACTCTTGTCTCAAAATCCGCACAAATTCTTATGTCGCCATTTTTTTCAACTACTGGTACGATAGCAGTGGCCCATTCACTAAATTCAACTAGAGAGATTACCCCTTCGCCTACGAGCCGATTCAATTCGTTCTCCACCTTATTTCTCAAATGAAATGGCAAAGCGCGAGCTTCATGGAAGACAGACATCGAGTCCGGCTTTGCGAATAGTTTGGCTTTGAAATTATTGCATTTTCTTGGCTTCTTGTCAAAAATGACTTTGAATTCCTTGACCAAGTTGGAAATGTTATCAATGTTCTCCAAACAAATATCATTCACGACTGTGTTCCCGATTATGTTCATCTTCAAAGCTGTAAACCAATTTCGCCCCAACAGAGAAGATGTCCCATGAGGTACAATGAAAAGTTTCACGTCGGTGCACAGGTGTTCTCAAGTAGAAATGAGTTTAACAAAATTGTCACCAAAAACTGTTGATGGGACCTTGTAATAGAGGTTCTGGGGAGCACAGAAATGTATCTAACAAAATCGGAGCTGATCCCGAACGGTAATTATTCAATTTTTAAGATTATCAGTTGAAAATGTCAAGATAAAAATTTGGCTTCGGCTTTTTTCAAATTTTTAAAATAACTAAGATTGTCTAAACGGGTCATTTTGCATCTTTCCCAATATCTAAAATAATCTCTGTGGATAGATTCATATCCTTCTGTTCTAATGAGAGTCCAAGACCTCCATTGTTGAGGAACTTCAACAAGTTTTGGAGATGACATTAATTTACAAAGCTTCTGATAACACCCTTGTCCCAAAACACTTTGATAATATATTTATGCCCTCTTCGTAAGGTCCAGCTACAACCTTTGCAGTGCTGAAACACTTTTCAACAATTCTGTTAATCGTTTTGAAGCCAGACACAAACGGAATCACGCAAAGTACTCCCACATTTTTCACGGATCCTTGAGACTGTTGCTTTCCTTTGAAAGTTTCCGATACGAGTTCTCTTCAAAAATCTTATGTTGGTAACTTTTGGCGACCAATTTTAGCTCCTTGGGCCACAGCAAAACTCCATCACACCCAAGTATCGTCACAAGACCATTCCAAAATAAATGGTTCACAAACCCTCAAAGGAGATGCTTCGAAAAGAGGGGGGTTAATTATGATGTGACAATCTTTCGCAAAGTTCTTCTTTTTTTCCTGCAGAGCAAAATTTCCAATCAATGCGCCTCAAATCTCCATAAGTCTTCATACTCGTAACCATCTCTTTCTGTTTATTTTCTTCACAAACCTTATTCAACGTAATTTCATTGAATTTCCCACGTAAGTCTTTTAGAGTGATGAAGCAGTACGGACATGAAAGTAGCCGTAGTTGTTTGCTGGTCATTGATCAAAAGAAGTTTAAATTCCTGAACAAATTTTAAAGGAATTGCATTGATATTAGTCATTTCAAACATCAACTTGATTTTTATTGGTCTAGAAGATGCAGAAATAATTTTAGAGAACGAGGAAAAGAAAAATTACACAGGCAGCAAAAAAGTCGTTACATAGATTGAGGATCGATTGAGAAAAATGGGGGTATCAACCAGTTTCAATAGGCTTATGAATGGTTTGCATTGTATCCCAGGTGAAAAAAACCTATATGAAAATATCGAGTTGATGTTTCAAATGACCAACATCAATGGACTTGGGTTTAAATTTGTTTCGGATCTTGAACTTATTCTCTTGATCAATGGCCAGCAAATAGCTACACGACAACCATGCCCGTACTGCTTCATCACTCCAAAAGACTTACGAGGGAAATTCGATAAAATGACGTTGAAATGAGGTTTGTGAAGAAAATAATAGAAAAAAATGGTTACGAGTATGAAAACTTATGAAGACTTAAAGGCGCATTGATGAGAAATTTTGCTCAGAAGGAAGAAAGAAGTTTTCAAAAAAGTGTCACAAGCTCATCAATCAACCCCCCTTTTTTTTGAAAAAGACAAAGCTTGTATGTTACCGAGAATTGCATCATTCCAGAGTTGCATCTTTTCAAGGGTTTGTGAACCATTTGTTTTGGAATGATCTTGTGCTGATACTTTGGCGTGATGAAGTTTTGCTGTGGCCCAAGAAGTTGAGCTTAGTGGGCAAAAGTTACCAAGACGAGATATTCAAAAGGAACACCTGCCGGAAACTTTCAAAGGAGAGCGCCGGTCTCACTGATCCGGAAAACGTAGAAAATGTGGGAGTACTTTGAGTGATTCCATTTGTATCTGCCTTCAAAACGATGAACAAAATTGTTGAAAAGTGTTTCAGCACTGCAAAGGTTGTAGCTGGACCTTACGAAGGGGGCATAAATATATTATCAAAGTGTTTTGGGACAAGGGTGTTATCAGAAGCTTTGGAAATTCATGTAATCTCCTAAACTTGTTGAAGTTCCTCAACAATGGAGGTCTTGGACTCTTATTAGAACAGAAGGGTATGAGTCTATTCACAGAGATTTTTCCAGATATTGGGAGAGATGCAAAATTAACCGTTTAGACAATCTTAGTTATTCTAAAAATTTGAAAAAAAACAAAGCAAAATTTTTATCACGATATTTTCAACTGATAATCTTAAAAATTGAATAATTGCCGTTCGGGATCAGCTGCGATTTTGTTAGATACATTTCTGTGCTCCCCGGAACCTCTATTACAAGGCCTCATTAACAGTTTTTGGTGACAATTTTGTTAAACTCATTTCGACTTGAGGATACCTGTGGGTGACCAACCTTTTCAGAAATTTTACGTTGACCTTCACAAATCCCACAGTGCTCATTGAGTCGCCTGTATAAAAACTGGATTTAACTTTTGACTCGATGATAGACAAATTGGAAAAGTGCTTTTTATACAGATCCTCGGAAATAAACGGAAAACGTGAACCTGTGAACGTGAGCAAAGCATTCATTCTGAGCATCTTTCGATGTTTCATAGAGCCTGAGTGGGACAACAACTGTTGATGAAAAAACAAAAGCACAACTGCATGTTAATCAGGGCAAAATCATCTTCCTTGCTCGTATGAAATAGCCTGTAACTAACGTTACGAGAATGCATCGTTTACCTGCAGATTTTGATTATAACCAACGTTATGGAAAAATCAACGACCAGAATCTCCTAATGCTGATTATTCTAATCTTCGCATCCGTAACGTTAGTTACAAGCGATTCCATCGAGCAGGAAAGATTATTCTACTTCGATAACATGCGGCTTTGTCTCTTTATCAACAGCTTTTGTCTTATAAGCTTTGAACATTGGAAGATGTTCAGAATGGATGCTTTGCTCAAGGGCAAGGTTGATTATCAGTTCCTTCTTATCCCGAGCCAGATTCCGGGACCGATAAAGCGTCGGGTCACTCTTGAGTGAATCCTCGAGTGAATCATACATTCTCAATGTTTCAGTCGATTCTGATCAAGGGATCTTCTTACTTGAGGTTTCATTTTCAATTTGAGCCTCGAATTTTGGAAATCGGTCAAGAATGAAAAATGATAAGATAAGAAGTATCACTGAAAAACCAAGAAACTGTGGTTTTATACCACTCCAAACATAAAGGGGTTAGAGGAATAAATCGAACAACTTTGCGGAGTACAAAGTTATCTTTTATGCCTCCAATGTTGGAATCAAGGAAAAAACTACAAATTGGAGCATGTTGAATCTCTGGCAGTTTTGCACCGCTATACATGTCACCCTGTATAAACTTTACTCCAGTTGCGTTGAGCTTTTTATTGACAGTTATGGATTACTAGAGGATTGAGCTAAGCAACGGCATAAACAGATTACAAATCGTACAAAACAATTGGAAGTTATCCAAATTTGAAAAAGGCGAGGGCAAAGGGCAAAATTTTCTGTGTATCGTATTCAATGTTGCGTAGTTTAGACAAGTCGTCGTCCTTGTTGCTTGGAAGTTGAAGTTGATGGAGCAGCAGCGGCTCCTTGAATTTCTGCGCGTCGACCTAAATACTTTCTGTTTTTTGTCCCGCATTCTATTCGGGACCGAAGACGACGTACTGTATACGGCGTGTACTTACAGAGCAGAGAGAAAGAGAGGAGGACGAGCGATAACGAAATTTTTAGCGCGCTCTGGGAATTTGATTAAGCGCAGGTTTTATTGTGCTCGCACCGCCCCCGTCGAATGCAAATAATAATCTAATCGCATTTTGATTTGTCGCGGGTATGCTGAAAGCGCGCAATGCAGATTTCCAGGAAAATT
This sequence comes from Anaspis maculata, assembly GCA_949128115.1. NCBI lineage: Eukaryota > Metazoa > Arthropoda > Insecta > Coleoptera > Scraptiidae > Anaspis > Anaspis maculata. The sequence goes on from OX421966.1 coordinate 477,629, forward strand.
TCGACGTCGAGTAGTGAGCGATGTAAACACTGTTTGATGGATGGTTTGCGCTGTGGCCGGAACAACGTTCGCAAAAAATTTGTCGTGGTGAGCGACAAAATACTATCCCGGCACTCGGCAGTATTTATGCCTCGATTTATGCAGTAAGGCACCTAGGTTTATGCATCCGGACTCATGCTAACATTTTTAAATATTGGGCATTTACGAGGGCATTTATTATTTTGTTCGATGGCATACCGCAAGACTGATGGCAATAAATTTTTAATTAATTTTCAAAGCGGTATCCAAAACCGGAATATGCATGCAAAAAGGTTCATTTTCGCGAAACAAGGGGTTGAAATATTCATCAACAGAAAATTTGGAGTTGAAAAAAAAAACGTAAAGAATTCACTTCCATTTATGCGGGACTCGAGTTGAATTCAAGTTCAGCATTTTCGAAAGCGAATCGAGTTGAACTTCAGTTCTTCACAACTTTTCGTACGATTTCCATGAATCCAACGGAACTCACCAATTTTGTAGCGAGATTCCACTCAGAATTTTTTAACAGCGAGATTTTGTGCTCATGCCATCGTCTTTTTAATGAGGATGTAGTCAAAATTTGGTTCGTGTACTCAGAGGTGTACGCTGGAGGCCCCTATTGTGGCCGCTATTGTGCCCCTACTACAAGGACAGTCCTAGTTACGGTCCTGTCTTCCGGCGCTGATGGAGACGGACCTGTGAAGTCGCGCCAATACGAGAGCCAATAGGAGTGGGGGAGAACTGAGAGAAAGCAGGAATGCGGAAGTACGACGACAGCACGGCAGAGCGTCGAGAGCAGAGCTAGAAGAACGAGCGGCGCTTCTGCGACTCACCACGGGTTCCACCAAAAAATTTAAGAGCGGTTTAAGGCTAAACCGAGATTAAACGGACTTTTTTCTGGTCAATGTTGGTAGATTCGTTTTGGAAAATACGTTGAATCGCAAGTATACTACCCCTTGGTTAATTACTCAGCGTGAAACCTGAATTTACAATGATCATTTGGCCAGAATCCATCAAAATAAATCTCGAGTTAGCTATCAGCTGGTTAAATATTTTGGTGGAACCCACAGTCAGTTATTGTTGCGTTAATTGCTGTATTCAATATTATTATTTCTGTCTTTCTGCAGTGTTTTCCTACATAGCCTTCATTAGAAGTGGTCACGGATTCAGTGCTGATGATCATTCGTCTCCGTTCTGACAGTATTTTATAGCCGGATGGCCGAGCGCTAGAGCGAGGACGGCCGGCGCCAATTTCTTCGCCGGCTATCGTACACCCCCCGTTAGCTGAGCTGCCGCAGGTGCTTGAACGGCGAGAGCGAGAAGAACAGCTCCAGCGTTCAGGGTCAAGGCCGAATACCATCACAACAAATGAACTGCACGGCGCCGCCAGTACCACCCCGGATTTAGTAAGGATTTTCACGGAAACGATCCAAGGTTTGGTACAACAACAGGTGCACCACGAGTGACGAGGCCGAATGTAAGTTCATCTTTTCTGACAAATATTGTAACCGATTTTGATCCGTCTACCACCAACATCAACGAATGGTTGAGTAAAGTAGACGAATGGGCGAACGTATTCCAATGGTCTGACCAAGAAACGTGTTGTTACGCATTACCGAAGCTTGCGGAAGCTGCAATTTTTTTTTATTAAGGTATTTCCAGCGTCAGTCGCAATTGGCTTGGATGGAAGCATTGTTGGCGAAAACCTTCGTACCCGCTCGCGATGTACATTCGCTGCTGGAAAACTTGTTGAAATACAAAGCGTGCGACGCTCTTCGTATTATGACTACACGTTCAAAAAGTAAGCCATGATCAATTCGTTGAAACTGAATTTCACTAATGATGACGTCATCAATTTGATAATGGGTGGTATAACCGACAAAAATGTCAAGTTCGCAGCTCGAACTGCTAAAGTCTCCGACCCCGGTGAATTAGCCACCTATTTGAAAACGTTCGACTCTGATCAGTCCTTGCGCAGCGAAAGCACACTACTTGTTACACCCCATCGGGTCTTTTCAAAATTCCCAGGAAATGCTCAGCAATACAAAAACACCCTGGTTTGCTTTTACTCCAAGAAAAACGGCCATAAACGTTGCGACTCTCTTTCTTATCGCGAAACTAAACACAGAAGGGACGACACCAATTACCATAACCAATCCAAAAACGAGGACGCGATACTCGCAAACAATTCGCCATCGAATATCCGTCAAATAAGGAACAGAATTCCAAACAGGTCCACTTTATTGCGTCACCCTGACTAAACCCTTCCATCAAACCCATGACCATCTCAAATGTAACTGTCCCGTGCTATGTTGATCGCGGCAACGAGGTGTCGTTGATGTCCTTGACCTTGGCCAAATCTTTACAACTTCCACAAACGTCTATTCCCCTGGTAAAATTACAGCACCTTGGAGATCACATCACCGAAACGACCCTGCAAACACCTACGGTCATCACTCTCGACAAAGTTACAAAGCGACTTGAATTTTTCTTGGTTGAAACTTGACGCTGCAGATGTTCTCATCGGCCACAATTTTTCCGAATTTTTCGACATTTATTATGGGAAGGGTCCCAACGGCATATTGTTTTCTCCGGCCGGTGAGCTCCTGGCGCTAACATGTTATACAGGGTCATTCCCCACTAATGTCTCCACCTCTCTCCAAAAACTTTTCACAAAATTTGAGGACTGTTTTGCCACTGATAAACTTACCGACGTAGGCAAATGCAACATTAATTTTTCAATCGAACTGACCACCTAGTACAGTCAACCGATACATTGAAATGGGGTTTACCTTGCAAAAGGTCGCGGAGAGTCGAAAATTTGGAATCTGGTGAAGTTTTGTGTCCTGATTATCATACTGAGTTTTCGAATTCGGCAAGCCGCCGCTCGGTCCTCCACATCGAGAAGTTGGTGCCGAAGGACCCAAAAAGAACCACTTTTTACCAATCCACTGTTCATCACCGTCTCACCTACCGCAATGGAACCATATGACTCTAATGAAACTGTTGATAGCATTTGCTGCCACGCCAGTGTCATTCTTTGCGGTTAAAAACAAATAATTCCTTTGGCAAAAGTCTAGTTTTTCATGATTTTGAAAAGTTTTTTTTCTTATGCGGAAATATGACAAACTGACTCAACTCAAGTCGATTTCTATCGGCTTCTTTTTTCTTGAGCTCGTTCTGGTCTCTTAATTTTCATAACAGCATTTGTTGACAAGGTGCATTGCAAGAAGTAAAAGATTGCCAACATCCAATTCAACAGTCATTTCTTCATTATTGCCATCGATCAGGAACTTTAATTTCAACAGAAATTGATAGCTTGGACTGTTTCCTGTTCATACAGCATTCGATCAAATCTCGAAATACATGTGGGGGTACCAAAAAATAAAAATTAATCGGAGCGCGCGTAAATCTGCAAAACCGCATCTAAACACCTGAAAATAGTCGTAACCAACACTACAAAAATTAGAACAATAGGCAACCTAAACTGGTGTGTCTGTCATTCATTGTTTTGGTTTTCGTAGTGTTGGTTACGACTATTTTCAGGTAATTAGATGCAGCTTTGCAGATTTACGCGCGCTCTGAAAAAAATTTATTTTCTGGTATCCCCACGGGCGCTTAGAAATTCGATCCATACTGTATAAGCAGAAAACAGTACAAACTATCTGTTTCTGTTACAACTAAAGACCTGGTCGATGACGACATTGAAAAATTTACCGCTGAGTTTGGTGCTGGCAATCTTACACTTCTTGCAATGCACCTTGTTAGCAAACGCTGTTAAGAAAATTATGAGACCAAAATGAGCTCAAGAAGAGAGAAGCTGATCGAAATCCACTTGAGTTGAGTCAGTTTGTCGTATTTCCGCATGAGAAAAGAATCTTTTCAAAATCAAGAAAAACTAGACGTTTGCCGAAGGAATTATTTGTTTTTAACCGCGAAGAATGGCACTGGCGTGGCAGCAAATGCTATCAACGGTTTCATTAGAGACATATGGTTCCATTGCGGTAAGTAAGATGGCGATAAACAGTGGATTGGTGAAAAGTGGTTCTTTTTAGGTCCTTCGGCACCAACTTTTCGATGTGGAGGACTGAGCGGCGGCTTGACGAATTCGAAAACTCAGTATGTTATTCAGGACACAAAACTGTACCAGATTGCAAATTTTCGGCTCTCCGCGACCTTTTGCAAGGTAGAACGTACCCATTGCCTGGACTAACCGATACACCTGTCTACCGAAAACCATATCGCATGGCTCTTTCTGAAATCCACAAAGTACGCACTATCATCCAAGAACTCCTTCAGACCAAGATCGTGTCGTTTCTGAATTCAAAAACATCCTCACATCAAAACGTCTATTACATCTGTTCAACCCCCTCCACAAAACGCTTCTGTACACAGACGCCAGTAGCCAGGGTCTCGCCGGAGTTCTGGTTCCACTCGTGAACGAAAAAGAAACACCGATAGCATACTATAGCGTCCAAACCACCCCTTCCGAAAGTCGTTACCACTCATTTGAACTTAAGACACTAGCAGTGGTTAAATCCATCAGAAACTTCCGCCATTATTTGTTAGGACACCCCTTTACCCTAGTCACCGATTGTAGCTCGTTGAAAAATGCTCTCGAAAAAAAAAATGAACTCGCGCATCGCAAGATGGATTATTGCACTACAAGAGTATCACTTCAAGGTGATACACAAACCCGGAGTACAGTTGGCATTTGTTGACGCGTCAAGTCGCAATCCTGTTTCCACTAACGAAATGAACTGCCATGTTATCGATCAGCAAGATTGGGTTTCTTGTGTTCAACAGTCAGATACAGAAACGGCCAAAATCATCAAACTCATCATGTCCGGCGAGCGGCATAAAAACAAACACCTTTTCAAACATACAGGTCAAAGGCGGAAAATTATACCACAACTCGTCCCAAGGACCGAAACTAGTCATCCCAGAACATTGCCGTTGGCAGCTGACAAAACAATACCATGACGACTTAGGCCACTTTGCGCTCGACAAAACCCTTGCCGTAATCCAAGCTCTGTTTTGGTTCCCGAAAATGCGCTGTTCCATAAAAAAAAATACATCCAATGTTTTATTCCGTACACCTTTTACAACTTAAAGGAGGCAAACAGTCCGGCTACCTCCATTCCATAAACGAAATCGCCATTCCGCTTCATACTATACACATTGATCACTTGGGGCCCTTCCTCAAGTCCTCCAAAGGTTACATTTATCTCTTTCTAGTCATCGATGCTTTCACAAAATTCATAATTATCCGCCCAGTACGTTCCACCAAATCTTCCCATGCAATTCACGAATTAAAAGAAATTATCGCAATATTTGGGGCACCCTGTCGCCTAATTTGTGATGCGGCTTCTTCCTTTACATCAAAGAAATTCAAAGAGTTTTGCGAAACTACTGGTATTCGCCGATTTGTTGATACGGTGGGCGCATGCCAAGGGGCAATGGCCAAATTGAACGCTACTGCCGAACTATCCAGGAGAGTTTGGTCGCTACGACAGCAGCTGCCGTAGCCGACTGGCCATCACACCTTCGTTCTGTCCAATTAGGCTTGAACACCACCCTGAATCAGGCGCTGAATGCAACACCCCAGGAACTCCTGATGGGATACCGTGCCCAACCTACTGGCACCCTTTCCTCGGTAATATCGACACCTCCACTGGACTGGGTTCTCTGGATATCACACAACTCAGAGCAGATGCCAGCAAACTTACCACTGAACGACAACATACAGGTAAAATCAAATTCGACTCAAAACGCGCTCGCGCTCGCCCCACTCAAAACAAAGTTGGTGACCTTGTCGTAGTACACATAGTTGGCATTATCACTAAAGGTAAAAAAAACAAAAAAAAAACCTCGCCAAATGGCAAGGGCCCTTCCAAATTACCGACTGTCTTCCCCGCGACCGTTAAGTGGTCCAACAAATTAAAACCATTCCAAAACAACGCCGCTACGTTGGTGTCTAAAGACCTCAAATATTGGTCTTCCTACCCGTCATCAGATTCTGACTAAAATATGTTACCATATTTATTATCGCCTCTCCAAATAACTCTCATTATTCTGCAAATGTCGAGTTCTCTGTATTTCCCAAACTCCCTGAGAACTTGAACATGCTATCGTTAGATAGGTACCCAAAAGTTCTCACTTCGCTCAAGTTCTTCCATAAACCAATACTGACAGGCTTCATCTTCTGAACTGATTCATTCTCAAGGTAGTCTGTGTCAGAATCACCGGATGTCTGTTTTCAGAATCCGCCTGATGTCTGTGTCAGATACCATTTCGAAAGTTACAAGATAGTCTGTGTCGTAGTTCACCGGATGTCCGTCTCGGAATCCGCATTGATGTCCGTGATTGAATGTAAAGTAGACGCGTGGTGGATTCTTTCTGCTTTCGCATGGTTATATTTCGTGCATAATGTATTATTGTTAGGTCTTAGTTTGTTTATTTTTTGTTTTATTTTGTGCTGAATGCATCATTATGACAATGTCGATAAGTTTCAACTTCAGGGCAATAAATAGTATCAATTAGATGCAGTTAACACTACTGCTGGGGTGTCTGTGTCGGATACATGAAGTAGTCCGTGTCAGTTCTCAAACTGTCTGTAATCTGGCTTGATAGATGCTTCAGAGAGCTTCAACCCCCAATTCTTTTCCGGAAGATGCCGGTGGACTCGCTTTATAGTCACATTCCGGATCTTTCCATCAATATGTCACTCCATCCCCAGTTGAATTATTATTATTATTATTATTATGACTTTATTCACATTAGCTATCACTTTTGGCATATTTTTGTGTTATTAGGTCTCCCTGACCGACCCTGCCAATCAGGGCTAAGAGTAATATTATTGTGTCATTAAGAGTCCATCGCGGCCATTGCTGCTCCTCCCCCTGAGCTCTACGCAAACCTTCAAAACAGGGTCACAAATTGCAGGAACCTGTAATTTACAATGTCTCCCATAATAGAGAAACTACTCCACAACAGATGGAAGTCAAAGCTAGCAGCTAGCCTTAGCGTCTGGTCCTCGCAAACCTTGCGCGTTGGATTTCGTCAGAAGTGTGTGGTGCATGCAGCTCTATGTCTCAGAACTCACAGCTAGGCACGCCACGGTTGCGACAACCTCTCGGGGAAAACGCGTCATTTGGATTTTGATGTTTCCAGGGGAAAGCATCGAACCTAAATCGATAGTGATCCAACCCGATTTAGGGACAGAAGGAGGAAAAGGACTTTGCAGTGCAATGGCGTAAAGGGCAAGAGGGGGTTTCCAAAAACCCCATTGCTGCCCCCTGCTTTCAATTATGACTGATGTTGGAAAAATTTGATAGGTACCTATACCTACATAATCCTATCTACCCAAGTACCTGCCTTCATAGTTAACTAGCTACTTATACAGTCGAACGTACTTGTTCCAGGGTGGGTTTTGGATTGGGAATTTTAGAAGGCGGAGGAAGAAGGAATTGCTCCATGCGCTGCAAGTTGTTTTGAGGATTTATGGAACGAAAACAAGATAGTTTTGAATTTTTTTGCGGGTGTTTTGGAGGGAGAAGCATGAAAAAATCGTCAATGAATTTCGCTTCAGCGGGTCAAACTAACACCTGGAAACGTATTCTTGCCATCTAGAAATAAAAACTGAGAAATTCATATTTTGAAAAGTAAAATCAAAGTCAGATTGAATAAAAATATCTTGTAGAGGTTTATGCCGGCCAAAGCGCTTTTTCGGTCGGAAAAGACTCAATTTTTTTGATGGAAAACACTTTCCATGAAGAGAGCCACGACAGACGATTTGAATACGTTCTGTTGCGTGTTGAGAAATCAAAATCGATTAGGGTTCATTGGAAAACACAATCATAGGGGCCGCAAGCGGTGATAATATTTTCGTGTGCTTATCTCTCATCGGCCTCTTATGTCGACGTATTTATGGGTGTTTCGGTGCACCAGACAATCTGGGAACGTATCCATCCAAGTTCAAAAAACTTCAAATGAGAGAAAGGACAAAGGAGGAATCGCTCCATGCGCTGCAAGTTCTTTTGAAGATTAATGGAACAAAAAAAATATATTTTCAATTTTTTTCGCAAGTGTTTCGGAAGGGGGCGGGGGCATGAGAAAATCGTCGTTGAATTTGGCTTCAGCGGTTCAAACTGACACCTGGAAACGTATTCTAATCATCTAGAAATAAAAACTGAAAAATTCATGTTTTGAAAAGTGAAATCAAAGTCAGATTGAATAAAAATGTCTTGTAAAGGTTTACGCCGGCCAAAGCGCTTTTTTGGTCGAAAAAGACTCAATTTTCTCAATGAAAAACACTCCCCATGCAGAAAGTCACGACAGACGATTTGAATACGTTCTGTTGCGTGTTTGGAAATCAAAATCGATTAGGGTTCATTGACAAACACAACCATTAGGGGCCGCAAGCGGTGATAATATTTCCGTGTGTTTATCTCTCACGGCCTCTTATGTCGACGTATTTATGGGTGTTTTGGTGCACCGGACAATCTTGGAACGTATCCATCCAGGTTCAGAAAACTTTAAATGGGAGGAAGGACAAAGGAGGAATTGTTCCATGCGCTGCAAGTTGTTTTGAAGATTTATGGAACAAAAAAAAAATAGTTCTCAATTTTTTTGCGGGTATTTTGGAGGGAGGGGCATGAAAAAATCGTCGTTGAATTTGAACATAACTAGCTGCTTTCTCCAAAAAAGAATTTCAAAAACCAGAAAATCCCTGTTTGAAAGACGCTGCAACTTACTGTTCTAGCTATGGGCTTGAAGACGTACTTGCTTTATTTGGTTCAGGTAGTATGTGGTTCAGGTACTTGCTAAGAACGAACTCCTCAACCGGTGATGGATGAATTTTGGTGAATAATCACTCAAAAGATTTATGGATCATGATGTCGGAAATATTCAACGTGTTTCAGGTGTCAATTCCACCGATTATGCCTGAGCTATGGGTTATTACCAAATATTGCCATAAAAAGGTACCTAAATTATGCTAGCCACTCCAGGCAACGCCGCAAGGTGCATCTCTCCCGCCAATTTTTTACGCCCACATTCTTGTGAGTGACCAACTTTTCGCCCTCCACCTCTATCACCGGCCAACCGCGATTGTATTCGGGTATCTACAACCGGTGATGGAGTGGGTGCAGAGTTGAGAGAAACACAAAAAATGTTCACGTAATATCGCGTATTGCCGCCAGGGAATAAATGCGATTACAATAGTCCTAAGTGTAGAAAAAAGAAACACGTCATTAACTCGTAATAATTTGGCGTAATGCGTCTGATTTCCCTTATGAAAAGATGTCACCCAATACGTGTTAGGTACTCACCCCTACTATTCTGATTGGCAATAAACATTAAAGAGAAATGGTGAAGACCCTGGGAAAAATTACCCTTAGAATAAGATATCATAGTGATTACTGCAGCAGCCAAAACGTAGGTTATTGGTAATTAGAGGTAGGTACCTACCTATCTTTAGGTACCTTGACAGAGTAGGCAGGCAAAAATTAAGCATTAGGTATTTTACGAATGAGAGTCTTGAAAAATTCGTGTGCAGAATTTTCGCCTCTGATTTAATAGTCAAAAGGCCAATATCCGCAATGGATAAACATGATGAAATGATCGGGAATCAATAAAAAACGGGGATTATTATTGATTTAGCAGCTTCAGCGCGTCAGACTGACACCTGGAAACGATTTTGATCATCCAAAATTTCAAAATTTAATTTTTTTTAATAGTAAAATTAGAGTCAGATCGGAAAAAAATGTCTTTCACCTTGTACCTGAAAATTTACGCCGGCCAAAGCGCTTTATCGGTCAGAAAAGATTCTATTTTTTTGATGAAAAACACTTTCCATGCAGGAAAGCACAACAGACGACTCAAATACGTTCTTTTGCGTGTTTGAAAATCAAAATCGATTAGAGTTCATTGAAAAACACAATTAGGGGAGGTACGGACAAAACGATCCCGCGCGCAAAATGATCCTTTCCAAGTTTCCACGCTATTACATAGATGTCAGCATGGAGGATGAAATTACCTTAAAGAGCTTGATATTCCACGACGCTGATGTATGATTGGCAGTATTTTTTGTCTACTGGTTTTCTGCAACCAAGCAAAGTTCGTGTGGTGCGTTGCTGCTCTAAGAAGGATTCTGTGGGAATTTCATGTTTAGCACCAGGTAAATGCAAATTTGGAAAGTAGTTGCATCTTACGATAAAATACACCTCTTTATATACCTCCTACAGTACTTGTTTCTCTTTGGTTGGAATATTTACAGTTTTGAGGTTACAATATTTGTAATTATTCGCCTTTGGACAAAATGATCCCAAATCAAATTTACAAAATGATCCCGGGATCATTTTGCAAATAATTGAGGGGATCGTTTTGTGCTAATGCACTTTCCTATGCGCCCATTTTATTGAGTGAAAAACAGTTCCAGAATGTCGGAGTACAAGCGAAAAACTTGTACTTCGACAACTACTTGTTTTTTTTCAACTATTCCTTCTACGTTTATTGAAAATTCTCATATCAAGAATGGAATGTTCATGCTTTTTGCTTACTCCAGAATCTTATATTGATGTTGAATGTTTTGTGTTATTGTTTTTTGGAAAATTAAAAATTTAAAAAATAATTTGCTGGGAATAATATTCAGGGATCATTTTGCCGACACCACTGGGATCATTTTAGACATTCCTGTTGACAAAATGATCCTTTTGGGCAATTTCACGTTTTCCATTATATTTTGCTCATATTGAATTTTTAGTAATTCAGCTGTATGTATGTTATAAATAAGTATGCGAATAGTGACTTACACGCAAGAAACGGTGAAAAATGTCTACATTTGAGTTCAAAACCGGTGAGTTTGCTTAGGGGGATCATTTTGTCCGTACTTCCCCTACTAGTGGCCGCAAGCGGTGGTAATATTTTCGTGTGTTTATCTCTCATGGCCTCTTATGTCGACAAATTATGGTTGTTTTGGTGTACCGGACAATGTTGGAACGTATCCATTCAAGTTCAAACAAGCGAATATGCCTCATGGGCATGAGGCTAGGCTAAGTAGCGCACTTCCCTTTAGGAGGGTTAGTGAACGCAAAATGTTAATTAGGGTTCCACCGTTATTTGGGCAGAAATTTCAATATGGCGGCCAAAATAGCGTCAGAATCATGAAATTTGGCTCTAAAATCAAAATGAATCGTACTATAGACAAGATTAAGTCCCAAGTTTCATGAAAATCGTTTCACTAATAAGATATTTCCGAGGATATTTCAATATGGCGGCCAAGATGGTGGCAGAATGTTGAAATTTGACTGAAGAATAAGAATGATCATACGAAAAAGAGGTAAGAGGTAAGTCCCAAGCTCCATGAAAATCGTTGAATGATGAGAAATTTCAATATGGCGGCCAAGATGGCGGCAAAGCATCATTTGTCCAAAATCGGATGTATTTTGATGAAGTTCACATTGCCTGTGAATCTCACGCAAATCGGACCACTTCCAGAGAAATTCAAAATGGCGGATCGAAGATTGCGGCCAAGTGACAAAAATCATTGGTCAACTTTATATGGTGGTCACGTACGTATTCGATTGGCGTTTGCACCACATCGATATCTCTTTTCGTTGAGGCATTATTCTCCTAGTTCTATCACTTGGAAACATGTTCAATAGTGAAAATACAAGATGGCGGCGGGGCATCAATTGTCGAAAATTGGATAGATCTTGATGTGGTTTAGATTGCCTACAAATTTCATCTCAATCGGATCACTTTAAAAGAAATTCAAAATGGCGGATCGAAGATGGCGGCAGAATAACAAAAAACCAAAAGTCAACTTGACATCCTGGACATATGTATTATTGATCAGCGTTTACACCACATCGATATCTTTCTACCCTGAGGAGTTATACCGGGTGAAGACGGACGGACAGACGGACGGACGGACAAAGTGAAGCTAAAAGCGCCTTTTTCCCATTTTTTGGGAAAGTGCGCTAGAAATTTCCAATGGGAGAAAGGACAAAGGGAGAATTGCTCCGTGCGCTGCAAGTTCTTTTGAAGATTTATGAAACGAAAAAAAATGGATTGCAAATTTTTTTGAAGGTGTTTTGGAAGGGGTGGGGGAGACGAAGAAATCGTCGTTGAATTTGGCTTCAGCGGGTCAAACTGACACCTGGAAACGTATTCTAATCATCTAAAAATAAAAACTGGAAAATTCATATTTTGAAAAATTAAATTAGAGCCAGATGGAAGAAAAATGTCTTGTGAAGGTTTACGCCGGCCAAAGCACTTTTTCGGTCGAAGAAAATTCAATTTTTTTGATGAAAAACACTTTTCATGCGGAAAACCACAACGGATGACTTGAATACGTTGTTTTGCGTGTTTGAAAATCAAAATCGATTAGAGTTCATTGAAAAACACAATTATTAGTGGCCGCAATGGGTGATAATATTTTCGTGTGTTTATCTCTCATGACCTTTTATGTAGACGTATTTACGGGTGTTCCGGTGTACCGGACAATGTTGAAACGTATTCATCCAAGTTCAAAAAAGTTCAAACTAGAGGAAGGACAAAACGGGAATTGCTCCATGCGCTGCAAGTTCTTTGGAAAATGTACGGAACGGTAAAAAATGGTTTTTCAAATTTTTTTGAAGGTGTTTTGGAATAAGGTGGGGGACATGGAAAAATCGCCGTTGAATTTGGCTTCAGCGGGTCAATCTGACACCTGGAAACGTATTCTTATCATCTGGAAATGAAAACTGGAAAATTCATATTTTGAAAAATAAAATTAGAGTCAGATGAAAAAAAAAGTCTTGTAAAGGCTAACGCCGGCCAAAGCGCTTTTTAGGTTGAGAAAAATTCAATTTTTTTGATGAAAAACACTTTCCATGTGGAGAACCACAACGGACGACTTTGATACGTTCTTTTTTGTGTTTGAAAATCAAAATCGATCAGGATTAATTGAAAAACACAATCATTAGGGGCCGCAAGCGGTGATAATATTTTCGTGTGTTTATCTCTCATGGCCTTTTATGTCGACGTATTTATGGGTGGTTCGGTGTACCAGACAATATTGGAACGTATCCATCCCAGTTCAAAAAAGTTCAAATGGGAGGAAGGACAAAATGGGAATTGCTCCATACGCTGCAAGTTCTTTTGAAGATTTATGGAACGAAAAAAAATGGTTTTCAAATTTTGTTGAAGGTGTTCTGGAATAAGGTGGGGGACATGAAAAAATCGCAGTTGAATTTGGCTTCAGCGGGTCAATCTGACACCTGGAAACGTATTCTAATCATCTGGAAATGAAAACTGGAAAATTCATATTTTGAAAAATAAAATTAGAGTCAGATGAAAAAAAAAGTCTTGTAAAGGCTAACGCCGGCCAAAGCGCTTTTTAGGTTGAGAAAAATTCAATTTTTTTGATGAAAAACACTTTCCATGTGGAGAACCACAACGGACGACTTTGATACGTTCTTTTTTGTGTTTGAAAATCAAAATCGTTCAGGATTAATTGAAAAACACAATCATCAGGGGCCGCAATGGGTGATAATATTTTCGTGTGTTTATCTCTCATGGCCTTTTATGTCGACGTATTTATGGGTGGTTCGGTGTACCGGACAATATTGGAACGTATCCATCCAAGTTCAAAAAAGTTCAAATGGGAGGAAGGACAAAATGGGAATTGCTCCATGCGCTGCAAGTTGTTTTGAAAATTTATGGAACGAAAAAAAATTGTTTTAAAATTTTTTTGAAGGTGTTCTGGAATAAGGTGAGGGACATGAAAAAATGGCAGTTGAATTTGGCTTCAGCGGGTCAATCTGACATTTGGGGACGTATTCTTATCATCTGGAAATGAAAACTGGAAAATTCATATTTTGAAAAATAAAATTAGAGTCAGATGGAAAAAAAATGTCTTGTAAAGGCTTACGCCGGCCAAAGCGCTTTTTAGGTTGAGAAAAATTCAATTTTTTTGATGAAAAACACTTTCCATGTGGAGAACCACAACGGACGACTTTGATACGTTTTTTTTTGTGTTTGAAAATCAAAATCGATCAGGATTAGTTGAAAAACACAATTATTAGGGGCCGCAAGCGGTGATACTATTTTCGTGTGTTTATCTCTCATGGCCTTTTATGTCGACGTATTTATGGGTGGTTCGGTGTACCGGACAATATTGGAACGTATCCATCCAAGTTCAAAAAAGTTCAAATGGGAGGAAGGACAAAATGGGAATTGCTCCATGCGCTGCAAGTTCTTTTGAAGATTTATGGAACGAAAAAAAAAAGATTTTCAAATTTTTTTGAAGGTGTTTTGGAATAAGGTGGAGGACATGAAAAAATCGCCGTTGAATTTGGCTTCAGCTGGTCAATCTGACACCTGGAAACGTGTTCTAATCATCTAAAAATGAAAACTGGAAAATTCATATTTTGAAAAATAAAATTAGAGTCAGATGGAAAAAAAAATGTCTTGTAAAGGCTTACGCCGGCCAAAGCGCTTTTTAGGTTGAGAAAAATTCAATTTTTTTGATGAAAAACACTTTCCATGTGGAGAACCACAACGGACGACTTTGATACGTTTTTTTTTGTGTTTGAAAATCAAAATCGATCAGGATTAGTTGAAAAACACAATCATTAGGGGCCGCAAGCGGTGATAATATTTTCGTGTGTTTATCTCTCATGGCCTTTTATGTCGACGTATTTATGGGTGGTTCGGTGTACCGGACAATATTGGAACGTATCCATCCAAGTTCAAAAAAGTTCAAATGGGAGGAAGGACAAAATGGGAATTGCCCCATACGCTGCAAGTTCTTTTGAAGATTCATGGAACGAAAAAAAATGGTTTTCAAATTTTGTTGAAGGTGTTCTGGAATAAGGTGGGGGACATGAAAAAGTCGCAGTTGAATTTGGCGTCAGCGGGTCAATCTGACACCTGGAAACGTGATCTAATCATCTAGAAATGAAAACTGGGAAATTCATATTTTGAAAAAGAAAATTAGAGTCAGAAGTGAGAAAAATGTCTTGTAAAGGCTTACGCCGGCCAAAACGCTTTTTCGGTTGAGAAAAATTCAATTTTTTTGATGATAAACACTTTCCATGCGGAAAACCACAACGGACGACTTTAATACGTTCTTTTTTGTGTTTGAAAATCAAAATCGTTCAGGATTAATTGAAAAACACAATCATCAGGGGCCGCAATGGGTGATAATATTTTCGTGTGTTTATCTCTCATGGCCTTTTATGTCGACGTATTTATGGGTGGTTCTGTGTACCGGACAATATTGGAACGTATCCATCCAAGTTCAAAAAAGTTCAAATGGGAGGAAGGACAAAATGGGAATTGCTCCATGCGCTGCAAGTTCTTTTGAAGATTTATGGAACGAAAAAAAAAAGATTTTCAAATTTTTTTGAAGGTGTTTTGGAATAAGGTGGAGGACATGAAAAAATCGCCGTTGAATTTGGCTTCAGCTGGTCAATCTGACACCTGGAAACGTGTTCTAATCATCTAGAAATGAAAACTGGAAAATTCATATTTTGAAAAATAAAATTAGAGTCAGATGGAAAAAAAAATGTCTTGTAAAGGCTTACGCCGGCCAAAGCGCTTTTTAGGTTGAGAAAAATTCAATTTTTTTGATGAAAAACACTTTCCATGTGGAGAACCACAACGGACGACTTTGATACGTTTTTTTTTGTGTTTGAAAATCAAAATCGATCAGGATTAGTTGAAAAACACAATCATTAGGGGCCGCAAGCGGTGATAATATTTTCGTGTGTTTATCTCTCATGGCCTTTTATGTCGACGTATTTATGGGTGGTTCGGTGTACCGGACAATATTGGAACGTATCCATCCAAGTTCAAAAAAGTTCAAATGGGAGGAAGGACAAAATGGGAATTGCTCCATGCGCTGCAAGTTGTTTTGAAAATTTATGGAACGGAAAAAAATTGTTTTCAAATTTTTTTGAAGGTGTTCTGGAATAAGGTGAGGGACATGAAAACATGGCAGTTGAATTTGGCTTCAGCGGGTCAATCTGACATTTGGAAACGTATTCTTATCATCTGGAAATGAAAACTGGAAAATTCACATTTTGAAAAATAAAATTAGAAGTCAGATGGAAAAAAAATGTCTTGTAAAGGCTTACGCCGGCCAAAGCGCTTTTTAGGTTGAGAAAAATTCAATTTTTTTGATGAAAAACACTTTCCATGTGGAGAACCACAACGGACGACTTTGATACGTTTTTTTTTGTGTTTGAAAATCAAAATCGATCAGGATTAGTTGAAAAACACAATTATTAGGGGCCGCAAGCGGTGATAATATTTTCGTGCGTTTATCTCTCATGGCCTTTTATGTCGACGTATTTATGGGTGGTTCGGTGTACCGGACAATATTGGAACGTATCCATCCAAGTTCAAAAAAGTTCAAATGGGAGGAAGGACAAAATGGGAATTGCTCCATGCGCTGCAAGTTCTTTTGAAGATTTATGGAACGAAAAAAAAAAGATTTTCAAATTTTTTTGAAGGTGTTTTGGAATAAGGTGGAGGACATGAAAAAATCGCCGTTGAATTTGGCTTCAGCTGGTCAATCTGACACCTGGAAACGTGTTCTAATCATCTAGAAATGAAAACTGGAAAATTCATATTTTGAAAAATAAAATTAGAGTCAGATGGAAAAAAAAATGTCTTGTAAAGGCTTACGCCGGCCAAAGCGCTTTTTAGGTTGAGAAAAATTCAATTTTTTTGATGAAAAACACTTTCCATGTGGAGAACCACAACGGACGACTTTGATACGTTTTTTTTTGTGTTTGAAAATCAAAATCGATCAGGATTAGTTGAAAAACACAATCATTAGGGGCCGCAAGCGGTGATAATATTTTCGTGTGTTTATCTCTCATGGCCTTTTATGTCGACGTATTTATGGGTGGTTCGGTGTACCGGACAATATTGGAACGTATCCATCCAAGTTCAAAAAAGTTCAAATGGGAGGAAGGACAAAATGGGAATTGCCCCATACGCTGCAAGTTCTTGTGAAGATTCATGGAACGAAAAAAAATGGTTTTCAAATTTTGTTGAAGGTGTTCTGGAATAAGGTGGGGGACATGAAAAAGTCGCAGTTGAATTTGGCTTCAGCGGGTCAATCTGACACCTGGAAACGTGATCTAATCATCTAGAAATGAAAACTGGGAAATTCATATTTTGAAAAAGAAAATTAGAGTCAGAAGTGAGAAAAATGTCTTGTAAAGGCTTACGCCGGCCAAAACGCTTTTTCGGTTGAGAAAAATTCAATTTTTTTGATGATAAACACTTTCCATGCGGAAAACCACAACGGACGACTTTAATACGTTCTTTTTTGTGTTTGAAAATCAAAATCGTTCAGGATTAATTGAAAAACACAATCATCAGGGGCCGCAATGGGTGATAATATTTTCGTGCGTTTATCTCTCATGGCCTTTTATGTCGACGTATTTATGGGTGGTTCGGTGTACCGGACAATATTGGAACGTATCCATCCAAGTTCAAAAAAGTTCAAATGGGAGGAAGGACAAAATGGGAATTGCTCCATGCGCTGCAAGTTCTTTTGAAGATTTATGGAACGAAAAAAAAAAGATTTTCAAATTTTTTTGAAGGTGTTTTGGAATAAGGTGGAGGACATGAAAAAATCGCCGTTGAATTTGGCTTCAGCTGGTCAATCTGACACCTGGAAACGTGTTCTAATCATCTAGAAATGAAAACTGGAAAATTCATATTTTGAAAAATAAAATTAGAGTCAGATGGAAAAAAAATATCTTGTAAAGGCTCACGCCGGCCAAAGCGCTTTTTAGGTTGAGAAAAATTCAATTTTTTTGATGAAAAACACTTTCCATGTGGAGAACCACAACGGACGACTTTGATACGTTTTTTTTTGTGTTTGAAAATCAAAATCGATCAGGATTAGTTGAAAAACACAATTATTAGAGACCGCAAGCGGTGATAATATTTTCGTGTGTTTATCTCTCATGGCCTTTTATGTCGACGTATTTATGGGTGGTTCGGTGTACCGGACAATATTGGAACGTATCCATCCAAGTTCAAAAAAGTTCAAATGGGAGGAAGGACAAAATGGGAATTGCTCCATACGCTGCAAGTTCTTTTGAAGATTTATGGAACGAGAAAAAATGGTTTTCAAATTTTGTTGAAGGTGTTCTGGAATAAGGTGGGGGACATGAAAAAATCGCAGTTGAATTTGGCTTCAGCGGGTCAATCTGACACCTGGAAACGTATTCTAATCATCTGGAAATGAGAACTGGAAAATTCATATTTTGAAAAATAAAATTAGAGTCAGATGAAAGAAAAATGTCTTGTAAAGGCTTACGCCGGCCAAAGCGCTTTTTCGGTTGAGAAAAATTCAATTTTTTTGATGATAAACACTTTCCATGCGGAAAACCACAACAGCCGACTTTAATACGTTCTTTTTTGTGTTTGAAAATCAAAATCGTTCAGGATTAATTGGAAAACACAATCATTAGGGGCCGCAATGGGTGATAATATTTTCGTGTGTTTATCTCTCATGGCCTTTTATGTCGACGTATTTATGGGTGGTTCGGTGTACCGGACAATATTGGAACGTATCCATCCAAGTTCAAAAAAGTTCAAATGGGAGGAAGGACAAAATGGGAATTGCTCCATGCGCTGCAAGTTGTTTTGAAAATTTATGGAACGAAAAAAAATTGTTTTAAAATTTTTTTGAAGGTGTTCTGGAATAAGGTGAGGGACATGAAAAAATGGCAGTTGAATTTGGCTTCAGCGGGTCAATCTGACA
This sequence comes from Anaspis maculata, assembly GCA_949128115.1. NCBI lineage: Eukaryota > Metazoa > Arthropoda > Insecta > Coleoptera > Scraptiidae > Anaspis > Anaspis maculata. The sequence continues at coordinate 496,428 of OX421966.1, forward strand.
TTTGGGGACGTATTCTTATCATCTGGAAATGAAAACTGGAAAATTCATATTTTGAAAAATAAAATTAGAAGTCAGATGGAAAAAAAATGTCTTGTAAAGGCTTACGCCGGCCAAAGCGCTTTTTAGGTTGAGAAAAATTCAATTTTTTTGATGAAAAACACTTTCCATGTGGAGAACCACAACGGACGACTTTGATACGTTTTTTTTTGTGTTTGAAAATCAAAATCGATCAGGATTAGTTGAAAAACACAATCATTAGGGGCCGCAAGCGGTGATAATATTTTCGTGTGTTTATCTCTCATGGCCTTTTATGTCGACGTATTTATGGGTGGTTCGGTGTACCGGACAATATTGGAACGTATCCATCCAAGTTCAAAAAAGTTCAAATGGGAGGAAGGACAAAATGGGAATTGCTCCATGCGCTGCAAGTTGTTTTGAAAATTTATGGAACGGAAAAAAATTGTTTTCAAATTTTTTTGAAGGTGTTCTGGAATAAGGTGAGGGACATGAAAACATGGCAGTTGAATTTGGCTTCAGCGGGTCAATCTGACATTTGGAAACGTATTCTTATCATCTGGAAATGAAAACTGGAAAATTCACATTTTGAAAAATAAAATTAGAAGTCAGATGGAAAAAAATGTCTTGTAAAGGCTTACGCCGGCCAAAGCGCTTTTTAGGTTGAGAAAAATTCAATTTTTTTGATGAAAAACACTTTCCATGTGGAGAACCACAACGGACGACTTTGATACGTTTTTTTTTGTGTTTGAAAATCAAAATCGATCAGGATTAGTTGAAAAACACAATTATTAGGGGCCGCAAGCGGTGATAATATTTTCGTGCGTTTATCTCTCATGGCCTTTTATGTCGACGTATTTATGGGTGGTTCGGTGTACCGGACAATATTGGAACGTATCCATCCAAGTTCAAAAAAGTTCAAATGGGAGGAAGGACAAAATGGGAATTGCTCCATGCGCTGCAAGTTCTTTTGAAGATTTATGGAACGAAAAAAAAAAGATTTTCAAATTTTTTTGAAGGTGTTTTGGAATAAGGTGGAGGACATGAAAAAATCGCCGTTGAATTTGGCTTCAGCTGGTCAATCTGACACCTGGAAACGTGTTCTAATCATCTAGAAATGAAAACTGGAAAATTCATATTTTGAAAAATAAAATTAGAGTCAGATGGAAAAAAAAATGTCTTGTAAAGGCTTACGCCGGCCAAAGCGCTTTTTAGGTTGAGAAAAATTCAATTTTTTTGATGAAAAACACTTTCCATGTGGAGAACCACAACGGACGACTTTGATACGTTTTTTTTTGTGTTTGAAAATCAAAATCGATCAGGATTAGTTGAAAAACACAATCATTAGGGGCCGCAAGCGGTGATAATATTTTCGTGTGTTTATCTCTCATGGCCTTTTATGTCGACGTATTTATGGGTGGTTCGGTGTACCGGACAATATTGGAACGTATCCATCCAAGTTCAAAAAAGTTCAAATGGGAGGAAGGACAAAATGGGAATTGCCCCATACGCTGCAAGTTCTTGTGAAGATTCATGGAACGAAAAAAAATGGTTTTCAAATTTTGTTGAAGGTGTTCTGGAATAAGGTGGGGGACATGAAAAAGTCGCAGTTGAATTTGGCTTCAGCGGGTCAATCTGACACCTGGAAACGTGATCTAATCATCTAGAAATGAAAACTGGGAAATTCATATTTTGAAAAAGAAAATTAGAGTCAGAAGTGAGAAAAATGTCTTGTAAAGGCTTACGCCGGCCAAAACGCTTTTTCGGTTGAGAAAAATTCAATTTTTTTGATGATAAACACTTTCCATGCGGAAAACCACAACGGACGACTTTAATACGTTCTTTTTTGTGTTTGAAAATCAAAATCGTTCAGGATTAATTGAAAAACACAATCATCAGGGGCCGCAATGGGTGATAATATTTTCGTGTGTTTATCTCTCATGGCCTTTTATGTCGACGTATTTATGGGTGGTTCGGTGTACCGGACAATATTGGAACGTATCCATCCAAGTTCAAAAAAGTTCAAATGGGAGGAAGGACAAAATGGGAATTGCTCCATGCGCTGCAAGTTGTTTTGAAAATTTATGGAACGGAAAAAAATTGTTTTCAAATTTTTTTGAAGGTGTTCTGGAATAAGGTGAGGGACATGAAAAAATGGCAGTTGAATTTGGCTTCAGCGGGTCAATCTGACATTTGGAAACGTATTCTTATCATCCAGAAATGAAAACTGGAAAATTCACATTTTGAAAAATAAAATTAGAAGTCAGATGGAAAAAAAATGTCTTGTGAAGGCTTACGCCGGCCAAAGCGCTTTTTAGGTTGAGAAAAATTCAATTTTTTTGATGAAAAACACTTTCCATGTGGAGAACCACAACGGACGACTTTGATACGTTTTTTTTTGTGTTTGAAAATCAAAATCGATCAGGATTAGTTGAAAAACACAATTATTAGGGGCCGCAAGCGGTGATAATATTTTCGTGCGTTTATCTCTCATGGCCTTTTATGTCGACGTATTTATGGGTGGTTCGGTGTACCGGACAATATTGGAACGTATCCATCCAAGTTCAAAAAAGTTCAAATGGGAGGAAGGACAAAATGGGAATTGCTCCATGCGCTGCAAGTTCTTTTGAAGATTTATGGAACGAAAAAAAAAAGATTTTCAAATTTTTTTGAAGGTGTTTTGGAATAAGGTGGAGGACATGAAAAAATCGCCGTTGAATTTGGCTTCAGCTGGTCAATCTGACACCTGGAAACGTGTTCTAATCATCTAGAAATGAAAACTGGAAAATTCATATTTTGAAAAATAAAATTAGAGTCAGATGGAAAAAAAATATCTTGTAAAGGCTCACGCCGGCCAAAGCGCTTTTTAGGTTGAGAAAAATTCAATTTTTTTGATGAAAAACACTTTCCATGTGGAGAACCACAACGGACGACTTTGATACGTTTTTTTTTGTGTTTGAAAATCAAAATCGATCAGGATTAGTTGAAAAACACAATTATTAGAGACCGCAAGCGGTGATAATATTTTCGTGTGTTTATCTCTCATGGCCTTTTATGTCGACGTATTTATGGGTGGTTCGGTGTACCGGACAATATTGGAACGTATCCATCCAAGTTCAAAAAAGTTCAAATGGGAGGAAGGACAAAATGGGAATTGCTCCATACGCTGCAAGTTCTTTTGAAGATTTATGGAACGAGAAAAAATGGTTTTCAAATTTTGTTGAAGGTGTTCTGGAATAAGGTGGGGGACATGAAAAAATCGCAGTTGAATTTGGCTTCAGCGGGTCAATCTGACACCTGGAAACGTATTCTAATCATCTGGAAATGAGAACTGGAAAATTCATATTTTGAAAAATAAAATTAGAGTCAGATGAAAGAAAAATGTCTTGTAAAGGCTTACGCCGGCCAAAGCGCTTTTTCGGTTGAGAAAAATTCAATTTTTTTGATGATAAACACTTTCCATGCGGAAAACCACAACAGCCGACTTTAATACGTTCTTTTTTGTGTTTGAAAATCAAAATCGTTCAGGATTAATTGGAAAACACAATCATTAGGGGCCGCAATGGGTGATAATATTTTCGTGTGTTTATCTCTCATGGCCTTTTATGTCGACGTATTTATGGGTGGTTCGGTGTACCGGACAATATTGGAACGTATCCATCCAAGTTCAAAAAAGTTCAAATGGGAGGAAGGACAAAATGGGAATTGCTCCATGCGCTGCAAGTTGTTTTGAAAATTTATGGAACGAAAAAAAATTGTTTTAAAATTTTTTTGAAGGTGTTCTGGAATAAGGTGAGGGACATGAAAAAATGGCAGTTGAATTTGGCTTCAGCGGGTCAATCTGACATTTGGGGACGTATTCTTATCATCTGGAAATGAAAACTGGAAAATTCATATTTTGAAAAATAAAATTAGAGTCAGATGGAAAAAAAATGTCTTGTAAAGGCTTACGCCGGCCAAAGCGCTTTTTAGGTTGAGAAAAATTCAATTTTTTTGATGAAAAACACTTTCCATGTGGAGAACCACAACGGACGACTTTGATACGTTTTTTTTTGTGGTTGAAAATCAAAATCGATCAGGATTAGTTGAAAAACACAATTATTAGGGGCCGCAAGCGGTGATAATATTTTCGTGTGTTTATCTCTCATGGCCTTTTATGTCGACGTATTTATGGGTGGTTCGGTGTACCGGACAATATTGGAACGTATCCATCCAAGTTCAAAAAAGTTCAAATGGGAGGAAGGACAAAATGGGAATTGCTCCATGCGCTGCAAGTTCTTTTGAAGATTTATGGAACGAAAAAAAAAAGATTTTCAAATTTTTTTGAAGGTGTTTTGGAATAAGGTGGAGGACATGAAAAAATCGCCGTTGAATTTGGCTTCAGCTGGTCAATCTGACACCTGGAAACGTGTTCTAATCATCTAGAAATGAAAACTGGAAAATTCATATTTTGAAAAATAAAATTAGAGTCAGATGAAAGAAAAATGTCTTGTAAAGGCTTACGCCGGTCAAAGCGCTTTTTCGGTTGAGAAAAATTCAATTTTTTTGATGAAAAACACTTTCCATGCGGAGAACCACAACGGACGACTTTGATACGTTTTTTTTTGTGTTTGAAAATCAAAATCGATCAGGATTAGTTGAAAAACACAATCATTAGGGGCCGCAAGCGGTGATAATATTTTCGTGTGTTTATCTCTCATGGCCTTTTATGTCGACGTATTTATGGGTGGTTCGGTGTACCGGACAATATTGGAACGTATCCATCCAAGTTCAAAAAAGTTCAAATGGGAGGAAGGACAAAATGGGAATTGCCCCATACGCTGCAAGTTCTTTTGAAGATTCATGGAACGAAAAAAAATGGTTTCCAAATTTTGTTGAAGGTGTTCTGGAATAAGGTGGGGGACATGAAAAAGTCGCAGTTGAATTTGGCTTCAGCGGGTCAATCTGACACCTGGAAACGTGATCTAATCATCTAGAAATGAAAACTGGGAAATTCATATTTTGAAAAAGAAAATTAGAGTCAGAAGTGAGAAAAATGTCTTGTAAAGGCTTACGCCGGCCAAAACGCTTTTTCGGTTGAGAAAAATTCAATTTTTTTGATGATAAACACTTTCCATGCGGAAAACCACAACAGCCGACTTTAATACGTTCTTTTTTGTGTTTGAAAATCAAAATCGTTCAGGATTAATTGAAAAACACAATCATCAGGGGCCGCAATGGGTGATAATATTTTCGTGTGTTTATCTCTCATGGCCTTTTATGTCGACGTATTTATGGGTGGTTCGGTGTACCGGACAATATTGGAACGTATCCATCCAAGTTCAAAAAAGTTCAAATGGGAGGAAGGACAAAATGGGAATTGCTCCATACGCTGCAAGTTCTTTTGAAGATTTATGGAACGAGAAAAAATGGTTTTCAAATTTTGTTGAAGGTGTTCTGGAATAAGGTGGGGGACATGAAAAAATCGCAGTTGAATTTGGCTTCAGCGGGTCAATCTGACACCTGGAAACGTATTCTAATCATCTGGAAATGAGAACTGGAAAATTCATATTTTGAAAAATAAAATTAGAGTCAGATGAAAGAAAAATGTCTTGTAAAGGCTTACGCCGGCCAAAGCGCTTTTTCGGTTGAGAAAAATTCAATTTTTTTGATGATAAACACTTTCCATGCGGAAAACCACAACAGCCGACTTTAATACGTTCTTTTTTGTGTTTGAAAATCAAAATCGTTCAGGATTAATTGGAAAACACAATCATTAGGGGCCGCAATGGGTGATAATATTTTCGTGTGTTTATCTCTCATGGCCTTTTATGTCGACGTATTTATGGGTGGTTCGGTGTACCGGACAATATTGGAACGTATCCATCCAAGTTCAAAAAAGTTCAAATGGGAGGAAGGACAAAATGGGAATTGCTCCATGCGCTGCAAGTTGTTTTGAAAATTTATGGAACGAAAAAAAATTGTTTTAAAATTTTTTTGAAGGTGTTCTGGAATAAGGTGAGGGACATGAAAAAATGGCAGTTGAATTTGGCTTCAGCGGGTCAATCTGACATTTGGGGACGTATTCTTATCATCTGGAAATGAAAACTGGAAAATTCATATTTTGAAAAATAAAATTAGAGTCAGATGGAAAAAAAATGTCTTGTAAAGGCTTACGCCGGCCAAAGCGCTTTTTAGGTTGAGAAAAATTCAATTTTTTTGATGAAAAACACTTTCCATGTGGAGAACCACAACGGACGACTTTGATACGTTTTTTTTTGTGGTTGAAAATCAAAATCGATCAGGATTAGTTGAAAAACACAATTATTAGGGGCCGCAAGCGGTGATAATATTTTCGTGTGTTTATCTCTCATGGCCTTTTATGTCGACGTATTTATGGGTGGTTCGGTGTACCGGACAATATTGGAACGTATCCATCCAAGTTCAAAAAAGTTCAAATGGGAGGAAGGACAAAATGGGAATTGCTCCATGCGCTGCAAGTTCTTTTGAAGATTTATGGAACGAAAAAAAAAAGATTTTCAAATTTTTTTGAAGGTGTTTTGGAATAAGGTGGAGGACATGAAAAAATCGCCGTTGAATTTGGCTTCAGCTGGTCAATCTGACACCTGGAAACGTGTTCTAATCATCTAGAAATGAAAACTGGAAAATTCATATTTTGAAAAATAAAATTAGAGTCAGATGAAAGAAAAATGTCTTGTAAAGGCTTACGCCGGTCAAAGCGCTTTTTCGGTTGAGAAAAATTCAATTTTTTTGATGAAAAACACTTTCCATGCGGAGAACCACAACGGACGACTTTGATACGTTTTTTTTTGTGTTTGAAAATCAAAATCGATCAGGATTAGTTGAAAAACACAATCATTAGGGGCCGCAAGCGGTGATAATATTTTCGTGTGTTTATCTCTCATGGCCTTTTATGTCGACGTATTTATGGGTGGTTCGGTGTACCGGACAATATTGGAACGTATCCATCCAAGTTCAAAAAAGTTCAAATGGGAGGAAGGACAAAATGGGAATTGCCCCATACGCTGCAAGTTCTTTTGAAGATTCATGGAACGAAAAAAAATGGTTTTCAAATTTTGTTGAAGGTGTTCTGGAATAAGGTGGGGGACATGAAAAAGTCGCAGTTGAATTTGGCTTCAGCGGGTCAATCTGACACCTGGAAACGTGATCTAATCATCTAGAAATGAAAACTGGGAAATTCATATTTTGAAAAAGAAAATTAGAGTCAGAAGTGAGAAAAATGTCTTGTAAAGGCTTACGCCGGCCAAAACGCTTTTTCGGTTGAGAAAAATTCAATTTTTTTGATGATAAACACTTTCCATGCGGAAAACCACAACAGCCGACTTTAATACGTTCTTTTTTGTGTTTGAAAATCAAAATCGTTCAGGATTAATTGAAAAACACAATCATCAGGGGCCGCAATGGGTGATAATATTTTCGTGTGTTTATCTCTCATGGCCTTTTATGTCGACGTATTTATGGGTGGTTCGGTGTACCGGACAATATTGGAACGTATCCATCCAAGTTCAAAAAAGTTCAAATGGGAGGAAGGACAAAATGGGAATTGCTCCATGCGCTGCAAGTTCTTTTGAAGATTTATGGAACGAAAAAAAAATGGTTTTCAAATTTTGTTGAAGGTGTTCTGGAATAAGGTGGGGGACATGAAAAAATCGCAGTTGAATTTGGCTTCAGCGGGTCAATCTGACACCTGGAAACGTATTCTAATCATTTGGAAATGAGAACTGGAAAATTCATATTTTGAAAAATAAAATTAGAGTCAGATGAAAGAAAAATGTCTTGTAAAGGCTTACGCCGGCCAAAGCGCTTTTTCGGTTGAGAAAAATTCAATTTTTTTGATGATAAACACTTTCCATGCGGAAAACCACAACGGACGACTTTAATACGTTCTTTTTTGTGTTTGAAAATCAAAATCGATCAGGATTAATTGAAAAACACAATCATTAGGGGCCGCAATGGGTGATAATATTTCCGTGTGTTCATCTCTCATGGCCTTTTATGTCGACGTATTTATGGGTGGTTCGGTGTACCGGACAATATTGGAACGTATCCATCCAAGTTCAAAAAAGTTCAAATGGGAGGAAGGACAAAATGGGAATTGCTCCATACGCTGCAAGTTCTTTTGAAGATTTATGGAACGAAAAAAAATGGTTTTCAAATTTTGTTGAAGGTGTTCTGGAATAAGGTGGGGAAATCGCAGTTGAATTTGGCTTCAGCGGGTCAATCTGACACCTGGAAACGTATTCTAATCATTTGGAAATGAGAACTGGAAAATTCATATTTTGAAAAATAAAATCAGAGTCAGATGAAAAAAAAAGTCTTGTAAAGGCTTACGCCGGCCAAAGCGCTTTTTAGGTTGAGAAAAATTCAATTTTTTTGATGAAAAACACTTTCCATGTGGAGAACCACAACAGACGGCTTAAATGCGTTATTAGGCGTGTTCGGAAATCAAAATCGAATAGGATTAATTGAGAAACACAATCATTAGGAGCTGCAAGCGGTGATAATATATCCGTGTGTTTATCTCTCATGGCCTTTTTATGTCGACATTTTGATGGGTGTTTCGGTGTACCAGACAATGTTGGAACGTATCCATCCAAGTAAAAAAAAATTTCAAATGGTAGGAAGGAAGAAGGAGGAATTGCTCCATGCGCTGCAAGCTCTTTTGAAGATTTAAGGAACAAAAAAAATGGTTTTGAAATTTTTCGCGCGTCTTTTGGAGGGAGGTAGAGGGGACATGAAAAAATCGTCGTTGATTTTGGCTTCAGCGGGTCAAACCGACACCTGGAAACGTATTCTAATCACCCAGAGATGAAAACTCAAAAATTCATTTTTTGAAAGGTAAAATTAGAGTCAGATCGAAGAAAAATGTTTTGTGGAGGTTTACGCCGCCTAAAACGCTTTTTCGGTCAGAAACGATTTTATTTTTTTGATGAAAAACATTTTTCATGCTGAAAAGCACAACAGACAACTTGAATGCGTTCTGTGGAATGTTCCGGAATCAAAATCGATTAGGGTTCATCAGAAAACACAATCAGGAGGGGCTGCAAGCGGTGATGATATTTCCGTGTGTTTATCTCCTACGGACCTCTATGTTCACATTTCAATGAGTGCTTAGGATGCATCAGAAAATATGTTCAGAAACATTGGTGGGTAATACCCAAGTACCAATGTCGAGCACAAGTAGCGACGTCTGTCTGTCAGCGGGTTGAACTGCCGGTACTAGTCTAGCTCTTATACACCAACGCCATCCGATGACATTATTACGCACATACTCTTAGCCCGCTTCCTCACTTCACCTCATCATAGTCCTGGAAGAGGAGGCTTAAACACACATTCATCGTTCCGTGTATTATATCGACTTTATTTAGTTAGGTAGGTACATACACATTTGAAATACAGCAAATAATAGCAATAACTTATAAATAAAACAGGAAATAACGAAAAGAAATTTGCAGGTACCTAACTTATTGTGGGCGCGGGAGGATGGCGAAGTCTAGCTACCAGAGCTACTCTACTCAACCATCAACCGCGCCATAAAATGAAATAACAATGCAGCATAGGTAGTATAAAAAAGAAAAAAAAAATTCGGAATCGAAAAAAGAATCGGAATATGTTTTACCTATCCTTATTATGCAATATAAAAATCTATAAAAGTAACAAAACCTTTGAACACTATAATGGCAATGTGAGATGTAAGTATAAGTACAAAAAAGAAAAAGAATGTATAAAATGAGGATTGATTTAATTCAAGACAGAAGCTCGTTTTGCTGACTCATTAGATGCAGCTTAAATTTCCTTTTAAAAGTTGAGCTATCCGAACCAAGAATTTCCCGGGGTAACGAGTTGTACAATTTTACCGCGTTGTAAGTGAAGCTTCTCCGAAAGAGTGATGTGCGGTGGCCCGGCAACGTTAGTTTGTAGCTAGATCTTACACATCGAGAATGAATATCGGATCGTGGGATAAGTTTTTCCCTTATAAAGCAAAGGGAAGGACCGGACTCGCCCAATGTTTGCACAACAAAGCTGCCCAGGTGAAGAAGCGATCGGTTTCTCATGTTAAGCCAGTTTAATTGACGATATGTATGGGATATATGATCGAATTTACGAAGGCCATTAATTAAGCGTGAACAGCTGTTCTGCACCCTTTGAATGCGGTTTCTGTCAAAGTTGTCTAAACAGAAGTAATAAATAAAGTCACAGTATCTAAAATTTGACAGGACCAAACTCTCACAGAGAGTTTTGCGCAAGGAAGCACTTAAAAAATGTCTACCAGCGTACAACAGCTTTAAAGATAGAAATGATTTCTGCTGTAATTTTTTGACATGAGTTTTAAATCTGAAATCTGTGTCCAGCATTACACCAAGGTTCCTCGCTGAGCTGACAAATGGCAGCAGCTGACCGTTTATTGATATAGACAGATTGTGATTCAAGAACTGCACATGGGCTTTACTGCCATATAACATAATTTGCGATTTGGACGGATTCAGCTTCAAGTTATGCTCAAGAGAAAGTTGATGAATTAATTCCAGATCACTATTGACTCTCACAGCTGCTTCACGGAACTCCTGCTGATCAAAGTGATAATACAGCTGGGTGTCATCTGCATAAGCTTGCACCTCACAATGCCGCATGGCTTTGAGGATATCTGCTGTGTAAATAATGAAAAGTAACGGCCCAAGAATAGACCCCTGAGGAACACCGGACAGAACTTCAATCAGGGCGGAGTGTTTACCGTTACAAAATATTTTCTGAAACCTTCCGCAAAAATAAGATTTCATCAAGTCAAGTGACTTTCCCCGGAATCCGTAATACTTGAGCTTGGCACACATTAATTCATTGTTAACCGTATCGAACGCTTTTGAATAGTCCAGCAGCACCAAAACGCTATCCCGTCCGCAATCACGAGCCCGAATCAAATCATCAAAGACCTTCGTCAAGGATGTAGCAGTACTGTAATTCTTCCTGAAACCACTCTGATGTCTTGGCAATATGTCCTTTTCGACCACAAACGTGTAAATTTGGTTATAAAGAGCTCGTTCAAATATCTTAGACATGGCAGGCAAAATACTTATCACCCGAATGTCACCAAAGCCGGAAGGATCAATTTTTTTTGGAATGGGCTTTCCTATTGCTATTTTCCAAGCATCGGGAAAATAGCCTACCTCTATAGAGCAATTAATAATATGTGTCAAATATTTGTCGATAAATGGACTGCAATATTTTAGCATAGAGGACGATATTTCATCTACACCCTTAGCATTTGTTTTAATACCGTGCAAGATTTTATGTACTTCTTCAACAGTTACCATTTTGAAAGAAAATGATACATCCCGGTTTAGCAAATTATTATTGTAAAACTGAACTTTCTTCGCGCAGTTGGAACGGTTCTGTGAAAATTTACCAAAATATTTATTGATCTCGTCCGGATCCGACAACTCATCAGGCAAATTGTTGTTTTTTTCAGCTGAAATATTCAAATTTTTTAGTGCATTCCATGTTGCTCTTGGATTATTTTCACATGAAACTGTATTAATGTAGTTCTTTTTTTCCTTTCTTACCATTGATAATGTGAAATTTCTCAACCGTTTATATTCAATCCAATCTAACTCCAAACGAGTCCTCTTAAATTTCCGCAGAGCTCGATCTCTCTGTTCCATATATAGCCGAATATTTGACGTTAACCACGGTGCTTTGGGCTTGGTAACTCTTACCCGTTTTATTGGAGCATGCCTATCAAAGAGTGACACCAGGAGATTACTTAATACTTCGATTTTATGATTAATGTTGTCTTCGTACAATATATTATCAAATGGCAAAGCACACAAATCCTGCAAAAATGAATCCAGACGAAAGTCAGCAAATGATCTATAAGTTACGGTTTTTGGGTCCATTTTAAACGCATCAATTTTGAGAGTGGCATACACCAATCGGTGATCAGAGATAGTATCAGCACACATAGTACCAACATCAGTGATCATTTCACGATTTGTGACAAAAACAGGATCAAGAAGCGTGGTGGCCCTACCGGATATCCTTGTTGCTTCATTAAGAATCTGAACAAAATTAAAGCCCTCCAAGCAGTCATACAACGGATTATGTAAATTGAAGAAATTAACATTAAAATCGCCCATACATGCAACTTCATCAACTGTAGGACACAAACTGGACAATATATTGTCAAAGTCCCCAATCAAACCAGTTAAATTCACATTTGGGGGGCGATAGAAAACAGCAAAAGCCACTTTCTTATTCTTGATTTTTAGCTTAATAATGAGAAACTCGAGTTCACTATTCACAGGAAAATCAAATTCAACAATTTCATACTCATAAGATTCCCGCACATAAACCGCCACCCCACCTCCCCTACGACCTCCGACCCTATCCCTTCTATGAAACCGGTATCCCGGAATTGCCAAACCACCAGCATCCACTCCCCCAGAGAGCCATGTCTCGGTCAGCATCAACAAATCAAAGTTCTGCTCCAGAATCAGCATCCTGAGATCTTCAAAACCTGTAAACATAGAGCGTGTATTTAAGGGAGCAATTCTCATTTTAAATTACTGTAAATAAATAAGTTATATTAGGTAGATTAAAGACAAAAAACTTATAAAAAGGAAAGAAAACAAATCCAATATAAAAATACCTCGAAAAATACAATAAGTATAAGATAAACCTTTTAAATGGAAAGAAAAAAGCTAAGGTATGATAAGCGAACTTCATGAAGACGAGCATTTAGGAAAATATTTATCAATTATTATCGGACTTGAGAAACTGCGAAATACTGCTAAATTTAAATAGTTTTTGACCACTTTTACGAATAATCTTGCCGTTTGCGGTCCACACCATTCCTTTTCCATACTTAACAAGCGCCTCATTAAGCAGCCTCATTCGCGTTTGCGTAAGGTCTTCACGTATGATGATGTTTGTACCCTTCAGTTTCTTTTTCCTGAGAAAAATATCTTGCTTGGTTTGATTGCGACATAGTCTGACCAGCAAACACTTTGAACCTTCTTGCTTCTTAATTTTCACTTCAAAACAGCTATCGATGTCGGTCGGAAGAATATTCAAGTTAAGATAATTTTTACATATGTGAGTGAAGACTTGGCAAAGATCTTCATTCGACTCACGGGGAGTGAAGTACACTCGCAGATTATTACGCTTAGAAAACTGCTCCATTTCTTCGCACTTCTCCCTCGTCTCCAGTAAATCACCTTCCAGAACCTGAATTCTTCTCACTTGTTCATCGAAATTCGTCTTGGCAACCACTTTTTCAGCAATGACGTCCGTCAGCCTTGAGAGGAAGTCTTCCGATTTCAGGAACCTTTCAACAATTTTGAAGATGAGGGCTTCGTCTTCTTCGGATTTCGACGATGATCTGGTTTCACCAGCTTTGTTGTCCGGCATATCGAAAACTATTTTTCTACTATTCACACACAGCAAAACGTACTCTCAAAGTCACTACAATAACAATCACGGAGCGCTCGCCGAAAACACGTCTACTCGCTGCGACTCATGCGTATCTTCCCAGTTTTCTCCTTTGCAATTCCCCAATGCAAAGGTTCCTTTGCTTCCTTCCCAATTATCATTCCCAGTCTGCCTCCTTTGCTCACGTCTAGACCCAGACTTTTTGTAGGGCGTATTAACCTGTGTTTCAGTATGGAATAAAGGACATCAGAACCTCTGCTTTCGCCGATGTTCTCTGTTCTCTTCCTGTGATCGCTGTCGAGGACGCCAGCCTCGCAGGATGGCCGTGTACGCTGGAGGCCCCTATTGTGGCCCCTATTGTGCCCCTACTACAAGGACAGTCCTAGTTACGGTCTTGTCTTCCGGCGCTGATGGAGACGGACCTGTGAAGTCGCGTCAATACGAGAGCCAATAGGAGTGGAGGAGAACTGGGAGAAAGCAGGAATGCGGAAGTACGACGACAGCACGGCAGAGCGTCGAGAGCAGAGCTAGAAGAACGAGCGGCGCTTCTGCGACTCAGCTATTGTTGCGTTAATTGCTGTATTTGATATTATTATATATTTCTGTCTTTCTGCAGTGTTTCCCTACATAGCCTTCAGAGGGCAGAAGAGGACCAAGCTGTCTTTCATTTCGAACAGAACGACAATTTCTGATGAAACGCAAAACGTAGTAAAAAATTCTCTATAATTTCAACAACGACGAATGGTTTGAGATTAAATCAAAAAACGGATTTGTAGGAAAATCCCGAGCAATCAAAGCAGCCTGCGGTTCCTTGAGCTCAGGAATTGGCTTTGAGCGCAGCAATGGAGGAGGAAGGCCAGAGGGACTTGGGTTGGGTCAAAAACAAAGGGCCGTTCCACCAGAGAGGATGTGACAATAATTGGGACGGTATTAGTCTCCGAGCTGCGCAATCCGCAGGATTTAGATCTGTTGGTATGTACTGCCAAGTACATGATAAACAGTTTTCATGGATATCGACCAAGCGGTTTAAGAGGAACGTCTTCAACGATTGGGGAGGGGTACTAATCCAAATCAATGCCGTGGTGGAGTCACTGAGTGAAATGATGTCGTGCGGATTTGTTAGAAAAAAATCAGCGCTTGAACAGATTTGACAAGACGAGAAAGAAGCACAGCAGCACTCAACTCAAGCTTCGGTATTGTTAGAGTTTTGAGAGAAGCGACGCGCGTTTCCGCTCTCAGAAGATGAGGAACAGCTTGAGAGTAACAAGTAATTCGCAGGTAGAAGACAGCAGCCATTTCTTTGCTGAAGGCGTCAGCAAAACCGATGAGTTTAATCTTGGAATAAGCAAAGGCCAAAATGCATTGTAGAATCTTGAGGTACAAAAGCAAAGACAATTCATCATGCATGGGCTTTCAGAGATCATAAAGATCCGAAGGCAAAGTTTGATCTCAATCGATCTTGGCCAACTACAAAAGTTGCATCAAGTATTTGAAATAAAAAATCACTGCGCTTGAATAGCCGTTGACGTCATACATGTGCGCGAGAGAATGTTTTGCTTTGTGGGTGCATCAGAGCAAAACTTGACGTAATAAAAAAAACAATCCGCAGTCAGGTCCCAAAAAAGTCCTAAAACCTTCATGGCATGGATGGATCCTGTGAAAAATTGTGTAGAGTGAATGTGTCCATATTCAATGAAGGAATTCCGAGAGAAACCGTCAAGTTTGTGCGTTGAGAGGTGAAGTTTTATCGTGTTTGGAGTCCAAATTTTTGTAGTAACTGTCAAAATTTCGAGAAGTTTTCTTTGTCTTTGAAGTCAGAGTTTCTAGTGGGGTGTCGAGTTGTTTTTTGTATTAGAAGTCGAAACCATGAGATGAAAGTCGAAGCTTTCTGTGCAGTCAAAATGTCGAAATGAACTCGGAGCCAGTTATTCATCTTCAAATTCAAAATTTGGAGTAGAAAGTCAACGTCTCTCTGTTTCGAGTCAAAGTTTTTCTGTTCAAAAAATAGAAATTCAAAAGAAACCGTCGCTATTGTGTTTTTGAAGTCGAAATTTTGAATGTGGATCAAAGTTCTCTGTACTCTGTAGTCAAAGTTTGACGGACTTGTTCTGTGTTCCGAGATTCAAAGATAAGAGTGAAAGCTCCCGCCGTTTAGAGTCAGAGTTTCATTGTGCTTCAAGTCGAAACTTCAGAAAAACTGTTCAAAATCTATTTCTCTTGTCGAGCTTTCTAGTGTGGAGTCGACGTTCTGTTTATGTGGAATCGCAATTCCGAAATGAATAGTGGAAAGTCTCCCCGTCTGGAGCCGAAGTTTTCTGTTTCTGAAGTCGAAATTTCGAGATGAAAGTCAAGGCTTCTTATTTTCAAAACCAAAACTGAGACTCAAAATTGACGTCTTCCCTCTTCAAGGTCAAAGTTTTTTTGTGTTCAATGTTGGAGGATCATGAAAATCATAAAACTTCTGTTCTCAAAGTCGAGATTTTGAAGGCAAAGTCGAATTTCTTTATTCTGTAGTTTGGAGATGAATTAGAAACTTTCGTGTTCACCGGCAAAACTTTGAGTTTGGAGTCCAAGTTTTTTGGGTTGAAAGTCGAAATTTCGAGGGGACAGTCAAAATTTTGTTTCGAAAGTCGAGCTTGTGAGTGTTTTATAGAAGTTATTCATATTTCAGATCAAAAAATTTAATTGAAAGTCTTAGTTTGCCGTCTTCACCGTTGACATTTCGGAGGAAATTGTCAAAAGTTTTTCATATCTAAACTACGCAATTATTACGACGAATTATTATACGAAATTATTGTCGTACTCCAAATTTGACCCTTTTTTGAAACAAGAAAACTCCCGACTGGTTCAAACATTTCCAATTCTGTTCAAAGCATTTGAGAGCTGGATTCTCTAGGTATAGAATTGTTTCAATTTGAAGATTGCTGGATGTCAACTTGACTTTCTACAGGGTGTTAAAGAAAGTAGTGCAACATTTATAAAGTTTGACATACTCCCATTTGAAATAAAACTGTTTCTTCTGAGTTTCAACATCGATGGCATGTAGCTGAAGTTCATATCTCGGAATGGTTGTTGATTTATCCCTCTACCTCTCTCATTTACAGGGTGGTATCGAAAAAACGACTTTTTGGTCTTCTGGTGATAATATTTTCCCTTCTTTGACAATTTTCTGAATCCAGGGCTCATATTGAAGCTGAAGCCTGAGGTAAGAGAACCCAATGAGCATAATGAATTCAAGACCATAACATTCAAATTATAGGGTGGCATCAAAAGTGACATATTGTGACGTAGGTGGCGATCGAGCGCGCGCTAATTAAGTGGGGAGAGACAGAGGTACGAACGATGATGGATTGAATGGATTAAGAAAGAAGGTGATAGGTAATGAATGAGTGCGGAAGGTGAAATGCAGAGTGTGCTGATATAGGTAAGCTATAGTATTGTACGGTATAGGGAAATATATAATAATTATGACACTCATGTGAATTATTAAGAGAAGAGGAGCTAACCCCCTGCACCCCAGTAAGACCCTGAAGGGCATAAGGCCCAAAAGGTGCGACATGGTGGAGGCGCCAGCCTTTTGTTAATTTTTGAACGAAAGTAAGATCTCGCCCTTTTCTATGCCAGCCAAGCGAGAAAAAAGAGAGAAAATGTAGTAAAATAGACTAGAGTGTCCACGTCATTGGGGGGGCTTCTCCACGAGTGAAAGAGAAGCCCTTCCTCCCAATTATTGTAATATTTATTTGAATTTTAGGGATTTCAGAAATTGACGCGAAAATTGTGTAACTTAACTTTGTGGTTTTTGTTTAAATAATTCGCGTGCGGAGAAATGCATCGAACGTAGAGACATGTAATATAAAACGCGCTACATGCATACGCCGACGTTGATTTATTATTTAAAAATACGGTGCATTTCAGCTCTTCGCGGGAAATAATTCCCCATTATATCACCCCTAAATGCCTATGATAAGGGCCACCCTCAAATAACGTATCCCCCCGAAATTGAAGAACGCGACCTAACTTTTAGTCCACGTGATAATACGAGTTGACATGTACAAAGCGCGTGATAAAATTAGCGAAGATTGCAGTTTTTGCCGCAGCAAAGTGCAATTGAGTCGTAGGTACTTACTACCTACTACAGCCATACTTCTAACCATATAACCGTGATGGGAAAATTCAGAACAGAGGAACGTTCAAGAAAAGAGAAAGATGGGAGCAAATTTTTATTCTCAAGGCTTAGTAAAATCAATCAATTCATTGATGATTAAAAGGTACATTTCATTAGATTCGGGCACAAGGTTCATGCACCTTGAAAACGCGGAAAAATGCACCTACTCGGCATACTGTACGAGCCACAAACAGGAAGTGGAAATCAGAATCCCTGACATCAGCGTTGTTCCAAAACATGAACATCATTTGAGAGCATCATCATATAATTTTCTTTTCTTGCAATAAATTCGGCCAATTTTCCAATTAAGGAACACGGAACAGCTTTAGGGCGTCGCGTTTCTCATACGCCATGGTGGCTAATGGTCCAGGTCCGAGTGTCAAAAAAAAAAAAAAAGAAACAATACATGTTTCAAGGATCCTCCCATACTACGATGCCTGGAATCCGGAAAACGACGATGAATCTGGAATAAAAGCCAGGAGTTAGAATGTGTGTACTATATAAATTGCATGTACTAATGTATTTTTTCTTTCAAATTACAAATAGATGAATCTAAAGCAAGGATAACAAACGGAAAGAAGGAGTCCTGAAGGGAGTGCACGCCCTACCAAGGACATAAAAGGAGAAGGAAGTGAAAAGGACCGACCAACCAGAGCGAAACAGTGAACACATGGACTGAGGATTGATCACCCAAAAGAAACTGTGGTTTGCTGAAGCACAAAGCTCAAATTTTAATACTAAATTACCGATTATTAAGGATTCATCTCTTTTTTTTTTGGTTTTGCTAATTTTCTTTTAACGAGTGAGGTTTGAGAAAAATACATGGGCTACATAACAGTTCAGCTCAAGAAAATTGAGAATTTTGAAAATTTGTTTCACACCAATAGTAAACAGCGACCTAAGCGTCTAGTTGTCAATATAAAAAAGAGGCCTCAATAATTTTGAAAAACGTACGTTAACTATTTATAATCAAGCCAAAGGCATATTTAATAATAGCCAGTTAGCAATAAATGGCAATCAAGTTATACTGTGACGTCACACAAATATTTTATTGTTGTAGTAGTAGAGTGTGTTCTACTATTTTACGAAATACTTGATTCTCTAAAATGGAATGCTGCAGCGAAATACATCAAAAGAAATATTCCATGATAAAATCAAATTTCGAGCAATTAAAAAATACAGAATAGTAATCTCAAACTCAAAGATGTCACATGGATATATGGGTAGTAACTAGGAATTTTTCCTTATATGGAACAAAATATATACTTATTTGATTACAGACATACGATTATCAAAGGAAGGACTTTCCAAACAGGCCTTCGGCAGGCCACAGGGCTTCAACAGGCCTTACCAGCAGCAGACATTCTCCTGAGATGCCAAGAAGGAGTGGCAAATTCCCGAATGCTCCGACAACTTGGTGCGGAGGTCCAGTCCGCAAACGACAACTTAAAAACACAGGAGAACGTCACCATACAAACAAAAGTTACGTAGGAATTTATCAAATTCTGTCCACGAGCAAGTCAAGCGTAAATTTTTATTGTAATGGTTTAATTACGGCCGGGACAGAAATTGAAGGACAAACTCGATTCAATTATAGAGTGGAGAGCGTTTAACAGAAAAGCTGGTACCGCACAACTTTTGTGTTAAATCATCACCAAAAGGGCATTACATGGAACACACGAGTAAACGTTCCCGACCAGGAACGCTTCCTGGCATGTTCTTTAAGTTTTGCACAACATAGTCATAGAGATGTGGTCTAGTACAGCTCTTTGACACAACAGAAAAAATAATACATGGCTAAAAGTGGAATCGGCAACGTTCTGGTAAAACATAGGAGTGAAAATCCAGGAAAATTGCTGTTTCAACAACGCCACGTGTTATTTTTGGAAAATGTGTATATGAATACACATGAAAGCTGTAAAAAGCAGGGCTCAGCTTTTTACGTGCATGTTACAAGTTAATCAGAGCTCGATGGAGCGAGGAATCAATATTTTAAGCAGGAATTTTGGTAATCTTGAGCAAGTAACCGAGGAGGCCAAGCAATTTTTAATAATTTTGCATTATGAGGGAATAGACCGACAAGTTTGTAATACAAAATTGAGTGAAAATCAAATTTGGCGAGTCTGCAAGTCTAATGGATCAAAATTTAATCAATTATCTTGCATGGCCTCACAGCCAATACTGATACTTTCGTTATCAATCCTTGACATCTAAATGGTTCATGAAGTTATAATCACCCTTTCATAAACCTATTCAGGTTTTCGGGTACGTAGCTTGTATTGTTAGAATATAAAAAGCCAAACTGTAAATTTGCACTATTTACACTTAATGAAATAAGTATGCAAGGAAGTTTGGGACGTCGAATGACGTATGTATGTATGGGTGTGTGACGTAATATAGCAATAGCTTTGAACCTACTATTGTAAAAAATTAAACTGTACCTGATAAATGTAATAAATTTCGAATAAACATCTGCTA
Organism: Anaspis maculata; assembly: GCA_949128115.1. NCBI lineage: Eukaryota > Metazoa > Arthropoda > Insecta > Coleoptera > Scraptiidae > Anaspis > Anaspis maculata. The sequence continues at coordinate 516,532 of OX421966.1, forward strand.
TATACGATGTGTTTGTCCTTAGGACATCGTCAAGGACGCCAGGAATCCTGAAACAAGAGGGCAGAGCAGAACACAGTAGCCGAAAGTCGTGGAACTCACCAGGATGAGGCTCGTCCGGGGTGAACTGAGTAACCTCGTGGCAAAAGCCCATCGTCAAGACTCCACGAGGCTCGCCATAAGGAATACAAATCTTCGAGAAGGAATTGAAAAAAAAGGACGGTACTAACCCAACCACCACAACCCCTTTTAGTACCGATCTGCAAAAAAGTGTCACGTGAACATAGCGATAACAAGAAGAAAACCCCAGGACTTACCCAATAGCTTACGCTACGGCGATGATCCGCCGCCCGATCGGGTCATACCATACTTGGTACAGGCCAGGTACCGCCTGACCACGACGGGATGGAGGTATTGGATGCAGTCCACCAGAAGGCTTCGCGCCCGACCCGACCGGGATCTCCATCCGGGAGTACGGGCGTGCCTGGCCCACCACGTGAGCGTGGAACTGGACATAAGATATGGGGGAATCCTAAAAACATTGAAACACACTTGTTGAAGTGAAAAGACGAATATAGTGCAGGATCGAACTTACATGTTTCGTGTTCAGACACAAGTGACGCTAGTCGGACGTATTCTTCTCGGAGAGGCTGGTGTAATTGATACATAGGTACGTGCTTTATCAGGGAGTAGCGTCATCATTACGAGATAAAGCCGTACTGGACGGTGTTACACATTAATGAAGAATGTTCATTTGATTTCAAAAATTTACTAATTTTAATTCCTGAATGTACTATGTTTTATTACTGTTATTTTATATAAAATCGTAGAATTACGCTAGTCTAGATATTTAGGTATGAATGTGGACAGCGCCGTTCGATCAAACTCTACTAAATGTTATTTTTTTTAACTTTTATTCTTTAAGCCCTTTTTAGGGTGTTTTTTCTTGAAACCTGGGGTCAGGTTTAAACTCCAGGGGGGGTTGTGACGTAGGTGGCGATCGAGCGCGCGCTAATTAAGTGGGGAGAGACAGAGGTACGAACGATGATGGATTGAATGGATTAAGAAAGAAGGTGATAGGTAATGAATGAGTGCGGAAGGTGAAATGCAGAGTGTGCTGATATAGGTAAGCTATAGTATTGTACGGTATAGGGAAATATATAATAATTATGACACTCATGTGAATTATTAAGAGAAGAGGAGCTAACCCCCTGCACCCCAGTAAGACCCTGAAGGGCATAAGGCCCAAAAGGTGCGACAATATGAATAATATATTATCTATCCAGGAATCCGACCGGGTGGAGAGTTCAACGGAAATCAACATTGTTTTCAGATGAGGCATTCATTCTGAACACTCTTTGATGTTTCATGATTGATTGTGGCAAGAACTTCGAATTTTAGGGTCCAAATTGCAGCCGCATGTTTTCCCAGGAGAAGCAGCGCTATAACTCACCTGCAAATGCCGTTACCAGTGCTACGGAAAACAGAGCGAAGACAATTGTCTGTTCCCGATTGGTCCAAGTTTTGTATCGTTGGTTACGGACATTTTCAGACCAGCGAGAAAGCTGGTTCTCTCTCAGGAACACTCAATTCTAATCCCTCCATCGATCATTCAGGTGACAATTAATCATGGAATATCAAAGAGTGTTCAGAATGAATGCCTCATCCGAAAACAATGTTGATTTTCGTTCAATTCTCCACCCGGTCGGATTCCTGGACAGATCAATTCATTATGTCACTTTTGATGCCACCCTATATTTTGGATGTTGGTCTTGGGTCGATTTTGTTTATTGAGTTTTCTTACCTAAGGCTTCGGCTTCACTATGAGCCTTGGATTCAGAAAATTGGTGGAGAAGGGAAAATGGTATCACCAGAAGACAAAAAAGTCGTCTTTTTGATACCACCCTGTAAATAAAAGAGAAAGAGAGATAAATCGAAAACGTTTCGAGGTATGAACTTTAGCTACATGCCATTGATATTAAAATTCAGAAAAAAAACAGTTTGATTTCAAATGGGAGTATGTCAAACTTTATAAATGTTGTACTAATTTCTTCAACACCCTGTAGAGACTCAAGTTGACATTTATCTATCTTCGAATTGATACGATTTTATACCAAGAGAATTGAGCTCCCAAATGCTCCAAGCAGAGAGGAAATTGTTTAAACCAATCGGGAGTTCTCTTGTTTTGAAAAAGGGTGAAATTTGGAGTACGACAATAATTTCGTTGCGTGTTTAGTATCGAGATTTTGACTTGAAAGTCAAAGTTTCGAGATACAAGTCGTAATTGGTCGTATTTTAAGTCGAAGTTTTTCTGTGGTGAAGGTCGAATGTTTGTTCCAAAAGTCGGGATATCAAGTGTGAAGTCAAAGTGTCCGTCATTTGAAGTGTGAAATTTCAGTCGAGATTGTGAATGTGAAGTCAAGATCTTTTGTGTTCAAAGTCGAAGTTCTGACTTAGAAGTCGACGTTCCTTGTGTTGAAAATCGAAATTTTGTTGTTGAAGTGTGAATCACGTTTAGAAAATCGAAATTTCGATCAAGACTTAGAAGTCGACGTTCCTTGTGTTAAAAATCGAAATTTTGTTGTTGAGGTGTGAATCACGTTTAGAAAATCGAAATTTCGATCAAAAGTCGAAGTTTTTCGTGTTTGAAGTCAAAAAATTTCTTTGAGTTTGGATTCGAAGTTTTCCGTTGTAGATGTCGAAATGCAGGTGCTAGGACAATAATTCTTCGCAAGCATTGCGCCCGCACATGACCGGGCTTATAGGAGCTCTGAAAAGCACTCCAAGACACAAGGGGGTTCAGCAAGACTCGGAATCCTACAATGTAGACACAAGGGAGGATAGGGCTCTGAATATCACAAGAAGACTTGGCAGGGCACACTAGGGCCCTCAAAGATACCTTAAGACACAAGGGGGCTAGCAGGGCTCAAATCGCCACAATGTTGCAATGTAGCCAAGACAAAAGGCTGGATAGGGCTTCGAATAACACAAAAAAGCATGAGGGACTCAATGAGACTCCAAGCAAGATTAGAAGACACAAATGGTGTTCAGCTGGGCCAACAACAGACCAAGAGAGGTGTTACGGCTGAAATTTCATTTGGGGTTTGTTTACTTCTGGGTGACCTTTGGTGTTCTCAGCGATTAAAATTGGCGTTCAAACAGCTGATCGAACAATACCTGAGAGCGATGACCACGCATCTTATTCGTCTTCGACGCTGGCCCTTTAGGCGGAACGAAGAGAACCGTATGCGGCAAGAAATAGGTGCGAGTGTGCTATCATGCCTTCTCCTACAATAGTCGGTAGGTACCAACTTCCGCACCTCTTCGTTTGAGCGGCGATGGACTTCCCCTCTCGTAATTACCACGTGTAATTGGAAAATATCGGTAATCCAGAGTCATCCAGGGTTGATCGGGGTTTTTCATCCCCCTGAAACGGTTGGTCGTATCGTTTTCTCTCGTTTACTGTGTGTTGCTTCGTATATTTTTGTTGTTTAGTCCGTCCATTTTTGGATATTTCTAAAGGTGGGCATTGTCTTGGATTTGAAATGGACGTTGGAGAGGGGAATTTGATAAGAGAAACGTTATTATTTCTGTCGAGTAATCGAGTGGTGTGTGCTGGAGATTTTGGAAAAGCGCTAATCGCGGATTTAATCAGCCACCACTTTCCGATTAAAAGATCATCGCAGACTCGATCGCAGATTTATTTATTATTCTTTGAGGCCACACAACAACCGTCGTAAGTTTGTTTTTGATGATTTCTCTGAATAGCCTCTCATGATTATTTTCTTCAGGGCCTCCATTTCTTCATCCGTCCAGTTATCCATTTCGGATGCTTTGAATGTTTTTCTTTGTCCGTCCCAACATCTTCTTCATCGGATAAATTGGGGTGCTTCTTCACTGGTGTGGATTCCTCAGCTGCTCCGTAAATCCATCAATAGCTGCATCTGTGACTTCACCGCCACTTTTTGTGCTTTCATCAAACCTCGTGTTGTCTGGAGAGAAGTGCCCAGTCTTGTGTTTCTGGTACAGCCACACCCAGTGTCTGTCTGTCCAGTCTGGAAGAACCCTCGATGGGAACCCGAGGCGAAAGTTAGGTGATAGAATAAGTTGTCGGTTGATGTCCAGATTATGGAAATTGCCAAACTACAGCACGTCGCAAACTTATAATTGTGAATTGTGAAACTTATTATTATTGTGAATTTCATAGCCTTCAGCTCTAAAAGCCTTCAGCCTTCTCAATTTTCATTATTAATTTTTTTCCAGTAATTCAAATACCAAATTCTTTATCATTCATTATCTCCATTTGTTAGTTTTTTTTTCTTTATTTTGTCAAATAAGCTTACGTCCAGGAAAAGCAACGCACACAAGTTCTCAGGCAGAGTAGTGATTCACTACCTGTGGATTTTTGTGGAGATTGCGGGTGCCTGGTTAGATCGTGCAAGACAGGACCGGATTTGGGGTGAATAGGGCCCATTGTTAGCGACCCCCCATTTCTCTGTGCACGGATAGTTGGGTAGGTAGGCTAGGCTAGAATACCATCCTTTTCCTTGCTGCGTTCTGGCCGCTCGCGTTGATCCATCAGATCCCTCTCTTTTGTTTCCTATTTGTTTTACTTGATTGTTTCTTTTCTTTTGGACGCCCGCTTAACAGTATTGCTATTTTTCCTTGAACTTAACTAACTTTCATATTTCTCAATCTATCTAATTGTTACTTTCTCACTATTTAAAACTTGTCATTTCTATTTCATTTAATTGGCTTCAAATATACTTCAGTACCTCTCAACTATTTTTTTTTATTTTGCGTTCTATTCTGGATCCATGATATGCCAGCAACCGGACCTCACGAACCCCTAAAGAATCTCAACCGGGTTACGCAATTCGGGGCGTAACAGAGGATAGGGCTGTGAATATCGCAAGAAGGACTGATGTAGCTCACTAGGGTTCCAAATGACACTTGAAGGCACAAGGGGGCCTATAGGGCTCCGATCAACACATGAAGACACAAAAGAGTTGACTAGAGCTCCCAAACAAAGCCGGGTTAAAAAGGGACTCTACAGGGCTACAAATGACACATAAAGACACAGGGGGGGCTTAATAGGGCTCTGAGAAAGCTGAAAAGGCACAAGGGAGCTTTCTAAGATGCCTGAAATATCGAGAGGTCAGAAGGGCGTCACCGGGGCTCCAAACAATAATGGTAGACACAAGAAGGTTCATTAGAGCTCCAAACGATACTTGATGATACAAGGAGGCTCAGCAGGGTTTAAGACGCTTTAATTTAAATACAAAAAGATTATTATAACTGGAAAAAAGCTTGGCGGGGCTCACTAGGGCTTCAAATGAACATTGAGACACAAAGGGAGCTAGGAGAGCTCTGTATAACTTTGATCAACACATAAAGACTCATAGGAGCTAACTAGAGCTTCGAAAACTAACACAATGTGAAAAGGGGCTCAGCAGAGCTACAAATGAAACATATCTATATGTATAAAGACACAGGGGGGCCACATTGGGGCTGAGAAACCTAACAAGGCACAAAGGAGCTTTTCGTGATTCCAGAAACTTCGAGAAATCAGAAGGGAGTCACCTGGTCTGCAAACGTGATTGAAGACACAAGGGGGCTCAATAGGGCTCCAAACGATACTTGGAGATACAGAAGGGCTCAGTGAGGCTTGAGACGCTCCATTGTATACACAAGAGAGGAGAGGCCTCTACAAATCGGACGAAGGCCTGGCGAACTTTGATCAACACACATTAAGACTAAAAGAAGCTAACTAGAGCTTGGAAAATTGACGCATTGTGAATTGGGGCTAAGCAGGGCTACAAATGAAACATAAGACACAGGGGAGCCACATAGGGCTCTGAGAAGCCTGACCAGGCACAAAGGAGCTTTCTAAGATTCCAGAAACTTCAAAAAATCAAAAGAGTGGCAAACGATTATTGAAGTTACAATGGACTCGATAGGGCTCCAAACGATACTTGAAGAGACAAGGGGGATCAGCAAAGCTTTAAATGCTTCGATGTAGACACAAGATAGGATAGGGCTCTGTAAATCGCAAGAAGGCCTGGCGGGCCCACAAAGGCCTCAAATGATACTCAGAGACACAAAGGGAGCCCTGTAGGACCTCAACCAAAAGATGAAGGGTCACGGGAGCTGACTGGAGATTTTAAAACTAAAGCGATGGAAAAGGAGCCCCACAGAGCTACAAAGGAAACATAAAGACACAAACGGGGCGACATAGAACTCTGAGAAATCTAAGAATGCACAATAAACATTTTCAAACTCCTGATGGTTCAAGAAGTCTGAAGGAGGTCACCAGGGCTGCGAACGTTAGCTGACGACACAAGAGGGCTCATAAGGGCTTCAAACGGTACCTAGAGACACAAGGGAGCCCTCTGGATATCGACCAACACACAAAGACTCACAGGAGCTAACTGGAGGTTTCAAAACTGAAGCAATAAAAAAAAGACTCAGCAGGGTTACAAATGAAACACGAGATCACAGAGGGGCACATAGGGCTCCGAGAAACCTTAGAATGCACAAGGGAGCTTTTGAAAATTCCAAAAACTCCAGGGAAATCAGAGGAGAGTAACCAAGGATGACAACGATAATAATTGACGTCACAAGAGGGCTCATGAGGACTCCAAACGATATATGAAGATACAAAGTTGGTTCAACGGGGCTTGGAATGCTCCGATGTAAACTTGAAGCAGGATAGAGCTTTGAAAATTGCAGGAAAGTCTGCCTGACTCACTGTGGCTCCAAACGACACTTTGAGGCACAAGTGGAGCCAGTAAGATTTCGATCAACGCAAGAAGACACATATGATTCAACTATAGAGCTTTGAAATCTGATGCAAGATACAAAGGAGCTCAGCAAGGCTCCAATTGCGACAAGAGGACAAGAGGGCCTGATAGGGCTCTAAAAAACCGTCCAAGGGATTAGAGCGAAGCAAATCTTCAGAAAATTTTGAAATATCCAAAGAGGTTCACCAAAAGGTTCAGGCTTGTAGCTTCGAAAGCTCGTAGCTTCGAAAGTCTGTAGCATCGAAAACCACATCTTAAGAGGATCGTAGCTCCGAAAGTTTGTAGCACCGAAAGTTTGTACCATCGAAAGGCTGTAGCATCGAAAGGTTGCAGCATCGAAAATCATAGCTTAGGAGGGTCGTGGCTCCGAAAGTTTGTAGCACCGAAAGTCTGTACCTTCGAAAGGCTGTAGCTTCGAAAGTCTCTCTCGATGAAAAACGCGCGCAACCTACGACTCGAACACTTCCGAGCGCCGGAGTCAGTTGGGATATAAACCGATTCTTTTTTCACGCTGAATGTGTATGGTCCTGCTAGGAGTGCTAGGTGTGACTTCTTTCTGTTAGATGGCACTTCAATGCTCAGTTAATGGAAAAGTTGTTTCGGGAATATGACGGGTTGGTAGATAATGATAAAATTCATAACGCAGAGAAGAGAATTTATCTCACTTTGTGATTGTGTTACATTCAAGTAGAAGCTCATAAGTACTTTGAAAATAGTATTAGTATATGTACAATAAGCAAACTAAAAAACATCGGTTTCCATCAAAAACACTTTTCCAAGTTTGACATTCACAGGTACCTACAGGATGACCTGCACACATAGATGTGTTCTCGAGCATTGAAAGACATTTTAGGTATCTACCGTCAATCTTATTATTTTGAAGAACGTTTCAGCCTAGTTTATCTTGGGCGGACTCAAATGCTGAAGCTTAAAATGAAATTTATGAATTTCGGGTAGGTTTACCTTGATAATAATAAATGATAGCGCATCGAAGAAAAAATATTTCACTCTGTGACTGTGTCACATTTGAACTAGAGTTCATACTCTGAAAATACTATTATCTAAGAAGCGAGCTCAAAAACAATATCAAAAACACTGTCAACCAGGTTTGACATTCACAGGTACAGGATGACCCAAACACAACAGATGTGTTTTTAGGCATTCAAGAGTGTCTGAAAATTCAGTCAAAAAAGCGCCAAAACACACTCTTTGAATATGTGTCATTGGGAGGAGTGAAATAGGTATTTTATAGAATGTACCATAGAACAATCAAATTCTGGTTGACCTGCGAACTTCTAAAGTCAAGCAGTGAAACTCTCACTCAATAATGGATGGCAGCATATTTTCGTGCACCATTAAAGGATGATCCCGTCGTCCTATTAAAATCGAATAGCATCAAAAGTAACATCCAAAAGACAAACCCGCAGCAATAAATATTCTCACAAACATAACTTGAACAATGTGATTTAACAAGTACCTAGTGTCAGTTTCAAGTCGCTGGCAAAAGTGTGAACATTGCGAACAATTCGTTGGCGAGTTACGATAGCGCAATTTCTTTCAAGAGAATAAGTAGGTACTGAAGGTGCGTTCAGTCAGCTTATTTAGCCGCAATTTTTAATTTCAGTCGTTTTAATTTTAGTTTTAAAATTGAAACTTGCGGCTAAATAAGCTGACTGAACGCACATCAAGTATATAGTTGTATATATGGATAGTAGAAGTGAAGAGTGTGAAGTGCAAAAATTGGAAAATGTGGCGAATTGAAGTAACAAATATACTCAAAGGACTATAATGGAAAAACTTATCCAATCCTATTGAATAATGCACGCATTATCACGCGCATACATGCCAGCATTTTTCAAAAAGACTGGATAAAGCCCTGCAGTATTCTACTCGCGGGTACCGGGTAATGGCTATTACTCATTCAGATGCTTCACGACACTCGCCAAGGCTCGTGTCGGCAAACTGCATCCTCATGAGTAAGAAGCAATCATTACCCGCTTGTTGAATAATATATCTACTATAACAACATTATCGCAATATGCATAAATACACCTCTAACTATGTTCTTTACCAAGTGGCTTCGCGGGATCGCGGGAGCAAAGCAAGCCTAGAATTTGTTGGCATTGCATTTGGATTTTTGGTGAAAAATCTTCAGCCTTGTAAGCTGATCCAAAGACCGGCAGGAAAGATTCTAGGCAAGATGCCTTTGTTTCTGCTTCAGGCATTTGCATCAAACCTTGAAATAAATGTTAGTGTTGAAAAAAGATTGCTCTTAACACCCTTCTGTTTTTGCCTTAATAATGCCTGAATGTGACAAAAATCGGATTTACTGTCCTAAGATGACCTTTTTAACGGCCTAGAATAGGCCTTTCCAGTTTTTTGGTGGCAATAATTCACAATGTTGAGAAATATCTCCATTGTTTGACTTGTTTCGTTCAAACTGTGTAGGAAAATTGATTTTCAACACTAATATCAATTTATTCGCCCCCATTTATTTAAAAATTAATTCAAGTATTGTCTATTTCAGGTGGTCATTGCCTATTTCAGGCTGTTATGTTAAGTACAACTTTTATTCACCAAAACAATGTAAACGTAACATCTTAATGTCCGCTTTTTAACTGAATGAGATCTGGTCTTGACGTAAAGACCGGATTCTTAGCAAAATGGCTTCCGATTTTTGTTTCGACGATTTGCATGAGAGTTAGAAATACACTCTAGTGTTGAAAATGATAGCTTTTGGAACCCGTTTATTCTTGTCTAATTGCCCAAAACTATTAGGTACAGGTGATCACGCGAGAATTTGCTTCCCTGCTGGAGGTTTCCCCTTTGGAATAATTTGGAAGTGAAAAAACTTATCCTGAACAATTTTTTCCGTAGATTTCCAAATTGTAAACTGAAATTTTTTTACAACCCATAATTTACAGGGTGTCGCAAAAAAATTCACTCATTCGGAATCGATGCAGATTTTTATTCTGAATACAAATATATTATTATCATAGTTTGAAGTTATCACACTTGGTACAGGGTGATCACGCAAGAACCCCCCTACTAAAGGAATGATCTTTGAGATAATTTGGGGGGGGGGAGGAACTTATCTTGATCAATTTTTTCCGTAGATTTCAAAATTGGAAAATTTTGAGTTTTTACAGCCTGCAATATACAGGGTGTCGCGGAAAATTGTTTTGTTTGTGCGACACCCTGCATATTTTAATTTGGAATCGATGCAGTTTTTTCATCCTGAATGAAATGATAATTATAATTCATGGTGTGGAGTTATGATCCGCGACCAATTGTCAATTTTTTTTCTTTGTTTCAGAATGAACCAAAGTCGACTTTTCATTTCAGAAAATTATGTCTACCCGGTAATTACATTATGAATCATAGTGGTCGGTTGATGCTTGAGTTTTTGAGAGAATAATATCTCAGAAAAAAAAGTTCCAAACCAAATTTGAAAAATCTTATATCCAAATAAAATTAGGTCAAGGTCAGTTTCATGGGATTTTTGTACATTTTTCCACACTTTGCCTCCAGAAATGACCTCACACATTGATATATAATTGTATTCGGAATGAAAAACTGCATCGGTTCTCAAAATTAAAATATACATAGTGTCGCAATAGCAAAAAAAAATTGCGACACCCTGTTTAGATAAGATAAGGACGTGAACAATGAATAGAGGCAATGATAATTAATGAGTACTCAACATTTATCAACATCGCCTACCCCATGACAGGGTGTCATGTGTTTAATCTTGGAAACTGAAGCAGCGGATATGTCATAAAAAAAGAAGGGCCCTTTTATCATAAACTTTTTCTCAAAAACAAATAATAAGAGAAATATTGCCCCCTTTAAAGTTATAGAATTGGAGAACCGGTTTTTCTGCCTAATTTTTGGAAAGTTCAACCGATTTTGTTCAAATTTAGAACGAAGTTCAACAAAATAAGTCTCTATCGAACAATATAATCATAATCTATTAAACATTTTTAGGGGTGAAGATAGTCGGGGGTGCCCTCTCCTTTTCCCCCTATTTTTCACACCCTTGGATATTTTTGGATGAAAAAAAAATCAATTTTTGAATTTTACGTTCATTTTAGAAAATAAACTTACTCTTGCAAAATTTGGATTCAAGGCTTGATTTTTGAGATATTTGAGTTTAAAACTTTGAAAAACACCTCAAAATCTCCACTTTCAGAAGCTCAAACAATTTTCCCCTGGAAACTTCTTGTTTCTCAGAAAAAAAAAGGTGGTTTACTTACTTAGAAGATCTATTTTAGCTAGTGAATAAGTTTCAAATCCAAATACCTATCTCGAAAACTATCTGATAAAATATTGTTATTTACCTGGTATTATGACAATCTTTCCTGTTGAGGCTGTATTCGCAGCACTGTCAAAGTATCTTCAATATTTCTCCCTCAAAAATGAAGATCAAAACCCAGTTTGTTTTTAATACGGAGTACTGATTGGGTTAGAGAAAGAAATGCATAGCGGTTTTTCAGTTATGTGAAAAAAATATTTTTTTCTTTCTTGGTTACAACTTTTTTCAAAAAATGGTATTCAATTTTCAACGTCTCTCAAAATTATGAATCACTTGATTGATTCTGTTGGGTGGTAGATTTCGTGAATACATTGTCATTATTATTATTATGAGATTTGTTCAAGAGTTTAGTATTCTTCTTCTTCATATAGTTAAGATATCGGATTGTGGAATAACTTTCGAATACTCGTTTATTTTTGGTTAAAATGGGATCGACCGCATTGTTCATAAATGATTATTTGAAGAACAATAAATTGATTCATGTATCTATTATCAATCTAAAACGGTTGATGATTTTTTCGTTTGTGAAAAAATGTCCCAGCCTTAAACTTCATGAGGATAATCCGATTTTTGACCATTGGTTTTTTGCCGTAAACTTGTTTATATTCGCCATATTTTCCAGTTTTTGCACTTCACATTCTTATTTATCCTATGCATCAATACAACTATATACCTACTTTAGTACTTATTAAGGAATTGCGCTAGTGTAACTCACCAACGAATTGTTGTTCACAATGTTCGCATTTTTGCCTGCGACTTGAAACTGACACTACTTGTTGAATGAAATTGTTTAAGTTATGTAATTCGTTTGTATTTTCGTCCTATTCAATTGGATGATATTATGGTTCGGCGAATTTTGAGGGTTTAAGGACAGTGAGTAAAATTTTTTTCTATGTTAACGCACAACGTTTCGCCCCTAATTTGGAGCTTCCTCGGGTGCTAGAAGTTACGTATATTGAAGTGAGAAATAAAATATAAAAATACAAGAACTTACGGTTAGCGATGATTGTTATTTTATGAAATTTTTTTTCATTTAAAAGTTTCAAAGTGTAAAAGACACATATTCAGAGCATGGATTCAGAGAGTGTGCTTTGGCGGTTTTTTGACTGAATTTCTCGGCACTATATATCCTGTACCTGTAAATGTCAATCCTGGTCGAGAGTGTTTTTGATATTGTTTTTGAGCTCGCTTTTCAGATAATAATATTTTCAGAGTATGGGCTTTAGCTTAAATGTGACACAATCACAGAGTAAACATAATTTTTCTTCGATGCGCTATCATTTATTATTACCAATGAGGTACTTACCTACCTCCAAATTCTTAAATAGCGTTTCATTTCGAGCTTTATCATTAGAGTCGGCTCAGGATAAACTAGGCTGAAACGTTCTTCGAAATGATTAGGTTGAAGGTAGATACCTGAAATGTCTTTCAATGCTCAAAAACACAACTGATGTGTGCAGGTCATCAAGTTTGCCATCTTGGTTTTTAAGTTTGCTTATTATTGTATATAATACTATTTCCAAAGTACGTACGAGCTTCTTCTTGAATGTTACACAATCACAGAGTGAAATAAACTTTCCTCTCTGCGTTATGAATTCTTTTTCTAACCTTATTTGCCAACCCGTCATATTCCCGAAGCAACTTTTCCTTCAACTGAGCATGAAGTGCCATCTAACACAAAGAAGCCACACCTAGCACTCTTAGCAGGACCATACACATTCAGCGTGAAAAAAAGAATCGGTTTATATCCCGACTGAATCCGGCGCTCGTAAGTGTTCGGGTCGTAGGTTGCGCGCGTTTTTCATCGGGAGAGACTTTCAAAGCTACAGCCTTTCGAAGGTACAGACTTTCGGTGCTACAAACTTTCGGAGCTACGACCCTCCTAAGATGTGATTTCGATGCTACAGACTTTCGAAGCTACGAGCTTTCGAAGCTAAAATTTCTAAGCTGTGATTTTCGATGCTGCAACCTTTCGATGCTACAGCCTTTCGATGGTACAAACTTTCGGTGCTACAAACTTTCGGAGCTACGACCCTTCTAAGATGTGATTTTCGATGCTACAGACTTTCGAAGCTACGAACTTTCGAAGCTAAAAGCTCGCACCATTTGGTTCACAATGTTGAGATTTCAACTGCAAAGTGTTCAAGTGAAAAACATTCAGTTCAAACGTTAATTGCTGTAAGCCTCACTCCCAATAACTTGATTCTCTAGGTTGGTACTCGGGTTGAAATGAACGTTGTCGCAACGTTCTTTTAGAATGTCATTCCCAACGTTTTGTTCAAACATTGATTGTAACATTGTTGAAACGTTGCTTTGCGTGACATCTTTGGGTTAAATTGACGTTTAAAACAACTCGAATCCAACGTACGGTTTTGAAATTGAAATCATGTGTTTTGAACGTTTGTGTGTTTACTGGGGACGTCATGTTTTCAACGTTCGGTTACCAACCTGTATCAAAGCTGCATTTCATTAACAAAGCTGCTCACTTGATGAGCGTGATCCGATCTAAAGTAAATATAAGGGCTTCTTGAAAACCTCGCTCACGATCCCACGCCTCGAGCTAATGAAAGCTCCGCAAAGCTCCCGGATTAGCCGTCATCGACGATGCACACTGGGAAATGAGCGAGAAAATAAGCTCGAAATATTTCAAGACAGAACGCCTGCAGTTTCCAGAGCATCCCTCTCATTAATATCGACAGGAATAAAGGATCATTATTGACGGGAAAGCACCGGCGGCCTTGCCCCGAAACGCGGCCCTCTTGCAGAGCGATGGGCTGTAATAAAACGTAATCCTGATCGCGTAATAAATTTCGCATTGAATCCCATGCCCGGCGTTATTATGTTTAATAAATATTAATATATAAAACCGAACTGATGGTCTGGTGGCCGCCTGGCCCAGACTATAAAATACACGGAACTGTTACGATTGATCCGTCACGATGTATAAGCATAAATACAAATCCCCTGAAATATTGCATGGAATTATACGAACGCTGCAAAATACCCGAGGCTGCAATATTTATATCATAAAACACGGCGCGCTGATTAAATAGATATATGAACAAATAAATAAAATAATGGATAACGCAAATTATTGCTTGAAATACTGGTATTTATTATATGTGTTACTCGACAAGCAACAGGTTGGTGTTAAGCTCTTTTTTATATTTATGCGATAAAGCGAAATTTTGGGATTGCTTCGGCTACAGCTACTACTACCACCGCTTGATAATGAACGAAAACCCTTGTCGCCCATAAATCTTGCACAGTGGATTTCGAGGAAATTGGCTTAAACCTCCAGCCACGGCATCCCCCCGAAATGTCGATTAATTTTTTATCATAATCTTCACATTCAAAAGCTCCAACCAGGCTCACCAACAAGGGCAAATTAACAGCCCCTTTCCGTACACGAGAGCTCAGTTAAGGGAAATTGAGCGAAACAGAACCGTTGTGCATTATAAATCAAAAGTTTCACCGGGCCGCAAATTGTTTCCGATCCGGTCCTGGAAATTGCTTTTGGGAACTCGATATTTCCGCGAGAGCTTTGGCGCAAAGCCGGCGGCCACCGTCACACGGGAATGCGCCGCAGCCCCGGCAAATTGCAACGAATTTGAAAATATGAGGTCTGCGCGAAACTATCGGAAACGGCCGAAAGCTCTCCGCCGATAATTGAAGTTATATTTTTCTGATGCGGCTTTGTTCGGTTATTTACCGAACGTCGCAGCGGATGCAAACAAAGCGAAAGAAAAACTCGGTGTTTTCCAGCCGGCATGCATGATGATGGAAGAACGGCATCCGTCATCGCGAGGGGTGAGGGTAATTATGTATATTTTCACCTGTCACGCGTGTCGGGCGAATGCGCGGCAGTTTTTCCGAATGAGAGGGTTCTCGGAAAACAAACGTATCAATTTGGAATGCTTAAGTCGCAAGGATTGTTTTTCGCCCCATTAGTTATTGCTCGAAAGCCGAAGCCCGTTCCAGTTCATTCTGGGATTGTCTGCGGGATGTAATCGGATTATTCTACAATTTTGCTCATCAGTAGACACGGGCATGGTCGTCCGATGAGTGTTCCTTTACTTTTCAAGAATGAGGGGAACAGGCACATCTTTTATCATGCCATGTTGTGTTGTGGAGAAGTTCTCTTTTCGAGAGACATTTTCAAACATTTGTACAACCGTCCACAAGATTTGAATTGTCACTTATGAGGAAGAGTAGTATTCAGTGGAAAATAACTGAAAAAAAGATTCTCTCCAGAGCGCTCCTCTCCTTGAACAATCCTGGTCACGGCACCACTTTTGAAAGATAGGTGTTGCGGCGCGAAACCGAACTATACAAAGAAACGAGCAAAGTGGACTGTATAACTTAACTAAAACTTACCTTATGGCCCGTTGGCGTACATCATTCTAGGGCGTTGATGTTAAGGGATGAGAACAGAAAGTATCATCAAGGCACCTACCTCCACGTTCCATGGAACCATAAAGTTTTTCTTTTTCTACGCACACAAATGGCTATGAAGTCATAATTTTGTGAAACCAAAATTGAAATTAGGAATTTTATGCCATTGTCGGGAAGGGTTTAGGTTGACCCTTCCTGACTTTCTTGGAGGCTGGTGTTTGCAAGCAGGGTGGAAGGTTTGGAAGACCACACGGTAAAGTTTTACATCGTTTTATTAACACACATTTTAATTTCACACCGCCACCCGAGACGACATGAAGATAAGCTCGAACACAATCCGTATAAAAATAAAGTAATAATAAAATGAACAATTAATTATTAATTTAGACGTCGACGGGCATAGCGGCCTGCCGCAATTACAAAAATGAATTCGATGAAGAGCTATGGATACTTCTAGATTTATAGGCAACGGGAGACATCGTAGACCAATCAGATTGATGCCCGTTTCCTGGTGCTGGTGAACTTAGTGCCACACGAGACCTAAACTGCAAAGCGCATCGTTTGCAGTATCAGCATTTCCTGTGACACCTCGTTCTTTTTGCTGAAGACGATTAATGATTTATTATAATTTATACCTAATAAAATAATTCGTACTCATGGGATGAGCCTTTCCCTACGGCCCTTCTGTCATGTTCTTGACACTATACCGCACTAGTCCAACCATATCTACCAACTGATAATGTTTTTCTTTCTGTAATTTATAGAAGTCAGTGGCGTAACCATCAACCCCGGCCTTGAAAAGTCCCTTTTAAGTTCACAAATAAATGAAAAGAAAAGAAAATGACCACTAACCATAATGAATATAAGAAAAGAGAATTACTACTAACTATACAGGGTGGCCCATTGAAAACGAAAATGACGAAATGACCAGCAGACATTTTTTTGCAAAAAATGCAAAAACAGATCAATTTCATCATTGAGAGGGACATCTTTTATGACCAATCTCACTCTTGCATTGTTTCATCCCTTTGCGCTGTGATGACAACCCCTGAAATGTTAGCAGAGATGATAGGGCAAGTGGCACCTCATGTGAAAGGTCTTGCTTCCCTGAATCCAGTGCATTAGTTTTTTTGAAGTTTCATGAATTAATCAACAAAAAATTTGAATCTTCCGACATGCGAAATAAATCCGATATTCCACAATATTTGGGAATGAAAAATCGAAAAACGCTTGGACAGGTTTATTTTAATTTCAAGGGACTACTTTTATTGCCATTTGTCTATATTGTCACTACAACCCTTGAGGTGAAGGGCGAACCACCCTTCGAATTTTGAAATAAAAATATAGGTCTGATGAAAAGATCAGTTTCATCAAATCAGATGTTCAAATTGTTCACCACCAAGCAGAGTTGTTTTGATTCCTTATTGCATTCAAGACTGAAAGGGTGCTTCACCCTATACTTAAAGGATTGAACTGTCAATGTTAATGGATAGCAATAAAAGTAGCAACCTTGAAACTAAAATTAACCTGTCCAAGCGTTTTTCAATTTTTCATTCCTGAATGTCTTGAAATATCGATTTATTTCGCATGTTTGAAGCTATGACTTTTTTGTTAATTAATTGATAAAACTTCAAAAAAATTATTGCACTGGATTCAGGGAAGCAAGACCTTTCAAATGAGGTGTCACTTGCCCTATCATCCCTATTCACATTTCAGGGGTTGTCATCACAGCGCGAAGGGATGAAACAATACGGGAGTGAGATTGGTCATAGAAGATGTCCCCCTCGATGATGAAATCGATCTGTTTTTGCATTTTTTGAGGAAACATTTTTGCTGGTCACAATCCCGTCTGTTTCGTTTTCAATGGGCCACCCTGTATACATACAGGTAATCCAAAAGTCCGGAATAAAACTCATAATTTTATTTCCATATTTATTTCGGAGAAAACGTTTGAACCGGTCGATTTCTAAAAACGGTAAGCCGTTTTTTCATGACACGTGTCATGTTCTACCGTCAACCCTCTAACCCCAAGCCACCCTTAGTATTTTTTTTTTTCAAATGGCACCCTATGGCTTGTGGGGGCTCGTTGGAAAGCTTGTCAAAAACTCTATTCAGATCTATCTATCTATCCAGACTGATTTTTTATCAAGGAATAAAGGAAGTTTGAGTCCCCACGTTCAACCAATACGAGAGAAATCGTTTTCTCCTCTAGAGATATTTCTTTTCCAGATTCGAAAGGATGAAGTGGCCAATCACTGGGGTCGAAACCCAGCCATGATGGTCCAGAAAATCAAACTTCATTTTTGACAAAATCAGTAGAAGTTTGACCTCGAGAAAGACAAACCGCCACGTTTTTTGTTCCGTCAATATGGCGCCAATTTGACGCAGGCACTTGATCCTGAATTTTTGTGACCCTATTCGCCACAAAAGTTTTCCAACGACACGGAGATAAGCCAACTAAGCACTATCATAGAATCGATGAAAGCAGAAATTCGTTCAATGGGAAAACAAGCCTGATATGTCTTCACAACAAAATTCAATAATTTGGATAACAATAGAGCGGCACAAAGCTCCAATCTAAGAACTAAAATTGATTTTATGGGAGAAACTTCACTCTTTAAACAAATCAGGGACACTACAACAGAATCTTTTTTTGATCCCGAAAATAAACTACGGTACCATAGCCGTCCTCACTAGCAACCGCGAAACCAACTAACACAGCACTATCATTGAGAAAAACTCCTAAATGGCGAGAGATATGCAGATCGGATAGCACAAGTAATTCATCCCTAAAAATCAACCCCAATTTCTCGAAAGCAACGAAAGGACATCCGTCCCAATTCAAATTAAATTCCCACATCTCCTTTATAAGCAACTTTGCGAACAATGTGACTGGTCCGAAGAGACCTAGAGAATCGAAAATTCTAACAACCAATGACAAAGTTCCGCGCTTTGTTCCCTCAGTAGAAGGTATCGAAATTTGGAATCGGAAAACATCTTCGGGCGGAAACCATTGTAAACCCAGAATTTCCAGAGAATCATTGTCAAAATTGATATTCTGATTTTTTCGAATGTTTTGAGGAATGATCTCAAACAACCCTTTGCAGTAGGTAGACCATTTTTTCAAACTCAAACTCCCGGCTTTGAAGCATCCTATCAATTGCTGATATAATCTTTGAGCTTGGGACACAGTGGGAAAGTCACTACAAACAATATCGTCCATGTACAAATCGGTACCTATAGCCTCGCAAGCCGAAGGAAAGTTTTTTGCTTCATCTGAAGCCAATTGTTGCATGGTATCCAATGCTTAAAAAGGGGGATCTAGTGATACCAAAAACTACGCAATTTATTTCATAAATTGAAAGAGGTTGATTTGAAGGGAGTTCCCACAAAATTTGTTAGAATTTTCGATGTTCTTCAATCATATTTATTTGCCTGTACATCTGGCGCACATCACCTGTCAAAGCTACCGAAAAGAGTCTGAAGTTCAGAAGAAGTGGAAAGAGATCAGTCTGCAATTTTGGCCCCGAATAAAGCACATCATTGAGCGGATTTCCACGATCTGTTACGGCACTAGCGTTGGATACAACTCGCAAGGGGGTACCAGTGCTTTCTTTAAACACGGCATGATGCGTCAAAAAATAACCAGCGTCGAAATTGGCAACTTTGATCAAGGTCATGTGACCCTGATCCAAGTAATCTTGAATCACGTTGTTGTATGAATCACAAAAATCAGGACATGCTCCTAATTTTCTTTCTAATGACAAAAATCCACGGTGAGCGGCGTCATACGACGTTCCAAAATTGCCAAGATCTTCCTTGGAAGGAAGAGCCACAGAATATCGACCAGTTGTGTCTGTCTCTAAAAAAGTAGATTTGAAGATATTCTCAGACATGACATCTTCAGGGGTTTGAACTTTAATGCTCACAACATCCTCTAATTCCCAAAATCCCCGCACAGCATTTTCTATCCAACTTGTGATTGCACAAAATGAATGAGAAACCTTTGGACCAGACGCTGTGGAGGCACTACCCATGACTACATAGCCCACGCTAGTCCGCCAAGCGACAGGGGTCTGATCACTTCCGGTCACTCTTTGTGAACCCATATTATGAGGGAAAAGCTCAGCACCAATCATTCCGTCCACCTCTCCAGGAATATGAAATGATTCATCTGCCAAAGGTAGATCTTGAAGATATTGCAGAGATTGCAAATTGACAGGAGCCGTTGGTAATTTCTCAACAATACTATCGATAAGAAATACTCCCATGGAATACTCCTGAGAATCAATTCAAGAGCTGAAGGCTACACGTGACTGACCTCGGATGCTTTGAGCATCATCTCCAATACCT
This sequence comes from Anaspis maculata, assembly GCA_949128115.1. NCBI lineage: Eukaryota > Metazoa > Arthropoda > Insecta > Coleoptera > Scraptiidae > Anaspis > Anaspis maculata. The sequence continues at coordinate 536,395 of OX421966.1, forward strand.
ATGACAAAAGCGAAAGTTTTTGAGCTTTCCAACCCCCGGACGACGGCAACAATTTAACGTGAGAAAATAAGACTGACTACCAGAATCAAGCAAAAATTGTACCTCATGAATTGTTTGATCTTCACTGATACAACATATACAACAGCTGTACATAATAAAACGGTATTATTTGGAACAGATTCTGACGTGGAACAGGAACTAATTTTAGCAGATTTCTCATCACCACTCACTTGAGGTTTGTCGTCAGATGACCCACGACTATTTTCAACCCGTTCTCCAAAGTGCAGAAGTGAGTGATGACGAAGATGACACGTGAAACAAGACATTTTTGATTTGCAATCTACAATTTTGTGTTGTGAACTAAAACAATTCAAACAAAGGCGTTTCTCCCTAACTAAACCTTGCCGATCGCGTGGGGAAAGTTTCTCAAATTTGAGACATTTATAGATGTTATGAGAACCTTGACCACAAATGACACAATTGGATGAACTTGAGGGCTGATTGGGGGCAGACTCTTTATTAACAACAAACGAATGCGTAACTTTGGCTTCACCACTATCAAAATTAGTATCGGTTCCCGGGTGAGTTTTTGCAGGTTTTCGCGGGCTATTTGTGTGAGCTGTGAATTTAACCTGAGCTTCAACAAAACTCACCACTTCGCCATATTCTGAGATCTTCGATTCATTGTCACGAGTTAACTCAAAAGATTTTACGGTTTCAGCACCTAGTTTGAACAAAGCTAGATTAATGAAAATGAAATCACTCAGATCATTCAATTTTAATTTGCGAAGAGCTGAAACCGAAGTGTCAAATTTGTCCAGGAAGGCGCTAAGTGCATTGAACGATTCACCACTAGTTGTTTCAAATTCCAAGATCTGTCGCGGGTTGTGATTTGCCAACACCCTATCATCCTGGTATTTTTCTGGCAGGGCTCTCCAAATTATATCATAATTGTCCAAAATTGGGAGAATTTCAGAGCAAATTGTTTTTGCCTCACTCACTAGTTTGTCAGCCAAGTAATGGACCTCATCCGCTACAGCAAGATCCGGATTCTCGTGGATCAAATCCTTGAAAGTCTCGTAGAACAACCGCCAGTCACCAAATTTTTCAGAGAACTCGGAAAACTCAGTCTTTGGCAGTTTTGCAGTAGCTTTCTTAGAAGGAATTACATGTCCTTCCTGACAAACCGTTTTGGCTGCATACTTGATTTGACAATATTATTCTTCAGCTGATTCCCAACTTTTGACATCAGGTTTATAGTTTTTTTTTTATTTTAGTCGAAGCAAATTGATTTGGCGAACTGTGTTGATCAATAATTTTTTGATTTTATCTACGCTATCAATTTTTATTTTGAAAACTTTAAGCTGTTTCGGATCATTCACCTTTTTACTGGTGTCATATAAAGACTGCAATCAAGCATACAAAGAATCTCGTTCTACTTGAAGAATGGTCTTTCCTTCTCAGTCATTTTCTCCATTTGAACATGCCTAAAGAAGTAATTGAAACGCCACCGTATTCAACAAGCTAACTAAATACTTAGAGCGCTGTAGAGCGCAAAAAACTACAATGAATGATAAGAACTACCAGCGCGATAAAACTTACCATGAATGGTAATTTTTTCCAGCTAAATTAAATTTTAATAATTCAAATCCTTAGCTCTAAGCTCTAAGGATCAAATGTTGCGGCGCGAAACCAAACTATACAAAGAAACGAGCAAAGTGGGCTGTATAGCTAAACTGAAACTTACCTTATAGCCCGTTGGCGTACATCATTCTAGGGCGTTGATGTAAGGGATGGGAGCAGAAAGGATCATCAACGCACTTACCTCCACGTTTCATGGAACCATAAAGTTTTTCTTCTTCTACGCACACAAATCGCTATGAAGTCATAATTTTGTGGAACCAAAATTGAAATAAGGAATATTATGCTACCGCACTAGTCCAACCATATCTACCAACTGATGATGTTTTTCTTTCTTTGCCAACAAAACAATGTGATTTATAAAATTCAGTGGCGTAACCAATAGGATTCTTGCAAGTTCAGCTTTGGACATTGAAAACTTTGACCCCAAACAATATGAAATTTTGACCTTCAACACGAAAACTTCGACTTTGATCTCGAAATGCCAGAGCACAAATGATTTTGACATTTTTTCTCAAATCTCGACCTTGAATACGAGATACTTTAACTCTTCACTTGAAGTCTCGGCTTTGAAGACAAAACTTTGACTTTGAACACAAAAAACGTCGAATTCCATCTCAAAATTTCGACGCTAAACAGGGAAAACTCCGATCTTGACTCTTAAATTTTGACCTAGAGTACCTACGAGAAACTTTGACCAAGTATACTCTTGAAAGCTCGAGTTTGGAAACCCAATGTCGACTGTTTTCTCACAATGCATCGTTTAAAATCGATTTCGGTGTTCGATTAAAATGTTTGCTCATGGCGGTAGGTGCATGATGGGCACTCCAGCGGAGAGAACGCGCAAAAGAGACGTCATCCATCCGGCACGCGGAGTGCTGAGCAAATAAATTCGCAGCTCGGCGGCGAATTCAGCGGGCAAAAACGGCCTGAAAACGCCATCAGGAAATTTATTCATCACCATACATTACACTTTATTGAATCAGCGCAGCGCTCTAGAGCGCTGCATTACCCACACAACGGCGTCCCGCATTTTGCAGAGCAAACAGAGCGAATTGCAGTTATTTGAATTTCATGTGAAATTATTCAAACTTTTACGTAAGAATTTCGCAACAACAGCGAGATGCCACTTGTTGCTGGGCGGCTCGCCGGTTCGCCGAACGTGTCCACAAGCTCGGCCAAATCGCATAAAGTTGCACGGATGACTCCGAAGGTGGGAGCTTTAAGGGTAACTTTCCAATTACTTTGTCACTTTGAGCTTTGAGCGGTAAATCAAAAGCGCATGCGAGCATTAGAAAGTTGTGTTCGGAGGGAAATTGGGGTTCATGGAAATTGCAAGGTTTAATTTCCGCTTGGTGCGCGCTGCAGCAGCAAAGAAGTGAGGGAGGAATCGAGCAGAAACATCGTTTTGTGTTGGTACAGAGGCACGTCTGAGATTTGGAGCCTAGATGCACGTTTTCATGCAAAACCAGGGGCCTATTGCATCAAACTATCCTGCGCCTTTTCACTTTTCACTTTTCAGAAACTTGAGGAGTGTCCAGGCAGTATTTCCCCAGCAACTTCTCGGGATTTGGGAATGGAAGACTGGAAGAGCCTTGATGTGAGCACTGGATCATATTTCTCTGAATACCGTGGTAAGTCGCACCCCTCTGTCATCGATCGCTTTCATCCACCATAACCGAACGTTTCTTTGATAAATTCTTCGCCTGCGTGGTCATTATTTCGAATCCTTCACCACATTCAAAGTTTTTTGCGCTGAAGTAAACAATTTGAAATTAGTAGAGTCGAAATTTGAAGATGGAATATCGATGTTTTACAATGTCAAAATTGTGAGTTTGAACTCGGAATTCTCAAGTGAAAGTGAAGTTTTCTGTATGTCAGATCTTGAGATAGTAGTCGAAAAGAGATTGTTGTCAAAATTCTCCACCATTATGTCGAAATTCCGAAAAAAAAACAAAATTTTGAAACTGAGACAAAGTTGCGACTTCCATTTCTCGGAATGTAGACTTCAAACGCGTATTTTTTTTCCCAAAAACTCGACAACGTGGGAAATTTCCTGATACCTGATACCAAAATACCTGTCCAACAAAATTTAACTCCATTGAATTGCAGTTTTATAATAGTAATTACTAATTATAATCGGCTCTGAGAAGTGCAATCCTTAGTGGTTTAGGTCGTGGAAATTCAGTAAACTTGGATGATTTTCATGTGATATCGGAAATTTTGTTCAAGTCTACTTTTTTTCAAAGTTTTTCTTGAGTTCAAACTCGAAATGTTTCGTGGATAACGTCGAAAATTTTCGTGTTTCATAGCGGAAATTCTAGTTGAATCCGAAGGTTTTCCGTATATCATGTCGGAGTTTTTCTGGCTTGAGGTTGGGCTTGAGGAGGGGCTTGAGGGTTCTCGTAATAATTGAAGTCCAAGTTTTTTGTGATTCAAGTCGTCACTCGTATTCACTGTCAAAATTTGAAGATAAAAACAAAGTTTTTCATGTTCGCAGTTGTTTGAAGTGTCACACACAGTGAAAGTGAAAAAGTACAAAAGTCTAAGCTGTCCAGAGTTAAAGTCTTGAGACAATGAACAAAATTTCGACGAGGAAGTCGATTTTTTTTATCGGATTTCATATTGAATTTTTTCCGTCTCCAAAGTTGAAGTAGGAACCATAAATTTGAGGTAGAAGTTTTGCGAGTATAATTCGAAGTTTCTTGTGTGATCAGAGTTCAAAGAAGTCAAGTGAGTTCGTCTTCGAAGTCAAAATTTCAAGATACAATTGGTAGATTTTCGTGTTTCAAGTCAAAATTCGGTTTTCAAGGTATGTATCTCGGTATGTATACAGGGTGGTCCGACTTTTATGTCAATAAATTTAAGGATCGATAGAGAATGAAAAATGAAGGGGACTTTCTCCAGAAAACATATTTGAGAAATGCCTAATAACAGAGATACAGCCTTTCAAAGTTGAAAATAAATAATCGTTTTTTTCGCATAACTTTCGAACCGTTCAACCGATTCGAATATAAATAGAACCAAAGGTTCACTGAAATTATCCCCTGTCGAACAATCATAACATGTTCCATAAAAAAGTTTCAGGGGCTTAGACATTAGGGGGTGACCCTACTTTTCTCCCCCCTATTTCTCATTTCCCTAGTTATTTTTGGAAACTGTTTATAATTTTGAATTCTACGTTCAATTTCGAAGAAAAAATCACTGTTGCAAAATTTTGATTAGAGGCTTCGTTTAGGAGATATTTGGGTTTGAAACTTTGGGAAACATCCCGAAATCGCCACTTTCAAAGGTCTAAAAATTAAAATTCAAAGAAACTCATGATTTTTCAGCTGAAATAGGTTTTCTAGAGTTTTTAAGTTGATAAACCACCATTTTTTCCAAAACACGGGAAATTTTCAGGAAAAAAACAATTTGGGTTCTGGAAAGTGGCGATTTCGGGATGTTTTCCAAAGTTTCAAACTCGAATATCTCCTAAACGAAACCTCTAATCAAAATTTTGCAAGAGTGACTTTTTCTTCTAAATTAAACGTAGATTTCAAAATAATAAACAGTTTTCGAAAATAACTAGGGGGGTGAAAAATAGGGGGGGAAAAGTAGGGTCACCTCCTAATGTCTAAGCCCCTGAAACTTTTTTATGGAACATGTTATGACTGTTCGACAGGGGATAACTTCAGTAAACCTTTGGTTTTATTTTGAATAGAATCGGTTGAACGGTTCAAAAGTTATGCGGGAAAAACGATTATTTATTTCCAACTTTGAAGGGCTGTATCTCTGTTATTAGGCATTTCTCAAATATGTTTTCTGAAGAAAGTCCCCTTCATTTTTCATTTTCTATTGATCCATAAATTTAATGACATAAAACGAGGACCACCCTGTATATTTTTAGATAAAAGTCGGACGATTGATCACGATCAATGTGAAATATAGTTCTAGGACAATTCGTCACACGGACAATTCGTCGCATGGACAATTCGTCGTACAGACAATAATTCGTTGCAAAAGGAACAACACTTCTCGATGCGTGGCTGGACAATTGACAAATAGGGGCTCATCAGGGCTCCAAACTACACATAAGGACATTTAAGGACACATAAGGGAGCCTGATAGGGCTCCGAAGCCACGGAAGAAAGCAAAAGGGCTCAGCAGGGCTTCAAACTATATCGAGAACATTAGGAGGCCTAATGGAGCTCTCTATAACAAAACAAGGCAAGAGGGGGCTCACTGTAGTGCTCTGAGAGTCAAGAAATAACATAAGTGGGCTAATTAAGGCCCAAAACCACATTTGAGGACACAAGGGCGCTCGATAGGGTTCCGAACATTACATGAAAACACAAGGTGCCTATGTGCCTATGCATCAAAAGTCAAGGAACATGTGAGGCTCAGCAGGGCTTCAAAACATGTTGAAGAAACAAGGGGGTCCAACGAAGTTTTCTTGAATTAGGATCGCTGGCTGTGAAAAAACATGAGGGGGCCAATTGGGGCTCCAAATTACCCTTTCGGACACAAGGGGGCTGATAGGGCTTCGAATGTTACTTGGAAGTACAAGAAACTCCCTAATGCTCCAAAAGACACAGAAAAAGACGAAGGGGTTCACCGGGGTCTTGAAAGATCTTGAAGGAGCAATGGGGCTCATGAAGGATCACTGCCTTTAACAGCGCAAAAAGCCCAAGAGGGCTCACTGGAATTCTGGAGGTTACAAAATTATGAAACTCTGATGACTCATCAGGGTTCCAAATTATACATGAGGGCACTAGGAGACCAGATAGAAAAGGCTCCAAACGATACATGAAGAAACAAGGCGAACGGATGGAGTTCCGTAATCCTTGGATAAATGCTATGGGGCTCAGCAGGGCTCCAAAAGACGTTGAAGGAACAAGGGAGCTCCTGGAGGGCTACTAGGGCCTCGAACAACGCAGGAAGGCACAATGGGGCTTACTGGAATTCTGAAAACTTTTGAAGAAATAAATAGGCTCATCAGGACTCCAAACGATACATAAGGAAACAAGGGGGCTCGATGGAGCTCCGTAAGCCACAAAAAAATGCTATGGGGCTCAGCAGGGCTTCAAAACACGTTAAAGAGACAAGAGGGCCCTCAGAGGGCCACTAGGGCAACAAGGGAGGTCACTGAAATTCTGAAAGCTACGGAAAACATAAGGAGGCTCATGAAGACTCCAAACGATACATTAGGACACAAGGGGGGCCCGATGAGGCTCCATGACCCACGGTGAAAATTCTACGGGACTGAGCAGGATTTAAAATGATGAAGACGACACAATGGAGCCCGACGGAGTTCTGTTGAACAAAAGACGGCAAAAGGGCTCACCTCTGGGCTTACTGGTGTACTCTGAAAGCCATGAAAAAACATGACGAGGCTAATTGAAACTACACTTGCAAACAAAGGTGGGGGGGGGGCAACAGGAGTCGGAATATTATATGAAGACCGATAGGGCTTAGAATGACATGACAGCACAAGGGTGCTCATTGCTCCGAAAGTAGCGCAAAATACAAGGGGACTCAGCAGGTTTCCAAATAACATCGAAGACACAAGGAGGGTGCCCGATAGGAAGCTGAATATCACATGAAGGCACAAAGGGTTCACTAGTGCTCCGAAAGCCTTGGAAAAATGAGAGGGGGCTTAGAGCTTAGAGCTCAATCGACGGTTAAGACACAAGAGAGCCTACTGGAGATCTGTATAACAAAATAGGCTTATTGATACGTATTTCCTCTGAAAGTCTATCTGCTCTGGGGCTTATCAGAGCTTTGATTACGTTTTGAGAAACAAGGGGTCCTGGTTGGGCTCCGAATATGACATGTTGGCACAAAGCTGCTTGCTGCTTTGGAAGTCAAAAGAAATACAAGGAGGCATAGCAGGGCTTCAAATGACACTGGGATCCAGTGGGGCTCTTGGTAACACAAGTTTGCAAAATGGGGGATTCTGGAATTCTGAAAGCTATGGAAAATATGACCAGGGTCATCAGGGCTCAAAATTACACTAAGGGACGTAAGGAGCCCAAGAGGGCTAGCTCCGAACACCACATGAAGGCACAAGGGGCTTACTAGTACTCCGAAAGTCACGAAAAACTGAAAGGGGGCCCAGCAGAGCTCGAAAAAAATCGAGGAAAAAATATAAAGAAACTCCAGGATAGGGCTCCAGATATGGCATGGAAACACAAAGGTGCTTACTGCTACGAAAGTCACGGAGAAATGCAAGGGACTCGCCAAAAGCTTCAAACTGCACTAAAGACACAAGGAGACCCAATGGAGGCCTGGATAGCACAAGAACGCATCAACAGAGGGCTTGCTGGGATTCTGGTAGACATGAAAGAACCTGAAGGGCTGACTAGGTCTCGAAACAACAATTGGGGACACAAGAGGGTAGATGGGGTTCCGAATTAGAGTTTCGGAGGCTCGGTGCACTACCAGAAGTGCGCGGAGTGATGCAAGGGGACTCACTAGAGATTTAAAGACATTGAAAAAACAAGAGTGCCCAAAAGGGTTTCAAATGATACAGAAAGGTATAAGGGGCTCATTGGAACTCTACAACCAAGAGAAATCACAAAACGGGCTAGTAAAATCAGGGCAAACGGCAAAAAAAAATCGACGAATTTTTCGTGCGACGAACTGTCCTCGGCAATTTTTCCGCAACGAATTGGCCATGCGACAAATTGTTCATGCGATAAATTAACCGCGCGACGTATTGTCCGTGCAACGGATTGTCCGCGACGAATTGTCCACGCGACAATTATGTACGGTCACGGTAAAATATGTACAGGTAATTAGTGTCGATGCCTTTATGAAAGAAAGGCGTTGCTCTAACCTCTGAGCTGGATATGTGATTAATGTCAGGAGAGGCCACTCTGAGGCCTCAGAGTGATTGATGAGTCGGTTGTTAACTAGCTTCCGCGACCACTGCTACCTCGACATACACATTGCGGAGAGCCGCTAGTAGATGGCGCCGCACGGGTATCTCACCTGTGAGTACCCTCGGAGAGCACACATAGGAAAGTCATGGACCGTTAGACCATCGAGCTTCTGCCCTTGAACGCTTCAGCACTGATGAGACCCAAACAGGTCGAAACACGTGTCTGCTGGATTTCGGTGGTGGTTGCTCGGTCGGTTCGATGGTCTGAGACTTCTCCTGACATTATGTACGGGTAGTCCAGGAATTTTAGCTCTTCAAATATTCAATGATAACTAGCCGGATTTTTGTATAAAGCTCAGTTAAGCATGTAGTTCAACATAGTAAAAGTCCTCAAGAATCCGGTGTGAGCTTCGGCCGTTGTGGCCTCGAGAAGAACTTGAGGGTCAATTTTTCGCGCATATCTCATGAACAATAGCACTTGGGAAAAAGGTTCCCGGGAAGAAATTGTTGGGAATTTTTTTGTCCACAAGGAAAATTCCCACACATTTCATCGTCAATCATCTCCTTCTTTGTCAAAACACAAGATAATAAAAATAGTCCAGATGCTCGATGCTGAAGACTGGTATGGACCTGGAGTTTTATGATGGCGGAGTGCCACTTTGTAGAGGTGTTGTTTGATCCACTCTCTTTTGGTTGAAACTTGAAGCCATCAAGACGAACTATGCCGGCGGCATATACAGGGTGAAATGAAAATAAAAAGTTGAACATTTGTATCTAGAGAACCAAAATGGGTGAAGACATGTAAATCGCCATAAATGATTCTGATTTCATGGTCATGAAGTCGTCGTGAACTTGAATTGAATATCTTGAGCCGTTCTTGAAATATCTCCAAAAGACTGAAGTTGTTACCAAAAAAAATATATTTTCGTCTACTTATCAGAAAAAAAGTTGACTGTGTTTTTTCTAAAATTAGTTGACCTAGAGAGGGCTTTTTACTGTAATTTCATTTTAAAAGTAATTTATTATTGTTTCGATTCAAAACACCAAGTTTCGATTCAAGATCTGAAGAATGGGGTACTTGCCAATGAAACAGATTTGACTGGAAACACTTTTAATCATCAACAAGAGTAATAAATAGTATTTTCTGAAAATTTCCGGAAAATATATCCATTGATTAAAAAGATTTTTTTTTCGATTTTTTTTTTCAAAAGGTTGGTAAAAGTCGGGAATCTTTAGTGAAATTTTTCTGTCTGTATTTTTCAAATATTGTAAAGCCACTTTAACTGTTTTTTGAGTTTTCAACCCAACAGTGCTGTTTGTTTAGTTTTTAGTATATTTGTGACGTCACAAATATATTTTTAAAACAGACACTACGGCCGCAATTTTGGAAATTTAGGAAAAAGAAAAAATACGGGTACAATATTTTTGCCCATACTTTCGATTAAGCCAATAAAAAAAATTTGGGCAAGTAGCCCATTACTGATATACGGAAAACTATTTTTTTTTTCGTAACGACTTCAGTCTTCTGAAGATATTCCAGAAACGGCTCAACATATTTGATTCAAGTTTACGACGACTTCATCGTCATGAAATTAGAAATATTTTTGGCGATTTACATGTCTTTACCTATTTTGGTTCTTGAAGTACATTTGTTCAACTTTTTATTTTTATGTCACCCTGTATATGCCGTAGGCATAGTTGATATTGATGGCATTAAGTTTCAATCAAAACAGAATGGATCGAACAACACCTCTACCAAGTGGCACCCTGCCATCATAAAACTGAAGGTCCGTACAGTCTTTGGCATCGAGCATCTGGACTATTTAGCTTTTCGTGTGTTTTGACAAAGAAGGAGTGGACTGATGATGGAATATGTGGGGATTTTTCTTGTAGACAACACAATTATCAACAATTTTGCTTCAAGTGCTTTCCCTCCAAGTGCCATCGTCTACGAGATAAACATGAAAAACTGATCCTCAAGTTCTTTTCGAGGCCACAACGGCCGAAGCTCACACCGGATTGTTGAGGACTTTTACTATGTTGAACTACATGCTTAACTGAGCTTATATACAAAAATCCGGCTAGTTATCATTTTTGTTCGCTACATTTTCTATAATTCCTGGACTAAGGGTGTTTTTTTGAAAAAGCCACCTGAGATTCCTCGCTGTCAATTTATTCTCCAGGAAAGCGCCGCAACAGGTCGATTTACATCTTGAGGAAGACCTCTAGGACACACATTATGGAGTTTTTATCTTCAACTTCTTCGCCCCCACCCTGTCCTTCTTTAAAATTTCAAATAGCACTACCTATGCTGTCATACATCAAATCAAAAGTGATTAAATTCCCTTCCTATTGAACATATTTTCAATTTTTCTTAACCACTCCAAGCCCTTCTCAAAGTTTGTTCATTGTCAAAGAAAAGATGATTTCGCCCTATGAACTGCTAATCCTTGGAAAATAGATTTTCCAGCTGAAACAGATCTATTTTCATTTCGAAGGTGACATCCTGAGACTAATCTCAAAATTTTCATCTTCAACCCATTCGCTTCCCAATTAGGAAAATTTTCGAAAAGGGTTAGAGGGAGGCTTAGAAAACTTGGATCAATTCTTTACAGAGAAATAATCTCTATACCTTCAGTCTGATGTATCACAAGGTATATAGATGTTGCTATTTGGAACCTCAAAGTGGGTGGGGGTAGGGTGGGGGCGGCGGGCTTTAAGACAAAAATTTGACGATACGTGCTCAGATGCCTCCTTCAAAATAAGAATCGACCCGTTTTTGCTGGAGAATCTATCTGCCAAGAATGGGAAGTTGAAAGGGGGGAAGCTATCTTTCAATTGATGACGAGAGAACTTTGCGAAGGATTGAGAAGTGATTTGGGAAAAAATTGAATATGTTTGATAGGAAGACAACTTCATACCCTTCAATTTGATGTATCACAACTCACAACATAGGTAATGCTATTTGAAAAATTCTCAAGTAGGGTAAGAGTGGGGGCGAAGGAGTTGTAGATTAAAATATGCCAATGTGTGTCCTAGATGTCCCCCTGAAAATACAAGTCGACTTCTGTTTCGGCGTTTTCCTGTGAAAATTTTTGGCGGCGAGAAATCTAGGGTGGGTCCTTTTTAAAAAATCACCCCGTATATATTTTTACTTTGAAAAAATAATGTTTGGAAAAAATCCAAACAAAAATTTCTACATGGTTTTTTCATAACTTAAGCACAAAATTATTTCAAAATGATTGAAGAAGAAAAAATTGAAATGATGCCCTTGACTCCACCTGTTATGAACATGAGAACATTCTCTGATATCTTCTCATCTTTTCGACAATTTTTTTCGACTCGTTGTCTATCGACTATCGTTTTTGCGACTCTAAAGCACTCTAGACCCTATAATGTAGATGACACATGAACGTCAAAATTTTCTCTTCGTCCCCCTCCTAGTGTCAAAATACGGGGTGTTTATAAGAATCTGTGATCGTGATTCGTGACAGGCTTGGGTCAGGCCGAAAAACGCAGTAACATGCAGGCCCAATTGTAGTGATCGCGATGCGATCACAGACATTTACAAACACCCCGTATCATAATGAACTAATTTACTTTTTTTGATGATTTTCCATCAGTAGATACCAATATTACAAGAGCAAACTCTAGTGAGAATGTGGGTACTCTTCCTTCATTTTAACGCATGACATTCAATGGAATCATGAAATAAACCCAGGGAAAAAATTTGTTTTACTTCGTTGACCTGTGTAATCTATCGCATTCCGATTGACAATTGCATCAAAATTTGAATATCAAGCTAATCTAGGGGAATTCAGACGGCGCCAGCAATCATTCTTTCGATAAATAAACTGAAGTCACATTGTATGATAAACTTTGTATAATACCAATTTTTGATAATGTGCTATTATTAGGTCTGTGTTTTGGTGTGTTCCTAAAGTGTGAAAACCCCTTCGCTCGACATCAGTTGTGATAAAATTGCCTCTGAGACAAGAAGTACTTTCAAGAAAAGTTGATATTCTGTAGACTCTCGTGAAAATACAACGTCATCTTGCAGTTGATAGAGGTATGTCAATCCATGAACTCCAATTTTTGTGAACTGTGATTGACAATTTTTATCAAATTAGATAAACTGTTGCGTATTTCGCGTAGGGATTCGAATATAATTCAGACGATCGTTTTGAAACTCCCTTTGTCCATCACTGCGTACTACAATAAATACACGCAACAATTATCTACTTGAAAATATTGCAGGTACTTTGCTTTTATCCGCTCGCTACCACTCCGCGTTCCAATTCAGGGCCTGTGCACTCTATACCAGCATGACGGGACACGGTTGTGCAATGACGCTAGATGGCGCTAATTCAAATTGTGCCGCTAAAACACTCCCCTGCGCATTAGACAGGCGAGGTTCTGTCTGTGTGTTTTCGACCTTTGCTGAGGCTATTTCAGCGGCCATGTTCGTTCTTGCTTTGATTGTGACGATACTTATATCCTAATCCTGTTGTGTTTTCGAAAAATTATGCGTTTATCTCGATCATCCAAGATGCCAAAAAAAGACCGTGTGTGTTTTTGGTTGCGAGGACAAAACTGCGGCCAGGTAAGTTGAAAAATGAAAACAAATTGAAAATTACATAAACATAACCCTAAAAATACCTGCTTCTTCTTCCGTGCTTTCTAAGTTTATATGATAACTTGTTTGTTTTTTTCAGGCACTCGATACCCGAAGAGAAGCGGGGGCGTGACATTTGGTCTGAAAGGACTGGAAATCCTAAATTACCAGCTTTGGATGATCGACATTGCTACCCTTTTACATGGTTTATGAAAAACATTTTCGACACGCTTTTTCAATAACAAATTACAGTACAGAATCGTTTTCGTTCAAGTAAAGTACATGTTCTGCAGTTTCTCATAGTTTTTATCATTTATGTCCTGATTTGATTGGCCAGCAGTTGGTAATATTTGTACAAAAAAAGCCTATGTCCATTTTTTTATGAGTCTCTTACAATCACATTCATGTTATGCTTCAAATGAATCGTTTTGTGTAACTTCTCTAGTATTAATAACTTCTTTTGCCATTTTCTAAAAACCTAGTAAAAGTGACTTAGTCCTTCCAATAATAAGCGATTTAATTGAAAAATGATTGTTGCATTCTGTTGAATATTGTCGTATGCTAAGAATTTGAAAATGTGACATAATTATATAATCTATATAAATAATCTAACTCAGTATGTACATAACGTGTATCTATGTGTATTTGTTTGTGTGATAGTACATAAATATATTGGTATTAAAACCTAAAAAGTGTTAGTTACTGACCCTTTTCCTTAAAGACTGGAAGTCCCCTCAAATATTGGATACGACTAATATATATTTCAAATTTCGCGCTACATTCGTGCCGTCCCAAATTACAGAAATCTACTTTTTTTGGTTGAAATTTGGTTTTGGTTATGTGCAGTGTCCAGAGATGGCGCTTTGAAACGTGTGTCCGGCTGATTGCCTATAGAGTGGGCTATCTCTACCTTGCCCATCCCAGATACTGTCATCTTTAAGGCATACGATTGTCTGGGCGACTCCCGAACAATCCCACACACCTTGTCCATAACTCTGCCGCGCTCTAGAGCCGGCGCCGCCGCCAAATGAACAGATGTGTCTTAATCAGGCGTTTGAGTCTCCATGCATTTCGATACCACCACGCACACTCTAGAAATGTCCAGAGCTTCGCGCATTTGTACACTGCGGCCGTGGGAGAGCCTAGAGATATCGCGTGTTCACCAGAATGCACGGGAATCGTCGCTCGTGGCAATACTTATCCTATGTAGAAACTATCGAAATATCAGAGATATATTCTTTCGGCTGTATAGTACGGTAGTCATTGACGATCATCTAGTCCTGAAAATACAATAGTTATTGATCATATTTGAAAGTATTTAAGGGTACTACTACTCTCGGCTGCACCAAAAAAAAATTAGTGATGAAATAGCTAGTAGGGGATCTTTTTTTTGGTGAACTCTACTCTAGGTGAATGCCAGTTGATTTGCCTCAGGAAATGCATGCAAGCGGTTGTGAACTGAACATTCTTTCCATAACCTCACCAAGCAAAACTGCATACTTAGTGGCCATCAAGCTAATATTATTAAAATAAAATCCCCAATTGAATATTCAATGAAACAGTTCATTGCTGCAACTGCAACGGGATGTGAGTGAGGTAATTTTCATGTAAACTCGACTCACGATTGACTGTTCCGTGAATTACTCACTACTCACTAGGTATTACCATATTTAAGAAAGTTATTATTCATTCGGTAATTATTGTTAATAGTTTTGATTTGTTCCAGAGTGCCATGATGTCTGTGATAATACTGGCTTTGTTATTTGCCTGGTCATGCGCAGAATCTGATGCTCTTTGTACGGATGAATACGGCTACATTTCATGTTCGGGTACATCTCAGTCTGACGTGAATCCCGAAATGTTAAACAATATTCACTTTGAAAATCGTGATAGAAAGCTCGAAATTGTCGGATCAAGCATCACCAAATTGCCTCAGTTATTCCTGTCAAATTTTCCAGAAGCCGGTCAACTTGACGCACTCAGATTAGTAAATATACACATCAAAGAAGTAGAGCCGGGGACGTTTGTTAAGTTGAGCAATTTAAGCCTGCTGCGTTTGGATAGAAATGAAATCGACACTATAAAAAATAAGACTTTTCAAGGGCTTCAAAATCTAGAATCGCTATATCTGGTTGGAAATAAAATGTCTTCAATTGAAAGAAGTGGTTTGGAAGGAATGCCCAAACTAAATGGATTATATTTAGCTGAGAACAGTTTGAAAAAAATACCAGTTGGGGCATTTCGAAGCATGAGCCGTTTAACAACTTTATTGTTGGACAAGAATGAAATTGTGGTTCTTGAAAGTGATCTATTTGAAGGGCTTGACAATTTGAGATCTTTGCGTCTTGAGAAAAATGAAATTTCCATTATCGAAAAAGGTGCTTTTCAAAAAATTCCAAAATTGGAGTTGTTGAAGTTGGGACACAACCGTTTGAAGACGATACCAGCTGGTGTTTTCCACGGCTTGAGCCAGTTGTACAATTTAGATTTGCCTAGAAATGAGATTGTTGCCTTGCAAAATGGTTTGTTTGAAGGACTGAACAATTTAAATTTGTTGAATCTGGAAGGAAACAGTATTTCTGTTATCGAAGTAGGTGCTTTCAGGGGGATCCCAAAATTAAGGTGTTTATACTTGCACAGCAACCTTTTTTGGAAAATCTGCCGGCTGATGCGTTCCAAGGCTTGAGCAACTTACACTGGTTGACTCTGTCTCGCAATGCAACTAAACAAGTACAATTTGGAACGTTTAATAATTTGACTAGTTTGCACAAGTTGGATCTGGAAGTAGATGGAATTTCTTTGTTTGAGAAAAGGGACGGCTTAAAAGAATTGCCAGTGATACTCTGTCATTGAAGATGATTCATGAAACAAACGATTGAGAAACATACCATGACTCCTGCTAATTCTGAAAAAAATTACGAACTTGAAACTTGTTTCTGAATTATATTCGATAATCTCAATCTGGAACATTCGATTATTTTACACGTCTAAGTAAATTGAATCTGCAGCATAACCAAATCGGAATTTTAAATTTGATTTAAGCTTGAAGTCTTTCCACAAGGTTTTATCATATTTTCTTTTTCTTAAATGTTGCCGACCAGTTTCGTCAATCTGGTTGGCATAAACGGGGCTTGTACAATGTACAAGGAAGGCTACAATGAAATGATTATATAAACAAATTCTGAATGGTTAAAAAAAGGAAAAACTTACTATAAAAACTGTAAAAAATCTGGATGTTAAAATTGACAGAATTAGCAACAAGGGTATAAGGTAACAATTCAGAATTTTTACAGGTTTCCTTAGGTAATAATAGTGGTCTCTAGATATTGTGTTTTTCGGGAAAAATTCTTTTAGTCCAGGAATTATAGAAAAAAAAAAACGAACAAAAATGAAAACTAGCCGGATTTTTGTATATGAGCTCAGTTAAGCATGTAGTTCAACATAGTCAAAGTCCACAAGAATCCGGTGTGAGCTTCGGCCATTGTGGCCTTGCATGAGAAGAACTTGAGGATCAGTTTTTCGTGTTTATCTCGTAAACGATGACACTTGGAGGAAAAACACTAGGATCAAAATTGTTGTGAATTGTATTGTCTACAAGATAGGCCCTCACATATTTCATCATCAGTCCACTCCTTCTTCGTCAAAACACAAGAGAAGCTAAATGGTCCAGATGCTCGATGCCGAAGACTGTACGGACTTTGAGTTTTATGATGGCAGGGTGCCACTTGGCAAAGGTGTTGTTCGATCCATTTTCTTTCGAATCAAGCTTAATGCCGAGCTCAATGCCATCAATACCAACTATGCGGGCGGCATATACAGGGAGACATAAAAATAAAAAGTTGAACAAATGTACCTCAAAAACCAAAATAGGTGAAAACATATTAATCGCTCAAAATATTTATAATTTCATGACCATGAAGTCGTCGTGAACTTGAATCAAATATGTTGAGCCGTTTCTGAAATATCTTCAGAAGACTGAAGTCGTTACGAAAAAAAAATGGTTTTCCGTATATCAGTAATTCTTCAGATAGTGAATCGAAACTTGGTGTTTTGAATCGAAACAATGATAAATTACATTCAAAATGAAATTACAGTGAGAAGCCCTCTCTAGGCCAACTAATTTTAGACAAAACACAGTCAACTTTTTCTCTGATAAGTAGACGGAAATAATTTTTTTTTTGTAACAACTTCAGTCTTCTGAAGATATTCCAAGAATGGCTCAAGATAATTAATTTAAGTGTACGGCGATTTCATGACCATGAAATCAGAATTATTTATGGCGATTTACATGTCTTCACCTATTTTGGTTCTCGAGGTACAAATGTTTAACTTTTTCTTTTATTTCACCCTGTATGCCGCCAGCATAGTTCGTCTTGATAGCTTCAAGTTTCAATCAAAAGAGAGTGGATCAAATAACAAATAACACCTCTACAAAGTGGCACTCCGCCATCATAAAACTCAAGGTCCATACCAGTCTCCAGCATCGAGCATCTGGACTATTTTTATTTTCTTGTGTTTTGACGAAAAAGAAGATGACTGACGATGATATGTAAGGACCTTTCTCGTAGACAATAAAATTTCCGACAATTTTTTTCCGGGAACTTTTTTCCCAAGTGCTATTGTTCACGAGATATACGCAAAAAACAGACCCTCAAGTTCTTCTCGAGGCCACAACGGCCGAAGCTCACACCGAATTCTTGAGGACTTTTAGTATGTTAAACTACATGCTTGACTGAGCTCACATACAAAAATCCGGCTAGTTTTCATTTTTGTTCGCTTTTTGCGATTTCAGCAGCTTAAATTCCTGGACTATTTTGCTTTCGAGGATAATTTTGAGAGTCTGTGCACCTAATAAGTCTTCTGTCTGTTCGTTCCAGCAAATTGAGTTTGGATTTGATTCCAATTCCAAAATTTCAAGAGTTTCGAAAAGTATTGTTTCATGGTAGGAATTTTCAAAATGTAGGAAACTTGTATCAATATCTAGATCAAAATTGTGTTCTGAAAAAGTTATGTGGCCTGAAAAATGAGATTTTGCACTCGAAGGATCAATTTTTTGTGATCTCAAAATTTCTCGATAATTTTCATGGATTCCAGTACAAAACTTTCTTTCTGACTGGCCAACGTATTTTGTATTACAAGTTCTACATGCAAGCATGTATACGATTTTGTGGTTTGGTTTTTTTTCATAATTTGGTAGGAAGTCCTTAGGATGAGATAAAATATTTTTCAAGTTTGAATTTGTGGTATAGGAAATGATTAAGTTTGGATTGGCTCAACAAAGAATTTTTGCAATTCTGTTTGATAAGGGTCCAATGTGTGATAAATAATGTCATTTTTGATATTTTTAATTTTGAATGGAGTGTGTTTTGGGAGAAGTTTACTAAAAATTCTATTTATAAAAGAAATTGTAGGTATAGCCGTTGCTTGTTGCAATTTGTTTAATTATATTAAATTCAGTTGTAAATTTTTCATCTGAAAGTGGTACTTTGAATAATCTTTCAAAGTAAGTGTTTAGTGCAGCAGCTTTTGTTGATAAAGGACGACAAGATGAAGACGGGATAATAAGGTGTGTTGTTGTGGGTTTTCTGTATATACTAAATTCAATTTTGTTTTGAATTCTATGCAACGTCAAATCTAAAAACAGTAGTTGATTGTTGTTTTCTTTTTTGATCGTGAATGAAATGTTGTTGCGTATATTGTTTAAAAATAATAGCAGTTGGTCAAGTTGTTCTTGATTACCAAAAAAATGACTAGATTGTCATCTACTTACCTTGTATAAAAAGAAATGTATTCTTGGAAGGGATTGTTAGAGTTCATTATGAACTTTGTTTCTAGATTATCCATAAAAATGTAGGCTAAAAAGAGTGATTTTCAGAAAAAGGCTGAAAAGAGCCCATTAATAAACCTTTTTTCTTGTAAATAAGCGATGTTGTTGAAATTGAAATAATTTTGATCAAGAGACGAACGTAATAAAGAATATAAATCTAAAATGTGATGTGTTGGTATATTATTTTTAATTATTTTTCCTCTTATAATCTCAATACATTCTTGAGATTCTCAAAATTCTCAAAAACCTTTTCCTATCAAATCGTGACGAATCGATTTGATAGGAAAAGGTTTTTGGACCTAAAGTTCAAAGTTGGAGAACTGGTTGTCATGAAACGAGCCACTCGATTGACGGGAAAAAGCGTCAAGTTGCAATTGCGATACAAAGGACCACTTGTATTCAGTTTTGCCAAGCGATACATCCCAAGTTGACAGCCTCGAAGGGAGAAAATATAGCACCACCGCTCCGATATCCCAGTTGAAAATCTACCATCGTCCCGAAGACGAAAGTTTCGAAGACGACGAAGAAGCTGAGGACGTAAACTTGTCTGGAAACATCAGCAGATTGGAGAACGATGAGTCGCACTCTTTCGCGGATGCTGACGCAACACCGTTGAAGTCACCGAAGAACGAGCCGACAAGCGGCAGAATTCGGAAACGGCCAGCGCATTCAAATGATTACACCTTGTAAAACTCCAGTAATATCTTTATCTAATAGTTGAAATACTTTTGCTAGTCACTTTAGTGTGATTGATTAGTTGTGTTATATTATTTTGCTTTTTATTGTTCATTTTCGATTTGTAAAATAAGGTCAAGTGAGACGAGGACGTTTCCCGCCAGGATTGGCCGGATGTTGAAAATTTGAATTCGAAATTGCCGCCAAGCAAATAGAAAGAAAATAGTCAATATTTTTGAGAACGTTCGTTCAGTCCCAATTCTCAATAATTTGACACAGGCGGTGTCACTAGCACTACGCAGTCTCCAGCTCATTTTCTAGGTAGGTTTGAGGGGAGGGGGGTGTCACAGGATAGTCCGCCTCGGCCTCGGGTGCCAAATACGCTAGGTATGCCATTGTTCTTAGTCAGGCTTTTGATGAAGAATGATATTTTCGAGACTGAGGTACTTGCGGAACACACTGTAAATCAAAAAGAACCTCAAAGCAGCCAACGATTGATGATTTTTGCTAATTAGTCTACTTGAATCGTCATCCCAGAATTACTTTGGATAACTAAATTGATAAACATGCATTGTACGATAAACTTTGTGTAGTAATTATAATAATTTTTGATAATTTGCTATCAAGACTGTGTTTTTGTGTGTTTATATAGTATTGAAACTCCTTGGCTTGACATCAGTTGGGATAAAATCGCCACTGAGCCAAGTACCTGAACGAAAAATGTTATTTTGCACTCTTGTGAAAATATAATAACATCTCGCAGATTGAAGAGGTAGGTACTTGAATCTTCATTTTAGTTCTTGTGAACTGTTAAAGTCTATTCAAGTTTATTAGCAAATTTGATTTTTATTCTCTCACTATCCTTACCGTGAGTTCTACAAAAAATAAATGATAAAAGATCAGTTTATTCGCAACTTTTTATTGATAATTTGTAGCTGACGGATCAATGCAAATGCTGGTTTATCTCTCAATAATGAAAAGATAATAGGTCCAGTATAGATTTCAGGCACCATTTTTTGTAATTAATCGACTAGCATTCAGCGAAGCTCATGTTATTAATTTGCAATCAGCTTGATTGCTGACTTTTTTTTGGGGAACTGACGGTTAGGAAAAAAATATTCAATTGATGATTGGTTTGCTTTTTTTTCAGATAACAATGAAGTGTGATATGATACTGGTCGTGTTATTTGCCTGGTTTTTCTTGAAAATTGATGCTCATTGTACAGGAACCTCCGTCAATCAAAACTATGGTTATATCAAATGTTCGGGTTTATCTCAATCTGACGTGAATTCCGCAATGTTGGACAATATTCACCTTGAAAATCCTCGTATGTTTTTCATCATTGCCCAATCAAACATCACCCGGCTGCCACCGTTACTTCTGTCTAACTTTCCAAGGGCTGCTCAGCTTGACCAACTTAGGTTGATGAGAAATCACATCAAAGAAGTTGAGCCGATGACGTTCGCAAAGCTCAGCAACGTGAGCGAGCTGGATTTGAGTGAAAATAAAATTGTTACCTTGAAAAATAACACTTTTCAAGGGCTAAACAATTTACAAGCTCTATATCTGAGTGAAAATGAAATTTCTGTCATGGAAAAAAGTGCATTGAAAGGAATGTCTAAACTGGATGCTTTGTATTTACATACCAACAGTTTGAAAAATATACCAGTTGGAGCGTTTCAAGACTTGAACCGCTTGGATACTCTGGCGTTATACAAAAATGAAATTGTGGTTCTGAAAAATAACACGTTTGAAGGGCTAAGCAAATTACGAAAGCTTGATCTGGATGAAAATAAGATTTCTGTAATAGAAAGTAGTGCCTTGGAAGGAATGCCTGAACTGATTGTATTGAAATTGAATACCAACAGTTTGAAAAATATACCAGATGGAGCATTTCAAGGCTTGAACCGCTTAGAAGATCTATGGTTGCGCGAAAATAGAATTGAAGTACTTAAACGCAATCTTTTTGAAGGACTTAACAGTTTAAAAGTGTTAGATCTCACTGGAAATGGAATTTCTGTTATCGAAAAAGGCGCTTTGCAAAAAATACCGGAATTGAAGTTTTTAAGGTTACAAAGCAACTGTTTGAGAAACATACCAGCTGGTCTTTTCGAAGGATTGAACAAATTAGAATGGCTATATCTGAATGATAACGAAATTTCTGTTATCGAGAGTAGTGCTTTGAAAGGAATGCCTAAATTGGATGGATTATATTTGGACGACAACAATTTGAGAAATATATTAGTAGGGGCATTCCAAGGCCTAAGTCGCTTAAAAACCTTGAGGTCAGAGACGAATAAAATTGTTGTTCTTGGAAGTGATCTGTTTGAAGGGCTTAACGGCTTACAAGAGTTGTATCTCAGCCAAAACGAAATTTCTGTTATCGAAAAAGGTGCTTTCAGAGGGGTCCAAGAATTGAGGACATTACACTTGCGGAGCAACCGTTTGGAAAGTATACCGGTTGATGCGTTCCAAGGCTTGAGCAACTTACGTGTTTTGAACTTGTCTTCCAATGGAATCGAACAATTACAATCTGGAACGTTCGATGATTTGACTAGTTTGCAAGAATTGGATTTGAGGGAAAATGCAATTTCGCTTGTTGGAAGTGATGGCTTGAGAGGATTACCGCCATCTGTTAAGGTTCTTTTATGAAACAAAACGTCTGGGAGTATACCATATCTCTTTCTGTATCTTTGGAATTCCGTGAACTTTACAATTCTCGCTAAATGCAATTTAACAATTTCAATCTGGATCATATACTCAACACGTCTGCAAAAGCTGCATCTGCAGCACATCAAACTTGGAACTATCCACAACTAAACCATATCTTCTTCAATTATTTATCCTGAAGGTGGACTACTGCCCTGCAACGACTCTTGAAGCATTGCAAATCGAATCCCTGGGAGCGACGAACAACATGAAGCTTCCAAAAGCGATTAAGGATTGAACTAGTTCTACAGCAAGCCAAATGGAATTCTCCCAGTAGGGAATACGCCTGGAGCAACTTCTCTCAAATATTTTGTCTTGTTATATTGTTATATATTATTGATGTGTATAAAGCATGGTTCTTATTTCCTCATGAATAGACGTAGCTGATATTTCATCGGCACATTTTTAGTATTTGATGGTCATGTATTTTGTGTAAGTGCGCAAGCGCCGTTCTCCGCAACGTCATTCATCAACTATCTTCGCTAATTTATCAAAGAGTATCTCAACAGAAGCCAGCGTTTTATTTCTCGTTATCATAACTTGAAGTCCTACGCCAGTGGTTGGATTCTCTCAAAATGTGGCAGGTTGATAGACAGTTTCAACAAACCAGTATGTGTTTGAGTGATGTTAGCTCCGTCCAAACGTTGTTGAGTTATCTACAAATTTTCGAATTCCGCAAAGGAGTGAAATTTGAACGGCCGTAACTCCTCCATTGGGACGAGCTCTGCCAAAGGGTCCACAGATTTTCGTCTCATTTAGACGAGATCTTTCAACAGTTGATTCCTTTTGCTATCATCGCTGAAACAGCCCGTACTCAAACAATCAAACAAACTTCGAAATTTTTTGCAGCTTTAATGTCACGAGACCTCCACCCATAATTGGGAATTAGGTCAAAAATTAAAATCAGATTGAGTCAAGAATGGTATTAGTCGACTCGCCGTGATCAAAATGAGTTGATTGATTGCACGCCACTGTATGACCAACGCGAGCCGCTAGTTCCTGAAATTTGGTCGTCATTTTGCAAAAAAGGGCCTACATAACAGATCTCGTAATCTCGTCAAGAAAAATTGATCATATAGGCCAAAATTTCTTCTTACGGTTCCTCAGGAATAACTATGTACTGAGTTTCATAACTTTACTCAAAAGTGCAGTGTCCAAAAATGTCCCGACTTATTTTCAGTTTTGTGAAATTTCATACGAATCCAGGAACGAATTTTCCCGGAATGAATTTGCCGGAAACAATTTCCCCTGGGAGGAATCTCTCCATAATGTAATTCCTTCGGGGAAGTTTTCTCTTGAAAATTTGGTACTCTTGTACACTTGTTTCACTGGTACACTGAAAGCCAATATGAACATGAGTGGGCTGACAGGGGCTACAAACAACACATGAGGGCACAAGAAGGCCCAATAGAGCTCCAAAAACCATGAAAAAGCCACAAAGGGGACCAATTGAATGAAGCCGTGTACAATGAAATGAAGCACAAAAAGGCTCACTGGACCTCTGAAAGTCACAAAAAAAATGTGAGGTAGCTCATCAGGGCTCTGAACGACATTGGTGATAGTAGGGGGACCAAAGGGACCATATAACAAAAGAAGGCAAAAGGGAAGCTCACTGGAAATCTAAAAGTTACCTACCTACAAAAAAAACACAAGGGGGCTCACTAGGTCTTCAAGCGACACATAATTCAGACAATATTGGTAATGCAAAGGCCTCTATATAACAGAAGAAGGCAAATGGAGTCTCACTGGTGTTCTAAAAGCCTCAATGAAAACATGAATAAGTTGATTAGGGCCCGAAACTACACATTCGGGAACACATGGAAAAACGACAAGAGACCCAGTGAAGCTCTGTAAAATTAAAGAAGGGAAAAAAGGGCTTACTGGAATTCTGAATGCCAAAAAAAAGGACATAACAGGACTGACGGCGTCACTCAGCTTGCCAGTCCGGAAGTGATGGAAAATGGAAGGGGGATCAGCAGGGCTCCAAACTAAACATTGAAAATGGAAAAAGGGGCCCAAAAGAGCTCTCGATAACACAAGACTGCTGAAGAGACCTCACTGGAAGTCTGGAAGCTACAAAAACGTAAGAGGGCTCATTCAGAGTTGAAAAATTGAACTAGAGAAGATGAGAGGCCCTATAGGGGCCGAATATCACATGAAGGTAGAGAAAGGGCTTACTGGTGGGCCTCGAACTCTGGGTACTAGCTGGATTGCTTCAAAAAATGCAAATGGATCAAGCAGAGCAAAACATAAAGAACTTTGGGTGCAAAGTAGGGCTCTAAAAAATACAACATGAGGGGGCTTGTTGAACTTCAAGAAGCAACAAGGAAACACAAAGAGACTTGTTAAAGATGAGGTAAAGGGAAAATGTTATTTTCGATAAATTGTGCGCAAGATGGATTGTCCCGGTCACGTCCCAAAATAAGTAGAAACTCGATATTGTGTTTTGAGATACTGTTCCCTTCAGGGGGAATCATTTCCTAAAGTAGTTCATACCGGTGGAATCAATCCTGGGGAAATTCCTTTCACAGAAATTATTTTCGAGGGAGCTCAATTCCGGTGGAACTCCCCCTGGTGAAATTCCTTCCAGGGGAAATTATTTCCGAGGAAGGTTCCTTCCGGTGGAATTCACACCGGAGAAATTCCTTCCAGGAGAAATCATTTCTTGGCGAAATTCTTCCTGGGGAAACTCGTTCCTGTTACGTTTTATACTGACGCATCAATTGGCATCAGCTTTTTGAGAAAAAAAGTAGGAATTCCTGATTCCCTAAAGCAAACGAAACAGCCAATGTTCTTGTTTAGATACTCACCAGATTACCGTGAATTATGATAATCATTATTGTGTCTATATAAGTAGTTTTTATCGAGCGGTTATATAAGTACGGACAAAAATTTCCTCTTATCGAATCTAAGAGCGTGCAAAGAACGTCATTAACTGTTCTTGGCAAGGTTTTTTGTTTGAGTCAACAGATAAAAAGATCGCAATGGTCACAATAATACCGGGAAAGAAATAAACAAAATAAGGTCGAACGTCTCGGTCATGTAGTACACTTGATTTACTTTTTGAATAAATGTAGACATTTATTATGAAGTATAATGTATAAATGACATCTTTTCCAAAAATTCGGGCTGGTCTCAAGCGAAGAATACCGTGCAACAAATAAATAAACTAGGGATAGAATAATTGTTATAAAAACAGAATTCATGTCTTGATTTGATCAATAACTTACTATACCTTCTAGGATGGTGCTTAGACATTCGTCGGTAGAAAAAGCTTCGAACGTATGGTCTGACTCTGATCAACAGCTTGAAACACCTGAACTGAAGGAATTGAAATTACAGTCGAAGTGGGACGAAGATCTACTTCCAAGAGAATCCAGAAACACTTATATAGCCTCTGCTGACACCTTGCAAGATTAAGCAAGACTATATACTTGCTAATTCACAAGCACCACGGGTGACTGGTTGAATCGTCTGACAACCTCAACTTGAGACACACCTTCCAGATAAGTTTTTTTCGGATTTCTATTGCCTTTCGCTTGGGCTGTCAGCTCTGTTGTCCACATCGCTGCCCATGCGGGGAAGAATCAAATTCGAAAGGACATGATGGATAATCATTGATTTTTGCTGAATAATCTGCTACAGTCAGCATGCCAAAATAAGTCTGGACAACGAAATTGGGACATCTTGTACCTATGATAAACTTTGTGCAATTATTGTGTGATAATAATGTTCATTGATGATTTGCTATCAAGTCTGTGTTTTGGTGTGATTGTAAAAAATATAAAAGTTCATTCGCTAGACATCAGTTGAAATAAAATCTCTACCACTACGTGCAACAAAAATTGATCTTGTGAAGAAATGACATCATCTTGCAATGGTAGAGGTTAGTGAATCTTTAACTTAGACCTTTGTGAACTGTTATTCAACCATTTTCATAAAATTATTTATACTCATTCGAAGTGAAAACTGCGAATACTTATCCACAGTATTCAAAAGTATTCACAAGTTTAACCCACGGTTGTAGCAAAAGACTCAATCATGGAATAGCTGATTGTAGATTTTCTCTGGGAAACTCTGGATGAATTTCATTCGATTAGCCACAGGAGATGCATGCAAGCGGTTAAGAACTAAACACTTCTCATAATCGCACCTTACAATGCGTTTTCAACGCAGTTCAAAATATTCAACAGAGAAAATCAGCAATCAACTATTCCAGGAATAATTCATTGGTACAAGCGAGGGTGAATTGCAAGTTAGATATGGAGATCCAAACTCGATTTACTATTATTGACGATTAAGTAAATATTACACGTCTTGTTTCTCTATAGGTGCCTACCTTTATTGATAAATTCGATCAAAAAATTGGTTAGAGAGGAAATATTTGTTTGGTAACTAGTTTGCTTTGTTTCAGGCCACAATGAAGTTTGTGGTAATACAGGTTTTGTTATTTACCTGGATTTTCTCAGAAATTGATGCTCAAAATTGTACAGTATGTACAGAATACTCCATCAATCAAAATCATGGTTATATAACATGTTCTGATATATCTCAGTCTGACGTGAGTTTCGCAATGTTGAACAATATTCACTTTGAAAATCCTGTTGGATCATTCAAAGTTGTTGAATCAAACATCGCCCAGTTGCCGCAGTTATTTCTGTCGAATTTTCCAGAAACTGGTCATCCTGACGAACTTTGGTTGATGGGAATTCACATCAAAGAAGTAGAGCCAGAGACGTTCGTGAAGCTGAGCAATTTGAGCCGGCTCTATTTGGGAGAAAATTAAATCGAAACACTTGATAATAACTCTTTTGAAGGGCTGAACAATACACGAGAGCTATATCTGTATGAGAATGAAATTCCTGTTATATGGAAAAAGTGCTTTGGGAGGAATGCCTAAATTAAATGTATTAGATTTACATACGAACCGTTTAAAAACTATACCAGTTGGAGCATTTCAAGGCTTGAACCGCTAAAAAAACTCCAGATTTGTTCAAAAATAGAATTTTTGCTCTCCTTGCGAATGTTTGGTAGAGGCGACGGTAGAGGATACATTAAACTTGTATACAAGGGTAACTGCTATCAAATCTATGAAGATGAAATCTGTTCTATTTGTGATTTCAATTGTAATGGAACACTAGAACATATCTTCTTTGAGTTCCCGATGTATCGTTCTATAAGATGTTCCCTTCCCGAAAATCTAAAAACTGTAGTTAAACTGAGGTCTGCTCTAGATAAATCGGACAAAGTTCTATGTAATGTAATATATAATTACACTGTTGGGGTTTTGAAATTGAGGGCTTTCTGTCGGAATGGGTGACACTCTTCCTAACAATATTGTTTATGTTTCTGTAAGTGTTCAAGGGTAATTTATATTTTTTCATATTCTGTCATTATTTTGTTTCTTTGTATGAGAATCTTGTATGTTATATCCTTGTAATGGGAATTACTTTCGGAATTACCATTCCCTCGTTATACAATAAACGAATAATAATAATAACAATAGTAATAATTTTTGCTCTCCAAAGTAATCTATTTGAAGGACTGAATAATTTAGAAAAGTTGAATTTCAGCGAAAATTATATTTCTATCATCAAAAAAGGTGCTTTGCTAAAAATACCAAAATTGGAGTTTTTACACTTACAATCCAACCGTTTGAAGAAAATACCAATTGATGCATTTCAAGGCTTGTGTCGATTGATTCATTTGGAATTGTCCCAGAATGGAGTTAATATTCTGGAAAATGATACTTTCGAAGATCTGAACAATCTATTAAATTATTGGTTGTCTCGTCTTCCCATCATCATCACCCACTGAGAGGATGACGGATGAATTCCTCGAAATAAAAAACTCTGAACAACCTAGACCATCTCGATTTGGGAGGAAATTCCATTTCTCTGATTAAAAACAATGCTTTCAAAGGAATGCCAAAATTGTCCAATTTGTGTCTGAATAACAACTGGTTTAAAACTACACCAGATGGTGCATTCCAAGGTTTGAGCCAGATGAACAGTTGAGATTTGTCATGGAATTATATTGCTGCTTTGGAAAATGGTTCTTTTGGAAAACTAAACGACTCAGCAACTTACGTTTCTTGGACTTGTCTTCCAATGCAATTGAAGAAATACCATTATTAGAGAAAAGTTTGTATCTGAGTGACAATGACATTGATCTTCTCAAAATGAATGGCTCATTCGAATTGTCACGATCTGTTTTTTCCTAGAGTTTCCTAATAAAACAAACGTTCGAGAAATATATCATATTACTTCCTAATTTTCCAAAATTTCACGTACTTCGAGCTTGTTTTTGAACGCAGTTCAACATTTCCAATCTGCAACATTTAGTAATCTAACACGTCTGCGGAAATTGTATCAGCTGAATAACCAACCAACTCGGAATTATTCACAACTGAAGTCTACCTCCTCCAATTAACTATTCCAAATGTGAACTGCTGCCCGGCGGTGACTCTCAAAGCATTGAAAATTGAACGAGTTTGCCAGCCAGCCAGATGGAATTCATCCAGTGGAGGACTACATGTAGGGCATGTTCTCTTACATCTGTTACATATTGTAAATGTTATATATTATTCACTTGTTCTATAGCATGGCTAATATATTTTTGTGAATAGACGTACCCAATATTTTATCAACATAATATTCATATTTGATGGTTTATGCATTTTATGTTAGTGGACGAACGCGGTTTTCGGACGGAATGATGGAAAGTTCGGGAACACTATTCGGAGGCCCATAAAAGGCATCAACCGTCAGCTCACGTGCAGTATGGGATTTGAAATGCGAAGTGGTAGCGAGCGGATCAAAAGCGAGTGAGAATCACAGCGATATTCCCAAGTAAATAATTGTTGGCAAGAGACAAATGTTGACAAAAACTCTGTCTCGATAAGTGTTATTGGATTGTCTCGTAACAAATATTTATTACCTATAATCGAATGTTGCCAGTATCACGATTGGTTAAAACCGCGTGTATTTCTCGGGTTCATCAAGGTAGGTATTTGGATGGACATTACCTTTTCGAATACTTTCAGTCGGTTGGCTAGTCTGTGCGCTACCCCAGAAGATGAAGAAATCGATGCTCACCTGGAACAAAGAAACATGATTGAAGTTAGATAGGTAGGTATGTTTAATTAGCAAGCTACAGAACGTAGAGAACTGGATTTGCTAGCGCATTTTACCCTCATAACAGGATGAAAGGATCATTATTATAGACAGAAAGCTACTATCAGTATAATTCTGATGAATTTCTGATGCAGTAAATATAATCTTTGCTGCAACGTTGATGACTTGGACGACAGCGATATTCTTACCATGAAGCTGTGGCGAATTCAGCGAGATTTTCATTTCTTGGTTGATTATTCACGGAGTCTTCGCTACAAAGTTTGATGAGCTCTGCCCAGTTCCCGCTTTGAAGAGATGGATTTGAAAAACCGTCTCGCTACATGATCAATACCTCAGTGGAATCATAACTACAAAATTGATATATTCAATATACGACTATCACTCCAAAGTTGATGGATCAATCAATATTTAGTGGATATTCACTGTTTAATACCTCTGATTTCTGTTCATGATACAGGGTGAGTCATTTCTCATAGATCATTATTCATTCCCATCAGCGCCTGTGAAACGTTCCACTGGGTCCCTGCGAGGGTCCCTGAAACCATTGCAAGATTGTGTTAAAATAGTGATAATTGATAATTTGCTATCAAGTCTGTGTTTCGCTGCGTTTGTAAGATATAAGAGTTCATCTTCTTGGCATCAGTTGGGATGGAATCGTTTCTGTAACAAGTATCTTCAACAAAAATTGATAATTTGATCGGATGAATCGGATAATCTCTGCTGCAAAGTTAATGACCTCGACGAAAGCGATATTCTCACCATGAAGTTAGCGGAATTCTAACGTTAGAGTTGATTATTTGCGGAGTCTCTGCCACAAAGTTGAATAAGCTTAGCCCAATTCCCTCTCCAAAGTGATGAATTTGGCAAAAGTTTCGCTACACAATCTTCACCTGAGTGGAACTCTAACTATACAGAATTGATATATTCGGTACGATTCCCACTCCAAAGTTGATGAGTCAATCGATTATTGGTGAATATCCACTGTTTTATACATCGTATTTTCGTTAACGATACAAGGTGAGTCATTACTCACTTGTATTTTCCTCCCCCATCAGGACCTTTGAGACCCTAGGTCCCTTAAAACCATTCCAAGATTGTTCTGATGGAAAATTTTGGTGAGGCTTTTGAAGAAGAATGAGATTTTTGAGACTTGTGGATCACTCCATATATCAAAAAGAACTTCAAAGCGGCCGGTGATTATTGATTTTTGCTGAATAATCTACTACAGTCGGCTTGCCAAAATTATTTTGCATAACGAAATTGGGACACTTTGTATGATAAACTTTGTGCCATTGCGTAATAATAACAATTATTGATAATTTGCAATTAATTTATCAAGTCTGTGTTTCGGTGTGTTTGTAAGATATAAGAGTTCATTTGCTTGACATCAGTTGAAATGAAATCGTCTCTGAGACAAGAACCTACAACGAAAACTGATATTTTGTCGACTCTCGTGGAAATATAGCATCATCTTGCAGTGGTAGAGGTGAGTAAATCTTAAACATGAACCTTTTCGAACTGTCAATAACTATTTTCATAACCATATTCACAACCAAATCAAAGTAAAAACTGCGAAAATATGTGAGAAAATTTCTATTTGGCTGTAATACGAAAGTCACTGATAATTATCTATTTATAGTTCTGAGACTG
The DNA here is from genome assembly GCA_949128115.1 of Anaspis maculata. Lineage (NCBI taxonomy): Eukaryota > Metazoa > Arthropoda > Insecta > Coleoptera > Scraptiidae > Anaspis > Anaspis maculata. Next base: position 567,514 of record OX421966.1, read on the forward strand.
AGAATAAAAGAGCTATTGACAGTTTTTGGCAGTATTCACAAGTAAGCATAACCCACTGTTGTACCAAGAGATTCAATCATGAAATAGCTGATTAAAGATTTTTTCTGGTGAACTCTAGGTAAATGCCAGTTGACTAGCCTCAGAAAATGCATGCAAGCGGTTGTAAGCTCGACCACGAAACTGCACTTTTATAAAAATAATAATACAATTATACTGTGTGTTCCACAAAAAAAAGTAATACGAGATCAGTGGTTGATTCGCGATTTTTGTTTGTCAATTTGTAGCTCACTGGATCAATGAGAAATGCTGGTTCAGCTCTCAATAGTAAAAGGATCATACGGATCTAGTATAGATTTCAGGCATTTGTAGTGGTCAATCGACTTGCATTCAGTAAAGGAAAGTTCAGTTATTCTGCAATTAGCCTGATAACTAATAATTTTTTGTGTGGAACTGACGGTTAAAGAGAGAACATTCAAGTGGTGATTGGTTCGCTTTGTTTCAGGTCACAATGAAGTCTGTGATAAAGCTGGTCGTGTTATTTGCCTGGATCTCCACAGAAATTGATGCTCGTCCTTGTACAGAATACTCCTACAATCAACATCACAGTTACATCACATGCACGGGTATATCCCAGTCTGACGTAAATTTCTCAATGTTGAACAATATTCACCTCAAATATCATGTCAGAACACTCAAAGTGGTTCAATCAAACATCACCCAGTTGCCTAAGTTATTTCTGTCGAATTTTCCTGAAGTCGGTCAGCTTGACGAACTTAGATTAGGGGATAATTACATCAAAGAAGTGGAGCCAGGAACGTTCGTAAAGCTAAGCAATTTGAGCCGGCTCTATTTGGGTAAAAATGAAATTGTCACACTGAAAAATAACACTTTTGAAGGTCTAAGCAATTTACAAGAGCTATACCTGTATGAGAATAAAATCTCCGTTGTGGAGAGAAGTGCTTTGGAAGGAATGCCGAAATTGAATGTATTAGATTTCGATACCAACCGTTTGAAAACTATACCAGTTGGAGCATTCCAAAGCTTGAGCCTCTTGAAAACCTTGGATTTGACCAACAATGAATTTGATGCTCTTGAAAGTTATCTACTTGAAGGGCTAAACGGTTTAGAAAAGTTACGGTTCAGCGGAAATGCAATTTCCATCATCGAAAAAGGTGCCTTGCAAAAAGTACCAAAACTGGAGATTTTACTCTTACAATCCAACGGTTTGATAAAACTACCAGTCGATGCGTTCCAAGGCTTGAGCTGTTTGACTCTTTTAAAATTGTCCAAAAATAAAATTGGAAATCTTGAGAACAATACGTTTGAAGACCTGAACAATCTATTTTATCTTGATCTGAAAGAAAATTCAATTTCTCTAATCGAAACAAATGCTTTGAAAGGAATGTCAAAACTGTCCACTTTGTCGTTGAAAAACAACCGGTTGAGAAATACACCAGTTGGTGCATTCCACGGTTTGAGCCAGTTGAATAGTTTAGATTTGTCTAGGAATGAACTGGTTGCTTTGCAAAATGATTCTTTTGAAGGACTAGACGATTTGAACGTGCTATATCTTCAGAAAAACAATATTTCTGTTATTGAAATGGGTGCTTTTAGAGGAATCCCGAAATTAGAGTTATTATTCTTGGACAACAACCGTTTGGAAAATATACCGGTTGGTGCGTTTCAAGGCTCAAGCAGCTTACGCATTTTGATGTTGTCTTCCAATGCAATCAAAGGATTACAATCTGGAACGTTCAATAATCTGACTAGCTTGGAAATGTTGGGTCTGGAAGAAAATGAAATTCCTCTTTCTGGAAGTGATGGCTTGAAAGAATTGTCACCAAATGTTACAGTTTTATTATAGAACAAACGTTTGGGGAGTATACTTTAACGTTTTCTGATTTTCTGGAATTTCACGAGCCTAAAACCTGTTTCTGAATGCAATAAACAATTTCAATCTGGAACTTCCATCAACGATTAACTTAACACGTCTGCGAGAATTGTATCTGCAGCATAGCAAATTCAGAATTATCCACAACTAAACTATACCTCCGTCAACAAACTATCCTAACTGCAAACCACTGCTCTGCAACAACTCTTAAAGCGTTGCAATTTGAATCCCTGGAAAGCAACAGAAGATATAAAATTTGCAAGAGCGAAAATTGTACAAGCTTGCCAGCCAGCCAGATGGAATTCTTCCAATAGAGGACTACGCCTGGGGCCAATTCTGTCACATCTATTCCATACAGTTATTGTTATATTATATTATTGACGTGTTCGATATCATAGCTTTTATATTCTCATGAACAGACGTACCTGACATTTTATATACACATTCTCCAAATTTCATGGTTATGTATGTTATGTTGGTGCGCAAGCGCGGTTCTCCGCGACGTCAAACCAGCTGTCTTTGTTCATTCAGTATAAAGTATCTCAACAGAAACCAGCGTTTCATTTCTTGCGTTATCAGAGGCGTCAATGTAAAATTTAATTGAGGCCCATCGCAGTTGAATTGATATAAAAAATTCCCGTATCCCGTTGGTTCAGCTCTGGAGGCTCGGGTCTTTTGGACCCCAGAGTGCGGTGCGAAGGTTAAAGAGAATCAAATTTTCTTTCTGAAAAAATATTTTCAAAATTTTGAACCCCACTCCCTTGTCCCTAAAAATTCTCTGACTGTCTAATTTTATAATATGGACCTCTCATGTTTTTCTCAATTTAGTCGGCGTCATTCTGAATAACATCAAAGAAGAAAATTTTCTGTGGAAAAAGTGCTACCCAAATTCACCCCTTAGCTCTCCCCCACCTCAACTCCAAAGTTCAACAAAACACCACCTACTTTGTGATACATCAAATTGAAGGGGATCAAATTTTTTTTCTGAAAAGAATTTTTTAGAAATTTTCTACCCCTTCCCCAATGAATTGGCCAATTGGAATATTTTAGGGGGGAAATGGGGAGCTTCGAAAATTGTGAAAAAATAATTTCAGGAAGGGAATTCAATTTTCTTCAATTTGATGTATTAAAAAGTGGATATTGACATTTTAGATTTTTATGGTGAGGGGGAGCGAGGGGGTGAGTTTGGGTGGCTCATTTTTATTGAGAAATTTTCTCTTTCGATGCTGTGCAGGATGATGTTGACTGTATTGAAGGGAAATAGAGGTCAAGAATATCAACTTGGACACTCAGAGAATTTTGAGAAGAACGGGGGGTGAAGTTGAAAAATTTAAAAATATTTTCCCAGAATAAGATATCAATTCTCTTCATTTGATGTATTGCAAGGTAGGTAGTGTCATTCGAAATTTCAAAGTTAGGGTAAGTGGGGGCGAGGGGGCTTAAGATATAAATTCTCCAAAGTATGTTGATGTCCCCCTCGATATCAAATTCGACCTGTTTTTGCTCAGAGACATTTGCACTAGGAATCGGGAGATATCACAGGTGGATAGTTTTCAAATGATCGCCCGGTATACGTACTTAGACATGAGACAAAGTCTCTGAACAAAATTTAGCACAAGCAAGTTCTTCTTCAAAGCTTTGCAAAACGTGAATGTAATGTGATAGTTTTTAAAAAATTATATTGGCGGAGATTAAGTACAAAGGCCAACTTCTTCCAGTATCCATATCACTGAGCAACTCTAAGGCTCTGAAGTTATGTAATTATTGAATTCAGCTACGAAGTTCATCGATGGCTGAATTTTCACTACGATAAAGTTTATGAGTTCAGCGAAATTCTCTCTATAAAGTGATGTACTCTGAGCAGTTCCCTCTATAGAATTAAATTATAGATCAATGGAAGCTGAGGAATCTAGCAACATTTCTTGCCACAAAGTTGCTGACTTCAGAGGAATTTTTACGAGAAGACTGATGAATACAGCACTTGTTTTCACAAGAAGTTGATGAATTCAGAGGAATTTACGCTGATGCAAATTGAATAGCCTTCATAATACAGGTATCTTCAGCAATTTGATCATTCTGACTCAATCCCGAATACAAAATTCATAGATTTTGGACATTTTCGTAGCGTTACACTTTTTTAAGGAATTTTTGCTGAGGAATCAAATAACCAATTGTGTCAAAATTTCACCCAAAGTGAACTGAAAGTGTCCTCTAAATGTCCTGCAATTTTCTCAAGTCCGAACTCTTGAGTACCAGAGTGGCCTAATTCAGAAGAGATGAATGTCCAAAAAAGAAGTTCCGTCTTCCAATAGTCTTAGAAATAAAACTGGAAGTTTTTCGTCTCTCAAGTGGAAACTTCGAGCCCAAATTGTGAATATTCTGAGTTTTTAATCAAAATTTTGAGATACAAATCGATGCTCCTCGTGTTTGGAGTCAAATCACTCCATGAAAATCCAAGTTGCTCGTATTTAGGAGTTTTGAAATGGAAAAGAGCTTTTTGAGTGTCAAGTCGAAATTTCTGTTTAAATCCGGAACCTTGAGTTGAGAGTCAAAATTCCTTGCGGTGAAAGTTGAATTTCTCGTGTTGGAACCCGCAATTTCCATTAGGAATTCGAGTTCTCCACGCCAAAAGTCGAATTGTCACGTTGAAAGTCGAAATTTCCCGAAAAAAGTCGAAATGTGGTTTTTAAAGCCAAAATTTCGAGTTCAAAGTCGAAATCATTGTGCCTATTTTGAATCGAAACTCGTCCCTAAATTTCAACATTCTGTGAAAAGTCGCGATTTTGAGATAAGTGTCAAAGTTCCTATCGGTTAAAATGGAATTTTTTGAAGTTGAAAGCCTAAATTGGCTTCGAAGCCAACATTCTGAAAGAAAAATGGATGTTATCAGTGCCCCAGAGTTTCAAGATGAGAAATTCGAGTGTAGACTTCAATGTTTTTCGTATTCAAAGTCGACGTTTTGAGAAAACAGTCAATATTTTGTGTCGAAAGTAAAAATTTTGTGTTGTGAGTCAATATTTTGAGAAACAAGTTGAAGTTTCTCACGTTGAAGTCACAATTCTTTCTTCGGAGTCAAGATTTGAAGTCAAAATCAATTTGTTTTCAAATTCATTGTCGGAAATCTTGAGAGTAAATCGAAGTTATTCGTGTTTTGAAATTTCGAAATGGAGTCGAAGTTTTTCTTATTGGGAGTCAAAGTTCTGTCGTGTGTCGAATCGCAGTTTTTCATGTTGGAAGTCAAAATTTTGATTCTCCAAAGTAGATATTTCTAGTGTTTTAAAAGTTTTTCGCATTCAAAATTGGAATTTCAAGATTGAATCCGAAGTTGTTCGTACTTGAAGTCAGAGCTTTCCGTTCTTCAAGTCAAAATTTTCTCCACCAAAAGACGAGACTTTAGGTTAGCAGTAACATTTTCCGACGGAGTTCAGATTTCGAGGAAAAAGTTCAAGTTTTTTATCCTGAATATCAAAATTTGAAGAAGAAATTCAAAGTCTCTCTTGTTTAAAGTAAAAGCTTTTCGTCTTAGAAGGTGAGATTTCGAAAACCGTCAAAATTTTGTTCTCAAAGAAAACATTTCGAATACAAAGTCGATGTTTTCCGTATTCGAAGTCGAAATTCTGAGATCAAAATTCGAAGTTATTTGTGTTTCGAGGTTTAGGGATTGAAGCGGATGTTTTCTTGATCAAAGTTGGAATTCTGTGTGTAATTTTGAACTTAGCGTTGAAAATCAAAGTTTCTCGTGTTTGAGTTTGACTTGATTTGGAATGGGAATCAAAATTATGAGAAAGCAGTCGACATTTGATTTCCGCAGTCAAGATTTCAACTGCAAAGTCGAAGTTGTCCGTATTCAATGTTGAAATTTCTAGAAAGAAGTTCAAGTTAGCCATGTTTTGGAATCCAAAGTCGTCTAAGTTATCCGTAATTGAAGTCAAAGTATGGTTTGTTGTCAATCGGAATTTTTTAAAAATTGTCGAGATTCTGTTTTCGAAGTCAAGATTGTCAGTGTAAGTCGAAGTCTTTTGTATTCGAATTTGAAATTCAGGAACAAAAGTCGCAGCGGGTTCTTGTTTGAAGCTGAAGCTTTTCGTGCTTGGAGTCAAAATCTCGTATTTGAAGTCAAACTTTCAGTTTATAGTGGAAGTTTTTCCGAGTTCAAAGTCGAAACTTTGAGTTGAAAGTCGACGTTTTTTTTACACTGAACATGTCTTCGTGGTCGGAGGTGAAGATTTTAGGGTTAAAACGCGACACTGGGAAATTGACGCTTTCGGGCCAATTTTGCTATAAACTTGATGAATTTGGAGAGAAGAAATTGCAAAAAATTGTTTGATCACTGCGAAGTTGAGCTTGAAATTCTTGATTTTGAATCGATAAATTCGGTAGAAATTGCGCTATAAAGCAGTAGGTTTCGGTGAGACTCCTAACACAACTCCTTCGAATCCAAGTGAATTATTGTTACGTAATTATTGAATTCAGCTTCAGCTACGAAATTCATCGATGGCTTTTCATTTCATCTATTTAATTTATCAATTTTACTCCTTTTTCTTCATCCTTCTACAAAAATTCAAAATTCTCAACAATAAACCAAAATAATACATACCTACCTTGTCTCTAACCAACTTCGTTTTGATTGTTATTATTATTCAATTGTTCACTTTTACTTTGACACTTGATACATTTTACACCTTTACTGCTTTGAAGATGGCCCTTCACCCCCAATTGTAAGGCCGGAACGCGTCAGCAAAATATATTTATTCAATTTACGTGGAGAGACAGATTATTTATACAACTTTATTTCTGATTTCCGTTATTCAGAACGATTTTCAAGAATAATTTGTCGTCATCTGATAAGCACAGTTCATGAACCAGTCAACTGTGAACGCATGCTGTTCTATACCTCTTATTCCTGTTTAAAATACAGAGTTAGTCAGTGTTCGTATGATTCCGTTTTCCCAAAATTTTTTTGTGATTTTTGAGACTTGTCGATCACCCTGTAAGTGAACCTGTCAAGAAGAAGTTCCAAGCAGCCAGTGAATGATAATTTTTCTGAATAATCTACTACATTCGGCCTGCTAAAATTACTTTGAATAAGGAAATTGAGACACTTTGTATGATAAACTTTGGGCAATTGTGTAATAATAATATCCCATGATAATTTGCTATTAAGTTTTGGTGTGTTTGTGAGATATAAAAGTTCATTCGCTTCACATCAGTTGAAATAAAATCGCCTCCGAGACCAATACCTACAACGCAAATTGATATTTTGTAACTCCATTGACTCCTGTGAAAATATAGCATCGTTTTGCAGTGGTAGAGGTAAGTAAATCTTGAACTTTAGTCTTTGTTAACTGTTAATAACCATTTTATGGAATGTGGTACAAATTTATTCGACGTGAAAAGTGAGGAAATATCGAAGAAGATATTTTTTTTGGCTGTAGTACGATATTAGTTGATCAGTTATCTAGTCCTGAGAATACAGTAGATATATGGAATATATTTCAATTGGGACATTTAATAATAATGCTAATAATATTGATAGTATTCAAGTATCATACAAAGAAATGCATGCAAGCAGCTGTAAACTGAACATTTCTCCATATTCTCACGTGAAAATACGCTTTCCGTTGGTCACTAAGCTAACAGTTGAGGCTGTATTCTAGCAGGTCAAAATTATTTTGGAAATTCCTCCCTCAAAAATGAAAATAAAGACACAATTTCCTCCATACGGTGTACTGCGTGTATCGGAAAATTTAATACAGAGCGTTCTCCCAATTATTTGGAAAATAATATTATCTTTTTTATCGACAACTTTTCTCAAAAAAACGGCTTTGTACTCAATTCTGTACGTCTCTCAAAGTTATAAAACAGTTGATATTTTTTTTCGTTTGTCAAGAGATGTCCCAGCAATTCTTCAGAAACTTTTCTAGTGTCTCACGGCTATTGGGCTTTTGAAAAAAATCGTCGTCATGTCTGCCGCGGAACTTCTCATCGTTGTATCCTACCTGCAACGTCTTTAAAGACTTGGTATGCAGGAACCTATGAGAAATTTTCTTTGAAGTTGGAATTAGAGTCGGTATTTTCATATCAAATAACTGCCGGCTGAACTGAAATTCAAATACTGTGGAAACAATTATTTTAACAATTGTATCCGAGGTGTTCATCTTCCAGATAAAGTTATCTGGAGAATTATTCGAAGGAAATTGGAAATTGTGTTTTCAAAAATTCGAATTTTCCGGGAAAGCCTTAAATTTATTTCCAAACCATCTCATTGTGAAAATCGTCAGTTAAGGCTTCACTTTCAGCTTCATTCAAGTCCAATCTCAGAAATCCAGGCCGGTGTCACATTTTCAACTGGAAAATTTACGGGAAATTCGATAAAAATTGCCTGGAAATGATCAAGAACCAGTCACATTTTGTTCAATGGGAAAAAAAGTAAGAATCGGTTCACGGGATAAAAAGCTGAAGATTCTCAAATGACACCACCCATCATGCGATACATCAAGCTGAAGAGAATTGAATTCTCTTTTTGGGAAAATATTTTCAAATTTCTCAACCCCACCCCCTTTTTCTCTTAAAATTTCCTGAATGTCCCATTCAATATTCTGGACCCCTCAATTCTATCCAGTTTAATCAGCATCATCCTAAATAGCATTGAAGAAAAGAATTTTTGGTGGAAAAAATGCTACCCTAATTCACCCCATTGCTCTTTCCCGCCTCAACTCAAAAATTCAACAAAACAATACCTACTTTGTGATAGGTATACAGGGTGGTCCTCGTTTTATGTCATTAAATTTGAGGATCAATAGAAAATAAAAAATAGAGGGGACTTTCTTCAGAAAACATATTTGAGAAATGCCCAATAACAGAGATACAGCCCTTCAAAGTTGAAAATAAATAATCGTTCTTTCCCCATAACTTTTGAACCGTTCAACCGATTTCATTCAAAATAGAACCAAAGGTTTCCTGAACTTATCCCCTGTCGAACAATCATAACATGTTCCATGAAAAAGTTTCAGGGGCTTAGACATTAGGGGGTGACCCTACTTTTCCCCCCCTATTTTTCACCCCCCTAGTTATTTTTAGAAACTGTTCATAATTTTGAATTCTACGTTTAATTTTGAAGAAAAAATCACTGTTGCAAAATTTTGAATAGAGGCTTCGTTTAGGAGATATTTGGGTTTGAAATTTTGGGAAACATCCCGAAATCGCCACTTTCAAAGGTATAAAAATTAAAATCCAAAGAAACTCATGATTTCTCAGCTGAAATAGGTTTTCTAGAATTTTTAAGTTGATAAACCACCATTTTTTTCTAAGCACGGGAAATTTTCAGGAAAAAAACAATTTGGGTTCTGGAAAGTGGCGATTTTGGGATGTTTTCCAAAGTTTCAAACTCGAATATCTCCTTAACGAAGCCTCTAATCAAAATTATGCAGGAGTGACTTTTTCTTTTAAATTGAACGTAGAATTCGAAATTATGAACAATTTCCAAAAATAACTAGGGAGGTGAAAAATAGGGGGGGAAAAGTAGGGTCACCCCCTAAAGTCTAAGCCCCTGAAACTTTTTTATGGAACATGTTATAATTGTTTGACAGGGGATAAGTTCAGGAAACCTTTGGTTCTATTTTGAATGAAATCGGTTGAACGGTTCAAAAGTTATGCGGAAAAAACGATTATTTATTTTCAACTTTGAAGGGCTGTGTCTCTGTTATTAGGCATTTCTCAAATATGTTTTCTGAAAAAAGTCCCCTTCATTTTTCATTTTCTATTGATCCTTGAATTAAATGACATAAAACGAGGACCACCCTGTATATATATATATATCTTATATCTATATCTTATACCTATATCTTATTGAAGAAAATGGAATTTTATTTCTGAAAACAATTTTTTTGGAATTCTCAACCTCTCCCCCAATAAATTGGACATTTGGAGAACTTTAAAGAGAATTCAATCTCCTTCAATTAGATATATCACAAAGTAGGTATTTTCATTTTTGATTTTCAAGGTGTGGGGTGGGGAAGTGGAGGGGTGAATTGTGGTGGCACTTTTTCTATAGAAAATTCCTCTTCCAATGCTACGCAGGATGACGTTGACTGCATTGAAGAGAATTGATAGATCAAAAATATTAAATTTGTTTTTTAACTATTATTGTTTTTTTTTAAATATTAAATTCTCAACCAATTTTTCGTAATTTAGCGTCAATGGCAAGCCAATTGAACAGGCTACCTAAAAAATATGACAAAATGATAGACCTGTCAAAATTTAAAATAGCGGAAGCAATTGAAAATAACATTTCTTTTATCCTCATTGCTTCTCAATGAAAATGAGCGAAAAATCAGAACCAATAACTGTTATTGGTTCTGGAATGGAGAAATAGACCTTTTTTGACAATTCAAGACAGCAATCAATCAAATCGGCTCATCTGATGAGGAGCTACGGCCAGTTGAAGCGAAGCCTACCTTCCGTTTTTCTATTCCAACAAGTACGAATAAGGCCTATTTTCAATAGTTCCCGTCATCTTGAATTTTGACATGTTGGCCATTTTTTTTATATGAAAATGGCAGCTTGTCCAATTGGCTAGCCATTGATACCAAATTTGAAAAATTGGTGGATATGGCGGGCAGGATATCTAAATTTAGGTCATTTATACGGGAATGAAGGAACCGGTAGGTAGGCTTCGCTTCAACTTGCCGTAGCTCCTCAGCAGATGACCCGATTTGATTGGTTGCGGTCTTGGATTGTCAAGGAAGGTCTATTCCTTCGTAATAATTATTGGTTTTGATTTTCTGCAGATTTTTGATTTAAAGCAATAAGGACAAAAGAAATTCTATTTTCAATTGCTTCCGTCATCTTGGATTTTGACATGTACGTCATTCTCCCATATAAAAAAGAAAGCCTGTCCAATTGGCTAGTCATTGATACCAAGTTTGAGAAAATCAGTTGAGAAATGAGCAAATGGCGGATTGGCGGACAAAATACCTGAATTGGGATCAATTATGGGGGAATGAAGAAAATGGAAAGTGGACTTCGCTTCAACTCGCAATAGCTCCTCAGCCGATGACCCGATTTTACTGGTTGTGGTCTTGAATTGACAAGAAAGGTCTATTCTTTCATAATACATTATTGGTTTTGACTTTCTGGCATTTTTCAATGAAAAGCAACGGGAACAAATGGAGGCCTATTTTAAATTGTCACTGCCATCTTGAATTTCAATATGTCGGCAATTTTGAAATACGGAAATGATAGCCTATTCAATTGGTTATTCAATCCTGATGAGTTCGATGAAATCGGTGGCGGGATGAAAATTTTCGAAGGAAAAATTCCGGGCACGGTTTTTCATGGCTCACCCGGTAGATGTCCTCCTCGATATAAAAATCGATCTGTTTTTGCTCAAGATATTTTCGCAAGGAAACGGTAGTTATTGCATGTGGATAGTTTCCAAATGATCACCCGGTATTGATACCCTGCGTATACAGTATTAACGAAGAAAATCAGCGATCAACTATTCCAAGATGAGTATTGATATCTGAGCTTGATTTAGCTTCGAAGGTTAAGTTAATACCGAAAAGGTATTATCTACTATAAATAAACTCAATTACGAAATTGCATTTTTTTTTCTGACAATATGCTTACCGTAGGTCCACAAAAAAAGATGATACGAGATCAGTTTATTCGCGACTTTCGTTTTTCAATTTGTAGCTGACTGTTCGATAGAAATACTGATTTATTTATATTTCGTTAGGGGAGAGATCATGAGTCTGGTATAGATTCCAGGCGATTTTTTGTGTTCAATCAACTAGCACTCAGCAGAAAAAATTCAGTACATATTCTGCAATAGTTTGATCGCTAATCATCTTTTTTTGTGGCACCACGACGGTTAGAGAGAGAAGTTTCAATTGGTACCTGATTGATTTGATCTGTTTCAGATTACCATGAAGTGTGTGACAATACTGTTTGTATTATTCGCCTGGTTTTGCTCAGGAACTGAGGCACTTTGTAAAGAATCATCCTCGGAATCTTCCATCGGTCAACAGAATGGTGTCATTACATGTTCCGGTATATCTCAATCTGACGTAAATTCAGCAACGTTGAACCATGATCACTTTGGAAATCCGGCTATAACATTGGAAATTGTGGAATCAAACATCACCCAGTTGCATCCGTTATTTCTGTCAAATTTTGCAGGAGCTGAAAAGCTCACCAAGCTGGCGTTAACGAATATTCACATCAAAGAAGTAGAGCCAAAGACGTTTGCAAACCTAAGCAATTTGAGCCAGTTGGATTTGAGTGAAAATGAAATTGTTACTTTGAAAAATGACACTTTTCAAGGGCTAAACAATTTACAAAAGCTAGATCTGAATGCAAATGGAATTTCTATTATTGAAAGCAGTGCTTTGAGAGGGATGCCTAAACTGAATGTATTGTATCTAGATAACAACAATTTAAAAAATATACCAGTTGGAGCATTTCAAGGCTTGAACAGCTTGAAAATTCTATCGTTGTACATAAATAAAATTGAAGTTCTTGAAACTAATCTTTTTGAAGGGCTGAACAGTTTGGAAGAGTTGGATCTCACTGAAAATGCGATTTCTGTTATCGAAACAGGTGCTTTGCAAAAAATATCAAAATTGGAGTGTTTAAAATTACAAGGCAACTTTTTAAAAAATATACCAGGAAACCTTTTTGAAGGACTGAACAATTTACAGAAGCTGTATCTACAATATAATAAAATTTCTGTTATCGAAAGAAGTGCTTTGGGAGGAATGACTGAATTGGAAGAATTAGACTTGGACGCCAACAATTTGAGGAACATACCAGTTGGGACATTTCAAAACCTCAGCCGCTTGAAAACTTTAAGCTTGAACACGAATAAAATTGTTGTTCTTGAAAGTAATCTATTCGAAGGGCTCAACGATTTGGAAGAGTTAGATCTCGGCAAAAATGAAATTTCTGTTATCGAAAAAGGTGCTATGCAGAAAATACCAAAATTAAAGTTCTTACGCTTAGAATACAACCGTTTGAAAAGAATACCAGTTGATGCGTTCCAAAATTTGAGAAGCTTGATTATTCTGGATTTGTCCAAAAACGAAATTGAAGTTCTTGAAAACAATACATTTGAAGATCTGAACAGTTTAGATACGCTTGATCTGAAGGAAAATTCAGTTTCTCTGATTGAAAGGAGTGCTTTGAAAGGAATGTCAAATTTGTCCTCTTTATTGTTGGAAAACAACCAGTTGAGAAATATTCCAGTTGGTGCATTTCAAGGTATGAGCCAGTTGCATACGTTAGTTTTGTCAAAGAATGAAATTCTTGCCATCAAAAATGGTTCTTTTGAAGGACTGGATAATCTACACGTACTACATCTGGATAAAAACAAAATTTCTGTTATGGAAGGAGGTGCCTTCAGAGAGGTTTCAGAATTATTGAAATTATACTTGCACAGCAACCGTTTGGAAACTATACCGGTTGATGCGTTCCAGAGCTTGAGCAACTTACGTGTTTTGACCTTGTTTCGCAACGCAATTAAACAGTTACAACCTGGAACCTTCAGCAATTTGACCAGGTTGCAAGAGCTGGATCTGAAAGAGAATGGAATTTCTCTTTTTGGAAGTGACGGCTTGGAAGGATTGCCACAGTCTGTTCAAGTTTACTTTTGAAACAAAACGTTCCGGAATATACCATGGTTCTTCAATTCTTGAAAATTTCACAAACTTCACACTTCTACCCAAATGCAATTCAACAATAATTTTAGTCTGGATCATTCACTCAAAACGTCTGCGAAAATTGCATCTGCAGCATAACAAACACGGAATTATTCATAACTAGACACATCCAACATCCAATCAACCAACTGTCCTAAATGTTAACAACTGGCCTGCAACGACTCTCAAAGCATTGCAAATCGAATTCCTGTAGGCGCGACGATTATAATATGAAACTTCCAATGGAGGACTGCATTTATTCATTTTATTCACATTATTATTATACTTCATGGTTGGACACGAATAAATAAATGGAATAATTGAATTGCGTACAATCTTTATTATGAATGTTCAGCTGTTGGAGCCCAAGTACCGTCTCAATGTCAGATTTAATTGAATTTCAAGAAGTAAGTTACCTAGACTGTCCTACCTGTGAAGGTGTTTTCAAATTGACTCAGCTGTTCATCTCTATGTGGTCAACCCTTTCAAATAACTGAGCTTTAGTCAGTGGGTTGAAGTCTCAAGTTCAGAAGAATTAGAAGTGAGCCCCCACGAGATGTCCGGAGCCTACTAGAGTGACGCTGTCTCCACAAAGGACCGGGTGAGATGTCACCATGAACCAAGGCTGAACAAAGGCAACAATTACTCAACCAAAGAAGGTAGTCGACTGGTAGTTGCCGCCGACAGGACGGAATTGACGCGACCGATCTGAAAAGGTGCTCGCTTGTCAAAGACTAATTCCGGACCCTGGCTACCGTGAGCGTCGTGACGAGATAGACCTTAGACCGGAAAATGGCTTCAAAATTCATCTCTAAAAGTCGGTTTTTATCGAGGTTTTTATCTATCATTGGTGACCAAGTCATAAAGGGGACCCGAAGCCGCACACTATACAGTTACGATTTTACCACTCCACCATTTTCTTCTTTACACATATCTGAGTTCATCCAGGTGAGAAAAAATGCGTTTCACTCACGTTAACTATTTCATTTTCGCAATCGAACATTGCTCACTTTCCTCGTCTGTCACCATGATAGCCATTCTATTCTCGCTGTTCTTTTTCTAACAATTGACGTTTCATTCACACCCCTGTCGACGACTGAAAGCTAGCCGACAGCTGTTAAACGACATTGCTCCTTGGAGGTTATTGTGCCTTCCAAAATGTATGTGGTGAAGATGAAATTCTAATTATGGAGTTGATGTATTCAGTGCGACTCCCACTCCTGGTTTAAAACATCAAACAGAACACGTGCCATAAAATTGAACAATTCAGCAGAATGCTTACAAAGGAGTTGATGATTTTTGTGAAACTCTCACCATGTGATTCACCTGAATTTCCCCGACACTGTTGATGAGTTTGGCAAAACTGAGCACAAACACCGCCCACTATGTGGTGATGAATTTAAAAGAAGTTCTGGGACGAAGTTGATGAATGGAGCAAAATTCTCACTTTAAATAATACATCCAGCAGAAGTTTTGCTATGGATGATAAATTCAGGTAAATTCTCACACTTGAAATTTGCTGAGTACTGCAAAGATGAGCGCACAGTTTAACTTTTCAATTGATGAATTCTGAGTAGATCACGTTATGAGGTGGTAGCTTTTGGTGAGACTTACACCGCCAATTCCATGAATTCAGCTCAATATTTTGCTATGGGATTGCTGAATTCAGCATATTTTTCACTGTAAAGTTGATAAATTGGAATATCAGCACCAGCTGATGAATCCAATGTTATCTTTTGCCAGAGCTTGACCACTTCAGCGCAAATGGAATTCTCAGTATGAAATTGAGGAATTTAAGAACATTTCCACTAGAAACTTGAATAATTTGGTGGATCCTTCACCATAAGGTTGATGAATTCAGCACCGTTCTCGCTATGGAATGATGAACTTGAATGAGAAAGTTGCTCTACATATTGATACAACAAATTCGATCATTTTAAGCAATTCCTCACAGAACAATTGATGGCTTGAGGACAATTTGTGCTGAAAATTTATAAATTTCAAAAATAAGGTCACATCACAGTTTTCACAATTTCTGGGGAATTTTCGTTCAATGTTTGGTAAGGAATCGATGGATCCAGAAGAATGCTCACCATCACCTCGATGAGTTTCGTGGGAATTCCACATGATTGATGAATTCAACAAAACTCACCACACAGTTATTATATTCAGCAAAGCAATAGCTATCAAATTGAATAATTCAGAGCAATTCATGCTGCAGGTTGGTGAATTTGCATCAAATAAGGTTGTTGAATTCAGCGCAACTATCGCTATAGTGTGATGAATTTTGAGAAAGTCTCGCTCTAAAGTTGATGACGTGAACGGGAGTTCCACTATGAATCAATTGAATAATTACAAATCTGGCTAATGAGTGGATTTGGAAGAGTTCTCGCAATAAAATTGATGATTCTGTGCAAAAAGTCTCCACGCGATGAATTGAGCCAAATTTTAACTGACTATGAAGTATCTTGCTACATAAGTGATCATGTAAGTGGAACTTTCACTACTAAATTATTGAATCTAGCACAATTTCAGCTATCAAGTTGATGAATTGGAATATCCGAAGGAATATCATTTTGACTGTGATGAGTTTCGAGAGATCTTAGTTGAAAAATTGATAGTCTCGACGATGGCGAGTGTTGAATTTGAAGGAAGTCTTGTCAAAAAGTATGATTCAAGCAGGATTCTAATTTTGCAATGGAAAAGTTGAATTTTAGGCTATTCTCACAGGGAAAATCAAGTGATCACTCAAAAATAATGAATAATTCTTGCACATTAATTGATGAATTCGAAGGAATTTGCGATATAAACTCGAGGGCTTCAGTGAGAGCTTTAGTAGAAAATCTCTTTCCAGATTTATTGATTGAGGCTAATCTCTTGGTACGAAATTGATGAATCCAGCTAAATTCTCGCTATTTGGTTGACAAAGTGTGAAACTGTCTGTATAAAGTTGATGAATCCAGTGTAATCTTCGCTAGAAGTTGAGGCTCCTAACAAAGACGAAGTTTTTACAATGAAGTTGATAAATTCAGTGGAATTCTTAGTACAAAGCTTGATCAGTTGGTGGATCCTTCACTACAAAGTTGATATATTTAGCACAATTTCAGCTATTAAGTTGATGAATTGGAATATCCGAAGGAATATCATTTGGACTGATGAGTTTCGAGAGATCTTAGTTGAAAAATTGATAGTCTCGACGACGGCGAGTGTTGAATTTGAAGGAAGTCTTGTCAAAAAATATGATTCAAGCAGGATTCTCATTTTGCAATAGAAATGTTGAATTTGAGGCTATTCTCACAGGAAAAATTCAGTGATCACTGGAAAATAATGAATATTTTTTGCTCAGGAATTGATGAATTTGAAGGAATTTGCGATATAAACTCGAGGGCTTTAGTGAGAGCTTTAGTAGAAAATCTCTTTCCAGACTTATTGATTGAGGCTAAATTCTTGATACAAAATTGATGAGTCCGGCTAAATTCTCGCTATTTGGTTGACAAAGTGTGAGACTGGCTGTATACAGTTGATGAATTCAGTGTAATCTTTGTTAGAAGTTGAGACTCCCAACAAAATAGTAGTTTTTACAATGAAGTTGATAAATTCAGTGAAATTCTTAGTACAAAGCTCGATCAGTTGGTGGATCCTTCACTACAAAGTTGATATATTCAGCACAATTTCAGCTATTAAGTTGATGAATTGGAATATCCAAGGGAATATCGTTTTGACTGTGATGAGTTTCGAGAGATCTGAGTTGAAAAATTGATAGTCTCGACGATGGCGAGTGTTGAATTTGAAGGAAGTCTTGTCAAAAATTATGATTCAAGCAGGACTCCAATTTTGCAATGGGAAAGTTGAACTTGAGGCTATTCTCACAGGAAAAATTGAGTGATCACTGAAAAATAATGAATATCTTTCGCTCATGAATTGATGAATTTGAAGGAATTTGCGATATAAACTCGAGGGCTTTAGTGAGAGCTTTAGTAGGAAATCTCTTCCCAGATTTATTGATTGAGGCTAAATTCTTGATACGAAATTGATGAATCCAGCTGAATTCTCGCTATTCGGTTGACAAAGTGTGAAACTGGCTGTATGAAATTGATGAATTCAGTGTGATCTTCGCTAGAAGTTGAGGCTCCTAACAAAGACGAAGTTTTCACAATGAAGTTGATAGATTCAGTGAAATTCTTAGTACAAAGCTCGATCAGTTGGTGGACCCTTTATCACAATGTTGATATATTTAGCACAATTTCAGCTATCAAGTTGATGAATTGGAATATCCGAGGGAATATCATTTTGACTGATTAGTTCCGAGAGATCTTAGTTGAAAAATTGATAGTCTCGACGATGGCGAGTGTTGAATTTTAAGGAAGTTTTGTCAAAAAATATGATTCAAGCAGGATTCTAATTTTGCAATGGGAATGTTGAATCAGATGCTATTCTCACAGGAAAAATTAAGTGATCACTGGAAAAAAATCAATATTTTTTGCTCATAAATTGATGAATTTGAAAGAATTTGCGATATAAACTCGAGCGGTTTAGTGAGAGCTTCAGTAGAAAATCTCTTTCCAGATTTATTGATTGAGGCTAAATTCTCGATACGAAATTGATGAATCCAGCTAAATTCTCGCTATTTGGTTGATAAAGTGTGGAACTGGCTGTATAAAGTTGATGAATTCAGTGTAATCTTTGCTAGAAGTTGAGACTCCTAACAAAGACGAAGTTTTTACAATGAAGTTGATAAATTCAGTGAAATTCTTAGTACAAAGCTCGATCAGTTGGTGGATCCTTCACTACAAAGTTGATATATTCAGCACAATTTCAGCTATTATGTTGATGAATTGGAATATCCAAGGGAATATCGTTTTGACTGTGATGAGTTTCGAGAGATCTAAGTTGAAAAATTGATAGTCTCGACGATGACGAGTGTTGAATTTGAAGGAAGTCTTGTCAAAAAATATGATTCATGCAGGATTCTAATTTTGCAATGGAAATGTTGAATTTGAGGCTATTCTCACAGGAAAAATTTAGTGATCACTGAAAAAAAATGAATATTTTGTGCTCATGAATTGATGAATTTGAAGAAATTTGCGATATAAACTCGAGGGCTCCAGTGAGAGCTTTAGTAGAAAGTCTCTTCCCAGACTTATTGATTGAGGCTAACTTCTCGATACGAAATTGATGAATCCAGCTAAATTCTCGCTATTTAGTTGACAAAGTGTGAAACTGGCTGTATGAAGTTGATGAATCCAGTGTAATCTTTGCTGGAAGTTGAGGCTCCTAACAAAGACAAAGTTTCTACAATGAAGTTGATTAATTCAGTAGAATTCTTAGTACAAAGCTTGATCAGTTGGTAGATCCTTCACTACAAAGTTGATATATTCAGCACAATTTCAGCTATTAAGTTGATGAATAGGAATATCCAAGGGAATATCATTTTGACTGATGAGTTTTGAGAGATCTTAGTTGAAAAATTGATAGTCTCGACGATGGCGAGTGTTGAATTTGGAGGAAGTCTTGTCAAAAAATATGATTCAAGCAGGATTCTAATTTTGCAATGGAAATGTTGTATTAGAGACTTTTTTCACAGAAAAAATAAAAAGGTCGCTGGAAAATAATGAATATTTTTGGCTCATGAATTGATGAATTTGAAGGAATTTGCGATATGAACTCGAGGGCTTCAGTGAGAGCTTCACTAGAGAATCTCTCTCCAGATTTATTGATTGAGGCTAAATTCTTGATACGAAATTGATGGATCCAGCTTAATTCTCGCTATTTGGTTGACAAAGTGTGAAACTGGTAGTATAAAGTTGATGAATCCAGTGTAATCTTCGCTAGAAGTTGAGGCTCCTAACAAAGATGACATTCTTACAATGAAGTTGATAAATTCAGTGAAATTCTCAGTACAAAGCTCGATTAGTTGGTGGATCCTCCACTACAAATTGGATATATTTGGCACAATTTCAGCTATCAAGTTGATAAATTGGAATATCCGAGGGAATATCATTTTGACTGTGATGAGTTCCGAGAGATCTTAGTTGAAAAATTGATAGTCTCGACGATGGCGAATGTTGAATTTGAAGGAAGTTTTGTCAAAAAATATGATTCAAACAGGATTCTAATTTTGCAATGGGAATGTTGAATTTGAGGCTATTTTCACAGGAAAAATTAAGTGATCACTGAAAAATAATAAATATTTATGCTCATGAATTGATGAATTTGAAGGAATTTGTGATTCAAACTTGAGGGCTTTAGTGAGAGCTTTAGTAGAAAATCTCTTTTCAGATTTATTGATTGAGGGTGAATTCTTGATACGAAATTGATAAATCCAGTAAATTCTCGCTATTTGATTGACAAAGTGTGAAACTGGCTGTATAAAGTTAATTAATCAAGTGTAATCTTCGCTAGAAGTTGAGGCTCCTAACAAAGACGAGGTTCTTACAATAAAGTTGATAAATTCAGTGTAATTCTCAGTACAAAGCTCGATCAGTTGGTGGATCTTTCACTACAAAGTAGATATATTCAGCACAATTCCAGCTCTTATGTTGATGAATTGGAATTTCCGAGGAAATATCATTTTGACTGATAAGTTCCAAGAGATCTTGGTTGAAAAATTGATAGTCTTGACGATGGCAAGTGTTTAATTTGAAGTAAGTCTTGTCAAAAAATATGATTCAAGCTGAATTCTGATTTTGCAATAGGAATGTTGAGTTAGAGGCTATTCTCACAGGAAAAATTAAGTGATCACTGAAAAATAATGGATATTTTTTGCTCATGAATTGATGAATTTGAAAGAATTTCCGATATAAACTCGAGGGCTTTAGTGAGAGCTTTAGTAGAAAATCTTTCTCCAGATTTATTGATTGAGGCTAAATTCTTGATACAAAATTGATAAATCCAGCTAAATTCTCGCTATTTGGTTGACAAAGTGTGAAACTGGCTGTATAAAGTTGATGAATTCAGTGTAATCTTCGCTAGAAGTTGAGGCTCCTAACAAAGACAAAGATTTTACAATGAAGTTGATAAATTCAGTGAAATTCTTAGTACAAAGCTCGATCAGTTGGTGGATCCTTTACAACAAAGCTGATATATTTAGCATAATTTCAGCTTTCAAGTTGATGAATTGGAATATCCGAGGGAATATCATTTTGACTGTGATGAGTTTCGAGAGATCTTAGTGGAAAAATTGATAGTCTCGACGATGGCGAGTGTTGAATTTGAAAGAAGTCTTGTCAAAAAATATGATTCAAGCAGGATTTCAATTTTGCAATAGGAAAGTTGAATTTGAGGCTATTCTCACAAGAAAAATTAAGTGATCACTGAAAAATAATGAATATTTTTTGCTCATGAAAAATTGAATTTTAAGGAATTCGCGATATAAACTCGAGGGCTCTAGTGAAAGCTTTAGTGGAAAATCTCTTCCCAGATTTATTGATTAAGGCTAAATTCTTGATACGAAATTGATGAATCCGGCTAAATTCTCGCTATTTGGTTGACAAAGTGTGAAAATGGCTGTATAAAGTTGATGAATTCACTGTGATCTTCGCTAGAAGTTAAGGCTCCTAACAAAGACAAAGTTCTTACAATGAAGTTGATGAATTCAGTGAAATTCTTCGTACAAAGCTCGATCAGTTGGTGGATCCTTCACTACAAAGTTGATATACTTAGCACAATTTCAGCTGTTGAGTAAATGAATTGGAATATCCGAGGAAATATTATTTTGACTGATGAGTTTCGAGAGATCTTAGTTGAAAAATTGATAGTCTAGACGATGGCGAGTGTTGAATTTGAAGGAAGTGTTGTCAAAAAATATGAGGCTATTCTCACAGGAAAAATTAAGTGATCACTGGAAAATAATCAATATTTTTTGCTCCTGAATTGATGAATTTGAAGGAATTTGCGATATAAACTCGAGAGCTTTAGTAAGAGCTTAAGTAGGAAATCTCTTTCCAGATTTATTGATTGAGGCTAAATTCTTGATACGAAATTGATGATCCAGCTAAATTCTCGCTATTTGGTTGACAAAGTGTGAAGCTGGCTATATAAAGTTGATGAATTCAGTGTAATCTTCGCTAGAAGTTGAGGCTTCCAACCAAGACGGAGTTTTTACAATGAAGTTGATGAATTCAGTGGAATTCTTAGTACAAAGCTCGATCAGTTGGTGGATCCCTCACTACAAAGTTGATATATTCAGCACAATTTTAGCTATTAAGTTGATGAATTAGAATATCCGAGGGAATATCATTTTGACCGATGAGTTTCGAGAGATCTTAGATGAAAAATTGATTGTCTCGACGATGGCGAGTGTTGAATTTGGATTAAGTCTTGTCAAAAATTATGATTCAAGCAGGATTCCAATTTTGCAAAGGAAAAGTTGAATTTGAGGCTATTCTCACAGGAAAAATTGAGTGATCACTGAAAAATAATGAATATTTTTTGCTCATGAATTGATGAATTTGAAGGAATTTGCGATATAAACTCGAGGGCTTCAGTGAGAGCTTCAGTAGAGAATTTATTTCCAGATTTGTTGATTGAGGCAAAATTCTTGATACGAAATTGATGAATCCAGCTAAATTCTCGCTATTTGGTTGACAAAGTGTGAGACTGGCTGTATTAAGTTAATGAATCCAGTGTAATCTTTGCTAGAAGTTGAGACTCCCAACAAAGACGAAGTTTTTACAATGAAGTTGATAAATTCAGTGAAATTCTTAGTACAAAGTTCGATCAGTTGGTGGATTCTCCACTACAAAGTTGATATATTCAGCACAATTTCCAGTCTAAAGTGATGAGCTTCAAAACAGTCCTACAAAATTGATAAATTCCAGGGAATTTTCGATACAAGCTCGGATACAAGGCTAATGACTGGTGAGATTCCTGCCACAAAGTTGGTAGTTTGAGCAAAATTTTTACTGTAAAATTGATCAATTCTGTTTCATTCCCACCAACGACTTGCTGAATTTAGAATAAGTTGCCCTCGTTTGATGATAAAATCGGGATTTTGTGTTGTCCTCTCCAACGAAAAAAGAAATATTAATTTAAATTTATTTTACTGAGTTTCTGCTACATCAGTAGGATGCCATTCTCAAAAGCCTAAAGGCAAATAAACAATCACGCCGAGTAGGCATGAATAACAAAAACTGTTATCTATGTGCAGATAACAAAGAAAATCGACGTTTGATGAGTCTCATAAAATATTCCCTCTACAAGTTTGATGATTCTCCTCTTGAATATTTGACGAATTTGGCTTATTTCACGCTATGTTATGATGAATTCAGAGAAAGCTCGACACAAAAATGGGAAATTTCAAGAAACTTCCGTTACAAAGTTGATGACTTTAGCGAAATTTTTGCTACACGGCTGGCTCAACTTAGAAAGTTTCTCACCATAAAGTAAACAGTTTAGCACAGTGTGGGATTTCGCCTTATTTTGCCATATATAAATTAAAATGTATTTAATTAAATCAGCGCGCTGCATGGCTTTGAAATATTTAGTTTTAAAAAAAATCCCCTTTCAACGAAACAGGCACAAAAATGCGAACTTGTGTTAACCCATGGTCGGGCAGTTTTGATGCGGTCACATTTGGGACTTTCGACGATAGTGTTGCCCGTCCTAAGACTGTAAATGGGTCGAGCGACGAGATTTTATTACTTTAAATGAGGGTGGCCTTTCCGTCTGCGGGCACAGAAGCGAGGAACTAGACCAGCACGGAGGCAGAAAGATGCGGGTAGTTTCTCGAAGAGGCTGTGTTGTGCGTGTGTTTTGTAGGTAAATATTAATTTTTGTTGTATTTTTTTTTGAATTACTTGCGTATTCGTTTGTCGTTTTCTATTCGAATACTACTTGGTTTCGATTGATTATTCACTGCCAAATTAAATTAAATGTACGTTTTTTTTTATGAAAACATGCGCTCACATCATTTTAAAGGCACGCACGGCGTTTTGATTGTAATAATTCAGTGTGACGTGTTTATTGCATTAACTTTGTCTGTTTGGATTTTATGTCATAATTCTATGGTCAGATCAGTAATTTTGTATGTAATTTGTTTTTCCTGTGTGCACTTGACTGTGATTTTGTGTCAAATTTTTGCTGAACGTCATTATCTGCGATATTTTTATGTCGTCATTTTTACGTACAGTTTTGTAGTCAACTCCTTTTTAATGTCAGTGCTGTCTCTTTGATCTGTCATAATCTTTGTGACAATATTCAGAGCCCTCCGTCTGTTCCGGTTCTCAAATATTTATCCTTTTTGTTTGTTTATTTCGAATTACCCCCTGAGATTTTGCAAATGGCGCTTGCGAGTATGATCGAGCCTTGATGCACCTATTTTACTAATATTTTCTTGAATACCGTGAAAGTCGTATTTCGTGTCATCACCCGCTTCCGCTCAACCTAACTTGACTGTTTTCAATGTTTTGTTTTGTACATGTGTCATTGGGTCCTACCGTCCAAGCAGGTTGTACGGTACTTTTGTTGGGGTGTCATGTTAATTGATTTTGCTTTGTTTGTTATGAGATGATTTTATGTCACCTGTCGGGGAATGGACTGGGACAGCAATAGCGGATACGTTTGATTGGTTGCAACTTAGTCGCTTGCGACTCGCGTAACGAGGCAAATGTCAGCTTTTGTGGGTTAGGTTCTCTTTCAGTGTCCTCGAACACGGGATACGCCCACCGCCCCGCCATTTAGTATTATTTTGTAGTTATATTGTAGTGTTTTGTTTATTATGTCCTGTCTACTAACATGTCTTCAGTTGTTGTTTTTGTGTGTTTGTGTGAGTGTGGCGACCTTTTGTTTTGCGTATTATGCGTTCCTTTGCGTTGCGTTGCGTTGCTTTGCGTTGCTTTGCGTTGCTTTGCGTTACTTTGCGTTGTGTTGCGTTACTTTGCGTTATTTGCTGCGTTGCGGTAGGGAGAACAAAGTCTCAGTGAGTTTTACATTTTGTCACAACATGTTTGAGAACCCTTTTCTTTGAGCTTAACTCAGTGGTTTCTTCGACTGGGTTCTTCCACATGAGTGCTCTTTTCCGAATCCGTCACTCTCCTTTTTCGTTGACTTGACGTTTGACATATTTTGTTGTGTTGTTTTTCAATTGTTTTATTATTTTGTTCGTATTGTCCATTTTGTTCATTTTGTCCACTTTGTACATTTTGTCCATTCTGTCAGTCACATGTTAGGTGTTTTGAGAAAAGAATCATAAAAGACTAATTTTGCACTTCATTTGTTTTGAGTAAATGTAATTTTCTGTGCAATGAGCGTGTTTCATTGAAGTCCACCTTGAACTCCACCTTCTTCCCCCTCGGGTCGTTTACCTCATGAACAAAAGCGGATCAAAGGGTTAAGACGCGAACAAAAAACGGGTACAACGAAGGGTTCCGATGATCAGAGGCCAAACACGTGAAATGTCACTGGGGGGAGGGGGGGCGTACCATTACAACAGATATATTCAAAGTGATGAATTTAGCACATTTTGTTGAGAAGTGATGAATTTTAGGAAGTTTGGTCGTGTTTCAATGCGATTTATTCTGATCAATCAAACAACTCTTTTTCAATCAAAGCAACGTCGTGTTCTGTTTGAATGATAGAGCCAATCCAAAAATTGAGGGATAACTTATCTAAGACAGTGTTTTGTTTGGACCAAAAACTAATCGAAATATAACAATGCTAATCAATTGAGTAATACATTAAGGGTCTGAAGAGAAGGAGGATGGATGATTGAAAAATCACATCCTTATCCGGTGAGTCAGGTCAGTCTGAAAAAAAATTAGAATACTTGAATGAGTTTTTGAAACCATTCCAAGATTGTTTTCATAGAAATTTTCTGGTGATGCTTCTATAGAAGAATGAGATTTTTGAGATTTGTGGACCACTCTGTGTATCAAAAAGAAGTCCAAAGCGACCAGTGATAATAATTATTTTTGCTGATGAATTATCTACTCGAGGCGGCTTGCCAAAACTACTTTGGATAACAAAATCATGAGACATTTTGTATGATAAACTTTGTGCAATTGTGTAATAATGGAAAATTTTGATAATTTTCAATCAGGTCTGTGTTTTGGTGTGTTTGTAAGAAGATATAAAAGCTCATTCAGTTGACATCGTTGGATAATATCGCATCTGAGAGAAGTACTTACAAGGAAAATTGATATTTTGTAGACTCTTGTGAAAATAAAACATCAGCTTGCAGTGGTAGAGGTAAATGGATCCTAAATTTGAACCTTCGTGAACTGTTCATAACCTCTTTTTTAAAATTATTCATATTTATTCCAAGTAAAACTGCGAAAAGATGTGAGAAAATATTCTTGCGGCTGTGGTACCATAGTCATTGACTAGCATTTAGTCAATTACTCAATAATTATTGATGGGTAATTGACTAGCATCCAGCAGAAGAAAGATCAGTTATTATGCAATCAGTCTAATGGCTGATCATCTTTTTTTGTGGAACTGACGGTTACAGAGAATATTCAATTGGTAATTGGTTTGATTTGTTCCAGATTGCAATGAAGCTTGTGATGAGACTGGTTCCGTTACTTGCCTGGCTTTTCTTAGAAACTGATGCCTTCAATTGTACGGAATCCTCCTACGCTGAACATTGGGGTTGTATTACATGTTCGGGTGTATCTCAGTCTGACGCGAATTCAACAATGTTGGAACATATACCCCATGAAGATCCTGTATACACACTCGATGTTGTTGAATCAAATATCACACAATTGCCCAAGTTACTTCTGTCGAGTTTTCCAGAAGCTGGTCAGCTTCACGACATCCGGTTTATGAAAATTCACATCAAAGAAGTAGAGCCAGGGGAGTTTGTTGGGCTGAGCAATTTGACGCTGCTGTCTTTGGCTGAGAATGAAATTGTCACTTTGAGGAACAACTCGTTTGAAGGACTTCACAATTTGCAACAGCTTTATCTGAATGGAGATAACATTTCCGTTATGGAAATTAGTGCTTTTGAAGGAATGCCAAGATTGGGTGAATTACAATTACATGCCAACAGTTTGAAGACCATACCAGTCGGAGCATTCCAAGGCTTGAACAGCTTGAGAGATTTGAAATTGAACAAAAATGGAATTGCTGCTATTGAACGTCATCTATTTGAAGGGCTGAATGATTTAGAGAGGTTGAGTTTGAACGAGAACGAAATTTCTGTTATCGAAAAAGGCGCCTTGCAAAAAATACCGAAATTGGAGTATTTGAACTTACAATCTAACCGTTTGAAAAAGCTACCAGTTGATGCGTTTCAAGGTTTGAGTCGTTTGAGTGAACTTGATCTGGCTCAAAATAGAATCGAAATTATTGCAAATGATACTTTCCAAGATCTGAACAATCTTTATGCACTTGATCTGGAAGGAAATTCAATTTCTCTGATCGAGAAGAACGCTCTGGAAGGAACGCCAAAAATATACACTTTATAGTTGAGAAACAACCGGTTGAAGGAAATACCGGTTGGTTTATTCCAAGGTTCGACCCGGTTGCGTAATCTAGATTTGTCTATGAATGAGATAGTAGCTCTCAAGAGTGGCAATTTTGAAGGACTGAATAGTCTGCGCGCACTACCACTGGAAGGAAATAGGATTTCTGTCATCGAAAGAGGTGCTTTCAGAGGGATACCACAATTGGACAACTTATTTTTGCAAAACAACAGTTTGAAAAACATACCGGTTGATGCGTTCGAAGGCTTGAGCAGCATATTCTCCCTGACTTTGAATTCCAATCCAATTGAACAATTACAACCTGAAACGTTTGATAATTTGACTAATCTGATTAACTTGTATCTGGATGAAATTCCCTCTCCCGAGAGTGACGGTTGGGAAGAGCTGCAAGAATATGTTAAAGTTCACGTACAAAACAAACGCCTATGAAATGCTGAAGCTCTTCCTGAATCTTTGAAATTTCACGAGCAACTTGATCCTAGGTAAATGCAATTGGACAGTTTCAAGCTGGAACATTCGTTTTTCACACCTCTACGGGAATCGTAACTGCAGCATAACAAACTCGAAATTTTTCATGACTTGAGGACGGCATTTCCTAGTGTTTTTTCTTTAAACGTGAGTTCCATGATAGGACAGTGTTCTATAGCTTGACTATTATATTCTCAATATCAGACGTACCTAACCTTTGTTCTATTTGAGCACTCTTCATAATTTATGGTCATCTATTTCACGTTAGTGCGTCGCTCCCGCAACGTCGAAGCTGTCTTGATTCACTCAGTAAAAAGTATCTCAACAAAAACCAGCGTTTTGTTTCTTGTTACCAAAGAGTTCAATGTGAAATCTCATCACAGGTCATCGCAATAACTGATGATATGAAAGAGCAAATCATTGCTGCTTTCCGCATCCAATTGGTTCAGCTCTACGGCTCCGACCCAAAAAGTTCCATTCATTCTTCAATTTCATGGTTAGAATTCGGCTGAATCAATATGAGCTTTGTAATGAGTGTTTCGCTGAAGCCCACAATTCTATATCTTAGACCCACTTTCTCTGGATTATTACCAACTGGAAATCAAGTCTACACGGGAATCAAAGAGCCGGATGATATCTATCTACAAGGGCAAACCCGAGACATGCAACAAATTCCTATTTGCGTCATAAAGACCAACGATAAAGGCAAAACTGAGTTACCGTGGACCAATTTATTTACGTGTAGTGAAAAATTGGCTCCAGGATTGGAGATTAGCCGAGGCGAAATTTGCAAAGAAGAAATAATCAAGTCGGATGAGGGAGCGAATACATTTCTCTCAGTAAACCAAGTAAGAAAAGAGAAGCTCGAAGTTGATATCTTGCGGATGTGTGAAGTGGCAGAGGGGATTTCAGCAGAGGATGAAGAAGAGCTATCTGAGATGCTGAACGATGATGTTTATTGTTTCGCGAATAAGATCGAAGACTTGGGATGCACAAATCAAATGAAAATGAATATTGAGTTGATCAAAAGTGAAGTAGTGACGTATAGGCCACACAGGTTGAGCTACAGCAAGAGACAAAGGGTAATGGAGAAGGTGGAAGAACTGAAAAGAAAGAGTGGAGATAGTTCACTCGATGAAGAAAGATCATGCATCGATTATCGTGCATCAAATACAATCACTGAGAAGGAGTGCTATCCGTTACCGATTGTCACCGAACAACTGGAGAGACTGGAAGGAATGACCTACTTCACGAGTTTGGACATGAAAAGTGGATATTATCAAGTCTCCCTAGACGAGACAGCTCGAGAAAAGACCGCGTCATCACCCCTGACGGGTTATACGAATTTACACGGATGCCGTTCGGGTTGGTCAATGGTCCAGCGGTATTTTAGAGACTTATGAACGTAATTTGGAGCAAATGAGATTCACCAAGATCCTGTCATATGATGAACGATATATTGATACTGAGTACCACGATACAATAAAGCCCTGAATAAAGGAAAGCAAAAAAGGGCTTACTGGAGCTCAAAAAGTTACGGGAAACGTGAGCTCATCAGGGCTCCAAATGACACAAAAGGGCACAAGGGGGTCCACAATAGAGATTCGAAAGACACGGAAGCAAGATGGTTCAGTAAGTCTTCGAACGATATCAGTGACACAAGGGGGCAGGGGACTTGATATAACAAAAGGAGACAGAAGAGGTCTTACTGGAATTCTGGAAGCTACAAAAAACCATGAGGGGGCTCATTGAGGTCTCGAAACGATGACACATTACGGCAAAAAGGGATCAAAGAGGAATCAGAAAATGCAAGGAGGTTCAGTGAGGCTTCAGACGGTATTGGTTATACAAAGGGACCCAAAACGCTCTATATAACAAAAGAAGGCTAAACGGGGCTCACTGGTACTCTGAAAGCCAAAGAAATTATAAGTGAGCTGATTAGGGCTCAAAGCTACACATTTGGTTTGAGAAAGGCACAAAGGGTCCGATAGAGCTCCGAAAGTCATGGAAAAACGACGAAGGGGCCCAATGGTCAAGGGTCCAAGCTCTGTAAAATAAATGCAGGCAAAAAAGGGCTCACTGGATTTCTGAATGAAACACATACAACGACTCATATCAAGGCTCCAACTACATTTGAGGACCCAAGGGGTCCAAAAGGACTCCGAATAATATGATGGCAGAAGGGTGATTACCAGATTCTGAGAGTAAATAAAAATGCAAGGGGGCTCAGCAGGGCTTCAAATCTAATCGAGGACCCAATAAGGGGCCGCTGGAGCCTGGATAACACAAGACGGCAAACGAGGACCGTGTGGAATTTCGGAAGCCATGAAGCACAAAAGTCATTTGGGGCTCGAAATTATCCTTGAAGACACAAGGGAGTCCGATTTCAGGCCGAATACCACATACAGGCACAAGGGGCATACTGGTGCTTTGAAAGCCTCAAAGAAGTGCAAGTGAGCTCAACAGAACTTGAAACGGTATTGAAGACACAAAGGGGCCCAATGGACCTCTGTAGAACAGAATAACGGAAAATGGGGCATACTGGTGGGAACCTAGTATCCACTCCGAAAGCCATGAAAAAACATAAGGAGGCTCAACAGGAGCCCAGGTACACTTGAAGACACAATGATATGCAAACATGATATGACGGCATAACGTTGCTTGCTGCTCCGGAAGTCATGGAAAATGTAAGGGGGCTCAGCAGGGCTTCAAATTACATTGAAGACAGACTGGTGGGGGCCGGATAAAGTTCTTGATAACAGAAGACTGCAGAAGGGGTCTTACGTTCGAGAAGCAACGGGAAAACACAGAGGGACATATTGAAGCCTCGATTAAAGCTAAGGCAAAGGGCAAAATATTATTTGACGATGAATTATCCGGTCACGTCCTAGAAGAAGGAGGAAATTGGATAATGTGTTTTGGGATACTGTTGCGTCCAAGCGAAATCATTTCCGATGAAAGTTCATTGCGGTGGAACTGATTCTGGGGAAATTTCTTCCGGAAGGAATTATTTCCGAGGAAAGTTCATTCCGGAGGAATTCCGGCTGGCGGAATTCCTTCCAGGGGAAATTATTCCTGAAGGATGTTCATTCCGGTGGACTTCATTCCAGGGAAGCTCCTCCCAGGGGAAATTATTTCCGGGAAATTGATTCTGGCGAGATTCTTCCAGGAGAAATTCGTTCCTGTTACGGAGCTACTATTGCCCCCTGCGGTACGCCTGTGCCAATACCGATTGGGCTGGGAATGTAGATTTGTTGGGATGATTTCCCTTCCCATTTCATCTCAATCATCTGCCCACGATTGGTTAGGTACAAAGTGATTATTTGATGAACCTTGTCTCTGATTCCATAATTTTCCGGTTTATCCAGAAGCATTTTGTGGTTTACTAGACCGTAGGCTTTCGATAAATCGAAATTGATACAAGCCACTGATAAATTTTGATTCATTGCTTTATGAATCACCGTTAGCATCTCTTCAATTGCCGTAAAGCAACCTCTTTTATGTCCAAATCTATGTAAACTGTAATTGAATAGGTAATGTTTTTCAAAAAAGTTTGTAATAATCTTGTTTAAACAGTTTTCGAAAAATTCTCGACGGAACGTTCAGTAAACTTATTGGTCTATAGTTCAATATAATTGATCTGTTACCAGATTTAAATATAGGTATAATTTTTGACAATCTCAAATTCAGGGGAAACTCCCCTTTCATGAAGTAATAATTGATAATATATGTTATATGTTCAGATATGTATTCAGCCCCTAACTTAAATGCCCTAGCTGGAATGTTATCTATTCCCACAGACATTGAGTTATTTAGTGAATAGATAATTTCACTGATGTCTTCATTTGTGAAAAGTTTTCAAAATGTTGTAGGTTTTCCTAGGTTCAGAGTATTTTTGATTCTATTACTATGAGGTAATTTTGGAATCAGTTTTTCAGGAATATCACGGAAGTATCCACTGGAAGCATCTGCTACATGCTGCTTTTCCAAACATTTATCACTTTTATCTTTATCTTTCATATAAATGTTTTCTCTTTTCTTAGTTTTGTTACATTCTTTTGCTATCAAAGACCAAGTTTCTTTCATTTTATTTGTGGAGTTGGATATGATGTTTTTTAGATGTATTCTTTTTGCTTCTCCAACTGTTTTCTTAAAAATCATAGAAAATTAATTGTAGTATCGTATGATTCCAGGACTAGGGAATATTTTGTATAACTGAAAAAGTTCACGTTTTGTTCTACACGATTTTTTGATACCTCAAGTAATCCATCCAAAAAATAAATCCAAGTAATCAATCCAAGAAAAGAAATAAATGGAAAGACTGGTACGCCCTCCAGGAAGACAAAGAACGCACAGATTGGGACAAATCGACGATTATTTTAAAAGGAAAAGATCTGAAAAAACGGAAGAAGAAGAAACAAGAACAAGTTTGAAAAACGAAACACCGAAGAAAAGCAAGAAAATACACCTGAAAGAAGTTAAACAAGCATCAGTGCAGGAGACGGACATTACACCGGATAAAGAAAACATGGGAAAATTGGAAAAGATTATGGAAAGCATAGGGCGGGACATCAAAGAGCTGAGAAACGATAACAAGGAGTTGAGCATATGGTCAGATCAGTAATTTTGTGTGTGATTTGTTTTTAATGTGTGCCCTTGACTGTAATTTTGTGTCAAATTTTAGCTGAACGTCATCATCTGCGATATTTTATGTTCTCATTTTTATGTACAGTTTTGTAAGTAGTCAACTCCTTTGTGATGCCAGTGCTGTACCTTTGATGTGTCATAATTTTTGTATCAATATTCAGAGTCCTCCGTCTGTCCCGGTTCTCAAATATTTCCCCTTTTGTTCAAGTACTCACTGGGTTTTGCAAATGGCGCTTGCGAGTATAATTGGGCCTTGATGTATCTATTTTACTAATATTTTCTTGAATACCGTGAAAGTCGTTCCTGTATTATCAACCACTTCTACCCAACCTAAAATTGACTTTTAAAATGTTTATATTTGTCTATGTGTCAGGGGGCTTTCACCGTCCAAGCAGGTTGTACGGTATTTTTTGTTGGGGAGTCATGTTCATTTATTTTGCTTTGTTTGTGATGAGATGATTTGATGCTACCTGCCAGGGTGAGGGACAGGGACAGCCATGGTAGATACGGACGATTGGTTACAACTTAGTCGCTTGCGACTCGCGTAACGAGGCAAATGTCAGATTTTGTGGGATAGGTTCTCTTACAGTGTCCTTGAGTACAGGTTCGCAACAGGATTATCCCCATTGTGTGGTTGTTGTATTTTGAAGTTGTATTGTAGTGTATTGTTTATTATGCCCTGTTTACTAACATGTCTTCAGTTGTGGTTTTTTAATGTCTGTGTGAGTGTGGCGACCATTTGATTTGCGTTGCTTTGCGTTGCTTTGCGTTGCTTTGCGTTGCTTTGCGTTGCTTTGCGTTGCTTTGCGTTGCTTTGCGTTGCTTTGCGTTGCTTTGCGTTGCTTTGCGTTGCTTTGCGTTGCTTTGCGTTGCTTTGCGTTGCTTTGCTTTGCTTTGCGTTACTTTGCGTTGTGTCGCGTTACTTTGCGTTATTTGCTGCGTTGCGGTAGGAAGAACAAAGTCTCAGTGAGTTTTACATTTGGTTACAACATGTTCGAAAACCCTTTTCTTTGGGCCTAACTCAGTGGTTTCTTTGACTGGGTTCTTCCACATAAGGGCTTTTTTTCCGAATCCGTCACTCTCCATTTTCTTCGACTTGACAGTTTGTTATATTTTGTTGTGTTGTTTTTCAATTGTTTTATTATTTTGTTCCTATTGTCCATTTTGTTTATTTTGTCACACGTCAGGTGTTTTGAGAAGAGAACCAAAAAAAAAGACTAATTTTGCACTTTGCACTTCTTTGTTTTGAGTAAATGTAATTTTCTGTGCAATGAGCGTGTTTCATTGAAGTCCACCTTGAACTCCACCTTCTTCCCCCTCGGGTCGTTTACCTCATGAACAGAAGCGGACCAAAGGGTTGAGACGCGAACAAAAAACGGGCACAACGAATAATTCCGACGATCAGAGGCCAAACACATGAAAATGTCATTGGGGGGAGGGGAGGCGTACCACTACAGGAGCCAAAACAATTCAAATTTCACTAGATGCTGAGTACATCTACCATAATCAATAATCAACCTTTTCCGAATCTTCTATTCTCAAAATTTAAATTCATAATAAACTGTTATCATGTTATCTTGAACCAACTGTTTTTCATGTCAAATAAATTAATTATTAGGTACTCATGTCAATTGAATTAATTTTTGACGAATGTCAAAACATTAACAATCTTCTCCCAAGAAGAATATATTTGAAATATTATACAGTAAGCTTCTATCAAATTTCATATCAATTTATTCCATACAACCAATTACAGAGCCCTGACGATGCCGAAAGGCGAAACCGGTTGGTGAAAGGAAAATAGAAAAATTGTGGTATTGTATCAAGATTTAATCAATATACCGGGTAATCATTTGAAAACTATCCACCTGCAATAACTCCCGATTCCTAGTGAATATTTTTTCGAGCAAAATCAGATCGATTTTCATATCAGGGGGGACATCTAAAATATACATTGGCAAATTTCTATGTTCACCCCCCTCGCCCCCACTCACCCCAACTTTGAAATTTCAAATGACATTACCTACCTTGCGATACATCAAATTGAAGAGAAATTAATTTTCTTTCTGGAAAAAATATTTTCAAAATTTTCAACCCCACCCCCTTATCCCTAAAAATTCTCTGACTGTCCCATTTTATATTCTGGACCCCTATTTTTTTCTAAATTTAGTCGGCGTCGTCCTAGAAAGCATCGAAGAAGAAAATTTTTGGTGGGAAAAGTGTTACCCAAATTCACCCCTCTGCTCTCCCCCACCTCAACCCCCAAATTTTACAAAACACTGTAACGTTTTTTTAGACTCAAGAAACGTTGGGAAATCATTGTTTAAAAGTATAGGAACGTCCTTACCGAAATGCCTAATAATTCCTGAATCGGTGGCCGCTTCATTAAAAATCATTCAAGTTTGTCCGCTACAAGCAAGTGAAGGTCATCTTTGTTTATGTTTATCTTATGGTTTATTAAAGTCTGTGTAAGAGGGCACCATTATTGATTTATTGATTGACATGAAAGACAATTATGATAGGTGACAGAGCGGTGTCATTTTTTTTCTTCCTCCTCTGATTCCGTGGGAGCAACAACGTTATCTCGTGTTCCAGGAATTTCGAACGAAACCTCGACCATCCGGGTAGTTAACCCCTACAAAATACAACGAAAACATACAGTTGTATAAAATATAACATTCTGTCGAGGTAGGTTTTTCAAATTTTCACAATTTTAAGTCACATGGTTTTTACCTTGCATCAATCTCTATAGGTTTCAAGTTCATATCAGAGAACGTTGTTTAATTATGGTTCCAATCAATCATCCGGGACTTTCAACGGTCGCCGCCCGTCCTGGCATGTCGTCGTCTCCCAGGATGATGGCTTAAGCGAATGAGTCTCGGCTCCGATCCAAACATATGATCCAAACAAATGTCACTCCACATGATGTCACCGATGTACCTCTATCTTCACCGTTCCCTTCAGGACCTCGAATTGGACCCGTCTATTATGATGACCAGCTTGCCAGGTGTCCACCATCTCGTCACCGGCTATGAATGAATTCCACCACTTGACTCGATCCATGATGGGTATCTCTTGGAACGAGCAGCGATTTATCATCAAGGGCTAAGTCTTTTTATGGTCTCCTCTATCTTCTGTAAAAAACCAATAACCTTACATTTCTATTTTGTGTCATAATTCAAATGTCGAATACCTTTGGGAAATAATATGTGTGCACACAGATCCATACCCTGATAGGTTTGTGTAATTCGTAATCATATGGCATCGGCCAACAAAAAAGGTAAGGTTTGGGTAATAGACAGTGAGCCAGGAGTTATTCACAATAGCCAACAGCCGCGTTTCAGTAAATGTCTTCCTCTCTTCATCATTTATGTTCGTTCTGGAGAGATTTGACCTACAAAATTAAAGTTTTTATCATCAAGTTATGCTCGAGTCAAATCAAAGTCAAAATAATATATCAAATTGTAGCTTGTTACTCACGTTCATATAACATCCAATTTATGAATAAACTGTGTCCACAATTATGCCAAAATCATTTCGTTTTCAGTACTTTTGTAAACAATCCATTTCAGCCACTTGCCGATGTAAACATCAGCTGTTTCAAACTGTCATAATACTTGACCTTGACAACTGTCATTCACGCGTCGCACCAACGGCGGGAAATTCAAACGGCATCATCCGAAATCCTTGGTTGGAAAAGGTCGGATTGTCCACATTTAAATTTCCAACTGGCGCCTTATAAATAAATATTGTAATTTACCATCTATTGCCGTAACCCACACCCTTGCCACTAGCTAGCCGCAGCAAACCAACCTCGTTTGAAAAGCGGGAGCAGCATAACAAAATAAAAATGTTATACAAATGGCGCTGACAACGTAGGGGCGATTTTTGGAATTTTTCTAAAGTTTTGTTTACAGTTTGGCGAGTTTCAGCTTAAGATTTTGCATTTTACGATTTGATTCTGGCATGGACCTGTTTGTTTAAATTCAATTTCATTTTTCAAATTTTGTCTCAACTTAAAAACAAAAGAGAAAAGAACTTAGTTGTTTTTCAAAAAGTTTTAGTCAAAGTCAGTAAAAATATTGTCGGA
The DNA here is from genome assembly GCA_949128115.1 of Anaspis maculata. Taxonomy (NCBI): domain Eukaryota; kingdom Metazoa; phylum Arthropoda; class Insecta; order Coleoptera; family Scraptiidae; genus Anaspis; species Anaspis maculata. The sequence continues at coordinate 603,736 of OX421966.1, forward strand.
TAGTCATTGGGGATCGCGTTTGGATCGGAGCGGATCTCATTTAAAAGTTTTTGTGTAAAAAACTACGTTGTTTTTTGTTGAAGCTTGAGCTTTTACAATCAAGCTGTTATTGCGTTTTCCGTGATTTTGATAAAGATTTTTATCAAAATATTTTTGTGTTAATTACTGACCAAAAAGTCAAGTAAGCATTTCCGTTTATTGTTTTTTCTTGAAAAGAAAACGAGTGAGCCTTTGAATCTATAGTAGATTGAGTAGGTGTGCCTATATATTTTGTAGATAATTATTTTGTAGATATTTTGTATATATTATTTTTGAATTAGCTATTTTGCCTAGTCCAGTTGTTGAGTCGTGCTCATTTGAAAGCGACTGAAAATGAGTGATCAAATGAAGGCTGTACACTTGCTAAAGCCTGAGTTAGAATACGAATTACGAATAAGAGGGTATCCTGCTGTCAATAATCGAGAACACGATGTCAAAAGAAAAATGTTAACCAAACTACTGCAACAAGAAGCGCATAGACCTTCAATCAATTACACTGATCCAAAATATGAGTTCGACAACGAAAAGGTTGTGATTAAAGATACATTAGATTCAATCAGGACAGTAATCAAAGATTTTGAGGGGCCTCGTACTGATTCGGCTTATCTTAGAGTCCAGTCTAGACTAAAACACCTCTACGGCCGCGTGGAACGCATAGTCATTCCGGAAGGTTGTTACTAACTTCGGGCGGAAGCAAACACATACGGCCGGGCTAGCTCGAAGTCGGCTGTTGTGGGAACGTCCACTCTGTGGACAGTCTCTCCAGGAACCAGGGGTGGTAGGATGGTAGGAGTTTCAAACGGGATTAAGTGAAAACCAACAGAATTAGTTGTATTGGCCGCAGGTCTTGAAAGCCTTTTTTTTCCGTCACACTTGTCACCTTCGTGTCACCCGATGCCATATGCCACGCTGATGGCGGAACGAGAAGCGGGTGGCACGACTCGTGTGTTTATCAATAAAAACGCCCAATGGGATTAAAAATATAATTTCGCGTCGCGGTAACAAGGTAATGAAAAGGATGCGGTAGAAGAATTTAAAAATGATGCTAAAGCTTCCTGTCTCGAGCTTGAAATATTTTTGGATGAGAAAACTGTCGAAGATGAACCATTAGTCCAGTTAGCGTCACCCGTAACAACTAATCCACCAATTTAACATTACCAACCCGCACCTCGTTCACAGAAATTCGCTGTTCATAAGTGGAATTTAACATACAATGGCGAAGGCGATTACCGGACACTTGTGGAATTTTTAGAACGGATTGAAGAGCTACGTATCGCTAGACATGTTGAAAAAGAAGAATTGTACGATTCCGCCGTAGAATTATTTTCCGGAGGAGCTTTGTGTTGGTTTCGATCAGTTAGGACCACAGTTAAGAATTGGGACGACCTCGTGCGCAAGCTGAAAGCTGAATTTTTACCGACCGATTACGATGAGAAGATGTGGGACGAGATACGTGGAAGAATGCAGAGAAAAGGAGAGTCAACTCAGATGTTTGTAGCTGCTTTAGAAAATTTGTTTAACCGGTTGGGATATTTCGTCACGGAAAATAAGAAAATCAGAACAATTCGTAAAAACCTTTTACCTCATTACGTCACACAGCTATCACTGGCAAAAACAGACACCATTGCAGAACTTTTGGATGCGTGCAGAAAAATCGACGATGCCTATGACATTCGCAACGAAAATCGACGAAAACCCAACAACATTGCGTCATTGGACCGAGTGGATTCGCCAAGATATCAACCGAAACCGAAAGCATCAGAGAACAACACCAACCATCAGAAGGCATTCAACAAAAACAGCAACTCTCGAAAAAACACTTGGAATCGTTCAACCCAGGACAATCCTAGAACACCACCAATATGTTGGAACTGTCGACAACCCAACCACTCTTTCAGGTATTGTTTGGCAGAAAGAAAGAAGTTTTGTTTTAGATGCGGAAAGCAGGATGTCACCGTGAAAGAATGTAATTGCTCAAAAAACGAATAAGCCGGACATCTACACCATCTCTACAGACGTCCAGGAAAAATATGTTAAAGTTAGATAGTAATCGTAATAATAATAGCTGGAAAGCATGGTTAAAAGTAGTCTCCGATTTTTATAACATCAAAATTAAAAAGCAAGATAATGAAATTTCACCCGTTTTCACTCAAGTAAAATTTGATAACAGACCTTTCATTGAAATAGTAATTTTTGGCATTCACAAAGTAGCTTTATTAGATTCAGGTGCAAATTTAAGTATTATAGGTGGAAAAGGTAAAGATATAGTAAAATTATGTAGGTCAAAAGTTAGAAATTATGTTGGTAGTCATGTCTCAACCGCGGATGGAAAATCACAAAAAGTAGAAGGAATTCTTGAAGTCCCAGTTTGCATGGAAAATTGCTGCAGGTTAGTTCAGTTTTTAATTGTCCCGTCACTAAGTCATGATATAATATTAGGAAGCGATTTTTGCAGAGAATTTCAGCTTAATTTGGATTTTAAAAATAATTCTTGGAAAGTTCAAAGCCCTTTAGTCGGTGTAAGTTTAATTGAATTAGTTGATATTGAAGAAAGCGGTCAAAAGAGTAAATTTGTTGCGAGCGTGGAAGACAAAGGAAAACAAATAGAAGAATTAAAAAAATCATTTGAAGAAGTTGCGAGTACCGACACACATCTTGGAAAAACATCTATGATTGTTCATCACATTGATACTGGAGACGCGAAACCATTTAAACAGCGGCAGTACCCATTGTCACCCTACATGATGCGGCATTTAAATAAAGAAATAGATCGAATGTTATCTCTAGGAGTCATTGAGCCTTCACATGGTTCCTGGAATTCGCCTGTGCTGCTTGTGACAAAGAAAACTGGTGAATATCGCTTTTGTTTCGATGGGAGAAAGTTGAATAGCGTCACTAAACCAGATTGCTACCCATTACCAAGAGTCGATCGGATTTTAAGCCTGCTCAGCAACGCAAAGTACATTTCATCAATTGACCTAAGGAACGCTTTTTGGCAAGTGCCTCTCGATGAAGATAGTAAGGAGAAAACTGGTTTTTCGATACCTGGAAGGGGAATGTTCAATTTTTGTATGATGCCCTTCGGTCTGTGCAACTCGGCTCAGAGTCAGCAGAGATTGATGGATGCAGTATTCGGACCAAAGTATGAGCCGAATATATTCTGTTACTTGGATGACATCATCATAATTTCAGAAACATTCGAACACCATCTCGAACTCCTCAGAGAAGTTAAAGATCTACTCCAAAAAGCAAACCTCACAGTAAATTTAAACAAGTGTGAATTTTTCAGACCATCCCTCAAGTATTTAGGATTCATTGTTGATCAACATGGGCTACGTACAGACCCGGAGAAAGTAGCAGCAATGGTAGATTATCCAAGACCAACTACCACCACAGAAGTCAAGCGTTTCGTCGGTCTCTGTTCGTGGTACCGAAGATTCATAGAACATTTTTCCACCCTTATGTCTCCAATCAATGATTTACTCAAAGGCCAGAAAAAAGGAAACAAGATCACCTGGAATCCAGCAGCCGAAATTGCCTTCAAACAAATTAAAGAAGCATTAATATCAGCACCCATCTTGAGAAGTCCGAATTTTGAGTTGCCGTTCACAATTCAGTGTGATGCATCAGATTATGGTTTGGGCGGTGTTCTGACACAACAAGTTGACGGTGAAGAATATGTAATAGCCTTTTGTTCTCGCTCCATGAATCGAACCGAACGTGCCTATACCACGACACAGAAGGAACTTCTCGCACTAATTTTTTGTCTTGAAAGATTCAGACCATACGTGGAAGGAACCAAGTTCACAGTAATTACCGATCACTACTCTCTTCTATGGCTGATGAACATGAAAGACTTGACTGGTAAACTTGCACGGTGGGCTATCAAAATCCAACAGTATTCTTTCGACTTAATACACCGCAAAGGAAAATTACACGTCGTACCAGATGCTCTTTCTAGGATTCCCGATAAACAAATAATTTCAGTGGACACGTTGACGATCAGTCAGGATAAATTGGATCCTTGGTATCGTGGTTTGCGTAACAATATTCTCCAAAACCCGCAAAATTATCCCTTATGGTGTGTGGAAGGGGAGTGCATTTTGAAATTAATACCGTCGCGTACGTCAGTGAAAACTAACACCAAAGAATGGAAACTTCTGATACCGTCATCCCAAAGAAAAGAATGTATTAAGTCGTGCCATGACAATCCAACTTCCAGTCATTTTGGATTTTACAAGACTCTTTCTAGATTACGTGAACAATATTATTGGCCGAAAATGAGGACTGATGTCATAAAGTACGTGCGTAATTGTCAAACTTGCGGAGAGCAAAAGAGTACAAACTTGTTACCTATGGGACTGATGGGAACTGAAAAACGAGTAAAATATCCTTGGCAGATAGTAGCAGCAGATATAATGGGGCCATTTCCACGTTCAAAGAAGGGTAATGCATTCTTGTTAGTTGTATCAGACTGGTACACCAAGTTTTCTTTATTGTACCCTATGCGTAAGGCCACAGCCTCTTCAATTGTGAAATTCATGGAAGAACAAGTATTTTTGATACAGGGTGTACCACAGTTCCTGATAGTAGATAATGGGACGCAGTTCGCAGGGAGATTTTTCAAAGCATTAGCTGACAAATACGAGATTCAGAAGATATGGTTTAACGCTCGCTACCATGCACAAGCAAATTTTGTTGAGCGCGTAAACAGGACTGTGGGCGTCGCCATCAGATCATTTATCAAAGACAACAATCACAAAGAGTGGGACCAAAACCTTCCAAGCATACAGTACGCCATAAACTCAGCAAAACACGAAGTAACTGGATACACCCCTTCGTTTTTGAATTTTGGAAGAATCACACCTATCTCCGGAAAATATTATGGTACCGTTGAATCCACCGCAGACATTGAACTCCTAGCTGACGATAGAAAAGATTATGGCGAAGATCTAAGGAAACTGAAAGACCTTTCCAAGAACATTCAAGACAGACTGAATAATGCCTACAAACAAAACAACAAACGATATAATTTGCGACGACGAGATGCCACTTTTGAGCCCGGTCAGAAAGTATGGAGGAGAAACAAGGTTTTGTCCAACAAAGCCAATGACTTCTCAGCCAAGTTGGCGAAAAAATACGTTTTGAATATTGTTGTTCGTAAAGTCTCACGTCTAGTTTATTCCTTAAAAAATATGGATGGTTCTGATGCAGGATCATGGCATGTCCAGGATCTAAAGGAATACATGGGTTCAAACTCAGATGTGTCAGTGGGATGAAAAGGCATATGCCAGATTAAAAAAGACCCCTGAAATACTCAATTTGTAAATATTTGTAAATATGCAAAATTAGTTTCTAATGAAACAAAACCTCAGCAAAAGCTGGATAAAAAGGCAAACCGTAGCATTAGATAATTGTAAATAGCGTTAGTTAGGTATAGATTAGGTTACTTATTTTATAAGGCTCATAAAAAAAACTAGGCATCTGGCACATTACTATGAAAATCTGAATACTAGACCCCCCGAATTTGTCCCCTACTGATAATGACTCTCCCGATTATGTTCCATACTTTTTGGCGTTTGGTACGCGTAGTTACCGCAGTATTCTTCAAGTGAGTTTTCATTCTACAATTCTTGATTCGATTATAAATTTTCAAACATTTAAAGTAAAGCAGTTTTAGTGAAAAAATTTTTTCTTTCGAAAAATTTTTTTTTCCCAAGGAAACGGGGAGTGTAACGTTTTTTTAGACTCAAGAAACGTTGGGAAATCATTGTTTAAAAGTATAGGAACGTCCTTACCGAAATGCCTAATAATTCCTGAATCGGTGGCCGCTTCATTAAAAATCATTCAAGTTTGTCCGCTACAAGCAAGTGAAGGTCATCTTTGTTTATGTTTATCTTATGGTTTATTAAAGTCTGTGTAAGAGGGCACCATTATTGATTTATTGATTGACATGAAAGACAATTATGATAGGTGACAGAGCGGTGTCATTTTTTTTCTTCCTCCTCTGATTCCGTGGGAGCAACAACGTTATCTCGTGTTCCAGGAATTTCGAACGAAACCTCGACCATCCGGGTAGTTAACCCCTACAAAATACAACGAAAACATACAGTTGTATAAAATATAACATTCTGTCGAGGTATGTTTTTCAAATTTTCACAATTTTAAGTCACATGGTTTTTACCTTGCATCAATCTCTATAGGTTTCAAGTTCATATCAGAGAACGTTGTTTAATTATGGTTCCAATCAATCATCCGGGACTTTCAACGGTCGCCGCCCGTCCTGGCATGTCGTCGTCTCCCAGGATGATGGCTTAAGCGAATGAGTCTCGGCTCCGATCCAAACATATGATCCAAACAAATGTCACTCCACATGATGTCACCGATGTACCTCTATCTTCACCGTTCCCTTCAGGACCTCGAATTGGACCCGTCTATTATGATGACCAGCTTGCCAGGTGTCCACCATCTCGTCACCGGCTATGAATGAATTCCACCACTTGACTCGATCCATGATGGGTATCTCTTGGAACGAGCAGCGATTTATCATCAAGGGCTAAGTCTTTTTATGGTCTCCTCTATCTTCTGTAAAAAACCAATAACCTTACATTTCTATTTTGTGTCATAATTCAAATGTCGAATACCTTTGGGAAATAATATGTGTGCACACAGATCCATACCCTGATAGGTTTGTGTAATTCGTAATCATATGGCATCGGCCAACAAAAAAGGTAAGGTTTGGGTAATAGACAGTGAGCCAGGAGTTATTCACAATAGCCAACAGCCGCGTTTCAGTAAATGTCTTCCTCTCTTCATCATTTATGTTCGTTCTGGAGAGATTTGACCTACAAAATTAAAGTTTTTATCATCAAGTTATGCTCGAGTCAAATCAAAGTCAAAATAATATATCAAATTGTAGCTTGTTACTCACGTTCATATAACATCCAATTTATGAATAAACTGTGTCCACAATTATGCCAAAATCATTTCGTTTTCAGTACTTTTGTAAACAATCCATTTCAGCCACTTGCCGATGTAAACATCAGCTGTTTCAAACTGTCATAATACTTGACCTTGACAACTGTCATTCACGCGTCGCACCAACGGCGGGAAATTCAAACGGCATCATCCGAAATCCTTGGTTGGAAAAGGTCGGATTGTCCACATTTAAATTTCCAACTGGCGCCTTATAAATAAATATTGTAATTTACCATCTATTGCCGTAACCCACACCCTTGCCACTAGCTAGCCGCAGCAAACCAACCTCGTTTGAAAAACGGGAGCAGCATAACAAAATAAAAATGTTATAACACCACCTACTTTGTGATACATCAAATTAAAGGGAATTGAATTCTTATTCTGGAAAGAATTTTTTTTCAATTTTCTACCCCTCCCCCAATAAATTGGTCAATTGGAGTATTCTAGGGGGGAAATGGAGCGCCTTAAAAATTGTGAAAAATCTTTTTCAGGAAAAGAATTCAATTCCCTTAAATTTGATGTATCACAAAGTGGGTATTGATATTTTAGATTCTTAAGGTCAGGTGGGGGGAGCGAAGGGATGAATTTGGGTTCCACTTTTTTCATAGAAAATGTTCTCTTTTGATGCTATGCAGGATGACGTTGACTGTATTGAAAGGGAATGGAGGTCATGAATAATAACTTGGACACTCAGAGAATTTCAGGAAGAATGGGGGGTAGGGTTGAAAAATTCCAAAATATTTTTTTTAGAAAGAGAATTCAATTCTCTTCAATTTGATGTATCGCAAGGTAGGTGGTGTCATTTGAAATTTCAAAGTTGGGGTGAATGGGGGCGAGGGGGCTCAAGATATATCTTCAATATATATTTCAGATGTCCCCTTCGATATAAAAATCGACCTGTTTTTGCTCAAAGACATTTGCACTAGGAATCGGGAGATATTGCAGGTGGATAGTTTTCAAATGATCACCCGGTATACTTTCTGGATCGAAGCTGTAGAGCTGAAACAACGGGATGCGGAAAGCAGCAAGTTCGGCAGCAAGCAACGATTTGCTTTCTCACATCATTAGCTGTTGCGATGACCTGTGATAAGACTTCACATTGAACTTTTCGATAACAAGAAATAAAACGTTGGTTTCTGTTGAGATTCTTTTTACTGAGTGAATCAAGACAGCTTCGAATAAAATAAAGGGTATAGGCTGTCTGATTTCAACATGATTCTAGTGGGCTGTGTTTCTGGTCACCATCGGCCGATCGCGGCCTGAATCGCAGCCCACTGGAATCATGTAGAAATCAGACAGCCTATACCTACGTCTACTTTCAAGAATTCAATAGTCAAGCTATAGAACACGTGGAAGATATATAGAATGATAACAACAACAAACTGGAACAGATGTAAGAGAAGTTTTCCCAGGCGTGGTTCTCTTTTAGATAGACTGGTTGGCTGGCAAGCTCGTTCAATTTTTTATTGCTTTTGGAAATTCCATATTGTTCGTTGCTTCCAGGCATTTAATTTGCAATGTTTCGAGAGTCATTGCAAGGCAGTGGTTCACATTATTCAGGATAGTAAGTGAAGGAGGTATAGTTGAGTCATGAAAAATTCCGAGTTTGTTATGCTGCAGTTACGATTTCCGCAGAAGTGTGAAAAACGAATGTTCCAGCTTGAAACTGTTCAATTGCATTAACCTAGTAACAAGTTTGAAGTTTGTGAAACTCCAAAGATTCAGGAAGAGTTATGGCATTTCATAAACGTTGGTTTTGTACGTGAACTTTGACATATTCTTGCAGTTCTTTCCAACCATCACTCTCGGGAGAAGGAATCTCATCCAGATACAATCGATACAGATTAGTCAAATTATCGAACGTTTCCGATTGTAATTGTTCAATTTCATTGAAATTCAAGCTCAAAGAGACCAAGTTGCTCAAGCCTTCGAACGCATCGACCGGTATGTTTTTCAAACGGTTGTGGCTCAAATATAAGGATTGCAATTGTGGCATCCCTCTGAAAGCACCATTCTCGATAACAGAAATCCTATTTTTATGCAGTGGCAGCACGCGCAAATCAATCAGTCCTTCAAAATTACCACTCGCGAGAGCTTCTATTTCATTCATGGACAAATCTAGATGACGCAGCTGGCTCAAACCTTGGAACACACCAACTGGAAGACTTCTCAACCGGTTGTTTTCCAACCATAGTTTGGATAATTTTGGCATTCCTTTAAAAGCGTTTTTTTCGATCAGAGAAATTGAGTTTTCTCTTAGATAAAGTTCATCAAGATTGTTCAGATCTTTGAAAGTATCATTTGCAAGAATTCCGATTTCATTTTGAGACAGATATAGAATACTTAAACGACTCAAACCTTGTAACGCATCAACTGGTAGCTTCTTCAAACGGTTAGATCGTAAGCTTAAAAACTCCAATTTTGGTGTTTTTTGCAAGGCACCTTTTTCGATATCCGAAATTTCATTTTCGTTCAAGTCTAAGTCCTCTAAATCGTTCAGCCCTCCAAATAGATCACTTTCAATAGCAGCAATTTTATTTTTGTACAACTTGAAAATTTTCAAGTGGTTCAAGCCTTGTAATGCTCCAACTGGTATGGTTTTCAAACTGTTGGTATGCAAATGTAATTCAATCAATCTTGGCATTCCTTCCAAAGCACTTATTTCCATAACAGAAATGTTGTTTTTATGCAGATATAGCCCTTGTAAATTGTGTAGCCCTTCAAACGAGTTATTCTTCAAAGTAACAATTTCATTTTCAGCCAAATACAGCAGCGCCAAATTGCTCAGCTTCACAAACGTCCCTGGTTCTACTTCTTTGATGTGAATTTTTGTCAACGTAACGTCGTAGAGCTGACCAGCTTCTGGGAAACTCAACAGAAATAACTTGGGCAAATGGGTGATATTTGATTCAACAACTTCGAGTGTGCTAACAGGATATTCATGGGGAATATTGTTCAACATTGTTGAATTTGCGTCGGACTGAGATATACCCGAACATGTAATATGAGTATAATTTTGACCGTAGGAGGATTCCGTACAAGAGTAAGCATCAGTTTCTGAGAAAAGCCAAGCAAGTAACAGAACCAGTTTCATCACAGGCTTCATTGTTATCTGGAACAAATCAAACCAATCACCAATTGAATAATCTCTGAAACCGTCAGTTTCACAAAAAAAAAAAGATGATCAGCCATTAGGCTGATTGCAGAATAACTGAACTTTTTTCTATTGGATGCTAGTCAATCGACCACCAATAATTGTTTTATTGACTAAATGCTAGTCAATGACTATGGTACTAGAGCCGCAAGAATATTTTCTCACATAGTTTTGCAGTTTTATTTGGAATAAATATAAGTAATTTTATAAAAAAGGTTATTAATAGTTTACAAAGGTTCAAATTCAGGATCCACTTACCTTTACTCTGCAAGCTGATGTTCTTTTTCCACAAGGGTCTGCAAAATATCAAATTTCTTTGAAGTACCTCTTTCAGATGCGATATTATCTCAACGATGTCAACTGAATTAGCTTTTATATCCTTCAAACACACCAAAACACTGAACTGATAAAAAATTATCACAAATTATCATTATTACACAATTGCACAATCGCAAGAAGTTTATCATGCGAAGTGTCTTTTGACTTTGTTATCCAAAATAATTTTGCCAAGCCGACTCCAGTAGATAAATCAGCGGAAATATTGATTACCACTGGTCGCTTTGGATTTCTTTTTGATACACAGAGTGGTCCACAAGTCTCAAAAATCTCATTCTTCTCCAGAAGCATCACCAAAAAAATTTCTATGAAAACAATCTCCAGGTTCAGATCTTTTTGCAGCAAATAACAGTCCTCCACGGTACATCCACAAGGATGAAAATATACTGACGGCCAAAATCAAAAAGACACTTTTTCTGAGTTTCCATACACAAAAACCACGTGACAGATTTTCTCCAAATTCTTCATGAGGGGGATCAGCGTCGGACTGGCAAATTTTGGCCTACCGGGCAAAGAATGAAAGTGGCCTCAAAACTGAAGGGGGAGTCAGAGGGGCCCGCCTCCCAGTTAGTGCCGCAGGCAACTTTTTTCAAGATAATAATAATGCTAATAACAAAAAAAAGATGCTGACCAAATTGTCTATAGATTTCTTCAAACTCAAAACTTTTGCTTGAAATATACTACGATAAAGAAAACAATGGAGGAGAGAAAAATATTGATTATTGTTACGTATTTCGCGTACGGGTTCGAATATAATTGAGACAATCGTTTAAAACACACACTGTTTATTACTGATAAATACACGCCAACAATTATTTACTTGGGAATATCGCTGTGATTACTACTCGCTTTTAATCCGCTCGCTACCACCTCGCATTCCAATTCATAAGAGCTCGTGAGGCCACAATTGATGCCTTATATAAGTCCGACTGATTTATCTCGAATGTTCCATGCATTTTCTAGCAGTCTCGACAGTGACCCGACATACGGTTTCCATACGATTTCCGAAAAATCTTGCACATTACCCGTATAATTCTGCCGTGCTCCAGAACCGGCGCCTCCGCCAAATTGGACGGATGTAGCTTGACCCACTACCAAAGTCTCCATACAGTTGTACGGGAAAAAGCCTACACGCGCGCTCCGGAACACACCAGAAGGCTCCGCACTAGTACATTGCGATCTAACGGGAAGAGTCTAGGAAGATCGAGTGTTATCCAGAATCGCCGCTTATAACATTATTCTTCTTACATTAGTCCAGGAATTACAGAAAAAAATAGCGAACAAAAATGGAACCAAGCCGGATTTTTGCAGAAGCTCATCAACAGTTTTGATTTCAAAGATACTCATCTGAACTGCTCAAAAGTGAATAGGGGTAATAAAAAATTTCGCGTTTTTCAATATTGGAATATCTCGAAAAAAATCACCCGATTTCAAAAATGAAGGCGACGCCAGATAGGGCCTTTTCTCAGCTACGTGGTGATGAATAGGATAACTTCATTATTTAAAATGTACATATATATAGTGGGTGTCAAAAGAGGGAGTGAGGGTCAATTTTCAACGTTGTACCATTTTTTCAAAAAAAATTGTAGATCATTTCTGATGTCATTTTTGGAAAGGTAGAATTATTACCTCGAATTGGTTTTTTAGTATCACAAATATTTCTTTCATTTCAAAGACTACGTGATTCTTTCTAAAATTCACAGTTTCTCATTGCGATTCTCTCATTGGCCATATTATTGACATAAATGTGACAGATATGTATGAAATCACTTTATATACTTTTTCACGACAAAATTCCACCCCAACGACCCCCAAGGGGCCAAGGGGGCTACCCCTGGTGGACGCCACCAACCTCTTCACGGATGAGTTGAAATGGGACATGTTGTGGCGGTTACCATGAATTTTCCAAATCAGGATTCTTGACGTAACGTCAGTAGCTTTATGTCAAACCATAAATACAATCATGGTTCATGGTTACCATATCAGCCCCCTCTTGGACATTTTTGTGCAGGGTGCTCACGCGAGACAGATACCCCTTTATTCAAAACTTTCCCTCCGTGATAATTGGAAATAGAAAACACTATCCTGGAACAATTATTTCCGTAGTCTCTGAAGACGTCAAGTATGATTTTCCATTCCGTGCCAGATACAGGGTGTCGCATTTTTTTTTTATTTTATCAAAACACCCTGTATGTCGTTATGAGCATCACAGTCGATTCATCACAGAAACGCATGACACTCCTGAATTGAAAAAAAAATTGGAAAATCCACAATAGCATCTCAAAAATATTTTTTTTATGGAATGATGGGTTCATTTTAGAAATCAGATATGTCCCGGATATTTCATTAGTCATTCAATGTCATTCCATCTCATTTAGAAGTGAAGCAGAATATTCTGAACATATTTGGATTCTAAAATGGATCCATCATTTATAAGAAAAATGTGAATTTTCCAAATTTTTTGGACTTTTTTTTTGGAGTGTCATGCATTTTTGTAATTAAGATAACAGTGTGCATTGATTGTGGTGATGAAATACAGGGTGTTCCAAGAGAATAAGGGAAAAATGCGACACCCTGTACATGGCACAAACTTGACATACTCAAAAATTACGGGAAAAATGATTCCAGGAAAGTTTTTTCTTTTTTGAATTGTCATGAAAACAAAGTTTTTGACAGGGGGGTATCCCTCTAGCGTGAACACCCTGTACAAAAATGACCAAAAGGGGGATGATATGGTAACCATGATTGGAATTAAGATTTGACATAAAGTTACTGATGTTACGTCAAGAATCCTGATTTGAAAAATTCATGGTAACCGCCACAACATGATTCATTTCAACTCATCTCTAAAGAAGTTGCTGACGTCCACTGAGGGTAGCCCCCTCAGGGGTCGTTGGGGTGAATTCTGTCATGGGAATGTATATGAAGTGAATTCATGCGTATGTGCCAAATTGATGTCAATAATATGGCCAATTAGAGATTCGCAATCAAAAACTGTGAATTTCAGAAAAAATCACGTATAGCCTTTGAAATAAAAGGAATATTTGTGAAACTAGAAAACCCTTTCGAGGTATCAATGCTACCTCCCCAGAAACGACATCAGAATTGATCTATATTTCTTTTTTTCAAAAATGGCACAACGTTGAAAATTGAACCTTTTTACACCCTGTATAGCATGTACCTTTTCAATAATGAAATTATCCTATCCATTACTACATAGCTAAAAGAAGGCCTTATCTGGCGGCGTCTTCCTTCTTGAAATCGGGTAACTCCTTTCCAAGATATTCCTATTTTGAAAAATGCGGAATTTTTGATTGCCCCTATTCACTTTTGAGCAGTTTATAGTATGGGGGCATAGGTCGTGCTGTGTGCAGCTTCGTGAGGCTATATAGGCATATGTGCCAATGGATTTTTGGACCATCAAGGCATATGAAAAATTATGGTGGAAAATTGGGATCTGCTGCAGGCACATATGGTGGATGCGCCGAAATGAGTCCCGCTCGTTAACAAAAAAATGCATGTAGCTTTTCCATTTCACAATGGATCTTGATATTTGTCACTTCAATCTGTAGAGGGAAGAATCCTTTTGGTATCCCATAGCATAGCACGATTGTTGTTATAGAGTGGTGAATTTGGGAGATGTTTCGCTGGAGAGTCTGTCACTATAACAAGAATTCTAGCTGTGGAATTTATATATCCAGCGCAATTTTTACATCGATATTATTGAACCCAGTGTAATATTCAGAATTCATGATAATTTGAGACATTCTTGCTATGTAGATGATGCTTTGAGCGGAATTTTCAATAAAACGTGTTGATTCAGCAAAGTTCATACTAACAAGTTGATGAGTCTCGTGGAAGTCTCACTATATTGAAGATGATGAATTTATTCAGCGAAATTATATACAGGGTGTTTCAGATTTGAATCGCGTCGTTCTGGGAAGTGATGAGAAACGTCAAAAGAAGTGGACTTTTCCAAACAAATATATGTCAGGAACGATTATTAACAGAGATAAAGACGTTCAAAGTTGAACTTTAAAAATCGATTTTTCGCCATAACTTTGGAAGTTCTCAACCGATTTTGTTCAAAAGCCAAAACTTACTGGAATAAGTCGGCATTTAACGATATTCGCGGTCCATCAAAATTTTTCAGGGGCGTGGATAATGGGGGATGCCTTTGCTCTTTTACCCCTATTTTTCACCCCTTGAGGTGATTTTGCAGATTGTTGACATTTTTGAATTTTAAGTTCAATTTGAAAGAAAAAGTTACTCTTGCAAAATTTTGATTAGAGGCTTTGTTTCCAAGATTTTTGCGTTTGAAACTCCGGAAAACACATCAAAATATCCACTTTAAAGAGCTAAAAAAATATTTTTCCTGAAAACTTCTCGTTTCTTACAGAAACTCATGATTTAGCAACTTGAAACACCTAGAAAACCTATCCCAATAAAGGGATCATCCGTTATTTTGGATTTCAATTTGTAGGGCTTTGGAAGTGGTGTTTTCGTTAATATTAAAACATAACCACAAGAAAATTGGAAACATGTATTGATAAAATATCACGTTCACTAAAGAAATAACAGGATAACAGGATGTTACGTTGAACATGTCAGTAGTATTTAACAATAACAATAACAATATAGAACAGATATCATGTAAGAAGTTGTCCTAGGCTTAGTCCTCTTAAGAGTGTATTTTCTATAGCATTTCATCTGACCGGCGCGTTCTTGGGATATTCGTATTCATTATCGCTTCCAGCGATCTGATATCTCCCATGCTTTCAGATTCATTCCAGGGGATGCCAATGAAATGTTCTCAAAGAGTTGCCATTTAGGATAGTAATTTAAGAATGGTATGCTGAACTTCTGGGTTAGTTCCTGGCAGATACAAGATACAATTACAGTTGAATTGCATTCAGATTGGAATTCGAAAAATGTTGGTGAATCAAAAAGAGCTATGTTATATAATTCCAAACAAATGTTTTATACGTATATCAAAATGGATATCGGCAATCCTTTCAAGCCATCACTTCCAAAAAGAGCAGAAATTCCATTACCCCGCAGATCCAGCTCTTCCAAACTAGTCAAATTATTGAACGTCCCAGATTCCACTTTACGAATCGCATTCGAAGACAATTTCAAAAGTTTCAAGTTGCTCAAGCCTTGGAACGCATCGACCGGTAAATTTTTCAAAAAGTTGCCGTGCATGTGTAACTGTGTCAACTTTGGCATCGCTCTCAAAGCGCCACTTTCGATAACGGAAATTTGGTTTTCATCCAGATTTAGCACGTGTAAATCGTCCAGTCCTTCGAAAGAACCACTTCGGAGTGCGACGATTTTGTTCTTGGACAAATCCAAATCGTATAACCGGCTCAAGCCTCGGAATACACCGGGCGGTAAATTGCTCAGCCGGTTTTTTTTCAACCATAAATTGAACAGCTTTGGCATTCCTTTCAGAGCGTTGCTTTCGATATGAGAAATTGAATTTTCCGTCAGATCAAGCTTATGCAGATTGCTCTGATCTTCGAAAGTATCATTCGAGAGGGCTTCAATTTTGTTCTCAGACATTTCTAAAACAAACAAGCGACTCAATCCTTGCAACGCATCAACTGGTAGTTTTTTCAAACGGTTGCTCTGTAAGTGTAAGAATTCCAATTTTGGCATTTTTTGCAAAGCACCTTTCTCGATTACAGAAATCTCATTACTAAAAAGATCTAACGTGTCTAAATCGTTCAGCCCTTCGAATAGATTACTTCCAAGAACAGCAATTTTATTTTTGTACAACTTCAGAGTTTTCAAGCGGCTCAAGCCTTGGAATGCCCCAGCTGGTATTTCCATCAAACTGTTCTCATCTAAATATAATACTTCCAGCTCAGGCATTCCTTCCAAAGCACTTCTTTCGATGACCGAAATTTTATTCTCATTCAGATATAGCTTTTGTAAATGGTTCAGCCCTTCAAAAGTGTTATTTTTCAAAGTAACAATCTCATTTTCACCCAAATACAGCTCTTTTGTACTGCTCAGCTTCACAAACGCCTTCGGCTTTATTTCTTTGATGTGAATTCTCATCAGCAACAGTCTGTCAAGCTTTTCAGCTCCTGGAAAATCTGACAAAAATAACGGAGGCAACTGGACGATGTTTGATCTCTTAATTTCGAATTCTATATTCACAGGATTCTCAAGGTGAATATTGTTGAACATTGCGGAATTCACGTCAGACTGAGATAAATCCAAACATGTAACGACACCATTTTGTTGACGTTCTGATTCTGTACAAACAGCCTTAGTTTCTGAGCAAAACCAGGCAAATAACACAACCAGTTTTATTGGACACCTCATGGTAATCTGGAACAAATGAAATAAATTACTGGGTGATTTTCTTTGGTGGATATCGGCTCTGTAGTGGACAACAGAACACGCAGTTCCACAGAAAATCACGGAGAAATGTTTAGTTCGCAAGAGCTTGCATGCATTCCCTGAGGTTAATCAACTGGCATTATAAGGTGGAGATCACCTAAGGAAATCATCAATCAGTTTTTCAATCAATTAGCCTTTCGGTGCTCTCCTCAATACTGTCAATAATTATAATTGTATTCTCAGAACTACGAGTAAATAATGCTCAATGACCATCGCATTACAGCTAAAAAAAATTCTCTTGATACTTTCGCAAATTTTCCAATCAATATATTTACATAACTGCTCAAAAGAAATGGAGTTCAAGACTTACCTCTACCACTGCAAGATGGAGATATATTTTCACGAAAGTCAATGGAATAGAAATCTTCGTTGTGGGTACTTGTGTCGGAGACGATTTTATGGTAACTGATGTCAAGCGGCGGAATTTTATTCCTACCAAACAAACCAAAACACAGACTTGATAGCAAATTATCAAGAATTATTATTATTGCGCAATTGCACAAAGTTCATCATACAAAGTGTTTTAGATTCGTTATTGAAAGTAATTTTGGAAAGCCAATTATTCCGTGAAAATTTATAATCACTGGGTGTGAATGAACTTTATATCTGATATACAGGGTGATCCACAAGTGCGGAAAATTTCATTCTTCTTGAAAGACATCACCAAAATATATCTATGAGAATCAGCGGAGCTGACTTGAAGCGGTTTCAGGGACCCAGTTGAATGTTTTAAAAGCCTTGATGAAATAGAGAGATTCATGTGATTTATGATTCACCCTGTATCAATAACAGAAAATAAGAGTCGAAACAGTGAACAGTCTATAGATCACTGCTTGATGAAATAAGCAATAATTAAACGATGACAAACAATTCCCAAAAATTATTTTGAATAACGGTAATAAATTGGGGCGGAGTCCCAATATTTTGACATCCTGATATCTTTTCAAATGGACATTTTTTCTAGGTGGGTATTTTTTTTGTGGGTTTGATTTGTTGCTTTGAGTTCGGAACGTGCGTTTGGGGCAGCTTTCATTTCCAATTTTGGTTTTCTCTTATCCCTAGTCCAGTTCAATAAGGGAAGACAAAATTTTGTTTGAGTGAGGTGTAATGCAGAGATCATACTACCGCCTTCGAACAACTTGTGAAACAAAATTGACGGCTATAGAATGATTTCCGCTACAAAGTACATGGGTTGAACAAAATTTTCGCCAGGAAGTTGATGAATTTGGCGGAATTATCACTCTGGGATCGATGGATTCAGCAAATCTCATTTTCAACTGGTTGTTTGGTAAGTATAATCCAAGCAGTGTTGGTATTCCTTTGAAGCAATTTTTTCCAATAACGGAAATTCGATTGCCATTCAAACAAAGATCATCTAATTTGTACAATCCTTCAAAAGAATCATTTTCCAGTACAACAATCTCGTTTTGATCAAGATTCAGTCGTCTCAAAGTAAGAAACTTCCCAAACGTTTTCAACTTGATGGTTTTGATGTGGATGTTCTCTAAAATAAGATCTTCAAGATTTTGAGTTTTTGAAAAACTCGACAGGAATAATGGAGGTAATTCAGTGATGTTTGATTTGACTATTTTGAATGTTTTTACGTTAGCTGAATCAAGGTATTGGTTGCCAAGTTCTGGGAAATTCGCTACAGACTGAGAATATATATCGGAACATGTTATGATACGACTAGATCTTGTGCAAAAGGCTCCAGTTTTTGACAAAACACAGGCGAATAACATCACAGGTAATATCACTCGCTCCATGACTATCTAGAATCAAATAAACAAATCAGCAATCAATCATTTTCACCCTACAAAGCGTTTCAAGAATAGATCGGAAAGATAATTTAAAGGCAATCGGATACTCCAAACCAAGCTGCGAAATACGTCGTTGACTTTTTCCGTAGCTTAACATTGACCTCGACATTGACCGGAAGAAAGCTCCTCAGTTTGACTTGTTCATCATTATTGTTTCCATAATCAATCCATGTAGTAAGGTTACGAGGCTGAGGCTCACGCTTTTTGAATGTTTTTTTTTTCTCCTCAATTGATCTCCTACGAGAAGTTGAGTCTAAGAAGTAGTTGAAAAATTCCAATTTTGGAAAGAGAAAACCAGTCCGAGTCACAAAATAGACTGAGGACTCTACTACGTGAATGTTGCGAGCTATTCCTGCAACACTTTGTAGGTAGACCAGCGGACAAAGGAATGGTAACGATTTGAAAAATAAGTGTAATTTTTTCAGTCAGCAGACTTCAGAGGTGTCTTCTCCATATTTTGAGAGCAGCTCATTCAGTCTAAACCATAATTGGAGGACACTGATTAGAATCCAACAACTGGCAATAAGTACCTATACCAAGTGTTTCCATTCTTTTGTCCGTCATTCATCTACAGAGTGTCGCAGTTTCAACCAAACAAACTTGATGGAAATACTCTTGTGGTCAATATGTGGCAGGTGCTCTGAGAATTCGGGCATTCTGCAGGAATGAATAATTTTCTTTTCCTAGTTGGCTTTAGTTGTTTATTTATTTATCTATTTTTTTGTTTTTTGTTTTGTTCAGCAGAATATTCTCTGTTAATTTACATGCTATTAAAAGTTATTGTAAGTTATTTTATTATAAGTAGAAGAATATTTAATTTCAAGTTTCAATTAATTGTAACCAGATCCTTGCTATAGGATAACATCCTTAAAAGCAATAAAATTTTGATTTGATTGATTTGAAATACTCTTGTGGTCCTATTGATCTAGAAAATATTACATACAGGGTGTTGCATGAGGAAACCGGCAAAGTTTGAGGGTGGGTCCAGTTTTTCTTTGCAATTTTTTTATCGCTTTTCGTTCTGATGTTACAGGGTGAACCATGTATTTTGTCAAAGTTTTTGATGAGCTATATCTTTCGAATGACTCGATGGATTCGACTGAAATTTAACAGGATATCCTCTCAATGATAGCTGATACATTGCATCGTAGAGTATCTCGGAAATTTCAGGGCCGGAATAATTTTTTTCTATTTTCAATGTTTTTGTTAGAGAAGTGATCTTTTTGAATGTTTTTCTGGAAAAACCAATACTAGATTCGGAGACTACAGAGAAAATGCCACAAGGAACATTGTTTTATTTCCTCGGCACACTTTAAGTCTGCCCAGAAAGAAGTAGGTATCTTTAAGACTCGGGTCGGCTGCGATCTAGTGAAAACTAGTCAAGCACTCATTCTTTCACCAATCTTCGGAATGTTCTGATTCCTCTAATTCTATCACGTATTTTTTTTTACTTTTTCATATTAGCATCACTTGGGCAAAGATGAAAGTCCAGGACCGGATTCAAGTCTAGTAAACATTATTGTACTAAATACATGACGCATCCTGTAGCTCCTGAACAGAAAGCAATAGAAAAATTTCAAAGCCTGATCCTGATTCGCCTAGAAAAACTGAACCTAGCCTTGAGCTAAGTCGGTGTGCTCATGCAACACCCTGTATATACTTCTAGTTTGCTTCCTTATGAAGATGCGGTGTGTCAAAGTCCACAAAATAACCTTTTTCCATATAAGTATGCGTTGCAGCTTCGTGAGAAGGGCTTATTTGGAAATACTATGGATTTCGGGTTCTCCCTCAAGATCCAACGTATTTTATATGATACGACAAAGCAAGGTCTGTTCTGTGAATTTGACACCCTGTCTTCTTGAGAAAACGTGTAAGAAGCATATCACATCCTACGTTTTCCGATGAGTCAAGACGACCAGGAAAGTTTGTTTCTTGAGTATATGATCGGTTGAAAAAAATAAGGACATCCTGTATATCTATGGAAATTATATGCAAGGCCACGATCTACCGTCTTCATAGATTCCACTTGTGAGAAATATCATAACAGAAATTATGTAACAATCACATCGTGGATTGAATATAATAATTATTCATGTAGGTAGAATAAAAATAGCTCACCTCTTTATTGGTGGATTTGGTTTTCAACTGAAATTCACAAAGTATCAATTTTTGCAGTACTTGCCTCAGAGACGATTTTATTTCGACCGATGTCGGACAAAGAATATCCGAGATTTCATGATTTTACAAACATATGAAACGCACAGACTCGATAGCAAGTTATCAAGAGCTACTTGTTACACATTACAATGAGATAATGATGATGCCTAGTTGTGGGTGTGAAGCACTAATTCAGTTGAAAAATTTCCATTCATCAATTAGTCATAGGTGGTATATAAGAGAAACAGAGGCATAATTATATCCTACAGGGGAGCACTGCGATGCAGTTTCAAATTTCTCTAGTCAAAAGTTGAATTGCGAAGATTTAAATGTTGCGAAAAGATGCAGAATCCGTCTAATTTTTTCCGAGGGTCCAATTCTTTGCGTCTCAAGTCTGAGTTTCGCGTTAAAGGTCAAAACTGAGTGAGCAAAAAGTCAAAACCTCGGTCAGAACGTTGTTTTCGAAGTCTAAATTTCGAGTGTTGAGTCAGAATTATTGTACCTAGTCAGAATTGGGATTGGTCCTATATTTTTTGATATTCCTCAGGTCAGTACAAATCTCATGATATGATTGTGAACTGGTCGGATCATTCCTAGGGGAGTCCTTGAAGGTAATACGGTTTCAAGTGATATTATGCCCTGTATTTTCCCACTGATGGAAGTATTCTTGAGCAGAATACAACTTGAAATGATATCCTGACAGTCTGTGGTCATATCGAAAGATGTTTCAGGAATATTATTGGTTATTTCTAGAGACATTTTGATATGATATACATCATTTTTGTGGAGATATTCTTGTACAGAATGCATTTTCAAGTTATATTTTAACACATTCTGGACAGGGAGCCGATGTCTTAATACTCACGTCATGAGGTACATGATTTTAACCCTATAGGTCTAATGTGCGTTAAGGTTGTTGAAATTGCTTTGTCTCATATGTCAGACCAGGGGCTTCAGGCTGGTATGAGCCTGTCAATTTCCGAAAAAATGGCCAAAAATTCACGTCATAAGGTACATGAATAAAACCAACTGGATTTTGTGTGGAAACATCCCCTTGATCAAAAATCTGGTCGCAAGACAAAATTTTTGGGAGCTTCCGGTCCATAAGACAAGTCTGAAATTTTCAGAAAAGGACCAAAATTTATCAATTTTTTCACAAGCATCTTGTTGACTAACATACCAAGTGTGATATATATTTATAATCAGGATAAAAAACGGAATCAATTTCCATGTTAAAATGCAGGGTGTACGATTTGAGAAATAAATTTCGATGTTGCACCCTGTAAGGGACGTACCATTGGAAAAATTTGTGGACAGATTCGAAACCTGCGAAAAAAATCATGTGAAAATCGTTTTGCATTCCTAAAATTATCCTAAAGGAGAAGTCTCCAGGGGAAGGTAAATTTTGGCATTTTTTGAAAATTTAAAACTTGTCTTATGGACCGAGAGCCTTCAAAAATTTTGTCTTATGACCCGATTTTTTATTGAAGGGATCTTCCCACACAAAAGCCTGTTGGTTTAATTCATGTACCTCATGACATAAATTTTTGACATTTTTTGAAAATTGACAAGCCTATACCAGCCTAAAGCCCCCGGTCTGACATGTAAGACAAAGAAATTTTCAACCTTATCAACGCACATTAGACCTACCGGGTTAAATTCATGTACCTTATGACGTAAGTTTTGAGGCACCAGCTCCCAATTCCATTCTGGTCCGCATTCTGGTAATTCCAGAAGATGTTTTAATATGGTTCATTGCTTCAGATATTCCTGGAGATTCAAGATTTGGTGTGATGTTCCAAGTCATAGGTATTTCGAAAGATGTTTTCGATTTCCAGAGATTTTCCTGATAATAATACAGTCCGAAATCATATTTTGAGAAAACTTGGTTGTGCTTGGAGTTACTTTGACTCATTTTGTTGATTTTCAGATACCTATTTCTGATAGATTCACTGCTCCAAGTTACGCATTCTGATTTGATCAGCATTTACATAAGGTGAGGTTTTAGAAACTCACTATTCCAAAACGATATTTTGGCCGATAAGTACTTCTAATTTTGTACAATAAGATCAAAATCATGATTGTGGTTGATGCACATGCCTTGCTGGTAAAACCATTTTTATTAGTGTGACAATAAGTGAAACGCCTTCGAACTTTCTAGGGCACTTTTTCTCTCAACCCATCAGAAAACTCTTGCCAAACTTAGCAATAGACGATTAGTATCACTAACATCCAGTTCCACCAGCGAATTTGATTATTCTTAGCTAATTGAGACATTTTCTCTGGTGAATTATAGGTCAGTGCTGGTTGAATGACCATGGAAGATGCATACACAAGCTGTTTTGGTCCAAACATTTTTCCATAATCTTTCGTGAAACTTGTGCTCTTTGTGATCACTAAGCCAATATTCATCAGAGTAAATATATCAATCAGTTAACAATGATTGAATTCGCTGGTGGGACTGACTATTACTGAACAATCGTATCTGAATATATTTGATGACTGAGAAAATGAGATCCAAAAATGTTCACTGCCTCCCGAGCTACATTTATCTGAATGAAAAGTTTCAATGCTCGTCCTGATAGAAAGATGGGATGAGAGACAGGGAGCGAGAAGGTGTGAGGAGGAGAGAGAGAAAGAGGGAGAGAGTCAGAGAGGGAGAAAAAAGAGGAGGTGGGAAAGAAGGAGAAGGAGGAAGGAGGAAGGAATAGGGGAAAGGAGTGGAAACAAAAGGCAGAAAGAGGGAGGATGAAAGAGTGAGGAAGAGGGATAAAAGGAGGGAGGATGAGAGGAGGAGGGAGGGAGGATAAGAGGAGGAGAGAGGGAGGGAGCGGTAGAGAGCGGGAGAGAGCGAAAGCGGAAAGGAAAAAAAAGAGAGGGGAAGAGGGGAAGGACAGAAAGAGGTTTGGGCAGCACTGATGAAGAATTTTTTTTTTTTGATGATCCTTCCAATTCTCCATATCCACTGGAAGCTCCAGGTTGATGAATTGTTATTTCAAAGTCTTTCACAGCTGAATCGGCCTTCACAGATTGTTAGTTTTGAGAAAAACACACGCAAAATGAATTTAAAGAATAGCCTTGTGCTTTCTTCAGTTCCTTCGCAACATGCTGTCATTTGCCATCCAGCTTTTGACTTTAAATATTTGAAACTGTATCAAAAGTGCCCCCTGTATTCTGTATTTATGATGATGCTCCTGTTTCTCTCCTCTACCTATGACTAATTGATAAGTAAAAATGTGTTCAACTGAATTCCTGCTTTACACCCACATGCATTCAGGCATCATTATCTCAGTGCAGTGTGTAACCAGTAGTTCTTGATAACCCGCCATCGAGTCTGTGCTTTCCATGTGTTCGTAAATTTATAAAATATCGAGTATTCTCTGTTCGACATAGGTTGGAGTGAAATCATTTCTGGAACAAGTCCTGCAATAATTGATAATTTGTGGATTTCAGTTGAAAGTTGAACTCATCAAGTAGGTAAGTTATTTTGATTTTGATACCCACATATTCTTCGATACACGATGTGACGGTTCAGTAATTCCCGTAATAGAATAACTCACTGAGTGAATATCTACAAAGGCGATAGATCGTGAAATCGCATAGCATCATATCGATATACAGGGTCCCCACTTTCAACCGATCAAAGTCCCGGAAAAATTCTCTTGGTCGTCTTGATTGGAAACACGTAACATATATGCCTCTTACTCGCTTTCTAAGAAAGGTACGGGGTGTCAGAGTTCACAAAGTAACTCTTCCGTTTTGTCATATCATATAAAATACTGTATTTTTGGGAGGAGTAACCGAAATCCAAGAAAAGTTTGAGTATACACTCAATAAAGGAGAGGCACTTATCGATACAGAATTTGGTTTTGATCGGAGCATTTTCCTTTCAACTATGGACCTTGACTATGACAGAATGAGAATGTTATTGAGCGAACTTTGATACCCCGTATTTTTTCAATAATTTTTTGAAGCCTGATCGGTTAAAGCTGGGCCACCTGTAGATAAAATATACAGTGACGGACAAAAGAGTGGAAACATCTGGAGTAGGTATTTGTCAATTTTTGAATTGGAATCATAGCCGTACAGTTATGATTTGGGTAAATGAGTTGCGCCCAAAGTATGAAACTGTAGGAACAATATCTTCAGAAGTTCTCATTTTTGAAGTCTGCAGTTTGAGAAAAAAATAAACTTTCCAAAAATGTCGCTATTCTTTTGCCGCCACTCAACCGCCTACAGGGTCTCCCAGAAATAGTTTGCATTTTCAGCTCATTTTATAACTCGGGTTGTTTTCTATTTTTGAAATCGGACTTCCCCTCAGGGTGGAACCAATCAATCAAATGATCAAAGTTTGAAAAGCTGTTGATATCTCGGTCAATGTTGAGCTCTGAGAAATAAATCAACCACGTATTTCTCAGCTTGTCTTGAGCTGATGGCGCGATTTTCGTATGCAAGCTATTTCTGAGACAACCTGTGAAGTGATGGTTTATTGCTGATTGTTTTGATTTATTACAGACTGCCATGGAGCCTGTGATATTACTGCTTGCGTTGTCCGCCTGGTCTTGGTCACAAACTGAAGCTTTTTGCACAGAGTCTATCACCAATAGCTATAGTCATTATGGTACCATAACATGCTTGACTATATCTCAGTCTGGCTTGGATTTCACAGACCTGAACAACATGCACCTTGAAACTAACGTCAGAACGTTTAAAATTGTCGAATCAAACATCACTCAGCTGCCTCCGTTATTCCTGTCGAATCTTCCAAAAATCCAAAACCTTGACAAGCTGATTTTACAGAACATCCACATCAAAACTATCGAGTCAAGAACGTTCGAAAAGCTTAGTACTCTCTCAAATCTGTATCTGGATCGAAATGAAATTGTTGCTCTTAGAAATGAATCTTTTGAAGGGTTGAAAAATTTGAGAAATCTTTATTTGAATGACAATCAAATTTCCGTTATTGACAGAAATGGCTTTAAAGGAATGCCACAACTGGATGGATTATACTTACAAAACAACCATTTGGAAAATATACCAGTTGGTGCATTCCAAAGCTTGAGCAGCTTACGAGTTTTAAACTTGTCTCATAATGCAATTGAGCAATTTCAGTATGGCACATTCGGTAATTCAACAAATCTGAGAGAACTGTATCTGCAACATAACAAACTCTATAGTATATTCCAGCTGAATCATCTCCCTCAACTTCATACGCTAAACGTAGACTACAACAATATTTTACAATTCAATGTAGCAGATATCAATACTAATTTGGCATCGTTGAAAGAAATTTCGTTCAATCATAACCCTTGGTCTTGCAAAAACTTGCTCCAAGCCTACAATAGATTGCGTGGTGCAGTTGCACACGGTAATTCCTTTGACGTGGAAAACATCAAGGGCATTCCTTGCAATGACTCTCAAAGCATCGGAAATGAAATTGCTGGAAAGGATGGAAGCTTTGGACACCCCGACAACGACGAAAAATCGAGCAAATTTTACGACGTAGACTTTTTCCAGACGAAATTCTACAAATACTTCCAAAAGGACTACGCCGAGAGCAACTTTTTCAGTTACTTGCGCAATTACAAAATTTCGATAGTCAACGGCGTCGGTCAGAATAACACCAACGGTACCGGCAGTACCAGCACCAGCGAGGCTGCGAAGCTCACGTCTCTGGCTGTGCAACCTGAAAGCGGCATCTACGGAGTTGCAGTTCTCATGACGATTTTATTGGCAATTGTTGTGATTTTTCAAGGCTTCAATGTCTACAAGAAAGTCACCAAACATTCTTTTGCCAGTAAACAACTAGCGGTGTCGATGCAAGAAGGCTTGATGTCTGATATCGAACAAGTTTAAATGTTCCAATTTCCAATAATCCAATATTATTAAGTCCAATTATAGTTGAAACTTGTACTCTTATTGTTCAATTGAACAATTTGCATCTATCCACATATCATTATTTTCAGAGCATTTGTGGCAATAACTTTGGATTATATACCTATTAGGTGCTTGATTCCATTATGTGTTATGAATGTGAATAAAAATTTAAAACCAAAACCAAGTTACAGTAATTTCTTTTTTTCATGACCAACTAAGTTGAAAATTATTAGTGAATTGAGCTCATAATTCACGCGAAAATTTGTCATCAATAAATTCAAGAGATCGGCAAGTATATGGTAAGTAGTGTTATTATATTATTCTTATCCTTATCTGTGAAAACATTGCAGCAAATAAGGATATTATTTAAAATTAGTATCACTCGCACAGTTCCGGTGACGTTGATTGAAACTTTGGGTATGTGATTCCCATCGAATCGCACATAAAGTCAAGAGCACGAGCAACATTTTTTTATATGAAGTGTACCCCAAGAGAGTTACGAACCTTCAAATTCGGAGGGTTGGAAAGATAATTTTTTGAAACAAGAACTACTTCTCAAAGTAGGGAACTCCAAATTTTTTGCAGTAAATTTTCCGTTTACGTTACATTCCACGGTACGTCCCTCACCCTTGGGTATATCAAAATGCTGTGGAAATATTTGCAACTGAAAAAAGTCAAGGGAAACGTATCCAAATCTGCCTCATCCTTCCCTTTTCAAGCTTTTAGAGGGCAAGTGCTCAACTTCAAAACATCTGGGGGTATCAATATTGCCTTTTCTCTCGGAATCTCGACTTGTCTCGCAGAATTTTCATTTTTGAAGCGAAAAACTCCAATTTTCAACTTGAAGAAATTATGTAGAATTGGTCCATCTGTGGCTTTGTCAGTATAAATTTGAAGTTGTTCCAGTCACACCACGTATTTGTTGATTTTTTTTTCTAGATATGTTGATGACATATTAGCAATTGTTGAATTTTCAAATGATGAATATGATGAATCCATCAATTTCATAAGCAGCCTTCATAATAACATCAAATTCACTTTCAAAATTGAAAATAATAGGAAACTAGCTTTTCTTGACCTCTTATTATATAGGAACAAAAATTCAATAGACTTTGAGATTTATAGGAAACCAACATCCACTGATACAGTAATTCCATTTTCATCTAATCATGCTCCATCTGTAAAAGTTGCATCTTTCAATTGCTACTTCACTAGGTTATTCAAAAGACCTCTTTCTGAACCTAATTTCAAAAAAGAATACAACATCATTTGTCAAATAGCCAAAAATAATGGATACAAGAAGAGTTTCATCAATAAACTGTTCAACAGATTCATTTACAAATTTTTTTTCAATCAAAGTTCAATCCAACAAAATAGAATTTTCAAAAGTCTACCATATATTGGAATACATCGATTAAAATTTTTCGTATTTTCAAACAAAATAATCCTGACATCACTATTTCTTTTTGCTCAACACGAAAACTAAGTAAACTCATTGATACAAAAGATAGACTACCAGATTTTTTCAAATCTGGTGTCTATGAATTGAACTGTCAAAACTGTGGAAGTGTTTATATTGGCCAATCAGGTAGAAAGTTTGAGACAAGAATCAAGGAGCATGTCAGTGAAATAATTAAAGCAAATAGAATTGGTTTCTTAGACGCAAAATCACATTTCAGTTCACATATAATCATATCACACCATTACTTCAATTTAGACAAAAATTTCAAAATTTTACAAACATATTATAAATACAGAAGAAGACTACTTTTAGAATTACTGGGAATAACTAAATCTTTATGTAACACTAGAAGAAACAGTTTAAGTAAACAAACAGAATGTCTTTTGGGTAAAGATACATTCTCAATTTTAGTAAAAGCAATTCAAAAATACACATCAAAATAGCTGTTCCTGTTCTTTCAAAGTATTTCTTCTAGTACCCACAAAAACAAATATTCTTATTTGATATTGTTTGTACCTCTTTACCTTTATAATCACCTTTATAGTCAACAATAGTATAGGTTCTCATGCCATCTTTTCAACTACTGTCAATTCACTGCCAATTTTTACTAAAAATCTTCTACTAAAAAAGCAATTTATACACTTTTTCAAATAGGTAAGCCTGTACCATTGTTCTTTCTTATTCCTGTATCTAATATTTTCTTTATTCAACAGTTTTCTGAGGATGAGGGTCTTTCTCGAAGTAATTGTCAAATAAACCTATTTTAAAAAAAAACAAATACCTACGTGGTGTGACTGGAACAACTTTGAATTTGAAGAATTGAGATACAGATATATGTATTTATTGTAAACATAAACGTTTTACCATTAGATGTGATGAATGGTCGTGTTGAAAGTCGAAGTTGATCATGTGTTTGGAGTCGAAATTTAATAAAAAAATCTCTCAAATTTGAATCACTGTCATGATTTTAAGGCTGTTCTCAGTAGGTGAAAACTATTCAAAGGACTTCTCCCTCAAAAATGGAAATGGAGACTCAATTTTTTCATACGGTGTACTGAGTGTTTAACAAAATTGAGTACAGAGCGTTTTCCAATTATGTGAAAGAATATTTTTTCTTCTTTGCTAACAACTATTTCCAAAAAACGGCTCTGTACTCAGTTTTCTATAGTGATGCCGCGAGACGAGACGGGACGAGATTTAAGGGTAGTCTCGTCTCGTCTCGACCTAAACGAGACGAAACAGAGGCACGGTCTCATCTCGAGGTCTAAAAGTCTTGTCTCGTCTCGAAAAGTCTTGACTGGTATATACAGGGTGTCCAAGCTAAAACAATCCTGCGCGATTTTCTCAAGAAATATCGAGGCAACAAAAATTGTTTTGCAATTGGGAGAAAGTCTGACCTTTTAGCTTTTTTTCGAGGGGGCGCCGATGCTTCTAGGTGCTCCAGTTTCCAAGAAAATGCAGTTTTAATCAGGCGAGTCACAAGAAGTCGAAAATTCATTCAAGGACTGAACAAAATTCTTTAGGTGAAAAAAAATCCTCTTCCTCTAGGCTTTCAAAGTCTAAATTTCAAAAAAAAGTCAGAATGTTCTTTTAAATGCAAAATTTCGAGTGTGAAGTCGGAATAATTCCACCTGTTCCGCATTAGGAGTCGAAACTTGTGAGAAAATTGAAATCTTGCTTCTAAGGTCGAGGCTTACTGCACGAAATTGAAGTTTTCTCCAATTTCAATTGAAATCTCTTGATGAAAGACAGAGCTTTCTGTGTTTGAGAAGTGTGAGATTCAACGTTGGATTGAAAGTCAAATTTTCTTGTGTTTTAAGTCAAAGGCGGAACGCTTATTGTGAAGTTGAAGACTTTCGTGAACTTTCTACGTGGCTGATGGATTCGATGAAATCCTCACTGCCTGAATGATGAATTTGGGGAAGAAGCATTGGTAGTTCAAAGCATCTTTTACAAAATAGCTCGTAGAAGAGCTTCAGGAACTTGATTTGAGGCTGGAGATTATTCATGGTTTGGATATTCGAATGGACGAATGTCAGGAAAGTTGAGAAAACGTGGAGTAGACAAATATTGAGTAATTGTTTCAAAAGAATCTTTATCAAGTTTTTCTAGTTAAAAATGCATAACTGCCAAGGTTCTAGAAGCTACAGATCATTAAAAAAAATTGTAGGTGGATTTGTTGGAAATCCTGTGGGGAACTTGAGATATTTGGTTAGTGAGAATTCACAAACAAGCTTTTAGTGGAATTTTTCAAATTCATAGCCTGTAGGAGAGCTTGAGGAACATAGATTGACGTTGACAATAATTATAAATGGAACGGTCGACTGAATAGTTGTTACAAAAATAAAAGAACAAGACATGAAATGGACTGAGGTTTGCGAGGAGGTTTGGCTGGAAATTTCAAGTATTTGTTTGATAAGAACCTTCATGCAAATTGCCGTGTATGAATTGTAATAACTGCTGGAGTCGTTCAAGCTGCGAATAGTGGAAAATTGTGAGTGAATTTGCAGGAAAGTTCTTGGAAAACTTGAGATGAATGGTTAATGAGAATTCAAAAACAATTAGAGAGTGAGAATTGTAGAAAACATAGCTCGTGTGGAAGCTTGATTGACTTGAATTGATGTTGATCATCACTCATAGGTAGTTGGAATATTCCAGTTATTCAATGTAAGGGGGAAGTAAGGGTAACGTGAATCAATCTGATAATCAGTGAGAAATTTCAAGTGATTGTCCAGTGAGGATTATTATTCTAGTTGTCGTATTTGGGGAGCAAGGAATGCCAAGTTTCTAGAAACTTCAGGTAGACGGAGAATTGAGAACAGGTCAGCAATTGAAGTGAGATAACGATCATTTTTCCCACCTTCCAGCTTTGCACTGTACCCCCAGCAAAAATAGCTATACAGTAATTTTACAATAATTTTCCAGACAGTTTCGCATGAGACAATAGCTATTTTTTTTTGTATCGAATGATGAGTTTTCACAGCTCCAGAGAGAAAATCGACAGTTCACTTCCCAGCTTGGTGAAATATCAGAATAATTTTCCCACACCCTAGCATCGGAAATTCCGGATTATTCTTCAAATTGCAGTATGAAGGATTATTGAACAAAATGCAGCTTATCGCTCCAGTGCCCCCCTCTTTGTGTTATTGATCCTCACTATAGCTGAGAAAACGTGAAGTCAACAAACAATCAGTGAGAGCTTACAAGTAACTGTTTGATGAGAACCTTCAGAAAAATTTCACTATTTAAAAAGACATGAATGCTGAAACTCTGAAAACTTCAAATCGTATAGAAAAGGTGGGTGAATTTTTTGGAAATTCTGTGAAAAACTTGGGATCATTGGTTAGTGGAAATCAAAATAAAATGATTAGTGAGACGCTCCAAACTCATAGCTCGAGGGAAAGAAAAGAAAGATAAGTTAGCGTTGAGAATATTCATGGATAAGCCTATTAGGTGGATGAATAATTAGGTATTGTTATGAAAAGAGAAAAGACGTGAAGTGAACTGAAGTGAGTGAGAAATTACAAATATCTGTTCAGTGAGAACCTTCATTCAAGTTCTCATATTGAGTGAAAAGTCTCAGCGGCTGAAGTTATTCTAGTGTCAAATAGTGAGAAATTGTGAGCGAAGTTGTTGAAAAGTCCTTCTTAGAAGACTTGAAATGAATGATTAGTGAGAATTCACAAACAGTAATGAATTGAGAATTTTGGTGAACATATAACTCGTGTGATAGCTGTAAGAACTCTAATCGATGTTGAACAGAACTCTAAGTTGAAATATTCCAGTAAATCGATAATCAATGTGAGAAAAGTTAGGGGTAACGTGAATTAATCTGATAGTAACTGATAAACTTCAAGTAATCGTTTAGTGAAAATCATTATTCTAGTTGTCGTGTTTTAAAAGCAGGAAGTGCCAAGGGATTCTAGGAATTTCAGGTGGTTAGAGAATTGTAGATAAATTTGTGGAAAGCTCTCTGAGAACTTAGAATACTTCACAAGCGAGAATTTGAAAACAGTGAGAATCTGTGAATACCGAGATCATGGGATTGCTTAACAAACATGAGTTGAGGCTGAAAAATATTCATAGTAAGAACTTCTCAGTGAATATAATCATTGTTATTCAAGGTGACGTGGATACAGTGAATGTTCAGTGAGAAGTTCCGAGCAGTTTTTTGTGAGAATCTTTGTTTGAGCTTTTGTTTTTAGGAATATATAACAGCAAAGGTTTCGCAAACTTTGGGTAGAGAGAAACCCTAGGTGAATCTGTTGAAAATTCTGTGAAAAAAATTAAATATTTGCTTGGTGAGAACTCACAAGCAATAATCAAGTGGAAACTTCCAAAAACGTAACCCGATCATGGGAGAGCTTGAGTGACTTGAATTGAGGTTGAGTGTTATTCACATTCGGGTTACTTAAGAGTGAATAATTGCTGAAAAAATTTGAGAAAACGTAGAATAAATAAATAATTAGCGGGTAGTCTCAAGTGATTAGTGAGAATTTTTGTGCTAGATGTTTTATTCAAAACGCAAAGCTGCTAAGGTTCTAGAAACTTCATGTAATAGAGAAAATTGTGGATAATTATGTCGGTGATTTTGTTGGGAGCTTGGAATAATCGCTCAGTGAGAATCTGCGGAAAAAATTATTCTGTTCTAATATCTGAATTTATAACTCGTAGGGAAATTGAGTATAGCGTGAGATAAGGACAAGTTTCATTGCGAGAAACTTTGAATAAGTTATTATTCGCAAAATTGAGGATACGTGAGACAAACTCACGTTCAGTGAGAAGTTTCAGTAACCGGTAAGGAACTTCATCCAAGCTTTTGTATTCATCAGCTTCCAGTTGAAGAGCTCTGGGAATGTTGGGAATAATAAGTTAAAGTTCAGTGAATTTGTGGGGAATTCAGTGAGAATAAGCTGCAAGAAATACTTGATTGGAGAGGAACTACAATCAATTGCTCAGCGAGAGCCTCTAAAACTAGCAGAAGTGTTTGAGAAACTTGAGATTAGATTCGGGCTCTCTCTGGGAATATTAGTCATTTTTTGAAAAAGTATAAAAAGACGTGAAGTTGACTGATGTTCAGTGAGAAATCATAAGTGATATGTGGGAATCTCCATCCAAGCCTTCGGTTCTGAGCAGCTGTAACTGCGAAGGCTTCGGAAACTCCAGAATAAATAGAAAATTTCAAGTGAATTTGCGAAGAATTTAGTGGGAAATTACAAGAGTACAGGTGAATCGACAATTCAACTCTCAATTTCGTGAAATAGCAGAGTAAATCATTTTTCCAATCTGCAAGAATTTGATCCGAAATTCAAATTGCAATTCATTGACTGTATATTCTTTCTGATCCAAGGAAATATATTCATGTTCAGTTGGCTTCACTTCCAAAATTCACCTTTTATTGGTTGTTGGAGTTGAAAAAAGTTTCTATGCAACAACTTCCAGAAAAAAAGCTTGGATTCATAAGATTTTGCATACTTTGTAGCCTTCACTTGGTCAAAGCTCCATCAAATAATCATGTACATATCGATCATTATGATCAAATTTGAATTTGGTAAATAGGTACGCGAATGAAAATTTTCACACGAAAGAGCTGCAACCGAGGGTGATGTACCCAAGGAACGGAGTTACATGTAAATATTGAGCTTTGATGTCTGTTGTATATAAATTTGCTGTGCTAAAGCTCTCACGCCTGATGCGTTTCCGTTATCAAAGGCCCACATGCACCGCAATGATAATTGCTCGAATAATTACTGCAACAACCTGTTAAGGTTTAATTGAACAATCGCTCTGTCAGAAGCCATTGATTGGCTTAATTCGATTCCAATTAACGCGGTTTACATACAACACATACCTTCATACCTGCAACCTACAACGGTAGGAACGTTCATAAACAAGAGCTTATGTTTCAACCTGATGTATAACTTTCCGGATTTTCTTTCTCGCGTAACATGGAATGCTTATGATTCTATCAATGCACACGTGTTTGATGGATGTAATATTCATTACCGCTCGCTCGTATAATTATTATTATAGGTAAGTAAAACCCGGGCCGCAATAAAAACGCCTGATTCAATAACCGTGTTCGTAAAAACTATAATTTCCATGATACGAGCTTTGCATTATACTTTGTATAATGTAGATTCGTTTCAGTTTCTCCCCATTTATGTCATCAATCATTGAGATAAACCGAGCATTTGTATGACAGTATGGGGGTAGGTGGGTGCATTTTTTTGTGTAAAAGCTCAAGGGCATTCACTTTTTTCCAAAAAAAAAAGCTTCGAATGAAAGTGTACTATTTATAGCTCAAAGCGCCATTATATTTTCCTAGAAAATAAATAAGTTATGGGTACCCGAGTATTGTAGACAAAGAAGCGCTAAGGGTATTAGTTTCCAGAGCCATAAGCAAAAGGCACGAACAAACACTGGAAAAAATCTCTTTGCTCTCATACAAATTTCTTATTAATAATACCTATACATAGGAGTACATTTTTCCACTGCAAGTACTTATTAGATTTCTCAAAATAGCTCGCGCTTTGATGCTTTGAAGCCGCATTATCTATACAGCGAAAAGAAGCGCTATAGCGTAAATAATTTGATTAAAAAGTTGTAATACTACACTTTCGCTTTTATACATCTCAGCGCAATTTAAAAATAACAACTTCAACCGAGTACTATAAAACAAACTCACTTGTAACTTTATGGAAGAGTTGTTTTTTCCAAACTGTTCGGAAAGCTGTTTTTTTTCCTCAACTCAAAAACCACTGACACTTCCCGGACACATTTTTTTATAAATTCTTGTCCGTAAAAGTGTTTCAAAAATTTCAAAAACGGACGCACTACAGGGGGAGTTCAAGTTCGCGTGAGAATTTTCGCGTAAGTTTGGCGAGATTCGAAAGCAGAGTGCTTGTTGCAGGAGACGCGCGACCACTGACGCAGGCCGTGAGGCGACAGCAGGACCTGCAGGATCCTCAGACGCGGCAGGAATATGCGCTGCAGACTTGCAGAAGTTTGTAGTTGATTTGGTTTTTGCATTATGTGGAGGTTATATTTTTTTCACTGCTAGCTTGGAATAGGAATGCAGTTTTTTGGTTTTCCGAAAGCTACGAGATTGGTCGAATCCTGCAAGTATTTTCAAAAATTTACTGTACTAACACTACCAACAGCTATAGGAATCTTGTCTGAAATAAGTGGAATACTACTCATTCCGTTATTCCGTCGTTATTTTATATCTATACACATCAAAAGAATCTAGGGGACAAGCAACTTTAGACGATTTCTAAAATCATCATAGCTCTTGATTGCTATCAGCGATTTCATATCGGTTTTCGGTGTTCGATAGCCGAGTTTTTTGTTCCCATGCTTTGATCACGTCGAATACGAACAATGTTTCATAAAGATTCTACAGGGTGATCAATGGAATAGTGTAAAATTGCCAAAAGTTAAGCACGAGCACGATTTCCCAAAAAAAACTCCATGCATTCCAATAGCACACTTATAAAGATCGGTGTTTCAGCTTCAGTAACGTTTTTGGATTTTGGAAATCGAAAGTTAATTGTCAAAGATATTGATCATTTTGTACCGTCATGTTAAACTTCCAAGAAAGTGATCCGATTTGATTGAAACTCGGATCACACTCATGTATGGTATAAGTAATTGGAATTTCAAGGTCAAATGTCTTTCTCGGTCACTTTCAAGCCGCCACATTGAAGTTTTATGTATCCAAATCAAATCATTCATGTGAAAAGTTCAATATAGCGGCTCGAAAGTTATCGAAAGTCACATTAATTAACCTTGAAATTCCAATTACTTGAACCAGACATGTAGTACGTATGAATCTTGGTGTTATTATAGTTGGGAGTTACCAAGCTTGTAAAAGTTTGGCAACCCTTTCAAATTTGTTCTTTGAGACCCTCAAAAACATTTAAGAAGGGTGATCAAAGTGAGTCTCTGGGAAGTTTTCTGCAGGACACCGGAAACAAGATGGCGGCTCAAAAATATCCGAAACAATTATAACTCGGCCTTTAGTTGACCTACAAATGAAATTTTAACAGTCATAGTTATGTTCACCTTTGTTGTTGTTTTGTTGAAGAGCGTAGATGATTGAAAAAAAAAGGAGGGTAACAGCATCAGTAAATGAGGGAACTACATTTTCCCCAATATTTTGTAACATTTTTTCTCGACTGCACCGAATGTAAGGTACAATTGTTTTTTAGAGCCTTTGAAGGCAATTTAGACAGGTGGCCAAAGTGAGCCACCGGGAAGTTCAACACAAGACCCCGAAGACAAGATGGCCGGCAAAAATATCGAAATTATTTGTTATGATTCGGCTTGTATTTCATATTCGACCTACAAATAAAATGGGAACGATTACATCAATGTTTTACCTTTTGTCAATGGACATGATAATTACTTGAAACTCTTGGTAAAGGGGAACGGCACCAGTAGTAAATGATCAGATTCTAAAAAAGAGTTAAGCTTTCTCGATGTACTGACTGCTGTGTACTGTGTACTCGATGTACTGACAGGTTTTTGAAATAACGTGAATTGGGGGCGGGAAGGACGATGTTACTTCATGACGCGTTACGTTTGTCTTCGGTTTCCCCTACTTATAATTATTTAAATCCTAGCTAACTCTGATAATTATTTGGAACAAAAAGTTCATCTTGCAAGACCGACCTGATTGAATCGCTTGGTGATTTGAGCCTAACCAAGGCCCTATATACTGCCCAACTAAACTGCTGGACAAATTGGTTGTCGCCACCAAAAAAAATGTTCGACTTCGAAGGTCGAAAACTTTTTTGTGCCTTGAGCGATTTCATTTTTTTTTTGCTGCGTTGATTAGCTCAATCTTTCCCTTATCTGTTCTATGGGAGAAAATCTCAAGAAATTCATGATAAAATTCCTACAGGGGGATACGGAAAACAACGCAAAATTGAAAAATTTTTAACAAAGCCCCATTTGCGAAAAAAAAATTTATTAATTTTTCAATGCACAAATTATGAAGTATTATGTATATCTCGGAGTAGTCTTTGGAGTTTCTCGAATCGGATGCCTTATAATGAAGATATAATTTTTTTTTATGTTGAGTGGTGCCGAATAGAATACAATTCAACCGTATATTTTCTAAAAATTTGTTTCTATGGTTTGAAAAAATTCAATATTAGAAACACTGAGAAAATTCATGTTCCCCTTTGTTGAAAGTCTTGGTCTGGTTATCGCTCTATCCCATTCAATATGACGAGACCAATACCTGTCCCCCGATTGCCACTTATCACACGCATGAGAGAGCAAGATGAGTCAACCCAAATCATCGCAATTATTTTTGGAGCCTGTAGAAGGTCGAGCCAGCGAGTTCTCCAGAGGAACGATAATGAAGAAAGATATTGGTTGTCGTCCACGTACAGGAAATCGCATGAAGACCACAGCTGCACAAGAAAGGCTGATGAGGAAGCAGGCAATGCAAAGACTCACATCAACGTCTAGCAGGATGAGAACAGAGGCTGGAGTTCTTCATGTCTCAAGCGAAACAGTCCAACGCCGACTTCATGAAGCTGGCTTGAACGCCAGGAGACGAGCAGTTTGACCCATTCTACAAATGACTCATTTTGTCTGTGGTCCTGATGATATACCAGCATTTCTTATTGTGGATTGTATCGACTCTTTATCAACAACCCTATGCCATATTTTCAATTTGATGTTACGTTCATCCACATATCCTATGATATGGAAAATGAGTAGAGTAATTCCTGTATTCAAAGAAGGAGACAGAGCGCAAATCAAGAACTATCGGCCTATTTCACTCTTGTGTAATTTTTCAAAAATCTTTGATTCAATCCTTTCGGAAATAATTTACTCACATGTAGGTGAACAAATAATTCCAGAACAACATGGTTTCATGAAAGGTCGTTCAACCGTGACAAGTTTATGTGAATTCACTAACTTCGTATCAGGAGCCTTAGACAGCCGAAATCAAGTTGATGTCATATATACTGATTTGGCCTAAGCTTTTGATCGCGTTCATCATTGCATTTTGTTATATAAATTAAAGTTGTTTGGCCTTTGCAATGGATTGTTATTGTTAATGAAAGAACTTTTGATTGGTAGAGAACAATTTGTAGAATATGGCGGTTTTCGATCTAACACATATTGTGCTTACAGTGGTGTCACTCAAGGCTCTAATTTAGGTCCTCGTCTCTTCAATATTTTTTATAATGATGTTGTTTCTGTTTGTAATATCAACTGTAAAATTTTCATCTATGCTGATGACCTCAAAATTGCTAATATCATTAATTCAAGAACTGATTGTTTGGACTTACAAAATAGCTTAGATATGTTGATTTTATGGTGTAAGAAAAATAAATTGGATCTAAATATTGACAAATGCAAAAAAATATGTTTTACAAGGAAAAACCAAAAAATAAATTTTTGCTACAACATAAAAGGTTTCTCGCTTGCTAATTGTAGCGAAATTATGGATTTGGGTGTAATCATGGATACAGCTCTAACTTTCATACCTCATATTGTACATATCACAAATACTGCTTCAAAAACCTTAGGCTTCATTTTTAGAAATACAAAAGAGTTTTGTAATATTTCAGCTATCAGAACATTGTTCCACGCACTTGTTCGGTCCAAGTTGGAATACTGCTGTGTAATTTGGTCTCCGCATAAGAAAATCTATATCAAGTTGATTGAGAACGTCCTTCGAAAATTTTCAAAATTTTTATTTTTCAAAATGCATGGTTATTACCCACCAAGACATTGTGAACAAAACTATTTATTGAATGAAGTGAAGGAGAACTCTCTTCTATCTAGAAGAAATGTTAGTTATTTTATTTTTTTACAAAAACTTTTGAAAGGGGATTTAGGTAGCCCGTCATTGTTGAGTGAAATAAAAATAAATATTCCTCGTATAGCAAGTCGGAGTTCATTAACATTTCATTTTAGCACTCCTAATACATTCCATCACCTAAATTCACCTCTAATCACTTGTTTTAGGCTATACAATGATTTTTCTGCAAGCGACGAAAATTTGGATATCTTCAGTCAAAATTTTACCGAAGCTACATTCAGAAGAAAAATAATGGAAAAGTATACATGAATTTTTTTTCCTTGTTTTTTTTTCTGTTTGTTCAGTTTTCAATTAAGAATTGTTGAATCACATAATTGATTATTATTGTCCACTTTAGACAAAAATGTCTGTTGGAAAAAATAAACTTATTATTATTATTATTATTATTTTGCTTTGACTGGAGATATTCCTTCACCTACCTGCACTGTATGTTTTTTCTTGAATTGACAAGTCATAAAAGTTCACAGTATTCTTGAAAAATCCAGAGCATCAACATTTTATTCGGATATTTTTCAACAAGAACAACTTCAATATTTTGTGGGGCCTCCTCTTGTCTCATGCAGTGCTGCAACACTTCGAGGCATAGATTCCATCAGATTGGCGAGGAAGCGAGCGAGGAAGGTCCTGGGGAATAGCAGCTCCCATTCATCCTGAATCGCATTCGCCAAAGACATTATTGAGTTTTTGAAAACCATAGAAACCAATTTTCAGAAAATTTACTGTTGACTTGTATCCCAATCTGCAGCACTCAATATAAAAATTCAAATCTTCATTCCCTGTAAGACATCCGATCTGAGAAATTCCAAAAACTGTTTCGAGATAACACATCGTGCTTCATAATTTGCGCATTGGAAAATAAATAGACAAATTTTTCCGCAAATTAGGCTTCGTTGAAATTTTTTCAATTTCGCATTGTTTTCTGTATCACCCTGTAGAAACTAATTTCTTGAGATCTTATTCTTCTATAGGACAGATAAGGGAAAAATTGAGCTAATCAACGCAGCAAAAAAATTGAAATCGCCCAAGGTACAAAAAAGTTTTCAGCCTTCAAAGTCGAACTGTTTTTTTGGTGGCGACAACTAATTTGTCTAGCAGTTTATATGGGAAGGCAGTAGCTAACAAAAAAATCTGTTGTGGGGCGACACAAAACTTTCCCGGCGGTATCCAGAGACGTCAGTAATGATTTTGATCGAAGTGTCCCTTCGGGAGGGGGCGATTCGATTTGGAAATTGATGAAAAAATTCTATTTAGTCGAGCGTTTAGCGAGCATCCTGCATCCATTGTTGAGCGGACAGAAAAAATGACAGGTTAGGTCAGTTTTCCAAGGTGATGAAATGATCAAAAAGGTAGAACTAGGTAGCTAACTGCTGTGATATCTCAAAAATGCAATGCTGGTTCCTTATTGAAATTTTTGTTCCTACTTTAGATATGATGATGAAATTACAAAAACTTGATTGAAAACTTTCACTGCATCTGTGTGTCAAATTTCAATTCTATATTTTCAATTTAGAGCTTGGGCAGACAAACCCAGACCCAATGTGCCACCTGAGGGCTTTCGATCAAAATCATCCACCCAAAGTCTAATCAGAACATTCCAGACTGAACTTAGGCCTCCGTACCTGATTTCGATTTGATCGGATCAATAATTCGGTAATTATCGTGACAGAACCGCTTAATTTGTACGATCGCATGAGTGGTTTTATATTTTCAGGAGGAAAATTTCCGGGAAATTGGAGAGAAATTATTGGAAAATGTTCAAGAACCAGTTATCTATTCTCTAAAAAAAACAATTCCGAGAAATCTGTTCACTGAATAAAAAGTTGGAAAATTTGCAGTTTTTCCAGAGAGGAAAACTCGGCAACTGTTGATCCGATTTCGAAAATTTTTCCTCCAAAAATTAGCTCAATCTTTTCTCTAACTTTTATTCACAGCATGTCTGCACCTAAAATTAATATTTCGTGGGGCCTACCGCATGTAGAAGTTTGCATTGCGTTTTTCTCAAATTCACGGAATGTGCAAATTTCATTTTGAAAAAATTACAGTCGGAAAACCGAAACCGTGTCAACTCTGAAAATAGACCTGCACGACGCTCAATACAATCTACTTTCGATATCAGTTGAAATTTCCAAAAAAAAGTCGATCCCCGAGCAGGAATAAATTTTTGAGTGGAGTCCTGCTACAAAAGCGAGTCGTGCTGGTCGAAACACCGGCGAGAGCCCCTCCTGAGTGGCAACGGCCAGGAGAAATTTCGAAAATTCATTACGCTCAACTGGAGAATGGTGGAAAACTGCAACTGCGGCCTCAATTTGACTCTTTTGTTGTGTTGCTTCCTGCCAAATCTGGTTCCAATCCATCAGATAGATTTTGAATAATTAATTGTTAAAGTTTTAAACTTTAACATTTTTTATTATTTGACAGATGACAGATAGGGCAATGTTTCCAACTGTTCTGAATACAGTTTTCCAAGGGCTTCTAAATGACATATTGCAAGTTGAGTTCCGTGAGATATAGCTTCTGACATTTGATGATAGTGACAGTTGGGTTTGACAGATGACAGCCAAAAACTAATGGGCTCTTTTCAGGAAACAACCATGTTTGTATACCAAATATCAAGTCGATCCAGTCAACGTTACGGCAGTTATCGTGGAAGATCACAGACAGACACACATACACACACACATACACACACACACACAGACAGACATCATTCTGAAAATGGTCTTAATCGTCTTGGGGGACCTCAAAACGGATATATCCGGTGAAATCTCAAAACTTTTTTTCTGCACGATTACAATACTTTCCCTCCGTGTTCGTGGGTGGGCCGGGAAAGTAAAATCAAAAACCGTTTCTTTGGGGGGGGGCTTTGGGTAGCTATGGGCATTATCTATCTCTACTCAAAATCAGGAAGCGATAGAAAATTATCGCAGAAAAAACAGTAATAATACTTACTTACTGCTTTTTCAACAAATGGACTGAAACAACTCATGACGCAGTAAGTGCACAAATAAAGCGTGAAAAGGATGGCAAGTTCAAACTCACCGCCTATTTATGCTTGTTATTTTTAACGATAAAAAGTACTACTCACTCGTAATTACGTTGCGATTTTGGGTCAGTTACCCAAGTGTTTTAATAATTTTGACCACGTAGGTACCCACCTAGTTATTACTTTCCCGGCCCACCCACGAACACGGGGGGAAAGTATTATAATCGTGCAGGAAAAAAGTTTTGAGATTTCACCGGATATATCCGTTTTGAGGTCCTCCAAGACGATTAAGACCATTTTCAGAATGATGTCTGTCTGTGTGTGTGTGTGTGTGTGTCTGTCTGTGATCTTCCACGATAACTGCCGTAACGTTGACTGGATCGACTTGATATTTGGTATACAAACATGATTGTCTCCTGAAAAGAGCCCATTAGTTTTTGGCTGTCATCTGTCAAACCCAACTGTCACTATCATCAAATGTCAGAAGCTATATCTCACGAAACTTAACTTGCAATATGTCATTTGAAAGCCCTTGAAAAACTGTATTCAGATCAGTTGGAAACATTGCCATATCTGTCATTTGTCAAATAATAAAAAATGTTAAAGTTCAAAACTTTACCAATTAATTATTCAAAATCTATTCGATGGATTGGGACCAGATTTGGCAGGAAGTAACACAACAAAAGAGTCACATTGAGGCCGCAGTTGCAGTTTTCCACCATTCTCCAGTTGAGCGTAATGAATTTTCGAAATTTCTCCTGGCCGTTGCCACTCAGGAGGGGCTCTCGCCGGTGTTTCTACCAGCACGACTCGCTTTTGAAGCAGGACTCCACTCAAAAATTTATTCCTGCTCGGAGATTGACTTTTTTTTGGAAATTTCAACTGATATCGAAACTAGATTGTATTGAGCGTCGTGCAGGTCTATTTTCAGAGTTGACACGGTTTCGGTTTTCCGACTGTAATTTTTTCAAAATGAAATTTGCACATTCCGTGAATTTGAGAAAAACGCAATGCAAACTTCTACATGCGGTAGGCCCCACGAAATATTAATTTTAGGTGCAGACATGCTGTGAATAAAAGTTGGAAAAAAGATTGAGCTAATTTTTGGAGGAAAAAATTACCGAAATCGGATCAACAGTTGCCGAGTTTTCCTCTCTGGAAAAACTACAAATTTTCCAGCTTTTTATTCCGTGAACAGATTTCTTGGAATTGTTTTTTTTAGAGAATAGATAAGTGGTTCTTGAACATTTTCCAATAATTTCTCTCCAATTTCCCGGAAATTTTCCCCCTGAAAATATAAAACCACTCATGCGATCGTACAAATTGAGCGGTTCTGTCACGATAATTACCGAATTATTGATCCGATCAAATCGAAATCAGGTACGGAGGCCTAAGTTCAGCCTGGAATGATCTGATTAGACTTTGGGTGGATGATTTTGATCGGAAGCCCTCAGGTGGCACATTGGGTCTGGGTTTGTCTGCCCAAGCTCCAAATTGAAAATATAGAGTTGAAATTTGACACACAGATGCAGTAAAAGTTTTCAATCAAGTTTTTGTAATTTCATCATCATATCTAAAGTAGGAACAAAAATTTCTATAAGGAACCAGCATTGCATTTTTGAGATATCACAACAGTTAGCTACCTAGTTCTACCTTTTGGATCATTTCATCACCTTGGAAAACTGACCTAACCTGTCATTTTTCTGTCCGCTCAACAATGGATGCAGGATGCTCGCTAAACGCTCGACTAAATATAATTGTTTAATCAATTTCCAAATCGAATCGCCCCCTCCCGAAGGGACACTTCGATCAAAATCATTACTGACGTCTCTGGATACCGCCGGGAAAGTTTTGTGTCGCCTCACAACAGATTTTTTTAAGTGTATTCCTTCCTCCCTCCATTCCATTTCTTAGCGTTTTGGAATACATTCTGTGATGCCTCGTACTTCCACGAGCTGAGCATTCCGAGAAAACCATGAATTTCTCATTTTTTAATTAAAAAAAATAAAATTCAACCACTCCAAACTCCAACCCAACTTTCACGTTCATTGAGCCCTCTACATCTCTAGCCATGCTTTCTTCATTGCTTTCTCAAATGTAGATGTTTGAATTG
Source organism: Anaspis maculata (assembly GCA_949128115.1). NCBI lineage: Eukaryota > Metazoa > Arthropoda > Insecta > Coleoptera > Scraptiidae > Anaspis > Anaspis maculata. The sequence goes on from OX421966.1 coordinate 647,921, forward strand.
ACAATAATTTCCATTTTCTACTTCACTGTAGTTGTAATATTCGCTGTGATATAAGCACATGTAATTCAGATGGGATCGGCTCCGAGTATCTTCATCTTCTGATGACCAAATCGTACACCCGACTTGACAATCTTGAATTTTCAGTTGATGACTTTATCGCGTCAAGACACATTGCACAAAAAATCCTGAAATTTCTTCTTGTGAGCCGGATTTGAGGTAAAATTGTGGTCAACTTTTTAAGAAATTCCTTGGTCGCTGGATTTTCCCATTTCAAGATCGCCACAGGTCACAGTTCTTGCCACAGCCATACTTTCTGAAATTAGAAGAGCACTTAATGGATAATTTGTGAAATTATCTCACATTTATTCTGTATTCCAACAATTTAGTCAGCTTTTTACCTTATCGGCAGGATAATAAGCTGGTATATTTTTTCTATTCCCCAGATGTCTCTGAGTCGTATTTCTTAGCAGTTTGAGATATTTCCTGAGATGCTCTTCCCTTCCAGGAATCTAGTTTTCCAAAAAAAGCCACGGATTTCTTTTTTTTTTTTGACGTGAATGATTTGAGCACTCCACTAAACTTTCTTGTTTATTGAGCTATTTGGGGCAGCACATCTTCAACTATCAGTATTGGTCGAAGCGCCAGAGCTTCGTGAACAATTATCATGCACAAACTTGCTTCCCACTGTATCCAAGATCTCAAAAAGTACTTTTTTTTCCAATCATAACAACGCGGGTTGTTCCCTTTTTTGAGGTTATAAATTCAACTAGGTTGGCAACACTGACGAGCTCGTGACGTAATGTGGAAATGCCTAATTGAGGTCGAATATACAAGCGACTGTTTGATAAGAATCTTGGTCCAAGATTCCCTATTTGCATTGAAAGGCATAATTTTTGAGGTTCTAGAAAAGCGTCGATAGACATTTCACTGATTTGCAAGTGATAATCAACAAGCACTTAACAACAACAAAAAAATCAAATTCGGATAATTGTCACCAGCAACAACAAAAATACAATTGGTATAAGAGCCTGAGTTATAATTCAAGAAAAATCACACAGAACTTCAGGTGATCCGAACTCCTTTTTGTTGAACCAGTTCATAGAGGGTTTCTTTGATTTCCTTCAAGATTTGTGCAGCGAAATACTGGGGACAGCACCAGTAGGGACAGTCCCCAGGTACAGCTATCTCATTTGTCCCCTGGTACATTTAGAATACAAATTTGACAGAGTTGAATATAGGAATGTCAAAGAGGCTAGAAACTGGCATTTACTGTATGAAGTGCTTTTCAGAACTAATCAACCCACCCACTACAGATTAAGGACAGGTGCTGGAACTATGTATATGAGAAATATTTGACTCGTAGAAACAAGGAAGAAAATTCACTTTGGAGCAGCAAAAAAAATAATGTGCCCCTGTCAACGTCAAATTCCGGATTATCACAATTAGACTCAGGTTAGACAACCATACATACAGAGGGGATATAGTTGAGCATATTTCATCGATGGATCACCAACAGATTTTGAAATAAGGGGGGTGTCCCCAGGTACAATGTGTCCCTAGGCTGAGCATCCTTCCCTACCCAAAGTTTCTCATTAGACATTCACGCACTCCACCTCACCTCAAAATTCCCAACAATTATTCACACGAAAATCTCAACTATATATTCTCCAGCCTTGACTCATGCGTATGTCAAGCTCTTCCAAGAACTGAGTGCTCTATGATCCTCACTACAAAATTGAATTTGAATTCTCGTTAGTCAAAATAATTAGGTTCTCAAAATTTACCACGTAATCATCCACAGTTTTCTCAATATCTAAAGTTTTCGGAATTTTAATACTGATTTTCAAATATGACACGTTGAATGAAGATCCTCACAAAAAAAAAATTACTAAGAACTTCTCACTGATAGTTTATCCCACGTTTCCTTAACTTCCCCCGGATTTGTTCATTCAAACATTCTTACTTTGAATGATACTCAAAATAGATTCACGTTTTTCAAGCCACACCACCAACTATGTTCTTGAACATTCTCACTTTATGCTTCATAATATACTGTTTGTCAATTCTCACTGGCCATTTATTCCAAAATTTTCGAGGACTTTCCAGCAAATTCAGTTACAGTTTCCTGATATCTGGAGCTTGAGTGACTCCAGCAGCTGTGGATATTCACACATGAGAGCTTGAATGAATGTTCTCATCAACAAAATACTGGTATTTCTCACTAAGCGTTAGTCTATTTCACGTCTCCTCCACTTTTCCAACAATCATTTACTAGACAGATTTATCAATATTCACCTCTCGATTCACCTCAACGCTTATTCATGTTTCTTAGGCTCTCCCACGAGCTATGAATCCAGAGAATTTAACTCATCAATAATTGTTTGTGGATTTCAACTGATCGATTATTTCAAGTTTTTCTCAGAACAATTTCCAACAAATTCACCTACGATTCTCTTACGATCTGGAGTTTCTAGAACCTCAGAAGAAGAAGAAGAAGAAGAAGAAGAAGAATAAAGCAGTAAACCTTACTTAGGAGTTATGCCTTTTCAAATAGGAAATTTTGTATGAAGATTCTCACTGAACAGTCACTTGTATGTATATTCTCACTCAGTATTCGTCCTACTTCACGTTTTCTTCACTTCCCAAACACTTGTTTATTCAAATAATCAAATCATGGTTATTCAAATTCTCACCAAACACCAAACATTCACACTTAATCCAGATTCCCGCAAATTTTTCGACAATTATCCACCAGAAGATTTCCACTATTGGACAACCCAGAACCCAGAGCACGGCCACAAATTGTGACAGGCCAAAAACTCTTCATGATTCTGACAGTTTCATCACTTAATTACGATATTCAACGAATTAGAATACCGTCTGGTTGAAGACCTTTCGTCGTGTTAGCTCGTGAAATTCTAGTGGTTGCGGCGAGGGAAGCGGACTCTCGAAGTGCCGTTTCGTGTGCCTTTCTGTGCCTTCTTTGCAATGGTAGGATCATGATTGTTGGATAACGTTTAGAATTCCAGAATAAAAATGAGAACTCTGGACACAGATTTAGATGGTAGGGGTTTTTATTCGAACCGGTATGTTCACGGTTCAAGGAGTTAGTAGTTATGAACTAAATATAATCCTTAGATTATCAGACGGCCGAAGTCAGTTGCTCGCTGGAAGGTTATAACATCTCTTACGATAGGTGATGAAATACTTCCCATGAGGTGGTTGTGACGTTGGCGCCATTCTTTGACTAAATCCTCAAACGGCGGGTTTTCGCAAAACGCTGTCAGGACCTTATCCGTGGACGAATCGCGGATTCAAGGACACCGTTGGATTCAGCGGGACGATCTGCAGCTGGTGGCGAGTCTTCACCTTGACGCAGACGTATCCAGGAGACGTAGGGGACGATAAACATCTGGACACTCTCGGAGAATGTGGTACCACAAAGTACACCTTGTAGTACGACCACTAGCCGTGGCCTTCTGGCCTGGTGGTCCAATCATTGAGATCTTCTGATCCAGGAGGGGTCAGAATACCAAATCTAACTTAGTTATTGAGGACGGCATTTCCTAGCATGAAAAATGGCTGAAAAAACTGCGGATTAGCTGCAGAGCGAAAGAGAAAAAGATAGATTCTTGTGGCGTGAGTTTCTGCCAAATCTGAGCAGCTGAAAATGTAACAGAAAAACGAGTTATTCAAATTTGGGCTGGCAAGAAAATAAGGGACTTTTTTTGAGAAAAATATGGAAATTTTGAAAAAAAATACGAGTTCTCCGAATTTTGGAATTTTTAAATTCTTAATAATTTTCATTCTGGATTTTAGATTTCTCTTCTTTTTTCAAGTATCTCACTCCACCGGTTCTCATGGAACTCACGAATTGAGAAAAAACACTAGGAAATGCCGTCCTTGACTAGTTTAGTTATCCTCAAGTTATAACAGAAATGCAAAAAAAATCACGGCCGAGACCGACTTACTTCACTATGTTCATTTCTCAACATTGACTCATGCTCCTTAAGTTATCCCACGAGCTATAAATTTGAAGAATTTCACATAACAATTGTTGGTAAATTCCCAATTGGTCCCTGAACCGATGTGGATTTGAAGATCACACAGTTTTATAGCAAAGAATGAATTTGGGATTTTTTTATTCCATGAGTCACCCTTTGTATGTATAGTTATGGGTACCAACTACACATCCAGTAGTTGGTACTTTTTATTCATAATTTTTGCACCAACAGTCGACTGGAACTTTTTTGAATAACGGAAAGAGGAGGGTTCGGAGGACCACCAGTACCATCACTTGACCATCGATAACTTCTGAAATAAAAGTTTGAAAGTTTTTTGAAGTTGAAGTTTTTTAAAATTAACTTTAAATACTCCACAAACCCACTGTGAGATGGCGAAGAAATTCCTAAAAACTAGCAATGCTAATTTTTTGAATATTTTTTTGGAGCTCCGTAAAAGATTCCATTTTTCTGTTTCGAAACTTCCCAATTACCCTTTATAATAAATTTAGTCGAAAGAAGTTTATTTCTATATTTTAATGATAACACTAGTTCGACGAACAGCAACTCCCAACTCCACAAGATCACGAGTCAAGCTCAGCGCTAGCTGCATGTAATAATTTGATGTTTATACGTCGTTTATACTTCTTTTTTTACACATTTGACTTTTACGGCCGAGAAGCAATAATCCCGGGCGAATTTCGCCGGCGAATAAAACTGCTCTTATCGCCGGACTTTTACTGGGCACTTAAACTCCGTCTTAAACCCTTTAGAATTATTGCATTCTGCATATTAAACCGCCGAAACGTGTAATTTCGGAAATAATCATCCTTGCGCTGACTTCGCAAAGACATCACACCGACTATTCGAAATCTGACATTGTATATTATACCAGCGTTACTGAGACAGAAAAAAAGTAAGAAGCTGTACGCATGAAAAATTCTAATCAATTATACGACTCAGATTCACGTAATTACTGAGATTGTTCTCCTCTTCAGGAATGTACAACGGGCTTCTTACACGAAAGGGGAGACTTTCAAGGCTCGCGACAGTCGCGACTATGAAATATTGACAAAATGTGAAACACGCGTTGCGGTCTTCCTTATTTACAACCTGATGATGCGAAACCTTGCGAATACCTTAAAGGGAACCTGTTGGATCGAGATTTGGCGTGGCGATAAAAAAATGTGCATATCAGAAGCAATGTTATTATGCAGTACGCTGGCGCTGCTTTGAGATCCAATTTACATAATTTCTAAATCTGTGGTTGTTTTACGTCATTCAGAGCTGAAACACTTCGGAGGCTTCTCTCGATTAAATTGCATCCTTAACAAGTAGGTATTCATTGTATAAGTAGATGTAATAATTGATCACAGAACGGAAGACTTGCTTTTCAGTAATTATAACTTAGACTTAACTAAGTATATGCTACTTGTAGCATGATAACCGTTGCAATAATACTATTAGGAGAGATCTGAGTTTGCAGTTTGGTGAAGTAGTGGGTATCATGACCTATCTCTAGAAGCAAGAACACATCAGAGAGAATTCCAAATAGGCATGCGTTTCATACGCGAAAGCTCATGAATTATTCGAAAGCTCCAGCAGGTATTCACGAGAATCCTTCGCGAAGATCAAGAATCGTCGAGGATTGTGTGTAGGTATAACAAGAAACTGCGTCGTAAAGTATCCAGTATGTTGGTGTACTTGATTTATTTTGGCTATCATTATTATACTAAAATTGAAAAAACTACAGGTGGTACCTAAGTAAATTTCGGAAAATTTGTGGGGAATTCTGTTAGAGATTGAAATATTTGGTTGGTGAGAATAACAAGGACAATAATATTCAGTGAGAATCTTCGGACACTTAGCTCATGGGAGAGCTTGAAAATCTTGAGTCAAAATTGAGAAATATACCTAATAACAATCTTCCAGCAAATAATTGTAAGAAAAGTTTGGGTAACGTGGATTAAGCGAATGTTTGTCAAGAAGTTCTGTGTAATTGCTTGGCGACAATTTATATTTAGGCTTCCGCATTCGAATAGCGAAAACTGCTTAGGCTCGGAAAACTTCACTCATATCAGAATTATTATCAAATTTGCTAGAGATTCTATGGAAACTTGTAACACTTGGCTGGTGAAAACTTTCAAGTAATTATTCAGTGAGAATCTTTGAGCACTCGTAGGGAGGTTCAAGTAAGTTGGTCACTCTTAGAAAAGTTGATGGGACGTGAAGTATGTGAATGTTCAGTGAGAAGTTCCAACTAATTGTTAGGTGAGAATCTTCATCCAATTTCTCGTACTCGAAAAATAGTCATAGCTGTTGAAGCTTTAGATACCTACTCCAGGAAGTGAGAGACTTGCAACGAGCTTGTGAGAAAATAACATAGAGAACTTAAATAGTTGGTCAAAAAAAAATTACAATGGATTATTCAGTGAGAATCTTCAAATAATACCCAACTCGTGAAAGAGCTTGAAAAACTTGAGTCAAAGTTGAGAAATATTCAAGTTAGACTTGTCTAGTGAACGACTGTTGAAAAAATTGACAGAACGTGGAGTGAGTGAAGGTTTAGTGAGAAGTTCCAAGTAATTGTTTGGTGAGAATTTTTCGAGGAATTTTTATTCAATTTCGCGTATTCAAATTACACTGCGCCTCGCACTGCGCGTCTTTTGGAGTGGGTATTGCGGGTTTCTTGTGAATTAAGTACTGAATTCTCCTGCATACCATTATTGGTAGGCATAGTTGAAAGTTAAATCATCAAATTATTCAATTGAATAAACGACTATAACCACTGAAACTACTATTCAGGAGAATTTAGTATTCAATTCATAAGAGACTTGCTAGATCCTTTTTCAAAGACGCGCAGAGTACTTTAAATGCTGAGGCTGTGGATACTACAGATACCAAGAGAATTCCAAGTGAACTTGCGAGGAATTTCGTGGAAAACTTGAATTATTATTTTGCTAGTGAAAATTTACTGAAGAATCATTTAGTGAGAATTTTCGAGCACTAAACTCGTGGAAAAGCTCAGGAAACTCGAGTCAAATTTGAGAAAGATGGAAATATAGAGTCTTCTAGTGGAAAATTCTTGGAGAAATTGATGGGACGTTTGGTAAGTGGATGTCTAGTGAGAAATTTTGAGTAATTGTTTGGTGGAAGTCTTCGTCTCCATTCAATTTTTTGTGCTCAAATATCTATATCCGCTGAGACTCCAATAGTTATTCATTTACCAAAGCCGTGAAGGTGATCTTTTCTGACCAAATCTGGAGTTTGTTACGATTTTGATGGGATTCCATCAAATGCTTTCCCACCTTGCTTCCGTTTAGATAATTTCACATTTTTTCAGAAGCCGAATAGCCCAAAAACACTGGTAAAGTTTCTAAAAGATTGCTAAGGCATCTTTCAACAAACAAAAAATTATCAACTCTTTCATAGATTCATAGGTATGGAGTTATGTCCTAATCGATTCATGGGCGATCAAAGACCATGAAAAATCATGGTGGAATATTGACATCTGCTGCAGGCAAATATGGTGGAGGCGCCAAAATAGGCCTTATCTGGTGATAAGGAGCTAGCTATAGATCGTTTGTTTTTTAACGGATTTTAATATCTGGAACGTCATTTTGTGGACAAAAAAATTCTCTTCTCATTTCGTACCTAAATTTACAAACGTCACTCCGGGAAACTGTCTAAATTGTCTCCATAAGATTATGCTGAATTACGGCATTTTTTGAGGTTATCTGATATTTCTGAAACTTGGCAGTATTATAGACCTTGATGTGCCCTTCTCGGATTTCCACTTTTCCATTCCGTATCTTTGCTCAAAAAACAGTTTTTTGGTCAATATCTTAATTTCAGTCAATGTGAGGTAGAAGCGTTTATATGCCAATGGAAGCTTATTCAATTCTCTACAATTTGACACATTATTCGTGTTAGTGCTATTTCTGGTTCTTGGGTTATGGCTCCTGGAACTCCCTGAAGTATCAACTTTTGTCATCCAATCAGCATGTCAAGTTGATCTTAACTCCACGTGGCAGTCAAATCAATCATAAAGAATGATCAGCTGTCAACCACAGACCATTAATATCCAAAAAATCAATAATGGTAACGGTTGTTATGCAACTACAGGGTAAACTCTGAGGAAAAATTGTCTTTGAGAAGGTATAGCTTGAGAACGGTGAGTCGCACATAGGTGATTCAGGTGTCACCATAAAATCAACATATCTGAGCTATTTTGTAAGTCCAAACAATCAGTTCTTAAATCATTGATAGGTATCAGCAATTTTGAGGTCATCAGCATAGATGAAAATTTTACAGTTGATATTACAAACAGAAACAACATCATTATAAGAATTATTGAAGAGACGAGGACCTAAATTAGAGCCCTGAGTGACACCACTGTAAGCACAATATGTGTTAGATGGAAAACCGTCATATTCTACAAATTGTTCCCTACCAATCAAAAGTTTCGGATAAAAGTCAAAGTTTTTCGTCCCTCAAGTCAAGTTCTCCGTATTTCAAGTCTAAAGGCGAGACTGGAGGAATAATATTCGAATTAGAAGTCGAAAGATTGGGATAGGAGTCGAATTTTCTCATTCTCATTTTGATGGCTTTTTGTGTTTGGAATCAAAGTTTTTTCCTTGTGTTCCGAGTCGAACTACGTTCACCGTTAAAATTCAAAGATCAAAAGTTTTTGTTTTGCGGCGTAAGCTTTTTGCGTTTTGAATCAAATTTTCAGGGGGAAATTTGGAGTCTTTGTGTTTGAAGTCGGGACTCCTAATGTTGAAGATGTCGAAACTTTTCCGTATTATCGTGTTCAAAGTCAAATTTTCCGATTTTGAAGTGGGAGTTTTTCGTGTTTAAGGGAGCAAAAATCTTCATTTGAAAGTCAATGTTTTTTGTGTTTGGAGCCAAAAGTTTCCGGGTTTGAAGTCAAAGCTTATTCGAAGTCAAAATTCAAAAGTACCCAATCCAAATTCCCAGAAGTGAGCCAGAGTTTCTCGGGTTTTATGTTTCGGTTCCATGGAGTTTTTCGTCCCTGAAGTCGAATTACTTTTAGTCCAAAGTTGAAGATTTCTGTGTTGAAATTCAAACTTTCTCGTGATAAAATCTTGGTGTGAGACTTACTAGGCTCGTGTTTATAGTCAGATCTCTTGTCTTAAAACGACTGTACTCAAATTTATGAATCAATCTGACTATGAATACAGGCCATAGTCCAAGTTTTTTCAGTTCAAATTGTTAAAGTTGGTTGGTTTCAAATTGGTTCAAAGTCGGAATTTAGAAATACAAGTCAAACTTTCTTTGTTCCAAGTTGGAGTCTTCTAAGTTGAATGTCAAAATTTCAAGAAATAAGTCGGAGATTTTCGTGTTTAAACTCAAAATCTGGTCTCGAAATTGCGGCAAAATTGTCGAAGCTTTATTGTCCTTTGTCTAGTTTCTTTGTGTTTCAAGTCAAAAGTGTTGCGGATAATTTGAAGTCTAAGCGTGTCCACAGTTGACATTCCGTAGTAACAGGTCAAGTGTCAAAGTTCGAAGTCAAAGTTCGATGATGGAAAACTTAGTTTTCCGTGTTACAAAAAAAAGTCTTTCGAACTTGGGTTGAGAATGATAAGTTGTAGTCGAAACAGGATTGAAGTCAAGATTTTCCACATGCCAAAATTTTGAGATCCAATTCAAAATCATGAGATGACAGCAGAATCACGAAGTTGAAGTTGAAATTTGGAGATAGACGTCGAAGTTTTTTTGTACTCAAAGTCGAAGGCTTTTTGTGTTTGAAAAAGATGTCTTGTTTGACGTCAAAATGTGAAGATGGGTGACAGGTTCTCCGTGTTTTTGATGGAAGTTCCTTTCGTTTTAATTCGAAACTCTGGGATGAAAGCCGAAGGTTTTTTGACTTTTAAGTCGAAATTTTGAGTGAGAAAAATGAGAGGATCGGATTTTTTGTGCTTAACAGAGTCAAAGCTCTTTGTGTACGAAATCGAAGTCCTTAGTTGAAAAAGAATCGGAATTTCTTGTGTTCGACGTCAGAGGTTTTCCTAATTCAAAGTCAAAATATGTTCCAAGTCGAAATTTCGAGGAACATTTGGAACGTTTGAAGTCGAGTTTTGTGTTCAAAGTCAAAAAAATTGGAGAAAAAGATGTCGAACTTTTCCACCTGTCGAAGTCTTGAGATGATCGAATTTATTGAGAATAAAGCCATATTCAATCGCTAGTTTCAAATCGGAATTTTGGGACTGGAGTCGAAATTTCGAGATAAGTTTGAAGTGTTTTGTGTTAAAATTTGCAGGTTTTTCCTGTTTGAAATACACGTTCCGACTAAAAAGGATGTCGAAAACTTTCCGTGTTCAATTGGGAATTTTCTAGTCCAGAACAATAGTTGAAAAATTGAGAGAGGAGCTTTCTCATGTTTTGAATAAAATATTCTTCAGTTAAGGTCAAAACGTGTGCTAAAATCAAAAATTTATTACGAGATAAAAATTTTGAGATTGAAGTTGAAGCTTCTTGGCATCTATGTCGAAGTTTTCCGTTTTTCCCGGTTTCTCCGTCTCCAAAATTGAAGTTCTTGAAGTACGAAGTCAAAGTTTTCCGTCTTTACAGTCGAAGTTCTTGGAGTTTAAAGTCCAGTTTTGATTGCTCGATTTCAAAATTTTGTATTCAACGTCGAATTTTCTAGAGATAGAAATCGAAATTCTGATGGAACGCGGTTCATGGTGATTGGAACGCAACGTTTCCTGTGTTCAAAATACAAAAGTTTTTTGTGCTCAGTCTTAGTTCGATTTCTTAGAGTTCAAAGGGTTCAGGTGAACTCGCATACTTGAGGTACTGAAGTCGAAATTGAGGTATGGATGGAAGATGAAACTTTTCTTATTCCAAGCAAAAGTCTGCTGTGCTTCAAGTCGGAATTCAGAGCTTGTCGTGCCTGAAGTCAAAGTTTTTCGTCTTTTGAGTCAAAATTTTTAAGTGAAAAAACTACTCCAACCTAGCTAGTTAGCTGTTGTCGGTTTGCTGGCTATTCGAGTTTATCAGTTCATTGACTAGTCAAGTCCATCAGTTTTTCAGACTTTAGCTCCTTAATATGAGTAATTCAATTCCAATTTTGCAGCTTGTCATTCCGTTGGCTCTAGTTAATTTCGTCACTTCTCCAGTTAAGTTTGTGGGATTTCACCTTATTTTACTATATTAAAATGTATAATTATTATAAGCCACGCAAAGATTTAAAAATTCCCCTTTTAACGAAACAGGCACAAAAATGCGAACTTGTGTTAACCCATGGTCGGGCAGTTTTGATACGGTCACATTTGGGACTTTCGACCATAGTGTCGCCCGTCCTAAGACTGTAAATGGGTCAAGCGACGAGATTTTATTACTTTAAACGAGGGTGCCTTTGCCGTCTGCATGCACAGGAGAGTAAAAACGAGGGCAAAAAGATGCGGTCAGTTTTCGAAGAGGCTGTGTGTTGTGCGTGTGTTTTGTAGGTAAATATTAATTTTTGTTGTATTTTTTTAAATTGCTTGTGTATTTGTTTGTCGTTTTCTATTTGAATACTACTTGGTTTTGATTGATTAGTCACTGCCGAATTAAATCAAAAGTACGTCCTCTTTATTAAAACATACGCTTAGATAATTTTAAAGGCACGCGTGCCGCTTTTGACTGGAATAATTCAACGTGAGGCGATTATTGCATTAAATTTGTCTGTTTGAATTTTATGTCATTAGTTCTATGGTCAGATTAGTAATTTTTGTATGTAATTTGTTTTTCATGTGGGCACTTGACTGTAATTTTGTGTCAAATTTTAGCTGTACGTCATTATCTGCGATATTTTATGTTCTCATTTTTATGTACAGTTTTGTAGTCAACTCCTTTGTAATGTCAGTGCTGTACCTTTGATGTGTCATAATCTTTGTGTCAATATTCAGAGTCCTCCGTCTGTTCCGGTTCTCGAATATTTTATTGTTAAATTCACTTGGATTGAAATATTTCCCCTTTTCTTTGTTTAATCACTCACTGGGTTTTGCAAATGGCGCTTGCGAGTATGATCGGGCCTTGATGTACCTATGTTACTAATATTTTCTTGAATACCGTGAAAGTCGTTCCTGTACTATCAACCACTTCTACCCAACCTAAAAATTGACTTTTACAATGTTTACTTTTGTCTATGTGTCAAAGGGCTTTTACCGTCCAAGCAGGTTGTACGGTACTTTTTTTGTTGGGGAGTCATGTTATGTTCATTCATTTTGCTTTGTTTGTGATGAGATGATTTGATACTATTTGCCAGGGTAAGGGACAGGGACAGCCATGGTAGATACGAACGGTTGGTTGCAACTCAGTCGCTTGCGGCTCGTGTAACGAGGCGAATGTCAGTTTGATTGGGATAGGTTCTCTTACAGTGTCCTCGAGTACAGGTTCGCAACAGGATTCCCCCCATTGTGTAGTTGTTATATTTTGTAGTTGTATTGTAGTGTTTTGTTTATATTATGCCCTGTCTACTAACGTGTCTTCAGTTGTTGTTTATTTTTGTGTGTTTGTGTGAGTGTGGCGACCTTTTGTTTTGCGTTATTATGCGTTACTTCGCGTTGCTTTGCGTTGCTTTGCGTTGCTTTGCGTTGCTTTGCGTTACTTTGCGTTGCTTTGCGTTACTTTGCGTTGTGTTGCGTTGCTTTGCGTTGCTTTGCGTTACTTTGCGTTGTGTTGCATTACTTTGCGTTATTTGCTGCGTTGCGGTAGGAAGAGCAAAGTCTCAGTGAGTTTTACATTTTGTCACAACCTGTTTGAGAACCCTTTTCTTTGAGCTTAACTCAGTGGTTTCTTCGACTGGGTTCTTCCACATGAGTGCTCTTTTTCCGAATCCGTCACTCTCCATTTTCTTTGACTTGACAGTTTGTTATATTTTGTTGTGTTGTTTTTCAATTGTTTTATTATTTTGTTCGTATTGTCCATTTTGTTCATTTTGTCCATTTTGTACATTTTGCCCATTCTGTCAGTCTCACGTTAGGTGTTTTGAGAAAAGAATCATAAAAGACTAATTTTGCACTTTGCACTGATTTGTTTTGAGTAAATGTAAATTTTTTTTTGTGCAATGAGCGTGTTTCATTGAAGTCCACCTTGAACTCCACCTTCTTCCCCCTCGGGTCGTTCACCTCATGAACAAAAGCGGATCAAAGGGTTACGATGCGAACAAAAACGGGTACAACGTAGGATTCCGATGATCAGAGGCCAAACACGTGAAAATGTCACTGGGGGGAGGGGGGGGGGGGCGTACCATTACAAGTTAGCTTAGACACCAGCTAAGGCTGTTTCACATCATAATTTTCATTTTTTCGAAAGCTTTGATATAAAAATTTCATTCATAATATAGGATGTATTTATCTTTGGACGTAGGAGGATAGTATCGTGGAAGAAAAAAATATTCTCCTTATAATATAAGCTCTGGAAGCTCTCTGTCCTAGTTGCAAACTTTAATATTGAAAACGCTCTTCCAGATATGTCAAATTCCCGAGCTTTAATATCCGTCGAAACTTTTGATATTGCAACACGAATCCGCGTGAAAATTGATAAATTGAAAACGGACGATCGGGGGGCTTAATTAGTTTCTTCTGCGAGTCTCAGCATTCGTTTGTAATTGGGCCGGAAATTCGAAGCTCACCGAGGAAATTATTAGAAGGGTATCTTATGGGGTCTGTATATACCCGCGTGTTACTCCCGACCTCGGTCCCGACCTTGCAATATTTCGATTACCAAAACGCAAGCAAAGATTTATATATAAATATACATAGGTACGAGAGTCAATAAAAAATTCGATAGTAGATGTTCGAAAATAGACCGTTTCGGACCCATCGAGATTATCGCGAGCACTTTATGCCTCGCCGGTTTGTTTATGTAATATCGTCACTAATTCAGAGATGTTTGTGGATTCTCTTTTGAACGATAGCCTATTTTTAAATCGCTACTTACGCCACTTTGTAACATATAGTACAAGAAAGATAGGTTTCAACCTCGGGAAAAAATATGGACGTCCTGAAAATTTAATATTTTGTTTAGAATTGAGTGTTCCACAACATATCTAAAATCGCCAAGAATCGCACCTGGGGGTTATGAGATATTGAAGGGGGATGAAAAATGGCGCTGCGCCGGTTCAGGTTCAAACTGATTTTTGAAACTCAAGAAACAAAATTATACATCGAGTAGATGGTTCTAGTGGAGAATACACTTCAATGTGATGGCCCCCTGAATATTTTGGAAGATAAATCCGAGGATAAATCACCTCTAACAGTGAAAACAAATTTGTCAAAGTTTTCAAAGGAAAAACAAACTTTTTCGAGTTAACTTGTTTGAACTTGTTGTCATCCCAATTCATCCATCGGATTCAATTTTTGAGCAGATTGAATTCAGTCAGAAAAGATGCCAAACTTTTTGTACCAAAATGATATCAATGGGAAACAATTCGTCGAATTATGATGTATTTGCTTCCAACGAATTGACGTGTTCCATCCCGTCCATTTAGAGCTGCAATTTTTCACGACCCCCCCCTCCAATAACTCGAAGCCTCCAAGTGCGATTTTTGGTGGTTTTGGACTTGTAGTGGAGCATCAATTCTGAACAAAACATCAAATTTTCAGGACGTTCATATTATTTTTTCCGAGGTTTTGCCGATTTTTTTTTTACAATTTTTCCTGTACCAATAAGTGCTATTAGCGCGGCAAAGATAGTTTCTAGGGTCAGAAAAATTAAATCATGAAATTTTATGATTGATATCGGCGCATAATTTCATCCTCTATAACATATTCAAAGTCCCAAAAAATCCCCTCATTGGTTTTTTCTATAGTCGGTGTCAAAGTATAGTGCGTTCACAGTAACCATATACCAAGACGATTTTCTGTTTTTGTTGCTATCATTCCACTGTTATGGTTTGAATCATTAATGCATTCCACTGCCATGGTTCAAATCGTTCACTCCACTTATGAGGGCCACAGCTCAACTTCTTTCGAAGGAAAACAGTCCCCGTAAGTGAAGCAAGCAAAGACGTAACTCGCAATATCAATATTCACATTTTGATACGAACGTTGAGGGAACCAACCTTCCATTTCATTCCAATGCAAAACGCTTTTGCACGTGAATAGTAGGTACCTCCAGGTAGTTTTTGAGGAGTGGAGCCCCGATGGGACCCGCGACTGGCGTGCTTCCTGGGAGGTCGAAGGTCCAAAAAATTACCATTTTTTACATCGTTGCTTTTTCATACTTTTTTTACTGAAGTGTTGAAATATATATTTCCAAGATCGAAGAGCACAACGCAATAAGTTTCAAGAATGTGTCATGCAGCAGTGGCGTACCAGACGGCTGCGAAGGGGCCCAGGTGCGATTTTTTCAGTCCTATGGTTAACTGTGACTTCTTTTGACATGTTTGGTATCATTTCTGACTCAATTGCACATCCTGATTCTTGAAATAAATCTGAAATTTTGATTGAGACGTGTTTGACCGGTTTTATGAAAAAAACATGATTTTTTCACCCTCAAAATTGATGTTTTGTTTGGTTCAGCTTCAATTTGATATTTTATTCATTTCAGGGCATAAAAATAGTTTTCTCAATCAAACAAAATAGGAAAAAAACTGAAACAGGAGTCAAATTTTAGTCATTACATCATTTTTTTGGCTCCATTCCAATTGTGGTTGAAATCACCTATGATCACAATTTTGACATAGATTGTTCAACTGAACTATTTTATGGATGAATTTTTCACACCAGTAGTTTCTATCGATGTTACAAAATCACACCTTAGTATTGTTCCAAAACGTGCATCATGAAGAAATCTAATTTCAGAAGCTCGCAATGTCTGGAGAAAAATGTTGTCATGACTAAAATACGACTCCGATTCCAGTTCTTTTCTATTTTGTTTGACAGAGATATCCATTTTCATGCCTTGGAATGGATGAAGTACCAATTCAAAGCTTCATTCTGACCAAAGCTTAATTTTTTCTGTGTAATAGCAACATCAAGCTTTGACATGTAACATCTCAAGA
Source organism: Anaspis maculata (assembly GCA_949128115.1). Lineage (NCBI taxonomy): Eukaryota > Metazoa > Arthropoda > Insecta > Coleoptera > Scraptiidae > Anaspis > Anaspis maculata. The sequence continues at coordinate 663,935 of OX421966.1, forward strand.
AATAAAATAACTTCGTGACTTTGTGAGAACAGGAAAAAGTTCCAGCAATTGATATTTGTGTGTGAAATAGCCCAAAGCAACTGTCGAGTCAAAATTATAGTTCTAAATATATTGGACAATGATGGAACTAGAATTACAAAACATCAAATTTCAGGGTGAAAAAAATCTTGTTTTTTTCTGATAAAATCGGATCAACACGTCTCTATTGAAACAACGTTATGATTTTTAGAATCAGGATGTGCGATTTATTCAGAAATAATACCAAACATGTCAAAGAAAGTGTTAGTCACGGTTCACCGTAAGACTTTGTGAAAAATCGCTTTTTGGTCCATTCGCAGCCGTCTGGTACGCCACTGGTGCATGACACATTCTCTAAACTCATTTGGCTGTGTTCCTCGACCTTGACAGTGGAATGTACCAATGATTTCAACCATAACAGTGTATAGTCCAAGCGGTACACCAGGATTATCAGAAAAAACGGCATTCCTATATAAAAGTATAAAAATTTGGTACACAGATTCTATTAACACAAAAAAACATTTTGTTCCACAGTTCGTTTCTCTAGGACGCGTACTTTCCAAAATATGGAATCCTCAAGGAAAACATAGGATCGAATCCGTGAAAAACTGGGATGCATGCAACACACCTTTTCAAAGTGACTTGCTAACACAATTTGGGTTCACAAAACATAACTGAGTGACGGAAAGTATTCAAGGTCACTATTTGACCCTCTTACCGGCGGTTTCCAAGATGGCGGTCAAAAATTTGGATGTTTTCTTTGTTATTGTTAGTATGGCGTGTAAGGTGTCTTTTCCGACTGATCGATGGTCTCTGAATCTAATAAAACAGGTATTGATACTGTAGGGAGCATCTAGCACCCAGAATGTAGAACCCCTCAGAAAAGCAAACTAAACGAAAATCTAGTAAAATGATTTTCAATCAATATTATGCATTAATAATGATCTCTTTCTATATAAATTCCACCAGTTCACTAAGTCAAGTGGAATTACATCATAATACAGTGTGAATAAAAATTTAAAACCAATTAATTTTAAGAGCAAGATAAAAAATAGGCCATCAAGTCAAAAATTTCGATTTTTTTTGTTCTTGATGTTGAAGATACAGGGTGATTCATGACGACCTCACATAGGCTAATGGGAGATAGAGGATTTTGAGGCGAGTCAGGATCCCTAGAAAAACTTTTGTTGTCTTCATTGGTCACGAAGATACAGGGTGTTTTGTGTGTTTTGTATGAAACTTTGATAAGCGATATTTCTGAAACGGCTGGAGACATTTTGTTGAAGTTTGACAGTGATATTTCTCTATTGAAATATATCCAGAAGCCATACCGGGTAAGTCAAAATTCAGGGCCGGGCTAAAAAAAATGTGCCCCTTCGCTATTTGATCAAAAAGTACATTTTCTGACCGCTCTTCTGAGAACTGCTGTCGGATTCAAAAAGCTGAGAAAAAATGCTTCAAGAGTCATTTTTCAATTCAGATGGCACACCTGAACCATTTCGACAATAAAATTAAAAGTAAAATGTGTGGATAAGTTTCCATTTTCGACCGGACATATAGTACAGGACAAATAGTAAAAAAATCTGCAAAACCTCGGAAAAAATATGGACGTCCTGAAAATTTGATATTCTGTTCAGAATTGAGTGCTCTACAACATATCCAAAATCGCCAAAAATCGCACCCGGGGGTTTTGAGTTATTGGAGAGGGGGTAAAAAATTGCAACTTAAAATGGAGAGGATAAAATTCGTCAATCCATTGGAAGCAAATACATTATGATTCCACGCATCAGATCCCGTTGATACCATTTTGACACAAAAAGTGTCAATTACTGTTGAAGGGGGGTCGTGGGGGGGCGAAGCTCTGCTAGGTAGTCCATTTTGTTTTTCTGGCCATGTAGAACCGATCACAACAAGTTTGGTATCTTTTCCGACTAAATTCAATCTCCTGAACTCGAATCCGATGTGTAAATTTGGATGAAAACAAGTTTGAACAAGTTAACTTGAAAAAACTTGTTTTTTCTTCGACAATTTTGAAGATTTTTTTTTCCACTGTTAGAGGTATTCATCTCCCAAAAATTTCCAGGGATCATTGGATTGAAGTGTATTCTTCACGAAAATCATCCACTCAATGTATAATTTTGTTTCTTGAGTTCAAAAAATCGATTTGAACCTGAACCGGCTCGGCGCGTTGTCTACTACTGACCAGAACACTACAGCATGCACCTTGAAATGAAAATAGCTCAAACTTTCGGAGAGATAACAACTCATCTTTGAAAATTTGATTATCTGTGCAGAATTGAATTCCCTATAACACAAACAAAACTGTCATGAATCGCACTGCAGGGTTTTGAGTTATTTGAGGGAAGAGGTAACAGTTCATAGAGCACGAATCTTGAGGAAATGTTATCCTTCTTCTCGAATAACTCAAAATCCTGCAGTGCGATTCATGACAGTTTTGTTTGTGTTATAGGGAATTCAATTCTGCACAGATAATCAAATTTTCAAAGATGAGTTGTTATATCTCCGAAAGTTTGAGCTATTTTCATTTCAAGGTGCATGCTGTAGTGTTCTGGTCAGTAGTAGACAACGCGCCGAGCCGGCTCATGTTCAAATCGATTTTTTGAACTTGAGAATCAAAATTATACATTAATTGGATGATTTTCGTGAAGAATACACTTAAATCCAATGACCCCTGAAAATTTTTGGAAGATGAATACCTCTAACAGTGAAAAAAAAAATTCTTCAAAATTGTCAAAGAAAAAACAAGTTTTTTCAAGTTAACTTGTTCAAACTTGTTTTCATCCAAATTTACACATCGGATTCGAGTTTAGGAGATTGAAATTAGTCGGAAAAGATACCAAACTTGTCGTGATCGGTTCTACATGGCCAGAAAAACAAAATGGACCACCTAGCAGAGCTTCGCCCCCCCACGACCCCCCTTCAACAGTAATCGACACTTTTTGTGCCAAAATGGTATCAACGGGATATTATGCGTCAAATCATAACGTATTTGCTTCCAATTGATTGACGGGCTTCATCCCCTCCATTTTAAGTTACAATTTTTTACCCCCCCTCCAATAACTCAAAACCCCCGGGTGCGATTTTTGGCGATTTTGGATATGTTGTAGAGCACTCAATTCTGAACAGAATATCAAATTTTCACGACGTCCATATTTATTCCGAGGTTGAAATCTATTTTTCTTGTACTAATAATCGACTTATTATATGACTGAATTCATTCAAATTAATTTCTTGGCTTGTCTCTGTTGAAGAGAAGGACTTGGTTGAGAGAAAAATTCCAGAGCAGATTTTTTTTTTATTGACAAATTTGAGATGAAACACAAAATTAGACTCGATTTTGTCGTAAAAAAAATCTTCGATTATGGAATTTTTCTTTTTATCAAGCACTTTTTTTCACAGAAACAAGCTAGAAAATGAATTTGAATAAATTCAATGAGACAATAAACCGATCAGTCGATTATATCCGGTCAAAAATGGAAACTTACCCACAAATTTCACTTTTAATCTTATTGTCAAAACGGTTCAAGTGTGCTATTCAAATTGAAGAATGATTCTTGAAGCATTTTTCTTCAGCTTTTTGAATCCGGTAGCAGCTTTTCAGAAAAGCAGTCAGAAAATGTACTTTTTGATCAAATAACAAAGGGGCACATTTTTTCCAGCCCGGTCCTGGATTTTGACTTACCCGGTGTGGCTTCTGGATAAGTTTCAACAAAGAAATATTACTAGTAAATTTCATCAAAATATCTTTAGCCGTTTCAGAAATATCGCTAATCAAAGTTTCATACGAAACACACAAAACACCTGTATCTCCGGTACCAATGGAGAAAACAAAATATCTTCTGTGGATCCAGACTCGCCTCGAAGTCCTCTATCTCCCATTGGCCTATGTGAGGTCATGGATCACCCTGTATAGCGTGTAAAGTAGACTTTTCTCACTGATCTAGGGCCTCTTATTCAGATAAAATGGGTGAAATATTCTAGAAAGCACCCCAATGGTCCTAGAATCCAATATCTTGTCAACATCACCAGACAAATAGTCGATCTTCATGAAGTAATATTTTGGATTATAAATGCCGTTCTCGTAATTCTGTTGTTAGAATTGAACACCTATATTATTGAAATCGATCCAAAGCACTTGGGGTGTATTCTTAAGTGGACTGTGAAAAAAGAAATAAAAAAAGCTGTTGTTTGTTTACCACGTAACACCGCAACTTACAACTTCATTTGAGTGTTTCGTATTGAACAGTGCTTCTGGCTATAGTTGTACTAACTGAAGATTCTCCAATCTTCAAACCAGGAAATCCAAAAAAGCGTGACTCATTGGAACTCGTGAATTTGGAGATACCGTATGATCAAAAACTTTTCTCCTCTAGGCAGGCTGTGGCCTGGCCAAAATCAGCCTCGTTAACCTGCCAATGACCAGACCACAGCCTGCCCAGAGAAGAAAAGTTTTTGATCATACGGTATAATCAAAAATGATCAAATTTTATTTCTGAGAAAGCACAGCCGTTGGGGGTTGGGCATTCTTTTGAAAAGTGACGTGAGGTGTGACGTGACGGTCCTTTCTTCAAATTGGATCTACAAGTATTCCCACCGTATTGCGCTGTGATTTCACTTTATTTGGTAAACTGGTTGATTTATATGGTTAATCAATGGATGAATAAATCAATGTTGTTCTCCTAATCGGTTTATTACCGTGGGAGTTAGCTCCTTTGTCTATTTATTCAAAAAATAAATACCAAGAAAGGTGCGATTTCGTACAACATAACACCCTAACTCTCCACCGAGAATCGAACCCGAGACTTCATCAATACGGGCGGCCAAAGAACCGCCTGCGCCACGGGGCCGTCAATAAAAGAGACCATTATCATGCATCGTACTATTTGAAAATGATTTCACTAGATCTAGATCTTCGTTTTAGTTTGCTTCCACAGGAGGTCTAGGTCTGGGTTCTTCATCTAGGTTCTGAGTGCTAGATGCCTCCAACAGTATCAATACCTATTTCATCCAAATCAGAGACCCTTGATTAGTTTGAAAAGACACCTCACACGCCATATTTATGATAGCAAAAAAATAATTTTTGGCCGCAATCCTTGAAAACCGCCAGTAAAGTGGCAATTTTGTAAAATTTAAACGCCCCTTAAAATTTTTAAAGGCGCTGGTCAATTAGGAACGATCAGAACATGGCTTTACGATAGGCTAATTTTTTTTCAAGGGCCTTTAAATTTTAACGGGTTTGATACAGAATCGCCATTTTAAGAGGGTCAAATAGCAACCTTAATAACTTTGCATCACTTACCTCGGGTTCCACCAAAATTTTAAGAGCAGATTAAATCTATCACGCTGATAGTTGCTATGCACCAGCCAATAGGATGGCCAGTTGCTCAGTTACTATCAGAGTGATAAAGTTATCACGCTGATAAAAGTTTGGTGGAACCCGAGGTTACTGTGGGTTCCACCAAAATATTCAACCAGCTGATAGCTAACTCGAGATTTCTTTCGATGGATTCTGGCCAAATTATCAATGTAAATTTAGGTTTCACGCTGAGTAATCAAAGAAAAGGTGGTATACTTGCGATTTAACGTATTTTCGATAATGAATTCACCAGAATTGACCAGAAAAAAATCCGTTCAAACTCAGTTTAGCTTAAACCGCTCTTGAATTTTTTGGTGGAACCCGTGGTTAGTAATGTTTTTCGAACCTAAATTGTGTAAAAAAAGTCACTTTGAAAAAGTGTGACGCATGCATTTCAGTTTTTCACAAATTCGGTCCTATATTTTCCTTGAAAATTTCATATTCCCGAAAATACGCGTCCTAGAGGTAGGAACCGCGGACCAAAATGTTCCTTCGTGCCAGTAGAATCTGTGTACCAAATTTCATACTTGTATAATAGAAAATCGTCTTGGAATATGGTTACTGTGAACGAACTATACTTTGAAACCGACTATAGAAAAAGCCAATCGAGGGATTTTTTGGAACTTTGGATATGTTATAGAGGATGAAATTTTGCGTCGATGTCAGTCATAAAATTTCATGATTAATTTTTCTGAGGTTTGGGCGATATTTTTGCTATGTTTGCGGTATTAAAGCGAAAGTTTCAAGAAATCTGGTACAAGTCAAGGGAGAGCGTGCACTTGACGGGACCGGTGGCCCCTCTTCTTCTCTCTTACAAATCATCAACCACTCGCGAGGAGCGCGACTCGATTCAACATTAATTCCTTTTTCCTTTTCCTTTCGTCCCACTCCTTTTTAATAGAAACGTAATTAAGCTTCGATCAATCTTGCGCCGGCGAAAGACTCGGCCGCATTATATGCGAAAAGGGAAAAATACCGTGCGGGAGCTTTCCGCTGAAAGGGAGGGAAAACTCCCGCAGGATGGTCGGTAGGTACCCATTTATCTTTCCGTTTGCCCGGAGCTCATCAAAGATTTGCAATTCCTCGTCATCGCGGCGGCGGTTCTTGGCCCTCGTGCGATTCCTGAAGAATGAGGAACCGTGAGTTGGGTGGTGGTGGTGCAACTAACGCTCATTTCGACGCCGCTTGTCGAAAGTTTGACAAATGGCCGATGATGGGAAACGTTGAGTCTCTTTAATGTGCTATTTATATTCTATTGACTCGTGCGAAACTTGAGCGAATTCAAAGTGGAGTGAATAATTAAGCATGATTCGGATCGTTTTACGATAGAATTTTGCTGAGCTAGGCTAGGAGATGAGCTACAATGATTTATCCTCGGATTTATCACTGCATCGACAGCCGTCAAATTCCAAGTTTTACCCTTGTTAATTTTCAGTACATTGCGGTTCTCAAAAAACACTCTGCGAACGCTTATCCGACCAGTATTATACTGGAGCATAACATCAATAAACACGAGAAAAGTCGGTAGTATCCAGGAGCCCATGTAAAGAATACAATGGAAGTTGTCGCGGTTTTGGGCCCCACGAGGCCCTTATGACTTTTTCACAATTTTTTGGTTATTATTGTAGAGCAAACCATTTTAAGATATCTCAAACTGTTTCTTAAATGTAGGTACCTAAAATACAAGTACTACTTATTATAACAGTACGGGACCTACCTACTGGGTGGGCCTCAGTGGTCGAAATGGCAATTTTTACGAACCGGAACGCGGAACGGAACGAGTCCGGAACCGAGGACTCTCGATGCGAGCAAAATAGGGCCTGGTTTCCTCCAACAAATATTTTGCTGGAGTTCCAGAAAAATGGGTTGCGGTCATTACATCACTCTACGTTGAGTTCACGAACAGCTCAAAAAGTGATATTACTGAATTTTCTTCGCGGATGGATACATATCTCCCTACAATAATAATGTATGATTATATAATTTCATGAGAGAATAAATGTGATGACAAGACAATCGAATCAAATCAACTCAACAAAAGACAAAATTAGATTGGAAGACAAGTCTAAACGTCTTCACGAGACGGAACGGTTTTTGAAAATATTTCACGAACCGGAACGCCGTTCCGGTGTGTTCCGGTACATTTTGATCCCTGGTGGGCCTAGCAAAAACCTGACTGTTTTATTTTCCTTGCCAAATATTTGTTATTTCTCCGATTTGAGCAAACTTAGTATCACTGAATAACCTAATGGATAGGTTGTAAAAGTCAAACAACAAAATGAACCGAACGTCAAGATTCAAAATGACGAAAGCAATTGAAAATTTACCATTTTTTGAGCTCGTTCTTTTTTACCGAGGGGCAAACCGCTGGTCAAATTATGTACACCAGACCTCCCCCTCATAAGGATTTCCCCAGACTTCCTCGGACTTTCTTCGGACTTCCTTGGACTTCCTCGGACTTCCTCCAGACTTCCCCGGACTTTCTCAGACTTCCCCTTTTATCCTTAGAGCAATATTTCATACAACTACTTTCAAATGTTTCACTCGGTAGGTACTTTGCAAAGGCTAGGAGTCGAGATCAAGCCAATTTGAAAAATCTCGACACTCATCATACGCTGCGGTGAATGAAAAAACGCCGTGACTTCATTATTCATCATTCAATTGAGCATCCAATCATCTCAAATTCAAAAATTAATGTAATACTTACCGTACCAATCCGATAAAGTCTTGCAAGACTACCTATTTTAGGTATATGCCATTTTACCCAGGGTATCAGGCAAAATGGACTTTCACATTATATTTCGAATTTTTGAATTACAAATCTATTTCCATACAGGTGTCCCGAAAATATACCGACAACGTTCTAGGGCAACTTCATCTCATCAAAACAAGAAAAATAGTTCTTATGAACGTAGATCCGGAAACGCTTCCTAAGGGAATTACCGGCCTCTGAAGGTGGGACCCTGAAGATGGTCCCTTTCAAAATAGGTTTTGACCGGGAAGAAATTCAGAAGTTGACGAGATTTGGTGGATCTATGCAGAATTCAACGTGGAATAACATATACTGAAATTCCCGAAAATTCCAATGATTGGCATTTTTTCTAGGACCAATAAAAGAGCGCCATCCTTGTGAATTTTCGATTTTTTCTGAATAACTTGTAAACTATCACCTTTAGAACACAAAAACCAGCGAAGCAAATGTAGCGCGTTAAATTATCAAGAGATCAGTATCAAATTCATCACTTTGTGGTTAATAGTCTACGAGATACAGCGTCTGCTGGAACGCAGTGAAAATGACTCAAAATTTATTTCCGGATTTTACGTAACAATTTGCATATTGTCAGTTCAAGGGCTGTAACGTGGACAGTAAATGTGCGGACTTCAGTGTGTTTTACAGTCTTGGAAAGCCAATTCAACATTTGGTATCACACTTTTGTCTAGAAGTCGCCAACTTCAAAATGGTACTTGTCCTCGACCTTTCAAATTTATACTTGAAGTTCCGAAGAATCCCCAAAAATCGATTATTTCCTTACCATACCATTTGCTTCATTTTCCAAGTATGAAAAAACCATCTGGAGAATATGTGAAGGATTGAATACGAAAAAAATCTGTTGTGGGGCGACACAAAACTTTCCCGGCGGTATCCAGAGACGTCAGTAATGATTTTGATCGAAGTGTCCCTTTGGGAAGGGGCGACTCGATTTGGAAATTGATGAAAAAATTCTATTTAGTCGAGCGTTTAGCGAGCATCCTGCATCCATTGTTGAGCGGACAGAAAAAATGACAGGTTAGGTCAGTTTTCCAAGGTGATGAAATGATCCAAAAGGTAGAACTAGGTAGCTAACTGTTGTGATATCTCAAAAATGCAATGCTGGTTCCTTATTGAAATTTTTGTTCCTACTTCAGATATGATGATGAAATTACAAAAACTTGATTGAAAACTTTCACTGCATCTGTGTGTCAAATTTCAACTCTATATTTTCAATTTAGTGCTTGGGCAAACAAACCCAGACCCAATGTGCCACCTGAGGGCTTCCGATCAAAATCATCCACCCAAAGTCTAATCAGAACATTCCAGGCTGAACTTAGGCCTCCGTACCTGATTTCGATTTGATCGGATCAATAATTCGGTAATTATCGTGACAGAACCGCTTAATTTGTACGATCGCATGAATGGTTTTATATTTTCAGGAGGAAAATTTCCGGGAAATTGGAGAGAAATTATTGGAAAATGTTCAAGAACCAGTTATCTATTCTCTAAAAAAAACAATTCCAAGAAATCTGTTCACGGAATAAAAAGTTGGAAAATTTGCAGTTTTTCCAGAGAGGAAAACTCGGCAACTGTTGATCCGATTTCGAAAATTTTTTCTTCAAAAATTAGCTCAATCTTTTCTCTAACTTTTATTTGCAGCATGTCTGCACCTAAAATAATTATTTCGTGGGGCTTACCGCATGTAGAAGTTTGCATTGCGCTTTTCTCAAATTCACGAAATGTGCAAATTTCATTTTGAAAAAATTACAGTCGGAAAACCAAAACCGTGTCAACTCTGAAAACAGACCTGCACGACGCTCAATACAACCTACTTTTGATATCAGTTGAAATTTCCAAAAAAAAGTCGATCCCCGAGCAGGAATAAATTTTTGAGTGGAGTCCTGCTACAAAAGCGAGTCGTGCTGGTCGAAACACAGGCGAGAGCCCCTCCTGAGTGGCAACGGCCAGGAGAAATTTCGAAAATTCATTACGCTCAACTGGAGAATGGTGGAAAACTGCAACTGCGGCCTCAATGTGACTCTTTTGTTGTGTTGCTTCCTGCCAAATCTGGTTCCAATCCATCGGATAGATTTTGAATAATTAATTGGTAAAGTTTTGAACTTTAACATTTTTTATTATTTGACAGATGACAGATAGGACAATGTTTCCAACTGTTCTGAATACAGTTTTTCAATGGCTTTCAAATGACATATTGCAAGTTGAGTTCCGTGAGATATAGCTTCTGACATTTGATGATAGTGACAGTTGGGTTTGACAGATGACAGCCAAAAACTAATGGGCTCTTTTCAGGAAACAACCATAGTCCAGGAATTTTAGTCAATATACAGCTTGTACCCGGAAGTAATTAACGTGAATCTGAAAATTTGCAGGATTGTAGTTTTGGTCTAGGAGAGCACGTACAAGAAAGTCCCCTACCCTCCCTCGTCGGCTTCCCTGTTTTTTTGGTGCAAGAAGGGACTAAGTCACTAAAATTGGTGATCTGTCTATAGACTGCAGTAAAATGGTTGTTGTTGGTCCAATTGGTATCGAAATGATCAAAAAAGGTTCAGAGAAGCATATCCGTTCGTATTTGAGATGCTTCAATGCTTATTAAGTACATAATTTTCCGACCTGGTGCTGTCAAAATTCAAGAAATTAGTTTTTTCCGAAATTACGCCATGGTGGTTATATAAAGACTCGGGGGTGAAATGTAAGGATAAACATTTTTCGTCATACTTTGGGCTTTCCATTGGTGTGTCTACGTTTTCTCTAGCGTCACCCGTTACGGAGCTACAGGGCTGTAATGAGAATGTTGCTCAACATTTTATGCATTTTACAAAAGTTGTTGTTGATATGGCATCTTTTTCACTCACCTCCAGCAATCTCTGCTGGTAATAATGGCAATGTAAATGATGAAATATGGAAGAGCATGAACATACAACAAGACAGGAAAGACGTTGAGTCAGCTGTTGAAGTGGAAGCTTCATGTGACTCACATTTCGTCACCGAGAATGATCAAATACGGGTGATCAACCCGCTGATCGCGTACGTCCTGCGCTCGATGTTATGTTATGGCAGACAAAGGCGTTTGCGGTTTTTGTAAGTCGCCTCTTGAAGATGAAAATATAATGGTTCAGAGTGGGCTATCAACTTTGCTGCGTGCTAGTGTGGAAAGAGGAGGCACCGAAAATGAAGACGTTCTCAAAGATCTCGTGGAGAGAAATGTATCTATCAGGCTACATCTAACATGCAGGTAAGTGCTATAATATTCGCTAGTTCTGGAGGAATGATGCAAGAAGCCCAAGATGCTGATGTTTTAGTCACATCGTAGTGGCCTTCTCTGCCTGCATGAAGGTGTGTGATTGTTTGGAAAAGATGACTGGGATGAAAGGAGAATCCTCAGAGCAGCACGTTGAACTAAGGGACACTCACCGGAAGCGCGATGCACGAGACGTCAACACTTCCAAAGCCTGGCTGCAAGACCACCCTCCGTGGTCTACAGAACTACAGAGTCAAATCGTTTTCGCTCTCTGGCTTCTGGGATTGCTGGCGACGACACTACTAAGTGCGACAGAGCCAAAGCTTCAGGTGAGGCAGCCGTCAAGATTTTGCCTGGAAAATTGTTTGGGGATGTGAAGCTCTCCAGGAAACATCGAGTAAAGCTCGGAGTGAAGCTGCTTTCATCAGTTCGGGGTGACATTGTTGTCCGCGATAAAATCGTTCCTGTAAACCCTCAGCAACTCTTCACGCGGATAGTTTGCGTGATGAAATCTGAGGAAGACTTGAAAGAGTATCTCAGTTTCGAACTCTTTTCAAGGCCACCTGCTCTCTTCGATGAGGTGTCAATGCGGAAGACTGCAAAATCAGTTCTTCAACAGATTTTTTCAAGTACCTATTACACCTCAAGAACTTGGTGACAGTGGAACTCGTTGGAGTGTAGTCGACAGTCGACGGTGGTTACCTACTTCATGCACTTGTTTGGCCTCGTCCCGCCACTTTTGGACAAATAGCCCAGGCATACGTAAGGTTTGTTCAGAAACGATTTGGATCATCTGTTACTGTTGGTGTTCGATGGGCATGAACAGAACTCAACAAAGGCTCAAGAACAAAAACGTCGTTATTCTGAGCGGGCACCCATACATGTAGTTTTTGACAGAAACACATGAGTGGCGACTAACCAGTCAGAGTTCTTGAGCCACGTGCAGATTAAAAGGCGTCTTATTAGTTTACTCTCAGGTTATTTTCAAAATGCTGGAGTTACTGTCGTTCGAGCTGCAGCAGATGCGGACTCCTTGATTGATTGTCAGAACAGCTTTCGGCATGGATGTGCCAGGACAGCAAGTTACCGTTATTGCCCAGGACATGCACAGACATCCTTGCTATGCTATGTAGCCCGTGCTAGAGATGACACCCGAATCTTAATGCTAAGTCCAGCCACAGGCAGTTCAAGTGGACGAGTATTCAAGATGCAGGAGATCCAGAAAAGTCCTGATAAAATGAACAAGTCCGTCCTCTTTTGCCATGACATCATAACAGGATGCGACACCACGTCAGCTCTGTATCAAATGGGAAAGCAGAAGGCGTGCGGAAGCTCATGGAGAAAATACCAGAGCTACAGGAATGCTCCACGGTCTTCTCAAATCCCGCATCTAGCAAGAGGGCTGTGGTCACCGCTGGGGAAAGATTTATCGTGGCTCTGTATGAAAGCAGTGAGCTGGACACTTTGAACCAGCTACGAGTATTTCTATACAACCAGAGCGTAGCGAAGCAGCCGGTGACATCTTCCTTCGATTTGGCGAGCCTTCCACCAACAAGTGCCGCCTGTGAACAGCATTCGTTCCGCGCATACTTCCAGGTAACGACGTTAGGCAGAATGTGGGGATTGCATCTCTCAAAAAGCTTGCAGTAGGTACGGTACTAATGTGCTTGTTTTCTTTACAAGTCCATCAGTGGCTAGACGTTAACCTCAACCCAGAGATCTAGGGCTGGAAATCTGGACTCCAGGGTCTGTTTTCAGTTACCACCAGAAGGCAGCCAGCTCCTGATAGCCTGCTACGGCTAATTTCATGTGCCTGCAAGATTGACTGCGGTGCCCGGTGTGAGTGCTGGAACTCAAGTCTTGCCTGCAGCATCATGTGCAAGAGCTGTGAAGGATCCAGCTGCACGAACAGTCAGTCAGTAGATATGGATGATGATCCGGATGACCCCACTTCCAATTAGAATAAGAATCTTAATTTTCTACCCGAATTAAGTAAAATTCCAAAGAAAGTTCGAGCTCAATTCTAATTAAAAATCTTATAGAACAACAATAATACTTTGAAAATGCCTTGTGTCTCTTATCAGGTCCTTTAGGATCGGTAAGGCTAGTTGTGTCTCTACCACTGAGCGCAGGATGCGCGCTTTACGTAGGCAGCGTTACTGCGCGGCGACACTCGGAGTGGCGTAGCTCTGTAACGGGTGACGCTAGAGAGAACGTAGACATGCCAATGGAAAGCTCAAAGTATGACAAAAAATATTTATTGGTGTACATTTCACCCTCCAATTCTTCATATAACCGCCAAGGCGAAATCTCGGGAAAAATCTAATTTTTTGAATTTTGACAGCACTAGGTCGGCAAATTATGTACATAATAAGCATTGAAACATCTCAAATACGAATGGATATGCTTCTCTGAACCTTTTTGGATCATTTCGATACCAATCGGATCAACAACAATCATTTTACTGCAGTCTATAAACAGATCGCCAATTTTTGTGACTTAGTCCCTTCTTGCACCGAAAAAACAGGGAAGCCGACGAGGCAGAGTAGGGGACTTTTTTGTACGTGCTCTCCTAGACCAAAACTACAATCCTGCAAATTTTCAGATTTACGTTAATTACTTCCGGGTCAAAACCTAAAATTCCTGGACTACCATGTTTGTATACCAAATATCAAGTCGATCCAGTCAACGTTACGGCAGTTATCGTGGAAGATCACAGACAGACACACACACATACACACATACACACACACACACACACACAGACAGACATCATTCTGAAAATGGTCTTAATCGTCTTGGAGGACCTCAAAACGGATATATCCGGTGAAATCTCAAAACTTTTTTTCTGCACGATTACAATACTTTCCCTCCGTGTTCGTGGGTGGGCCGGGAAAGTAAAATAACATGTTTCAGAATCTTTTTCCTATTGATGGTTCCTGAGGTATATGGGTTAAATGACTAGAACGACATACTTGGAAAAAAAATTGGTAGTTCGGACACTAACTGCTGAATACTGTACGGACCTTGCATTTTAGGTGTAAGATGCCACTTGGCAGACGTGAAAAGTACATAAATATATTCACTATGTCTGCTGAGTGGCATTTTGTATCATCAAATGCAAGGTCCGTACAGTATTCAGCAGTTAGTGTCCGGACTACCTATCTTTTTCTCCAATAGGTCGTTTTAGTCTTTCAACCCATATAACTCAGGAACCATCACTGAGAAAAACATTCTGAAACATCCTATGGTTTTGGTATCCAATTCTTCACATATTTCCCGGATGGTTTTGTTTTACTTGAAAGAGTAGGCAAATGGCATGGTATCAAAATAATCGATCTTTGGGGATTCTTCGGGACTTCAAGTATCAATTTCAAAGGTTGAGGAAAAGTACCATTTTGAAGTTGGCGACTTCTGGACAAAAGTGTGATACCAAATGTTGAATTGGCTTTTCAAAAATGTGAAACACGTTGAAATCCGCACATTTTCTGTCCACGTTACAGCTTATTATGCAAATTGTTACGTAAAATCCGGAAATAAATTTTGAGTCATTTTCACTAAGTTCTAGCAGGCGCTGTATCTCAGAGACTATTAACCACAAAGTGATAAATTTAATACTGATCTCTTGAAAATAACCCGGGCTACATTTGCTTCGCTGGTTTTTGTGTTCTTCATGTGATAGTTTACAAGTTATTCGGAAAAAATCGAAAATTTACAAGGATGGCGCTCTTTTATTGGTCCTAGAAAAAAAGCCAAGCGTTGAAATTTTCGGGAATTTCAGTATATTATTCTACGTTGAATTCTGCATCGATCCACCAAATTTCGTCAACTTCCGAATTTATTTCCGGTTAGGCCAGATTTTTGCTTAATTTGACTGGACTACTGGTATATTATTTTGAAATCAATCTAGCCCTATTTTGTCAGGCATAAGAAGGTTAGTGGATATGATTGTCAAGTTTGATCGATTTCCTTCGAACGGTTCCGGAGATATTGAATAAAAAGCGAGATAAAAAGCATCTTCAGGGTCCTACTTTTAGGGGCCTGTAGCTGTAGCTCCCTCGGGAAGTGTTCCCGGACCCATGTTTATAACAACTTTCATCTTGTTTTGATGAGTGGAAGCTGCCCTAGAACATTGTCGGTATATTTTCGGGACACCCTGTGGCCTGTATAATTGAAAACTTCAGTCGCATGTAACGGAAATATTCATAGAGTCTGTTGCAGCTTTTGGTCACAATAAATTATTGTTGGCTTTGCCTTACCATGCGTTCAAACAAAAAGTATGCCATTTTGAGCGCGATTCCCCTAATTCTCAGCAAATTTTGCTTTGTGAGAAACGGGCCAAAAACTACCCTCGCTCGCTCCTCTCAGTTACAACTCCATTGATCCAGTAACCAGTTGACAGATATATAAAAAAAGAGAAATAAGTGAACACTTCGAGCAACACTGACAATACTTCTTCGAGACTAATCTCTTATTTCTTATGATTCCATACATATTCTAGGTTCCATTGAAGCCAAGGATTCAAGGACCTATGCTCGGTTCTATCATTGAGCCTTATGGATAAAAATCAAGCAATTGCTTACCTACTGTAGGTATCTTTTACTAAGTACTCATCTTACTAGAAGTTCCTGAGCAAATTTTCTTTAACAACTCCTGGCAAAAGGTGAAATAAGCAATTGCTTGATTATTGCTCCTCATCCTCAGGCTACTACGGTCTTGGTTTGATTTATAATTACGTGCACCTCGACGTACACGATTTTTCGCCAGGTTCACTCTGAGACGAGGTGTGCCTAGTATTATCCAGATAAGATAATACATATTCTCAATATCAGTTCAATACTCGGTTCAATACAATACAAATATGGAGATATTTATTTCAGTAACATTTTTTACATTTAACAATCACAGCATTGTTTAGTGCAGACTGATTTACAGACAGAAAAGAAAAGTAAGGTTAGAAATGAATATCAGCATTTTCAGCTTTTTAGAGAATAATAACTGTTTCTAAATCTACGAAGCGAGACATAGGCGTGTATGAATCAGTTCAATAAAGTATTACTGATAGGTTTTAACGAACATTAATATACCTTGACAGCAGCTGTAGGTGGGTACCTAACACTGTAGGTACGCTCGGAGCCCGAATTAGCCCATTCATGTTTCTATTGCCTTCACGAGTAAGTACCAGTAAGCCCTCTTTCACCTCTATTTGTTATATAAAGCTCGATCTATTGGGCGCCTCTGTGTCTTCAATATCGTTTGAAGCCTCACTAAGCCCCCTTGCATTTTTCCGTGTCACTAGGATCTCTATTGAGCCCCTTTGTGCCCTCGTGTGTCATTTCTTATGTTTTTTTCTGTCTTTCAGAGTTCCAGTAAGCCCTCTTGTGCCTTCATGCGTTGTTGGAAGCCCTATTGTGAATCTCTTGTGCCTTAATGCGATACACGGAGCCCTTCGGGCTCCCTTCATGTCCGCAAGTGTAGTTTAGACCTCTAATTAGTCCCTTCATGTTTTTTTTATAGTTATCAGAATTCCAGTAAACCCCTCGGTAAACCCACTCCTGCCTTAATTTATCACAAAAAGCTCCCTTGGGCCCCTTGTGCCTTTAATATCACTTGAAGCTCTGCCGATCTCCCCTTACATCTTTTTGTAGCTTTCGTAGCATAAGTGAAGACCTCAAG
Organism: Anaspis maculata; assembly: GCA_949128115.1. Lineage (NCBI taxonomy): Eukaryota > Metazoa > Arthropoda > Insecta > Coleoptera > Scraptiidae > Anaspis > Anaspis maculata. Next base: position 681,017 of record OX421966.1, read on the forward strand.
CCTTCATGTGATATTCGGAGCCCTGTCGGCCAAAGAATGTGAAGCCCCACTCAGCCTTTTTATGTTTTTTTTTTTTGGCTCTCAGAAATCCAATAAGCCCCCTTTTGCCTCCTTGTATTATCCAGAGCTCCCTTCGACCCTTTTTTTTCACCAACGTCTTTTGAAGCCTCTTACATTTCTCCAAGAGGCTTTCGGAGCATGATTTGGTGAGTACCTTGTGCGTTCATGTGCCTTTGGACACCAACTCCTTGTGTCCTCAAGTGTATTATGGAGTCCCCCAGTGGGGCAGGGCAGACCTTTTCTTTTGTAATCAATGTTGCAAGCGAAAGCAAGGTGTTTTCTAGATCTGTGGTATATCCGATTTTTTTTAAGTGGTCCAGCCACCCCCTTTTCCTCTTGGGAGAAGGCTGGGGGGCTCAAGTTAACACATGTGGCTGACTTCCAATTCTTCTTCGATTTCGGAACAATATCGGCAAGTTTGGTATCGTTTCCGACTAAATCACATCTTCTGAACTTAACCATGACTCGAAAAAATCGATAGCAACAAGTTTGAACAAATTGTGGGGAGAATATCATGTTTTTTTGTGCTCCTATTTGAAGACATTTTTTGGGGGTGCTGTAGACATTTTGTGGTTGAAGTCTCTTTCAGGTCTATCATTTTGAACTATTTTGAGCCTGAGGAACGTATTTTAGCACAGTCGCTTGTTTTGGATAAAATAAAATGAAAGTTTGGTAAACTTGCTTTGAGCAAATTTTCTGATAATTCACCAACAACGTCTGAAAAGTTATTGAAGTTTATCGTTGTGATCTGTGGTCCTCTTGTAGAGTCCTGCGGAGGTAGAAACAAACCGTAATCCCAAAGGGCGGGAGCCGCCCTTGATGGGGTTGTAGAATCTGGGGGGAGGGGGGTGAAATATTTCCACCATAATTTAGGTATGAACGGGCTAGGAACAATCTTTTCACGGTTTCTGATTTTATTTATTTTCGTGTAATTGGTCAACCCATATTTTACCAATATATTATCGTAAACGCACCACTAGATTCTCGATTTTTTTCCGAAAACCCTGATCAATATTTTAGAGATCTCAACTAGTAACTAGATGAGGTCCTTTCCAAGCTCCAAACATCACTTTCAAACAGCTAACTATTGAAAATTGAGACTTTTATTTTTCAAGATTTGGGTCATAAATCAATTAAAATTCGAGATCCTTGCGAGCTCGTGTATGATCCCATTTTGTGAATAACATTTAGAATGAAATGAAAATTTGATTCCTGAATAATGATAACATAGGATGTGGAATAATATAGCCGTTTATGAAATTTGATTATTATCATGAAAATCTAAAAGAAAGCTGCATAAAGTTGGAGAGTCAACCGACTCTTCGATTCTTTGTCTATTGACAAAGTTTTCACTCAAGTTCCGAACTCCGTTTGAAAAAAAAAATTAAAACTAGCACCAGATTAAAAGATCGAAATGTTCTCAAGTCCCAGACGAAGCAAATCATGCAGGCACTCATCCTGTATCGAGATCCCACAGGTATAATATCGTGCTATCACAATATTATACCTCCATATCTCCGATAATATACCTACCACCCTGCTAGAAATTCCGTCTCGTCTCTCTTAATTATTCCAATTTCGCAAAACCGGGATTGTACCGTAACACGCACTTCTCTTCTTCCCAGCCGGAGACTCTAGTGTTTGTTTGCAACTCGAAACTTGGCATGTCTTTCGATCCTCCAGCATCATTCGATGCGCTGTGTATTCGCCATTAATTCTGACGGGCTGTTTATTGTTACGCCAAGAATATACAATATATATTCTGAATATATTTGCATTTTCACGTAGGCATGAGTGTAGCTGGATGATGCTCAGCCAAATTATTATTGGTTTTTCCGATTGCACCCGTATAATTGCACGGTGAACTAACAAAGATTAGTTGCACACAGCCTAATTAGAGCTACCTATCAAAATATTGGGCTGATTACTAGAATCTGATTATGTTGAACGCACTGAAAAGCTACTGAACTACTACTCCTTTTTATGCTCAAACCAGCTCCATTTTTGAAGGTCTATCTAACAAAAAAATTGCTAAAGTTCAAGTAGAAAGAACCTGTGTAGCCTTTTTTTTCATTTTGATTCATTCCCGTTCAAATTCGCTCAGTTCAATCCTAAACCAATCAGTTACCAGAAAGTTGACCTTACAATTCAATTTAAAAATTTTCTGCTCCCCACAAGAAACTGCTCCAGATCACAGAACAAACAAAAATCTGAACTAACTTTTCATCCTTTCAATTTCAGCAATATTTCTCAAGAAATTTGCATGACATTTCCCGAGAGATTCACGCAAAATTTGCTCAGAAGGATAAATTTATTCATTGTCTCTCAAGAGACTCACTCTATGTCACACATTTATACCAGAATTCTTCAAAGAAATTCAACTGTCTTTTCTCCAAAGAATCACGCAAGCCTAACATCATCATAAGGAAGAAATTTTGTCAAGAATTCTCGATATATTACCTGAAAATCTCTTACGATTTTCCATTGAGATTTTCATAGAGATCCACTAAGGATTCCTTGAAAAAGATTTTCGAAAAGATTTACTCAAGATTACAAGATTCATAGAGATATTCACTCAAAGCCTCTCAAAATATTTAGTGAAGATTTTCCAAGAGATGTCCTGCAGATTTCTCTAGTGATTTATTGAAGATTTCCGGAGAGCTATGATTCACGAATAAAAAGAAGCACAATCAACTCTTTCAGCTTCAAAAAAGTGCATCAAGTTCTTGAAGTTTTCTCTGACCCATCAAACACACAAGAATTTCCAAAGATTTTTAGACATCTAAACAGGATCTCTATAGATTCCTGGATATTTGTATAGGATGTCTATGATATTCTGCAAATTCCTAGGGACTTCCTAGGGAAATTTCTATTAGATTTCTTAGTGTTCACGGGGATCACAAAGAATTCCTATGATACAAGGTGATTTATGAGTGACCTCACATAGGCTAATGGGAGATAGAGGACTTCAAGGCAAGTCAGGATTCACTGGAGAAATTTTATTTTCTCCAATGGTCACCAAGATACAGGGTGATTTGTGTGTTTCGTATGAAACTTTGATAAGCGATATTTCTGAAACGGCCGGAGGTATTCTGTTGGAATTCATCAGTAATATTCCTTTGTTGAAACTCATCCCGAAGTCATACCGGGTGAGTCAAGATCCAGGGCCGGGCTAGAAAAAAAGTGCCTCTTCTTTGTTTTATCAAAACTACATACACATTACATACATACATGTACATTTTCTGACAACTTTTCTGGGAAACTGCTATCGGATCCAAAAAGCTTAGGAAAAATTCTTCAAAAATCACTCTTCAATTTGGATAGCACACCTACCCTGGGTTCCACAAAAAAGATAATTCGAGATCAGTTGATTCGCGATTTTTGTTGTCAATTTGTAGCTTACTGATCAATGAAAATGCTGGTTTATCTGTCAATAATGGAAAGATCATGGGTCTAGTACAGATTCCAGGCATTTTTTGTGGTTGATCACCTAGCATTTAGTGGAATAAAGTTCAGTTAATCTGCAATCAGCCTTGATCGCTGATCATCTCTTTTGTGGAACTGACGGCTGAACCGTTTCGACAATAAAATTAAAAGTGAAATTTGTGGGTGAGTTCCCATTTTCGACCGGACATAATCGACTCATTATTTGACTGAATCCATCAGAATTCATTTCTTGGCTTGTCTCTGTTGAATAGGAGAGCTCGGTTGAAAGAAAAATTCCAAAGCCGACCTTTTTTTATGACAAAATCGAGAGTGAAACCAAAATTAAACTCGATTTGGTTGTCAAAAAAAATCTTCGGCTAAGGAATTTTTTACCCTACCAAGCCCTTCTATTCCACAGAGACAAGCTAAAAATTTTTATGTCGAAACGGTTTAGGTGTGCCATCTAAATTGAAGAGTGATCCTTGAAGCATTTTTCCTCAGCTTTTCAAATCCGATGGCAGTTTTTCAGAAAAGCGGTCAGAAAATATACTTTTTGATCAAATAAAAAAGAGGCACATTTTTTCAATCCCGGCCCTGAATTTAGACTTACCCAGTATGGCTTCAGGGTAAGTTCCGATAGAGAAATATTACTGGTGAATTTCAAAAAAATATCTCCAGCCGTTTCAGCAATATCGCTTATCAAAGTTTCATACGAAACACAAAACGCATACCCTGTATCCTCGCAATTCACTCAGCCATCTCTGCAAAATTAGCTCGGGATTCACAAGCCATACTAGTTTTTTTGGTTCTCACAAAAAGTTCAATAAGACAAATTAGATCAGAAGGTGTCAGTGAATTTCACTCGGAGTGGGTAGAAAAAATATATTCTTCAACTGCTCTTTTTGTCATACCTAATCATAAATGCTATAGGTACATTGGCTATAATAACAGCAAAACAAGCTCAATTTAGATAATACTTTGACAGATGATGAGAAAAACGAGGTAACAATCGAGTCTTGTTACCATCGGTTGGATCTGCAAGCCGCCAGACTGCGATTCGAAAGTTGCTCGGCCTTTTGGCGAGGAACACCAAGTACAGGTCTTCGCCTTCAAAGTCAGTTATGGCCGATTCCAATAATTCTCGATCCTCAGTCTGGAAGCTCATAGTTCGTTTGTTTCTGTCAAATACCATGTAAAAGCTGTCGGGCAGGTCTAAATACTCTTCCGAAAAATCCTCAAAGAAGTCCTCATCCGGGGTCGATTTTTCTTTCACCGTTTCGTCCACCATTTCGTTCACTGTTTCGTCCACCGTTGATGCCAATCCCATGATTCCCATCAAATTCTTCACGGCCGTTTTGTCTTCGGTTTTGTCCACCGTTTCGTCTACCGTTGATGCCAATTTCTTGACTTTCATCGGGTCTTTCACGGCTACAATCACAAAAACAATATTACCAAGCTGAGTGTAAAACTTTCCACATTTAGTCCGAATCATCAAAGTAGCTATTGTTAGAGGACGGGCCAAAGTGCTTGGTGAGGAAAGTGACATTATTTAATAAATTATAGACTGAATGGATACAGTAATGATGCATTATACTAAAAGTAAGAGAATTGAGCTATTATGAACAAGTGAGATGTTTGGTTCAAGTTATAAGAACGCTTGCTCGAGTATTGTGAGCACGTGAGATGCATTCCGCCTACGTACGATGTACGATGATGTTGTCTTCAAGTAGCGGCTTAATCTTTGGATGAAATGAGACTGAAATGATGCTCTGTCATGTAAAAAAAAAGCAATACTAATTTTGATTGATTATTGTGGAAGGCCTGCAGGCCTGTATGGTGATTCACTTCACCAACTTGTGAAAAACACCTCACTCCACATCAAGAACAAATGTTTAATGGCGTCATTATATCAACATCACTATGAGATGAGAATATTTGTGAAAAGCATAACTTACGCACCGTCCACCGCGAAGCCTCTTTGAAGAAGCGAATGTGTTCCTCCAGAATAAATCTATCTGGACCGGAGCACATGCCAATCTGTACTTCTTGCCCGGCTCTTTCGGTTCTCGGCCAGTCGATTTGAAACTTGTTTTTGGAATACTCATGGCTTGAGTTCCTGACCTTGGCCAAGGCGTTCAAGGTTCTGTAGCCTTCAAGATGTAAGCTGTGACATTTTCCGATCGGTTCTTCCCTCTTCTCCAGGAGGGTTTCAGTTTTACCGCTACTATCCATGGCGAAATTCGGAGATGGACTCGTGTATAATAAAAATTTAAAACTGCCAAAATGTCGGCCAAGTAGGTGCCAAATCTTGAGAGCCGGTATTGTTGTAGCAGGAAGGAATAAAAAGTTGTTCAGCTTTTTGTTCGTTCTGTAATCTGGATCAGTTTCTTGTTGTAGCAGTAGGCACTGTTTTCAAATTGAATTGTCAGGTCGACTTTTTGGTAGTTTGGTTTGGATTAGATTTGGCGGATTTGAACGTAAAATTCAACAAATTATCATCAACAAAAAAAGTGGAGAAACAGTCATGGAAGACTGTTGAGAGTGTTGAGTCAACTTGGATTCAATTATTTCAAAACCTCCAAAAATGAAGCAGATTCTTCCAATTATTCATACAGGGCGGCGCTTTGGCTCACTACTTATTGGCCGTGAGCAAATAATCACTCAATTTTGAGAGACGTAGAAAATTGAATACATGGCCGTTTTTTGGAAAAGTTTGCCACCAAAAATAAAGAAATGTTTGCTTTCACACAATTGAAAAACCCACAGTTTATCATTTTCTTCTACATTTTCACTATATATCGGAGTTTTCATCTTCATTTTTATTAGAAGGGGAAATATAAAAGTTACTTTCACCCTGCTGCGAATACAGTCTCCAGATCCAGTCATCAATATTCCAAACGCAATTTCTTTTGGCTCCAACAACTTCCTAGAGAAAAAGTTGCTGAAAGCCTCAGTCTCATAGTGGAAATTTTGCCAAGTTCTGACTTTGCAGCAAGAACCTTGCCAGAGTCATCAACCTCGTTTCTAGGTTTTCTCGGAGTTCTTATTCAAATCCATGGGAAGACTTGCTCCAAAATCATTTCCTCAAAGCAAGAACTATTCAGTTTTGTTTTGAGGACTTCGCTAAAAAATTAACTTTGTGGTCGATATTTTGCTAAATCCGTCAACTTTCTAGTTATAGTCTCATCACCGTCGAAGTCATCTACTTGGTGGCAAAGATCTCTCTGGATTCGTCAACTTCATAGTGACGATGATGAATGATGATGTCTAAATTTATCAACATTCTGGTGAGAATCCTGCTGAACTCAACTACGCTGCACGACTTTGACTACATAGTGCGAATTTCTCTGAATTAGTGAATTCATAAATTCTATAGCAAGAGTTGTGTTTGTTTCACTAACCTAGAGGTTGGAATCGCACTGAATACATCAATTTCTCCCTCGATTTCTCCGTACTATTAAGCAAGAATGGTCAACTTTGTAGCGAGATTTTGTTTAAATTCATCACACTGAGGCGGGAATTGTACATTCAACAACGTTATATTGAGGTCAACATGAAATAATCAACTTTGTTGTTGGAATTTGGCGAAATTCGTCAACCTTATCTTGAGAGTTCTATCAAAGTTATCAGCTTCGTAGCGAAGAATCTATCAAATTCATCAACCTATCAGCGAGAACTTTGCTGTATCTATCAATTTGAGAATGAGAATTCCACTGAGTTCATAAGCTTGGAAGTGAGAATTTTGTTGAATTCACCAAGTCTATAGCAGCTGAAAAATCGAGATTCTGAGTTTGTTGGGGCGGAAGCTTTTCTACAAGCTATCTTTGTCAGAATGCTGATTCATTCCGTGGAACTGACCAATGGACCGGTGGAATTTTGGAGCTGACCAAAATGCTACAGTTTTCACACAACTAGAGGCGTATCTAGGAAGAGGGCGAAAGGAAGACAAGGGGGCACGTGCTATGGGCGCATCCGGATCTATTATGCGATTCCTTGCCAACAATGATATTCTTGACCTCAAAGGCTCGTAGCGTTGGATATGTCAATTATTCGAAATTAGAAATTCTCGCAGAATTAGAAATTGATACAGATTTTCGGGAGTCCACAAAAGTCCTCAGAGATTCTGTAGAAATTCTTGGAAAGTCTCATATGTCTTGTAGAAAGCTCTAAAAATCCTTGTAAAATTTTCTGCAAATCTTTCAAGTAGTCCTGTAGAGACCTTAAGAAATCTCTCCAATTTCGGTAAAATTATGAGAACTCTCGAGAAATCTCGAGAAATCTCTCGACCTCTCGTATACTTCAGGAATTCCTAGATCTCCAGTTTTTTAAAATCTTGTAAAAATATTTGGAAATTCCTAGAAATCCCATGAAACCGTTTGGAATTCCTTCTCTATGGATTTCCATGAGTCCCTTGATATCTTGTGAGAATCTTCAAAAATCTCTTCAGAGATTCCTTCAATATCTGTAGAGATCTTCAGAAATCTCCAGGAATTCATGATCATAAATACAAGTTTCTTATGAATAACTAGAAATTTTTGGAATTCTTGTGGAAAAATTCCTAGCAATTCCAAAAAAATCTTCGGATATCCCATACAGATTACCACAACTCCATATAAATTTAAAATATTTCACAAGAAATCTTCAGGGATCCTTAGTAATCCCATAGAAAACTTTGGGAATTCCCACGAATTTTGTATGAGTTCTCAGAGTGAATACTTAATAGTTGGAAAATTATGTCAAAACTTCTTGAATTCTCTACGAATACCGTAGTAATTCTCACTAAAATCTCTAGACCAATCTTTATTTCAGCTAATAGATCTATGGGAATCTTCAATCCCAGTACTGCGTAGGAGTTTTAGTGAAGTCTTGGAAATCCCTGGATACATCGTAAAAATCTTCAGAAAACCTTAAAAATACTTGTAGAACTTTCTAGAAATTTTCACAAGAGAATTACCTTACCACAACCTTTGAGAATTACGTAGAAATCTCTAGAAATGCTCAGAAATTTCTCAAAAATTGCTTGCAAATCTTCATGGATCTCTAGAAATCCCGTGAAAATTCAGAGAGATCCATAGAATTTTTTGAGAGTCCTGAAAAATCTTGAGAAATCAATCCAAAATTTTCCAGAAATATTTTGGGAATCCCTGCTGATCCCGCAGAACTCTGCAAAAATCAATTGAGATTTCCAAAAATCAAAAATACTGAGCAACTTTGAGGAATCCTGTAACATCAAGAATCCTAGTGTTACCGTCTAGAGTTAGACTTTCTAGACTCTTGTCTTGAAAAGGCGTCAAGACTTAGACAAGACCTCTAGAAACTCTTGTCTTGAAATTTCTAGACAAGACAAGAGTAGGGCTGTCAAGATCAAGAGTCTTGATTAGACTCTTGAAAAGGAAAAATAAAAAAAAATCTGATATATTCCTCTCCGCTGATGGTTTTTATTTTCTACTGAATGTGTGATTAGATTGGTGATTTCTTACAGAGTTTATTGACAACATAAAATAACATGAATAAGGGTAAACGGTATGACAATATACTATTCAAAACTATATTTACTTGAAATGAAAATGATTGCAAAGGGTTCTCATGCTATTTCTCTTTTATTTGTTGGTATTAAAGTACCGAGATCACTACAGACGATATGAAATATCTCGTCTCAAAAGTCCCTACTTTTTTCAGGAAAAAATCTGGGAATTTGGGAGTTCAAATTGGGAGAATAATGAAGCAATAAACCTGTTCTGCGCTTGCGCACTGGGCAGGCCATCATGTCATTATGCATCGACCGTTGTTGCCATGCTGTGTCTGATAAGTAGTCTACAGTCCATGAATATTTTGAAAATTAGGTAAAACAAAACAACACAGAAGCATCTTTCTGTATATAGTGAATTTCATATGTATATCAGAAGACAATTTGATTTTCGATTTGTGGTGGCAGTTCATCATGAGTTCATCAATTTTGCATCAGAGAACGGGAAAGCGTTGCCAGAGAGATGCCATGTCGAATTATAATATAGTCTTGTGATTATATATTCACATGACATCTCCTCCAGACTCTGGTATGTCTCTACTGTTTTTTCCGGTTCTCATGCGAAAGTTTCGTATAAGTGACTTTTTTTCAAGGACTGCTCCAACATCTCCATTTCTACTTCTCCGAAAAATACCTGCGCCTTCTCAGATCGCAACTTCTTAAAAATTAGGTAGCTTGATGAAGCTGTTGGTCAATAGCTGCGAAACAGAGTGTTTCTTGCCAATAGAAGAAGAATGATTCAGACAACATGCTGCAGCCAGATATCCTTCCAATGCACCAAGGCAAAATACCGATTAGGCTGCTGTTCTTTCTACAACTTGAGTGAAGTTAGTCTTTTTGCCGCGTCAGGTTGACACAAGCGGGAACCTGACGCAGGTCTGCAAATAATCGGTATATTTTCGACAAAAATATTGGACCACGTCTGCACCACCACATCTGGGAACTTTGGGTCCTGCTCAAACCCAATTATTCACATTTTTTTGTCCAGCAGCAATGTTTCGAACACCAAACAGCAAAATAATATTGAAGTTTATTGTTTAACTTTTTCTTGACTGTGACTCTTTCATTGACTGTTTCTTGACGTTCATGGCAATCTGGTATTGTTCTTGGCTTGTTTATTCATTCGATTCGAGCCGATAGACTGCGGTGAGTTGAATTTCTATATCCTTTTCCGCTGCCAGATTTTTTGAGTACTTTTTTAAATGAACAGTAGCTGACTATATTTATTCAGGCATCAACCTACGGCTATATGAAATCGTATCTTGTAATTTTATATAAGACACCATTGCAGAAACACGTCTACTAACAGGTCGGGGGTGGCGGTGGCAATCTTTCCTTTCAGCATTCACGCCAATGATAAAGTTCAGTGTCAATAAAAGTAGATCTTTGTTTTGAAATTTGAACTTGATTATACCTTAGAATATTTTATTGAAGCGCAGTCCCTATTCGAAGGGTACTTCTTGCTCCTCACAGTTTCTCTGTTTTTCTAGCTAAAAGATGTTGATATTTGTGTCACGTATTTTACTTGGAAGAAGAGGTTTTTTGGTAATTTAATTTCAAGAGTCTATCTAGACTCTTGAAAAATTTCCATCAAGAGTTAGAGTCTTGTCTTGAAATTTTGAAATAATCTTGATATTTCAAGACAAGACAAGAGTAGGGCAACTCTTGTCTTGTCTTGTCTAGACGGCAACACTAAAGAATCCCTAGAGATTCAGCAGAAATCTTTGGGAATCCCTATGGATACTCTAGAAATTGTTAAAAAAATCCCGTACAAATCTTTGAAAATTTCTTTATTCTTGAAGATAATCTCATAAGAAGGAAACAAAGTAGAAATATTCAGAAATCTGTGATGAATCGTGAGAACCTTCAGAAACTCCAAAATTGTCGTAGAGATTTTCAAAACACTCTAGAATTGACTGCAGTTTTTGGAAATATCGTAGAAATTCCTAGAGGTCTCTGAAAATCTTGAAATCTTGAAAATTTTGAAGAAATCTCGAATTATCTAAAAATTGCAAACAAATCCTCACTCTGCCCCAAGAAATTTTGAATACACTGGAAATTACATACACATCCTCAATCTCCAAACTCCTTACACATTTTCAGAAATGCTCAGAGATTCCTAGAAATCTTTTAGGAAATTTTCAGTTATTTAATATTCAATTATGTATTCAAGAGAACATCAGGTACCTCACAAATTCTGTAGAAAGATTAGGGAATTTCAAGAATTCCTAAATAAACCTCTGAGACTCCCTGGGAATCTTGTAGAAATGTACCGTAGTAATTTTCACTAGAAGCTCCAGACCCATCTTCACTTGAGCTTATAGATCTATGAAAATCTTCAATCCCAGTACTGCATAGGAATTTTAGTGAAGCTATAGAAATCCCTGGATACATCGTGAAAATCTTCAGGAAACCTTGAAAGTACTTGTAGAACTTTCTAGAAATTTTCACAAGAACCCTCGCAAGAGCCCTAAAAAATCTCTTGGATAACCTTTGGGAATCACGGAGGAATCTCTGGAAATGCTCAGAGATTTCTCAAAAATCGCATGCAAATCTCCATGAATCTCTAGAAATCCCGTGGAGATTTCGAGAAAAACATAGAATTTTCTGAGAGTCCCGAAAAATTTCGAGGGATAAATTCAAAATCCTCTAAAAATATCTTGGGAATCCCTGCTAATCCCGCAGAACTCTGCAAAAATCAATTAAGATTTCCAATATTTAAGAATACTGAGCAATTTCTGGAAATCCTGTACTGAACATCAAAAATCCCTAGAGATTCAGCAGAAATCTTTAGAAATCCCTATAGATACTCCTGAAATCCTTGAAAAAATCCCGTCCAAATCCTCAGAAATCTTTCAGTTATGAAGTATTCTATATAGATTACCACAACTCCATATAAATCCTTAGAAATTTCACAAGAGTTCTTCAGGGATCCTCAGTTATCCTATGGAAATCTTTGGGAATTCCCACGAATTGTGTATGAGTTCCCAGAGTGAGTGATTGGTAGTTAGGAAATTATGTCGAAAATCCCTTGAATTTTCCACGAATACCGTAGTAATTTTCACTAGAAGCTCTAGGCCAATCTTCACTTCAGCTAATAGATCTATGGAAATCCTGATTCCCATCAGTACTGCATAGGAATTTCAGTAAAGTCTTGGAAATCCTTAGATACATCGTGAAAATCTTCAGAAAACCTTGAAAATACTTGTAGAGCTTTCTAGAAATTTTCACAAGAACCCTCAAAAATCTCTTGGATAACCTTTGGGAATTACGTAGAAATCTCTAGGAATGCACAGAAATTTCTCAAAAATCGCATGCAAATCTCCATGAATCTCTAGAAATCCCGTGGAAATTTCGAGAAAAACATAGAATTTTCCGGGAGTCCCAAAAAATCTTGAGGAATGAATCCGAAATCCTCCAGAAATATCTTGGGAATCCCTGCTGATCCCGCAGAACTCTGCAAAAATCAATTGAGATTTGCAGAAGCCAAAAATACTTAGCAACCTCTAGGAATCCTATACTAAACATCAAGAATCCCTGGATATTCAGCAAAAATCTTTGAAAATCCCTATATTTAGATATTCTAGAAATCCTTGGAAAGAATACCGTACAAATGTTCAGAAATCTCCTTATTCTTGGAGATAAACTCATAAAGAAGAAACAAAGTAGAAATATTTAGAAATCTGTGATGAATCGTGAAAACCTTCAGAAACTCCAAGATTGTCGTAGAGATTTTCAGAACTCTCTAGAATTGACTGCAGTTTTTGGAAATATCGTAGAAATTCCTAGAGGTCTCTAGAAATCTTGAAATCTTGAAAGTTTTGAAGAAATCTCGAATTATCTAAAAATTGCAAACAAATCCTCACTCTGCCCCAAGAAATTTTGGATACACTGGAAATTACATACACATCCTCAATCTCCAAACTCCTTACACATTTTCAGAAATGCTCAGAAATTCCTAGAAATCTTTTAGAAAATTTTCAGTTATTTATTATTCATTTATGTATTCAAGAGATCTTCAGGTACCTCACAAATTCCGTAGAAAGATTAGGAAATCTCATGAATTCCTAAATAAACCTCTAAGACTCCCTGGGAATCTTGTACAAATGTACCGTAGTAATTTTCACTAGAAGCTCCAGACCCATCTTCACTTGAGCTTATAGATCTATGGAAATCTTCAATCCCAGTACTGCATAGGAACTTTAGTGAAGCTATAGAAATCCCTGGATACATCGTAAAAATCTTCAGAAAACCTTGAAAGTACTTGTAGAACTTTCTAGAAATTTTTACAAGAACCCTCGCAAGAGCCCTAAAAAATCTCTTGGATAACCTTTGGGAATTACGGAGGAATCTCTGGAAATGCTCAGGAATTTCTCAAAAATCGCATGCAAATCTCCATGAATCTTTAGAAATCCCGTGGAAATTTGGAAAAATCTATAGAATTTTTTTGAAAGTCCTGAAATATCTTGAGAAATCGATCCAAAATTATCCAGAAATATCTTGGAAATCCCTGCTGATCCCGCAGAACTCTGAAAGAATCAATTGAGATTTCCAATAACCAACAATACTGAGCAATTTTAGGGAATCCTGTACTAAACATCAAAAATCCCCAGAGATTCAGCAGAAATCTTTGGAGATCCCTATAGATACTTCAGAAATCCTTGAAAAAATCCCGTCCAAATCCTTAGAAATCTTTCAGTTATTGGGTATCCTATATAGATCACCACAACTCCATATAAATCCTCAGAAATTTTACAAGAGTTCTTCAGGGATCCTCAGTAATCCTATGAAAATCTTTGAGAATTCCCACGAATTGTGTATGAGCTCCCATCAGAGTGAGTGGTTGGTGGTTAGAAAATTATGTAGAAAATCCCTTGAATTCACTACGAATACCGTAGTGATTTTCACTAGAAGCTCTAGGCCAATCTTCACTCCAGCTGATAGATCTATGAAAAGCCTGATTCCCAGCACTGAATAGAAATTCCAGTAAAGTCTTGGAAATCCTTAGATACATCGTGAAAATCTCCAGAAAACCTTGAAAATACTTGTAGAGCTTTCTAGAAATTTCCACAAGAACCCTCAAAAATCTCTTGGATAACCTTTGGGAATTACGTAGAAATCTCTAGAAATACTCAGAAATTTCTCAAAAATCGCATGCAAAACTCCATGAATCTCTAGAAATCCCGTGGAAATTTTGAGAAAACAGAATTTTCCGAGAGTCCCGAAAAATCTTGAGGAATAAATACAAAATCCTCCAGTAATATCTTGGGAATCCCTGCTGATCCCGCAGAACTCTGCAAAAATCAATTGAGACTTCCAATAACCAAGAGTACTGAGCAATTTTAGGGAATCCTGTACTAAACATCAAAAATCCCTAGAGATTGAGCAGAAATCTTTGGAAATCCCTATAGATACTTCAGAATGCCTTGAAAAAATCCCGTCCAAATCCTTAGAAATCTTTCAGTTACTAGGTATCTTATATAGATCACCACAGCTCCATAAAGATCATCAGAAATTCCACAAGAGTTCTTCAGGGATCCCCGGTTATCCCATGGAAATCTTTAGAAATTCCCACGAATTGTGTACGAGTTCCCAGAGTGAGTGGTTGGTAGTTAGGAAATTATGTCGAAAATCCCTTGAATTCTTTACGAATACCGTAGTAATTTTTACTAGAAGCTCTAGTCCAATCTTCACTTCAGCTGAGAGATCTATGGAAAGCCTGATTTCCAGTACTGTATAGAAATTTCAGTAAAGTCTTGGAAATCCTTAGATACATCGTGAAAATCTTCAGAAAACCTTGAAAATACTTGCAGAACTTTCTAGAAATTTTCACAAGAACCCTCAAAAATAATCTCTTGGATAACTTTTGGGATTTACGTGAAAATCTTCAGAAATAACTCCCTCAAATTGACTGCAGTCTTTGGAAATAACGGAGAAATTCCTAGAGGTCCCTAGAAATCTTGAAAGTTTCAAAGAAATCTTGGATTGAATACTCTGAGAATTGCAAACAAATCCTCACTCTCCCGAGGAAATCTTGGATACACTGGAATTTACATACACATCTCCAATCTCCAAACTCCCTATACATTTTCAGAAATCCTCATGAATTTTTAGAAATCTTTTAGAAGTCTTTATTTATTCATTTATTCATCAAAGAAATCTTCAAATTCCTCACAAGTTCCGTAGAAAGATTCAGAAATCTCTAGAAAACCTTGATAAATCTCTAAGACTCCCTGGAAATCTTGTTGAAATGTACAGAGATCACTAGAAATTCCCACAGAAATTCTCAGAAATTCCAAAAAATATCTCTGGTTATCTTGTAGAAATATTTAGAAATCTGTAATGAATCGTGAAAACCTTCAGAAACTCCAAGATTGTCGTGAAGATTTTCAGAACTCTCTAAAACTGACTGCAGTTTCTGGAGATATCGTGGAAGTTCCTAGAGGTCTCTAGAAATCTTTGAAAGATTTGAAGAAATCTTGATTACTCTGAAAATTGCAAACAAATCCTCACTCTGCCCGAAGAAATTTTGGATACACTGGAAATCACATACACATCCTCAATCTCCGAACTCCCTACACATTTTCAGAAATCCTTAGAAACTCCTACAAATCCTCTAGAAATCTTTAGCTATTTATGATTCATTTATTTATTTAAAAGATCTTGAGAAAAATAATACAAAAACTTTAGCTAATAGATTGATTAAGGAGCAAAAACAATTGATTGGAATTTCAATAAGTACAACCCTGTTTCTTCTTAATTATGCTTCTCGCTAGGCGGTATGTTCTGTAAGTAGAAGATTTGATGGAACTGGAGTATTTATGTGGATCATATCAAACTTCTGCAATTTTTGCCCCGTAAAAGTTTCACCTCTAGTGAATTAGCTGTTTTCAAATTTTTTTGCCCCAAAACCTCAAGTGTGCCGTCAGACCTGAAGAATCATTTGTGTAGAGTTTCTTCTCAGCTTCATGAACATGCTAACTACTTTTTTGAATTTTGCTCAAAAAAGGTAATTTTGGAGACGAAAACCTGATTAATTTTTTTTGAGTCCGACCCTGGATTTTTTCTTACTTGCTATGACTTTTCATAAAGTATCAGTGGGATAATGTAACATGGGAATTTCAATCAAATCAACGAAACCATTGCCAAAATATTGCACTTTGAAAATTGTGACTAAAAGTACAAAACACCCTGTATCTTCCCAACCAATGGAAAAAAATATATATTTTCTTCTTGGTCTCAACTCACCTTGAAGTCCTCTCTCAAGTGTTGGAGTTTGTCACATAGATCACGGAACACCCGGTATTAAAACAATGCCAGTTGAAATTATAATTTGGAAATTTAAAACGTTTCAGCCAGATTCAGAAGATCTACCAAGAATTCACAAGATATACCAGTTTTTTTCAGTTTCACCGTAAGTTCTATAAGACAATCTTCAAGAAGTATCAATCAATGTTACACGGAACAGGAAAGAAATGATTTTTCAGATGTTCGTAACCACTCTTTTGATTACAGTTTTCTTGGTTATACATTTAAAACAGCAAAACAAGCTCACCTTATAATAAACTTTGACGGATAACACCATATCGGAAAAAACGCGATTACAGTCAAGCTTCGATCATAATCGAATCTTGAGTTGTTTGAAAAATACTCGAACACAAGAACAAAATACGAAACACCAACAGAACCAGTACAAGTGTCTATACGACTAGCACAAAAATTGAGTCCAAGCTTAAGCTAAAATGGTGATAGAGTTGGAGCCACGAGCTTCCAAACTGCCATCTGGAAGTTCGGCCTTTTGGCGAAAAAAGCCAAGTACAACCTTTTGCCTCGGAGGTCCTTGAATGCAACTCCCAAATCTTGACCATCAATCCGGAAGCTCAGACTTCCTTCGTCCATATCGAGCTCCATGCGGAAGCTGCCGGGCAGGTCCAGATAGCCCCTTGGCTTATGAGGCGAAATGCGTTTCGGTTTGTAGTCGACCGGATACGGAGTTTCCTCTTGCGTAGTCGATTTTTCTTCGTAGTCGTCCACCGTCGGTGAAGATTTCTTGATTGTCAGTCTCTTTGCGGCTACGATCACAAAAATACACGGCATTGTCGCTTCGATATTATTCAGATACAAATTATTATAAAATTTACGATAAGCAAACTTACGCAACTCCCACAGCCAAGTGTCTCTGACGACGGTTTGCTTATTCACGTTTTCGATGGTGCACACGCCAATTTGCACTCCCTGTTCGCCCCTTTGGTCTTTCGGCCAGTCGATTTGGAATTTGTGTTTGGAATTCGTGAAAGCGTTCAGCGTTCTGTAACCTCGGAAATCGGAGTCGTAGAGTTTCCTTATAGGTTCTTCTTCCTTCAGGAGGGCTTCGATTATTTTTGGGCTTCCGGACATGGCGAGGCTCCGAACTGGGTTCGTGTGCAATGGAAATAAACACCGCCAATATGTCACACCAAAGTGCAAAGTCTTACGATCGGGTATTGTTGGAATTGGAAGTGAAAAAGTTGTTTGGTTTTTTGCTCGTTCTGTAATCAGGAGCGGTTTCTTGTGGGAACAGGACGAATAATATGTCGACTTATTTATTGGTTCTGGATTGAATTGGGCGTATTCGAACGGGAATGAATCAAAGTATCATCGACAATAAAAAAATGGAGAAAATTTTCAAGAAATTATTGAAGATTGAGAAAACAGACGGGCGAAGTCCTTAGAAAATACAGTGCTCAACAATTGAAGTGGAACACCTGGAAATTTGGGTGAAATTAAAATGGTCGTATTTTCTTGAGAGGAAACCGAATTGCAATGAGCTTTTTTTCCTGGGCAGCTGATGTCTTAGACTACAGCATGATATAATTCTTTCTCAATGCAAGCTTGTCATATTATTCATACAGGGTGAAGTAGTGAGGTACTGCAAAAAATGTAAAGCTTGCACCTCTCCCGATCCGCGAATTTTTTTTCTTGATTTTTTCATCTCGTTCTGGAAAAACATTGAGCCCATACCTTGAAATGGTTTTTTGGGTCTCTGTCTATCTGTGTTTATCACAGGGTGATCTCAAAAAAATTATAGTTTAGACTTTCAATGATAACTTGTTTCATTGTTAATTTTGAACATCTTTAGCTCATATTGAAGTTGATACTTCAGGCAAGAACGTTTTGAGGTCAAAACTTATTGGAAACCATAATTCAATATTAGGGGACGTATCAGAAGTGACACGAATGCGAAAAAGCTTCCGAGTATCTGTTGAGTGAATTGTCCGAATTAGCGGATCCTTTGAAGACACGTTTCAATTTGTTCGTATCTGTTATTAAACGGAAAGTCGGGAGCTGTTTTGCATTCGGGTCACTTTTGACACGTCTCCTAATATCGAATTGTTGTCTTTGATAAGTTTCGACCTCACACCGTTCTCGCCTGAAGTTTCATTCTCAATATGAGTCAAAGAAGTTTGAAATCGGATAACAATGAAAGAAGTTACCATTGAAAGCCTGAAATATCACTTTTTCGAGATCACCCTGTAATTAACAGAGATAAACGGAAACTCAAAAAACTGTTTTGAGGTATGGGTTCAATGATTTTCCAGAATGAGTTGAAAAAATGAAATAAAATGTTTTCGCGGATCGGGAGGGGTGCAAACTTCACATTTTTGCAGTATACCTCACTACTACACCCTGTACAAATAGTATGAAAAACTTGTCACAAGAGAGAGTTATATCATGCTGTAGTCTCAAACATTAGCTGTTCAGGGAAAAAAACTAATCGCAATTCGGTTATTTATTGAGAAAATACGACCATTTTCATTTTAACCAAAATTTTCAGGTGTTCCACTTCAATTGTTGAGTACTGTATAATGACTCAATATGAAGTTTTTTTTCTGATTTCAATATATTTCTGAGCAGTTCAAGTTTTCTCATTATAAAAAGCACTAGACAGATTTACAGGTTTCCCAGAAAATTTTATCAGGATTTTTAGAGTTTTTCACAAAACTTATGAGGATTTCCAAGAATTTCTACAAGATCTCTGAGGAGTCTCTTGTGGACTCCCGAAAATCTCTATTTACTCCTCAATTTCGAAATTTGTATCAAATTTCTAGGGGCTTTTGAAGATTACGAGAATTTTGAAGAATTTCTAGGAATATTCAAAGACTTCTGTGATTTCTCAAAATATTCACAGGATTTCTGAGGAATCCTGTGAGAATTTCTAATTTCGAATAATTCACATATCCAACGCTCTGAGCTTTTGAGGCCAAATACAGGGTGGTCCAGGTTATAGTAGCAATAATTCATCATTCGATGGTTCATCAAAAACTAGGTTGACATGCATAATTTATTTTTCTTACAAAACGCTTCCCGAGGGAGATAGAGCCCTTCAAAGTTCAGTTTTCAAAATCTTTTTCTTGCAATATTTCGCAAGTCATTCAAGCAAGTTCAACAAAATTCAATACAAATGTTTACAAAATAGAAACCTATCACTTGACGTAGATCACTTTTGTCAAAATTGTTCAGTGGCGTAGATACGGAGGAATTGCTCAACTTCTCTCCCCGTATTTTCCACGCCACTGTATATTGTTAGAAAATTGTACTTTCTTTGGATTTTTTGTTCAATTCAGAAGAGGAAGTTACTCATGTAAAATTTTGATTGAAGGCTTTGTTTCCGAGATATTTGGGTTTGAAACTTTGAAAAACGCTTCGAAATCGCGACTTTTGAAGGCCTAAAAGTTAAAATCCAAGAAAACTCATGATCCACTCAACTGGAATAAGTTTTCTAGGTCGTTCAAGTTGATTTACTGCCATTTTCTGCTGA
The DNA here is from genome assembly GCA_949128115.1 of Anaspis maculata. Lineage (NCBI taxonomy): Eukaryota > Metazoa > Arthropoda > Insecta > Coleoptera > Scraptiidae > Anaspis > Anaspis maculata. Next base: position 700,828 of record OX421966.1, read on the forward strand.
GAAACAAGGCGTTTCCAAAAAAAAACAATTTGGACTCTGAAAAGTGGCGATTTCGAGATGTTTCCCAAAGTTTGAAACTTAACAAATATCTCAAAAATCAAAACTCTGAATTCCAAAATTTCCCAAGAGTATCTTTTTTCTCTGAATTGAACAAGAAATTCGAAAAACGTATAGTTTTACAAAAATGTTCACTGGCTAGAGAATAGGGCGTGAGAAGTAAAACAACTTCCCCGTATCTACGCCACTGGACAATTTTGACAAAAGCTATCTAAGTCAGGTGATGGGTATTTATTTTGTGAGTATTTGTACAGAATTTGATAGAAATTGCTTTGATGACTTGAGAGTTATTGCAAAAAGAAGATTTCGAAAAATTAACTCTGAAAGGCTTTATCTCTCTTAGGAAGCGTTTTAGAAAGAAAATAAATTACGCATGTCGACCTAGTTTTCAATGGACTATCGAATGGTGAGTTATTGCCACTATAACCTGGACCATCCTGTATACAGTGTGTCCCAAAATTATTGCAACAAAATTTACAGAGAGGTAGACAATTTAAAAATAATAGGGGGACTTAGTTAGTAAAAATACTCTCGCAAACGTAATAACGGAGATACAGGCCTTCAAAGGTGGTTTTTAAAACAGTTTTTTTGCATAACTTTCGAACCGTTGGACCGATTATATTCCAATTTCAACCAAAGTTTACTGAAAAAAGTCTCTATCGAACAATGATAACGCATTCTATCAAACATTTTTGAGGGCGAAGATAATAAGGGGTACCTTTCCCCTTTTTCCTCTCTTTTTCACCTTCTTGAATATTTTTGAGAATGATTGCAAATTTTGGATCCTACGTTTAATTTAGAGAAAAAAATTACTTCTGCAAAATTTTGATTAAAAGCTTCATTCTTGGAATACTTGGATTTGAAACTTTGGAGAACATCTCGAAAACACCACTTTCAAGGCCTTACAAATTAAACTTCAAGAAAAGTCAGGATTCCTCAACTGAAAAAAGTTTTCTATGTGTCTCAAGTTGATAAACCACCATTTTGCTAAAAAACATGAAGCTTTTCAGGAAAAAAAAATTGGACCCTGAAAAGTGGCGATTTTGAGATGTTTTCCAAAGTTTCAATCACAAGTATCCCAATAATGAAGCGTCGAAAAGAAGCGTCAAAATTTTGCAGGAGTATTTTTTTTTTTTTTTTTTTTTTTTAAATTTAGGTGCTTCAACAGCTATGGTTATTAGCACCGATGGAACTGTGTACAGAACTATATTGTTATTTGTGTTGTTGCATGAGGCTCAGACGTATTAATGTTCCTACCCTAACTGTCGACGATGTAAACAAAAATACAAACAATATACAGGGGCACACGCTTCACGTCATGGGGCCCATCATGGCGACTTTTGAATGACAAACAGAGAAGGCCACGGATGTAGGATATCAGGTAGGTGGTTAAACAAAGGACCGATTCTAGCTAACTGGTGGTCTGGTTCTCATTGACGATGTTATTTTCGTGTGGGGGGGTGGATCAGAGCTGGTGATGCAGTCGGTGCTGGATTGTCTTATATCAGGTGAAATAGGTTGTTTCTTTTCAGTGTCTCCAAAAGTTCCATGACATTTTTCGGTCCCCATAAGATTTCATCGCCTTCATCCACTTGTGGGTAAAGTGTCGTGCACTCGTATAAAATATGATGGGTTGACACCGTGCAGGATTGGCAAGATGGGCAAAGCGGTGGACCGTCTTGGGTGAAAATGTAGCTGTGAGTTAATTTGCTGTGGCCTGTTAGTAGGCGATTAATAACCACCTCCTCCCTACGTGAGAGGTTTAGGTTTTTCTTCAGCTCGATTGGTTCTACTTCCATTTCTATTGTCAGAGATCTAGAATCGGCTTGGTGACTGTGCCATTTGCTTTGGAGTGCAAGGTGGTATAAACTTTTGACGTCGTAATGGGTGTTCAAGATATCAGCAGGGGGATCATGGTCAGATCTTGAGGCCTCTTTGGCAGCCTCGTCGGCTTTTTCATTGAGTGGAATTCCAACATGTGCAGGGCACCAAGACAGTACGATGCTTTTGCCATTTGTAATTGCTGTTGAAAAGCTGTTCTGAGCGAGTTGTGCCAGTGGGTTTGAGGTGTATTGTTTTTGGATGCAGTGAACTGAGCTTAGTGAATCGGTACAGATGATAAATTGTCTGTCCGTAGGACTTGATTCGATAAGTTTGGCAGCCTGTAAAATCCCATACAACTCTGCCGAAAACGTACTGTAAGACGGGGGGAGAAAAAATTTCTTAGTTTCGAGTCTGGTCACTAATGCTACTCCAACACCATTGGTGCCTCTGGAGGCATCCGTATATATTGGGATCATGTCTGGGTATTTACTCAGCATTTCCAGGTGGAGATTCTGAAGAATTTCTCTGTTCGTTTCGATCTTGCTTTGAGTGGTCAGGCTTGTATCGAACATAGGCAATGATAGAGTCCAAGGCGGTTTATTGTTTATGGTGCTGTAGCAGTGATTTATGGGGTCAAGGTGGATTGATCTCAAGATGGCGTTGAATTTGTAGTAGACAGGTGGAGCTAGTCTTGGTTTTCGGTGGAATATGTTGCTGTACCTATGAGCAAATACCGAGCTATATGCAAAATTGTCAGGCGATGTGGAAAGTTTAGAAGCATAGGCTAAGATCTTTTTTTCCCTTTGGAGTGTAAGTGTAGGTTGTCCAGTTATTTTTGACAAACATTCAACTGGGCTTGTACGAAAAGCTCCTGATGCCAATCTCATTGCTGAGTTGTGGACGCTATCTAGGATTCTGAGAGTCGACTCACAAGCTGAGGAATATGCTACCGAGCCGTAGTCCATTTTTGATCTGATCAATGCTTTATATACTCGTATAAGTGTAGATTCTTGTGCTCCCCATTGATGGTGGGATATGGTTTTCAACAAATTGAGTCGTTTCAAGCATTCGGTTTTGAGGTGTTTGACGTGAGGTTTCCAGTTGAGTTTTTTATCCCATAAAAGCCCAAGAAATTTCACTTCGTTCACCTGACTGAGCTCGTCGTTGTACAATTTGAGAGGTGGGAGTGTTTCGACAGTAGTTTTTCTTGAAAATAGGATTACTTTGGTTTTTGTTGGGGAGAATTTGAATCCAGAATCTGCAGCCCAATTTTCCATATTAGTAAGAGATTGTTGCAGAAGTTTGTGTATGTTCGCAGTTTTTGTTCCTTTGCACCAAATGATTATGTCATCAGCAAAAAGAGACATTTGTACAGGGAGTTTCACTTTTTTGACAACGTCATTGATAGCGATCAGAAAAAGTGTAACACTGATAACTGATCCCTGGGGTATTCCATTTTCCAGGATGTGTTCATCGGAGAAGCTGTTGTTAACTTTGACCTTGAATGATCTGTTCAAGAGAAAATTTTTTATGAACATGAACATGTTGCCTTGGATGTCCATTTTCAGGAGTTTTTGGAGAATGCCATGCTTCCACGTCGTATCGTATGCTTTTTCTATGTCGAAAAAGATGACTCCTAAATTGTTTTTTGTTGAGAATGCTTCTAGTATTTCTGTTTGGAGTTTGGTTATATTGTCATTTGTCAAACGATGCATCCTGAAGCCGCTTTGGAAAGGAGAGAGGAATTTGTGATGTTCAAGGTACCATGTAAGTCTTTTGTTGACAATTTTTTCCAGGAGCTTGCACATGGACGACGTCAGTGAAATTGGTCTATAACTTGATTTTTCTGTTTTGGGTTTATCTGGTTTAAGTATCGGAATAATGATGGATTTTCTCCATGAGTCTGGGAATTCTTGTTCACACCAAATTTTGTTATAAATATCCAGTAATAGGTGAAGTGATTTTTGTGACAGATTCTTGAGGAAGTCGAAAGGAATGCTGTCAGGTCCTGATGCAGAGTTTTTACATGATTTGAGTGCTTCATTGAGTTCCTGTATCTTAATTGGTTTATTTATATCGCTGCTGTCTAGAAGGTTGACGTTTAGTTCTTCTCGCTCTAACTGTTGTTTTGTTACTAGAAAAGGTGGGTCGTAATTTGAATTGCTGCTTTGGTCATGATACATTGCTGCCAAGGAGTTGGATATGTCTTTGCAAGAGGTTGTGACTTCTCCATTGGCGTCTTTTAAGGCTGTGATTGGTTGAAATGTTCTGCTGCCTTTAATTGCTTTGATCTTGTTCCAGGCTTTTTTTGTGGATGAGGTCAGTGAAAGAGAAGAAACAAATGTTTCCCAGGACTGTTTTTTATTACTTTTTATGATGTATCTGGCTCTTGCTCGAAGCTTTTCATACTCAATCAGATTTTCTATGTTTTTGTGATTTTTATATTTATTAAGTGCCGTTTTATAATCCCTAACAGCCAAACTGCACTCTTGGCTCCACCATGGAACTGGATTGTGTTTACCTTGCACAGCCGTTTTTTTCCCAATTGATAGCTCTGCAGCTTCTACTATGATATCTGTGAATTCGCTTACTGTATGGTTGATGTTTTCCTTAATTGTGAAATGTTTTAGTCCTTCATCGACAGAATTTTGAAATTGTACCCAGTTTGTGTTTTTGTTTTTCCACTTTCCTGGTGGATGCGTCAGTATTTCAGCAGTTGCGCTATTCAAGCTTTGTGTTATTATTGGAAAGTGGTCACTATCATATGAGTCAGGCGATACCTCCCAGGACATAACGGGTCCACTGCGAGCATCACAAAAAGTAAGGTCTATGTTGGTAAAACTACCATGTGCAGCGTCGAGGTGCGTATAATGGCCCGTGTTTAGAAGAAACAAAGATGGATGGTTTGAGATTATGTTTTCAATGACTTTACCCCTAGGACTGGAGGTAGATGATCCCCAAAGGGGGTGGTGTGCATTGAAGTCACCTGTCAGAATGAAAGGAGAAGGAAGTTGTTGTATGAGATGTAAGAACTCGTTTTGGTCAAATGGTGAATTTGGTGAAATGTAAATGTTACATATGTTGACCTTCTTAGGCCATGACACAGATACTGCAATTGCTTCAAATGTTGTCTGCAACGGGATTTGTTCGCTATGGCAACTATTTTTAACTGAAATGGAGACACCTCCGCTCGCAATGAGGTGTGTTTGGCGATTTTTTGAGTAACTGGTGTAGTTGTTGAAATTGAGAGTTTGATCATTCTTCAGGTTGGTTTCTTGGAGACATAAAACTGTAGGGTCATAATCAGAAATTAGGTGTTGTATTCTTGGTAGGCGTGCAAAGTATCCATTGCAATTCCACTGAACTAAACTAGACATTTTAAAAGATTGTTTTTCATCTTTTTTTTTTAATGGAGCTCTGGATCACTTTGATCCATCGAAGATTGGGAAAAATTTGATTCGCAGTCGTCATTTTCAAAAGTTTCGCGTAGTTTGTTACAAATTCTGGTACATCTACCTTTTAAATATCTATTAGTGAGGCATGGGTATATGTCATTGATCATTTCTATGAGGGCATCGGTGTTAGCAGTAAAAGTTGGGCCGATTACCAGCGGGTCGCTTCCGTTGAGACATTGTTCAAGGAATGATAGGAATTCCTCTTGAGTGAGGATGTATTTACCAGGGTTTTCTTGTATAATTTGCTTTATGGGTTCTGTGTTTTCAACTAGCAAATCAGGTATGTTTTCGGTTGAAGACGATTTTCTAATTTTCTTTTGTTTAGGTTTTTTCACACTTTTTGTGGATGGTTTTGGGAATACGAAATCTTTGGTTGGGTCAGTGTCTGGTTGGGGTGAATTTTCTGTAGAGTCGGTATTTAGAGTTGATGCTCCTCTTTTTTTGATGATTTTTCATCCACGATATGAGAGGTACTGGGTGCTTCGGAATCAGATATATCTTGTTCGGGTCGGAGTTGACATTGATCGGCTCGATGGCCCTGCTCTTTACATAAAAAGCAGGTGACTTCTCCGGTGCTTAAAAAGATGCGATATTCTGTGTTATCGTAGGTGACTACAAAAGAGGGTGGCAGCGTCAGATTTTCATCGGGCTTGATAAATAATTGCCTTCTAAAGCTGAGGATGTGCATGTACTCGCTTTCGTTCTCAACGCCGGCTCTAAGATAAGACATATTTGAGACTGGTTCGCATCCTATATTTTTTAGTGAATCTTCCAGAAATGGCATCGGGATGGATGGACAGACATTTGACAAAATGAGTCTCTTGGCTGGTGTTATGAGCCGACGTATTGATACCTCGTTGCCGTTAATTTGGATTTTGTTGAGATTTGTTACTTGATCAACGAACTGGGCGGTTGATAGATACATACAGATGCGATTTCTTGAAATGCGGGATGCAAAAGTAATGTTCTTTGGGCCAATAATATTACCAATTGGTTTGAGGTATTCGATTAATTTTAGGTTATCAATCACGTCAATAACTATGGCAAGTTCCTTTTGAGGAGACTGTAGAGTTTTTGCAACTTTGGCATACGATACAGTATTGTTGCCGTTAGTGGTGTTGTTGGGTTGAGATGACATTGTTTGGGATTCTTTGGTTTGTTTAGGGTTGATTTTGTATTATAAATAGATTCATTGCAAAATGAATTTAAGTAAATAGGCAGGTTATCGACCCGCTGCGAATTTAATCACTGCGGGAAGAAATGCGGTGATTTTTTGCTCTGCTGATAAGCCCGTATAGGTGTTCGAATCGCTTATTTACGCTTGAAATATGTAGGTATATAATTAATGATACTACTTATTCCTTCTGGAGCTAAGGGTCCAAAGCTGGGGTGACCAGTCCGGGAGTCCTTAGAGATGGTCCAGGTTGTAAAACAGCGGAAAGAAACAGCGCACTTATCGTCGATTTCACCGATTTTTAACACCACGTTATAATTCCGTGCGGACACACCGGTGGATCTATGCGGAATCCGAGTAATTTTTCTCTCTAAATTGAACGTAGAACCCGAAAACTGGAACAATTTCCAAAATTATTCAGAGGGGTGAAAAATAGGGGAAAAAAGGGGAAGGCACCCCTTCGCCCCTGGAAATTTTTGATGAAATGCGTTATTATTCTTCAATAGAGACCTATCTTAGTGAACATTGGTTCAAATTCAAATGAAATCGGTTCAATGGTTCAAAAGTTATGCAAAAAAAACTGATTTCAAAAACCAACTTTTGAGGCCTATATCTCCGCTATAACGTTTGCGAAGGTATTTTCATTGAGGATTACAAAATTCACAGGGAGATAGACAATTGAAAAATGAGGGAACCTGATCGAAAAAAATACTCTCGCAAACGTGATAACGGAGATACAGGCCTTCAAAGCTGGTTTTTTGAAACAGTTTTTTTCGCAAAACTTTTGAACCGTTGAGCCGAATTTATCCAAATTAGAACCAAAGTTCACAAAAATACGTCTCTATTGCACAATGATAACGCATTTCATCAAACATCCTCAGAGGCGAAAATAATAGGGGGTACCTTCCCTCTTTTCCCCCTCTTCTCCACCCTTCTGAATATTTTTTAGAAACATTGCAATTTTTGAATTCTGCGTTCAATTTAAGAAAAAAGTTTTTCCTGCAAAATTCTGATTGAAAGCTTCATTTTCAATATAATTATTCAGGTTTGAAACTCCGGAGAACATCTCGACAACACCACTTTCAATGCCTTAAAAGTTAAAATTCAAGAGAACTTGAGATTCCTTGACTGAGATAAGTTTTCTAGGTGTTTCAAGTTGATGAACTACCATTTTTGCTGGAAAACATAGAGCTTTTTAGAAAAAAAAAAAATTGGGCTCTGAAAAGTGGCGATTTTGAGATGTTTTCCAAAGTTTCAAATCCAAATATCTTGGAAATGAAGCCTCTAATCAAAATTTTGCAAGAGTAACTTTTTTATTTACATTGGACGCAGAACCTGAAAACTGGAACCATTTGTGAAATTTGGATGTAGAAGGGCTCCATAAACTTGAAGTGGAATAGGTTGTTGTATGAAATTATTCAGGGGGGTGAAAAATAGGGGAAAAAGGGGGAAGGTAATCGGCTTGATGGTTCAAAAGCTATACAAAAAAAACTTTCTAGAAAACTAACTTTAAAGGCCTGTACCTTCGTTATTACGTTTGAGAGAGTATTTTCATCAAGGAAGTCTTCTTATTTTTCAATTGCTCACCTCCCTGTAAATTTTGTCGCATTATTTTGGAACACCCTGTACAGTCTTTCTTAATGAAAATACTGTCGCAAACGTAATAACGGAGATATAGGCCTTCAAATTTGTTTTTTGAAAACAGTTTTTTTTGCATAACTCTTGAACCGTTGAGCCGATTTTATTCAAATTTGAACAAAAAATTACTGAACTAGGTCTCTATAGAACAATGATAACGCGTTCTCTCCAATATTACCAGGGGCGAAGATAATAGGGGGTACCTTCCCCCTTTCTCCCCCTCTTTTTCAGCTTCTTAAGAAATTGTTGCTGCAATTTTTGAATTCTACGTTCAATTGAGAGAAAAAAATTATTCTTGCAAAATTTTGATTTAAGGCTCCATTTTTGAGATATTTGTGATTGAAAATTTGGAAAATAACTCAAAATCGCCACTTTCCAGGGCCCAATTTTTTTTTCTGGAAAGCTCCATGTTTTTCAGCGAAAATGATAGTTCATTGACTTGAAACACACTTATTTCAGTTGGGGAATCTTGAGTTTTCTCGAATTTTGATTTTCAATGCCTTGAAAGTGGTGTTTTCGAGGTGTTCCCCGGAGTTTCAAACCCAAATATCTCAAAAAAGAAGCCTTGAATCAAAATTTTGCATGAGTAACTTTTTTCTCTCAATTGAACGAGAAATTCAAAAATTGCAATCATTTCTGAAAATATTCAGGAATCAGCATTCTGACAAAGAAAGCTTGTAGACAAGTTTCCGCCTCAACAAACTCAGAAACTCAATTTTTCAGCTGCTATAGACTTGATGAATTCAACAAAATTTTCACTTCCGAGCTGATGAACTCGGTGGAATTCTCATTCTAAAATTGATAGATCCAGCAAAGTTCTCGCTACGAAGCTAATAACTTAGATAGATCTCTCACGATAAGGTTGACGAATTTCGCCAAACTCCAACGACCAAGTTGATTATTTCTCGTTGACCTCAATATAACCTTGTTGAATGCACAATTAGGCGCGGGCAGCTAACTGTCAAAGATAGGCAACCAGTGTGTTTGGTGGACCAACAAATGAAATTTAGCATTGTGCAGCATAGCAAGCGAATGCCTTTCTTGCGTTTTCTCACCAGAAGAGCGATGTCAGGACAAAAGGGCACTATTTTTGTATACTCTAGGATCTTACGCAGATAATTCCGAAAAAAGAAAACAAGCCGAAAGCATCCTTTTTACGTATTCCATTGAAAAAGACCAATGTGATGTCTACACCACCCCAAAATGTTACCCATGATTTTTGCAAAACCCAAGAAGGACCTGAGTGTTGAAATGTAAGCAACGTTAGCTCTTTCCTGGTGAAAATTTTATAAAAATTTTTGTGTGGGAGCTATGGGTGGCATCGAACATCAATGACATAATGCTTGGTTCATCATCTATCCAGTTTATTTTGTGGAACCATCTCAAGTTATCGTTTTTTCAGGCAAGTCAAGCAAACTACAAGCCAACTTGGAAGTTGTGGGCTTGAGCACCATACAGTTTTCCAAGGATCGAACGCCTGTATACTATAGACACCCAACTTTACGGACTCACTTCGGACTCCGAGTCTGACTCCTTACTCCACAATCTCTGAACCACAATTGTGCTATTTTAACACCGCCCCACCGCAGCTCAAGTTTGCTCTTCTCTTGGAGTTTAACATAAAGTGGGTGAAAATAGATAAATAGAACTATCAAGTGTGAGAGATATGACTGCTATGAGTGGAACCTCATATCAAAGGTATGTCTGGAAAACTAATCAGACTTTTGACAAAGAAAAATATCAAAATTTCAACATATAAAAAAAATCTATTCATAGGTATCATTCTCAGCTTAAAGACACATTGCCATCTGAAGAGAAATCCAATCTTATTTATAAAATAATTTGCTTCAACTGCAACGGTTGCTTTACTGGCCGAACATAACAAAAATTTAAAAACAGAGTTAATAACCATAAGTACGATTGTAGGTCTAGTCACATCTTCACTGATAAAGGAGAAACAGCATCAGTTCAACAAAGCAATTCTCTAGGTCGCAATTTCAATTTCGACAATGTGAAAATTTTATATTTCGAAAACAAACTCTCTAAAAGATCAATTCCATGAATGATTTTTATTAAAAAATTCACCAGTAGTTTAAATTTCAGAACAGATACCCATAACCTCAGTAACATGTATTTAGACCTCATCAATAAGACAAAATTTCAATCAGTTACACAACATACCGTCCGTTTTTTATTTTAGGCCCCAGCCCGTAGCATCTTTATGATGGGTTTCACACCCAATATGTTATATATTTTTGAAATCACAAAAACAAGATCTTTCGACTGATGATATGTCAAATTATTTTTGACAGATGTCATTTTTTGACAAATGACAGAATATTACTTGTGATACATCATTTTAAGGCCCATGAAATTCTGAGGAGAACCGTGTTTTTATTTTTGTCATAGGGTGTCTTTTACAGCTTCTAGGGGTCTTTCAATAGGAAAAAAATGTTGAATTTCAAAAATACATTATAAGTAAATAGGTAAAGCAGATACCCATTTTTAATGTAAACTAATGATAATAATGAATAATTGATCACAATGAAACAAAAAATGTCCTTAAGAAGTTGCTCGAATGACCGCCTCCTTGTTCCTTGAATGAAAGATTCGACGATCAGTGAATTGGAACTACCACCGGTCCAACGCGATGACATCCGAGCTTACCAGAAATGACCCCCCTCTAGTTTTTATGAGCCTACCCGAAAGATAAGGTGTTTATAAAGTTTCCCAATAATTTGGACAATTCAAAAATCAGATCATCACCATTAGTTCATTTTGAAAATACCTATTACTTATTGAGTGGCTATTTCTGGAATTGACATTTTTTCCCATTGAAAGACCCCTAGAAGCTGTAAAAGACATCCTACTCTAGAAATGAAAACACAGTTCTCCTAAGAATTTTAAGGGCTTTAAAATGGTGTGTCACAAGTACTATTCTGTCAATTGTCAAAAAATGACATCTGTCAAAAATAATTTGACATATCATCAGTCGAAAGATCTTGTTTTCCTGATTTCAAAAATATATAATATATCGGGTGTGAAATTCATAATAAAGATGCTACGGGCTGGGGCCTAAAATAAAAAACGGACGGTATAGACCACTTATACCGTCCGTTTTTTTTTTTAGGCCCCAGCCCGTAGCATCTTTATTATGGGTCTCACACCCAATATATTATATATTTTTGAAATCACAAAAACAAGATCTTCCGACTGATGATATGTCAAGTTATTTTTGACAGATGTCATTTTTTGACAAATGACGGAATATCACTTGTGACACATCATTTTAAAGCCCATAAAATTCTTAGAAGAACTGTGTTTTTATTTTTGTAATAGGGTGTCTTTTACAGCTTCTAAGGGTCTTTCAATAGGAAAAAAATGTTGAATTTCAAAAATACATAATAAGTAAATAGGTAAAGCAGGTACCTATTTTTAATGTAAACTAATGATAATGATGATTAATTAATCATAATGGATCAAAAAATGTCCTAAAGAAGTTGCCCCAATGACCGTCTCCTTGTTCCTTGAATGAAAGATTCGACGATCAGTGAATTGGAACTCCACCGGCCCAACGCGATGACATCCGAGCTTGCCAGAAATGACCCCCCTCGAGTTTTTATGAGCCTACCCGAAAGATAAGGTGTTTATAAAGTTTCCCAATAATTTGGACAATTTAAAAATCAGATCATCACCATTAGTTAATTTTAAAAATACCTATTACTTATTGAGTGGCTATTTCTGAAATTGACATTTTTTCCTATTGAAAGTCCCCTAGAAGCTGTAAAAGACACCCTATTTTAAAAATAAAAACACAGTTCTCCTAAGAATTTATTAGGCTTTAAAATGATGTATCACAAGTACTATTCTGTCATTTGTCAAAAAATGACATCTGTCAAAAATAATTTGACATATCATCAATAGAAAGATCTTGTTTTTCTGATTTCAAAAATATATAATATATTGGGTGTGAAATCCATAATAAAGATGCTACGGGCTGGGGCCTAAAATAAAAAACGGACGGTATATCTTTTAACATTTACATAGGTACACCTCTGGAATACCACACATACCATTGATATTTTACTGATTATTGTACAGCTGGTTGTTATATTCTAATTATTTTTGACAATTCAAATCAATCAAAATTTTTCTATTCCATAAAATGTCATTTTCTCGCCTTTTGAATCAAAATTTTCATAAAATAACAACCATCGCCAACTGTAAGTTCTTGTATTATTATATTTTATTTATTACTTCAATATACGTTACTTCTAGCACCCGAGGAAGCCCCAAATTAGGGGCGAAACGTTTTGCGTTAACAGAGGAAAAATTTTCACTCACTGTCCTCAAACCCTCAAAATTTGTCGATCTACAGGGTGATTCATGAGTGACCTTACATAGGCTAATGGGAGATAGAGGACTCCAAGGCAAGTCAGGGTTCACTGAAGAAATTTTATTCTCTCCAATGGTTACGAATATACAGGATGTTTTGTGTTTCGTATGAAACTTTGATAGGCGATATTTCTGAAATGGCCAAAGGTATTTTGTTGAAATCTACCAGTAATATTTCTCTGTTGAAACTCTTTCCGAAGCCAAAGGTGTCTTACTTGCTTTATCAAAAAGTACATTTCCTGACCGCTTTTCTGAAAAACTGCCATCGGATTCAAAAAGCTAAGGAAAAATGCTTTAAGAATCACAGTTCAACTTAGATGGCACCCCTAAATCGTTTCGACAATAAAATTGAAAGTAAAATTTGTGGGTGAGTTCCCATTTTCGACCGGACATAATCGTCTTATTGTTTGATTGAATTCATTGAAATTAATTTTTTGGCTTGGCTTTGTTGGATAGAAGGGCTTGGTTGAGAGAAAAATTCCAGAGCTGACCTTTTTTTTTTCATGACGAAATCGAGAGTGAAACCAAAACTAGACTCGATTTGGTCGTCAAAAAAAAATCTTTGGCTATGGAATTTTCTCCACTACCAAGCCCTTCTGTTCCATAAAGACAAGCCAGAAAATGAATTTTAATGAATTCAATCAAACAATGAGTCGATTATGTCCGGTCAAAAATGGAAACTTACCTACAAATATTACTTTCAATTTTTTTGTCCATCCAATCCAAATTGAAGAGTGATTCTTGAAGCATTTTTCTTTAGCTTTTCGAATCCGATAGCAGTTTTTTGAAAAAGTGGTCAGAAAATGTATATTTTGATCAAATTAAAAGGGGGCACATTTTTCCAATCCCAGCTCTGAATTTTGACTTAGGTACCCAGTATGGATTCAGGGTAAGTTCCAATAAAGAAATATTACTGGTGAATTTCAAGAAAATATCTCCAGCTGTTTCAGAAATATCAAAGTTCCATACCAAACACACAAAACACCCTTTATCTTCGTAACCAATGGAGAAAACGAAATTTCTTCAGTGGACTCTGACCCGCCTCGAAGTCCTCTATCTCCCATTTGCCTATGTGAGGTCACTCATGAATCACCCTGTGTAATATCCAATAGGACAAAAATACAAACGAATAACAAAATTTAGGTCTTGTACTTCAAGGCATTGCTCTCGCAGCAAGACCTACCCATCTCATCATTTTATTTTTGCTAGTAAGGTTTCGTAATGAAGTTTTTCGGAAAGAGATCCGAGAATCGCTGGAATGCAAAAGGAGTTTTAAAGAAGCTGGGGAGCAGGTACGTATGGAGCAAAAAGCAGCTTCAGAGTTACACGTCGTAATTTTGAAACTACTTTTTGGAAAATCAAGAAGAAGAATAGAAGGATTTCGACTAGATCAATACTAGATACTATTTCCGTGCTTTGTGTCGCTGATGAACGATAAGTTATAGATAATATTTCATTTTGCAGTGTTTCAAAATTATTCCAAGTAAGTGGCTATTGCTTTTATATGTAGGTACAAAAAAACAAAAATAAATTATCAATAAAATGAAGTTCTTATCGATTTCTCTGTACCCATTAGCTAGGTATTATAAAAAGTGCAGTTTTTCGTTGGAGCACCGAACAGAAGAAGTCCGTTATCAGAAGTGAGACCAAAAAAAAAAAAAATGTCCGAGAAGAGCCAGGAGAAGAGCAAAATCGAAGTCAAAGACCTGGAATTCGAAGCAGTGGTCGACTCGACCCAAGAAAACCTGACCATCACAACCTACAGATCGAAGCACAGCTACTTCAAGTCCATCCGGTTCTTTTGCGTGAAATGGCCGAAAGCCAACCGCGTGAAGGCCGCCAAGCTCGGAGTCTGCAGGAGAGCGAAGCCCGCGGCGGACCCGAAAGAACTCCCCGACGAAGAAAGTGAACGCACCTGGCTCTGGAACTTGGGTAAGTCCATCATATTCGATATTTTCAGCTCCTGATGGGCACAAAACTAAGACATTTTTTTCCACGACAGAAACCAAACAACTGGAAGACAGCAGAGATGGCCCTCCGTACAAGCCGTTTCCGGCGGGAGATCCGGATTTTGAAGTGCCGGAGCTGTTCTACATGATCCTGGACATGGACAGGGGAACTTTGAATTTCGCCATGCCGGAAAAGAAGGATTTGGGAGTGGCTTTCGACAAGCTGGACGGGAATTTGCTGTTCATCACTTATGTGGAAATTGGTGCCGGAGACGAGGCTGGAAAACTACCAGCCAAAGCCAGCCAAGTGATTGGTAGGAGACAAAGCGGCGAAAAGTAATTTCTGTGATGAGTTTTCCAGCATAAAGAGACGTTATTTTGTTTGTGGGTTATACCGCGTGGAAGTGATGTTTGTGAAAAATGTGCTTGGGTACATAGTTTTAATACCTAGTAAATAAATTTCTACTTACCTTGTATTCTGGCTATTCTTACCTACCCACTTACCTAATTCTCTGATTGGCTTCAGGCTGTACTCAATTATAAGTACCCAGGTAAGTTCTTGAAATACCTTCTGGCCCGAGTTCTGGCCCGACAAACAAAAAATTTCAAAGATTTCTAGGAATTACAACAGAGTTTCTATAGATTTTTGAACATCTGTATAGTATTCCAAGAATACTGAAAATTTCGAAGGAGTTTCAAAAGGTTCTATAAGATTTTCAATGAATCCCTTGATATCCCTACAGTTCCTAGGGATTACAAGAAGGCCTCTAAGAAGTTCTCAATGATTTTTGAGAACTTATGAGCGGTTCTGAAGATTTCATGGAATTATCTAAATAGCTGCACTATAATCTTGAGAGATTTTGCTAGACTCGACTGGATTTTCATAAATTCAGCTGAATACCTGCCATGGAATTGATGAACTCAGCGGAATTCCCGCTGTGAAGTTGATAAATTGGGATAATAGCTTCAAGGATTCGATGCATTTATAGTTATTTTCTCTACATTACATTATTGATGACTTAAGGGTTTGATTATCTGGTGAGTTCCCAACTATAGAGTTGATGAATCTAGCACAGCTCTCGCTATGAAATAATAAGCTTGAATACAGTCTCTTTACAAAATTCATGGAATTCGAGGAATCTTTGTTACGAGATTGATGAGTCTGGCGAGCTTGATGCTACAAAGTTGATGACTCCAGCGGAATTTTCGCTTCAAAACTAATGAATTCAGCAACATGTTTCATGAAAAGCTGATGAATTCATGGAAAGTTGTGCTGCCAATCTGATGACTTGGCTAAAATATTCTCTTCACGAAGTTGACAAATTTGACAAAAATTTCTCATAGACAAGTTGATCGACATATCAAGTTTTTTGCTGTAAAGTGAGGAGTTCAAAAGAGTTACTGCTCACAAAGGAGATGAATTTAGGGGAATTTTTGGTGAGAGCTTTGTGATTTCAGTGAAGTAGTTCACTCCACGAAATTCAAGAATTTTGCACAATTTCCTTTCGAATTTATAACAGGAAGACTTCCCCATCAAAATGATGATAACCTGAGCAAAGTTCCAACCATGAAATTGACGACTTCCCTAGAATTCTCACTATGCTGTTGATGACTTTAGCGTGGGTCTCGCCAGAGAATTGAATGGATCATCGATCATTGGGTGGGATTCTTATTCCATAGTTGATGAATTCAGTACGATTTTTGCCATAAAGTTATAAACTCGAAGAAAGTCAAGCCCCTGAGTTGAAGTTGATCAGTGATGAATGATGGACCTTTTCTTCATAGAGCTTGCATTTTTAGACTTTTGCACGCCTAAGACTGAATGTACCCGTCCCGTATTCGCTAATTCTGGAGCTTCGAATGTATCCTACTTCTCTGTGTTGGATCACACGCAAACGCAAATTGGATTCCACTCCAAAGTTAATAAATCCAACACAACTTCTGATGGAATCACCAAAATTCTCACTACCAATTAGAAGACTTCCGTAAAATTCTCACGTGATTGATGAACTTAACATAATATTTAGTTCTCACCATCCAATTGATGAATTCAGCACGATTCTCGCTCAAAATGGTGGATTTGGACAATATTTTGCTATAAAGTTCACTCCAGCGGAATCTTTATTATAAATGAATGAAATGATGTATCTAGAAAATAGTCCAGTCGATATCCATAATGGAAAATAGGGGGGAAGCTGGAAAGTATTCCTAAGTTCATGGAACTTTGACAGGTTGTTTGGGGGTACTCTAGAATGTCTATCCTAAGTTTTCGACCTCGAGGACCCTGTGCTAACTAGGGGGAGTGGCAAAGACCTCAAGATTTCCGGACTTTTTTCAGTTTTTTGCTCATATCTAGTAAATTGAGCATATTTCGTGAACCATAGTGTCACAAAGTTGTGGAGCATCAAGTTTGCTGAAATTTGATTGGTGAAACGAAATTCCTGACCCAATATCAACCGAGATACAGCTGATCAAATTTAGACAAAGTTTCTCCAAATATAAAAAAAAAACGAAAAACGGAGATTTTGGCCTGAGTGTGTGTCAAGTCTTCACAGTCAAGTGAAGCCACATTTCAGGTAGTCTGCCAAAACTACGTGAATTACGGATCGGCGGGAATCTAGTTGTTGAATTTTTGAATTCATTAGAAATCTCACTACAAGTTGATGAATCTGACACAATCCTTGAAATTCTCTTTGCTATGAAGTTGAACAATTGATGATTATCCTCGGACTGATAATTTGAATGATATGGCAATACTCTCACAATGAAGGTGATGAACCCAGTACAATTCTCGCTTTGTGTGATGAATTTGAAAGAGGTCTCGTCTCAAAGTTAGTTGATAGTCCCAGCAAAACTCTCGATATGGAACTCTAGAGTTTATTAGGATCCTTACTACAAAATTGATGAATTTGACACAATCCCTGGAGATTTTTCTGCTCCAGAGTTGAATAATTGATGGAAATCCCCACACAGATAATTTAAATAATATGGCAATACTTCCACTTTGAAGTTGATGAAATTAGCACAATTGATTATCGCTGTTATGTGACAATTTGGAGGAGGTCTCGCTACATATAGTTGATCACTCCAGCAAAATTCTTGATATGAATTTTTTTTCAATTTATTGGATTTCTCACTACAGAGTTGATATATTTGATACAATCTTTGGAATTTATAGGTTGGAGGAAAGTTTCACCATGTAACTGATGACAAGTTTCAACTGCAGAATTCAAGAACAAAGCCCAATTTGATTAG
Organism: Anaspis maculata; assembly: GCA_949128115.1. NCBI lineage: Eukaryota > Metazoa > Arthropoda > Insecta > Coleoptera > Scraptiidae > Anaspis > Anaspis maculata. The sequence continues at coordinate 718,575 of OX421966.1, forward strand.
TGTTGCTGTAAATTCCATCAATCCAGCCTCTTTTCTTTATTTTGAATGATTTTCGCAAAAGTCTCACGTGGCTGATAAGTTCATTCCAATTATTGCTCAGTAGTTGATTATCAAAGCACAATTTTTTATTACAAAGTTGATGAATGAGGCACAATTATAGCTATGAAGTGATGAGTTTGTAGCGAGTATTGCTGGAAAAGTTGTTGATTTGAGCGAAATTCCCACTACAAAGATATTGAATTCAGCTGAATTTCAGCCATAAAGTTGGTGGATCTGACTGTTTTCACTATGGAATCAATAAATTCCAAGGAATCGTCACTCTAAACTTGATGACTCCGACGATAGTAGAACTGATGATATGAATTTGATGGATTGGTCAAGATTTTCACTGGAAAAACTGTTCTTCCTGGAGTCTCCACTACAAAGGTTGATGAATTTGGACGAAACTCCGCTATAAACTCACTCCACTTGAGCAAAATTTCACCCAGGGAATAGATGTTTGCAGTGCAATTCTCACTTCGAAATTGAATAATCCAGGGCAGCTCTTGCTATAAAATTGAGGAATTCAACCAAATGTTCACTATTGACTTGATGATTTTTGTGAAACTTTCACTATGTGGTTGGTGGATTCAACAAAGTTTGCACTCACGTTATTGTAGATAAGTTTAGCATACCTACATTCAGCTACTGATTTGAATAGTTTGTAGAAATTCTTGCTGGAGAGTTTGTTGATAAATTCAACTAGTGACCACTTTGAAGTGATGAATTCGAAGTGAATCTTGCAACAAAGTTGATCAATTGAGCGGAATATGCATCATGAATACCTATAATGAATTCAGCACAGTGCTAGCAATAAAGTTGATAAATTTTGGAGAATTCTCGCAACAGATTAACTGGCTGTGTTTGTAATGACCATCACAACAAAGTTGATGAATTGGGCACAATTATCACTCAAGTACAAATTGATAGATTCGAAGGGAATTCTTTCACCAAATTATGCTACAAGCGGAATTCTTATTCAAAAATGATGAATTTAGAAGGGCTGGAAGTTCATCGGTCATTTTGAGTACGACGAATTTTGAACATCTTTGCTTTTGGGTTGATGTATTCAGGGAGGGTTGCGCTATGAGTTTGGGAGATTTGGCAGCACTTGACTGAGGATACATAAATTGAGCTGAAAACATGCTATAGAATCAATGAATTCAGGAATGAATGGACAAATGAGTTCGGCACTTTTTTCAACTTCATCCATATCGCTATCGAATGATGAATTAGGAGGAGATTTTGCTACAAAGTTGATGAATTGAGCAGGAAATATAGCATGGAATACATGAATTTTAGCCGAGATTCCAGCAATGAAGTCACAAACAACGTTTGATGTTAAGCTGTCAGTTCAAGCTGGAAAAAACGTTGGAGAACAAACGTCAAGCTTTTATCCGATGAACACGTTTTTTAACCGGTTATTCGACTCACTCGTACCAGCTGGGTTTGGAATATTATAACCTGGAATATTATAACCTGGAACATGCCAAAAAGTTTCGCTCCCTCAAGGGGATTTCAATTGAGTGCATCAACGCCGAGAATAAAACGGAGCTTTGCCGTCAAGTCAACCGGCCCGTTATAATCCTGATTATTATTATTAATTTTGGATCAAAGTTACACGGAGGTGGCGATGGCCCGTGCAGTGCTAAAACTCTTAAACAAATTACAGAAGTTTAACTGCGTGCTAATTCGCAGCTTTGAAACCGGGGCGAAGCCGGGGCGAGAGCGTCGGGGTAATTGTATTGAAGCGAGCTTTTGAAACGGCTGGAAATTCTAGTTTTGTGTCTGAATGGAGAGCAAACAGGGCATGCGGAAAAATGAAAAATCTGGGCTGGAGCGTCGGCGGCAGGGAGCAGGGAAATCGTTCGCTGTACTTGGAGGAGGAAAGGAAACGAAGCGCGTTTAAATTGTTGATGAAACGTGCGAATAACGTTCTTTTCCATGAATCGTCAGAGGGCGGGAAGGGGGGGGACGTTTTTCAGGAACGGTTGATTGTTTCCTTTTAATTTGAGGCGAATTTATTTCTTTGAATTCGATGCTGTGTACACATCACTTGGTGAACGCGTTCCCACTTCCCAGCCAATTCAAATATTTTTTCTTGCTTTGCTAATGAATATTTCTGTTTTTTATTTCCTGTCCATGATACCCTCCTGACAAAAAATACTCAGTTTGAATGGAAATTACTCTCCGGAATCCTTGGACAGCTGGATTGGCTTATGGGATTGCCCATGAATCCACTGTGAGAATATCACTGACTTTAACTTAAGGAATGATTCTCACGCAATTTCTCAGAACAGTGAACGCGGTATCATTTTTGAAATATTCGAATTGGTAGCAGTATCTTTGATTTGCTAAGGCTGGTCTTAGAAAATTATTCCGGCGATTTCTCGCAGGAATTCTCTTGGAATATTCCACCACCTTTTATGGAAAATGAGTGATCACACGCAATTTCTGGGGAGAATATTTAAGAACATTCGAGATCATCCGAGGATTTCTCGTGGAATTCTCCACGAAGTTGCGTTGATTTGTCACAATTTGCCCAAGTAGAGAAGTGAAGATTCTCAAAAGTGCCATTTTTGAGTATTTGAAACCACATTCAGCGTTTTCTATAGTTTTTTCAGACTTTTCGGTTTCTGAGACCTCGTATGAAGCTACTAATGATTTTTTGTTCTTCACGACGTTCTAGGAAATATATCATGTACACTTTCCGAGATCCGGATTGCGCAAAATTTTAGGTATTTTCGACCACTTTAATGTAAACATGACACCACAACGTTCTTGCAAACTAGTTCTCACGTCATTACTCTTCAAAATGCTTGCCAAATGATTTTCAAGATAGATATTTGGAATTTTGCGAACAGTGCTTCTTTTGCAATGTCGAAGCTTTTTGCAAATGGATTTCTGGGACTTCTTGCACTACTTTACTCAGAGCTCAACAGTTTATGATGCTTTCGGAAGAAGTTCTCACGTGATTTCTCAGGAGAGTGTCGGTTGAGAGAATTTCAGAACATAATTGGAAGAAGTATCTACGTGGTTTCTGAAGAAAGTATATTGAAAATTATAATAATATGCAAATGCTCAGCCTTTTCAACTGGTGCGTTCGTTTGCTTTCTGAAACTTCTCGCAAAAGACTTTCTGGAGTTTGTCACGAGTTCACTGTGGACGATATCACTACTCTCTCATCATGGTTCTCACGTTATTTTTCAACAGAATATCCACGAGAAAGATTTTTTAATTAGTGTTTTCTTTGACGTGTTAGAGCTTTCGCGAGAAATGATTCCCAGACTTTCCCGTACAAGATCACTGAGAACTCATGAGTCAGGACTGTGTCGAAAAGTAGATCTCAGGTGCTTCTCTATTAAACCATATTTTTCAGGATGCTTGAGTTCTTCTCTTCACAACGAACTTGCATGTTTCCTGGAACTTGACTGACTCTGATGAAGGTCAAAGGGGAATCTGCGAGAAATCCAGTGGCAAAAGCTGAGATCTTTTGTGAAACTTTGAAGACAATCAATGTGAGCTAGTACTTTATACAAGTACTCGATGTACTAAATATACTGGGAAGTGTTCTGGGAAGCCGCAGGAGCATTCCGAAAATTTCCGACAAACTTTGGAGAAGCTCAACAGCAACTGCGCGCAATTCAGACAAGAAAGAATCTCTTATGTACCTACAAATTAGACAACATTGAGGGTAGCTGAATATTTTTGGAGGAGTTCTTGGGAGTTTAAAAAAATTCTGGATAAACCAAGCACCAAACGTGACACCTAAGAAAGTCATCAGGAGAATTGGGAGTGATTCATTAGCGAAAAATGGAGGACTTGGATTTTTTATATCGTTAAATTGAACTACGTATAAGTAGATTATTGATAATTTTTGCGGGATTCCCAGAAAACAATAAAATCTGTCTCATGAGATTTTTGGAGAATTTCTAGAGATTTGTGGAGATTTCCACAGGATAACCGGAGTAATTTACGGAATTCCTGAGAATGCCTGTGATAATTTCGAGGGATTGCTGTACATGCCTCAATGACCTCTTAAAATTCCCGATGATTCGTTTTGGGATTTTAGAGGTTTTGAATTCTCATATATCGAGTTTGTGAGGATTCCTGGAGATCCCTACAAAATTTCCAGGTACTCCCAGCGATTTTCACAGGGTCCACCAGAGATTTCTGGGGATTTTTGGAAATGTCTATAGAGTTCTGAGATTGAAGATATGTATGTAACTCCTATTGTGCACAAGATTTCCACAGACAGACTGAAGATTTGCATGAAGTTTTACAGGTTTCCAATATTTCCATGGAAATTCCAAAGACTTCTCAAAATCTCTGAAAATTTCTACAAGATTTTTGAGAATTGCAGGGAGTTTTAGGAAGTTCTAAAATTTTCAAGATATTCTTGGATTTTTCATATATTCACAATCTATCACAAACCTCTGAATCTGTAATAGTAATTCTTGAAAAAAAAAATGGAGGACTTGGATTTGTTATCGTTTATATATACTTTTTATTCAAAATAAATAAACGCTTTCCTACATTTTATGTAGGCTGCCTTCTGACAAAGGATACAAAGTCAATAAAATGATCTTCATGTAATTAATAGTTGAATACAATTGAACATAAATAAATCGGGAGTATAGATGATGTCTCAAAATTCTCATCGATCCTTTCAATGCCAACATTGCAGTTTCTTTTGCCCATTTTCTATTGATTTCGAAAAAATCACAAACAGAAGTTATACAAAAGTTTGGAGTAGTTCCACGAGCACCAATAAATAATTCTTTCACAAAAATTTGGTCTAGATTGAATTTTTCTTCAAAGTAATCTCTTGTGGGGTCATAGATCGAACACTTTTCTCGGTGTACTTTCTTTGGTTGGTTCTCACTAATCTCGAATTGAGCTATAGGTGAATCAATAATAATTTTTGCAGGATTTCTAGAAAACAATAAAATCTGTATCACACCTCCAGGGATTCCTAAAGATTCTCATGAGATTCCAGTAGATCTTCCAGAGATTTGTGGAGATAAACACAGGGAAACTGAAGTAGTTCACGGAATTCCTGAGAATTCCTGTAATAATTCCTAGGCATTGCTGTACATGCATCAAGGATCTCTGGAAACACCTGAAGATTCGTTTTGGAATTTCAGAGGTTTCTGAATTCTCATTGATCGAATTTGCGAGGATATCTGGAGATCCCTACAAAATTTCTGGGTACTTCCAGCGATTTTTACAAGGTCCACCAGAGACTTCTGTGGATTTTTGGAAATGTTTATAGAGTTCTGAGAGCAACCCTGCCTGCCTATCTGTCCCCTTCTTTCCACGTAGATATTTTTCCTCTAGCTTTTCCGCGGTGGCTTTCCCCGATTGTGGTGTTTTGAGGAAAAGGTTCGAGAAAAGAATGCAAGTGCTGCCATCAGTTGTAATAGCTTCCACCCGCCTAACACAAAATGGTTCCGTTGATATGATATGAAGATATAATTATTTGTATAAAAAAACAATTTGGATACCTACTTGTTTCACAAATTTTTTTTGGCTTCTTAGTCTAGAAACTAGTCGCGCTGTTCCGAAAATTTCTTAGAAGTGATTTACGTGGGGCCACAAGACCCCACATTTTGAATTATTGCATATTTTTTCCAGCTTGTATCCTACCGTCAGTTGTTGCAGTTGATTGATTATTTTAAACAACAATAATTATCTACGAGGGGTTTTCCACTAGGTGAAAATTTATACACGTGATGCCAAATTACGGTAATCTTTAGGTAATTCTTGGTTATCTCAGTAATCTCAAGGAATGCTGAAATAATTCAGGTAATTCTTAGAAAATGCCAGTAAGTCAAATGTAATGCCATGCAATCTCATGTAATCTCAAGTAATGCATTGTAATGTGCTGTAATGCGAGGTAATTACATGTTATGTATTTTTACGCTTTTTTGTACATGATCCTACATTACAGGTAAAAATTCGATAAACTGACCAAAAACATCAATACAATTTCAAAATAATAGGAATATCTACTTATAAATCTTCTATTTGGGTATATTTCACGAACTTATTTATACTAATGATAAGGCCCAGTATTTCAGTTGGGAGTTAATAAAATTTCGTTTATATATAATATGTCATATATAATATGACAAACTAATCATATATAGTAAATTGACTCAACTTATTCTATTTAAAATTCAGTTCGGTTTTCTGAATCGACATTTTGTTATCATTCTTGACACAGATCAATCAAGTTCCCTAAAAATTCAATCAATTCTCACAGTCCAGTGTTCACTCAAAAGATCAACTCATGTCTCTTAACAAATCTTGTAATTCACTCAATGGGATTTTCGAGAAGATTTTTAACGGTGTATGATAATAGATACGACCCGAGAAAATGGATGAAACGAAAAAGCCATCTGAACAAATCCCCACTGATCAATTCCCCACTGATTTGAACATGTCTTTGTTGTTATAGTCATCATTGTTATCGTTACTGAAAAACTCCCACGAAAAAACCTTTTGATAACCTAGTAATTGATGCAGGACAAGAAAAAAAGTAACAGAAATTATTGCAAATCACGACTGACGGATTAAATCCCGAATCTGTTATCCCCAAAGTCATTCTCCACGACAAAATTTTGGTAATTTGGCTAGATTGCGGAATAATCTCAAGTAATGTGGCATACTGCCATGTAATGCGACGTAATCTGCATGTAATGCAGACGTAATGCATGTAATTCAATGAGTAATTAGGGTGATCACAAGTAATCTCACCAAATTTTTACACGTAATGCCACTAGTGGAAGACCCCTTGAGCACCCCTTCTTACTCCCGGCTATTTTACTGACCGGAACGAAATGAATCCTTACTGACCGGACACTTACGAAAGTCTCAGGTACTTGGAATTTTGTGTATAGACTAACAAAAATAGGCTTTCACGTTTTGTCAAATATAAATTTGGCCTTGATCCCCTTTTTCATACCTGTCTACTGACCGGAAATAAAACCTCACTGACCGGACACTTACGAAGGTCTCAGGAACTTGAAATTTCGTGGATAGACTAACAAAAATAGGCTTCACATTTTGTATGTAAAATTCTTTTTTGGGGTTTTTGGGCAGGATGGTGAAAAACAGTGGAATCGAAATTTTGTGGATGGACTAACCAAAATAGGCTCAACATTTTGTCGAAAAAACATTGGCTTTTCATATTACCCTTCATCCCCTTTTCCATACATGTCTATTTTACTGACCGGAAATGAAACCTCACTGACCGGACACTTACGGGAGTCTCAGTAACTTGGAATTTTGTGTATAGACTAACAAAAATAGGCTCACATTTTGTCAAATGAAAATTCAGGCAGTGAGGTTTCATTTCCGGTCAGTAAAATAGCCATGTATGAAAAAGGGGATGAAGGCCGAATTTCCACTCGACAAAATGTAACGTCTATTCTTGTTAGTCTATCCACAAAATTTCAAGTTACTAAGACTTCCGTAAGTGTCCGGTCAGTTGGGATTCGTTTCCGGTCAGTAAAATAGCCAGGGTCTCCAGTACAAAGAGCTTATTTCCAATTTACCCCTGTTGAGAAAATATATGCAACACTGTATACACAAGTTGTTTACCTGCTATCAACTCTTTGCTTGGTTTAACAATGCATTTTGTTTCTGCGGAGGCTTTTGTTTTCATCCTGAATTCTGGAAGTGGTGATGGAAAAAGTTGAAAGGGATACGTTGAGTCAAAATAATAACTCTTTGTGGTTCGAAGAAAAATCGTCCAGGTTGGGTTGACTGCAAGCAACTTTGAGAGGGTAAAATGTATGTAAAATGAAAAGCACCCCATAATTGAAAAATGTAGTCAAAAGTAGGCTATATTAAATCTCTGAAACATAAAAATGCTATTCAATATGAGATTTTGAATGAAGAAAGCGCGATATAGATTTTGGAAGGTCCTATTTGACAGCATCTCCTGATGTGGTTAGTTTTTGCAGAGGATATGATATGAAATGCAGAACACTTTTCGTGACCATTTTTTCCGTGAATTTCAAATATAGAAACTATAATATTTGACAATTACAATACAACCTTTGATATACCAAGTATCACATGTAAATTTGTTTGTTGATGCGATGCGAAACCTTGTGTAGTCGAATTGCAATCGGTATAGTTTTTTATTCTGAATACAAATATACAGGATGTCTGGTGTTTATTCGCGGAAACTTTTGCATTCGATATCGATATAGAGCATAAAAAAATAGGTAGAATTTTCTTCAACCACCCCGTTCAAAAACGAACAATAACGGAGATATAGCCCTTCAAAGTTCAAATTGGAGAATCGTTTTTTTTTTGTATAACTTTTAAACTGTTCGAACAATTTTGTTCACAATTGGGCTAGAGCTCACTAAAATGAGTCTCTGTTGAACAATAATAATGCATTCTCTCAAACATTCTCAAAGGCGAAGATATTGGAGAGTACCTTCCCTTTTTTCCCCCAATTTTTACTTCCCTCATTATTTTCAGGGATCGTTCCCAGTATCAAATTCAAGAAAACCTATTTTAGCTGAGAAATCATGAGTTTTTTTTTTAATTTTAATTTTTAGACCTTTGAAAGTGGCGTTTTTGAGATATTTTCCAAAGCTTCATACCCAAATATCTTGAAAACAAAGACTCTAATCAAAATTTTGCAAAAGTAACTTACTTTTCTAAACCTAACGTTGAATTAAGAATTAGAACGATCTCCAAGAATAATCAGGGGAGTGAAAATAAGGGAAAAGGGGGAGTGTACCCCCCATTATCTTTGCCCCTGAAAATGTTTGAGAAAATGCGCTATTTTTGTTCAACAGAGTGAACTGTTCCCCCCTTCTGGACCCCTGGCTGTGATTGTCGTCACCGCCCCCCCCCCTTACCTTGGACCTCTTACTTACGTTTTGCTTACGTTGTTCGGTTCACGCAGGCTCTATACTCGCGACGAGAACGGAACTTTGGGGATGAGGATTGTATTGAAAAGTTAAAGAAAAACACGAATTGACAGCAAACAAAATGAATTTTTATTTAAAATCATCAGCGAAATTCAAATGGATCAGATTCTTTTCATAAAACACCTCACAGGAAAAATGAAACTGACAGAGTAACACAAAAGAATATGAAAAGGGTAACACGTCAAACACAAACACAAGAACAATCATTCCAAATTATGTGAAACAAATGAAACAATAACAACAACAACAACAACAACAACAACAACAACAACAACAACAACAACAACAACAACAACAACAACAACAACAACAACAACAAATAGATAATAAAATAAACAGAAAAGGACAAATAAAACACAACAAGAAATCATGAAACAAGTCAAACTGTCAGTGTCAAAAGCAAAAGAAGAATGAAAAAGTAAAACAGTGACGTATTCGCTAACAGGCACACATGAGAAGAACACGCCAAAGAAACTCCTGTGTATTGCCTGATTGTGCGCTGAAATATGTTACAAAAATACCCCAACAAAAACATGTAAGACGGAATCCTCGGGACAGTGTCAATTGGTAATCAACTTCCCCTTTTGTCCCAAGCGTTCGCGAATTTACAAGCAAAGCCCCAAAAGCAAAAGCACACACGTCATCTCTCACAAAACTGAAGGACAGGTTAGTAGACACATGCGATAAAATCAAGGTTCTAGGTTCCCACAGAGTAGTTGGCGTGTAAAGGCCAGAGGACGCTGAAAAGAACCTACCCCACATCGCTGACATGTGTCCTCCTAAGAGCTGCTACCAATCTATTTAACAACCTGAAACTGCTTCTCCCCATTTCACCCGACCCTCCTGAATCCCGTCTTCACAGGAAACGGACAAATCCCTGAATCCCGTCTTCACAGGAAACAGTCAAATCCCAAAACAACCCCCAAAAACACTCACACACAAACAAGGCCCACAAACACACTGAATGAAATTGGGACAACAACCCTAAAGCAGCCAGGGAGTGTAGGGACCTTTACACGACTTCAGGGGCGTAGAAAATCATAAAATGTTAGAGGGCTGGTTTCCAACAAGAGTCAACAAGGCTCGGACAGACTTCGCTTGCGGCTAGCATAATTTGAAATACCAATTAGCACTGTCAAGACAACGGATACACGAAAATGAACGAAGGGGTACATGAGATATTTTTGTAACATAATAACAAACAGAATTAGTCAACAAAATACTAACATAAAATTCAGGAAGTTTACAAAATTCGTGAGACAATAAAGGGACATCAAAAATGAGAACGTAACACAGACTGATACAAGAAATCATTCTGAACCCGGACCTGTAATATGAAAACAATTCCCGTATACGCACTAAGCTCGAAGCTGAAACAAAGAAATCCCAACGCGTTATTTTTAGATTCTAAAATTCACGCGCGCGAGGTGTCGATGTGTTGTGGTTCCTCGAAGAAAGAAATGCAAGCCAAACACAAGTATGACATCATCAATGAAAAAAATGCGTAGGTAGCGTCAACAGGGCCGTTGGACATCCCCGAAAATTAGCGAAATACACGAGACACGTAGGAAGGCTCCATTCTTGCTTCAAACTGGGCTGTAAAAATCGCGAAAACCCCTTTTCTCGGTCCTCTTCTTTGTCTGAATTCCCGGAAACAAATAAAATTGACACCCGAACAGGAAGATGCGATTTTGGGAACGAAAATTGAATCACAAAGAAACTAATGCAGTCATACCAAAAGCGATTTTGAGCATGATTTTTAGGAAATAATGTAAAAACGACCCACCTGTAATAAATTACGGCACACGTCGGCTTCTGAACGTCTGACCCACGAGAGCACACAAAATCAAGTCCCCGCTTCGACCTAAATTCCCGTCGCGTTTTTAAATTTAGTTCCTAATATAGAAATGATTTTCTTGCGTCGAAGTATTAGAATGCGTATTAGTAAGTTTTTTAAAAAAGTCGCTGAAAATGCGTTCCATCACAAGAGACTTGTTTTAGTAAACTTTGGTTCAAAAATTGAACAAAATCGGTTGAACGGTTCAAAAGCTATTGGAAAAAAAACGAAGTATTTTTTTATTTCAACTTTGAAGGGCTATATTTCTGTCACTGTTCGTTTTCGAACAGGAAATCGTCAAAAAAATTACAAAAATCCCTTGATTTGATACTGACCTGAGCTCCTAAACTTTTGTTAATTTGACTAGAAAATTTCTCAAATTTGGTTGAAGTCACTTCTCAAGCCGCTTTTACAGAACTTCGTGTGTCGCCGGCGACAGTGTCGCTGGCCACTAGGATTCGATCTGCCTGTACTCATCTACCTCCCTCCATACATTTCCGCGACACGAGTTTCTGACGTCGTGTCGCTCAAATTATTCAACTACAGTGGAGTGGGGGACTGTCGCCGGCGACAAACGAAGCTACCACCAAGCCTCCAGGCACCACTTTGCGGCTCGGTGAGTTCGGCTGGTGGGGTACAATAAACATAGTCTCAGTGCAGGGGCAACCCGACCCACAATAATAATAATAATAAATAATAATACATTGTAAATAATATAAAACTCGAATATAAGTTTCATTCTTGAATGTCGTCCTTCAAAGAGGTGATAGAGCATTAAAAAATAAGTGGACTTTCTCAAAAAGAATTAATATCAGAAACGCATTACAACAACGGAGCTAGAGCCTTCCAAAGTTGAGTTTTGAAAAAGTTTTTTTTTTTGTTACACGTAACTCCAGATTTATCCACTGGATTTCGACCAAATTTGGTACACCAAGTGAGTTGATGCATACCTACGAGCTGGTCATATGGATTTTTGTCACATTTGTAAAGGTTGTGATTTTTAATTTTTTGTTATTCAAAAAATATATTTTTTGCTTATTTTGGCAAAAGTGCTTATTTTTCGATGCTCTATCACCTCCTCAAAGGATGACATTTAAAAATGAATTACCCTGTATCATAGGTTATAAAATATTATAGTTTCCAGTTTCGAAATATACAGAAAAAAATTGTTCAGGAAAAGTCTTTTTCCTTTCAAATTATCTCAATGGGGAAATTTCAAGCATGGGAGGGAATTCTCGCGTGATCAACCTGTGTACATTCATATCAGATAAATCACAAGAGGATAAATCGAGGAATTAATAGGAGAAGCAAAACAAATGTCTGTGTGAATCATATACCTAGTGTAAATAATCATACGTTAGTAGGATCCCCTGACCCCCGTTGGTTCTATACCCAGCGTTCTACCTGCTACGGAACATGGTCGTATACCCATTATAGGTCACTACAAAAGGTAAAAACAAACAACGTTCGATCTGTAGAAACGTATTGTTGGTTGCCTATTCCAAAATATTAAGCCCTCAAATTGAATTCGTTTTTTTGCTATAAATCCACTAAATTTCAATTCTATCAAAATATACCGCTGTCGCGCCCTTGAGTATTGTCTGTGTTACTAGATTATCATCATAATTTTCCTTTGAGAAAGTTCAGTGAGCTGTTATTCCTTATTCGGATTTTTTAGAAAGCTGTGATTTTTTCCAAAAGTAATCGGAATTTTCTCAATTTCTCCCTGTCGCGCCCTTTATTTACTTGAATATAGTCATTCAGCATCGAGACCTCACTTCCAAAACCTATCCTGGCTTCTCAATTCCTGATTCCATCGGCCTTAAGATTCACTTATTTACCCGGTTTTTACCCTGATGTACTGGAGACCATTAACACGGCTGTCTTTCCAGCGGCGTTATTTTTGAAACGTTGCCGATTCCCTACCTGATTCAAATGTTTCAATAACAATGCTTCGCTCAATTAAATATTTCAATGCGATTGCGAGCTTTTCACAAGCATTCTATACTTACGGCTTGAACCCACAATTCCGGTTGTTCACCTAAATTGCCGTTATTTGTCGTCGACGAAACCGCATCCGGTATACCCGCGGCGCATTTCCATTCGATTCAAGAGTGAAAATTCACATTTTCCAGTTCATTATTCCCGTGGCCGAGCCATCCGCCAAACGCCAACCCCAAAGCCGCGCCACCCGTTCCTTTCTTATCTCTATTTAATGAAGTCGGAAAAACGGAAACACCGCGGAACGAAAAATCCGAGGAAAAATCTCATCTCCGGAAATCGAAAAATACCCGTTAGCTAATTGGAACGACAACGACAACAAAAATGCACCATAAAACTCGGGGGATACAATGTTGACATTCAGAGAATCGAATTTCTCGCATTGCGACTCTCAATAAAACTCCATTAAATGCCCGGTCCCGGGGGAAAAGTGGACGAACCGGCTGGCGGTTGATAACCCTTTACCAGCCGGTGACGTATCACACAACACACCAGATTCTCTTGTTTGCACCGAGCGAAATTTCAATACAAAAGCCTTGTTGCGAACCTAATTATCCACGTTGGAAAAAGAAGCTTACTACCTCGATTTAGTACAGCAAGTTGTAAAGAATCGAAGCAATTATTTTATGCAGATTGGGAGGCGGCCAAATATCGGAACCATCAAGGAGACATCGGGAGGTGATTAAATGGGTGTCAGATTAAATGGTAAAATATTGAAATTTAAGCATTACAGCCCTGCGAGGCTGTTCCGCAAGCACAAATTGTGTGTTTTTATGGGCGGAACGAATTGGAGATTCTTGCAGAGAAAACGAAAATTGAGATTTACACGGCACAACGTGGCATTTGTGTAGTGAGAGCACGTGTGTTGAGACATTTAGGGGTGAGGTGCAGAGATAAATTTAGATTAGGCCATTGATTAAGTCCAGTCAAAATAGGTTTTAACCGGAAATAAATTCGGAAGTTGACAAAATTTGGTGGATCGATGCGGAGTTCAACGTGGAATAACATACTGAAATTCCCGAAAATTCCAAGGCTTGGCTTTTTCTAGGGCCAATAAAAGAAGGCCATCCTTGGAAATTTTCGGTTTTTTCTGAATAACTTGTAAACTATCACTTTTAGAACACAAAGACCAGCAAAGCAAATGTAGCCCGTTAAATTCTCAAGAGATCAGTACTAAATTTATTACTCTATGGTCAATAGCCTCTAAGATACAGCGTCTGCTAAGACGCAGTGAAAATTACTCAAAATTTATTTCCGGATTTTACGTAACAATTTGCATAATGTCAGTTCAGGGGCTGTAACGTGGACAGCAGATGTGCGGATTTTATTGTGTTCTACATTTTTGAAAAGCCAATTCAACCTTTGGTATCACACTTTTGTCTAGAAGTCGCCAACTCCAAAATAGTACTTTTTCTCGACCTCTGAAATTGATACTTGGTTACCCGAAGAATCCCCAAAAATTGATTTTTTTCATAGCATGCCATTTGCCCAATTTTTCAAGTAGAGCAAAACCATCCAGGGAATATATGAAGAATTGAATACCAAAAAAACAACATGTTCCGGAATCTTTTTCCCAGTGATGGTTCCAGAGTTTTATGAGTTGAAAGACTAAAACAATCTATTTGGACAAAAAACTGGGTGGTCCGACACTAACTGCTGAATACTGTACGGACCTTGCATTTGAGGTGTAAGATGTCACTTGGCAGACGTGGAAAGTACATAATTATATTCAATACGTCTGCTAAGTGGCATTTTGCATCATCAACTGCAAGGTCCGTACAGTATTCAGCAGTTAGTGTCCGAACTACCAATCTTTCATCCAAATAGATCGTTGTAGTCTTTCAATCCATATACCTAACTCAGGAACCATCACTGGGAGAAAGATCCCGTTACATGTTATTTTTCAGGTATTCAATTCTTCATATATTCCCTGGATGGTTTTCCCTACTTAGAAAATTAGGCAAATGGCATGGTATGAAAAAAATCGATTTTTGGGGATTCTTCGGGACATCAAGTATCGATTTCAAAGGTCGAGGAAAAGTACCATTTTGAAGTTGGCGACTTCTAGACAAAAGTGTGATACCGAATGTTGAATTTGCTTTCCAAACACGTAAATCAGATTGAAATCCGCACATTTGCTGTCCACGTTACAACTCGTGAACTGACACACTATGCAAATTGTTACGTAAAATCCGGAAATAATTTTTGAGCAATTTTCACTGCGTTCCGGCAGACGCTGTATCTCAAAGGTTATTGATCAGAAAGTAATGAGTTTAGTACTGATCTCTTGGGAATTCAACGGGCTACATTTGCCTCGCGAGTATTGGTGTTCTAAAGGTAATTGTTTACAAGTTATTCAGAAAAAATCGAAAACTTTTAAGGATGTTGCTCTTTTATTGGTCCTAAGAAAAAATCCAAGCCTTCTAATTTTCGGGAATTCCAGCATGCTATTCTACGTTGAATTCTGCATCGATCCACCAAATTTTGTCAACTTCCAAATTTATTTCCGGTTTGGCCCGATTTTTGCTTAATTTGACTGGACTAATTGGGATACAATGGATTGGGTATGCTCTGTTCAGAATTTATTCGGACACGAGCTGGTGCCGTTTGAAATGGCTGAGTCCTATCAGATTATTTCATTTGAAAAAATGATATGTCAATAGTGTCAATACTGAATAAAATCGTCAATTAGTATCACAGTCAAAACTTCCATTGGCTTTTCAAAAGGTTCCAGAAGGTTTCTAGTAAGTACCTTCCTGACGAGCTTCCTGATCAATTTGACAAAGCTCTTAAAACAAAATTTAATTTTTCAGCACAATTTTCGCTATTAGTTGAAGAATTTGGAAAAGATTTCACTACAAACTGATCGGCTCCAACTTCATTCTTGTCATCAAATTTTCAAATTCAGGGAGGTTGCCACTACAAAGCTGACAAATCCATCACAATCCTTCAAGTTTGTCAATTGAGAAGATTTCGTCAAAAGGTCAATAACTAGCGGAATTCTTATCACAAAACTTAAGAGCTGACCCTAATTGTCGCTATGAAGTTGATGAATTCAAGACCAGGTACCCGTATTTGCTGATTCTGGAGCTTAGAATGTCTCCATCTCACTTTCTTGGGTCACACGTCAAAACGCCAATAGCATTCCACTTTGAAATTATTGATGAATTTCATACAACTCTTGCTGAAAAAGTGATAAACTGACCAAAATGCTTACTTCTAAGTTCCAGACCAACGTAAAACTCTCACTTGGTTGATGAATTGAACAGAATTCTCACCGTAAAACTGATGAATATGGCACAATTTTCGCTTCACAATAATGAATTTGGACAATGTTTCGCTAGTGCCATTCTCACTTGGGTGTGAATGAATCTATAGCACAATCATTCTCGCTATAAGTTTAATAATTTCGGCGAAACTCTCACATTGGAATCATCAATTTCCTTTGAATTCTCACGATATGGTTGGTTATTGGGATCAAATCGTCCCTATACAGTTGTTGGTGACCTAAGAGCAATTCTAGCCATAAATTGATGGAATTGGGAAAATTCCAGAAACAAAGTTGAAAGATTTGAAACGCAGAGCTTTCACTTAAAAGTTGGAGAACTCAGCGCAATCATCGCTATGAGGAGATCAATCCGGTGGAAGCCTAGCTGAAAAGTTGGTGTTTCAAGGGACTTGCTATTCACGAATGGAGAATTCGGAACAATTTTGGCTATGAAGTTGATCAATTTGAATGAATTTCTTCTGGATTATCTTGAGTTCTTCGGAATGATCCATAGCAACGCTGGGAAGCTTTCAATTCGATCAGTTGCCTTCAGTTACATTGCAGATTTCTTTAGCTTGTTCGGGAGGTTCTAGCGATGATTCCCTTGGAATTCGTTGAATTCCTTGATCCAGAAGGTTTTCATGGAGTTCCTCGAAAAGTTTTGAATCCCCCAGAAAGCCCCCAGAGTTTTTTTCCAATTTTTCGTAGCTCCCCGGATCTCTTACTCAGGATATCCAGCTCCTTAAAGCTCTTCCAATTGTATAAAATGAGTTACTTCTTTAATTCAACCCCTCAACTTCATGATGTCAAATTCAGTGGAAATATCATCGAACGTAGCGAGAATTTCTCGAGATGTAACGGCTCTGCCACGAGAAATTTGTGTAATTCATCAACTTTATGTAGCTGAATTGTGCTAGATTCTTCAACTTTGCAGCAATGATTCCTCAAAATGCACTAGGTTCACAGCGAAAATGTTGCTGGACTCTCGAATTTATTATGAGACTTTTGTTGAGTTCATCAACTTTAAGGTGATAACTCCGTTTGTTTATGAAAACCAGCTCTTTCTACTGCAGCTCCTCGCATTTCCACTGCAGAGATTCCCCAAAGTTTCCTAAAAATTTCCCTGATCTGAAGTTATTTGGAGTTTCTGAGATTTCCGCCATCAAGCTTTCAATTAAATCACATTCCTTTAGTCAACTTTGAGATTTTTCAGCTCGTTCAAAAGATTTCAAAATTTCATTCTTTGAAGCACGGTGGGGCATATACACTTATACAGGGTGATTTTTTGAAGAAGACCCACACCAGATTTCCTATCGCCAGTTCTTTCTCGCTGGTAAAACGCTGAAACAGGTGAATTTTCATTCCGAGGAAGACATCTGGGACACACATTGTCAAATTTCCATCTTCAACCTTTTCGCCCCCACCCTACCCTACTCTAAAATTTCAAAAAGCTACATTCACCCCACACATCAGATTAAAGGTAATGAAATTCTTTTTTAGTAGAAAATACTCCAATGTTTCTGAAACCTACCTCTAACCGTTTTGAAAAATTCTCTTAATTGAAAGGCGAAGGCGGTTGAAGATGAAAATTTGGCAATACGTGTCTCAGATGTCCCAGTCGGAGAAAAATGGACCTGTTTTTGCTAAAAAATCTATTTCCCAAGAACTAGCAGTTATTAGAAGGATAGAAGGAAAACTTCCCTATATTTGACAATGAAAATATCTTGAGAGAAGTTCGGGTTAGTTTGAATGAATTCAAAATATTATTCGCAAAAAGATAATTTTCTCACCTTCAAATCGAATTATTATTACATAGTAGTATTTGAAATTCTGAAGTAGAGTAGGGTGGGGACAAAGAGATCGAAGATTATTATTTGACAATTTTTGACCTAGATGTAGCCCCCAAAACTCAAATCGATTTTTTTTTGTCGGTTTTCTGAGAAAAAATTTGGCAGCGATAAATCTGGGGTGAATCTTTGTCAGTGACTTCTTGAATAGGGAGACTTCACGCATTTGTTCAAAACAAAACAACGTATCAAATTCCAAAAGAACCTGGAGAATGATTCTTGGTTTTTGAAAATAATAGCGAGAACCCTTTGAGATGTTACAGCTCTGCCACGAGAAATTTGTGTAATCCATCAACTTTTTGTAGCTAATGGTGCGATTCTCTAAAAAATTACATTCCATAAAGGCTCTGTTACGTTGTTATTATCTAGGCAACAGCCAATGGCTGACACGAATTTTTACATAACAGAGCTTTTATGGCATGTTATTTTTTACAGAATAGCACTATAAATTGTGCTAGATTCTATTAGTTTGCAGCGATGATTCCTCAAAATCCACAAGGTTTACAGCCAAAATGTTGTTAAATTCTCGAATTTATTATGAGAGTTTTGTTGAATTCATCAACAACTTCAAGGTGATAATTCTGTTCGTTTTTGGAGCTTCTCAGAGTTCACACAATAGATTGGATTCCACATTCTTGAATCTGTACATGAGAGATTCCTTCTGAATTTGAATTCCGTCATTGAGTTCCCTACAGCTCAAGTTATGAGCCTTTTTGCTGATTCTCAGATTTGGCAAGAGTTCCTAAGACTTCTCCAGAGCTCTTCCTATGTATTTAATTATTCACAAAAAAAAAAACAGCTTTTGCTACACAATTTTCTGCACTTCCACTGCCAAGATCACCCAAAGTTCTTCCCAAGTTCCACAGATCTGGAATTCTTCGGAGTTTACCAGAGTTCCGCGAGTAAGCTTTCAATTAGATCTCTTTTCTTCAGGAAGCTTGGGGATTCTTCAGCTCGTTATTCGAAAAGTTTTTGCGAAAAATTCTTTGGAATTCCCTGAAGTATCATGAGCATTTCTTCCAGTCTTTCTTAGCGTATCTAGGTACTATGGAATTTAGCCAAGCGTCCTTATCATCTCACTCAATTTGGACCAATTCACGCCACTTCCCAACTCTTGTTACCTTCACTCATTTATAGCAAACCGTGGATATACCTCAACTAAGCCAAGAGCTGAATTCAGTTATATATTCCAGCTTTCTGCGCATACATCACAAAATCGGCAAAGTGCCTCCATCATTTCAATAGCCTTGATAGATTTCAAGACATCCCTGAGCTTTTTTTCCATGATTTGGCTTGTTAACTTGCGGTAGCATTGAATTAAATAAAGAACATTCCCAGTGTCTCACTCAGTGTATCTAGGGTGGAAGCGCCTCCGCCATTTTACTGGATTTGGTCCAATTTATACCACAATTTTTTTTAGTGGAACCGCCAACCTCGCCGTCAACAGTGATGAAACAAATGCCCCTTGTTGGTCACAGCAATAATTTTCACTACCTAAAGGGAGGACTCACGTTCTGCTACTTTCGTTGTAGTACGGACGTTAGGGGAACCAACTCAGCATTTAATTCCGATGTAAAACGTTTTTGCACGTGAGTAGTAGGTACCTACAGGTAATTTTTGAGAAGTGCTGCCCCGATAGGACCCGCGACTGTCGTGCTTCCTAAGAGGTCGAAGGTCCAAAAAATTACCATTTTTGGAATCGTTCCACTTTTTATACTTTTTTTCACTGGACTATATATTTTCAAGGTCGAGGAGCACAATGAAATAAGTTTCCTGAGAGTATCATGCACCAGTGGCGTACCAGACGGCTGTGAAGGGGCCGAGGTGCGATTTTTCACAAGTCTCATGGAAGATTGATTTATTCAGGTACCTAAAGCCACAGCTAATGATAGGTGTAGGTACATAATTATACCGGGTGATCATTTGAAAACTATCCACCTGCAATATCTCCCGATTCCTAGCGCAAATGTTTTTGAGCAAAAACAGGTCGATTCTTATATCAAGGGGGACATCTAAAACATACATTGGAGAATTTATATCTTGAGACCCCTCGCCCCCACTCACCCCAACGTTAAAATTTCAAATGACATTACCTACCTTGCGATACATCAGATAAGAGAATTAAATTTTCTTTCTGAAAATAATATTTTGAAATTTTTCAACCCCACCCCCTGTTCTTCCTAAAATTCTCTGAGTGTCCAAGTTAATATTCTTGACCTCCATTTCCCTTCAATCCATTGAACGTCATCCTGCACAGCATTAAAAGAGAAAAATTTCTATGAAAAAAGTGTCACCCAAATTTACCCCTTCGCTCCCCCCACCTCACCTCAAAAATTTAAAATGTCAATACCCACTTTGTAATAGATCAAATTGAAGGAAATTTGATTCTCTTCCTGAAAAAGATTTTTTCACAATTTTAAAAGCCCCCCATCTCCCTCCTAGAATACTCCAAATGGCCAATTTATAGGGGGAGGGGTAGAAAATTTCAAAAAAATTCTTTTCGAAAAGAGAATTTAATTCTCTTCAATTTGATGTATCACAAAGTAGGTGGTGTTTTGTTAAATTTGGGAGTTGAGGTGAGGGAGAGCAAAGGGGGGAATTTGGGTAGCACTTTTTCCACCAAAAATTTTTTTCTTTGATGCTATCTAGGATGACGCCGACTAAATTGAGAAAAAAATGAGGGGTCCAGAATATAAAATGGGACAGTCAGAGAATTTTTGTGGAAAAGAGGGTGGAGTCAAAAAATTTTTGAAATATTTTTTTCAGAAAGAAAATTTAATTTCCTTCAATTTGATGTACCGCAAGGTAGGTAATGTCATTTGAAATTTCAAAGTTGGGGTGAGTGGGGGCGAGGGGGGTGAATATAGAAATTTGCCAATATATGTTTTGGATGTCCCCCTCAATATAACAATCGACCTGTTTTTGCTCGAGAAAATATTCACTAGGAATCGGGAGTTATTGCAGGTGGATAGTTTTCAAATGATCACCCGGTATACCATTTTGATTTAGGTACTTCTAAATTTTATTAGAGGCTTACAGGGACTATTGAAAGCGAGCCCAATTAATAAGGAATATTAACCTTATCTGGTAAAAAAACTTTTGCGAAGATACCATTGTCAATTATGCAATAAAATTATTGGGGTATGCAAATCTAACGAAGAAAGATTGATTATAAACTAAAGAGACTAAAGAGAAATTATGGAACGTCATTGAACCCATGTGATTTGGGGGTGACTGAAAAAAGATCGAAATACAAAAGGTCGAAAACAAAACATCGAATGCATCAAGTCGAGAAAGAAAATAACGAAACCACAAAACATCGAAAGCACTATTGTCGAAAGTACAAAAGGTCGAAAATCAAAAGATCGAAAAGTGAAATATCGAAAAGCAAAAGGTCAAAAACCAAAAGGTCGAAAACCAAAAGGTCGAAAACCAAAAGGTCGAAAACCAAAAGGTCGAAAAGTGAAATATCGAAAAGCAAAAGGTCGAAAACCAAAAGGTCGAAAAGTGAAATATCGAAAAGCAAAAGGGCGAAAACCAAAAGGTCGAAAAACAAAAGATCGAAAAGCAAAACATCGAATGATAAAATGTCGAATAGCACAATGTGACTCCCTCAGAGAGCACTTTAGGAAAAATTTCACTCTAACTTTTCGACTTATTCTTCAGAGATAAATCACCCCCCAAAGTATTATGCAAAACCACCGAAACACCTGTATATTCTTTTAAATCTGATCAGCGTCAGCGTAAATTAACTTAAGACTTATAAACTTGTGTACGCATGGACCTTGTCAGGTTGAGTGATTTTTTTGCAGACCTGATTGGGTTTTTTGACGCAAAATCCACTCTGAAACGTAAAGCTGTGCACATGGACCTCGTCAGGTCTAGTAGTTTTTTTTTTTGAAGACCTGATTTGGTTTTTCGACGCAAAATTAACTTGAACTTATAAACCTGTGTACATGAACTTCGTCAGGTTCAGTAATTTTTTTGCAGACCTGATTCGGTTTCTTTTGACGCAAAATCCACCCTGAAACGTCAAGTTGTGCACATGGACCTCGTCAGGTTTATTTTTTTTTGAACCCTGATTTGATTTTTCGACGCAAAATCAACTTGGACACATGCATGGACCTCGTCAGGCTCAGTAATTTTTTTGCAGACCTGTTTCATTTTTTTTTTTTTGACGCAAAATCCACTCTGAAACGTGAAGCTGTGTGCATGGACCTCGTCAGATTCAGTAATTTTTCTGCAGATCTGATTCGGTTTTTCGACGCAAAATTGACCTATACTCATAAATCGGTGTACACACTACACAGACCTTGTCAGGTTCAGTATTTTTTTTTCAAGGCCTGATTAGGTTTTTTCACAGAAATAAATTTGGGCTAGTTGATTTTTGACTCGGTGCTTCTCTTCTCCCGTCCCAAACTCTCAAATCATTTGTCTTTACAACAATTGTACATACACCTATTGCTCATTTTCGATTTTCACGGTTTTTCTTTCTAGACCTTTTTTTTTCGATTTCTTGTTTCTCGATGATTCTTTTCGACGTTTTGTTTCTCGACCAATTGTTTTTCGACCAATTGTTTTTCGACCTTTTGTTCTTCGACCTTTCGTTTTTCGACCTTTTGTTTTTCGACCTTTTGTTCTTAGACCTTTTGTTCTTCGACATTCTGTTATTCGATATTATGTATTTTCGACCATATGTATTTCGATCATCATCACTTTCGATATATTGTAAATTCGACCTTTTCTTTTTTGGCCTTATGCATTCGATGTTTTGTTTTCGACCTTCTGTTTTTCGTTCTTTTTTCCGTCACTCGTGATTTGGAGACTTCTCCAAATATTATGGAAAAAAATTGGAAAACTGTCTTTTGACATAGTTTCAAAAAAATTAAAGAGGCGATCGACGTTTGACACCACATCATTCAAATGATTTCTGAAAAGGTTGAAAAAAAATCAAGAAATCAACAGCTTGTTCTTCATGGCCAATGTGGAATTCAAGTGGGCTTGCAAGTGGCTTACAGGGAGTGATTCAACACACCAAATGTGAAATATTCAATATTCATATAATATTTGAAATATTCAATATTCAAATATACCAAATACCCAATATTCAATAGGGTTTTGTCATACTGGTGGATGTCAATCTATTGTCTGAACACTTTATACTTACTCTGTCGGAATCACGTTTCAAAAACACTGTCAATTATTATCTACTTATGCCCTTAAAGATGTGGTAGCGTTAACCCGAACAGAATAGATGGAATGTCCCTTTTAGTCCTAATTTACTTCATGTTAGTCAATAACTTGAGAACGAGCAACATTCAATAAAATTTATTACAAAAATTAACGAATGAAAATATGTACAGAAAATAGAAATGAAGCCTTGTCTAAGATACTACCTAATTAGTAACTGAAAACTGGTTTTTCCAAGCTCATGAAATTTGATAATATGATAATGATCATGATAATAATGCACCGATGCCCGTCAGACTTGCCAACCTCAATTTTGAATATAGTTACATTGCGTGCGCATTGGGTCCAAACATTTCCGACGGGATAGGTGTATAGATCCAATGATAGAAACATTCATTTGATATTTTCTTTAGATTGCATCACTTGAATCAGTACAACTTGATTGAAAATTTCCGCGGCTATTGCTGTTGTAGCTCCTCGGGTACCTCAAACCCGAGCTCAAACCAGTAGAGGTGTGTTCAGACTTTTCTACAATGTCGTCCAAGGGAATCGTGACAATATTTGTTCGTTTAAATTGGTTTAAAATAAAATAAATAAGTCCAATTATTTCAATCTGAGTGGATCAAAAATTATTATTTCACAAGGGTTTTTATATTGTCCGCAACAGCGCGCAGGAACTAACAATATTTGATGAAAACGTTTTAGTTGAGCTTTTATATAGCTTTTGCGCCAAGATTTTTTCAACTACCTCTGTTGCTGTCATCAGTCTGTCTGTCATCATAATTCAAAGGGTGCTCTACAAAATACGTTTTTTTCGAAAAGGATCACAGTTTGCGTTTTCGAAATATGATTTTTCCAAGACACTGTTGTATACATGCAGGCTATGCACAAATCTTAATATTTCACATTTGGTGTGTTGAATCACCCCCTGCAAGCCACTTGCAAGCCCATTTCTTATCCGCGTTCCATAGCTCTAAGGGTACTCTATAAAATATGTTTTTTTGAAAAGGAGCACAATTGGCGTTTTCGAAATATGATTTTTGATTGCTTTGTGAAGATAGCAAACTTTTTTTATTCTACAATTCTGATTTTGTGACGACTCAGAATTTGGTATTGTCGGTCTCTCACCTAGTTAAATGAAATTAAATGAAAACGCTCACTTGAATTTTTGTTACCGCTGTTAGACAATAATCAATTTCTTGTTACATTTTTTTTCTTGCTTGATGTCAACAATTTGACATCCTGCGTTACTGACACAATCTTGAATCAGTAATTTGATTTTTTTTTTCAAGTACACAAAATTCTTAAAACAACCTGGTGTTTAATTTCTTTAATTTTATTTTCGTATTTAATCTTTTTTTTTGCGTGTGAGTGTCGAGTTGACCTACTGTCGAATAGGTCCTTCGACAGCGAAAACGCTGGTAGCCAATCCGGACCTTGGCGCCCATAAAAATTAACGCTCTAGATCTTGAACCATACGGTCCACGTCCGAGATCTTGTCGAACCCACGACTCGACTAAGCAAGTTTGGCACTTTTGTCGAAACACCTGGACCATCAAATCTCAAGTTTTTTTTCCCAACATCAGAATTTTCATGACAATCTACTTTGCGATACATCAAATCAAAGGTAATCAAATCCTCTTTTTGAAAAAAATATTTTCCAAATTTTCAACACTACCCCCTTTTTTCCTAAAATTCCGAGTGTCCGATTTGATATTCTCGACCTCTCAATTTTCTTCATTTCAGTCAACGTCATCCTGCACAGAATCGAGAAAGAAAATTTTCCATGGAAAAAGTGCCACCCAAACTCACCCTTTCTTATTAAAAATTATACTACCTACTTACTCTTTGCGATACATCAAACTGAAGAAAATTGAATTCTCTTTCAGAAGAAAATATTCACAAAATTTTTAAAAACCTCTCCTTCCTCTCCTCAAATAGTTTGAATGTTTGATTGATTGAGGGAGGGGTTGAAAATCTTCAAAACAATGTTTTCGGAAGAAGAATTCAAATCCCTTCAATTCGATATATCACAAAGTAGGTGGTCTCTTGTTGAATTTTGAAGCTGGGGGGGGGGGGAGAGCAAGGGGGTGAATTTGGGTAGCACTTTTTTGACTAAAAATTTCCTTCTTTGATACTATCTTGGATGACGCGGACCAACTTGGAAAAATTGAGGAGTCAATAATATAAAGCGGGACAGTCATAGAATTTTAGGAAAAGGAGTGGTATGATTCAATTTTCTTTAAAATATTTTTTCATAGAGCGAATTGAATTCTCTTTAATTTGATGTATCGCAAAGTGGGTGGTGTCGTTGGGAATTTCGAAGTTGGGGTAAGTGGGGTTGAGGGGTCTTAAGATAGAAATTATGTATGTTTCAGATGTCCCTCTCGATATAAAAATCGACCTGTCCGGGCTTTTCTCAAGAAAATGAGGTGAAATGCCCAAAAACCCCTCTGCTGTGTTTTCGTTGGCCCACCCTGTATGCACCTTTATTTCCAATATATTATTACATCAAAATCATTCTATTAGTGTTAACAAAGATGAAACCAACTTATGGCTTCAAAAAAATTGTTTCATTGCTCCGTTGGTGTTGAAGAATCTTCATTTTTGGGTGTTGTTTTAGGGTCTTTTTTGAGTATTTTTGCGAACTACTAATGTATCCTTATTTTTTTGATATTACTGTGTGTATCATTAATTGTAACAAAAAATTCAAATGAATTTCACATAGGCCATGAAGAACAGGCTGTTGATTTCTTGATTTTTTTTCAAACTTTCCAGAAATCATTTGAATGATGTGGTTGTCAAACGTCGATCGCCCCACCTCTTCTTTATTTTTTTTAAACTATGTCAAAAGACAGTTTTCTATTTTTTTTCCATAATATTTGGAGGAGTCTCCAAATCACATGGGTTCAATGACGTTCCATAATTTTTCTTTAGTATCAATAATCCATCGGTGTTTTGAACCACAGTCGGAATTAATGGAGCTCAAAAAGGACAAATTGATAGCTCAAAACTTCGCGTTTTTTTAGGAATTTATTCCGCAATGTCGGAAGAAAAATGATGTCATCACTGAAATACGGCTCCGATTTCAGTTTTCACTATTTTGTTTGATAAAGAGAACTATTTTCAGGCCTTGAAATGAAGAAGGTACCAAATCAAAGCTACATTTTGACCATAGTCTAGTTTTTCCTGTGAAATAGCACGTTTCGTCACATCAAGCTTTGACATGATACATGATACATCTCAAGGAACAATATTAGGGTTGCACCGAATAGTCGGTAATTATTCGGTATTCGACCTATTGGGCCACTTTGGCCGAATAACTGAGTCAAATATTCGGCCATCGGCGAATATTTTCACTGATTTTCAAAATTGTGTAATGAAACACAATCATAGCTTCATTTATCAAACAAAAACATATCCCCCTAATATCCATCAGTGTCAAATTTATTCTTATTTTCAAGTAAAATAATTAAGAAGATTCATGATACATAACATAAAAGTCGTAATTGAGGTACAAAAGTCAAGTAACAGAAATAAAAAATATATTTGTGATGGAAAAAATGATGGAAACATTGTTTTGTTCTTTTAGTTTTTGACAAGCAACAAATTATGGTGTATAAAAGCTACTTTTTCAATTTTTTCTGAGAGAAGTCGGTTTCTGCTTTTGCCATCTGAAAGGAAGTCTTTTCGATTGATGAGTGGTTGCAGCAAGTAAAGATCCAGCAATTTGCTCATGATCTTCTTATCCATGTCATTCAATTTTGTCTTTTTTTTAGCTTCGAGTCCTTTATAAAAAGTCCCTTGATATACCCAATCGCTTCAAAACTATGCCACAATGATTGTGGTCTTTTCGTTGTCGCCTTGACAGATACCGAGCTATTCGGCCGAATATTCGGTATGCGGCAATGAGACTTGGCCGAATATTTGGCCGAAGCCGAATATGAGAAGATCTTTATTCGGTGCAACCCTGAACAAGATCACTCTGTGATTCTGTGAAAACCGGATAAAGTTCAGCAAATGATATTTTTGTGTGAAATAGACCATGCTAACTGACTGAGTCAAAACCATAGTTATATCATGAAGTCATATATCCTAAAAATCTTTTCAATTTCTCTCGAAAATACCTGTGAAAGGCTCTAGAGGTTATAAAACTGATGTAGAGCAACAAATAACACCCATAATGTTCATGTCTAGTTTTCTGTATGCATTTTTCAAGAAAACTTGGTTTCTTGGTCTATGAATCGCTCATACCGTTAGAAACACAAACAATCGATTTTCAAAATTCAACTTGAACACCCTGTAACTTTCCAACAGGGCATTTCAGTTATCAAGTTATGTTTTCTCCTGGTCCATTTTTATGGAGAACTCCCCCTCGAAGTCTGTTACCGAAAATGCGATACACCCTGTATAGTCACAGCCGATCTTTAAGTTGCCAAATATTCTCGCCATTGAGCATTCAAAGAGTTTTAGATGTGACTGAAAAAATTGTTGCCGGAGATCGGTTCATGACTTTTTTTAAGTAGAAACTACTTTGCAGGCAATGCTATTGGAAAAAAGGCAGGAAATGTTGAAAAAATTTGGAAATCTTTGGTGTTATGTTTTGAAATTTTGAAAACTAGATAGCAGCGCTCTTGCATTTACAGTCCAGAAAGTCGCATACAGAATTTGGAGTTTTCATCTCTCAAAAGAAAGTCCCGAAAAAGGTTTCACGTGAACATAGAAAAGTGAATCGGTGAAAACCATTTTAGATTTTTCGAAATAGAAAGTTCAACTTTGGTATGCATTTTTCTCAAATAAAAATGAATGAGTGTCACAATTTTGTTCTTATGTGTTGGAGTGGAAATCAAAAATCACTATGGATTCCTGAACATTTTTAAAATTTATTTGTATTTTTTATGCACTTTTCTTCCAAGAAGTTTCTACTTGCAGAAAAAACAATAAACAAGAACCGATTCCCGCCATCAAGTTTTCATTTCACATCAGAAACACCTGAGTAGTTGATGTTGCTCTGTGAGCATCGTCGGTACACGTGCAAATCTGTGAAAAATCATTGAATTATCCTGTAACCAAGTGAAACACTGTCTATAACATAATTGTGCAAGAAACTTGTAAGTTGATTTTCCATCTGCCGACGGCTTCAAAGCAAAATCAAACTTCAACTTCTTCATGTTTCGTGGAATATTTGAAACATCTTTCAGAAAATGTTGTTTTAAGATGTGTTGCACATTCTTTGATTTTGGGTATGATGGAACAAAGACGTAATTGCGTTTCTCTTTAACAAAATATCATATCCACGTTTACAATAGATTATCCACATTACAAAGAAGCAACATTTGAAGTTAGTGAGGTTATTCCGACTGGAGTCTTGAAAGTTCACTGTTTCTGATTTCAAATATTGGTGACAAATTCTCATCACGAAAATTCAAATTTTTGGAATCCGGACCCGATGATGTATTATTGTAGATATGTATGAATAAACTGCTCAACATTTAAAATGTCGGTATCGAAAATTTAGCTTTTTTTTAAAACGATATAACTTTGGATTGTCTAAACCGATTCTGACTTTGTTTCCAGGGTTGTTTGGATACATCTTCCAGCAACCTACTTGGTTGGCTAAATTGTTAGACTTATCCCAATTACATTCGTTACAGGGTGGAATATAAAGCATTGCAAAATTGTGCCTAGTTCAATAGATCCCCTTTTCTGTGAACTGTCCATGTTCTGCAAATTCTAACGATATATTCATGAAGCCTGATGCCCTGTCTCGAAACGGTTGTTGAATTTTCTAGATCAGAAGTCAAACAATGTTGACATGGATAGAAAGTCCAAGTTGAATACGCAACTTTCCCAAATAAAAATGTATGGGCGTTTCAAAAATTGAAAAAAATTATTTAAGAAATGAATTTTTGGGAATTTTTACAATTAAAATTGCATTTTTCGTTTTTGAAAAAGTTTCTACTTGAAGGAAACAATGAACAGCAACCGATTTCCGTCAACAGAGTTTTTAATCACATCAAAAACCCCTTAGTAGTTGATGCTGCTCTGTGAGCATCGTCGCTACACGTGCAAATCTGTAAAAATAATTAGAGTTATACTGTAACCAATAATTGAAACACTGTCGAAAACGGAACTGTGCAAAAAACCGGTGAGTATCAATTGGTAATTTATAGAGATCCAATGTTTATATCCCCGCTTGGCACTCAGTTGGTGACGTGTTTCCGACTTCAGTATTTGTTGAGCTTGGATCATTGCTCCGGATCCATGCTTTTTGTTGATATTTTGTTGACTCCCATATCTAGTTACATCATCTGAAACCTATCTATTATCTTGAATACTTTGTTTCTTACCTATTTAGGACAAACTACTCATCAATTATCATTGACATTTTTTTATATTAAACCTTAGAGTACTGGCGCCAATCTCACAGGCCAAGTGTAACAAGTATGTGCAAGTACACTTTTTGATTGTAAAATTTTGTGTTCAGTACTGTAATGATACAGGCCTACGCCTTCAGATCAATTTGCTCGTGATAATCAAGAAGTTTTTGTTTACCCCTTCTTACCACTTTTTCTTACACTGGGTGCTTCACTCTCTCAGATCGACTGAGCACTCCACCTCACAGGCATGACCCTACGTTGTGTTTTAACTCAATCAGCCACCAATAATCAAACCAACAATCACTAGCACTGATCAATTTGACGCCCAAAAAAATACAAACCCCAGTTCGTTATGGAAGAGTGATATAAGCTCCAAGGCATCAACTATTTAGGATTAACCAGCGAGTTTGAGAGGCATTTATTCTCTGGATCACTTCAAACTGAGGCGTTGCTAATGTCTTAATGGAATTGATCAAATATTCCCCTACTGAAAATTGGCTGATTCTCTTATACTTCTTCCAATGGTACATCGCTTACAGGGTGTAACATCGAAAAAAATTTCTTAAATCGTACACCCTGTATTTTAACATGGGAATCGATTCCGTTTTTTATCCTGATCACAAATATATATCACACTTGGTGAGTTAGTCAACAAAACGCCTGTGAAAAAATTGATAAATTTTGGTCCTTTTTTTGGAAATTTCAAACTTGTCTTATGGACAGAAAGCCTTTAAAAATGTTGTCTTACGACCAGATTTTTGATCAAGGGGATGTTCTCACACAAAATCCAGTTGGTTTCATCCACGTACCTTATGACGTAAATTTTTGGCAATTTTTTCAAAAATTGACAGGCTCATAACAGCCCAAACCCCCCGGTCTGACATGTAAGACAAAGCAATTTCAACAACCTCATCAACGCACATTAGACCTACAGAGTTAAAATCATGTACCTACCTTATGACGTAAGTTTTGAGGCACCAGCTCCCTGCCCACATCTATAGGTAACTAATGATACTTTCCCAGCCTTTGGTATACAATACGTTCTTATCGTATTTCGGCATGCAACAACATCGAATGGAACAAAGTTATAAGAATGTATTTGGGAAGATTTGTCCGGCCCATCCGGCCACCAGCACGCTGCAAGCACTAAGCACGCTTTTATGGGATATGCAAATTCGAAAGCTTGTGAAAATTTCCCGCTTCAGAGCTTAATCTGCCCAAAATATCCCGTCAATAATGATTACGAGCCAACTGTGCGGCGATGTGGCCTCTCATCGCAGACACGCCGGACACATGGCTGGAAATAATTCCATTACCATCATCGCATCATTCGCATCACCCCAAAAATGAAAGCCAGACTCTGCTAAATGGAGCCCGGTCTCCGATTCATCAATTCATATATAATAATTTTTTGTTTATTATTGACATTTGCGATAGGTAGATAGGTGAGTACATATTATTTTCCAGTCAAGTAAATTGAATATTACGGCTCAGTGTGTGATAATGATTAATTTTCACTCAAGAGCACTCAGTATTGTGATAATAAGTGATTAGCGTACTCAATACCGAAATGCTTCAATTACCGGACTGTATACAGCTACAAAGTCTGTGGCTTCAGCGGAATGCTTGACATAGAAATGTTCAATTGGAGAAAATTCTTACTTTAAAGTTAATGAGTTTGGCAGTTTCCTCTAAGTTCATGAGTTGAAAAGAGTTTTCGTATGACTAGCGGAGTTCTTATCGCAAAATTCTTGACCCTAATTTGAAATTGATGAATCCAGGTGCATTTCCCCTATCAAGTTGACAATTTCAGGGTCTTCTCACGCTCAAGAACACTGATGACCCAGTAGGCGGCAAATTTTTCACTGTTATTGTTTTTTTTTGAGTCACACGCAAAACGTTGATAGCACAAATAAAGTTGACGAATGACCAACTATTCTCGCTATAAAATTGATGAACTCAGCACTAGAAAGTTGGAGTTTTTATGAAATTCTCACGTGATTGGCGAAGTCGATATTTTCGTTCAATTCCCATGATGGAGTTGATGAATTCAACAACGTTCTCACGTAACAGTTTATGAGCTCAGCGAAATTCTACTTATAAATTGATGAATTTGTAGGAATTTCCAGAAAGCAGTTGAATGGCTTGGCAAAAGTCTTACCAGAAAGTTGATAAATTCAGCACAATTATAGCTACGAAGTGATGAATTATTGATGGGGAACATTGCTACAAAGTTGTTGAATTGAGAGGAGTTTCCAACCTGGAATTAATGAATTCTCCCAAATTTCAGCTGAGAATTTAACAAATCAAATAATTTCTCATTCGGGTGATGAATTAAGGACAACCACTGGTGAAGAATAATGAATTTCAGTTTATTGAAAAATTTGAATTTTGAGAATAGAAGATTTGAAAAAGGTTGATTATTGATTAAGATAGATGTACTCAGCATCTAGTGAAATTTTAATTGTTTTGGCTCCTTTTAAATCTTCAGTTTGCTCATTTAGGTATTGGTAATTTCGATAACGTTTCAATCTTGAAATTTCTAGTGATTCAAGAAGCATTCTCTGGTTATATTTTGTTGTTTGGTGTAAAAATTCAACATCTGTATTTGGATCAAATTTATGTTTCGCTGAAATAATGTGATTTGCAAAATGTGATTCACTACCAATGAGACCAATTGTTCCAGTTTTGATTATATCTCTGTTATGTTCTCCTATTCGTGTGGAAAATTTTCTACCTGTATGACCCATATACTTTGTATGGCATGTCTGACAATTAAATTCATAAATACCAGATCTATCTTCAATTGGTAAAAAACGAGGTAAAAAATCTTTTGGTTTACTTAAAATTTGTTTTAAATTTGACTTGGTTTTAGAAGAAATTGAAATATGTGGGTTGCTTTTTTGAAATATATTAGCTATCTTGAAAGAGGTTGATCCAAGAAATGTTAAGCATTCGTATATTTTATTTGGTTTTATTTTAATTTGTTCACTTGTGTGTTTTGAAAGGAGTTTGTTGGGAATTTTATCCATAAAATAGCTAGTATAACCATTATCTAGGCCTATTTGTTTTATTATTTTATATTCTTTTTTGATTTTGTTTTTTCAAAGGGGTATTGTAAAAAGTCTAATCAAATAAGCGTTGAAAGTTTTTGATGAATTTGAAGTTAAAGAAGTTGATGAGATTTTATGATTTGTAGTTGTCTTTTTTCTATATATTCTCTATAGATTACCAGAAGATTTTCCACCACTTGAGGATAGATCTGGTGTTTATGAATCGAATTGTCAGACATGCCATGCAAAGTAGGTCATACAGGTAGAAAATTTTCCACACGAATAGGAGAACATAACAGAGATATAATCAAATCTAAATCAATTGGTCTCATTGGTAGTAAATCACATTTTGCAAAACACATTATTTCAGCGAAACATGAATTTGATCCAAATACAGATGTTAAACTTTTACACCAAACAACAAAATATAACCAAAGAATACTTTTTGAATCACTAGAAATTCCAAGAATTAAACAATATCGAAATGACCAATACCTACATGAGCAAATGGAAGATTTAGAAGGAGCCAAAACAATTAAAATTTCACTAGATGCTGAGTACATCTACCTTAATCAATAATCAACTTTTTTCAAATCTTCTATTCTCAAAATTTATATTTATAATAAACTGTTATCATGTTATCTTGAACCAACTGTTTTTCATGTCAAATCAAATAATTATTACTTATGTCAATTGAATTAATTTTTGACGAATGTCAAAACTTTTACAAATTTCTCCAAAACAGAATATATTTCAAATATTATACAGTAAGCTTTTATCAAATTTTATATCAATCTATTTCATACAACTAATCACAGAGCTCTGACAATGCCGGAAGGCAAAACCGGTTGGTTAAAAAAAAAACAAAAATTGTGGTGTAAATTCAAGATTTATCCAATATATACATTCTACTTTATACAACATCACTACAAGACTAAATGAATTTTTACTTATTTAGATAAATTATTGTTTTTCTCCTTTTAAAGCTATCGTGGTCATGGGAGTTTCTTGGCGATTCATTTAATATATCGCAATATAAGAGAGATTCAATTTTCCAAGCACTGTTTGTGAATGCGAGGGAGAGTTTTGTTTTGAAGTTGATGACCCAAGCGGAACTCTCACTACGGAGTTGTGGAGTTTAGCACATTTTTTGCTATGAAGTGATGGACTTGGACGAAGTTTCGCCACAAAATGAATGGACAAAAGGAACATTTCCGACCGAAGTTGATGCTCCAGCGAAATTTACACTGAAAAGTTTCAAGACCTTAGCGAGATTTTCACTATGAAGTTGATCCATTGGCGAGATTTGATGTCATCACATAAATTGTGGATTTACCACGCTCGAGACCACGCTTTACGTTATAAGTTATGAGTTTGGAGGAGGTTCTGGGGAATTTGGAAAGAATTCTAATCATAAAATTCATGTACCTAGGTGTTGATAAACAATCCAAAATTGATGAGTCCTACACATTTTTCTCTATAAGATGCTCAATTTAGAGAAGTTTTCGCTACAAAGTTGATGACTCCATTGAAATTCCAAAAATGAAGTGATTATTCAGCGGAATTCCCGCTACAAGCTGAAGTAGTTTAATGGTAATTCAGTGAATAACAAAAAACATGTTGTATAAATTGGAGTCTCTCGAATGTGAAGTGGTTGATTGGTCCATCCAAAAAAACTCTAGGAAGCTCCATGAAACAAAAAAAAAACTTGATGAAGCTCCAGAGGAGCTCAGCAGTGGAAATGCGCGGAACTCATGAACAGAGAACTCATTCCTTCCCGTGAAAGTCGGAGGACATCGGGAAAATAAATAATCTGGGAGAATTCTGGATGCCCTCAGTAAAGATGAGCTTGAGGGAGACCATAAATTTCAAAGTAAGCTTCAAGAGAACCCCGAAGAATGGCGTGAGAGCTTGAAAGAATTCTGGTGGGTTCGGAATGAAAACTCCGAGAAAATCAGTCGTAAGCAAGACCAGTTGTGTGCGATTTGAGGAATCTCAACTTGAGTTGAAAGAAAAATTCGAGAAAAGCTGACCAACTCCAGAGAATTCGGAAGAAAGCCCAGACAAACTTTGGCGAATTCATCCACAAGAGTTAGTTTTTTGTGGAAGTTAGGGGTCATTTCCATTAAAACTAAGGAACTGAAATTCTCTGTAAGGATTTTTGGACACACCCACCGGAGCTCTGGATGTACTCAGTAGAGGAGCTCCGGGAAACTTGGTCGTAAATGTGATCTCGATCCTATGTACAAATAAAAGAGACCGAAGAGAGGCTAGTTCTCGAAGAAACTTTGGGCGAAGCCCCATAGAATTGCTGGGAAGAGCCAGAATGGACTTTGAAGAGCCCAGCGGGAAATTGAGTTGAAAAAGGATTTATTTGTGCAAGTTAGAGGACCTCAAATGGAATAAAAAAAACTCTGGAAGATTTCGAGGAATTTCTGAAGGAAAACTAGAGCAGACTTGAAGGAACTGAACCAGGGAGCTCTAAGGAATTCAGTTGCAAAAGTGATACTTTTTCATCGTCCAAAAAGCTTCAAGGTCGAATGTTTCCAAGAAAAAACTGGAAAGCTCCATCAAAGTCTGGATAGAGCCAGTGAAATTAATTTGGAGCGTACATGAATTGCCGTTGTGTAAATTCATTTCCGAAAAAATAACATTCATCCTTCTATCTTTTCACAGTAGTTTGTTACTTCTTTGTGCTTGTAATTTTTATGAATTTGAACATTCTTTAAATTGAAGTAGCAATCACAATGAGGACACTTGTGTGAATAATACACGCATTTTGTTCCATTTTTTTTTGTTTCTTGAAGAAGGCAGATGGAGCTGAAATAATCAGAAACAGAAACAATATTCTAAAGGAACTTGTGAAAGATGAAGTAGAGTAGATCAAAGGTTCAACCAGAGCTTTTGGGGACCGCGTAAGACAGTTTGAATTGACAAAAAACCGTGAGGCAAACTTTAGGATCCTGCAAAGACTATCCTAGACAGTACGACAGTAACATCAAAAACAGTCCAATCATTCAAGTGCTATGCCAATTTGAATGCATAGTCTTCAAGCGAATGTTTCCAGTTGCATAGTTTCCAGTTGAATGCGTAGAATCCAAGTTTCAAGTGACTCACACTTTTTAACTGGTGTGACATTTATGATTTCCTCACGCTGGAAGCAAAATATTTGAAAGTTTTGGAACGTCCATGCTTGCGGATGGGAGCTTCAAAGGACCGGAAGACACCATTTGGCCCTGGTACTTAACCGCACAATAGATTTCGCAAGAATACGCCAAAGAAAAACACAAGAGGCTTATCAGAGCCCCGAACGACACTTGGAGAACAAAAGATCGGGGTCGTTTTCAGACAAGATTGATTGTTTACCTGGCCAGCAGTTTGAAAGGTTTATCCCATAATAATTACCACTGTACTGTAATAGTACCTGGATTGATTGGTTTGTTTCAACTTGATATACAGAGTGTCCCAGAGCTCGTGATCCGGATCCGGAGTTTCACCCAGTTTAGAAGGAAATAAGTTCACTGTGTGGTACGACGCTCACGACAATACACGACGCTCTGTGTATTGTGTACAGGTGTTCACGATGAAACTCACCCCCCTCCAGTAGATTTCCCTTCAAGATATTTCGAAGAACTAAAACCTTTTTCTTCACGATTTTTTCCCAGGGACCTTAAATTGACCCTCTAAAAGTTTACAATTGGTACCGTATACAGGGTATGATGAGTGACGGAAAAAAGAACGAAAAACAAAAGGTCGAAAACTAAACATCGAATGCATAAGGTCGAAAAAGAAAAGGTCGAATTTACAATATATCGAAAGTGATGATGATCGAAATACATATGGTCGAAAATACATAATATCGAATAACAGAATGTCGAAAAACAAAAGGTCGAAAAACAATTGGTCGAAAAACAATTGGTCGAAAAACAATTGGTCGAAAAACAATTGGTCGAAAAACAAATGGTCGAAAAACAAAACGTCGAAAAGCAATAGATCGAGAAACAAAAAATCGAAAAGAAAAGGTCTAGAAAGAAAAACCGTGAAAATCGAAATTGAGCGCGAAATTAGGTGTATGTACAATTGTTGTAAAGACAAATAATTTGAGAGTTTGGGACGGGATAAGAGAAGCACTGAGTTAAAAATCAACTAGCCCAAATTTATTTCTGTGGAAAAACCTAATCAGGCCTTGAAAAAAAAATACTGAACCTGACAAGATCTGTGTGGTGTGTACACCGATTTATGAGTATAGATCAATTTTGCGTCAAAAAAGCGAATCAGTTTTGCAAAAAAATTACTGAACCTGACGAGGTCCATGTACACAGCTTCACGTTTCAGAGTGGATTTTGCGTCAAAAGAAAAAAACGAAACAGGTCTGCAAAATAATTACTGAGCCTGACGAGGTCTATGCATGTGTCCAAGTTGATTTTGCGTCGAAAAATCAAATCAGGGCTTCAAAAAAAAAAAAAAAACCTGACGAGGTCCATGTGCACAACTTGACGTTTCAGAGTTGATTTTGCTTCAAGAAACCGAATCAGGTGTGTAAAAAAAATACTGAACCTGACGAGGTCCATGCACACAGGTTTATAAGTCCAAGTTAATTTTGCGTCAAAACACCAAATCAGGTCTCCAAAAAAAAAAAACTACTAGACCTGACGAGGTCCATGTGCACAGCTTTATGTGTCCAACTTGATTTTGCGTCGAAAAACCAAATCAGGTCTTCAAAAAAAAAAAAACTAAACCTGACGAGGTCCATGTGCACAACTTGACGTTTCAGAGTTGATTTTGCGTCAAAAAACCAAACCAGGTCTGCAAAAAAATTACTGAACCTGACGAGGTCCATGTACACAGGTTTATAAGTCCAAGTTAATTTTGCGTCAAAAAACCAAATCAGGTCTTCAAAAAAAAACTACTAG
Organism: Anaspis maculata; assembly: GCA_949128115.1. Lineage (NCBI taxonomy): Eukaryota > Metazoa > Arthropoda > Insecta > Coleoptera > Scraptiidae > Anaspis > Anaspis maculata. The sequence goes on from OX421966.1 coordinate 756,063, forward strand.
ACCTGACGAGGTCCATGTGCACAGCTTTACGTTTCAAAGTGAATTTTGCGTCAAAAAACCAAATCAGGTCTTCAAAAAAAAACTACTAGACCTGACGAGGTCTATGTACACTGCTTCATGTGTCCAAGTTGATTCTGCATCGAAAAACCAAATCAGGTCTTCAAAATATATATATACCAAGCCTGACGAGGTCCATGTGCACAACTTGACGTTTCAGAGTGGATTTTGCGTCAAAAGAAACCGAATCAGGTCTGCAAAAAAATTACTGAACCTGACGAGGTTCATGTACACAGGTTTATAAGTCCAAGTTAATTTTGCGTCGAAAAACCAAATCAGGTCTTAAAAAAAAAAACTACTAGACCTGACGAGGTCCATGTGCACAGCTTCAAGTTTCAGAGTGGATTTTGCGTCAAAAAACCCAATCAGGTCTGCAAAAAAATCACTCAACCTGACAAGGTCCATGCGTGCACAGGTTTATATGTCTTAAGTTAATTTACGCTGACGCTGATCAGATTTAAAAGAATATACAGGTGTTTCGGTGGCCTTGCATAATACTTTTAGAGGTGATTTATCTCTGACGAATAAGTCGAAAAGTGAGAGTGAAATTTTTCCTCAAGTGCTCTCTGAGAGAGTCACAGCTCCTAAGTCGATCCGAATTGTAATCACATTTAAAACAGGTATTTCCAGTTCGACATTGTGCTATTCGACATTTTATTATTCGATGTTTTGCTTTTCGATCTTTTGTTTTTCGACCTTTTGCTTTTCGATATTTCACTTTTCGACCTTTTGGTTTTCGATCTTTTGCTTCTCGATATTTCACTTTTCGACCTTTTGGTTTTCGACCTTTTGCTTTTCGATATTTCACTTTTCGATCTTTTGATTTTCGACCTTTTGTACTTTCGACAATAGTGCTTTCGATGTTTTGTGGTTTCGTTATTTTGTTTCTCGACTTTATGCATTCGATGTTTTGTTTTCGACCTTTTGTATTTCGATCTTTTTTCCGTCACCCAGGGTATGATATGTAACTTTTTTATTTCGAATACAACACCCTATTTCTTCTTAAGTTATTTGATGGAGCCTTTTTTTCTGATTACAAATATGCATGACACTTATAATTCATTTTGACAAGGAAGTTGTCGGAAAAATAATAAAATAGGTAGTCAAATATTTTTGTTTTGCGGCAAGATGGCTTTGGTTTCTACAGTTCACTTAAAAAATGTCATTCTTGCAGCATTTTGTCAGCAGAATTCAACTCTGCATAGATAAATGGTCTAATTCGTTCCTGATACAGGGTGTCGCGTAATTTTCAATCTTTAATTTCCCTAACTACCTATTTTATTATTTTTTTGACAGCTTCCTTGTCAAAATAAATAGTAAATGCTATATATCTTTGTTATCAGAAGGAGATGCTTCATCAAATGACGTAATAAAATATAGAGTGTTGCATTTGAAATGAAAAAGTTACATGTCACACCCTGTATACGGTACCAATTGAAAACTTTTATACGATCGATTTAAGATCCCTGGGAAAAAATCGTTGCGAGAAAAATTTTAGTTTCTCAAAATATTTCAAAGGAGAATCCCCTAGAGGGGGAGGGGGTGAATTTTATCGTGAACAGCCTGTACAGAAACTTGGAATGCAATGGGAATTCAAGTATTTTTCTTTCAAGTCTGTTTGAATTAGTACACCGAAGTCTTGTCAGATAATGGGAATAGATGAAGATGGATGAAGGAATGATCATTGCCCTGGGGCTCAGGTGGAGGCTAGAATAGTGCTGTCACTCTAGATCGAAAAATTAGGAGTAAGAAAAAAAAAATCGGAATGAAAAGGGACTTGGCACAATGATAGAACCGAGAATAGCACATACCAGAGGTCCCCGGAAATTGAGCTCATGCTATGGCCACCATTTTGACCAATGTCTCAAGATATTGATTGAATTCAGGTTTTTGCGTATATCCCAGTGACTGAAGAATTTCGATTTTATTTCTGAAGTGGAAATCAGAAGCTAACGTTTCTCTGAACTGCTCTGGACTCTGGATCGTGAATTCTGGGACACGCTGTATATGCATAATTCCCATACTCGCTATCTTTGTCTGTGTGTCTCTCTCCGCCCCATACCTCCCTCGAAGTATACCTACGCAAATATTTATTTCCATGCATTCAAGAGAACAACTAAGTGAGGTTGTTTGAGCTCAGGTACATTCTACCATTCAGTCATTTTTTCCTTGTCATACATCACTTCCATATTTGCTCTCGTTCTGTGAGCATCGATCGTCGTAACACGTGCGAATTTGTGGAAATAATAGAATTGTGGATACTCTGATCCATTTACAATATCGAAAACGGAACGGTGCAAAAAACCGGTGAGTATTCTCAATCTGTACTTATACTGATTCAATATCTATATGCCCACTTGAAGCTGTGAGTATGTTCCAGAATATTCAGGGTTGTGTCGAAAGAACGGTGTTCTTCGAATTTCTGTTTCAATGTTCTCCCCATGATCAAAATTGTTCCAGAATTATCTTGGAATGTCCAGCTTTATACTGGTCTGGCGGATTAGTGTCAATATGCGTCTTCCGACCTCCAGATAGAGTTGTTCGTCGGATGAACTTCGCTATCCGGCTGTAAAGCAACTTATCCGGAGCTTGAACCACCAGATCAATATTATCTTGACGAGGATGGTTGAGAATTACATGCTGATAACATGAATTTCATTTTTTGAAGCACGGTGGGGCATATACAGGTAATTTTTTGGAAAACAGGCACCTCAGATTCCTTGCCGCCAACTTTTTTGTTTATGAAAACGCTAAAATAGCTCAAATTTTTCCAGGGAGACATGTTGTAGAACACACATTGTCAAATTTTTATTTTTAACCTCCTTGTCCCTATCCTACCCTACTTCAAATTTCAAATAGCAAAATCTACCTAGTGATACATTAGAATTAAGGTAATAAAATCCTCTTTCTGTGGAGAATAATTTCAAGTTTTATAAACACTTCTCCAACTCTATAGGGGAGAGCCCTCTCACAAAAATCTTTCAATTGAAAGGTAAAAGAGTTGAAGATGAAAATTCGGCAAATACGTGACTTGGATGACCCTTTCGGAAAAAAAATCGACCTGCGTTTGCTGGAAAATCTATTTCTCAAGGATCGGCAGTTATAAGAAAAAAAAATTCCCAATACTTGACCATGAAAACATTTTTGAAAGGGTTTGGGATGGTTCAAATGAATTAGAAACATGTTTCGCAGGAAGACCATTTTATCACCTTCACTTTGATGCATTACTACATAGGTTGTGCTGCATGAAATTCTGGAGTAGGGTAGGGTGAGAACGTAGGGATTGAGGGTGAAAATTTGACAACGTGCGTGTCCTAGATGTTTCTTGTTTCCCTCGAAATGAAAATCAAACTGTTTTGGTGTTTTCCTGAGGGAAAATTTGGCATAAAAGAATTTGGGGTGGGTCCTTTCAAAAAAATCACCCTGTATTTTGTACCCCAAGGGCATGTTCTTTGTCAACAACTTTCGGAATCGAGAGACTCCACGTATTTGCTTAAAACATAACAATGTATCGAATTCCAAAAGGACTTGGGTTAATATTCCTGATTTTTTAAAATAATTGACAATTTTCAGTTGGGGTATGAGATATAGTATAGAATAGCTCAATAGAGGTCATGCAGGAGGTCAATAGCGCGGTGTTGTCAGATTTGGCATGGCCGCCGTTACCAATAATAATTCATAACACAATCACTGTCACCTTAAATAGTCACTATGAAACCAATTTGTTTGGCAAGATGTTTCCTTTTACCTTTCTAGTTGGTGAATTGGCAATATACTGAATAAAAGTTCAAAATTTGGAAATTACTATATCGAAATAATCGAAATTCAAATTGTTCACTTGGCAACCCCGAACAAGGCTTCAGCCGCTCTCCTGTCCGGCTTCTGAGCCGGATAGTTTTATGCAATTCGCAGTACATTGATGCAGCAAGGATTGCCTGAAACACTCAACGCTGAAACGAACCGTGTGAGAGTGGCTCTCGCGGCTCGCCTTCCTTTGGCCCCAGAGGGTTCCGCAGTTGGAGGAGATTCGGGGAGGGCCCTGGTCGAAACTGTTACGCCACGTGTTCGCGAAATGTCGGAAACGGAATAAAATAAAACCTTTTTCTTTATAGTATCGACTCGCGCTTCCATACTTGTCATGACGCAGTGTTTATTCCCATTTTTTGTTGTCGTGAGAACCGAAAGCGTGCCTCTCTATTTCACCTTAAATGATTGTTTAATTTCTCAAAGATCAAAATAACATCAGACTCCCAACTTACGAACAGTAAGCATCAATAGCTGGAGATTTCACTCACACAAAAGATCAATAATAGTTTTTCTAATCATGTTTCGTGTTAACAGACGCTATTTGTCTGGAAGTGTCATATCAAGCGCCAAATTTTACGCGCATGGGCCCGGTTAACACTTAAGATACAGTACAGTCCTGTATTTATATGCCCATTTAAGGCTGTAGGTATGTTCCGGAATATCTAGAGCTGTGTTGGAAGAAAGGTGTTTCTTAAATCTCCGTTTTTATCGCTCTCATATCAAACATTTTCCAGAAAATGTCCTAGGCTATCCCGTTATAATGTCTATACATGAACTCAAAGTTCCATCAGACTTACTCGAAATTTCAATATAAAATCAAACGAGTAAGTGTTTTTTTTTCTTTCATGATTCCACGTAAAGCTTGGAATGTATATTGTAATGTTGAGCAAATCTGATCAGGTTGGATTGAGTTAGAAAAGGTCAGGTATAAGGTGGATATTATGCATTCGTTTTCAGTGAGTAAAGTGAGTCATTACACACGCCTCTCACTTCAATCCATCAGAATTGACTATAGCTTGATTTATTCATTTGACATTAGGTCGTTACAGTTCCTAAATGTCTCAGGCCGCCACCTTGGAATAAGAAGTTGTGTGTTAAATAACTTCGAGCATGTAAGAATTTTACACACTTGCGCCTGTGTTTGTCCACCAAACATCTTACTAGTTTACTATGACCTTTTTTCTCTCACTTATATTAAGTCTACTAAACCCACTTGTAACTTACTATTGTTCCAGGAGCGAATTATGACTTATTTTGATCAACTACCAGACGAAATCTTGTACGGAATAGTCTCAATGTTTTCGACATTCGACTTGTGCAGGTTGGCGAAGGTCAACCAAAGATTCTACAGAGTGTGCGCCGACGAACGACTGTGGAAAAGCGTTCGCTTCTTGACTGTACAACGCATCTCCTTTCCCGACATGGAAATGCTGAGCAGAAGTGGATTTCCAATAAGAAAATTGGACTTGTCGTACTTTCATGTGAGTATTTTCGTCTTTGTCGAGATCTGCACACACCTGTTTTATATTTCCGTGATATTTATCAGATTATTGATACCTAGGATATGGCTCACATGATATACAGCGATTTTATTTTCATATTCACCAGATTTCTGGAGAAACCTCAGAAGGAAGGAACCACCCATGCGTGAAGTCTCCTGATTCTCACACAACGGTTGGAAAGCTCGACCTAACAGATTATGGGGAATGGGACCGGTATAATGACTCATTGTACATATTGGAAACATTCAGAGCTGAAGAATTGATACTGGACCGTCCCCAAACGAAACCCGATTCCGAATTGATGGGAGTAATCTCCAATTATGAAAATCTGAAAGTGTTGTCCATGGGATGGACAAACTTTGACGACGTAGGCGTCGTTGACATTCAAAAGCTCTTCAGTGGCTGCAAACTTTTGAAAGAATTGTATTTGACTAGATGCTACTTACCACCACAAGTGTTACGTGAGTAGGTAGTGGGATACCTTGGACCAGCCCCTCTCCTTCTCCTTTAAGCCCCGCCCCCTCACTCTGAGGCCACGCCCACCTGTCAGATTTTGACAGGTGACATTTGACAGCTGTCATCTGTCAGATTTTGACAGCTGTCACATTTGACAGGTGACGTTTGACAGCTGTCACATTTGACAGGTGACTTTTGACAGCTGTCACATTTGACAGGTGACGTTTGACGGCTGTCACATTTGACAGGTGACATTTGACAGCTGTCTAACTTGACAGGTGATGGCCGCCATGACAGTGGAGGGAAAGCGGGAAATTTGAATTAGACAGCTGTCTCAATTGACAATTGACAGCCGTCAGATGATGGCCGCCATGACGGTTGAGGGAAGAGCGGGAAATTTGAATTTGAAATCTGACGTATGTGATAGGTGACAGCTGTCAGATTGACATTTGATACCTGTCAGATGATGGACGCCATGACAGTTGAGAAAAGAGCGGGACATTTGAATTTGAAAGGTGACGTACGTGACAGCTGACGTATGTGGCAGGTGACAGCTGTCAGATTGACATTTGACACCTGTCAGATGATGGCCGCCATGACAGTTGAGAAAAGAGCGGGAAATTTGAAATAGACAGGTGACAGGTTTTTGACAAATGGTTGATGATGGACGCCATGACAGTTTTCGGAACTGTGCTATCTTCAAGCCTCCGCTAGATAGAGCTGCCTACTACAGGTTTCTAACGGTGATTTCCTCAAGCTTCCGCTAGATGGAGCCACTGGTATTAGAGGTTTCTAACTGTGATATCCGCAAGCCTCCGATAGATGGAACCACCCGGAAGTTTGTTGTAAAAGAGCGGGAAATTTGAATTTCAAACAAATTGGTGATTCTGATAGGTACCTACAGCTAACTTGTTCGCCAACGCGGGTTTCTAACTGTGGTATCCTCAAGCCTCAGCTAGATGGAACCACTTCATATATCTGTCCGTTTGTTGTAAATGAGCGGGAAATTCAAATTCGGTAGGCCATAGATATAGGTGACATTTGACATATACCTAATTCAAATATGACGGGTGTTAGATGATAGCCGCCATGACATTCAGAAAAAGAGCGGGCATTTTGAAATAGACAAATGACGTAGGTGGCAAATGATTGATGATGATCGCCATGACAGTTTCGGAACGGTGCTATCCTCAAGTCTCCGCTAGATAGAGTTGCCTACCACAAGTTCCTGACTGTCAGATGATGGCCAGCATGACAGTTTAGAGAAGAGCGGGAAATTTGAATTTCAAAACAGAGAGCGAGAAGTTTGAATTTGACTCTCGCTTGATGGGGCAACCGGTATTACAGATTCCTAACTGTGATACTCACTTTCAAGCCTCCGCTAGTTTGAACCGCCTAATACGTCAGGCAGTTTGATTCAAATATCTTGGCGCTAAATTCAAAGATCCAAACTGCTAAAAATAGCGAGGATGTGTGGACAAGAATTTTGAATAGTGTCAGAATTCAATGATATCGATAATATACTGGAGAAGATTTTGCCTTTATCTAAATACGTACTTACTAAGGCTTGCGTTATGACAGATTTGAGCTCTATACATCTGAAAACAAAAAAAAAACACGTTTATATCACACCCAGAAATTAGAATATATTTCGACACTGCTTATACATTGGGACACATGATGGGACAGTGGGACACTACTTATACTTTGGGACACAAAATGGGACAATGGGACGTTGCTTATACTATTACATTGGACACAAAATTAGACAGTCAGACACAAAATGGGACAGTGGGACACAAAGTGGGACAGTGGGACACAAAATGGGACAGTGGGACACACAATGGGACAGTGGGATACTGCTTATACATACCTACGTTTTACTCTACTCCACCCATGAACAATTGACTAATACGAGATTATATTTATTATTATATCTAAAACAGTTTTCCTTCTTCAAGACAGTTGTCAAGATGCGTTTGATCAAGCAACATGCTACTATATGCATTAATGCTATTCATAATTCTAGTTATGTATCTGATTCATCTAAACATGGATCTTTGTTGCCAACAAACGTCAGATGCTTAATTTGCGGTCCATCGAACTGTGGAAAAACAAATTTGATGTTGAGTCTGATTTACGACAAAAATGGATTGAAATTTGAGAATCTGTACGTATTTAGTAAATCATTACATCAATTCAAATATCTGCAGCTTGCAGATATCCTTTCGCCGATTAAGGAAATTCAATTCTTTACTTATGGTAACAATGATGAAATACCACCACCGAATGACGCTTTATCCAATTCTATTTTCATATTTGATGATATAGCATGTGATAAGCAACATGCAGTCAGATCATATTTTTGCATGGGACGTCATAATGGAATTGACAGTTTTTACTTGTGTCAGAGTTATAGTAGAATTCCAAAACATTTAATTCGAGATAACGCAAACCCACTGGTATTATTCAAACAAGATAATATGAATTTGAGAAAGATATACGACGACCATATTAATTCGGACATGTCTTTTAAAACCTTCCAAGAAGTATGTGCGCTCTGTTGGAATGATTATAAATATGGATTTTTGGTTATTGATAAAGATCGTGAGCCTAAGAATGGTCGCTACAGGAAGGGCTTTGACGTATTTATAATACTGTAACATTTCAGCAAACACCTCAGTGTTATTTCAGTCATGCAAAGGGAAAGTACTTCCCTCGACTTACAACAGAACATTATTCACACTAGAAATATTATAAGAGAAAAATGTAATTTAATCAAAAGAAAACGAGAAGATGATGAGGAATTTTTGAAAATGAAATACAGACCAATAACAGAACCGCTAAGCAAAATTTTGGGAAGCACTACTAATCATAGTCAAAAATCAATATCAGCACTATCACCTATAATTTCCAAATGCACGTCTTCAACAAGCAAAGAACAACACAAGAAAACATTGAAGCGACCTCGGAACGTTGTACATCTCAGAAATATAAAAAATAAATCAGTAAAACCAACACATACCACATCGGACCGTGAATCAGTTTTTATTTCCGAAACTAAATGTCAGCCCCAAAGAGAAGATAAAGAAGAGAAAGAAGAATCCTCGAAAGCATCAGCTTTTACCACACCAAGTCAGGAAACAATCTTCACATTGGAGAATCAACCCAAATTGACGCGACCTCGGGATGTTGTACATTACCGCAATATGAAGTACAACTTAGCAAACCTAACGACATCTACCACATCAAGTTCAAAATTGAATGAAAATGAGTTACAATCGAATAGTCAAAGTAGAGAAGGAGAAGAGAAGGAAACACACATAGAGCAACCGTCGTCAGCAGCTAACACGCGCAAACAACATTTAGATGTTTCCTATTACCTCTCCAAACTCAAAAGTGGCGGTGATTGCAGTACAATGGATTTAACGTCGGGCGTTAGATATTCAGACAGACGTTATATTCTTGGAGATTCTGTTATAAATTTCAAAGAAAATCAGCTAGAAGTGGATGATCGAACTTACGACATTACTCCAGGCCTGGTTGAACTGATCTTCAAGAAAGATCCTAATTTGGGAGTGATTCAAGAAGCAGATAAAAAATTATATTGTACGATTTTAAAAACGACCAATGCGCTTCGAAAACGTTATAGTTCGACCGAAAATATTTGTGAAAAAGTGAAGAGAAATCCAAAGTACAAAACGGTTATTGAACCTTTATTGTCTATATCTCGAAACAAAGCTAAAAGTAAAACTGGTGGAGGTGTGAAAGAAATAAATGCAAATAAATTGGTTGAACAGCTAGAAACCTTATTCTATGATAAAACATCTGACCACTCACAAGAAATTATACGTATTGAGAGGAGCTTGAGGGAATCGGGGATTATTTTATAAAATGCAGGAGTATTTTTATTTAGTCTGTCTCTAGATGTGCTCCAAGAACAATGCCAACTGTGAAAAAGCAAATTGTGGATGAAATCCATAAACCAGCCAGAAAAAATTTCAAAAGGAGACGAGTTATACTAAAAGGCATAGATGATTTGTGGCAAGCCGATCTTATTGACTTGAAGCTTTATGCTGAAAAAAATGAAGGATATTCCTATTTACTCTGTGTGATTGATTGCTTTTCAAAGTACGCTTGGGTACGACCACTGAGACAAAAATCTGCTGCAGAGGTTGCAACCGCGTTTGAAAACATCTTACTAGGAAAAAGAGCGCCTAAAAATCTACAAACTGATGATGGAACTGAATTTTACAACAAATTATTCAAATCTATCACAAAAAGATACAAAATCAACCACTACTTAACATATAGCACTCTCAAGGCCTCTATCGTTGAACGATTCAACAGAACGCTGAAAAACGCTCTTTGGAAGCAGTTCAGTCTACAAGGAAACTATAAATGGTATACAATCATAGAATCATTGGTATCAAAGTATAATGAAACTAAACATAGAACTATTGGGAGAAGTCCAATTTCAGTTAAAGGGAAACGTATTGAGAAATATCTGTTGAAATATGTTTACAAAGATGATGATACACCTCCAAAAGTTCTTCCGAATCATAAAGTTGGAGATCATGTGAGAATTTCCAAATACAAAGCGTTATTTGCTAAGGGATATACTCCTTCATGGAGTACTGAAATATTCAAGATCAGAAAAATCAAAAGAACAGATCCTGTATCGTATCTTTTAAAAGATTCACTTGGGAAAGATATAGCTGGAGGTTTCTACAAGGAAGAAATTCAACACGTCAAGTATCCGAAACACTATCTGGTTGAGAAGATTCTGAAGCTGAAAGGAAATAAAGCTCTTGTTAAATGGTTAGGTTTTGACACAATGCATAATAGTTGGATTAATAAAAATGATATAGTATAAATAGAAAGTGTTTTTTATTTCAACAGCATTCTTGCTTATGTCCTAGTCATGGTAAAACCTTCGAGAGGCTCACGAAAAAAGCGTATTATACCAACACCGCGGTTTGGATCTGGTTTATCCATTAGTGCAGACAATTTTTTATCTCTTTTACCGAAAAGAAAATTGTCAAATGTAGATTTGGCTTATCTAGCAAAGAAATACAAAATACCACATTTCAGAGGTGTTTTTATGAGCGATACACTCCCCAAAAAGCCTAAGAAAATCGAATTTGCAATTTTGAACTTAGATACTATCAGGAGAAGTGGTACTCATTGGGTTTGTTACAAAAAAGTTGGCAACAGTGTGAAGTTTTTCAACAGCTCAGGGAACAAAAAGCCTCCAAGAAGTTTGAGTCGATATATGAAAGGATTTAACATCACTGTAAATAGGACTAAATATCAAGAACCCAATACGTACATCTGCGGACAACTGTGCTTATTATTTTTACTAGGTTACATCTGCTAACATGGGTTTGAATTTTGGAAAAGTATATAAATCACGATGTATATCTAAGAAAAAGCACAGTCTAAATACCACAAGCAAGCCTAACACAAGGCTTACAGCAAAAAATATAAAATTTTTGCAGTTGATGGGTTATAAAATTCCATGGTAACATCACGATGGATATGTTGGAATTAGAAGAAACACCCGCAGCTGATAATTCAATAGAAGGTATTGAGTTTCACAGTCATCATCCCTATGCTGCAAATAAATTTCAACCGGGGGATGAGATACGCATCAGCCTTCAACATCAGGATATTTACACATTACCTAGTCAAAGTTTTTTATACTTAGAAGGAAAATTTTTAAATGAAGATGGTAGTGCTAAAGCCAAGGATTCCTGTAAATTGATCAATAATGCTTTTGCTTTCCTGTTCGATGACATTAGATACGAACTCGGTGGTGTAGAAATCGATCGAGTAAGAAATCTGGGAATAACCACTACTCTTAAAACATTCGTGTCTTCTTCTCTGGGATATGACAAACATCAACATCATGGATGGTGCAGACCACAAAGTAGTTCGCTTGACATCGTGAAAAATGGCTTCTTCAGTGTTTGCTTACCGCTGTCCAATCTGATTGGCTTTGCAGAGGATTATCGGAAAGTTATAATAAACGTTAAACAAGAATTAATACTTTTGAGATCTAGAAATCAGGATAATTGTTATGTATCACCTGTATTGGTACAAAATGAAGAGCCCCCCAAAGCAACAATCGAGATAACAAAATTGTCTTGGAACGTTCCGTATGTTGGAGTTGATGATCATCAGAGACTTTATTTGATGCAATATTTGAAGACCGAAAAAATTATTTCAGTCGGTTTTCGAAGTTGGGAGCTTTTTGAATATCCAGTACTACCATCATCTCGAAAACAAGTATGGAGTATCAAGACTTCAACTCAAATGGAGAAACCTCGCTATGTGATTCTGGCTTTCCAAACAGGAAGAAATAATACAGTGAAAAAAGACACTAGCATATTCGATCATTGCAACATCAGCAATGTCAAATTATTTCTCAATTCTAAATCATACCCGTATGATGATTTAAATATTGACTTCGCCAAAAATTACTATGCTTTGCCATACAATTTATATTACAAATTCCGAGAATCATTTTATAACGATGAAGTAACCTATCCACTTCTATCATTTGAAAATTTTAAAGATATTGCCCCTTTAATTGTAATTGATTGTTCAAAGCAGTCAGAAGTTGTAAAAACAAGTCCAGTTGATGTTAAGCTTGAATTTGAAGCATCCGCTGCTTTTCCCAACGATACAACTGCTTACTGTCTGATAATACACGATCGAATAATTGAATATAATCCACTAACCAGCATCGTTCGAAAAAGAGTCTCCCTATAAACGTTTCGGCTAGAGAAGGCGTAAACCTACACTTTGGAACGCGAAAATCGCCTATAAATTGGAAAAGAACCTTCAAAAACATCATTCTGTCAAGACCCATAGCATAGTGAACATCATGGAGTTCCTTCAACATTTGTATGCTTTGTCAACAGAATATCCTCTAAACAAAAGTGGTTCGAAGCGATTAGTACCTTGTTTGGTTGGAATGGTTCCATGTGTCGTCATTGAAGAAAGAAACAGAGGAAGACTTCTCATATCACCGGAAGTATTCAAAAATATCGAAACATCAGGCTGCAAAACGAAAATCGACGGTTTTCTCAACACTAATGCCGTTCCAATACCAGCAACTGAAAACCTACCATTCATAAATATTGACTTTGATGGAAGTGGACGTCGAAAAGTAGTTAAATTTCGGAAAGAACAAGAACTTCACGACATTTATTTCTCTGTCGGGCTACATCCAGAAATTTCTCTGGTCAAAAGTGAATGGAATTTAATTTCTGAGAAATATGATGAGCTCCTGAAATTACTAGATATTTTGGAGAAATTTTCCAAATCTATCAATTAAAGTTGGTCTTTTGCACATATTTCACAGCGTAAACTCTGTATATTAGGATAAATAATTATTTTGTAACTACAATACCTAACTGAATAGATGATACCTAATTTTTAATAAAAATGTGAAAAGTTTATTCGTTTTTTATTATAATGCAACAAAAAAAAAACATCCTTGCAATATCGCATTGGTGGACAAGTTAGTTGTAGGTACCTACTTGCAGAATCACGAATTTAATGTCACCTTTATCTATCGAAGTCAAGTTTCCCGCTCATTTACAACAAACAGACAGATATATGAGGTGGTTCCATCTAGTGGCGGCTTGAGGATATCACAGAAACTCGCATTGACGAAACATTTCAGTCGTTTTTTTATTTGAATTAAATCACCAGTAGATATAACCTACCTACCTACCTACAAAAACATGCAGAAACAGAAAAACATTACTTCAAATTTTGATAAGGTTTGAATTCTTTTTCACCAAACAAAAAGAGACACAAAATAGCTAGTCAGGTTTATTGAGAATTACGATTTTGTCCTGTGTGTAATGAGGCAGAGATAGTGCTGGTATAATTAGTTCGGTTGAAAGAAGTTCTACTACAGTAGCCATTGTGAAGTTCCGTCGTTAATATTAATTTTGTTTTTTCAAAATCGTGAAGTTTCGATTTACTATGAATTTCGAGGAACTAGACCGCGCTGGTGCCTTGAAGGAGTTCATTAAACTATCAACTTTGGAAATAGGCACCCATTACAAAATCTACAAAATATCAAGGAACCCAACACGGTATGGAGACACCGTTGTAGCAGATTTGGGTGACTTCTTAGTCAACCTACCAAAACGGTATCGCGAAATATTCCATAACGCTGCAATTGAGGACTTCAATTCAAATCACGGAGGCAAAATGTACCTGGAAGTGAAGAAAATTATCACCATTCGCGGATCTCTGTGCGCAATAATCGATATCGCCAAAATTTGACAATTATGATGAAAAATGTATCATTATAAGTGTTTATTTAGTTTGTGAGAAATATATTCTAATTTCTGGGTGTGATATAAAGGTGTTTTTTTTTTGTTTGTTTTTAGATGTATAGAACTTAAATCTGTCATAACGCAAGCCTTAGTAAGTAGGTATTCAGATAAAGGCAAAATCTTCTCTAGTATATTATCGATATCATTGAATTCTGACACTATTTAAAATTCTTGTCCACACATCCTCGCTATTTTTAGCAGTTTGGATCTTTGAATTTAGCGCCAAGATATTTGAATCAAACTGCCTGACGTATTAGGCGGTTCAAACTAGCGGAGGCTTGAAAGTGAGTATCACAGTTAGGAATCTGTAATACCGGTTGCCCCATCAAGCGAGAGTCAAATTCAAACTTCTCGCTCTCTGTTTTGAAATTCAAATTTCCCGCTCTTCTCTAAACTGTCATGCTGGCCATCATCTGACAGTCAGGAACTTGTGGTAGGCAACTCTATCTAGCGGAGACTTGAGGATAGCACCGTTCCGAAACTGTCATGGCGATCATCATCAATCATTTGCCACCTACGTCATTTGTCTATTTCAAAATGCCCGCTCTTTTTCTGAATGTCATGGCGGCTATCATCTAACACCCGTCATATTTGAATTAGGTATATGTCAAATGTCACCTATATCTATGGCCTACCGAATTTGAATTTCCCGCTCATTTACAACAAACGGACAGATATATGGAGTGGTTCCATCTAGCTGAGGCTTGAGGATACCACAGTTAGAAACCCGCGTTGGCGAACAAGTTAGCTGTAGGTACCTATCAGAATCACCAATTTGTTTGAAATTCAAATTTCCCGCTCTTTTACAACAAACTTCCGGGTGGTTCCATCTATCGGAGGCTTGCGGATATCACAGTTAGAAACCTCTAATACCAGTGGCTCCATCTAGCGGAAGCTTGAGGAAATCACCGTTAGAAACCTGTAGTAGGCAGCTCTATCTAGCGGAGGCTTGAAGATAGCACAGTTCCGAAAACTGTCATGGCGTCCATCATCAACCATTTGTCAAAAACCTGTCACCTGTCTATTTCAAATTTCCCGCTCTTTTCTCAACTGTCATGGCGGCCATCATCTGACAGGTGTCAAATGTCAATCTGACAGCTGTCACCTGCCACATACGTCAGCTGTCACGTACGTCACCTTTCAAATTCAAATGTCCCGCTCTTTTCTCAACTGTCATGGCGTCCATCATCTGACAGGTATCAAATGTCAATCTGACAGCTGTCACCTATCACATACGTCAGATTTCAAATTCAAATTTCCCGCTCTTCCCTCAACCGTCATGGCGGCCATCATCTGACGGCTGTCAATTGTCAATTGAGACAGCTGTCTAATTCAAATTTCCCGCTTTCCCTCCACTGTCATGGCGGCCATCACCTGTCAAGTTAGACAGCTGTCAAATGTCACCTGTCAAATGTGACAGCCGTCAAACGTCACCTGTCAAATGTGACAGCTGTCAAACGTCACCTGTCAAATGTGACAGCTGTCAAAAGTCACCTGTCAAATGTGACAGCTGTCAAACGTCACCTGTCAAATGTGACAGCTGTCAAAAGTCACCTGTCAAATGTGACAGCTGTCAAAATCTGACAGATGACAGCTGTCAAATGTCACCTGTCAAAATCTGACAGGTGGGCGTGGCCTCAGAGTGAGGGGGCGGGGCTTAAAGGAGAAGGAGAGGGGCTGGTCCAAGGTATCCCACTACCTACTTACGTGCTCTCTGCAATCACATGCCCGAAAGGGTAGAAAAACTGGTGATAACTAAAAATTCACTTGTTAATGAAGTACGAGATCACCTGGTGGAATCCTACGGGGTTCTCTTCCATCGCGCCAAACATTTGAAGTACTTTGGGGCACCACTCGTGCACTTGGTAGAAATACCAGCTATCATGAACGGAATAATTCAACATCAAAATTTGGAAACTCTACGATTGGAGGAAGATGATGTTCTCGAACCGAACTTTTTCAGGTAAGGCTCCATTTCAAAATACTCCTTTGTTTTATCAGTTCTTTGCATTGTTTTTCCATTAGTTTTTTGGAGAAAGTGGTGCCAAAACTGAAGAGGATTGAATTTTTCTTAAATGTGATACAATGGAGGGGCACAAGAGTTGAACGTGAACGAGTTATAGATAATTTGGAGAGACTCAGAAATGCATCAATGGCCATCGACATAAAGATTTTCGAAATATGATTCCGCTGCGTTTCTGATTTTGAGTGAACATTGCGACCTTACTGTTATGAAATTTATTTGAAGCACTCAAAAAATGACTTGGCTATGCGAATGCCGTCGTGAGCCACATCTTTCTCTTATTTCCAAACATTACATTCGTAATCTATCTTGTTTTATTCTTGTATAGCTCAAATGTAGATGTGATCAACAATAAAATTATTTTTAGACAAAATGTCATTTGATTCTGCAATAAAATGGCGGAAAACAGCGGAAGCTTCTTGCAAATCCTACAATGATTTTGAAAAAGCAAATGTTTTCCACGAATATGTCAAAAGCCGATAGAGTAAACAAAATTTGCCTTTCTCACATAAGTATCAATCATGGAAATCGAAGGATTTCCTGGTGTGAATAGTAACATGCTGAATCCATGCCAATTTCCTACTTATTTCTTCCAAAGGTAAAGACAATTTATCACGAAAACTGTCAGGGTAGGTACTGTGAATTATGAATGAGTGCTTTATTCAGTTCATTCGAAGCTACTGCGGGACTTCAAGCCAAATTGAGGATTTTTTTCCACAAATTATGTTGTGAATGTTATCCCTCTGGACAAGTTTAGAGACACAAGGAGCATTCAATAACTGTGAGAGAACTCAGCAGGTGGAATGCAATTTGAAATTGACCTACTCTGTGGAAGTTGGAAAAAGTCGATAGGTGAAATCGGGGGTGAAATGAGATAAATATATTCGAGGTCAACTTTGAAAGCTTCAGAAAATTTTGAGAGGAACCGGAATAAAATCATGATGACCAAAGCAAAATATGAAGTAGATATCAGTTCGGCGGGATTTTTGCTATGGAGGTGACAATTTTCGTGGGGCTCTCACTTTGTACTTCATGAATTCCGCATAATTGCGCAGGATGATGATGCCTCACCCATGACACCCATGGACACCCAAGAGAAAACATTTGATTCAGATGAGTCTGGAAATTCAGAATTTCAATAAAAATGGACCTAATGGTAGTGTTTGATTGCTCCGTCTATGTAAATTGAGATCATACAGTCCTGAAAGTAGAAAATTCAGTGACAAATTTTACAAAACAATTTGGAGCAAAATAAGTGTGATGAGCCAGTTATGGGGTAATGGACAGCGTCTTCATCAGTAATGGACACCATGGAAAAGTGAGTATTTTCACCGATATTATATTGTCTCAGGCACAGAATACAGCTCACTTTTATTTTTGAGCTGAGGGTCTCCAGCGGTAGAGACAATACTTTTTTTCAGGTAATAAAGAACGTCATCTTTCGAGGGCCACTTCCAATACAGGGTGTCTGTTTTTCGAGGCTAAGCATGAGTATATCGCTTATCTTTGGGGATACAGAGTCGGTTGAATAAGAAAAAAGTTGCGAATTTTCATGACGATCAATGACCCTAAAAGATATTTGACTTGTCAGCTTTAGTTTTCGAGATATCGATAAAAAACAGAAATTTGGAGTTTTTGTTTTTATTTTTTATCTGAAAAACGGTTGAAGGTAGCCTTTTCTAATTGAAACATTGTGAAGGCACGTTTCCAAGGGAATTTCAATGTTGTCGAAATCTCCATTCTAGCTTACAAAACAACCGAGATATGACATTCAACTTTTTTTTCTCCTATGGGCGCTATATTGAATTTCGGCATTTTTTAATTCAATGTTTTTTTTTTTTACAACGATGTGTCACATGTCACTGTCGAATCCATGCTTTTGAGCAAATTATTATTTTTTATTTTCCAAAGAGTGCTTTGGAAACAAAATCAGCACCGACAATCACAAAAACGTAAACTTTGGCGTCAAATCTCGGACTGTGACTTACCTTCAGCATCTTCCCGTAGCAGCCAAAAATCTTGGATCCAACCTTTTCACTCGAAGTCCAAGAACTGGCTCTTAACTAATGCTGCGGATGATGCTGAGAAAGCACGATTGTTGGCCGTAACCACCCGTGAATCAGGTGCATGGCTAAATGCACTGCCATGTTCAAAACTGGGCACTTTCCTGGACGATAATGCATTGAGGATCGCTGTAGGACTGCGTCTAGGTTGCCGTTTACTTGAACCACTTCGCTGCCTTTGCGGTACACAAATAGACCCCTTCGCACATCACTGCCTCAGCTGCCCGCAATCACCAGCCAGAAGATTTCGCCATTCACTTTTGAATGAGACGATCCGCAGAGCTCTTAACTCTGCTGGAGTTCCTGCTTCACTTGAGCCACCTGGACTGTCTCGCACGGACGGAAAAAGACCCGACGGAATGTCTTTGTCTGCTTGGAAGATGGGACGTCCGATTGTTTGGGATGTAACATGCGTGGACACGCTCGCGCCTACGTACGTTGCATCCACGGCTTCCACAGCTAGATGGGCGGCAAATTCTGCTGAGCGGAGAAAGATAGCAAAATACTCATCACTTCCGTCTCATTACATGTTTATACCAATTGGTTTTGAGACATTTGGGTCTTGGGGAGAAGCATGCTACAAGTTCATTCGGGATGTCAGCAAACGGGTGCGTGAGGTCACTGGTGAAGTACGTTCAATGGAATTTTTGAGACAACGTTTAAGCGTCGACATCCAAAGAGGGAATTCTTGGTGTGTTATATCATCGGCCCCGCCCACTCCCGTTCTTGACATTTTTTCATTTTAGTTCTTCCTTTACCTACATACATTCCGTGATTTATACAATATTGTACAGAACCTCAAACAGAATTAAATTCTCTATATACTTGAAAACGTAAATGTTGAACATTTATTCAACAGTGACATGTGGCACATCGTTGTTATCAGAAAAGAATACCGTTCCTCAAAATTATCAGAATCCAATATGGCGCCCATTAAAGACAAAAGTTGAATGTCGTATCTCGGTTGCTTTGAAAGCTAGAATAAAGATTTTGGCAGCTTTAAATTCCCCTTGAAAAAGTTCCCTGACAATTTTTAGATCAGAAAAGGCCAACCTCAACCGTTTTTTGAATAAAAAATGGAAACAAAAATTCAAATTCCTGTTTTTCCACGATATCTCAAAAACGTAAATAGATACGTCAAATTTCTTTATGGATCATTGATCGTCATGAAAATGCGCAACTTTTTCCTGATTCAACTGACTTTGTATCTCTCAAGATAAGCGAGATACGCATGCTTAGCCTCAAAAAACGGACACCCTGTATAATCCAGGCTTTTTCATCGACTTGAAATTAGCCCCTTCATCGTCTATTTCCAGTATCAGTTCTATAAAGAACAGTTGGAATCAGCCATGATCGTGAATAGCAGTTAAAAATAATTGAACAATATCATATGAACTTTGAATCTATTCTATTCGTAGAAGGTACCTACTTGGTCTCTATTTTAGAGCATCAACATTCGAATCATCAGAATCATCAATTTATCAGGGTAATATTCTTGTTTATATTTAACAATAACATGCTCAACAGCTTCAAGACAATCATCAGTTGCTGATTTTTCGATTTTTTTCTATTTTTGGGCAACTTTTGGGTTGTTATTTTTTTCAATTTTTGTTGTTGATAGGATTCCTTCTACTTTGCGCTTGACACAACTGCTGGAAAAACTTCAACTCTTCGTTTGAGGGTTGTTCTTTCCGGAACTTTCAAGAGCGTCCGGGTAGTCCATCATTGGTTACGTAACATGGTTCTCTGCCAGTCTCTTTGAGCAGTTTTTGCACAGTTACAGGGAGTTTTCTCTTGTGTACCGAAAAACCTTTCCGAGCCGTAGCACTAATCTATCTCTAGTTGGCAAACAATTCTTCTTCAATTTCGGAAAACTCTGTTTTGAGGATAATTTTTTTTTGGAGAGAGGACTTGATCAGAAAATTTTCATATTAGGTTAGACGGTGCGGAGCTCCAAAATGGCGGACTGTTTTTTTTTTCGCCATGCTATTTATTTTTACGGCTTCAAGTGCGTTCTGCCGATTCTCATCGTCGGAAGAAACAAAAGTTTTTGTTTTCGATTTGGAAGCTTTTTTTAATTGCGTGTTTAGGGGCGCATTAAGTACATGCTTATTAGTGCCCGTTTTTCGGTGAGTTCCTTTGTTTCACCCCTTTTACCTTGACCTAATCGTTCGGTGAGAACCTCGGTGAGAACATACCGAAGTACTAAAACCGGGATTGAAGTTTTCTTGTTTTTTTGCGTGATCTAGAAAAATAAATTGAAATTTCTTGGACCAGAGGAGTCCAGCTGAGCTGAGTGTCTATTACTGAATATGTCTTGTTCAGAGATAGACACCCCCCGTGTCCATCACCAATGCATTCGTCAATTTTCAGCGCATTTTTGGAAGAAAATGACACTTATAAGGCCGGCTTGTCTGTCTGTCCATATGTTTGTCTGTCCGTGTAGAAACTGAGAAGTTGTGGGTACTTCTCCTTGAGGAAAGAAGTAAGAGCCTTGAAACTTCTTTTGATAGATAGCTGGTCTCCAAGGTTGGCCAATGGGCAATTTTTTTTATCCATGCATAATATCATTATTATCATCAGGAAGCATAGATTTATTGTGCACTGAAGTAGAACTTCTTCTCAGGGAATAAAGCTAGAGCCTTGGAGCTTTGTTCGATGGACAGCTGATTTCCCCTAGAGTGGTCAACGTGCATTATTTTTCTCATAAATACATAGTTGTCACTATTATTATAAATAAACTAAGATTTCTCAACCACTTATAAGAAGTTGAACTCCTCCTCAGGGAACAAAGCTAGAGCCCTGGACCTTTTTCCGATAGATAGCTATGGTATGGCTACAGCTGAATAGTATGGTACTGAAGAAGCAAATAGTTGCAATCACATCGTTAGAGACATGGATCATCGAAAAACAATGCCATTGCTGAGGCCCATGAGGAGATCTAAGTTATGTTGTTTTATGTTGAAGTTTTCTTCACGGTGGACTACCGGCTGTGGAGGACGGGGAGCTCATCTACTACAAAAGTGCACTTTGAAAGCTTTGCGTCTTGAAGGTGAAAGTATACGAGACATCCATATACCTCAGCCCATAATTCATCCATAATTCATTGATGTTCACTTTTCATAGGACCATAGATGCCACACTTTGGAATCGCAAAATACAAGAATCTTTCCGCTCTGTTAAGTCGAAGCATCTTCATTGATCATGGATGACAACAGCAAAATCTCTAGGGCTTTAATTTTAAGTATAATTTATTGCTTATTGAACTTGTTCAGTTGAGTAATCATGTTGACATCGTTGTGCTGTGCCTAGTGCCTAGTATACGAACATTTAAAATTTGAAGTTTACTTCTTTTTTTTAGCCAGGTTATTTCACTTTGTTATGATGATAATTCAAATCATCAATTCACAGGGAGTTTTCTTCATACTCTTGCAAAGTTGTGAAGTTTTTGGGTTGACGGCCCATTTTGTGTGGTGCCTGCCTTTGCCATGAGTGAGTAGATATATTTTGATTGCCTTCTATTATGCGAACTACGTCCGAATTGTGGATAGAAAGTAGAACAAAGCAGGAGTGCCTTATCCAGAGCATCTATTTGCCTCTCCAGTACCATACATTAGGTACTGTGAGTTAACCCCTTTCTCTACATCAAATTAATTAGCTGTGAAACCTTTAATCGACCCTACGTTGTGTTTTTTAGCGTGCCGTAAATTTTGATTACCTTTACCCAAGTCATCAGTATCAATTACACCTACCTCAAATTCCCGTCGTGCTAATACCTCAAGCATGCTATAGTTGAAATACCCTTACGCTCTTTGGAAGGGGATGAATTTGAATAAATATTGAAAAAGAAACAAAGTCATTTAACACCACACCTGTCCTTTATTACAAGTCAATCAATCATTGCCAATTCGATTAGTTGAGCTTGTTTATTAATTACATAATTTCCAGACGTGCTGTCGTGCTGAATCCAGCTAGCGTTAGGAATTAGTCAATTCAAGTCACAATCGGTTTCTGAAAGGAAAGTAGAGCCTAATTACGCGCAAAAACCCTACAACTGATTGATTCAACCCGTTCAATCAAATTCCGTTTAGCTTTCTTCCTAATTCCACACCTATTGGTGAGTCCGTTTCCTAACACACTTGAGCTTTAATTCCCCGCCTAATTACTCAATATCTCGTCGAGTTTCAATTTCAACCCTTCCTTCTTTCTAGACCATTTCATTTGTACGACCAGAAATCTCGATTATTGAATTGTACCCAGAGAGAGATGGTTGTTAGCTGAGTTTTGTCTCGGTATCTCAAACTCATTGCCATTATTTCAAATATCAATCAAATGATCTACATAAAATCTGAGTGTTTACATTCCACAAATTTCTTTGGCTGGCGCTGCAGCTTGAACATACAGAAATATTCAGCAGCCCTATTTCACGCTAGGTTAAATAGCTCCACTCAAATCTACGATCAGGTGCACAATTCCTTTCAATGAGCCTCTAATTACGCAGCCTGCAGAATGATGTTATGTTCAAACTCAAACTCAATTCATTCATTTTTGTTTGCAATATATGTTTGCATAAAATACGTCAGAATGAGAGGATGAGGTACATAGAGTACATGGGAAACTTGAACAATCACAATTGTTACAAATCAAAAACAGATAAAAAACTACGATTGCGTTTCACAGCCGTCTAAATATTCTCGAAGTGTGTAATATCCTTTCCCCAGAAGTTCCTTGATTTTTTTCTTGAATTGGTTTTCTGATGAACAATTTCTCAGGGAAGCCGACAGCAGATTCAACAAATGTGCCCCTGCGTATTCAGGCGATTTTTGGTAGAGGAATGGAGAATGTTCCTTTCTATCTTGAAGTGTTTTCGAAGCGACACTGAATTTTCTTGGCATGGTTCAAAGGGGTTCACTTCTTTTGGAACTTAACCTTTTTTGCTTATAAACTCCTTGTCGCACAAAAAGGGTTGAATATTTCATTCTATGGGGAAAAATAACGCGTGGTCGAGATTTTCGCCCACATTTTGATTCGCACAAAAACTGCTAGTGCTTTGTCTATAGCTAATAGAGTATACAAAACCATGCTCTGTAAGGAGCTAGATCTCTTTGAAAGGGTAACTGAGGTTTTCACCGTTTTCCTGGTGTCTTGAAGGTAGGTAGCTGGAAACAAGGGCACGCATTTGAAAGCTCAGAGCAACAACAGAAGATTGAATCGGCTTGACGCAGACTATGGCGGTTTGAAATATCAATAACAAAACCTACTCTCATTTTAGAAACAAAACAATTACTTCAAACCCCATTTGAACAATTATCATTTGATTACAATAATGATCAGACTTGTCTTAATATTTTCTCTTCTCGAAACTAATGCACTACAACTACTATTGAGTTTGGTTCTTATACTCTAGTCACACTCTTCTTGGTGAATATCAATTTTTTATCATCACACGTCTGGCGTTGTCGACTATTACCACGCGAATTCCTTCACCCCTCCCCCCGAGTTCTTCTGTTGGACCGTTCCTTTCTGACTCTCATCTCCTCTGCTGAATCTCTTCACTGACCAACAAAACCGATGCCGGTGTGCGGTGTCACTCCGAGACTAGGCGGCAA
Organism: Anaspis maculata; assembly: GCA_949128115.1. Lineage (NCBI taxonomy): Eukaryota > Metazoa > Arthropoda > Insecta > Coleoptera > Scraptiidae > Anaspis > Anaspis maculata. The sequence continues at coordinate 779,943 of OX421966.1, forward strand.
AAAAACCGATATTCTTCGCATTCCTTAACCGAGACCAATTTGTCCCAAATTATAATTTTCCTTCCTTTTTCTCTAATTTAAAGCTCCTCCTTACAGTACTTATCTGAAGTTGAAAGTACTATTTTAGCTTTCAACTGCTGCACTTTTTATTCAGTTGCCGTATTATTTGCATTGCATGTTGACGAGGCCTGCCTCAGCTGGAAAGCAGCTTGGAGCCCTGCTTTATCATAGTGTTACCTTGCCACACACTCCGGGCTTAAGACCACTGCGACTTGCATTTTTGTCGTATTACCGGCTGGGGGTTTTGCACGAACTGCCTGACGCCCTCACGCTACTCCGGTCTCCTTTGCCCCCTTCAAACGACAAGCATAGGTTGTAGGTAACACTAAAACCAGATCACCGCAACAATAATGAGTCAATAAACAATAAAGATAATTTTGATTAGGCTCTGTCAATGACAACCAATGACAACTACAAGCATGACCTTGGGCTAGACGTTGACTGAAGTTGAAATTTGGTCCCAGGCCTACGTGGCGCCCCCTTAAATGCGTTTGAGAGAATGCATCTCATTAAAGTAGGCCACAAAAATATTTCAGTCACATTCAAAGTGGAGTAGATGTAGAATAATTATCGGACTTATTTTGATAATTCTCCGTTGAATTTAGGAATAATATCCAGGAACACACTGTATATGCATGTGTTTCATACCTGCCATCTTTGTCTGTGTGTCCCTCTGCCCTATACCTCTCTCTAAGCATACCGTCGCCAATATTTATTTTCATGTATTCAATAGAACAATCGAGTGAGGATGTAACAAGCTTAAGCACATTCTACCTGACTATCATTCGGTTGATCCCCTTCCCGTCAGTTATCACTTCCCCATTTGCTGTCGTTCTTGGAGTGTCCATCGTCGTTACACGTGCAAGTTTGTGAAAATTAATAGAATTGTAGATATTCCGATTCAATTACAATATCAGAAACGGAGCAGTCCAGAAAACCGGTGAGTATTCATTCGACACTTATACTAACTGATTCAAATGGACGCAACTGTCGCTATTTAGTGCCAAATTTGAATCATCCAGACAAATATCGATCAATATATGGAATGTCAGGCTATTTCATGACTAAGTCTCCAGATAGATATGGAAAAGTTACTGAAAATGTGAAGAATACCAGTCGCCAGTCAAATTTCTGTCTTGTATAGTTCTTTTACACAAAATAATGAAAATATTGGAATTTCGTTGCTTACTTCGCAAATGATCCACAGTCTGTTAATCGCGATGTTGTCAGATTTGGCATGACTGCCGTTACCAATCATAATTTATATTACAATCACTGTCAACTCAAATAGTCACTATGGAATCCTTGCGCTTTTCTATTCAGGAAATCTGACACCACTGAATGAAAGTTCAGAATTTTATAAATACAATATCGAAATAATTCAAATTCCTATTTCTTGTTCACTTGGCAACAACGAACAAGGCTTCTACCGTTCTCCTGCATGGCTTTTGGGCTGGATAGTTTTATGCAATCCGCTGTACACAAATTGTGACCCAAGACGGCCAGTACGAATTCCTATGTATGCCGTCCGGGTAATGCAATGCCTCAGCTGTATTCCAACGCATGATAAACTCGGCATTTGGGCTGATGAGATTCACGAAGGTGTGTGTCTATTTGGACAATATTTCAACTCCAGGTAATTCCCAAGAAGAGTGTTTGAATATTCTCCGGAAAGTATTGGGAATTCTTGGAGCAAATGGATTGACCTTGAAGTTATCAAAGTGTTACTTCTTGAAAGAGTCGATAAAACATTTGGGTCACCTGATCGCTGACTCAAGAATACAGCCATCCCCCACAAAATCTTGGCTGATGAAAATTTTCCTTTCCCTCGAAATGTTCATCAATTTACCACCTCATCGCTCTCCCACATCATCACCCTACCACTCTCCTTCCACTTACTTCCGTTCCTGTGCCTATTACACTTGATATTATAGGTCTGTTTTTTTGTCCTGCTCCAACTTACTTACCCCGGAGCAGACGTTGCCTAGCAACGACCAATCAGACAGCTCTATTTCTTGCTCCAAGCGCTCTAGAGTAAGTTAGAGCAGAGCAGTAAAGTAACAGACCTTATATTCGCGGTTCTACAACCTACCAAAGAAATAGAAGGTTCAATTTTGTGTTGTTTCTATCGGGTATAGAATTTTATTTCTGATGATCACACTTGAATTTCTTCTATTATTATTCCTTGAGCTGTTCTAGACGTATATATACGCAAGGCACTTCGCTGCTCAAGCCGTATGTATACGCATTGTATTTTAAAATTATTTAAGGTAAAAATCTGCAGTTTTTTTTGGAACAAATATTCGATCTTTCTCATAATAAGAGTACAATAGGGCACTTTTTGCGTTTTTTTTCCACTTGCAACAGTTCACTGTTCGGAACGTATATAAACGCGCGATCACTTATGCTGTTGTGGAAGAATCCATGGGCCGGATTGAAACGGTTTTTGCGGTCAGTTGTGGGGCCGCATCTTGAGTGTCAGTGTAAAAAGTTTTTGTTTTCCACTGTTTTCCTTGATCTATTATACACTATCTGTACAAAGGTGTTCACGTCTAAATTACCGCACCCCTTGAGAACTTGTTCCTGAATATAATTCCAAAAAGGATGACTTTTGCCTGATTTTTCCCGTAGGTTCCGAATTTCTCCATTAAAATTTTTTGTGACAGATCGAACGTTCACAGGGTGAAATATCAAAAAACTCTCACAAATTGACACCTTTATTTCGATGAAGAAATCAATTTTGCTTTTCATCCTGATTCTGAATATGTTTCATACTTGATGGGTTGATCAAAAAACCCATGCAAAAACTGTTTTTGAAGTTTCAAACAATTTGCTGAAATTTTAAAAATATTTCTCTTGCGAGTTTTCAGAGTTGAGTTGACTTATGTCAAAGTTTCAAACTTTTCCATCTTTGAAATATTTATCTTCAAAAAGAAGTTTCCAGAGGAGACGGGCTATTTTCACTTGAACACTCTGTACCTATGACATATCATTAGGTTTTATCTTTATACATTCCATGAGCACCGAACTGCATTGCTTTTTTATTTCTATTTTGTTGAGTTTAGTCTGTTTTTCCAGATAGATTTATATTCCACCACCATGTAATTATCAGCCATCACTATAAATAGTATCATGTGTGAAACATATGAGCATATTATAACCAGCTAACGAACCTCTGCATTTCTAGTCTATGGTCTTGATACTTTTTCCAAGAATATCTGGAATCAGGAAGAGACTGCTTCAGACGTATATATACGCAATGAACTCTGGCAGCTCCAAACGTATATACATATACGCAGTGGCATAAATAATTGCGCATGTGGTGGGTGACTTTCAAATCTTATTCAGCGGTGTGAGGGTTAATAAAGTTGCCAGAAGGTCTATTTTGAAGGGAACATTTGTTCACCTTTTCGACGGCTATTTTTCTCATTTTTTTTCTCCCAGACACAGCCCAGGGAGGTTTTTTTTTATTCATCAGCAATAGTTATATTTTTCATGTTGATAAAGTTTTTATGAAATGGGGCATTTTGCTTCGCCTCCCTAGACCCCCCTTCCCTTCTCGAGTATTCTGTTTACTGTTTTTTTGTTATTTCCTGATTCTCATTTACTTGAAGTTGGTCACCTGGTCTCAGTTAATCAACTGAAAAGCAGCTGATAGTTGAGATCCCCAAACACATCTTGAGAATACAAAGAAAGGACCCCGCACGATTCTTATGGAAAATGGGTCTCGGTCAAATTCCCTAATTTTCTCATATGTTGTAGCCCAATTTGACACGAGCCAAAAACCATCGTCCGTTACCCAAAAAAATGGACAGTTTTTTTTCTATAAGGGGTTGAAGATGGGTTATTTTAAGGTAAAAAAATATGTTCCAACGTAAGTGAGAACATTTCAACGTCCTTTCTGACACATATAGCTCATGACAATTCCCTTTTTCTTTTGTGAAAAAATCAACCCCCTCCCTCACCCCCAACCCTCACTTGTGAGTATCAAATTCGAAATTACGTTTGAAAGTCATGCAGGTGGTTCTATTTTGTCGAATTATCAATTTTGGCACAATTTTTTTTCCAACCCCCAAATAGGGGGTGGAGTTGAAAAAAAACCATCGGTCAATTCGACTGAATTTCTGATTTTGTGCTTTACCAGTTACGCTAAACAAGATTACCAAGGGAAAACTCATTCGTATGACCAGTTTCCACCCCACAGAGGGTTGAAGTTGACTATAATGACGCATAAAACATTCTTCCATGTCATAAACCAAATGAATAGAAATAGTGGACTTTCATATCATCTTGTTTCGTAAAAATGTCTATTCTCCAAAAATACTTTCAATCCCGTCCTTCATCCCCTATCCCTGTTTCTGAACATCATATTCGAAACAAATCTTGGAAATTATATCAATTTTTATTTCATCCTTCAAATAGTCGCAGTAGCTAGAATAAGAGTGTGACATAATATTTTGCTTTGATTGAGCAGCTTTCGCTCCAAATGACAAAAAATTCTTCAATCCAAACTATAAGTAGAGGTGTATCCGTACAAAAGAAAAAAGTTAGGAACTATGTAGGTACAGGTAAACATAATTAACCTGCTGTAAAGTTGAGACTTGATAGGAACACCAATATTTTTAATAATAATCCAGGCAAAAAATCATTCAATCAAATGTATGTCCCACCCTGCTGTAAGGGTGCTAACATAAACATAATAGTGAAAGTGAATTTTGAGAGGGGATTCACAATCAGATGCAGAGAATCCGACCGTAGACCTTCTCCTTCATTTCCAAGATTTATTTCGAATATGATGTTCAGAAACGAGAATAGGGGATGAGAGACGGAGTTGGAATTATTTTTGAAGGATAGGCATTTTCACATAACAAGATGATATGAGAGTCCACTATTTTCATTCATTTTGTTCATGACATGGAAGAATGTTTTATGAGTCAATATAGTCAACTTCAACCCTCTGTGGGGTAGAAACTGGTCATACGAATGAGTTTTCCCTTGGTGATCTTGTTTAGCGTAACTGGTAAAGCACAATATCAAAAATTCAGCCGAATTGACCGATGGTTTTTTTTTTCAACCCCACCCCTATTTGGGGGTCGGAAAAAAAATTTGTGCCAAAATTAGTAATTCGACAAAATAGAACCATCTGCATGACTTTCGAACGTGATTTCCAATTTGATACTCACAAGTAGGTGTTGGGGGTGAGGGAGGGGGTTGATTTTTTCACAAAAGAAAAAGGGGATTGTCATGAGCCATATGTGTTGAAAAGGACGTTGAAATGTTCTCACTAACGTTGGAACATATTTTTTTACCTTGAAATAACCCATCTTCATCCCCTTATAGAAAAAAAACTGTCCATTTTTTTGGGTAACGGACGATGGTTTTTGGCTCGTGTCAAATTGGGCTACAACATATGAGAAAATTAGGGAATTTGACCGAGACCCATTTTCCATGAGAATCGTGCGGGGTCCTTTGTCAAATTAATTTCGATAACTCCGCCCAATCATCACTTTTTTATAGAATGACTGTGTTGAATTCTCGAATTCGGAGTGTAAGTCGCGCTGAATACATCAAATAATTGAATAGTAGAATGAATAATTGAATCATGAGTAACTGTTTTTACAACTCCAAGTCATCCCAATAATCAAACAAACGTAAAATAAAACTTTGTGGCGTAACTGTTTCACGGAAATGGCGCTGAATCAATTGATAAGGTAGTAACAATCCCATTGAATTCATCAACCACGTGAAAATTTCACGAGAGCCTTGAATTCTGTAGTGAGAATTTCGCTGAATTCGTCACTTTTGTATTTAGAATTTTGTGAGGTTCATCAATTTCGAAGTGCAATAATATACAGGGTGTCCACGGTCCAAGTGCTCTAACTGTGGAAGTGTGTTCTTTGGCCAAATACAAGATAATTTCACCAATAATTTTTTTCCATTCGGGCTTCAGTTTCCAAGTTACAGGGTGTCAAACAATAAGAAAATAAAATCTTTTTTCGCTATAACTTGGTAACTACTATTTTCACGAAAACCAAACTTGATACAATTGATAGACTATTAATTAGCTTTCATTGAGAGTTTGCCATTACTTTGTTGAAAAACCAGTGGCGTAGATATTAGGGTTACCCACCAATTAACCCCGGTTGTCTGCACGCCACTGAAATACAATAAATTTTTGATCACATTTTCTGATTTCTTGGACAATTCTAAGCTAAAAAGGTACTTTTTGTCCGAAGCTCTAAAGTTGACCATTTTCGAGGGAAAGTGCATTTTATGCTGAAAAACATGAGAATCGATCATAACAATAAATTGACTGATGGGACTTTTGTGAGCTGTAGTATTATTGAAAGCATTAAAATAGCCAAAAAGAAGAAAAATTAGTCAACAACTTTTCTCCTAATTTTTTGACACCCTGTAACTTGGAAACTGGAGCACAAAACAAAAAATTTATGGGAAAATTTTTCTTGAATTTGGCCAAAGAATACACCCCCACAGTTGGAGCACTTAAACCGGGGACACCCTGTATTTGTTCTGAGGCGTGGGGAAATTTTCGGATAGTGATTCATATAGAGGAAACGTCCTGAATTCATCGACACTATAGCGGCAATTGGGCCTTAGTCTAGAATGTTTTGGTGAAAATTCCGCCAGTTGGATGGGCAGGTAGTTCCGCATGACCTCGGTTTTTGCCCATATCCCTGTGACTGGAGAATATCGATCTCATTTCTCTGAAGAAAAACTCAGAAGCGGACGTTCTTCCTGATTGCTTTGGACTCTGGAGCGCGAATCCTAGACACAATGTATATTCATGTCTTTATACCTGCTATCTTTGTCGGTGTGTCCCTCTGCCCTATACCTCTCTTTAAGCATACCGTCGCCAATATTTATTTTCATGTATTCAATGGAACAATTTAGTGAGGCTGTTACCAGCTTGGGCACATTCTACCTGTCTATCATTTGGTTGATTCCCTTCTCGTCAGTCATCAGTCATCACTTCCCCATTCGATGTCGTTCTGTGAGCGTGCATCGTCGTAACACGTGCAAGTTTGTAAAAAGTAATTAGAATTGTAGATAGTCCAATTCAATTACAATATCGGAAACGGAGCAGTGCAAAAAACCGGTGAGTATTCATTCGACACATATACTAACTGATTCAAATGGACGCAACTGTCGCTATTCAGTGCCAAATTTGAAACATCCAGACAAATATCGACTTATATATGGAATGCCAGGCTAAGTCTCCAGATAGATACAAAAAAGTTACTGAAAATGTGGAGAATACCCGTCGTCAGCCAAATTTCTGTCTTGTATAGTTCTTTTTCACAAAATGATGAAAATATTGGAATTTCGTTGCTTACTTCGCAAATGATCTACAGTTTGTTAACCGCGATGTTGTCAGATTTGGCATAGCCACCGTTACCAATAATAATTGATATTACAATTACTGTCACTTCAAATAGTCACTATGGAATCAATTTGTTTTGCAACTGAATTCAGCGCAGATGTTTTGTCGCGCTTTTCTAGTTAGAAAATCTGACACTCTACTAAAATCGAGATAATTGGAATTCATATTTCTTGTTCACTTGGCAACAAGTGTAAGATGCACATTTACACAGTCCTATATTCATATGCCCACTCAAGGCTGTAGGTATGTTCCGGAATATTTAGGGCTGTGTTGAAAAAACAGTGTTTCTAAAATCTCCGTTTTTATCGCTCTGGACTCAAAGATTCCTCCACAAAATGTCCCAGGCTATCCCGTTATAATATATAATAACTCAAAGTTTCATCAGACTTACTCGACATTCCGGGATGGAATCAAACGAGTAAGTGTTTTTTTCTTTCAAGATTCCACGTAAAACGCTTGAATTTATGTTGGAATGTTGAGCAAATCTGAACAGGTCGAATCAGGTCAGGTTGGATTGAGTCAGGTGAGGTCAGGTAAGGTGAATATGCATTCGTTTTCAGTGAGTAAAGTGAGTCATTACACACGCCTCTTACTTTATTCCATCAGAACTGTCCATAGCTTGATTTATTTGGCATTAAGTCGTTTCAGTTTCAAATTGTCTTCGGCCGCCCCCTTGGGTTGAGAAGTTGTGTATCGAATGACTTCGAGCATGTGAGAATTTTACACATTTGCGTCTGTGTTTGTTCACCAAACATCTTACTTGTTTACTTACACCTTATTTCTCTCACTTATTATTAAGTCTAATAAACCTACTTGTGATTAATGTTCCAGGAGCAAATCATGACTTATTTCAATCACGTACCAGACGAAATCTTGTACGGAATAGTCTCAATGCTTTCAACATTCGACTTGTGCAGGTTGGCGAAGGTCAGCCAAAGATTCCACAGAGTGTGCGCCGACCAACGATTGTGGAAGAGCGTTTCCTTGACTGGACAAGACATCACCTTTTCCGAGATGGAAATGCTGATCAGAAGTGAATTTCCGATAAAAAAATTGGACTTGACGTACTGTTTTGTGAGTATTTTCGTCTTTGTCGAGATCTGCACACACCTGTTTTATATTTTTACGATATTCATAAAAAAATTGATACTTAGGATACCTTACTAGAAAATGGCTTTTGTGATAAACAGCAGTTTTATCTTTATTTTCACCAGCTTTCTGAAGAAACCCCGGAAGAAACGAGCTACCCATGGCTGAAGTCTCTCGATTCTCACATGACGATTGAAAAGCTCGTCCTGACGAATTACGGGGGATGGAACTTGTACGATGTCGATGACTTATCGTACATATTGGAAAGATTCAGAGCAAAAGAATTGATACTGGGCCTTTCCCTAATGAAACCCAATTCTGGATTCATGGAAGCAATCTCCAAACATGAAAATCTGGAAGTGCTGTCCATGGCATGGATGGACTTTCACTCGATCTTTGACGATGTAGGCATCGTTGACATCCAAAAGCTCTTTAATCGCTGCAAACTTTTGAGAGAATTGTATCTGACTAGATGCTTTTCACCATCAAAAGTGTCACGTGCTTTCTGCAATCAAATACCCGAAAGGGTGGAAAAACTGGTGATAACTGGGAATTTACATCTTAATGAAGTACAAGATCGACTGGTGGAATCCTACGGAGTGCTCTTCCATCGCGCCAAACATTTGAAGTACTTGGGGGCACCACTCGTACATTTAGAAATACCAGCAATCATGGACGGAATAATTCAACATAAGAATTTGGAAACTTTACGTTTGTGTGAGGGTGATGTTCTTAAACCGCATTTTCTCAGGTGAGGCTCAATTTTAAAATGCTTTTTTTTTGTTTGTTTTTTCATTGTTTTTATTCAGCGTTTTAGAGAAAATCATGCCAAAACTGAAGAGAATTGACATTTTTTTGACGGACATGAAATGGATGGCAAAAGCTGAACGTGATCGATTTCCGGATGAACTAGAGAAGCTCAAAAATGCATCCATAGCCTTCAATATAGAGATCTCCTATTTTTTGGCTCAACTAGGATAATTATTACCTACGTTTTTACTTTTTCTGTGATCATTGTGACCCCGGTGTTATGAAATTTGTATAGAGTAATGAAAAAAAATACCTTGGCTATATACCATCTCATCATTTCTTGATAATCAAACAGTAGTACATCCGGGATCTAAACTACTCAACAATTAAGTGGCCACCCAAAATTTTCAATGGAGTCAAAAGTGCCCTAGCTTCCGGAAAAATAGGACCAATCCCAATTTTGTTCTTTTTCCGAATAATACTGTCATCTGCGCTTCTACCCAATCACAAGGTGAATACTGAATAATGCTCTGAATAATGTTCAGATCTTCTGTGTTCATTGTAGGGCGTCGTGCAAGATTCTGCAAAAACTAAGAAGCTTGAGTAGATCCCAATTTCGGAAAACATTTTGGAATGTTTTCAACTGATCCAGGGAGGTTGGTAGAACCATATTTGGGAACGGTTCTCCATTTGTCCCAATACCTTACTGAACTACAAAGTGATTCGGAAAAAAACAACTTTTTGTTTATTTGATTGTATCTTCTTCACTGGTTGATCGATTTTCATGATCTGTAGCTCATGTTGGAGCCGAAGCTCCAGAGAACAATAGGTCTCCGGAATTTTCGCAGAAGAAAACTTGTAATTGGAAGTCTGCATCAAAAGTAACGCAGATCTAAATAACCCGGAATCAAATTTGGACATGGAACTCATCTGAAATCAGTTTGCTTTGAACTGAACACTCTCACTCAGCTTCTTCAGTCGAACTGTTCCGACGAACGCCTCAGAGTTCGTCGAGCAGCTCAGTTACACGAACGCCACAGGGTTCGTTGACTTTCTCCCGGCTCCAACAGCGGGAAACTCATCCAACAGACTGAAGCTACAGGAATTCAAGCCAACCGTTACTTCAGCCTCAAGTGTTGTTCGAAAGATCAGCCCACAGTTCACCACAGGGTTCGTTGGACAGTACTTCACAAGAGGATCGTGTGGAAGTAATCGATGACTCTCCCGCTCTAGTCTTCACCGACAATGATGCCACGGTCGGCTTCACTGAAGAAGACTCAGCCATATTGAGTACCAAACCGAATAAGCCTGAAACCATGCCGGTCATACATCCACAGCTAGTGGCCCTGTGGAACCTTATTCTAAGTGAGGGTTTGCAAAAGAACAAGAAAACTGACCTTTTGTGCAAGTATGATGTGCCACTGGAATTTTTTAGGCTTCCTGTCTTGAATCCTGAACTTCTTTTGATAGAAACCATTGATGTGAAAACTGATGGTCACCAGCTCGCAACTCAGGCACAGCTATTGTCTTTTGTATTAGCCCGAGCCCGAATGATCAATTTGGTAGGTGAAACAAAGTGAATTCGACAAAAAATTCAAAGAACCCGTATTGAAATCTTTTAATGATTCTGTCAAACTTATCTCGGATGCAATTTTTCGGACATCCTTGATCCGCAGGTCGGCTGTGCTTTCACATTCAACGAAGGAGCTCAAATCCTTGGCTGCTACTGATCTTGTAATTGTTCTAGTAATTTCTTTATTATGACCAGTTTTGAGTGACAAATTGCAAACAGCCAAAGCATTGGAAAAAACTGCTCGGTAATTGGCACCTTCATCTGAGCCGCCATTCAAGCCATTTCCTACCAAATAAGGGGAGGCGCAGACACAGCAGAGTAGCAACAACAACACCTTCTTTCAACCCAAGCCCCGTTGCAGTTCGGCTCTACTAAAACGCTTCTTTCTTCTCCATTTGGAACATCATCCACCCGCTCCAAGGTTGATGCTGCTGGCGGGCCTTTCATCAGGGAAGCATTTCTGAGGAAGGGCATCTCTGAAGCAGCTGTTCCCACCATGGTTAATTCTCTACATTCTACGACATTGGAGCAATTCCACCTCACGTACAGACAGTAGACCTGGTACTGTACAGAAAATCAGCTTGATCCCCTTAAAGCCACTTCTGCAGAGGTTCTCCAACTTCTTTTGGACAACTCGCGGAATAAATTCGGGACGTTGAATTCGCATCGATCAGCTTCATCTCAAATCCTCCAATTCTACAAAAGAAAATGACCTCATTGTCAAGAGGTTCCTGAAAGGACTGAGCCGATTTCGCCTTGCAAAGCCAAAATACATCACAGCGTGGATTCCTACGTTGGTTATTCGTTTAAATAGAAATCTGCCGTCAAATAATGAGCTCACCCTCAAACGTCTTAATGAGCTCGAATATCGGAAAACTGAGGACACATTTGTTATCAAAAAAAATCAGGCTTCAACCCACGTGACTTTCAAAATATCAGAAAAGTTCAGACTTCAACCCACGTGACTTTTCAAACAATCGGCCTACACTTTTGAAGTTGACAGCTACTTGTTCCAAACGCAGAATTTGACAAGTGAGCTCGAATATCGAACAACTGAAGACATATTTGTTATCAAAAAAAAAATCAAGCTTCAACCCACGTGACTTTCAAAATATCAAAAAAGTTCAGATTTCAACCCACGTGACTTTTAAAACGATCGGCCACTACTTTTGAAGTTGACAGCCACTTGTTCCAAACGCAATATTTGACAAATGAGCTCGAATATCAAAAAACTGAAGACAAATTTGTTATCAAAAAAAATCAAGCTTCAACCCACGTGACTTTCAAAATATCAAAAAAGTTCAGATTACAACCCACGTGACTTTTAAAACGATCGGCCACTACTTTTGAAGTTGACAGCTACTTGTTCCAAACGAAATATTTGACAAATGAGCTCGAATATCGAAAAACTGAAGACAGATTTGTTATCAAAAAAAATCAGGCTCCAACCCACGTGACTTTCAAAATATCAAAAAAGTTCAGACTTCAATCCACGTGACTTTTCAAACGATCGGCCACCACTTTTGAAGTTGACAGCTACTTGTTCCAAACAAAATATTTGACAAACGAGCTCGAATATCGGAGAACTGAAGACATATTTGTTATCAAAAAAAATCAGGCTTTAACCCACGTGACTTTCAAAATATAAAAAAAGTTCAGACTTCAACCCACGTGACTTTTCAAACGATCGGCCACCACTTTTGAAGTTGACAGCTAATTGTTCCAAACGCAATATTTGACAAATGAGCTCGAATATCGAAAAACTGAAGGCATATTTGTTATCAAAAAAAATCAAGCTTCAACCCACGTGACTTTCAAAATATCAAAAAAGTTCAGATTTCGACCCACGTGACTTTGAAAACGATCGGCCACTACTTTTGAAGTTGACAGCTACTTGTTCCAAACGAAATATTTGACAAATGAGCTCGAATATCAGAAAACTGAGGACATTTTTGTTATCAAAGAAAATCAGGCTTCAACCGACGTGACTTTCAAAATAGCAAAAAGGTTCAGACTTCAACCCAAGTGACTTTTCAAACAATCGGCCACCACTTTTGAAGTTAACAGCTACTTGTTCCAAACGCAGTATTTGACAAATGAGCTCGAAAATCGAAAAACTGAAGACAGATTTGTTTAAAAAAAAATCAAGCTTCAACCCACGTGACTTTCAAAATATCAAAAAAGTTCAGATTTCAACCCACGTGACTTTTGAAACGATCGGCCACTACTTTTGAAGTTGACAGCTACTTGTTCCAAACAAAATATTTGACAAATGAGCTCAAATATAAAAAAACTGAAGACATATTCGTTATCAAAAAAAAATCAGGCTTCAACCCACGTGATTTTCAAAATATCAAAAAAGTTCAGACTTCAACCCACGTGACTTTTCAAACGATCGGCCACCTCTTTTGAAGTTGACAGCTACTTGTTCCAAACGCAATATTTGACAAATGAGCTCAAATATCGGGGAACAGAAGACAAATTTGTTATCAAAAAAAATCGGGCTTCAACCCACGTGACTTTCAAAATATCAAAAAAGTTCAGACTTCAACCCACGTGACTTTTAAAACGATCGGCCACTACTTTTGAAGTTGACAGCTACTTGTTCCAAACGCAAAATTTGACAAATGAGCTCGAATATCGGAAAACTGAAGACAAATTTGTCATCAAAAAATATCAGGCTTGAACCCACGTGACTTTTAAAATATCGAAAAAGTTCAGACTTGAACCCACGTGACTTTTAAAACGATCGGCCACTACTTTCGAAGTTGACAGCTACTTTTTCCAAACGCAATATTTGACAAATGAGCTCGAATATCGGAGAACTGAGGACATATTTGTTATCAGAAAAAATCAGGCTTCAAACCACGTGAGATTCCGCATAGATCCACCGGTGTGTCCGCACGGAATTATAACGTGGTGTTAAAAATCGGTGAAATCGACGATAAATGCGCTGTTTCTTTCCGCTGTTTTATAACCTGGATCATCCCTAAGGACTCCCGGACTGGTCACCCCAGCTTTGGACCCTTAGCTCCAGAAGGAATAAGTAGTATCTTTAATTATTTACCTACATATTTCAACCGTAAATGAGCGATTCGAACACCTATACGGGCTTATCAGCACAGCAAAAAATCACCGCATTTCTTCCCGCAGCGATTAAATTCGCAGCGGGTCAATAACCTGCTTATTTACGTTAATTCATTTTGCAATGAATCTATTAATATTTCAAAATCAATTCTAAACAAATCAAAGAAACCCCAACAATGTCATCTCAACCCAACAACACCACTAACGGCAACAATACTGTATCGTATGCCAAAGTTGCAAAAACTCTACACTCTCTTCAAAAGGAACTTGCTATAGTTATTGACGTGATTGATAACCTAAAATTAATCGAATACCTCAAACCAATTGGTAACATTATTGGCCCAAAGAACATTACTTTTGCATCCCGCATTTCAAGAAATCCCATCTGTATGTATCTATCAACCGCCCAGTTCGTTGATCAAGTAACAAATCTCAACAAAATCCAAATTAACGGCAACGAGGTATCAATACGTCGGCTCATAACACCAGCCAAGAGACTCATTTTGTCAAATGTCTGTCCATCCATCCCGATGCCATTTCTAGAAGATTCACTGAAAAATATAGGATGCGAACCAGTCTCAAATATGTCTTATCTTAGAGCCGGCGTTGAGAACGAAAGCGAGTACATGCACATCCTCAGCTTTAGAAGGCAATTATTTATCAAGCCCGATGAAAATCTGACGCTGCCACCCTCTTTTGTAGTCACCTACGACAACACAGAATATCGTATCTTTTTAAGCACAGGAGAAGTCACCTGCTTTTTATGTAAAGAGCAGGGCCATCGAGCCGATCAATGTCAACTCCGACCCGAACAAGATATATCTGATTCCGAAGCACCCAGTACCTCTCATATCGTGGATGAAAAATCATCAAAAAAAAAGAGGAGCATCAACTCTTAATACCGACTCTACAGAAAATTCACCCCAACCAGACACTGACCCAACCAAAGATTTCGTATTTCCAAAACCATCTACAAAAAGTGTGAAAAAACCTGAACAAAAGAAAATTGAAAAATCGTCTTCAACCGAAAACATATCTGATTTGCTAGTTGAAAATACAGAGCCCATAAAGCAAATTATACAAGAAAACCCTGGTAAATACATCCTCACTCAAGAGGAACTCCTATCATTCCTTGAACAATGTCTCAACGGAAGCGACCCGCTGGTAATCGGCCCAACTTTCACTGATAACACCGATGCCCTCATAGAAATGATCAATGACATATACCCATGCTTCACTAATAGATATTTAAAAGGTAGATGTACCAGAATTTGTAACAAACTACGCGAAACTTCTGAAAATGACGACTGCGAATCAAATTTTTCCCAATCTTCGATGGATCAAAGTGATCCTGAGCTCCATTAAAAAAAAAAGAAAAAAAAAACAATATTTCAAAATGTCTAGTTTAGTACAGTGGAATTGCAATGGATACTTTGCACGCCTACCAAGAATACAACACCTAATTTCTGATTATGACCCTACAGTTTTATGTCTCCAAGAAACCAACCTGAAGAATGATCAAACTCTCAATTCCAACAACTACACCAGTCACTCAAAAAATCGCCAAACACACCTCATTGCGAGCGGAGGTGTCTCCATTTCAGTTAAAAACAGTTGCCATAGCAAACAAATCCCGTTGCAGACAACATTTGAAGTAATTGCAGTATCTGTGTCATGGCCTAAGAAGGTCAACATATGTAACATTTACATCTCACCAAATTCACCGTTTGACCAAAACGAGTTCTTACATCTCATACAACAACTTCCTTCTCCTTTCATTCTGACAGGTGACTTCAATGCACACCACCCCCTTTGGGGATCATCTACATCCAGTCCTAGGGGAAAAGTCATTGAAAACATAATCTCAAACCATCCATCTTTGTTTCTTCTAAACACGGGCCATTATACGCACCTCGATTCTGCACATGGTAGTTTTACCAACATAGACCTTACTTTTTGTGATGCTCGCAGTGGACCCGTTATGTCCTGGGAGGTATCGCCTGACTCATATGATAGTGACCACTTTCCAATAATAACACAAAGCTTGAATAGCGCAACTGCTGAAATACTGCCGCATCCACCAGGGAAGTGGAAAAACAAAAACACAAACTGGGTACAATTTCAAAATTCTGTCGATGAAGGACTAAAACATTTCACAATTAAGGAAAACATCAACCATACAGTAAGCGAATTCACAGATATCATAGTAGAAGCTGCAGAGTTATCAATTGGAAAAAAAACGGCTGTGCAAGGTAAACACAATCCAGTTCCATGGTGGAGCCAAGAGTGCAGTTTGGCTGTTAGGGATCATAAAACGGCACTTAATAAATATAAAAATCACAAAAACATAGAAAATCTGATTGAGTATAAAAAGCTTCGAGCAAGGGCCAGATACATCATAAAAAGTAATGAAAAACAGTCCTGGGAAACATTTGTTTCTTCTCTTTCACTGACCTCATCCACAAAAAAAGCCTGGAACAAGATCAAAGCAATTAAAGGCAGCAGAACATTTCAACCAATCACAGCCTTAAAAGACGCCAATGGAGAAGTCACAACCTCTTGCAAAGACATATCCAACTCCTTGGCAGCAATGTATCATGACCAAAGCAGCAATTCAAATTACGACTCACCTTTTCTAGTAACAAAACAACAGTTAGAGCGAGAAGAACTAAACGTCAACCTTCTAGACAGCAGCGATATAAATAAACCAATTAAGATACAGGAACTCAATGAAGCACTCAATTCATGTAAAAACCCTGCATCAGGACCTGACAGCATTCGACTTCCTCAAGAATCTGTCACAAAAATCACTTCACCTTTTACTGGACATTTATAACAAAATTTGGTGTGAACAAGAATTCCCAGACTCATGGAGAAAATCCATCATTATTCCGATACTTAAACTAGATAAACCCAAAACAGAAGAATCAAGTTATAGACCAATTTCGCTGACGTCGTCCATGTGCAAGCTGCTGGAGAAAATTGTCAACAAAAGACTTACATGGTACCTTGAACATCACAAATTTCTTTCTCCTTTCCAAAGCGGCTTCAGGATGCATCGTTCGACAAATGACAATATAACAAAACTCCAAACAGAAATACTAGAAGCATTCTCAACAAAAAACAATTTAGGGGTCATCTTTTTCGACATAGAAAAAGCATACGATACGACGTGGAAGCATGGCATTCTCCAAAAACTCCTGAAAATGGACATCCAAGGCAACATGCTCATGTTCATAAAAAATTTCCTCTTGAACAGATCATTCAAGGTCAAAGTTAACAACAGCTTCTCTGATGAACACATCCTGGAAAATGGAATACCCCAGGGATCAGTTATCAGTGTTACACTTTTTCTGATCGCTATCAATGACGTTGTCAAAAAAGTGAAACTCCCTGTACAAATGTCTCTTTTTGCTGATGACATAATCATTTGGTGCAAAGGACCAAAAACTGCGAACATACACAAACTTCTGCAACAATCTCTTACTAATATGGAAAATTGGGCTGCAGATTCTGGATTCAAATTCTCCCCAACAAAAACCAAAGTAATCCTTTTTTCAAGAAAAAATACTGTCGAAACACTCCCACCTCTCAAATTGTACAACGACGAGCTCAGTCAGGTGATCGAAGTGAAATTTCTTGGGCTTTTATGGGATAAAAAACTCAACTGAAAACCTCACGTCAAACATCTCAAAACCAAATGCTTAAAACGACTCAATTTGTTGAAAACCATATCCCACCATCAGTGGGGAGCACAAGAATCTACACTTATACGAGTATATAAAGCATTGATCAGATCAAAAATGGACTACGGCTCGGTAGCATATTCCTCAGCTTGTGAGTCGACTCTCAGAATCCTAGATAGCGTCCACAACTCAGCAATGAGATTGGCATCAGGAGCTTTTCGTACAAGCCCAGTTGAATGTTTGTCAAAAATAACTGGACAACCTACACTTACACTCCAAAGGGAAAAACAGATCTTAGCCTACCTATGCTTCTAAACTCTCCACATCGCCTGACAATTTTGCATATAGCTCGGTATTCGCTCATAGGTACAGCAACATATTCCACCGAAAACCAAGACTAGCTCCACCTGTCTACTACAAATTCAACGCCATCTTAAGATCAATCCACCTTGACTCCATAAATCACTGCTACAGCACCATAAACAATAAACCGCCTTGGACTCTATCATTGCCTATGTTCGATACAAGCCTGACCACTCAAAGTAAGATCGAAACGAACAGAGAAATTTTTCAGAATCTTCACCTGGAAATGCTGAGTAAATACCCAGACATGATCCCAATATATACGGATGCCTCCAGAGGCACGAATGGTGTTGGAGTAGCATTAGTGACCAGACTCGAAACTGAGAAATTTTTTCTCCCTCCGTCTTACAGTACGTTCTCGGCAGAGTTGTATGGGATTTTCCAGGCTGCCAAGCTTATCGAATCAAGTCCCACGGACAGACAATTTATCATCTGTACCGATTCACTAAGCTCAGTTCACTGCATACAAAAACAATACACCTCAAACCCACTGGCACAACTCGCTCAGAACAGCTTTTCAACAGCAATTACAAATGGCAAAAGTATCGTACTGTCTTGGTGCCCTGCACATGTTGGAATTCCACTCAATGAAAAAGCCGACGAGGCTGCCAAAGAGGCCTCAAGATCTGACCATGATCCCCCTACTGATATCTTGAACACCCATTACGACGTCAAAAGTTTATACCACCTTGCACTCCAAAGCAAATGGCACAGTCACCAAGCCGATTCTAGATCTCTGACAATAGAAATGGAAGTAGAACCAATCGAGCTTAAGAAAAACCTAAACCTCTCACGTAGGGAGGAGGTGGTTATTAATCGCATACTAACAGGCCACAGCAAATTAACTCACAGCTTCATCTTCACCCAAGACGATCCACCGCTTTGCCCATCTTGTATGTATGTATGTATGTATGTATATTAAATCATTCCTCATTTACAATGTAAATATTATATTGCACTATAATAGCCCTGGGCCATGGAATACGTCAAAACTTAAAAAGCAAAGTGTAGATAACAAAACAGAAAAAGAAACAAAACAAAACAAAAACGCAAACACAAACAAAAACCGGCCGGCAAAACACCGCACCACAAGGAACTCGTACTCAGATCAGATGGACATCTCCTCGCCCAGGAACTGTTGGAATGAGTAGTGTGCCCTTCCAGTCAGGTAAGTCTTCAACATTAACCTCATTTGTCTCGTTGGGAGGCTCTTGACGGATTCAGGTACTTTGTTGTAGCATTTTATCACGTTGCAAACCACATTTCTTCGTTCCATTTCAAGGCGAGGTCTCGGGATACGTAAGTCCTGCCTACCCCTGGTGAAGTGACCATGCTGGCAGCCATGGTGAGCAAACAGGTCATAGTTTTCCCTTGCAAATGTTACGCACTCCAATATGTACATATCAACAACCGTGAGTATGTCGTGTTCTTTAAAAATTGGCACGCATGAGTCCGTTTGCTTCAAATTGAATATACTCCGTAGGCATCGCTTTTGGATTTTCAGGATTTCGACGGTTTTCGTGGAGTCGCCCCTGAAGATAATTCCATACCGCAGTCTCGACGCCACATAGGAGTTATATGCAATCTTTGCTGCCTCCACCGACACCATTCTCGACAGAACCCCCAAGGCATAGCAGAAATGTGACGTCTGCAACACCAACCGCCGTATATGATCCTTCCATTTAAGACTAGGATCCAAGTCAAGGCCAAGAAATCTGACACAGGATTCCGCCGTCAAGGAAACGTCTCCCCCGAGATCCACCCTCCATGGAGTTTCAACGTCGTAAGTAGGTGAAAACTTCATCAGTTTTGTCTTCGCAGTGTTCATTTTCAGATTATTCGATGAGAACCATTCCTTCACGGACGCAAAGGACTGCCTCATGTCCGACACCATGTCCTGCGCGTTCCTTTGACGAAAAATGATGGATGTATCGTCCGCATACATGATGGTAGGTTGCTTCATAATGGCGGGCAGATCGTTCGTATATATTATATACAATAATGGGCCTAGTATTGAGCCTTGTGGCACGCCCCTCTTGATGGTTCCCATATTCGAAGTAATCTCTTCTCCGGTGATGTCGTCATAGATTCTGACCCGCTGTGTTCGGCCCTTCAGATACGATTCGAATAGCTTGTAAGGCGTGCCCCGAACACCATACCTCTCCATTTTCCGCAGCAACCTTGTGTGACAGACAGAGTCGAACGCCTTAGTGAGATCAATAAAAGTAGCCGCCGCCTCTCCACCCAGGCTTATTGATGTCAAAATCTCCGTGAGTGCCATGTATATAGCCCTTATCGTTGACTTTCCCTTGCGAAAACCACTCTGCATCTCAGTCAGCATCTTGTACCTCTCCAGAAAGTCGACGAGTCTGGTATAGATGACTCTTTCAAAGATCTTTGATACGTTTGACAAGATAGCTATCGGTCTATAATTTGTTATTGTCTTTTTATCTCCCTTTTTGAAAATCGGTGTTATGTTGCTCACTTTTAGCTTTTCTGGAAATTGTTACCTTTTAGACTCTCCGGGTGGAAATTTGAGAATCTTTTATTCTACCTGGGGGTAGAAAACGGGGCCAGAGAGACCTCTGGGGTACATCACCGCTACAGTATTGACTAGCTCAGTTCGGAAACATGTCCGAGTGTGTCAGCGTTCACGAATCACAAAGGGGTGCAGTGGCACGGCAAATTAAAGACCCTGATTTAGCAGTGACAAACATTTAATTATGAAATTACTTTAAATAATTTTACAAAGGAATACTAAACAAACTAATTAAGAATCTGACGACTTACAGGCGATGCATATAATGTTTTTAAAATGAACTTGCCCGGCGAATCGTGCGTCGTCACCAGCCCAGCAATCCCAGCCTCCAGATTCACTGCTTCTCTGCCATGCTCCCCCAGGTTCGCAGCGAGTCAGCCCCTCGGTCATGCCGTTTCACCGGTAGCAGGCCGGCTCAGCTGCCGGGTATGTTTGCGAGAATTTTCCCTGGACGCCACCTTCCATGTCGCTGCTCCGGTGAGACGGTTGATTTGCCGTGAAAGGTCGGCTGCGGCATGACTTTGGGCGTTCCCACTGGACCTGGAACATGACAGAGAAACAGTAATCGGTCACAAAAAAAAGGCATAAATTGCATGATTGCAAGGCCAATACACAGGCAACTAAGAAAAATAAATCAGTTACATACAAGTCGCAACAACAGGTGGTATTGAAATCGTCGGATAGATAATCTCAAACATTTTGACTTAATTAAACAAAATCGTGGAAACTGACATCACCGCCTGTCAAATGGCCGACACGGCTGCCAACCTGACAGACGGCAAAATCCGTCGACAGCAGACATTCCCAGTTGCACAACAAACAAGAGGTGCACATGGTTTTTCGCATTCGGCGCACGACCGCACAATCAATGCCAAAATGGCGCCGTGCGAGAGAGACAGAGAAACTTTTAATAATACAGGCAGGCATGGTACGCAGGTAGAGAAAAAATCAAACATGAGAAAAACAAGCTTTTCAAAATGAACTAAGCTTTTTCTGTACTCGTAGTCCGACGGGTGGGTCAGATCCGGCGGGACCCCACGAGCGAAGCTGGTAGAGTGCATTCGGTCGCCGACGGCACGGGAGCACAGAAAAATGCAGACGATAGCCCCCTTGGTCGTCCGACGACAGCAGAACATGTAGAGGTGGACGCTGGCGCTCTTCTGCGCATCCAAAGACCGCAGAATGTAGACGTTGGCGCTCCTCTGCGCCTCCAAGGCCGCAGAAATATGGACGTTAGCGCTCTTCCGCGCGGGCGAGAGCGCAGATTGAGGGTTGGGCCCCCATGGGCATCCAAAGACAGCAGAAAACAGTGTAGGGTGGACGTCAGCGCTCTTCCCTACCTTGAGGGGGCGCGGTGTGGACTAGCGGCGTGTTCATCACGCTGGACGAGATCGGTGCGGGCATCCGCGGGTAGACAGGAAAACGGAGAGCGTCTTCTGATGAATCAAAGAGCAGCCCCCCGCCGAAACGGCCTGTTTATAAAAATTTACCAATAAAGAACTTGCTCGCCGGACGTAGACAAGTTGAATTGAACATACCCAAGGCGCTCCTCTTTAGAGTGGTGCACGCACGGTAGGTGTACTACTCGCACATGATGTTCTCGATACACTGGTTCGGGGCGAAAAGAAAGGGGAATTTGGGCGCGGCTGGTTTTATAGGGACGCCGTTTCTTGCCCGAAAAAACTCAGTTTTCCTATCCTCGATGGAACATTCCATGGTTCTCTCGTGCGCGGTGGCGACGCGGTTAGGAACACAGTCCGACTGTCGCCGCCAACTCAGCGCCGAGAGAATTACTAGAACCTGACCAACCCGAGTTCAGGTCCGGGCTCAATTTTTGAAGATGAGCCTCGCACCCTGAGCGCTCGAAAATCGAGGCCGTAACACTTTGAAAACGATCGGTCACCACTTTTGAAGTTGGCAGCTACTCTTTCCAAACGCAACATCTGACGAACGAACACAAATATAGAAGAAAAGACACAATTGTTATCCAAAAATTTCAGGTTTGAGCCCACGTGACTCCAGGCTCCAACCCACGTGACTTCAGGCTTCAACCCACGTGACTTTTAGAACGATCGGTCACCACTTTTGAAGTTGGCAGCTACTTGTTCCGAACGCAACATCTGACGAACGAACACAAATATAGAAGAAAAGACACAATTGTTATCCAAAAAGTTCAGGTTCAAACCCACGTGACTTCAGGCTTCAACCCACTTGACTTCAGGCTTCAACCCACGTGACTTCAGGCTTTAGCCCACGTGAGTTTGAAGACGATCGGTCACCACTTTTGAAGTTGGCAGCTTCTCTTTCCAAACGCAACATCTGACGAACGAACACAAATATGGAAAAAAGGCACAATTGTTATCCAAAAATTTCAGGTTTGAGCTCACGTGACTCCAGGCTCCAACCCACGTGACTTCAGGCTCCAACCCACGTGACTTTTAAAACGATCGGTCACCACTTTTGAAGTTGGCAGCTACTTGTTCCAAATGCATCATCTGACGAACTAACACAAATATAGAAGAAAAGACACAATTGTCATCCAAAAAGTTCAGGTTCAAACCCACGTGACTTTAGGCTTCAACCCACGTGACTTCAGGCTTTACCCACGTGACTTTGAAGACGATCGGTCACCACTTTTGAAGTTGGCAGCTACTCTTTCCAAACGCAACATCTGACAAACGAACACAAATATAGAGAAAAAGACACAATTGTTATCCAAAAAGTTCAGGTTTGAACTCACGTGACTTTAGGCTCCAATCCAGGTGACTTCAGGCTCCAACCCACGTGACTTTGAAAACGATTGGTCACCACTTTTGAAGTTGGCAGCTACTTGTTCCAAACGCAACATCTGACGAACGAACACAAATATAAAAGAAAAGACACAATTGTTATCCAAAAAGTTCAGGTTTTGACCCACGTGACTTCAGGCTTCAACCCACGTGACTTCAGGCTTCAACCCACGTGACTTCAGACTTCAACCCACGTGACTTTGAAAACGATCGGTCACCACTTTTGAAGTTGGCAGCTACTCTTTCCAAACGCAACATCTGACGAACGAACACAAATATAGAAAAAAAGACACAAATGTTATCCAAGAAGTTCAGGTTAGAACCCACGTGACTTCAGGCTTCAACCCACGTGACTTCAGGCTTCAACCCACGTGACTTTGAAAACGATCGTTTACCACTTTTGAAGTTGGCAGCTACTCTTTCCAAACGCAACATCTGACGAACGAACACAAATATAGAAAAAAAGACACAATTGTTATCCAAAAAGTTCGGGTTTGAACCCACGTGACTTCAGGCTCCAACTCACGTGACTTCAGGCTTCAACCCACGTGACTTTGAAAACGATCGTTCACCACTTTTGAAGTTGGCAGCTACTCTTTCCAAACGCAACATCTGACGAACGAACACAAATATAGAAAAAAAGACACAATTGTTATCCAAAAAATTCAGGTTTGAACCCACGTGACTTCAGGCTTCAACCCACGTGACTTCAGGCTTCAACACACGTGACTTCAGGCTTCAACCCACGTGACTTTTATAACGATCGGTCACCACTTTGATGTTGGCAGCTACTCTTTCCAAACGCAACATCTGACGAACGAACACAAATATAGAAAAAAAGACACAATTGTTATTAAAAAAGTTCGGGTTTGAACCCACGTGACTTCAGGCTCCAACTCACGTGACTTCAGGCTTAAACCCACGTGACTTTGGGAACGATCGGTCACCACTTTTGAAGTTGGCAGCTACTCTTTCCAAGCGCAACATCTGCCGAACGAACACAAATATGGAAAAAAAGACCCAATTGTTATCCAAAAAATTCAAGTTTGAACCCACGTGACTTCAGGCTTGAACCCACGTGACTTCAGGATTGAACCCACGTGACTTCAGGCTTCAACCCACGTGACTTCAGGCTTCAACCCACGTGACTTTGGAAACGATCGGTCACCACTTTTGAAGTTGGCAGCTACTCTTTCCAAACGCAACATCTGACGAACGAACACAAATATAGAAAAAAAGACACAATTGTTATCCAAAAAGTTCAGGTTTGAACCCACGTGACTTCAGGCTCCAACTCACGTGACTTCAGGCTTCAGCCCACGTGACTTTGAAAACGATCGTTCACCACTTTTGAAGATGGCAGCTACTCTTTCCAAACGCAACATCTGACGAACGAACACAAATATAGAAAAAAAGACACAATTGTTATCCAAAAAGTTCAGGTTTGAACCCACGTGACTTCAGGCTCCAACTCACGTGACTTCAGGCTTCAACCCACGTGACTTTGAAAACGATCGTTCACCACTTTTGAAGTTGGCAGCTACTCTTTCCAAACGCAACATCTGACGAACGAACACAAATATAGGAAAAAAGACACAATTGTTATCCAAAAAGTTCAGGTTTGAACCCACGTGACTTCAGGCTCCAACTCACGTGACTTCAGGCTTCAACCCACGTGACTTTGAAAACGATCGGTCACCACTTTTGATGTTGGCAGCTACTTTTTCCAAACGCAACATCAGACGAACGAACACAAATATAGAAAAAAAGACACAATTGTTATCCAAAAAAATCAGGTTTTAACCAACGTGACTTCAGGCTTGAACCCAAGTGACTTTAGTCTTCAACCCACGTGACATCAGGCTTCAACCCACGTGACTTTGAAAACGATCGGTCACCAGTTTTGATGTTGGCAGCTACTTTTTCCAAACGCAACATCAGACGAACGAACACAAATATAGAAAAAAAGACACAATTGTTATCCAAAAAGTTCGGGTTTGAACCCACGTGACTTCAGGCTCCAACTCACGTGACTTCAGGCTTCAACCCACGTGACTTTGAAAACGATCGTTCACCACTTTTGAAGTTGGCAGCTACTCTTTCCAAACGCAACATCTGACGAACGAACACAAATATAGAAAAAAAGACACAATTGTTATCCAAAAAGTTCGGGTTTGAACCCACGTGACTTCAGGCTCCAACTCACGTGACTTCAGGCTTCAACCCACGTGACTTTGGGAACGATCGGTCACCATTTTTGAAGTTGGCAGCTACTCTTTCCAAGCGCAACATCTGCCGAACGATCACAAATATTTGTGATTTATATTTATTTAGATTAGATTAGATTTAGATATTTATTTATATTTAGATTTTTTTCTATATAGAAAAAAAGACACAATTGTTATCCAAAAAATTCAGGTTTGAACCCACGTGACTTCAGGCTTCAACCCACGTGACTTCAGGCTTCAACACACGTGACTTCAGGCTTCAACCCACGTGACTTTTAAAACGATCGGTCACCACTTTTGATGTTGGCAGCTACTCTTTCCAAACGCAACATCTAACAAACGAACACAAATATAGAAAAAAAGACACAATTGTTATCCAAAAAGTTCGGGTTCGAACCCACGTGACTTCAGGCTCCAACTCACGTGACTTCAGGCTTCAACCCACGTGACTTTGGGAACGATCGGTCACCACTTTTGAAGTTGGCAGCTACTCTTTCCAAGCGCAACATCTGCCGAACGAACACAAATATAGAAAAAAAGACACAATTGTTATCCAAAAAGTTCAGGTTTGAACCCACGTGCCTCCAGGCTCCAACCCACGTGACTTTGAAAACGATCGGTCACCACTTTAGATGTTGGCAGCTACTTTTTCCAAACGCAACATCAGACGAACGAACACAAATATAGAAAAAAAGACACAATTGTTATCCAAAAAGTTCAGGTTTGAACTCACGTGACTCCAGGCTCCAACCCACGTTACTTCAGGCTTAAACCCACGTGACTTTTAAAACGATCGGTCACCACTTTTGATGTTGGCAGCTACTTGTTCCAAATGCAACATCTGACGAACGAACACAAATATAGAAGAAAAGACGCAATTGTTATCCAAAAAAAATCAGGTTTCAACCCACGTGACTTCAGGCTTGAACCCACGTGACTTTAGTCTTCAACCCACGTGTCTTCAGGCTTCAACCCACGTGACTTTGAAAACGATCGGTCACCACATTTGGAGTTGGCAGCTTCTCTTTCCAAACGCAACATCTGACGAACGAACACAAATATAGAAAAAAAGACACAATTGTTATCCAAAAAGTTCAGGTTTGAACCCACGCGACTCCAGGCTCCAACCCACGTGACTTCGGGCTTCAACCCACGTGACTTTTAAAACGATCGGTCACCACTTTTGATGTTGGCAGATACTTGTTCCAAACGCAACATCTGACGAACGAACACAAATATAGAAAAAAAAAACAATTGTTATCCAAAAAGTTCAGGTTTGAACCCACGTGACTCCAGGCTCCAATACACGTGACTTCAGGCTCCAACCCACGTGACTTTTGAAACGATCGGTTGCCACTTTCGATGTTGGCAGCTACTTGTCCCAAATGCAACATCTGACGAACGAACACAAATATAGAAGAAAAGACGCAATTGTTATCCAAAAATATCAGGTTTTAACCCACGTGACTTCAGGCTTGAACCCACGTGACTTCAGTCTTCAACCCACGTGACTTCAGGCTTCAACCCACGTGACTTTGGAAACGATCGGTCACCACTTTTGATGTTGGCACCTACTTTTTCCAAACGCAACATCTGACGAACGAACACAAATATAGAAAAAAGACACAATTAATATCCAAAAAGTTCAGGTTTGAACCCACGTGACTCCAGACTCCAACCCACGTGACTTCAGGCTTCAACTCACGTGAGTTTTGGAACGATCGATCACCACTTTTGATGTTGGCAGCTACTTGTTCCAAACGCAACATCTGACGAACGAACACAAATATAGAAAAAAGACACAATTTTTATCCAAAAAGTTCAGGTTTGAACCCACGTGACTCCAGGCTCCAACCCACGTGACTTTTGAAACGATCGGTTATCACTTTTGATGTTGGCAGCTACTTGTCCCAAATGCAACATCTGACGAACGAACACAAATATAGAAGAAAAGACGCAATTGTTATCCAAAAAAATCAGGTTTTAACCCACGTGACTTTAGGCTTGAACCCACGTGACTTCAGTCTTCAACCCACGTGACTTCAGGCTTCAACCCACGTGACTTTGAAAACGATCGGTCAACACTTTTGGAGTTGGCAGCTACTCTTTCCAAACGCAACATCTGACGAACGAACACAAATATAGGAAAAAAGACACAATTGTTATCCAAAAAGTTCAGGTTTGAACCCACGTGACTTCAGGCTCCAACTCACGTGACTTCAGGCTTCAACCCACGTGACTTTGAAAACGATCGGTCACCACTTTTGATGTTGGCAGCTACTTTTTCCAAACGCAACATCAGACGAACGAACACAAATATAGAAAAAAAGACACAATTGTTATCCAAAAAAATCAGGTTTTAACCAACGTGACTTCAGGCTTGAACCCAAGTGACTTCAGTCTTCAACCCACGTGACATCAGGCTTCAACCCACGTGACTTTGAAAACGATCGGTCACCAGTTTTGATGTTGGCAGCTACTTTTTCCAAACGCAACATCAGACGAACGAACACAAATATAGAAAAAAAGACACAATTGTTATCCAAAAAGTTCGGGTTTGAACCCACGTGACTTCAGGCTCCAACTCACGTGACTTCAGGCTTCAACCCACGTGACTTTGAAAACGATCGTTCACCACTTTTGAAGTTGGCAGCTACTCTTTC
Organism: Anaspis maculata; assembly: GCA_949128115.1. NCBI lineage: Eukaryota > Metazoa > Arthropoda > Insecta > Coleoptera > Scraptiidae > Anaspis > Anaspis maculata. The sequence continues at coordinate 808,172 of OX421966.1, forward strand.
CAAACGCAACATCTGACGAACGAACACAAATATAGAAAAAAAGACACAATTGTTATCCAAAAAGTTCGGGTTTGAACCCACGTGACTTCAGGCTCCAACTCACGTGACTTCAGGCTTCAACCCACGTGACTTTGGGAACGATCGGTCACCATTTTTGAAGTTGGCAGCTACTCTTTCCAAGCGCAACATCTGCCGAACGATCACAAATATAGAAAAAAAGACACAATTGTTATCCAAAAAATTCAGGTTTGAACCCACGTGACTTCAGGCTTCAACCCACGTGACTTCAGGCTTCAACACACGTGACTTCAGGCTTCAACCCACGTGACTTTTAAAACGATCGGTCACCACTTTTGATGTTGGCAGCTACTCTTTCCAAACGCAACATCTAACAAACGAACACAAATATAGAAAAAAAGACACAATTGTTATCCAAAAAGTTCGGGTTCGAACCCACGTGACTTCAGGCTCCAACTCACGTGACTTCAGGCTTCAACCCACGTGACTTTGGGAACGATCGGTCACCACTTTTGAAGTTGGCAGCTACTCTTTCCAAGCGCAACATCTGCCGAACGAACACAAATATAGAAAAAAAGACACAATTGTTATCCAAAAAGTTCAGGTTTGAACCCACGTGCCTCCAGGCTCCAACCCACGTGACTTTGAAAACGATCGGTCACCACTTTTGATGTTGGCAGCTACTTTTTCCAAACGCAACATCAGACGAACGAACACAAATATAGAAAAAAAGACACAATTGTTATCCAAAAAAATCAGGTTTTAACCCACGTGACTTCAGGCTTGAACCCACGTGACTTTAGTCTTCAACCCACGTGACATCAGGCTTCAACCCACGTGACTTTGAAAACGATCGGTCACCACTTTTGATGTTGGCAGCTACTTTTTCCAAACGCAACATCAGACGAACGAACACAAATATAGAAAAAAAGACACAATTGTTATCCAAAAAGTTCAGGTTTGAACCCACGTGACTCCAGGCTCCAACCCACGTGACTTCAGGCTTCAACCCACGTGACTTTTGAAACGATTGGTTGCCACTTTCGATGTTGGCAGCTACTTGTCCCAAATGCAACATCTGACGAACGAACACAAATATAGAAGAAAAGACGCAATTGTTATCCAAAAATATCAGGTTTTAACCCACGTGACTTCAGGCTTGAACCCACGTGACTTCAGTCTTCAACCCACGTGACTTCAGGCTTCAACCCACGTGACTTTGGAAACGATCGGTCACCACTTTTGATGTTGGCACCTACTTTTTCCAAACGCAACATCTGACGAACGAACACAAATATAGAAAAAAGACACAATTGTTATCCAAAAAGTTCAGGTTTGAACCCACGTGACTCCAGACTCCAACCCACGTGACTTCAGGCTTCAACTCACGTGAGTTTTGGAACGATCGATCACCACTTTTGATGTTGGCAGCTACTTGTTCCAAACGCAACATCTGACGAACGAACACAAATATAGAAAAAAGACACAATTTTCATCCAAAAAGTTCAGGTTTGAACCCACGTGACTCCAGGCTCCAACCCACGTGACTTTTGAAACGATCGGTTATCACTTTTGATGTTGGCAGCTACTTGTCCCAAATGCAACATCTGACGAACGAACACAAATATAGAAGAAAAGACGCAATTGTTATCAAAAAAAATCAGGTTTTAACCCACGTGACTTCAGGCTTGAACCCACGTGACTTCAGTCTTCAACCCACGTGACTTCAGGCTTCAACCCACGTGACTTTGAAAACGATCTGTCAACACTTTTGGAGTTGGCACCTACTCTTTCCAAACGCAACATCTGACGAACGAACACAAATATAGAAAAAAGACACAATTGTTATCCAAAAAGTTCAGGTTTGAACCCACGTGACTCCAGACTCCAACCCACGTGACTTCAGGCTTCAACTCACGTGAGTTTTGAAACGATCGATTACCACTTTTGATGTTGGCAGCTACTTGTTCCAAACGCAACATCTGACGAACGAACACAAATATAGAAGAAAAGACACAATTGTTATCCAAAAAGTTCAGGTTTCAACCCACGTGACTCCCGGCTTTAACCCACGTGACATCAGGCTTCAACCCACGTGACTTCAGGCTTCAACCCACGTGACTTTGGAAACGATCGTTCACCACTTTTGAAGTTGGCAGCTACTCTTTCCAAACGCAACATCTGACGAACGAACACAAATATAGGAAAAAAGACACAATTGTTATCCAAAAAGTTCAGGTTTGAACCCACGTGACTTCAGGCTCCAACTCACGTGACTTCAGGCTTCAACCCACGTGACTTTGAAAACGATCGGTCACCACTTTTGATGTTGGCAGCTACTTTTTCCAAACGCAACATCAGACGAACGAACACAAATATAGAAAAAAAGACACAATTGTTATCCAAAAAAATCAGGTTTTAACCAACGTGACTTCAGGCTTGAACCCAAGTGACTTTAGTCTTCAACCCACGTGACATCAGGCTTCAACCCACGTGACTTTGAGAACGATCGGTCACCACTTTTGATGTTGGCAGCTACTTTTTCCAAACGCAACATCAGACGAACGAACACAAATATAGAAAAAAAGACACAATTGTTATCCAAAAAGTTCGGGTTTGAACCCACGTGACTTCAGGCTCCAACTCACGTGACTTCAGGCTTCAACCCACGTGACTTTGAAAACGATCGTTCACCACTTTTGAAGTTGGCAGCTACTCTTTCCAAACGCAACATCTGACGAACGAACACAAATATAGAAAAAAAGACACAATTGTTATCCAAAAAGTTCGGGTTTGAACCCACGTGACTTCAGGCTCCAACTCACGTGACTTCAGGCTTCAACCCACTTGACTTTGGGAACGATCGGTCACCATTTTTGAAGTTGGCAGCTACTCTTTCCAAGCGCAACATCTGCCGAACGATCACAAATATAGAAAAAAAGACACAATTGTTATCCAAAAAATTCAGGTTTGAACCCACGTGACTTCAGGCTTCAACCCACGTGACTTCAGGCTTCAACACACGTGACTTCAGGCTTCAACCCACGTGACTTTTAAAACGATCGGTCACCACTTTTGATGTTGGCAGCTACTCTTTCCAAACGCAACATCTAACGAACGAACACAAATATAGAAAAAAAGACACAATTGTTATCCAAAAAGTTCGGGTTCGAACCCACGTGACTTCAGGCTCCAACTCACGTGACTTCAGGCTTCAACCCACGTGACTTTGGGAACGATCGGTCACCACTTTTGAAGTTGGCAGCTACTCTTTCCAAGCGCAACATCTGCCGAACGAACACAAATATAGAAAAAAAGACACAATTGTTATCCAAAAAGTTCAGGTTTGAACCCACGTGCCTCCAGGCTCCAACCCACGTGACTTTGAAAACGATCGGTCACCACTTTTGATGTTGGCAGCTACTTTTTCCAAACGCAACATCAGACGAACGAACACAAATACAGAAAAAAAGACACAGTTGTTATCCAAAAAAATCAGGTTTTAACCCACGTGACTTCAGGCTTGAACCCACGTGACTTTAGTCTTCAACCCACGTGACATCAGGCTTCAACCCACGTGACCTTGAAAACGATCGGTCACCACTTTTGATGTTGGCAGCTACTTTTTCCAAACGCAACATCAGACGAACGAACACAAATATAGAAAAAAAGACACAATTGTTATCCAAAAAGTTCAGGTTTGAACCCACGTGACTCCAGGCTCCAACCCACGTTACTTCAGGCTTAAACCCACGTGACTTTTGAAACGATCGGTCACCACTTTTGATGTTGGCAGCTACTTGTTCCAAATGCAACATCTGACGAACGAACACAAATATAGAAGAAAAGACGCAATTGTTATCCAAAAAAAATCAGGTTTCAACCCACGTGACTTCAGGCTTGAACCCACGTGACTTTAGTCTTCAACCCACGTGTCTTCAGGCTTCAACCCACGTGACTTTGAAAACGATCGGTCACCACATTTGGAGTTGGCAGCTTCTCTTTCCAAACGCAACATCTGACGAACGAACACAAATATAGAAAAAAAGACACAATTGTTATCCAAAAAGTTCAGGTTTGAACCCACGCGACTCCAGGCTCCAACCCACGTGACTTCGGGCTTCAACCCACGTGACTTTTAAAACGATCGGTCACCACTTTTGATGTTGGCAGATACTTGTTCCAAACGCAACATCTGACGAACGAACACAAATATAGAAAAAAAAAACAATTGTTATCCAAAAAGTTCAGGTTTGAACCCACGTGACTCCAGGCTCCAACCCACGTGATTTCAGGCTTCAACCCACGTGACTTTTGAAACGATCGGTTATCACTTTTGATGTTGGCAGCTACTTGTCCCAAATGCAACATCTGACGAACGAACACAAATATAGAAGAAAAGACGCAATTGTTATCCAAAAAAATCAGGTTTTAACCCACGTGACTTCAGGCTTGAACCCACGTGACTTCAGTCTTCAACCCACGTGACTTCAGGCTTCAACCCACGTGACTTTGGAAACGATCGGTCAACACTTTTGGAGTTGGCACCTACTCTTTCCAAACGCAACATCTGACGAACGAACACAAATATAGAAAAAAGACACAATTGTTATCCAAAAAGTTCAGGTTTGAACCCACGTGACTCCAGACTCCAACCCACGTGACTTCAGGCTTCAACTCACGTGAGTTTTGAAACGATCGATTACCACTTTTGATGTTGGCAGCTACTTGTTCCAAACGCAACATCTGACGAACGAACACAAATATAGAAGAAAAGACACAATTGTTATCCAAAAAGTTCAGGTTTCAACCCACGTGACTCCCGGCTTTAACCCACGTGACATCAGGCTTCAACCCACGTGACTTCAGGCTTTAACCCACGTGACTTTGAAAACGATCGGTCACCACTTTTGAAGTTGGCAGCTACTTGTTCCAAACGCAACATGTGACGAACGAACACAAATATCAAAAAAAAATGACGAAATTGTTATCCAAAAAGTTCAGGTTTGAACCCACGTGACTTCAGGCTCCAACTCACGTGACTTCAGGCTTCAACCCACGTGACTTTGAAAACGATCGGTCACCACTTTTGATGTTGGCAGCTACTTTTTCCAAACGCAACATCAGACGAACGAACACAAATATAGAAAAAAAGACACAATTGTTATCCAAAAAAATCAGGTTTTAACCAACGTGACTTCAGGCTTGAACCCAAGTGACTTTAGTCTTCAACCCACGTGACATCAGGCTTCAACCCACGTGACTTTGAAAACGATCGGTCACCACTTTTGATGTTGGCAGCTACTTTTTCCAAACGCAACATCAGACGAACGAACACAAATATAGAAAAAAAGACACAATTGTTATCCAAAAAGTTCGGGTTTGAACCCACGTGACTTCAGGCTCCAACTCACGTGACTTCAGGCTTCAACCCACGTGATTTTGGGAACGATCGGTCACCATTTTTGAAGTTGGCAGCTACTCTTTCCAAGCGCAACATCTGCCGAACGATCACAAATATAGAAAAAAAGACACAATTGTTATCCAAAAAATTCAGGTTTGAACCCACGTGACTTCAGGCTTCAACCCACGTGACTTCAGGCTTCAACACACGTGACTTCAGGCTTCAACCCACGTGACTTTTAAAACGATCGGTCACCACATTTGATGTTGGCAGCTACTCTTTCCAAACGCAACATCTAACGAACGAACACAAATATAGAAAAAAAGACACAATTGTTATCCAAAAAGTTCGGGTTCGAACCCACGTGACTTCAGGCTCCAACTCACGTGACTTCAGGCTTCAATTCACGTGACTTTGGGAACGATCGGTCACCACTTTTGAAGTTGGCAGCTACTCTTTCCAAGCGCAACATCTGCCGAACGAACACAAATATAGAAAAAAAGACACAATTGTTATCCAAAAAGTTCAGGTTTGAACCCACGTGCCTCCAGGCTCCAACCCACGTGACTTTGAAAACGATCGGTCACCACTTTTGATGTTGGCAGCTACTTTTTCCAAACGCAACATCAGACGAACGAACACAAATATAGAAAAAAAGACACAATTGTTATCCAAAAAAATCAGGTTTTAACCCACGTGACTTCAGGCTTGAACCCACGTGACTTTAGTCTTCAACCCACGTGACATCAGGCTTCAACCCACGTGACTTTGAAAACGATCGGTCACCACTTTTGATGTTGGCAGCTACTTTTTCCAAACGCAACATCAGACGAACGAACACAAATATAGAAAAAAAGACACAATTGTTATCCAAAAAGTTCAGGTTTGAACCCACGTGACTCCAGGCTCCAACCCACGTTACTTCAGGCTTAAACCCACGTGACTTTTAAAACGATCGGTCACTACTTTTGATGTTGGCAGCTACTTGTTCCAAATGCAACATCTGACGAACGAACACAAATATAGAAGAAAAGACGCAATTGTTAACCAAAAAAAATCAGGTTTCAACCCACGTGACTTCAGGCTTGAACCCACGTGACTTTAGTCTTCAACCCACGTGTCTTCAGGCTTCAACCCACGTGACTTTGAAAACGATCGGTCACCACATTTGGAGTTGGCAGCTTCTCTTTCCAAACGCAACATCTGACGAACGAACACAAATATAGAAAAAAAGACACAATTGTTATCCAAAAAGTTCAGGTTTGAACCCACGCGACTCCAGGCTCCAACCCACGTGACTTCGGGCTTCAACCCACGTGACTTTTAAAACGATCGGTCACCACTTTTGATGTTGGCAGATACTTGTTCCAAACGCAACATCTGACGAACGAACACAAATATAGAAAAAAAAAACAATTGTTATCCAAAAAGTTCAGGTTTGAACCCACGTGACTCCAGGCTCCAACCCACGTGACTTCAGGCTTCAACCCACGTGACTTTTGAAACGATCGGTTGCCACTTTCGATGTTGGCAGCTACTTGTCCCAAATGCAACATCTGACGAACGAACACAAATATAGAAGAAAAGACGCAATTGCTATCCAAAAATATCAGGTTTTAACCCACGTGACTTCAAGCTTGAACCCACGTGACTTCAGTCTTCAACCCACGTGACTTCAGGCTTCAACCCACGTGAGTTTTGAAACGATCGATCACCACTTTTGATGTTGGCAGCTACTTGTTCCAAACGCAACATCTGACGAACGAACTCAAATATAGAAAAAAGACACAATTTTTATCCAAAAAGTTCAGGTTTGAACCCACGTGACTCCAGACTCCAACCCACGTGACTTCAGGCTTCAACTCACGTGAGTTTTGAAACGATCGATCACCACTTTTGATGTTGGCAGCTACTTGTTCCAAACGCAACATCTGACGAACGAACACAAATATAGAAAAAAGACACAATTGTTATCCAAAAAGTTCAGGTTTGAACCCACGTGACTCCAGACTCCAACCCACGTGACTTCAGGCTTCAACTCACGTGAGTTTTGAAACGATCGATCACCACTTTTGATGTTGGCAGCTACTTGTTCCAAACGCAACATCTGACGAACGAACTCAAATATAGAAAAAAGACACAATTTTTATCCAAAAAGTTCAGGTTTGAACCCACGTGACTCCAGGCTCCAACCCACGTGATTTCAGGCTTCAACCCACGTGACTTTTGAAACGATCGGTTATCACTTTTGATGTTGGCAGCTAGTTGTCCCAAATGCAACATCTGACGAACGAACACAAATATAGAAGAAAAGACGCAATTGTTATCCAAAAAAATCAGGTTTTAACCCACGTGACTTCAGGCTTGAACCCACGTGACTTCAGTCTTCGACTCACGTGACTTCAGGCTTCAACCCACGTGACTTTGGAAACGATCGGTCAACACTTTTGGAGTTGGCACCTACTCTTTCCAAACGCAACATCTGACGAACGAACACAAATATAGAAAAAAGACACAATTGTTATCCAAAAAGTTCAGGTTTGAACCCACGTGACTCCAGACTCCAACCCACGTGACTTCAGGCTTCAACTCACGTGAGTTTTGAAACGATCGATTACCACTTTTGATGTTGGCAGCTACTTGTTCCAAACGCAACATCTGACGAACGAACACAAATATAGAAGAAAAGACACAATTGTTATCCAAAAAGTTCAGGTTTCAACCCACGTGACTCCCGGCTTTAACCCACGTGACATCAGGCTTCAACCCACGTGACTTCAGGCTTTAACCCACGTGACTTTGAAAACGATCGGTCACCACTTTTGAAGTTGGCAGCTACTTGTTCCAAACGCAACATGTGACGAACGAACACAAATATCAAAAAAAAATGACGAAATTGTTATCCAAAAAGTTCAGGTTTGAACCCACGTGACTCCAGGCTCCAACCCACGTGACTTCAGGCTTCAACCCACGTGACTTCAGGCTTCAACCCACGTGACTTTGGGAACGATCGGTCACCACTTTTGAAGTTGGCAGCTACTCTTTCCAAACGCAACATCTGACGAACGAACACAAATATAGAAAAAAAGACACAATTGTTATCCAAAAAGTTCAGGTTTGAACCCACGTGACTTCAGGCTTCAACTCACGTGACTTCAGGCTCCAGCCCACGTGACTTTGAAAACGATCGTTCACCACTTTTGAAGTTGGCAGCTACTCTTTCCAAACGCAACATCTGACGAACGAACACAAATATAGATAAAAAGACACAATTGTTATCCAAAAAGTTCAGGTTTGAACCCACGTGACTTCAGGCTCCAACTCACGTGACTTCAGGCTTCAACCCACATGACTTTGAAAACGATCGTTCACCACTTTTGAAGTTGGCAGCTACTCTTTCCAAACGCAACATCTGACGAACGAACATAAATATAGGAAAAAAGACACAATTGTTATCCAAAAAGTTCAGGTTTGAACCCACGTGACTTCAGGCTCCAACTCACGTGACTTCAGGCTTCAACCCACGTGACTTTGAAAACGATCGGTCACCACTTTTGATGTTGGCAGCTACTTTTTCCAAACGCAACATCAGACGAACGAACACAAATATAGAAAAAAAGACACAATTGTTATCCAAAAAAATCAGGTTTTAACCAACGTGACTTCAGGCTTGAACCCAAGTGACTTTAGTCTTCAACCCACGTGACATCAGGCTTCAACCCACGTGACTTTGAAAACGATCGGTCACCACTTTTGATGTTGGCAGCTACTTTTTCCAAACGCAACATCAGACGAACGAACACAAATATAGAAAAAAAGACACAACTGTTATCCAAAAAGTTCGGGTTTGAACCCACGTGACTTCAGGCTCCAACTCACGTGACTTCAGGCTTCAACCCACGTGACTTTGGGAATGATCGGTCACCATTTTTGAAGTTGGCAGCTACTCTTTCCAAGCGCAACATCTGCCGAACGATCACAAGTATAGAAAAAAAGACACAATTGTTATCCAAAAAATTCAGGTTTGAACCCACGTGACTTCAGGCTTCAACCCACGTGACTTCAGGCTTCAACACACGTGACTTCAGGCTTCAACCCACGTGACTTTTAAAACGATCGGTCACCACTTTTGATGTTGGCAGCTACTCTTTTCAAACGCAACATCTAACGAACGAACACAAATATAGAAAAAAAGACACAATTGTTATCCAAAAAGTTCGGGTTTGAACCCACGTGACTTCAGGCTCCAACTCACGTGACTTCAGGCTTCAACCCACGTGACTTTGGGAACGATCGGTCACCACTTTTGAAGTTGGCAGCTACTCTTTCCAAGCGCAACATCTGCCGAACGAACACAAATATAGAAAAAAAGACACAATTGTTATCCAAAAAGTTCAGGTTTGAACCCACGTGCCTCCAGGCTCCAACCCACGTGACTTTGAAAACGATCGGTCACCACTTTTGATGTTGAAAGCTACTTTTTCCAAACGCAACATCAGACGAACGAACACAAATATAGAAAAAAAGACACAATTGTTATCCAAAAAAATCAGGTTTTAACCCACGTGACTTCAGGCTTGAACCCACGTGACTTTAGTCTTCAACCCACGTGACATCAGGCTTCAACCCACGTGACTTTGAAAACGATCGGTCACCACTTTTGATGTTGGCAGCTACTTGTTCCAAATGCAACATCTGACGAACGAACACAAATATAGAAGAAAAGACGCAATTGTTATCCAAAAAAAATCAGGTTTCAACCCACGTGACTTCAGGCTTGAACCCACGTGACTTGAGTCTTCAACCCACGTGTCTTCAGGCTTCAACCCACGTGACTTTGAAAACGATCGGTCACCACATTTGGAGTTGGCAGCTTCTCTTTCCAAACGCAACATCTGACGAACGAACACAAATATAGAAAAAAAGACACAATTGTTATCCAAAAAGTTCAGGTTTAAACCCACGTGACTCCAGGCTCCAACCCACGTGACTTCGGGCTTCAACCCACGTGACTTTTAAAACGATCGGTCACCACTTTTGATGTTGGCAGATACTTGTTCCAAACGCAACATCTGACGAACGAACACAAATATAGAAAAAAGACACAATTGTTATCCAAAAAGTTCAGGTTTGAATCCACGTGACTCCAGGCTCCAACCCACGTGACTTCAGGCTTCAACTCACGTGACTTTAGAAACGATCGGTTACCACTTTCGATGTTGGCAGCTACTTGTCCCAAATGCAACATCTGACGAACGAACACAAATATAGAAGAAAAGACGCAGTTGTTATCCAAAAAAATCAGGTTTTAACCCACGTGACTTCAGGCTTGAACCCACGTGACTTCAGTCTTCAACCCACGTGACTTCAGGCTTCAACCCACGTGACTTTGGAAACGATCGGTCACCACTTTTGATGTTGGCACCCACTTTTTCCAAACGCAACATCTGACGAACGAACACAAATATAGAAAAAAGACACAATTGTTATCCAAAAAGTTCAGGTTTGAACCCACGTGACTCCAGGCTCCAACCCACGTGATTTCAGGCTTCAACCCACGTGACTTTTGAAACGATCGGTTATCACTTTTGATGTTGGCAGCTACTTGTCCCAAATGCAACATCTGACGAACGAACACAAATATAAAAGAAAAGACGCAATTGTTATCCAAAAAAATCAGGTTTTAACCCACGTGACTTCAGGCTTGAACCCACGTGACTTCAGTCTTCAACCCACGTGACTTCAGGCTTCAACCCACGTGACTTTGAAAACGATCGGTAAACACTTTTGGAGTTGGCACCTACTCTTTCCAAACGCAACATCTGACGAACGAACACAAACATAGAAAAAAGACACAATTGTTATCCAAAAAGTTCAGGTTTGAACCCACGTGACTCCAGACTCCAACCCACGTGACTTCAGGCTTCAACTCACGTGAGTTTTGAAACGATCGATCACCACTTTTGATGTTGGCAGCTACTTGTTCCAAACGCAACATCTGACGAACGAACACAAATATAGAAGAAAAGACACAATTGTTATCCAAAAAGTTCAGGTTTCAACCCACGTGACTCCCGGCTTCAACCCACGCGACATCAGGCTTCAACCCACGTGACTTCAGGCTTTAACCCACGTGACTTTGAAAACGATCGGTCACCACTTTTGAAGTTGGCAGCTACTTGTTCCAAACGCAACATCTGACGAACGAACACAAATATCAAAAAAAAATTACGAAATTGTTATCCAAAAAGTTCAGGTTTGAACCCACGTGACTCCAGGCTCCAACCCACGTGACTTCAGGCTTCAACCTACGTGACTTTCAAAACGATCGGTTACTACTTTCGATGTTGGCAGCTACTTGATCCAAATGCAACATCTGACGAACGAACACAAATATAGAAGAAAAGACGCAATTGTTATCCAGAAAAATCAGGTTTAAACTCACGTGACTTCAGGCTTGAACCCACGTGACTTCAGTCTTCAACCCACGTGACTTCAGGCTTTAACCCACATGACTTTGGAAACGATCGGTCACCACTTTTGATGTTGGCAGCTACTTTTTCCAAACGCAACATCAGACGAACGAACACAAATATAGAAAAAAAGACACAATTGTTATCCAAAAAGTTCAGGTTTGAACCCACGTGACTCCAGGCTCCAACCCACGTGACTTCAGGCTTAAACCCACGTGACTTTTGAAACGATCGGTTATCACTTTTGATGTTGGCAGCTACTTGTCCCAAATGCAACATCTGACGAACGAACACAAATATAGAAGAAAAGACGCAATTGTTATCCAAAAAAATCAGGTTTTAACCCACGTGACTTCAGGCTTGAACCTACGTGACTTCAGTCTTCAACCCACGTGACTTCAGGCTTCAACCCACGTGACTTTGAAAACGATCGGTCAACACTTTTGGAGTTGGCACCTACTCTTTCCAAACGCAACATCTGACGAACGAACACAAATATAGAAAAAAGACACAATTGTTATCCAAAAAGTTCAGGTTTGAACCCACGTGACTCCAGACTCCAACCCACGTGACTTCAGGCTTCAACTCACGTGAGTTTTGAAACGATCGATCACCACTTTTGATGTTGGCAGCTACTTGTTCCAAACGCAACATCTGACGAACGAACACAAATATAGAAGAAAAGACACAATTGTTATCCAAAAAGTTCAGGTTTCAACCCACGTGACTCCCGGCTTCAACCCACGTGACATCAGGCTTCAACCCACGTGACTTCAGGCTTTAACCCACGTGACTTTGAAAACGATCGGTCACCACTTTTGAAGTTGGCAGCTACTTGTTCCAAACGCAACATCCGACGAACGAACACAAATATCAAAAAAAAATTACGAAATTGTTATCCAAAAAGTTCAGGTTTGAACCCACGTGACTCCAGGCTCCAACCCACGTGACTTCAGGCTTCAACCCACGTGACTTTGAAAACGATCGGTTACTACTTTCGATGTTGGCAGCTACTTGATCCAAATGCAACATCTGACGAACGAACACAAATATAGAAGAAAAGACGCAATTGTTATCCAGAAAAATCAGGTTTAAACTCACGTGACTTCAGGCTTGAACCCACGTGACTTCAGTCTTCAACCCACGTGACTTCAGGCTTTAACCCACATGACTTTGGAAACGATCGGTCACCACTTTTGATGTTGGCAGCTACTTTTTCCAAACGCAACATCAGACGAACGAACACAAATATAGAAAAAAAGACACAATTGTTATCCAAAAAGTTCAGGTTTGAACCCACGTGACTCCAGGCTCCAACCCACGTGACTTCAGGCTTAAACCCACGTGACTTTCAAAACGATCGGTTACCACTTTTGATGTTGGCAGCTACTTGTTCCAAATGCAACATCTGACGGACGAACACAAATATAGAAGAAAAGACGCAATTGTTATCCAAAGAAATCAGGTTTCAACCCACGTGACTTCAGGCTTGAACCCACGTGACTTTAGTCTTCAACCCACGTGTCTTCAGGCTTCAACCCACGTGACTTTGAAAACGATCGGTTACCACTTTTGATGTTGGCAGATACTTGTTCCAAACGCAACATCTGACGAACGAACACAAATATAGAAAAAAAAAAACAATTGTTATCCAAAAAGTTCAGGCTTGAACCCACGTGACTTTAGTCTTCAACCCACGTGACATCAGGCTTCAACCCACGTGACTTTGAAAACGATCGGTCACCACTTTTGATGTTGGCAGCTACTTTTTCCAAACGCAACATCAGACGAACGAACACAAATATAGAAAAAAAGACACAATTGTTATTCAAAAAAATCAGGTTTTAACCCACGTGACTTTAGGCTTGAACCCACGTGACTTCAGTCTTCAACCCACGTGACTTCAGGCTTCAACCCACGTGACTTTGAAAACGATCTGTCAACACTTTTGGAGTTGGCACCTACTCTTTCCAAACGCAACATCTGACAAACGAACACAAATATAGAAAAAAGACACAATTGTTATCCAAAAAGTTCAGGTTTGAACCCACGTGACTCCAGACTCTAACCCACGTGACTTCAGGCTTCAACTCACGTGAGTTTTGAAACGATCGATTACCACTTTTGATGTTGGCAGCTACTTGTTCCAAACGCAACATCTGACGAACGAACACAAATATAGAAGAAAAGACACAATTGTTATCCAAAAAGTTCAGGTTTCAACCCACGTGACTCCCGGCTTTAACCCACGTGACATCAGGCTTCAACCCACGTGACTTCAGGCTTCAACCCACGTGACTTTGAAAACGATCGTTCACCACTTTTGAAGTTGGCAGCTACTCTTTCCAAACGCAACATCTGACGAACGAACACAAATATAGGAAAAAAGACACAATTGTTATCCAAAAAGTTCAGGTTTGAACCCACGTGACTTCAGGCTCCAACTCACGTGACTTCAGGCTTCAACCCACGTGACTTTGAAAACGATCGGTCACCACTTTTGATGTTGGCAGCTACTTTTTCCAAACGCAACATCAGACGAACGAACACAAATATAGAAAAAAAGACACAATTGTTATCCAAAAAAATCAGGTTTTAACCAACGTGACTTCAGGCTTGAACCCAAGTGACTTTAGTCTTCAACCCACGTGACATCAGGCTTCAACCCACGTGACTTTGAGAACGATCGGTCACCACTTTTGATGTTGGCAGCTACTTTTTCCAAACGCAACATCAGACGAACGAACACAAATATAGAAAAAAAGACACAATTGTTATCCAAAAAGTTCGGGTTTGAACCCACGTGACTTCAGGCTCCAACTCACGTGACTTCAGGCTTCAACCCACGTGACTTTGAAAACGATCGTTCACCACTTTTGAAGTTGGCAGCTACTCTTTCCAAACGCAACATCTGACGAACGAACACAAATATAGAAAAAAAGACACAATTGTTATCCAAAAAGTTCGGGTTTGAACCCACGTGACTTCAGGCTCCAACTCACGTGACTTCAGGCTTCAACCCACGTGACTTTGGGAATGATCGGTCACCATTTTTGAAGTTGGCAGCTACTCTTTCCAAGCGCAACATCTGCCGAACGATCACAAGTATAGAAAAAAAGACACAATTGTTATCCAAAAAATTCAGGTTTGAACCCACGTGACTTCAGGCTTCAACCCACGTGACTTCAGGCTTCAACACACGTGACTTCAGGCTTCAACCCACGTGACTTTTAAAACGATCGGTCACCACTTTTGATGTTGGCAGCTACTCTTTCCAAACGCAACATCTAACGAACGAACACAAATATAGAAAAAAAGACACAATTGTTATCCAAAAAGTTCGGGTTTGAACCCACGTGACTTCAGGCTCCAACTCACGTGACTTCAGGCTTCAACCCACGTGACTTTGGGAACGATCGGTCACCACTTTTGAAGTTGGCAGCTACTCTTTCCAAGCGCAACATCTGCCGAACGAACACAAATATAGAAAAAAAGACACAATTGTTATCCAAAAAGTTCAGGTTTGAACCCACGTGCCTCCAGGCTCCAACCCACGTGACTTTGAAAACGATCGGTCACCACTTTTGATGTTGGCAGCTACTTTTTCCAAACGCAACATCAGACGAACGAACACAAATATAGAAAAAAAGACACAATTGTTATCCAAAAAAATCAGGTTTTAACCCACGTGACTTCAGGCTTGAACCCACGTGACTTTAGTCTTCAACCCACGTGACATCAGGCTTCAACCCACGTGACTTTGAAAACGATCGGTCACCACATTTGGAGTTGGCAGCTTCTCTTTCCAAACGCAACATCTGACGAACGAACACAAATATAGAAAAAAAGACACAATTGTTATCCAAAAAGTTCAGGTTTGAACCCACGTGACTCCAGGCTCCAACCCACGTGACTTCGGGCTTCAACCCACGTGACTTTTAAAACGATCGGTCACCACTTTTGATGTTGGCAGATACTTGTTCCAAACGCAACATCTGACGAACGAACACAAATATAGAAAAAAGACACAATTGTTATCCAAAAAGTTCAGGTTTGAATCCACGTGACTCCAGGCTCCAACCCACGTGACTTCAGGCTTCAACCCACGTGACTTTAGAAACGATCGGTTACCACTTTCGATGTTGGCAGCTACTTGTCCCAAATGCAACATCTGACGAACGAACACAAATATAGAAGAAAAGACGCAGTTGTTATCCAAAAAAATCAGGTTTTAACCCACGTGACTTCAGGCTTGAACCCACGTGACTTCAGTCTTCAACCCACGTGACTTCAGGCTTCAACCCACGTGACTTTGGAAACGATCGGTCACCACTTTTGATGTTGGCACCTACTTTTTCCAAACGCAACATCTGACGAACAAACACAAATATAGTAAAAAGACACAATTGTTATCCAAAAAGTTCAGGTTTGAACCCACGTGACTCCAGACTCCAACCCACGTGACTTCAGGCTTCAACTCACGTGAGTTTTGAAACGATCGATCACCACTTTTGATGTTGGCAGCTACTTGTTCCAAACGCAACATCTGACGAACGAACACAAATATAGAAAAAAGACACAATTGTTATCCAAAAAGTTCAGGTTTGAACCCACGTGACTCCAGGCTCCAACCCACGTGATTTCAGGCTTCAACCCACGTGACTTTTGAAACGATCGGTTATCACTTTTGATGTTGGCAGCTACTTGTCCCAAATGCAACATCTGACGAACGAACACAAATATAGAAGAAAAGACGCAATTGTTATCCAAAAAAATCAGGTTTTAACCCACGTGACTTCAGGCTTGAACCCACGTGACTTCAGTCTTCAACCCACGTGACTTCAGGCTTCAACCCACGTGACTTTGAAAACGATCGGTAAACACTTTTGGAGTTGGCACCTACTCTTTCCAAACGCAACATCTGACGAACGAACACAAATATAGAAAAAAGACACAATTGTTATCCAAAAAGTTCAGGTTTGAACCCACGTGACTCCAGACTCCAACCCACGTGACTTCAGGCTTCAACTCACGTGAGTTTTGAAACGATCGATCACCACTTTTGATGTTGGCAGCTACTTGTTCCAAACGCAACATCTGACGAACGAACACAAATATAGAAGAAAAGACACAATTGTTATCCAAAAAGTTCAGGTTTCAACCCACGTGACTCCCGGCTTCAACCCACGTGACATCAGGCTTCAACCCACGTGACTTCAGGCTTTAACCCACGTGACTTTGAAAACGATCGGTCACCACTTTTGAAGTTGGCAGCTACTTGTTCCAAACGCAACATCTGACGAACGAACACAAATATCAAAAAAAAATTACGAAATTGTTATCCAAAAAGTTCAGGTTTGAACCCACGTGACTCCAGGCTCCAACCCACGTGACTTCAGGCTTCAACCTACGTGACTTTCAAAACGATCGGTTACTACTTTCGATGTTGGCAGCTACTTGATCCAAATGCAACATCTGACGAACGAACACAAATATAGAAGAAAAGACGCAATTGTTATCCAGAAAAATCAGGTTTAAACTCACGTGACTTCAGGCTTGAACCCACGTGACTTCAGTCTTCAACCCACGTGACTTCAGGCTTTAACCCACATGACTTTGGAAACGATCGGTCACCACTTTTGATGTTGGCAGCTACTTTTTCCAAACGCAACATCAGACGAACGAACACAAATATAGAAAAAAAGACACAATTGTTATCCAAAAAGTTTAGGTTTGAACCCACGTGACTCCAGGCTCCAACCCACGTGACTTCAGGCTTAAACCCACGTGACTTTTGAAACGATCGGTTATCACTTTTGATGTTGGCAGCTACTTGTCCCAAATGCAACATCTGACGAACGAACACAAATATAGAAGAAAAGACGCAATTGTTATCCAAAAAAATCAGGTTTTAACCCACGTGACTTTAGGCTTGAACCTACGTGACTTCAGTCTTCAACCCACGTGACTTCAGGCTTCAACCCACGTGACTTTGAAAACGATCGGTCAACACTTTTGGAGTTGGCACCTACTCTTTCCAAACGCAACATCTGACGAACGAACACAAATATAGAAAAAAGACACAATTGTTATCCAAAAAGTTCAGGTTTGAACCCACGTGACTCCAGACTCCAACCCACGTGACTTCAGGCTTCAACTCACGTGAGTTTTGAAACGATCGATCACCACTTTTGATGTTGGCAGCTACTTGTTCCAAACGCAACATCTGACGAACGAACACAAATATAGAAGAAAAGACACAATTGTTATCCAAAAAGTTCAGGTTTCAACCCACGTGACTCCCGGCTTCAACCCACGTGACATCAGGCTTCAACCCACGTGACTTCAGGCTTTAACCCACGTGACTTTGAAAACGATCGGTCACCACTTTTGAAGTTGGCAGCTACTTGTTCCAAACGCAACATCCGACGAACGATCACAAATATCAAAAAAAAATTACGAAATTGTTATCCAAAAAGTTCAGGTTTGAACCCACGTGACTCCAGGCTCCAACCCACGTGACTTCAGGCTTCAACCCACGTGACTTTGAAAACGATCGGTTACTACTTTCGATGTTGGCAGCTACTTGATCCAAATGCAACATCTGACGAACGAACACAAATATAGAAGAAAAGACGCAATTGTTATCCAGAAAAATCAGGTTTAAACTCACGTGACTTCAGGCTTGAACCCACGTGACTTCAGTCTTCAACCCACGTGACTTCAGGCTTCAACCCACATGACTTTGGAAACGATCGGTCACCACTTTTGATGTTGGCAGCTACTTTTTCCAAACGCAACATCAGACGAACGAACACAAATATAGAAAAAAAGACACAATTGTTATCCAAAAAGTTCAGGTTTGAACCCACGTGACTCCAGGCTCCAACCCACGTGACTTCAGGCTTAAACCCACGTGACTTTCAAAACGATCGGTTACCACTTTTGATGTTGGCAGCTACTTGTTCCAAATGCAACATCTGACGGACGAACACAAATATAGAAGAAAAGACGCAATTGTTATCCAAAGAAATCAGGTTTCAACCCACGTGACTTCAGGCTTGAACCCACGTGACTTTAGTCTTCAACCCACGTGTCTTCAGGCTTCAACCCACGTGACTTTGAAAACGATCGGTCACCACATTTGGAGTTGGCAGCTTCTCTTTCCAAACGCAACATCTGACGAACGAACACAAATATAGAAAAAAAAACACAATTGTTATCCAAAAAGTTCAGGTTTGAACCCACGTGACTCCAGGCTCCAACCCACGTGACTTCAGGCTTCAACCCACGTGACTTCAGGCTTCAACCCACGTGACTTCAGGCTTCAACCCACGTGACTTTGGAAACGATTGGTCACCACTTTTGAAGTTGGCAGCTACTCTTTCCAAACGCAACATCTGACGAACGAACACAAATATAGAAAAAAAGACACAATTGTTATCCAAAAAGTTCAGGTTTGAACCCACGTGACTTCAGGCTTCAACTCACGTGACTTCAGGCTTCAGCCCACGTGACTTTGAAAACGATCGTTCACCACTTTTGAAGTTGGCAGCTACTCTTTCCAAACGCAACATCTGACGAACGAACACAAATATAGAAAAAAAGACACAATTGTTATCCAAAAAGTTCAGGTTTGGACCCACGTGACTTCAGGCTCCAACTCACGTGACTTCAGGCTTCAACCCACGTGACTTTGAGAACGATCGTTCACCACTTTTGAAGTTGGCAGCTACTCTTTCCAAACGCAACATCTGACGAACGAACACAAATATGGGAAAAAAGACACAATTGTTATCCAAAAAGTTCAGGTTTGAACCCACGTGACTTCAGGCTCCAACTCACGTGACTTCAGGCTTCAACCCACGTGACTTTGAAAACGATCGGTCACCACTTTTGATGTTGGCAGCTACTTTTTCCAAACGCAACATCAGACGAACGAACACAAATATAGAAAAAAAGACACAATTGTTATCCAAAAAAATCAGGTTTTAACCCACGTGACTTCAGGCTTGAACCCACGTGACTTTAGTCTTCAACCCACGTGACATCAGGCTTCAACCCACGTGACTTTGAAAACGATCGGTCACCACTTTTGATGTTGGCAGCTACTTTTTCCAAACGCAACATCAGACGAACGAACACAAATATAGAAAAAAAGACACAATTGTTATCCAAAAAGTTCGGGTTTGAACCCACGTGACTCCAGGCTCCAACTCACGTGACTTCAGGCTTCAACCCACGTGACTTTGAAAACGATCGTTCACCACTTTTGAAGTTGGCAGCTACTCTTTCCAATTGCAACATCTGACGAACGAACACAAATATAGAAAAAAAGACACAATTGTTATCCAAAAAGTTCGGGTTTGAACCCACGTGACTTCAGGCTCCAACTCACGTGACTTCAGGCTTCAACCCACGTGACTTTGGGAATGATCGGTCACCATTTTTGAAGTTGGCAGCTACTCTTTCCAAGCGCAACATCTGCCGAACGATCACAAGTATAGAAAAAAAGACACAATTGTTATCCAAAAAATTCAGGTTTGAACCCACGTGACTTCAGGCTTCAACCCACGTGACTTCAGGCTTCAACACACGTGACTCCAGGCTTCAACCCACGTGACTTTTAAAACGATCGGTCACCACTTTTGATGTTGGCAGCTACTCTTTCCAAACGCAACATCTAACGAACGAACACAAATATAGAAAGAAAGACACAATTGTTATCCAAAAAGTTCGGGTTTGAACCCACGTGACTTCAGGCTCCAACTCACGTGACTTCAGGCTTCAACCCACGTGACTTTGGGAACGATCGGTCACCACTTTAGAAGTTGGCAGCTACTCTTTCCAAGCGCAACATCTGCCGAACGAACACAAATATAGAAAAAAAGACACAATTGTTATCCAAAAAGTTCAGGTTTGAACCCACGTGCCTCCAGGCTCCAACCCACGTGACTTTGAAAACGATCGGTCACCACTTTTGATGTTGGCAGCTACTTTTTCCAAACGCAACATCAGACGAACGAACACAAATATAGAAAAAAAGACACAATTGTTAACCAAAAAGTTCAGGTTTGAACCCACGTGACTCCAGGCTCCAACCCACGTGACTTCAGGCTTAAACCCACGTGACTTTCAAAACGATCGGTTACCACTTTTGATGTTGGCAGCTACTTGTTCCAAATGCAACATCTGACGGACGAACACAAATATAGAAGAAAAGACGCAATTGTTATCCAAAGAAATCAGGTTTCAACCCACGTGACTCCAGGCTTGAACCCACGTGACTTTAGTCTTCAACCCACGTGTCTTCAGGCTTCAACCCACGTGACTTTGAAAACGATCGGTCACCACATTTGGAGTTGGCAGCTTCTCTTTCCAAACGCAACATCTGACGAACGAACACAAATATAGAAAAAAAAACACAATTGTTATCCAAAAAGTTCAGGTTTGAACCCACTTGACTCCAGGCTCCAACCCACGTGACTTCGGGCTTCAACCCATGTGACTTTTAAAACGATCGGTCACCACTTTTGATGTTGGCAGATACTTGTTCCAAACGCAACATCTGACGAACGAACACAAATATAGAAAAAAGACACAATTGTTATCCAAAAAGTTCAGGTTTGAACCCACGTGACTCCAGGCTCCAACCCACGTGACTTCAGGCTTCAACCCACGTGACTTTTGAAACGATCGGTTACCACTTTTGATGTTGGCAGCTACTTGTCCCAAATGCAACATCTGACGAACGAACACAAATATAGAAGAAAAGACGCAATTGTTATCCAAAAAAATCAGGTTTTCACCCACGTGACTTCAGGCTTGAACCCACGTGACTTCAGTCTTCAACCCACGTGACTTCAGGCTTCAACCCACGTGACTTTGGAAACGATCGGTCACCACTTTTGATGTTGGCACCTACTTTTTCCAAACGCAACATCTGACGAACGAACACAAATATAGAAAAAAGACACAATTGTTATCCAAAAAGTTCAGGTTTGAACCCACGTGACTCCAGACTCCAACCCACGTGACTTCAGGCTTCAACTCACGTGAGTTTTGAAACGATCGATCACCACTTTTGATGTTGGCAGCTACTTGTTCCAAACGCAACATCTGACGAACGAACACAAATATAGAAAAAAGACACAATTGTTATCCAAAAAGTTCAGGTTTGAACCCACGTGACTCCAGGCTCCAACCCACGTGATTTCAGGCTTCAACCCACGTGACTTTTGAAACGATCGGTTATCACTTTTGATGTTGGCAGCTACTTGTCCCAAATGCAACATCTGACGAACGAACACAAATATAGAAGAAAAGACGCAATTGTTATCCAAAAAAATCAGGTTTTAACCCACGTGACTTCAGGCTTGAATCCACGTGACTTCAGTCTTCAACCCACGTGACTTCAGGCTTCAAACCACGTGACTTTGAAAACGATCAGTCAACACTTTTGGAGTTGGCACCTACTCTTTCCAAACGCAACATCTGACGAACGAACACAAATATAGAAAAAAGACACAATTGTTATCCAAAAAGTTCAGGTTTGAACCCACGTGACTCCAGACTCCAACCCACGTGACTTCAGGCTTCAACTCACGTGAGTTTTGAAACGATCGATCACCACTTTTGATGTTGGCAGCTACTTGTTCCAAACGCAACATCTGACGAACGAACACAAATATAGAAAAAAGACACAATTGTTATCCAAAAAGTTCAGGTTTGAACCCACGTGACTCCAGACTCCAACCCACGTGACTTCAGGCTTCAACTCACGTGAGTTTTGAAACGATCGATCACCACTTTTGATGTTGGCAGCTACTTGTTCCAAACGCAACATCTGACGAACGAACACAAATATAGAAGAAAAGACACAATTGTTATCCAAAAAGTTCAGGTTTCAACCCACGTGACTCCCGGCTTCAACCCACGTGACATCAGGCTTCAACCCACGTGACTTCAGGCTTTAACCCACGTGACTTTGAAAACGATCGGTCACCACTTTTGAAGTTGGCAGCTACTTGTTCCAAACGCAACATCTGACGAACGAACACAAATATCAAAAAAAAATGACGAAATTATTATCCAAAAAGTTCAGGTTTGAACCCACGTGACTCCAGGCTCCAACCCACGTGACTTCAGGCTTCAACCCACGTGACTTCAGGCTTCAACCCACGTGACTTCAGGCTTCAACCCACGTGACTTTGGAAACGATCGGTCACCACTTTTGAAGTTGGCAGCTACTCTTTCCAAACGCAACATCTGACGAACGAACACAAATATAGAAAAAAAGACACAATTGTTATCCAAAAAGTTCAGGTTTGAACCCACGTGACTTCAGGCTTCAACTCACGTGACTTCAGGCTTCAGCCCACGTGACTTTGAAAACGATCGTTCACCACTTTTGAAGTTGGCAGCTACTCTTTCCAAACGCAACATCTGACGAACGAACACAAATATAGGAAAAAAGACACAATTGTTATCCAAAAAGTTCAGGTTTGAACCCACGTGACTTCAGGCTCCAACTCACGTGACTTCAGGCTTCAACCCACGTGACTTTGAAAACGATCGGTCACCACTTTTGATGTTGGCAGCTACTGACGTCCAGCGGGGGAGTATGCCGGAACTGCACCCCGAAGACGGCCTGGTGGATGGCCCGAAGCTGGTGGCAACGCGGCTGGTTGCAGGTGTAGGCGGACGTAAGTCCGCTCGGCGGCTGGTGCGGAACTGGTGTGCCGCGGGCGGCAGTGGTTGCCGTGTGCAGCGGGCGGAAGACGGAGTCTCGGCAGGCGGACGGTGGTCCGCGCGGCGGCTGGTTCAGAACTGGTGTGTCGCAGGCGGCAATGGATGCCGGGTGCAACTGGCGGGAGACGGAGTCTCGGCAGGCGGACGATGGTCCGCTTGGCGGCTGGTTCAGAACGGGGCTTGCGTGCGGCAGTAGCGAGTGCCGGGCGCAAGTGGAGATGGCTTGGAAAGCGGGTGATCACTGGATTTTGTAACACCGGAGCGTGGAATACAGCGTCTTGATGCAGCGTGATGCGTTGAGCGCGAGAACGGAGCGAAGACTGACTGGCTGCATCTGGACGGCGCGTATTTATGTGCTCTCAGCCGGGCGTGGCTTAGGCGGAAGCTCGAACATATTTACGTGCTCGCTCAAGGGGCGTGGCCCCGCAACACCGCCGGGCCCGGGAGACGCTGGTTCCAGGCTGCGGAGTTTGTTGAGGCGGCTCTGCATGGCCGCGAGCTCCTCGGGATCTTCTTCGTAGTCGTTGGCCTCGTAGTCGTCCTCTTCGTCTTCGTCGGAGGACGAGTCGTCACGTGGCGGAGTGCCGTCGGAGTCGTCGGCGTCGCTGCCGTCGCTGTCGGCAATGAACGGGTCCCGGTTGCCCTCCGGTGCCGGCCGCAGTTTGTCCACATGGAAGTTTACGTGGCCACCGTCCCGGGCTATGGTGTACACGGAGTCGCCGACACGTTGCACGATCTCGTGCGGGCCGGACCAGGTCGGAGCGAAGGCGTTTCTCAGCTGGCGTGTTTCCTTGGCCATAACTTTGTCGCCGCGGTTAAACTCGACTGGCTGTGGAGCGGGCGCGGCGTACTTGCGCTGGAAATCGAGCTGCCGCGCGTAGACAATTTTGCGTTCGGCTTTTCGTTGGCGCGCCGACGGCCTGGCCGGTCGAGGCAAGTGTGGTTCGCCGACTCGCATGAGCGGCTGGCCGTAAAGCAGTTTGGCCGGCGACGTTCCGGTGGCTGCGTTGGCTCGGTTTCGCGTGATGGCCAGGGCTTTCGGAACGGCTTTGTCCCACTGTTTCTCGGGTCGATTGTGCAGAAGCGCCCGCATGATCTTCTTCAGCTCCTGGTTTCCCCGTTCGACGGGGTTTGCGCGCTGGTGGAAGATCGCGGTGTGGAACAGCTCGATGTGGTGTTCTTCGCACAGCTTGGCCAGAACGTCGCTGATGAAACTGGGGCCGTTGTCGGTGATGACTTGACGCGGATATCCGTACCGCGGGAATAATTCCGTCTCCAAGTAGTGGCAGATCGTCGTCGCTGGTACAGCGGCGAACGCTGCGGCTTCCATCCACTTTGAGAAGACGTCCTTGACCACCAGCAAGTACTTGTTGCCGGCGGACGTCTCGGCGTAGGGGCCCATGATGTCTATGGAAATAATTTCCCACGGATGTTTCGGCGAGTGGGCTTTCATCGGCGCGGGAGCTTGTCGATGGCGGGATTTGATGGCCGAGCAGATTACGCAATTACGTACGTACTCGCCGACGTCCTCGCCCATCCGGCGCCAGTAGAACGTCTCCTGGATTCGCCGAAGAGTTTCTTCCTGGCCGGGGTGTGCGGCTTCCTCGGTGTCGTGATGACTGTAGATAACGCGCTGATGCATGGCGCGTGGCACGACCAGCAGGTTCTTGTGCGGCGTGCGGCGCCACAGCAGCTCCTCGTCAACCACGTAGCCTTCCTGCAGGGCGCGTTCTGCTTGCGACGCGGGCTCTCGGGTCCGAAGCGCCAGGAGGGTTACGCAGTCCTTGGTAATCTGCGGTGAGAGCGCCTGAGCGCGCATCACTTGTTCGTACACGCCGTCCATCGTGATGGTGTTGACTTCCGGCGGGAGCATGCGGGCTTCTTCGGCGGGACTCTCGCGAAGCTCCTCGCTTGGATTCCGGCTTAGGTGGTCGGGGAGTTCGTTGTTCTTGCCGGCGACGTGCTCGACACGAAATTTGAACTCCTGGAGTAGCAGGGCCCAGCGCGTAAGCTTCGATTTGGTGTCTGAATATCGGTTCAGCCACTGGAGGGCTCGGCTGTCTGTCCGCAACACGAAGGGCTTGTCCTCTAGGTAGCACCGGTAGCGTTTGATGGCCCAAACGATGGCCAGGCACTCCTGCTCGTTCACGTGGTACCGCTTCTCCACTTCTCGGAACTTTGCGCTGCCGTAGCTGATGACTTTCCGCTCCTCGTCGATCTCCTGGTAGAGGACGCCGCCCATCCCGAGGGCACTGGCGTCGGTCTGCAAGATGAACTGCAGGGCCGGGTCAGGACGGTGGAGCAGCAGCGGTTTCCCCGCGGCCTGCTGAATGCTGGCGAAAGCAAGCTGGTGCTTCGTGGACCACGCGAAGGTTTTCTTGCATTCCAGCAGGTCCGTTAGGGGAGCGGTCAACTCCGAGATGTTCGGGATAAACTCTCTCAGCCAGTTGACGGTGCCAAGGAAGGACTGCAGTTGCTTCTTGTTCCGGGGCGGCGTGGCGTTTTGGATGTTCAGCACGTGTTGAGTCTGGCACTTCGTCGTGGAGCCCTGGATGACGAAGCCCAGGTAGTCTAGCTCGGCGGCGGCTAGGTGACACTTTTCTGCGGACACGCGAAGCCCGTGTGTTCGAAGGCGTTCAAACACCAGGCGAAGGTGGCGCAGGTGGTCTTCGTACGTGTCGCTGTAGACCAGCACGTCGTCGAGGTAAACCTTACAGAACTCGTGTAGGTATCCCGGAAGCACCTCGGACGTCATCAGCTTCTGGAAGGTAGTGGGGGCGTTCTTCAGGCCGAACGGCATGACCTTGAAGTGGTACAAGGCGCCGTCGGGCGTGCTGAAGGCCGTGTACCGCTTGGACGCCTCCGCCATGGGCACCTGCCAGTAGCCGCTTCGCAGGTCGAGGACGCTGAACACCTTAGCAGCTCCCAGGTCTTTGATGGTGTCCATGATCTTGGGAAGCACCGCGGGCTCGTCGACGGTGACTGCGTTCAGCTGCCGATAATCGATGCAGAAGCAGGGCTTCTTTCCGGCGCGTTCGATTATAACGGGCGGCGACGAGTACGAGCTCTGGCTAGGCTCGATGACTCCAGCGTGCAGCATCTCTTCGACCTGCGC
Organism: Anaspis maculata; assembly: GCA_949128115.1. Taxonomy (NCBI): domain Eukaryota; kingdom Metazoa; phylum Arthropoda; class Insecta; order Coleoptera; family Scraptiidae; genus Anaspis; species Anaspis maculata. The sequence continues at coordinate 834,933 of OX421966.1, forward strand.
GAGAATCAGGCGTTTTTTGTCCGCGGAAACGGGATACGGACGCACGCACACCGGCTTCGTGCTGGTCAGGCGGAGCTCATGTGAAGTCGTGAGCGTCGTGGACTGGTTCAGCTGGCTCTCGAAGATGTCCCGGAATTCTTCTACCAGCGCTTGCACGTCAGGTTTATCGGTGTCCGGCAGCTGGACCTCCGCTGTAGACACTGCTGGCCGGGCTTGGTCGAAAAACACAGTCACTCGGTGCTGCAGGTCCAAGTAGACGCACTGTCGTTGTACGTCGATAACGGCGTTTGTGGCCTGCAGGAACGGTAGCCCAAGAATGCACTCTTCGTGCAGGTCGGCCACGGGCGAAAAAGCAGCGACTGTTTTGTTGCCGTTGATGTGCACGGCGAGAATCTGGCCGTGGTATTGCGTGACGGTGGTGGTGCCGACTGCCAGTTTCACAGGCGTCGCTCGTGGGGCGGACAGGTCGTGCAGCAGGCTGGCGCGAATTAGGCTGGTACCGGCGCCGGTGTCAAGAAGGGCGGAAAGTGTGCTGTCCTCCACTCGAATCCGGATGCGGGGTAGTCGGCAGCCGGGGGTGTAGGTGCCCAGGGTGATAATGGGCTCGGTGGTTTGGCTGGCGGCGATGCAGTCGCGGCCTCCTGGCGCGACGGTGGGTGGACCGGGACGATCGCCGCCAGCAATCGTCCGGTCAGGTACTAGTTTTTTGGCTGCGTGCAGTCGCGAAGCCAGTGGTCGCCTCTGCAGCGCGGGCACGGGGTGCGTGGCTTGCTGGCTGCTGCGGCCGGCTCGGTGGCTGGTGTGTTACTCACCGGTTGGCGCCGCTGGGCGGTGGGCGCGTTGTACTGCTGCCGGGGCGGCAGGGACGTCTTGAGTCGCCGCGTCTGTCTGATGAGGGTCTCCACGTCCTCGATCTTGTGTGGGAGTAGGACGTAGCGAAGGTCCTGGTTCAGCAGACCCATGACGTTCGCCACCCAGATCCGCTCCGGCAGGTGCGGCTGTAGCCTGGCGTAGAGCAGTTGTTTTCTCGTGATGAATGTTAGAGCAGACTCGTAGGGCCCCTGCTTTTGTGCATACATCTGCACGGTCAGCTCGTTGATGAGCTCCGGGTTGGCGTATTCCTCGCGGAAACGTCGGACGAATGTGTCGAAAGGCATTGCCAGGTTTTTGAGCTGATTGGCCCATTGCGCGGCGTCTCCTCGCATGGCGGCGATGGCTGTCAGCCTTTGGTCGCGTTCATTTCCGATGCGGTTGATCCGGAAATGTTCAAAGAGATCTCGAAGAAAAACCTCCGGGTCGTCCGAGATCTCTCCTCCGAACGTGGCTGTGAAGGGCCGGAAGGTTTTTCCGGAGTCCTCGATCAGCATTCGGAGCACGTCGTTTGGGACACTGGTCGACTCCGTTGATGGGTTCGCTGGCATCGGGTCCCCGAACGGATTTGTCGAGCGTTCCGTTGCTGCTGGCTGCAGGAACGGGTTGGTCGAGTTTGTCGGTGCCGGCTCCAAGAAGGGGTTGCTGGCAGTCGACCGGAACGTTGAGCGCCACTCGTCTTCGACGAGAAAACGCGTTCCGCCGACGGAGATGGCGGAGGACTCGTCGATCCCTGGCGGACGCGTTTGGTCTTGGGGTCGATGTATGGGTTCGGTCTCCTCCACGGAGGATGTAAAGCCCCACGTTGGGCGCCATGACGTCCAGCAAGGGAGTATGCCGGAACTGCACCCCGAAGACGGCCTGGTGGATGGCCCGAAGCTGGTGGCAACGCGGCTGGTTGCAGGTGTAGGCGGACGTAAGTCCGCTCGGCGGCTGGTGCGAAACTGGTGTGCTGCGGGCGGCAGTGGTTGCCGTGTGCAGCGGGCGGGAGACGGAGTCTCGGCAGGCGGACGGTGGTCCGCGCGGCGGCTGGTTCAGAACTGGTGTGTCGCAGGCGGCAATGGATGCCGGGTGCAACTGGCGGGAGACGGAGTCTCGGCAGGCGGACGATGGTCCGCTTGGCGGCTGGTTCAGAACGGGGCTTGCGTGCGGCAGTAGCGAGTGCCGGGCGCAAGTGGAGATGGCTTGGAAAGCGGGTGATCACTGGATTTTGTAACACCGGAGCGTGGAATACAGCGTCTTGATGGAGCGTGATGCGTTGAGCGCGAGAACGGAGCGAAGACTGACTGGCTGCATCTGGACGGCGCGTATTTATGTGCTCTCAGCCGGGCGTGGCTTAGGCGGAAGCTCGAACATATTTACGTGCTCGCTCAAGGGGCGTGGCCCCGCAACACTACTTTTTCCAAACGCAACATCAGACGAACGAACACAAATATAGAAAAAAAGACACAATTGTTATCCAAAAAAATCAGGTTTTAACCCACGTGACTTCAGGCTTGAACCCACGTGACTTTAGTCTTCAACCCACGTGACATCAGGCTTCATCCCACGTGACTTTGAAAACGATCGGTCACCACTTTTGATGTTGGCAGCTACTTTTTCCAAACGCAACATCGGACGAACGAACACAAATATAGAAAAAAAGACACAATTGTTATCCAAAAAGTTCGGGTTTGAACCCACGTGACTCCAGGCTCCAACTCACGTGACTTCAGGCTTCAACCCACGTGACTTTGAAAACGATCGTTCACCACTTTTGAAGTTGGCAGCTACTCTTTCCAAACGCAACATCTGACGAACGAACACAAATATAGAAAAAAAGACACAATTGTTATCCAAAAAGTTCGGGTTTGAACCCACGTGACTTCAGGCTCCAACTCACGTGACTTCAGGCTTCAACCCACGTGACTTTGGGAATGATCGGTCACCATTTTTGAAGTTGGCAGCTACTCTTTCCAAGCGCAACATCTGCCGAACGATCACAAGTATAGAAAAAAAGACACAATTGTTATCCAAAAAATTCAGGTTTGAACCCACGTGACTTCAGGCTCCAACCCACGTGACTTCAGGCTTCAACACACGTGACTCCAGGCTTCAACCCACGTGACTTTTAAAACGATCGGTCACCACTTTTGATGTTGGCAGCTACTCTTTCCAAACGCAACATCTAACGAACGAACACAAATATAGAAAGAAAGACACAATTGTTATCCAAAAAGTTCGGGTTTGAACCCACGTGACTTCAGGCTCCAACTCACGTGACTTCAGGCTTCAACCCACGTGACTTTGGGAACGATCGGTCACCACTTTTGAAGTTGGCAGCTACTCTTTCCAAGCGCAACATCTGCCGAACGAACACAAATATAGAAAAAAAGACACAATTGTTATCCAAAAAGTTCAGGTTTGAACCCACGTGCCTCCAGGCTCCAACCCACGTGACTTTGAAAACGATCGGTCACCACTTTTGATGTTGGCAGCTACTTTTTCCAAACGCAACATCAGACGAACGAACACAAATATAGAAAAAAAGACACAATTGTTATCCAAAAAAATCAGGTTTTAACCCACGTGACTTCAGGCTTGAACCCACGTGACTTTAGTCTTCAACCCACGTGACATCAGGCTTCAACCCACGTGACTTTGAAAACGATCGGTCACCACTTTTGATGTTGGCAGCTACTTTTTCCAAACGCAACATCAGACGAACGAACACAAATATAGAAAAAAAGACACAATTGTTATCCAAAAAGTTCAGGTTTGAACCCACGTGAGTCCAGGCTCCAACCCACGTTACTTCAGGCTTAAACCCACGTGACTTTTAAAACGATCGGTCACCACTTTTGATGTTGGCAGCTACTTGTTCCAAATGCAACATCTGACGAACGAACACAAATATAGAAGAAAAGACGCAATTGTTATCAAAAAAAAATCAGGTTTCAACCCACGTGACTTCAGGCTCCAACCCACGTTACTTCAGGCTTAAACCCACGTGACTTTTAAAACGATCGGTCACCACTTTTGATGTTGGCACCTACTTTTTCCAAACGCAACATCTGACGAACGAACACAAATATAGTAAAAAGACACAATTGTTATCCAAAAAGTTCAGGTTTGAACCCACGTGACTCCAGACTCCAACCCACGTGACTTCAGGCTTCAACTCACGTGAGTTTTGAAACGATCGATCACCACTTTTGATGTTAGCAGCTACTTGTTCCAAACGCAACATCTGACGAACGAACACAAATATAGAAAAAAGACACAATTGTTATCAAAAAAGTTCAGGTTTGAACCCACGTGACTCCAGGCTCCAACCCACGTGATTTCAGGCTTCAACCCACGTGACTTTTGAAACGATCGATCACCACTTTTGATGTTGGCAGCTACTTGTTCCAAACGCAACATCTGACGAACGAACACAAATATAGAAGAAAAGACACAATTGTTATCCAAAAAGTTCAGGTTTCAACCCACGTGACTCCCGGCTTCAACCCACGTGACATCAGGCTTCAACCCACGTGACTTCAGGCTTTAACCCACGTGACTTTGAAAACGATCGGTCACCACTTTTGAAGTTGGCAGCTACTTGTTCCAAACGCAACATCTGACGAACGAACACAAATATCAAAAAAAAATTACGAAATTATTATCCAAAAAGTTCAGGTTTGAACCCACGTGACTCCAGGCTCCAACCCACGTGACTTCAGGCTTCAACCCACGTGACTCCAGGCTTCAACCCACGTGACTTCAGGCTTCAACCCACGTGACTTTGGAAACGATCGGTCACCACTTTTGAAGTTGGCAGCTACTCTTTCCAAACGCAACATCTGACGAACGAACACAAATATAGAAAAAAAGACACAATTGTTATCCAAAAAGTTCAGGTTTGAACCCACGTGACTTCAGGCTTCAACTCACGTGACTTCAGGCTTCAGCCCACGTGACTTTGAAAACGATCGTTCACCACTTTTGAAGTTGGCAGCTACTCTTTCCAAACGCAACATCTGACGAACGAACACAAATATAGAAAAAAAGACACAATTGTTATCCAAAAAGTTCAGGTTTGAACCCACGTGACTTCAGGCTCCAACTCACGTGACTTCAGGCTTCAACCCACGTGACTTTGAAAACGATCGTTCACCACTTTTGAAGTTGGCAGCTACTCTTTCCAAACGCAACATCTGACGAACGAACACAAATATAGAAAAAAGACACAATTGTTATCCAAAAAGTTCAGGTTTGAACCCACGTGACTCCAGGCTCCAACCCACGTGACTTCGGGCTTCAACCCACGTGACTTTCAAAACGATCGGTCACCACTTTTGATGTTGGCAGATACTTGTTCCAAATGCAACATCTGACGAACGAACACAAATATAGAAGAAAAGACGCAATTGTTATCCAAAAAAAATCAGGTTTCAACCCACGTGACTTCAGGCTTGAACCCACTTGACTTGAGTCTTCAACCCACGTGTCTTCAGGCTTCAACCCACGTGACTTTGAAAACGATCGGTCACCACATTTGGAGTTGGCAGCTTCTCTTTCCAAACGCAACATCTGACGAACGAACACAAATATAGAAAAAAAGACACAATTGTTATCCAAAAAGTTCAGGTTTGAACCCACGTGACTCCAGGCTCCAACCCACGTGACTTCGGGCTTCAACCCACGTGACTTTCAAAACGATCGGTCACCACTTTTGATGTTGGCAGATACTTGTTCCAAACGCAACATCTGACGAACGAACACAAATATAGAAAAAAGACACAATTGTTATCCAAAAAGTTCAGGTTTGAATCCACGTGACTCCAGGCTCCAACCCACGTGACTCCAGGCTTCAACCCACGTGACTTTAGAAACGATCGGTTACCACTTTCGATGTTGGCAGCTACTTGTCCCAAATGCAACATCTGACGAACGAACACAAATATAGAAGAAAAGACGCAATTGTTATCCAAAAAAATCAGGTTTTAACCCACGTGACTTCAGGCTTGAACCCACGTGACTTCAGTCTTCAACCCACGTGACTTCAGGCTTCAACCCACGTGACTTTGGAAACGATCGGTCACCACTTTTGATGTTGGCACCTACTTTTTCCAAACGCAACATCTGACGAACGAACACAAATATAGTAAAAAGACACAATTGTTATCCAAAAAGTTCAGGTTTGAACCCACGTGACTCCAGACTCCAACCCACGTGACTTCAGGCTTCAACTCACGTGAGTTTTGAAACGATCGATCACCACTTTTGATGTTGGCAGCTACTTGTTCCAAACGCAACATCTGACGAACGAACACAAATAGAGAAAAAAGACACAATTGTTATCCAAAAAGTTCAGGTTTGAACCCACGTGACTCCAGGCTCCAACCCACGTGATTTCAGGCTTCAACCCACGTGACTTTTGAAACGATCGATCACCACTTTTGATGTTGGCAGCTACTTGTTCCAAACGCAACATCTGACGAACGAACACAAATATAGAAGAAAAGACACAATTGTTATCCAAAAAGTTCAGGTTTCAACCCACGTGACTCCCGGCTTCAACCCACGTGACATCTGGCTTCAACCCACGTGACTTCAGGCTTTAACCCACGTGACTTTGAAAACGATCGGTCACCACTTTTGAAGTTGGCAGCTACTTGTTCCAAACGCAACATCTGACGAACGAACACAAATATCAAAAAAAAATTACGAAATTATTATCCAAAAAGTTCAGGTTTGAACCCACGTGACTTCAGGCTTCAACCCACGTGACTTCAGGCTTCAACCCACGTGACTTCAGGCTTCAACCCACGTGACTTTGGAAACGATCGGTCACCACTTTTGAAGTTGGCAGCTTCTCTTTCCAAACGCAACATCTGACGAACGAACACAAATATAGAAAAAAAGACACAATTGTTATCCAAAAAGTTCAGGTTTGAACCCACGTGACTTCAGGCTTCAACTCACGTGACTTCAGGCTTCAGCCCACGTGACTTTGGAAACGATCGTTCACCACTTTTGAAGTTGGCAGCTACTCTTTCCAAACGCAACATCTGACGAACGAACACAAATATAGAAAAAAAGACACAATTGTTATCCAAAAAGTTCAGGTTTGAACCCACGTGACTTCAGGCTCCAACTCACGTGACTTCAGGCTTCAACCCACGTGACTTTCAAAACGATCGGTTACTACTTTCGATGTTGGCAGCTACTTGATCCAAATGCAACATCTGACGAACGAACACAAATATAGAAGAAAAGACGCAATTGTTATCCAGAAAAATCAGGTTTAAACTCACGTGACTTCAGGCTTGAACCCACGTGACTTCAGTCTTCAACTCACGTGACTTCAGGCTTCAGCCCACGTGACTTTGAAAACGATCGTTCACCACTTTTGAAGTTGGCAGCTACTCTTTCCAAACGCAACATCTGACGAACGAACACAAATATAGAAAAAAAGACACAATTGTTATCCAAAAAGTTCAGGTTTGAACCCACGTGACTCCAGGCTCCAACCCACGTGACTTCAGGCTTCAACCCACGTGACTTTCAAAACGATCGGTTACTACTTTCGATGTTGGCAGCTACTTGATCCAAATGCAACATCTGACGAACGAACACAAATATAGAAGAAAAGACGCAATTGTTATCCAGAAAAATCAGGTTTAAACTCACGTGACTTCAGGTTTGAACCCACGTGACTTCAGGCTTCAACTCACGTGACTTCAGGCTTCAGCCCACGTGACTTTGAAAACGATCGTTCACCACTTTTGAAGTTGGCAGCCACTCTTTCCAAACGCAACATCTGACGAACGAACACAAATATAGAAAAAAAGACACAATTGTTATCCAAAAAGTTCAGGTTTGAACCCACGTGACTCCAGGCTCCAACCCACGTGACTTCAGGCTTCAACCCACGTGACTTTCAAAACAATCGGTTACTACTTTCGATGTTGGCAGCTACTTGATCCAAATGCAACATCTGACGAACGAACACAAATATAGAAGAAAAGACGCAATTGTTATCCAGAAAAATCAGGTTTAAACTCACGTGACTTCAGGCTTGAACCCACGTGACTTCAGTCTTCAACCCACGTGACTTCAGGCTTCAACCCACATGACTTTGGAAACGATCGGTCACCACTTTTGATGTTGGCAGCTACTTTTTCCAAACGCAACATCAGACGAACGAACACAAATATAGAAAAAAAGACACAATTGTTATCCAAAAAGTTCAGCTTTGAACCCACGTGACTCCAGGCTCCAACCCACGTGACTTCAGGCTTAAACCCACGTGACTTTTGAAACGATCGGTTATCACTTTTGATGTTAATAATAATAGGCTTTATTGTCCAACAACAAAAAAGAAGTCATAAAAAGGACAAGAAAAATGATTAAAATAAATAGTAGCAATACTAGCATATCATAATGAGTGATGCGACAAACAATGCACACAAATAAAAATAAAATACAGCACAAGAATAAAGACAAGGGAAAAGCCCACTGTCCTGAGACAGATCTAGGCAACCTGGAGGGCTCGCATAAAAACGCTTAACGAGGGGGAGCTTAAGTCTGTCTTGTGACAGACGTCGTTGAAGGATCTGGACATAGCATAAATCGGAGATCTGATGATCGCATTCGTGGCGGCAGCAGGGAGCCTGAAAAATCCGCAGCCTCTAGTTCTCAATCGCGGTACCAATATGGAAAATTCCCCCAGGAGCTCACTGCAGTCCGCAGTTCCGCTAAAGAGTTTATAAAGAAAGACAAGAGACGCACGACACCTCCGAGACTCAAGAGAATCCATACGAAACTCACCCAAGAGAAGGTCACCGTCAAAGCCTCGGTCCGGGAAAACACCATGCTGTCTGAAATAGAGATATTTCAAAAATTTTCTTTCGACACGCTGGAGCTGAAGGCTCTGTCTCCTGTAGATGGGCGCCCACACCAGACTCGCATATTCTAGCCTCGACCGAACGAAGGTAAAATAGAGAGACTTGAGGCAGTCGATATTTGCGATAGATCCGCCATTCCTAACGATAAATCCCAGCATCCTGAGAGCCGACTTGCAGACCTGATCGATGTGAGGTGCAAATGATAACTCTGTGTCAAACAGGACGCCAAGATCCCGAAAAGTGCTGCAGGACCCCAGCGGAACACCATCTAGGACATACTCGTAGCTCACAAGACGCGAGGTATTTCTGGTAAAGGACATCACCTTACATTTGTCGACGTTCAAATGAAGTCCGTTGTCCCGGCACCACTCAGAAACGCCATTCAAGTCCTTCTGCAGCAGATCACAGTCCTCCCCAGTACGGACCCTCCTGAACAATTTCACGTCATCGGCGTACATCAGTATCCTGCCATCCACCCGATCCACTATGTCATTGATGAATATGTCAAACATCAGCGGCGCAAGGTTTGCACCTTGAGGTGCACCGCTGGTTGGCGAAAAGTCTGATGAGCGGCGGCCGTCAATCTCAACATACTGGCTCCGGCTGGTCAAGTACGAAGTGAGAAGAGAGAGCCACCCCTCATCAACGCCACATGCATATAGCTTCTCGAGGAGAATGCCATGGTCCATGCGATCGAAGGCCTTGGAAAAGTCAGTGAAAATTACGTCGACCTGTAAGCGACTATCCATGGAAGAGCAAAGGTACTGGGTGAAACATGCCAAGTTAGTAATTGTACTCCTTCCCGGGAAGAAACCATGCTGTTTATCAGAGATAGTATGGCCAATATCGACCATAAGGCTGCTGTGTATTGCCAACTCAAAAACTTTGGCAAAATTAGATAGAAGACATATTGGTCTATAATTCTCAATAAGATGTTTGTCACCCTTTTTATGGACCGGAGTAACACGACTCCTTTTCCACGCGTCAGGAAAAGTGGAGCTCCTCAAAGACAAATTAAACAGAGCTGCGAGGGGCTCGGCCAGAACACAGGCGCAGTCCTTGACAAGGAAGGCAGGGATTCCATCAGGTCCAGCCGTCCTTCCAGACTTAAGCCGTTTCAGTGCTTTTCGCACACTATCATGAGTGAAAGAATTCAGTGATAAAAAACGGCCCGACACAGAAGGTTGACGCTGAAATGGCGTAGACGCGACAAATGATTCGGCAAAGGAATCAGCGAAGGCATCCACAATCTCCTGCGGCTCGGACAGACGTCTACCATGAACCGAAAACTCATTGGGCAGCCTAGAGTTACTCCTCTTACTCCCCACGAACCTGAAAAATTCACCAGGATCCTCCTTTATCCTCGTCTGTAAAGAGCCCACGTAATCTTTATAGGCTGTCGAAATCTTACGTCTTAAGTTTTTGCGAGCATTTTTATACTGCAATTTTAGACTTGTTGTTCCGGACTTTTTCAACCTGCTGAAAAGCCTATACTTACGCTTCACGTCATTGATAATTTCTGCAGTGTACCACGTGGGATATACTCTCTTGCGGGACCTCACCTTAGGAACGTATAGATCGATAATGTTATATAAAAGATTGTAGAATTCAGTGCAGGCCACATTCACGTCCGAGAACTCAGAAATAAAAGACCAATCAACCGCCCGGATCCCATCATAAAGACCGTGAAAATTGGCCTTACGGAAATTGTAACTGAATCGAGAGGAATCACTACGAAAACAAGTAGGTTCGGTCCGCATAGAAAAAGAAAGGGAAAGTGCAGGATGGTGCGCGTCAACGGGCACCAAAGGCAGATCTTCTCGCTCAATCACACAGTCGAAATTAGAAAGAACCAAGTCCAGCAGTCTATTATTGTTATTGAGAACGTCATTGCACTGCTTAAAATCCATGAAAGTGAGAAAGTCAGCTAACACTCCGGCTGGGCCACTGCGTGCAAAAAGATCAGGAACATTAAAGTCGCCCATTAATAAAATCTTCCTGCCAGTGCGAATTCTCAGACCCTCAAAGAGCTCGAAGAAAGCCGCGTACGTCTCTTTATCTAAGCCTGGGGGAAAATAAACAACAAACAGGAGAACCGCAGAATCACCGACAAACATCCTGCAGCCAACCACGTCGATCTGTGGCAAGGTAGCGCGAAACATGTCCAAATCCAGACGAACTGACCTCAGCTCCCCCTTAACGGCCAACAAAACGCCTCCGCCTCTTGCTACCCCAAGAGCCTCCAGGTTGCGATCAGATCTGTAAACAATATACATGTCATTAAAAAGTTCGGAAGAAGAAACATTATCTTGAATCCAAGTTTCTGTCAGCGCAATAAACGACAAGTCGGCAGCACATACAGACTGATAAAAACACTCGGTTTTTGTATTAAGACCGCGCACATTTTGATAAACGCCATCAACTCTAGCGCGCCTGTCCAGCAATACAAGGCCGGGAGCAGTGACTGAAGAGGGGGCACTGTTATCTCTGACACCAGCCGGTGAGCTGTCAATGATGTTTACATGTGGTAATTGCAATGTTGATGTTGCAATGCAATGTGGTGTTGCAATGTTGAAATTGCAATGAATGTTGGCAGCTACTTGTCCCAAATGCAACATCTGACGAACGAACACAAATATAGAAGAAAAGACGCAATTGTTATCCAAAAAAATCAGGTTTTAACCCACGTGACTTCAGGCTTGAACCCACGTGACTTCAGTCTTCAACCCACGTGACTTCAGGCTTCAACCCACGTGACTTTGAAAACGATCGGTCAACACTTTTGGAGTTGGCACCTACTCTTTCCAAACGCAACATCTGACGAACGAACACAAATATAGAAAAAAGACACAATTGTTATCCAAAAAGTTCAGGTTTGAACCCACGTGACTCCAGACTCCAACCCACGTGACTTCAGGCTTCAACTCACGTGAGTTTTGAATCGATCGATCACCACTTTTGATGTTGGCAGCTACTTGTTCCAAACGCAACATCTGACGAACGAACACAAATATAGAAGAAAAGACACAATTGTTATCCAAAAAGTTCAGGTTTCAACCCACGTGACTCCCGGCTTCAACCCACGTGACATCAGGCTTCAACCCACGTGACTTCAGGCTTTAACCCACGTGACTTTGAAAACGATCGGTCACCACTTTTGAAGTTGGCAGCTACTTGTTCCAAACGCAACATCTGACGAACGAACACAAATATCAAAAAAAAATTACGAAATTGTTATCCAAAAAGTTCAGGTTTGAACCCACGTGACTCCAGGCTCCAACCCACGTGACTTCAGGCTTCAACCCACGTGACTTTGAGAACGATCGGTTACTACTTTCGATGTTGGCAGCTACTTGATCCAAATGCAACATCTGACGAACGAACACAAATATAGAAGAAAAGACGCAATTGTTATCCAGAAAAATCAGGTTTAAACTCACGTGACTTCAGGCTTGAACCCACGTGACTTCAGTCTTCAACCCACGTGACTTCAGGCTTTAACCCACATGACTTTGGAAACGATCGGTCACCACTTTTGATGTTGGCAGCTACTTTTTCCAAACGCAACATCAGACGAACGAACACAAATATAGAAAAAAAGACACAATTGTTATCCAAAAAGTTCAGGTTTGAACCCACGTGACTCCAGGCTCCAACCCACGTGACTTCAGGCTTAAACCCACGTGACTTTCAAAACGATCGGTTACCACTTTTGATGTTGGCAGCTACTTGTTCCAAATGCAACATCTGACGGACGAACACAAATATAGAAGAAAAGACGCAATTGTTATCCAAAGAAATCAGGTTTCAACCCACGTGACTTCAGGCTTGAACCCACGTGACTTTTGTCTTCAACCCACGTGTCTTCAGGCTTCAACCCACGTGACTTTGAAAACGATCGGTCACCACATTTGGAGTTGGCAGCTTCTCTTTCCAAACGCAACATCTGACGAACGAACACAAATATAGAAAAAAAAACACAATTGTTATCCAAAAAGTTCAGGTTTGAACCCACGTGACTCCAGGCTCCAACCCACGTGACTTCGGGCTTCAACCCATGTGACTTTTAAAACGATCGGTCACCACTTTTGATGTTGGCAGATACTTGTTCCAAACGCAACATCTGACGAACGAACACAAATATAGAAAAAAAGACACAATTGTTATCCAAAAAAATCAGGTTTTAACCCACGTGACTTCAGGCTTGAACCCACGTGACTTTAGTCTTCAACCCACGTGACATCAGGCTTCAACCCACGTGCCTTTGAAAACGATCGGTCACCACTTTTGATGTTGGCAGCTACTTTTTCCAAACGCAACATCAGACGAACGAACACAAATATAGAAAAAAAGACACAACTGTTATCCAAAAAGTTCGGGTTTGAACCCACGTGACTTCAGGCTCCAACTCACGTGACTTCAGGCTTCAACCCACGTGACTTTGGGAATGATCGGTCACCATTTTTGAAGTTGGCAGCTACTCTTTCCAAGCGCAACATCTGCCGAACGATCACAAGTATAGAAAAAAAAGACACAATTGTTATCCAAAAAATTCAGGTTTGAACCCACGTGACTTCAGGCTTCAACCCACGTGACTTCAGGCTTCAACACACGTGACTTCAGGCTTCAACCCACGTGACTTTTAAAACGATCGGTCACCACTTTTGATGTTGGCAGCTACTCTTTCCAAACGCAACATCTAACGAACGAACACAAATATAGAAAAAAAGACACAATTGTTATCCAAAAAGTTCGGGTTTGAACCCACGTGACTTCAGGCTCCAACTCACGTGACTTCAGGCTTCAACCCACGTGACTTTGGGAACGATCGGTCACCACTTTTGAAGTTGGCAACTACTCTTTCCAAGCGCAACATCTGCCGAACGAACACAAATATAGAAAAAAAGACACAATTGTTATCCAAAAAGTTCAGGTTTGAACCCACGTGCCTCCAGGCTCCAACCCACGTGACTTTGAAAACGATCGGTCACCACTTTTGATGTTGGCAGCTACTTTTTCCAAACGCAACATCAGACGAACGAACACAAATATAGAAAAAAAGACACAATTGTTATCCAAAAAAATCAGGTTTTAACCCACGTGACTTCAGGCTTGAACCCACGTGACTTTAGTCTTCAATCCACGTGACATCAGGCTTCAACCCACGTGACTTTGAAAACAATCGGTCACCACTTTTGATGTTGGCAGCTACTTTTTCCAAACGCAACATCAGACGAACGAACACAATTATAGAAAAAAAGACAATTGTTATCCAAAAAGTTCAGGTTTGAACCCACGTGACTCCAGGCTCCAACCCACGTTACTTCAGGCTTAAACCCACGTGACTTTTGAAACGATCGGTCACCACTTTTGATGTTGGCAGCTACTTGTTCCAAATGCAACATCTGACGAACGAACACAAATATAGAAGAAAAGACGCAATTGTTATCCAAAAAAAATCAGGTTTCAACCCACGTGACTTCAGGCTTGAACCCACGTGACTTGAGTCTTCAACCCACGTGTCTTCAGGCTTCAACCCACGTGACTTTGAAAACGATCGGTCACCACATTTGGAGTTGGCAGCTTCTCTTTCCAAACGCAACATCTGACGAACGAACACAAATATAGAAAAAAAGACACAATTGTTATCCAAAAAGTTCAGGTTTGAACCCACGTGACTCCAGGCTCCAACCCACGTGACTTCGGGCTTCAACCCACGTGACTTTTAAAACGATCGGTCACCACTTTTGATGTTGGCAGATACTTGTTCCAAACGCAACATCTGACGAACGAACACAAATATAGAAAAAAGACACAATTGTTATCCAAAAAGTTCAGGTTTGTATCCACGTGACTCCAGGCTCCAACCCACGTGACTTCAGGCTTCAACCCACGTGACTTTAGAAACGATCGGTTACCACTTTCGATGTTGGCAGCTACTTGTCCCAAATGCAACATCTGACGAACGAACACAAATATAGAAGAAAAGACGCAATTGTTATCCAAAAAAATCAGGTTTTAACCCACGTGACTTCAGGCTTGAACCCACGTGACTTCAGTCTTCAACCCACGTGACTTCAGGCTTCAATCCACGTGACTTTGGAAACGATCGGTCAGCACTTTTGATGTTGGCACCTACTTTTTCCAAACGCAACATCTGACGAACGAACACAAATATAGTAAAAAGACACAATTGTTATCCAAAAAGTTCTGGTTTGAACCCACGTGACTCCAGACTCCAACCCACGTGACTTCAGGCTTCAACTCACGTGAGTTTTGAAACGATCGATCACCACTTTTGATGTTGGCAGCTACTTGTTCCAAACGCAACATCTGACGAACGAACACAAATATAGAAAAAAGACACAATTGTTATCCAAAAAGTTCAGGTTTGAACCCACGTGACTCCAGGCTCCAACCCACGTGATTTCAGGCTTCAACCCACGTGACTTTTGAAACGATCGGTTATCACTTTTGATGTTGGCAGCTACTTGTCCCAAATGCAACATCTGACGAACGAACACAAATATAGAAGAAAAGACGCAATTGTTATCCAAAAAAATCAGGTTTTAACCCACGTGACTTCAGGCTTGAACCCACGTGACTTCAGTCTTCAACCCACGTGACTTCAGGCTTCAACCCACGTGACTTTGAAAACGATCGGTCAACACTTTTGGAGTTGGCACCTACTCTTTCCAAACGCAACATCTGACGAACGAACACAAATATAGAAAAAAGACACAATTGTTATCCAAAAAGTTCAGGTTTGAACCCACGTGACTCCAGACTCCAACCCACGTGACTTCAGGCTTCAACTCACGTGAGTTTTGAAACGATCGATCACCACTTTTGATGTTGGCAGCTACTTGTTCCAAACGCAACATCTGACGAACGAACACAAATATAGAAAAAAGACACAATTGTTATCCAAAAAGTTCAGGTTTGAACCCACGTGACTCCAGACTCCAACCCACGTGACTTCAGGCTTCAACTCACTTGAGTTTTGAAACGATCGATCACCACTTTTGATGTTGGCAGCTACTTGTTCCAAACGCAACATCTGACGAACGAACACAAATATAGAAAAAAGACACAATTGTTATCCAAAAAGTTCAGGTTTGAACCCACGTGACTCCAGGCTCCAACCCACGTGATTTCAGGCTTCAACCCACGTGACTTTTGAAACGATCGATCACCACTTTTGATGTTGGCAGCTACTTGTTCCAAACGCAACATCTGACGAACGAACACAAATATAGAAGAAAAGACACAATTGTTATCCAAAAAGTTCAGGTTTCAACCCACGTGACTCCCGGCTTCAACCCACGTGACATCAGGCTTCAACCCACGTGACTTCAGGCTTTAACCCACGTGACTTTGAAAACGATCGGTCACCACTTTTGAAGTTGGCAGCTACTTGTTCCAAACGCAACATCTGACGAACGAACACAAATATCAAAAAAAAATTACGAAATTATTATCCAAAAAGTTCAGGTTTGAACCCACGTGACTCCAGGCTCCAACCCACGTGACTTCAGGCTTCAACCCACGTGACTTTGGAAACGATCGGTCACCACTTTTGAAGTTGGCAGCTACTCTTTCCAAACGCAACATCTGACGAACGAACACAAATATAGAAAAAAAGACACAATTGTTATCCAAAAAGTTCAGGTTTGAACCCACGTGACTTCAGGCTTCAACTCACGTGACTTCAGGCTTCAGCCCACGTGACTTTGAAAACGATCGTTCACCACTTTTGAAGTTGGCAGCTACTCTTTCCAATCGCAACATCTGACGAACGAACACAAATATAGAAAAAAAGACACAATTGTTATCCAAAAAGTTCAGGTTTGAACCCACGTGACTTCAGGCTCCAACTCACGTGACTTCAGGCTTCAACCCACGTGACTTTCAAAACGATCGGTTACTACTTTCGATGTTGGCAGCTACTTGATCCAAATGCAACATCTGACGAACGAACACAAATATAGAAGAAAAGACGCAATTGTTATCCAGAAAAATCAGGTTTAAACTCACGTGACTTCAGGCTTGAACCCACGTGACTTCAGTCTTCAACTCACGTGACTTCAGGCTTCAGCCCACGTGACTTTGAAAACGATCGTTCACCACTTTTGAAGTTGGCAGCTACTCTTTCCAAACGCAACATCTGACGAACGAACACAAATATAGAAAAAAAGACACAATTGTTATCCAAAAAGTTCAGGTTTGAACCCACGTGACTCCAGGCTCCAACCCCCGTGACTTCAGGCTTCAACCCACGTGACTTTCAAAACAATCGGTTACTACTTTCGATGTTGGCAGCTACTTGATCCAAATGCAACATCTGACGAACGAACACAAATATAGAAGAAAAGACGCAATTGTTATCCAGAAAAATCAGGTTTAAACTCACGTGACTTCAGGCTTGAACCCACGTGACTTCAGTCTTCAACCCACGTGACTTCAGGCTTCAACCCACGTGACTTTGAAAACGATCGGTCAACACTTTTGGAGTTGGCACCTACTCTTTCCAAACGCAACATCTGACGAACGAACACAAATATAGAAAAAAGACACAATTGTTATCCAAAAAGCTCAGGTTTGAACCCACGTGACTCCAGACTCCAACCCACGTGACTTCAGGCTTCAACTCACGTGAGTTTTGAAACGATCGATCACCACTTTTGATGTTGGCAGCTACTTGTTCCAAACGCAACATCTGACGAACGAACACAAATATAGAAGAAAAGACACAATTGTTATCCAAAAAGTTCAGGTTTCAACCCACGTGACTCCCGGCTTCAACCCACGTGACATCAGGCTTCAACCCACGTGACTTCAGGCTTTAACCCACGTGACTTTGAAAACGATCGGTCACCACTTTTGAAGTTGGCAGCTACTTGTTCCAAACGCAACATCTGACGAACGAACACAAATATAAAAAAAAAATTACGAAATTGTTATCCAAAAAGTTCAGGTTTGAACCCACGTGACTCCAGGCGCCAACCCACGTGACTTCGGGCTTCAACCCACGTGACTTTGAGAACGATCGGTTACTACTTTCGATGTTGGCAGCTACTTGATCCAAATGCAACATCTGACGAACGAACACAAATATAGAAGAAAAGACGCAATTGTTATCCAGAAAAATCAGGTTTAAACTCACGTGACTTCAGGCTTGAACCCACGTGACTTCAGTCTTCAACCCACGTGACTTCAGGCTTTAACCCACATGACTTTGGAAACGATCGGTCACCACTTTTGATGTTGGCAGCTACTTTTTCCAAACGCAACATCAGACGAACGAACACAAATATAGAAAAAAAGACACAATTGTTATCCAAAAAGTTCAGGTTTGAACCCACGTGACTCCAGGCTCCAACCCACGTGACTTCAGGCTTAAACCCACGTGACTTTCAAAACGATCGGTTACCACTTTTGATGTTGGCAGCTACTTGTTCCAAATGCAACATCTGACGGACGAACACAAATATAGAAGAAAAGACGCAATTGTTATCCAAAGAAATCAGGTTTCAACCCACGTGACTTCAGGCTTGAACCCACGTGACTTTTGTCTTCAACCCACGTGTCTTCAGGCTTCAACCCACGTGACTTTGAAAACGATCGGTCACCACATTTGGAGTTGGCAGCTTCTCTTTCCAAACGCAACATCTGACGAACGAACACAAATATAGAAAAAAAAACACAATTGATATCCAAAAAGTTCAGGTTTGAACCCACGTGACTCCAGGCTCCAACCCACGTGACTTCGGGCTTCAACCCATGTGACTTTTAAAACGATCGGTCACCACTTTTGATGTTGGCAGATACTTGTTCCAAACGCAAAATCTGACGAACGAACACAAATATAGAAAAAAGACACAATTGTTATCCAAAAAGTTCAGGTTTGAACCCACGTGACTCCAGGCTCCAACCCACGTGACTTCAGGCTTCAACCCACGTGACTTTTGAAACGATCGGTTACCACTTTTGATGTTGGCAGCTACTTGTCCCAAATGCAACATCTGACGAACGAACACAAATATAGAAGAAAAGACGCAATTGTTATCCAAAAAAATCAGGTTTTCACCCACGTGACTTCAGGCTTGAACCCACGTGACTTCAGTCTTCAACCCACGTGACTTCAGGCTTCAACCCACGTGACTTTGGGAACGATCGGTCACCACTTTTGATGTTGGCACCTACTTTTTCCAAACGCAACATCTGACGAACGAACACAAATATAGAAAAAAGACACAATTGTTATCCAAAAAGTTCAGGTTTGAACCCACGTGACTCCAGACTCCAACCCACGTGACTTCAGGCTTCAACTCACGTGAGTTTTGAAACGATCGATCACCACTTTTGATGTTGGCAGCTACTTGTTCCAAACGCAACATCTGACGAACGAACACAAATATAGAAAAAAGACACAATTGTTATCCAAAAAGTTCAGGTTTGAACCCACGTGACTCCAGGCTCCAACCCACGTGATTTCAGGCTTCAACCCACGTGACTTTTGAAACGATCGGTTATCACTTTTGATGTTGGCAGCTACTTGTCCCAAATGCAACATCTGACGAACGAACACAAATATAGAAGAAAAGACGCAATTGTTATCCAAAAAAATCAGGTTTTAACCCACGTGACTTCAGGCTTGAATCCACGTGACTTCAGTCTTCAACCCACGTGACTTCAGGCTTCAACCCACGTGACTTTGAAAACGATCGGTCAACACTTTTGGAGTTGGCACCTACTCTTTCCAAACGCAACATCTGACGAACGAACACAAATATAGAAAAAAGACACAATTGTTATCCAAAAAGTTCAGGTTTGAACCCACGTGACTCCAGACTCCAACCCACGTGACTTCAGGCTTCAACTCACGTGAGTTTTGAAACGATCGATCACCACTTTTGATGTTGGCAGCTACTTGTTCCAAACGCAACATCTGACGAACGAACACAAATATAGAAAAAAGACACAATTGTTATCCAAAAAGTTCAGGTTTGAACCCACGTGACTCCAGACTCCAACCCACGTGACTTCAGGCTTCAACTCACGTGAGTTTTGAAACGATCGATCACCACTTTTGATGTTGGCAGCTACTTGTTCCAAACGCAACATCTGACGAACGAACACAAATAAAGAAGAAAAGACACAATTGTTATCCAAAAAGTTCAGGTTTCAACCCACGTGACTCCCGGCTTCAACCCACGTGACATCAGGCTTCAACCCACGTGACTTCAGGCTTTAACCCACGTGACTTTGAAAACGATCGGTCACCACTTTTGAAGTTGGCAGCTACTTGTTCCAAACGCAACATCTGACGAACGAACACAAATATCAAAAAAAAATTACGAAATTGTTATCCAAAAAGTTCAGGTTTGAACCCACGTGACTCCAGGCTCCAACCCACGTGACTTCAGGCTTCAACCCACGTGACTTTGAGAACGATCGGTTACTACTTTCGATGTTGGCAGCTACTTGATCCAAATGCAACATCTGACGAACGAACACAAATATAGAAGAAAAGACGCAATTGTTATCCAGAAAAATCAGGTTTAAACTCACGTGACTTCAGGCTTGAACCCACGTGACTTCAGTCTTCAACCCACGTGACTTCAGGCTTTAACCCACATGACTTTGGAAACGATCGGTCACCACTTTTGATGTTGGCAGCTACTTTTTCCAAACGCAACATCAGACGAACGAACACAAATATAGAAAAAAAGACACAATTGTTATCCAAAAAGTTCAGGTTTGAACCCACGTGACTCCAGGCTCCAACCCACGTGACTTCAGGCTTAAACCCACGTGACTTTCAAAACGATCGGTTACCACTTTTGATGTTGGCAGCTACTTGTTCCAAATGCAACATCTGACGGACGAACACAAATATAGAAGAAAAGACGCAATTGTTATCCAAAGAAATCAGGTTTCAACCCACGTGACTTCAGGCTTGAACCCACGTGACTTTTGTCTTCAACCCACGTGTCTTCAGGCTTCAACCCACGTGACTTTGAAAACGATCGGTCACCACATTTGGAGTTGGCAGCTTCTCTTTCCAAACGCAACATCTGACGAACGAACACAAATATAGAAAAAAAAACACAATTGTTATCCAAAAAGTTCAGGTTTGAACCCACGTGACTCCAGGCTCCAACCCACGTGACTTCGGGCTTCAACCCATGTGACTTTTAAAACGATCGGTCACCACTTTTGATGTTGGCAGATACTTGTTCCAAACGCAACATCTGACGAACGAACACAAATATAGAAAAAAAGACACAATTGTTATCCAAAAAAATCAGGTTTTAACCCACGTGACTTCAGGCTTGAACCCACGTGACTTTAGTCTTCAACCCACGTGACATCAGGCTTCAACCCACGTGCCTTTGAAAACGATCGGTCACCACTTTTGATGTTGGCAGCTACTTTTTCCAAACGCAACATCAGACGAACGAACACAAATATAGAAAAAAAGACACAACTGTTATCCAAAAAGTTCGGGTTTGAACCCACGTGACTTCAGGCTCCAACTCACGTGACTTCAGGCTTCAACCCACGTGACTTTGGGAATGATCGGTCACCATTTTTGAAGTTGGCAGCTACTCTTTCCAAGCGCAACATCTGCCGAACGATCACAAGTATAGAAAAAAAAGACACAATTGTTATCCAAAAAATTCAGGTTTGAACCCACGTGACTTCAGGCTTCAACCCACGTGACTTCAGGCTTCAACACACGTGACTTCAGGCTTCAACCCACGTGACTTTTAAAACGATCGGTCACCACTTTTGATGTTGGCAGCTACTCTTTCCAAACGCAACATCTAACGAACGAACACAAATATAGAAAAAAAGACACAATTGTTATCCAAAAAGTTCGGGTTTGAACCCACGTGACTTCAGGCTCCAACTCACGTGACTTCAGGCTTCAACCCACGTGACTTTGGGAACGATCGGTCACCACTTTTTAAGTTGGCAACTACTCTTTCCAAGCGCAACATCTGCCGAACGAACACAAATATAGAAAAAAAGACACAATTGTTATCCAAAAAGTTCAGGTTTGAACCCACGTGCCTCCAGGCTCCAACCCACGTGACTTTGAAAACGATCGGTCACCACTTTTGATGTTGGCAGCTACTTATTCCAAACGCAACATCAGACGAACGAACACAAATATAGAAAAAAAGACACAATTGTTATCCAAAAAAATCAGGTTTTAACCCACGTGACTTCGGGCTTGAACCCACGTGACTTTAGTCTTCAACCCACGTGACATCAGGCTTCAACCCACGTGACTTTGAAAACGATCGGTCACCACTTTTGATGTTGGCAGCTACTTTTTCCAAACGCAACATCAGACGAACGAACACAATTATAGAAAAAAAGACACAATTGTTATCCAAAAAGTTCAGGTTTGAACCCACGTGACTCCAGGCTCCAACCCACGTTACTTCAGGCTTAAACCCACGTGACTTTTGAAACGATCGGTCACCACTTTTGATGTTGGCAGCTACTTGTTCCAAATGCAACATCTGACGAACGAACACAAATATAGAAGAAAAGACGCAATTGTTATCCAAAAAAAATCAGGTTTCAACCCACGTGACTTCAGGCTTGAACCCACGTGACTTGAGTCTTCAACCCACGTGTCTTCAGGCTTCAACCCACGTGACTTTGAAAACGATCGGTCACCACATTTGGAGTTGGCAGCTTCTCTTTCCAAACGCAACATCTGACGAACGAACACAAATATAGAAAAAAAGACACAATTGTTATCCAAAAAGTTCAGGTTTGAACCCACGTGACTCCAGGCTCCAACCCACGTGACTTCGGGCTTCAACCCACGTGACTTTTAAAACGATCGGTCACCACTTTTGATGTTGGCAGATACTTGTTCCAAACGCAACATCTGACGAACGAACACAAATATAGAAAAAAGACACAATTGTTATCCAAAAAGTTCAGGTTTGTATCCACGTGACTCCAGGCTCCAACCCACGTGACTTCAGGCTTCAACCCACGTGACTTTAGAAACGATCGGTTACCACTTTCGATGTTGGCAGCTACTTGTCCCAAATGCAACATCTGACGAACGAACACAAATATAGAAGAAAAGACGCAATTGTTATCCAAAAAAATCAGGTTTTAACCCACGTGACTTCAGGCTTGAACCCACGTGACTTCAGTCTTCAACCCACGTGACTTCAGGCTTCAACCCACGTGACTTTGGAAACGATCGGTCAGCACTTTTGATGTTGGCACCTACTTTTTCCAAACGCAACATCTGACGAACGAACACAAATATAGTAAAAAGACACAATTGTTATCCAAAAAGTTCTGGTTTGAACCCACGTGACTCCAGACTCCAACCCACGTGACTTCAGGCTTCAACTCACGTGAGTTTTGAAACGATCGATCACCACTTTTGATGTTGGCAGCTACTTGTTCCAAACGCAACATCTGACGAACGAACACAAATATAGAAAAAAGACACAATTGTTATCCAAAAAGTTCAGGTTTGAACCCACGTGACTCCAGGCTCCAACCCACGTGATTTCAGGCTTCAACCCACGTGACTTTTGAAACGATCGGTTATCACTTTTGATGTTGGCAGCTACTTGTCCCAAATGCAACATCTGACGAACGAACACAAATATAGAAGAAAAGACGCAATTGTTATCCAAAAAAATCAGGTTTTAACCCACGTGACTTCAGGCTTGAACCCACGTGACTTCAGTCTTCAACCCACGTGACTTCAGGCTTCAACCCACGTGACTTTGAAAACGATCGGTCAACACTTTTGGAGTTGGCACCTACTCTTTCCAAACGCAACATCTGACGAACGAACACAAATATAGAAAAAAGACACAATTGTTATCCAAAAAGTTCAGGTTTGAACCCACGTGACTCCAGACTCCAACCCACGTGACTTCAGGCTTCAACTCACGTGAGTTTTGAAACGATCGATCACCACTTTTGATGTTGGCAGCTACTTGTTCCAAACGCAACATCTGACGAACGAACACAAATATAGAAAAAAGACACAATTGTTATCCAAAAAGTTCAGGTTTGAACCCACGTGACTCCAGACTCCAACCCACGTGACTTCAGGCTTCAACTCACTTGAGTTTTGAAACGATCGATCACCACTTTTGATGTTGGCAGCTACTTGTTCCAAACGCAACATCTGACGAACGAACACAAATATAGAAAAAAGACACAATTGTTATCCAAAAAGTTCAGGTTTGAACCCACGTGACTCCAGGCTCCAACCCACGTGATTTCAGGCTTCAACCCACGTGACTTTTGAAACGATCGATCACCACTTTTGATGTTGGCAGCTACTTGTTCCAAACGCAACATCTGACGAACGAACACAAATATAGAAGAAAAGACACAATTGTTATCCAAAAAGTTCAGGTTTCAACCCACGTGACTCCCGGCTTCAACCCACGTGACATCAGGCTTCAACCCACGTGACTTCAGGCTTTAACCCACGTGACTTTGAAAACGATCGGTCACCACTTTTGAAGTTGGCAGCTACTTGTTCCAAACGCAACATCTGACGAACGAACACAAATATCAAAAAAAAATTACGAAATTATTATCCAAAAAGTTCAGGTTTGAACCCACGTGACTCCAGGCTCCAACCCACGTGACTTCAGGCTTCAACCCACGTGACTTTGGAAACGATCGGTCACCACTTTTGAAGTTGGCAGCTACTCTTTCCAAACGCAACATCTGACGAACGAACACAAATATAGAAAAAAAGACACAATTGTTATCCAAAAAGTTCAGGTTTGAACCCACGTGACTTCAGGCTTCAACTCACGTGACTTCAGGCTTCAGCCCACGTGACTTTGAAAACGATCGTTCACCACTTTTGAAGTTGGCAGCTACTCTTTCCAATCGCAACATCTGACGAACGAACACAAATATAGAAAAAAAGACACAATTGTTATCCAAAAAGTTCAGGTTTGAACCCACGTGACTTCAGGCTCCAACTCACGTGACTTCAGGCTTCAACCCACGTGACTTTCAAAACGATCGGTTACTACTTTCGATGTTGGCAGCTACTTGATCCAAATGCAACATCTGACGAACGAACACAAATATAGAAGAAAAGACGCAATTGTTATCCAGAAAAATCAGGTTTAAACTCACGTGACTTCAGGCTTGAACCCACGTGACTTCAGTCTTCAACTCACGTGACTTCAGGCTTCAGCCCACGTGACTTTGAAAACGATCGTTCACCACTTTTGAAGTTGGCAGCTACTCTTTCCAAACGCAACATCTGACGAACGAACACAAATATAGAAAAAAAGACACAATTGTTATCCAAAAAGTTCAGGTTTGAACCCACGTGACTCCAGGCTCCAACCCCCGTGACTTCAGGCTTCAACCCACGTGACTTTCAAAACAATCGGTTACTACTTTCGATGTTGGCAGCTACTTGATCCAAATGCAACATCTGACGAACGAACACAAATATAGAAGAAAAGACGCAATTGTTATCCAGAAAAATCAGGTTTAAACTCACGTGACTTCAGGCTTGAACCCACGTGACTTCAGTCTTCAACCCACGTGACTTCAGGCTTCAACCCACGTGACTTTGAAAACGATCGGTCAACACTTTTGGAGTTGGCACCTACTCTTTCCAAACGCAACATCTGACGAACGAACACAAATATAGAAAAAAGACACAATTGTTATCCAAAAAGCTCAGGTTTGAACCCACGTGACTCCAGACTCCAACCCACGTGACTTCAGGCTTCAACTCACGTGAGTTTTGAAACGATCGATCACCACTTTTGATGTTGGCAGCTACTTGTTCCAAACGCAACATCTGACGAACGAACACAAATATAGAAGAAAAGACACAATTGTTATCCAAAAAGTTCAGGTTTCAACCCACGTGACTCCCGGCTTCAACCCACGTGACATCAGGCTTCAACCCACGTGACTTCAGGCTTTAACCCACGTGACTTTGAAAACGATCGGTCACCACTTTTGAAGTTGGCAGCTACTTGTTCCAAACGCAACATCTGACGAACGAACACAAATATAAAAAAAAAATTACGAAATTGTTATCCAAAAAGTTCAGGTTTGAACCCACGTGACTCCAGGCGCCAACCCACGTGACTTCGGGCTTCAACCCACGTGACTTTGAGAACGATCGGTTACTACTTTCGATGTTGGCAGCTACTTGATCCAAATGCAACATCTGACGAACGAACACAAATATAGAAGAAAAGACGCAATTGTTATCCAGAAAAATCAGGTTTAAACTCACGTGACTTCAGGCTTGAACCCACGTGACTTCAGTCTTCAACCCACGTGACTTCAGGCTTTAACCCACATGACTTTGGAAACGATCGGTCACCACTTTTGATGTTGGCAGCTACTTTTTCCAAACGCAACATCAGACGAACGAACACAAATATAGAAAAAAAGACACAATTGTTATCCAAAAAGTTCAGGTTTGAACCCACGTGACTCCAGGCTCCAACCCACGTGACTTCAGGCTTAAACCCACGTGACTTTCAAAACGATCGGTTACCACTTTTGATGTTGGCAGCTACTTGTTCCAAATGCAACATCTGACGGACGAACACAAATATAGAAGAAAAGACGCAATTGTTATCCAAAGAAATCAGGTTTCAACCCACGTGACTTCAGGCTTGAACCCACGTGACTTTTGTCTTCAACCCACGTGTCTTCAGGCTTCAACCCACGTGACTTTGAAAACGATCGGTCACCACATTTGGAGTTGGCAGCTTCTCTTTCCAAACGCAACATCTGACGAACGAACACAAATATAGAAAAAAAAACACAATTGATATCCAAAAAGTTCAGGTTTGAACCCACGTGACTCCAGGCTCCAACCCACGTGACTTCGGGCTTCAACCCATGTGACTTTTAAAACGATCGGTCACCACTTTTGATGTTGGCAGATACTTGTTCCAAACGCAAAATCTGACGAACGAACACAAATATAGAAAAAAGACACAATTGTTATCCAAAAAGTTCAGGTTTGAACCCACGTGACTCCAGGCTCCAACCCACGTGACTTCAGGCTTCAACCCACGTGACTTTTGAAACGATCGGTTACCACTTTTGATGTTGGCAGCTACTTGTCCCAAATGCAACATCTGACGAACGAACACAAATATAGAAGAAAAGACGCAATTGTTATCCAAAAAAATCAGGTTTTCACCCACGTGACTTCAGGCTTGAACCCACGTGACTTCAGTCTTCAACCCACGTGACTTCAGGCTTCAACCCACGTGACTTTGGGAACGATCGGTCACCACTTTTGATGTTGGCACCTACTTTTTCCAAACGCAACATCTGACGAACGAACACAAATATAGAAAAAAGACACAATTGTTATCCAAAAAGTTCAGGTTTGAACCCACGTGACTCCAGACTCCAACCCACGTGACTTCAGGCTTCAACTCACGTGAGTTTTGAAACGATCGATCACCACTTTTGATGTTGGCAGCTACTTGTTCCAAACGCAACATCTGACGAACGAACACAAATATAGAAAAAAGACACAATTGTTATCCAAAAAGTTCAGGTTTGAACCCACGTGACTCCAGGCTCCAACCCACGTGATTTCAGGCTTCAACCCACGTGACTTTTGAAACGATCGGTTATCACTTTTGATGTTGGCAGCTACTTGTCCCAAATGCAACATCTGACGAACGAACACAAATATAGAAGAAAAGACGCAATTGTTATCCAAAAAAATCAGGTTTTAACCCACGTGACTTCAGGCTTGAATCCACGTGACTTCAGTCTTCAACCCACGTGACTTCAGGCTTCAACCCACGTGACTTTGAAAACGATCGGTCAACACTTTTGGAGTTGGCACCTACTCTTTCCAAACGCAACATCTGACGAACGAACACAAATATAGAAAAAAGACACAATTGTTATCCAAAAAGTTCAGGTTTGAACCCACGTGACTCCAGACTCCAACCCACGTGACTTCAGGCTTCAACTCACGTGAGTTTTGAAACGATCGATCACCACTTTTGATGTTGGCAGCTACTTGTTCCAAACGCAACATCTGACGAACGAACACAAATATAGAAAAAAGACACAATTGTTATCCAAAAAGTTCAGGTTTGAACCCACGTGACTCCAGACTCCAACCCACGTGACTTCAGGCTTCAACTCACGTGAGTTTTGAAACGATCGATCACCACTTTTGATGTTGGCAGCTACTTGTTCCAAACGCAACATCTGACGAACGAACACAAATAAAGAAGAAAAGACACAATTGTTATCCAAAAAGTTCAGGTTTCAACCCACGTGACTCCCGGCTTCAACCCACGTGACATCAGGCTTCAACCCACGTGACTTCAGGCTTTAACCCACGTGACTTTGAAAACGATCGGTCACCACTTTTGAAGTTGGCAGCTACTTGTTCCAAACGCAACATCTGACGAACGAACACAAATATCAAAAAAAAATGACGAAATTATTATCCAAAAAGTTCAGGTTTGAACCCACGTGACTCCAGGCTCCAACCCACGTGACTTCAGGCTTCAACCCACGTGACTTCAGGCTTCAACCCACGTGACTTCAGGCTTCAACCCACGTGACTTTGGAAACGATCGGTCACCACTTTTGAAGTTGGCAGCTACTCTTTCCAAACGCAACATCTGACGAACGAACACAAATATAGAAAAAAAGACACGATTGTTATCCAAAAAGTTCAGGTTTGAACCCACGTGACTTCAGGCTTCAACTCACGTGACTTCAGGCTTCAGCCCACGTGACTTTGAAAACGATCGTTCACCACTTTTGAAGTTGGCAGCTACTCTTTCCAAACGCAACATCTGACGAACGAACACAAATATAGAAAAAAAGACACAATTGTTATCCAAAAAGTTCAGGTTTGAACCCACGTGACTTCAGGCTCCAACTCACGTGACTTCAGGCTTCAACCCACGTGACTTTGAAAACGATCGTTCACCACTTTTGATGTTGGCAGCTACTCTTTCCAAACGCAACATCTGACGAACGAACACAAATATAGAAAAAAAGACACAATTGTTATCCAAAAAGTTCGGGTTTGAACCCACGTGACTTCAGGCTCCAACTCACGTGACTTCAGGCTTCAACCCACGTGACTTTGGGAATGATCGGTCACCATTTTTGAAGTTGGCAGCTACTCTTTCCAAGCGCAACATCTGCCGAACGATCACAAGTATAGAAAAAAAGACACAATTGTTATCCAAAAAATTCAGGTTTGAACCCACGTGACTTCAGGCTTCAACCCACGTGACTTCAGGCTTCAACACACGTGACTCCAGGCTTCAACCCACGTGACTTTTAAAACGATCGGTCACCACTTTTGATGTTGGCAGCTACTCTTTCCAAACGCAACATCTAACGAACGAACACAAATATAGAAAGAAAGACACAATTGTTATCCAAAAAGTTCGGGTTTGAACCCACGTGACATCAGGCTCCAACTCACGTGACTTCAGGCTTCAACCCACGTGACTTTGGGAACGATCGGTCACCACTTTTGAAGTTGGCAACTACTCTTTCCAAGCGCAACATCTGCCGAACGAACACAAATATAGAAAAAAAGACACAATTGTTATCCAAAAAGTTCAGGTTTGAACCCACGTGCCTCCAGGCTCCAACCCACGTGACTTTGAAAACGATCGGTCACCACTTTTGATGTTGGCAGCTACTTTTTCCAAACGCAACATCAGACGAACGAACACAAATATAGAAAAAAAGACACAATTGTTATCCAAAAAAATCAGGTTTTAACCCACGTGACTTCAGGCTTGAACCCACGTGACTTTAGTCTTCAACCCACGTGACATCAGGCTTCAACCCACGTGACTTTGAAAACGATCGGTCACCACTTTTGATGTTGGCAGCTACTTTTTCCAAACGCAACATCAGACGAACGAACACAAATATAGAAAAAAA
Organism: Anaspis maculata; assembly: GCA_949128115.1. Taxonomy (NCBI): domain Eukaryota; kingdom Metazoa; phylum Arthropoda; class Insecta; order Coleoptera; family Scraptiidae; genus Anaspis; species Anaspis maculata. The sequence continues at coordinate 864,656 of OX421966.1, forward strand.
GACGCAATTGTTATCCAAAAAGTTCAGGTTTGAACCCACGTGACTCCAGGCTCCAACCCACGTTACTTCAGGCTTAAACCCACGTGACTTTTAAAACGATCGGTCACCACTTTTGATGTTGGCAGCTACTTGTTCCAAACACAACATCTGACGAACGAACACAAATATAGAAGAAAAGACGCAATTGTTATCCAAAAAAAATCAGGTTTCAACCCACGTGACTTCAGGCTCCAACCCACGTTACTTCAGGCTTAAACCCACGTGACTTTTAAAACGATCGGTCACCACTTTTGATGTTGGCACCCACTTTTTCCAAACGCAACATCTGACGAACGAACACAAATATAGTAAAAAGACACAATTGTTATCCAAAAAGTTCAGGTTTGAACCCACGTGACTCCAGACTCCAACCCACGTGACTTCAGGCTTCAACTCACGTGAGTTTTGGAACGATCGATCACCACTTTTGATGTTGGCAGCTACTTGTTCCAAACGCAACATCTGACGAACGAACACAAATATAGAAAAAAGACACAATTGTTATCCAAAAAGTTCAGGTTTGAACCCACGTGACTCCAGGCTCCAACCCACGTGATTTCAGGCTTCAACCCACGTGACTTTTGAAACGATCGATCACCACTTTTGATGTTGGCAGCTACTTGTTCCAAACGCAACATCTGACGAACGAACACAAATATAGAAGAAAAGACACAATTGTTATCCAAAAAGTTCAGGTTTCAACCCACGTGACTCCAGGCTTCAACCCACGTGACTTCAGGCTTTAACCCACGTGACTTTGAAAACGATCGGTCACCACTTTTGAAGTTGGCAGCTACTTGTTCCAAACGCAACATCTGACGAACGAACACAAATATCAAAAAAAAATTACGAAATTATTATCCAAAAAGTTCAGGTTTGAACCCACGTGACTCCAGGCTCCAACCCACGTGACTTCAGGCTTCAACCCACGTGACTTCAGGCTTCAACCCACGTGACTTCAGGCTTCAACCCACGTGACTTTGGAAACGATCGGTCACCACTTTTGAAGTTGGCAGCTACTCTTTCCAAACGCAACATCTGACGAACGAACACAAATATAGAAAAAAAGACACAATTGTTATCCAAAAAGTTCAGGTTTGAACCCACGTGACTTCAGGCTTCAACTCACGTGACTTCAGGCTCCAGCCCACGTGACTTTGAAAACGATCGTTCACCACTTTTGAAGTTGGCAGCTACTCTTTCCAAACGCAACATCTGACGAACGAACACAAATATAGAAAAAAAGACACAATTGTTATCCAAAAAGTTCAGGTTTGAACCCACGTGAATTCAGGCTCCAACTCACGTGACTTCAGGCTTCAACCCACATGACTTTGAAAACGATCGTTCACCACTTTTGAAGTTGGCAGCTACTCTTTCCAAACGCAACATCTGACGAACGAACACAAATATAGGAAAAAAGACACAATTGTTATCCAAAAAGTTCAGGTTTGAACCCACGTGACTTCAGGCTCCAACTCACGTGACTTCAGGCTTCAACCCACGTGACTTTGAAAACGATCGGTCACCACTTTTGATGTTGGCAGCTACTTTTTCCAAACGCAACATCAGACGAACGAACACAAATATAGAAAAAAAGACACAATTGTTATCCAAAAAAATCAGGTTTTAACCCACGTGACTTCAGGCTTGAACCCACGTGACTTTAGTCTTCAACCCACGTGACATCAGGCTTCAACCCACGTGACTTTGAAAACGATCGGTCACCACTTTTGATGTTTGCAGCTACTTTTTCCAAACGCAACATCAGACGAACGAACACAAATATAGAAAAAAAGACACAACTGTTATTTAAAAAGTTCGGGTTTGAACCCACGTGACTTCAGGCTCCAACTCACGTGACTTCAGGCTTCAACCCACGTGACTTTGGGAATGATCGGTCACCATTTTTGAAGTTGGCAGCTACTCTTTCCAAGCGCAACATCTGCCGAACGATCACAAGTATAGAAAAAAAAGACACAATTGTTATCCAAAAAATTCAGGTTTGAACCCACGTGACTTCAGGCTTCAACCCACGTGACTTCAGGCTTCAACACACGTGACTTCAGGCTTCAACCCACGTGACTTTTAAAACGATCGGTCACCACTTTTGATGTTGGCAGCTACTCTTTCCAAACGCAACATCTAACGAACGAACACAAATATAGAAAAAAAGACACAATTGTTATCCAAAAAGTTCGGGTTTGAACCCACGTGACTCCAGGCTCCAACCCACGTGACTTCAGGCTTCAACCCACGTGACTTCAGGCTTCAACCCACGTGACTTTGGGAACGATCGGTCACCACTTTTGAAGTTGGCAGCTACTCTTTCCAAGCGCAACATCTGCCGAACGAACACAAATATGGAAAAAAAGACACAATTGTTATCCAAAAAATTCAAGTTTGAACCCACGTGACTTCAGGCTTGAACCCACGTGACTTCAGGCTTCAACCCACGTGACTTCAGGCTTCAACCCACGTGACTTTGGAAACGATCGGTCACCACTTTTGAAGTTGGCAGCTACTCTTTCCAAACGCAACATCTGACGAACGAACACAAATATAGAAAAAAAGACACAATTGTTATCCAAAAAGTTCAGGTTTGAACCCACGTGACTTCAGGCTTCAACTCACGTGACTTCAGGCTCCAGCCCACGTGACTTTGAAAACGATCGTTCACCACTTTTGAAGTTGGCAGCTACTCTTTCCAAACGCAACATCTGACGAACGAACACAAATATAGAAAAAAAGACACAATTGTTATCCAAAAAGTTCAGGTTTGAACCCACGTGACTCCAGGCTCCAACCCACGTGACTTCAGGCTTCAACCCACGTGACTTCAGGCTTCAACCCACGTGACTTTGGGAACGATCGGTCACCACTTTTGAAGTTGGCAGCTACTCTTTCCAAGCGCAACATCTGCCGAACGAACACAAATATGGAAAAAAAGACACAATTGTTATCCAAAAAATTCAAGTTTGAACCCACGTGACTTCAGGCTTGAACCCACGTGACTTCAGGCTTCAACCCACGTGACTTCAGGCTTCAACCCACGTGACTTTGGAAACGATCGGTCACCACTTTTGAAGTTGGCAGCTACTCTTTCCAAACGCAACATCTGACGAACGAACACAAATATAGAAAAAAAGACACAATTGTTATCCAAAAAGTTCAGGTTTGAACCCACGTGACTTCAGGCTTCAACTCACGTGACTTCAGGCTCCAGCCCACGTGACTTTGAAAACGATCGTTCACCACTTTTGAAGTTGGCAGCTACTCGTTCCAAACGCAACATCTGACGAACGAACACAAATATAGAAAAAAAGACACAATTGTTATCCAAAAAGTTCAGGTTTGAACCCACGTGACTTCAGGCTCCAACTCACGTGACTTCAGGCTTCAACCCACATGACTTTGAAAACGATCGTTCACCACTTTTGAAGTTGGCAGCTACTCTTTCCAAACGCAACATCTGACGAACGAACACAAATATAGGAAAAAAGACACAATTGTTATCCAAAAAGTTCAGGTTTGAACCCACGTGACTTCAGGCTCCAACTCACGTGACTTCAGGCTTCAACCCACGTGACTTTGAAAACGATCGGTCACCACTTTTGATGTTGGCAGCTACTTTTTCCAAACGCAACATCAGACGAACGAACACAAATATAGAAAAAAAGACACAATTGTTATCCAAAAAAATCAGGTTTTAACCCACGTGACTTCAGGCTTGAACCCACGTGACTTTAGTCTTCAACCCACGTGACATCAGGCTTCAACCCACGTGACTTTGAAATGGATCGGTCACCACTTTTGATGTTTGCAGCTACTTTTTCCAAACGCAACATCAGACGAACGAACACAAATATAGAAAAAAAGACACAACTGTTATCCAAAAAGTTCGGGTTTGAACCCACGTGACTTCAGGCTCCAACTCACGTGACTTTAGGCTTCAACCCACGTGACTTTGGGAATGATCGGTCACCATTTTTGAAGTTGGCAGCTACTCTTTCCAAGCGCAACATCTGCCGAACGATCACAAGTATAGAAAAAAAAGACACAATTGTTATCCAAAAAATTCAGGTTTGAACCCACGTGACTTCAGGCTTCAACCCACGTGACTTCAGGCTTCAACACACGTGACTTCAGGCTTCAACCCACGTGACTTTTAAAACGATCGGTCACCACTTTTGATGTTGGCAGCTACTCTTTCCAAACGCAACATCTAACGAACGAACACAAATATAGAAAAAAAGACACAATTGTTATCCAAAAAGTTCGGGTTTGAACCCACGTGACTTCAGGCTCCAACCCACGTGACTTCAGGCTTCAACCCACGTGACTTTGAAAACGATCGGTCACCACTTTTGATGTTGGCAGCTACTTTTTCCAAACGCAACATCAGACGAACGAACACAAATATAGAAAAAAAGACACAATTGTTATCCAAAAAAATCAGGTTTTAACCCACGTGACTTCAGGCTTCAACTCACGTGAGTTTTGAAACGATCGATCACCACTTTTGATGTTGGCAGCTACTTGTTCCAAACGCAACATCTGACGAACGAACACAAATATAGAAGAAAAGACACAATTGTTATCCAAAAAGTTCAGGTTTTAACCCACGTGACTCCCGGCTTCAACCTACGTGACATCAGGCTTCAACCCACGTGACTTCAGGCTTCAACCCACGTGACTTTGAAAACGATCGGTCACCACTTTTGAAGTTGGCAGCTACTTGTTCCAAACGCAACATCTGACGAACGAACACAAATATCAAAAAAAAATGACGAAATTATCATCCAAAAAGTTCAGGTTTGAACCCACGTGACTCCAGGCTCCAACCCACGTGACTTCAGGCTTCAACCCACGTGACTTCAGGCTTCAACCCACGTGACTTCAGGCTTCAACCCACGTGACTTTGGAAACGATCGGTCACCACTTTTGAAGTTGGCAGCTACTCTTTCCAAACGCAACATCTGACGAACGAACACAAATATAGAAAAAAAGACACAATTGTTATCCAAAAAGTTCAGGTTTGAACCCACGTGACTTCAGGCTTCAACTCACGTGACTTCAGGCTTCAGCCCACGTGACTTTGAAAACGATCGTTCACCACTTTTGAAGTTGGCAGCTACTCTTTCCAAACGCAACATCTGACGAACGAACACAAATATAGAAAAAAAGACACAATTGTTATCCAAAAAGTTCAGGTTTGAACCCACGTGACTTCAGGCTCCAACTCACGTGACTTCAGGCTTCAACCCACGTGACTTTGAAAACGATCGTTCACCACTTTTGAAGTTGGCAGCTACTCTTTCCAAACGCAACATCTGACGAACGAACACAAATATAGGAAAAAAGACACAATTGTTATCCAAAAAGTTCAGGTTTGAACCCACGTGACTTCAGGCTCCAACTCACGTGACTTCAGGCTTCAACCCACGTGACTTTGAAAACGATCGGTCACCACTTTTGATGTTGGCAGCTACTTTTTCCAAACGCAACATCAGACGAACGAACACAAATATAGAAAAAAAGACACAATTGTTATCCAAAAAAATCAGGTTTTAACCCACGTGACTTCAGGCTTCAACTCACGTGAGTTTTGAAACGATCGATCACCACTTTTGATGTTGGCAGCTACTTGTTCCAAACGCAACATCTGACGAACGAACACAAATATAGAAGAAAAGACGCAATTGTTATCCAAAAAAAATCAGGTTTCAACCCACGTGACTTCAGGCTTGAACCCACGTGACTTGAGTCTTCAACCCACGTGTCTTCAGGCTTCAACCCACGTGACTTTGAAAACGATCGGTCACCACATTTGGAGTTGGCAGCTTCTCTTTCCAAACGCAACATCTGACGAACGAACACAAATATAGAAAAAAAGACACAATTGTTATCCAAAAAGTTCAGGTTTGAACCCACGTGACTCCAGGCTCCAACCCACGTGACTTCGGGCTTCAACCCACGTGACTTTTAAAACGATCGGTCACCACTTTTGATGTTGGCAGATACTTGTTCCAAACGCAACATCTGACGAACGAACACAAATATAGAAAAAAGACACAATTGTTATCCAGAAAGTTCAGGTTTGAATCCACGTGACTCCAGGCTCCAACCCACGTGACTTCAGGCTTCAACCCACGTGACTTTAGAAACGATCGGTTACCACTTTCGATGTTGGCAGCTACTTGTCCCAAATGCAACATCTGACGAACGAACACAAATATAGAAGAAAAGACGCAATTGTTATCCAAAAAAATCAGGTTTTAACCCACGTGACTTCAGGCTTGAACCCACGTGACTTCAGTCTTCAACCCACGTGACTTCAGGCTTCAACCCACGTGACTTTGGAAACGATCGGTCAGCACTTTTGATGTTGGCACCTACTTTTTCCAAACGCAACATCTGACGAACGAACACAAATATAGTAAAAAGACACAATTGTTATCCAAAAAGTTCAGGTTTGAACCCACGTGACTCCAGACTCCAACCCACGTGACTTCAGGCTTCAACTCACGTGAGTTTTGAAACGATCGATCACCACTTTTGATGTTGGCAGCTACTTGTTCCAAACGCAACATCTGACGAACGAACACAAATATAGAAAAAAGACACAATTGTTATCCAAAAAGTTCAGGTTTGAACCCACGTGACTCCAGGCTCCAACCCACGTGATTTCAGGCTTCAACCCACGTGACTTTTGAAACGATCGGTTATCACTTTTGATGTTGGCAGCTACTTGTCCCAAATGCAACATCTGACGAACGAACACAAATATAGAAGAAAAGACGCAATTGTTATCCAAAAAAATCAGGTTTTAACCCACGTGACTTCAGGCTTGAACCCACGTGACTTCAGTCTTCAACCCACGTGACTTCAGGCTTCAACCCACGTGACTTTGAAAACGATCGGTCAACACTTTTGGAGTTGGCACCTACTCATTCCAAACGCAACATCTGACGAACGAACACAAATATAGAAAAAAGACACAATTGTTATCCAAAAAGTTCAGGTTTGAACCCACGTGACTCCAGACTCCAACCCACGTGACTTCAGGCTTCAACTCACGTGACTTCAGACTTCAGCCCACGTGACTTTGAAAACGATTGTTCACCACTTTTGAAGTTGGCAGCTACTCTTTCCAAACGCAACATCTGACGAACGAACACAAATATAGAAAAAAAGACACAATTGTTATCCAAAAAGTTCAGGTTTGAACCCACGTGACTTCAGGCTCCAACTCACGTGACTTCAGGCTTCAACCCACGTGACTTTGAAAACGATCGTTCACCACTTTTGAAGTTGGCAGCTACTCTTTCCAAACGCAACATCTGACGAACGAACACAAATATAGGAAAAAAGACACAATTGTTATCCAAAAAGTTCAGGTTTGAACCCACGTGACTTCAGGCTCCAACTCACGTGACTTCAGGCTTCAACCCACGTGACTTTGAAAACGATCGGTCACCACTTTTGATGTTGGCAGCTACTTTTTCCAAACGCAACATCAGACGAACAAACACAAATATAGAAAAAAAGACACAATTGTTATCCAAAAAAATCAGGTTTTAACCCACGTGACTTCAGGCTTCAACTCACGTGAGTTTTGAAACGATCGATCACCACTTTTGATGTTGGCAGCTACTTGTTCCAAACGCAACATCTGACGAACGAACACAAATATAGAAGAAAAGACACAATTGTTATCCAAAAAGTTCAGGTTTTAACCCACGTGACTCCCGGCTTCAACCCACGTGACATCAGGCTTCAACCCACGTGACTTCAGGCTTTAACCCACGTGACTTTGAAAACGATCGGTCACCACTTTTGAAGTTGGCAGCTACTTGTTCCAAACGCAACATCTGACGAACGAACACAAATATCAAAAAAAAATGACGAAATTATCATCCAAAAAGTTCAGGTTTGAACCCACGTGACTCCAGGCTCCAATCCACGTGACTTCAGGCTTCAACTCACGTGACTTCAGGCTTCAGCCCACGTGACTTTGAAAACGATCGTTCACCACTTTTGAAGTTGGCAGCTACTCTTTCCAAACGCAACATCTGACGAACGAACACAAATATAGAAAAAAAGACACAATTGTTATCCAAAAAGTTCAGGTTTGAACCCACGTGACTTCAGGCTCCAACTCACGTGACTTCAGGCTTCAACCCACGTGACTTTGAAAACGATCGTTCACCACTTTTGAAGTTGGCAGCTACTCTTTCCAAACGCAACATCTGACGAACGAACACAAATATAGGAAAAAAGACACAATTGTTATCCAAAAAGTTCAGGTTTGAACCCACGTGACTTCAGGCTCCAACTCACGTGACTTCAGGCTTCAACCCACGTGACTTTGAAAACGATCGGTCACCACTTTTGATGTTGGCAGCTACTTTTTCCAAACGCAACATCAGACGAACGAACACAAATATAGAAAAAAAGACACAATTGTTATCCAAAAAAATCGGGTTTTAACCCACGTGACTTCAGGCTTGAACCCACGTGACTTTAGTCTTCAACCCACGTGACATCAGGCTTTAACCCACGTGACTTTGAAAACGATCGGTCACCACTTTTGATGTTGGCAGCTACTTTTTCCAAACGCAACATCAGACGAACGAACACAAATATAGAAAAAAAGACACAATTGTTATCCAAAAAGTTCGGGTTTGGACCCACGTGACTTCAGGCTCCAACTCACGTGACTTCAGGCTTCAACCCACGTGACTTTGAAAACGATCGTTCACCACTTTTGAAGTTGGCAGCTACTTTTTCCAAACGCAACATCAGACGAACGAACACAAATATAGAAAAAAAGACACAACTGTTATTTAAAAAGTTCGGGTTTGAACCCACGTGACTTCAGGCTCCAACTCACGTGACTTCAGGCTTCAACCCACGTGACTTTGGGAATGATCGGTCACCATTTTTGAAGTTGGCAGCTACTCTTTCCAAGCGCAACATCTGCCGAACGATCACAAGTATAGAAAAAAAAGACACAATTGTTATCCAAAAAATTCAGGTTTGAACCCACGTGACTTCAGGCTTCAACCCACGTGACTTCAGGCTTCAACACACGTGACTTCAGGCTTCAACCCACGTGACTTTTAAAACGATCGGTCACCACTTTTGATGTTGGCAGCTACTCTTTCCAAACGCAACATCTAACGAACGAACACAAATATAGAAAAAAAGACACAATTGTTATCCAAAAAGTTCGGGTTTGAACCCACGTGACTCCAGGCTCCAACCCACGTGACTTCAGGCTTCAACCCACGTGACTTCAGGCTTCAACCCACGTGACTTTGGGAACGATCGGTCACCACTTTTGAAGTTGGCAGCTACTCTTTCCAAGCGCAACATCTGCCGAACGAACACAAATATGGAAAAAAAGACACAATTGTTATCCAAAAAATTCAAGTTTGAACCCACGTGACTTCAGGCTTGAACCCACGTGACTTCAGGCTTCAACCCACGTGACTTCAGGCTTCAACCCACGTGACTTTGGAAACGATCGGTCACCACTTTTGAAGTTGGCAGCTACTCTTTCCAAACGCAACATCTGACGAACGAACACAAATATAGAAAAAAAGACACAATTGTTATCCAAAAAGTTCAGGTTTGAACCCACGTGACTTCAGGCTTCAACTCACGTGACTTCAGGCTCCAGCCCACGTGACTTTGAAAACGATCGTTCACCACTTTTGAAGTTGGCAGCTACTCTTTCCAAACGCAACATCTGACGAACGAACACAAATATAGAAAAAAAGACACAATTGTTATCCAAAAAGTTCAGGTTTGAACCCACGTGACTCCAGGCTCCAACCCACGTGACTTCAGGCTTCAACCCACGTGACTTCAGGCTTCAACCCACGTGACTTTGGGAACGATCGGTCACCACTTTTGAAGTTGGCAGCTACTCTTTCCAAGCGCAACATCTGCCGAACGAACACAAATATGGAAAAAAAGACACAATTGTTATCCAAAAAATTCAAGTTTGAACCCACGTGACTTCAGGCTTGAACCCACGTGACTTCAGGCTTCAACCCACGTGACTTCAGGCTTCAACCCACGTGACTTTGGAAACGATCGGTCACCACTTTTGAAGTTGGCAGCTACTCTTTCCAAACGCAACATCTGACGAACGAACACAAATATAGAAAAAAAGACACAATTGTTATCCAAAAAGTTCAGGTTTGAACCCACGTGACTTCAGGCTTCAACTCACGTGACTTCAGGCTCCAGCCCACGTGACTTTGAAAACGATCGTTCACCACTTTTGAAGTTGGCAGCTACTCTTTCCAAACGCAACATCTGACGAACGAACACAAATATAGAAAAAAAGACACAATTGTTATCCAAAAAGTTCAGGTTTGAACCCACGTGACTTCAGGCTCCAACTCACGTGACTTCAGGCTTCAACCCACATGACTTTGAAAACGATCGTTCACCACTTTTGAAGTTGGCAGCTACTCTTTCCAAACGCAACATCTGACGAACGAACACAAATATAGGAAAAAAGACACAATTGTTATCCAAAAAGTTCAGGTTTGAACCCACGTGACTTCAGGCTCCAACTCACGTGACTTCAGGCTTCAACCCACGTGACTTTGAAAACGATCGGTCACCACTTTTGATGTTGGCAGCTACTTTTTCCAAACGCAACATCAGACGAACGAACACAAATATAGAAAAAAAGACACAATTGTTATCCAAAAAAATCAGGTTTTAACCCACGTGACTTCAGGCTTGAACCCACGTGACTTTAGTCTTCAACCCACGTGACATCAGGCTTCAACCCACGTGACTTTGAAATGGATCGGTCACCACTTTTGATGTTTGCAGCTACTTTTTCCAAACGCAACATCAGACGAACGAACACAAATATAGAAAAAAAGACACAACTGTTATCCAAAAAGTTCGGGTTTGAACCCACGTGACTTCAGGCTCCAACTCACGTGACTTCAGGCTTCAACCCACGTGACTTTGGGAATGATCGGTCACCATTTTTGAAGTTGGCAGCTACTCTTTCCAAGCGCAACATCTGCCGAACGATCACAAGTATAGAAAAAAAAGACACAATTGTTATCCAAAAAATTCAGGTTTGAACCCACGTGACTTCAGGCTTCAACCCACGTGACTTCAGGCTTCAACACACGTGACTTCAGGCTTCAACCCACGTGACTTTTAAAACGATCGGTCACCACTTTTGATGTTGGCAGCTACTCTTTCCAAACGCAACATCTAACGAACGAACACAAATATAGAAAAAAAGACACAATTGTTATCCAAAAAGTTCGGGTTTGAACCCACGTGACTTCAGGCTCCAACCCACGTGACTTCAGGCTTCAACCCACGTGACTTCAGGCTTCAACCCACGTGACTTCAGGCTTCAACCCACGTGACTTTGGAAACGATCGGTCACCACTTTTGAAGTTGGCAGCTACTCTTTCCAAACGCAACATCTGACGAACGAACACAAATATAGAAAAAAAGACACAATTGTTATCCAAAAAGTTCAGGTTTGAACCCACGTGACTTCAGGCTTCAACTCACGTGACTTCAGGCTTCAGCCCACGTGACTTTGAAAACGATCGTTCACCACTTTTGAAGTTGGCAGCTACTCTTTCCAAACGCAACATCTGACGAACGAACACAAATATAGAAAAAAAGACACAATTGTTATCCAAAAAGTTCAGGTTTGAACCCACGTGACTTCAGGCTCCAACTCACGTGACTTCAGGCTTCAACCCACGTGACTTTGAAAACGATCGTTCACCACTTTTGAAGTTGGCAGCTACTCTTTCCAAACGCAACATCTGACGAACGAACACAAATATAGGAAAAAAGACACAATTGTTATCCAAAAAGTTCAGGTTTGAACCCACGTGACTCCAGGCTCCAACCCACGTGACTTCAGGCTTCAACCCACAAGACTTCAGGCTTCAACCCACGTGACTTCAGGCTTCAACCCACGTGACTTTGGAAACGATCGGTCACCACTTTTGAAGTTGGCAGCTACTCTTTCCAAACGCAACATCTGACGAACGAACACAAATATAGAAAAAAAGACACAATTGTTATCCAAAAAGTTCAGGTTTGAACCCACGTGACTTCAGGCTTCAACTCACGTGACTTCAGGCTTCAGCCCACGTGACTTTGAAAACGATCGTTCACCACTTTTGAAGTTGGCAGCTACTCTTTCCAAACGCAACATCTGACGAACGAACACAAATATAGAAAAAAAGACACAATTGTTATCCAAAAAGTTCAGGTTTGAACCCACGTGACTTCAGGCTCCAACTCACGTGACTTCAGGCTTCAACCCACGTGACTTTGAAAACGATCGTTCACCACTTTTGAAGTTGGCAGCTACTCTTTCCAAACGCAACATCTGACGAACGAACACAAATATAGGAAAAAAGACACAATTGTTATCCAAAAAGTTCAGGTTTGAACCCACGTGACTTCAGGCTCCAACTCACGTGACTTCAGGCTTCAACCCACGTGACTTTGAAAACGATCGGTCACCACTTTTGATGTTGGCAGCTACTTTTTCCAAACGCAACATCAGACGAACGAACACAAATATAGAAAAAAAGACACAATTGTTATCCAAAAAAATCAGGTTTTAACCCACGTGACTTCAGGCTTCAACTCACGTGAGTTTTGAAACGATCGATCACCACTTTTGATGTTGGCAGCTACTTGTTCCAAACGCAACATCTGACGAACGAACACAAATATAGAAGAAAAGACGCAATTGTTATCCAAAAAAAATCAGGTTTCAACCCACGTGACTTCAGGCTTGAACCCACGTGACTTGAGTCTTCAACCCACGTGTCTTCAGGCTTCAACCCACGTGACTTTGAAAACGATCGGTCACCACATTTGGAGTTGGCAGCTTCTCTTTCCAAACGCAACATCTGACGAACGAACACAAATATAGAAAAAAAGACACAATTGTTATCCAAAAAGTTCAGGTTTGAACCCACGTGACTCCAGGCTCCAACCCACGTGACTTCGGGCTTCAACCCACGTGACTTTTAAAACGATCGGTCACCACTTTTGATGTTGGCAGATACTTGTTCCAAACGCAACATCTGACGAACGAACACAAATATAGAAAAAAGACACAATTGTTATCCAGAAAGTTCAGGTTTGAATCCACGTGACTCCAGGCTCCAACCCACGTGACTTCAGGCTTCAACCCACGTGACTTTAGAAACGATCGGTTACCACTTTCGATGTTGGCAGCTACTTGTCCCAAATGCAACATCTGACGAACGAACACAAATATAGAAGAAAAGACGCAATTGTTATCCAAAAAAATCAGGTTTTAACCCACGTGACTTCAGGCTTGAACCCACGTGACTTCAGTCTTCAACCCACGTGACTTCAGGCTTCAACCCACGTGACTTTGGAAACGATCGGTCAGCACTTTTGATGTTGGCACCTACTTTTTCCAAACGCAACATCTGACGAACGAACACAAATATAGTAAAAAGACACAATTGTTATCCAAAAAGTTCAGGTTTGAACCCACGTGACTCCAGACTCCAACCCACGTGACTTCAGGCTTCAACTCACGTGAGTTTTGAAACGATCGATCACCACTTTTGATGTTGGCAGCTACTTGTTCCAAACGCAACATCTGACGAACGAACACAAATATAGAAAAAAGACACAATTGTTATCCAAAAAGTTCAGGTTTGAACCCACGTGACTCCAGGCTCCAACCCACGTGATTTCAGGCTTCAACCCACGTGACTTTTGAAACGATCGGTTATCACTTTTGATGTTGGCAGCTACTTGTCCCAAATGCAACATCTGACGAACGAACACAAATATAGAAGAAAAGACGCAATTGTTATCCAAAAAAATCAGGTTTTAACCCACGTGACTTCAGGCTTGAACCCACGTGACTTCAGTCTTCAACCCACGTGACTTCAGGCTTCAACCCACGTGACTTTGAAAACGATCGGTCAACACTTTTGGAGTTGGCACCTACTCATTCCAAACGCAACATCTGACGAACGAACACAAATATAGAAAAAAGACACAATTGTTATCCAAAAAGTTCAGGTTTGAACCCACGTGACTCCAGACTCCAACCCACGTGACTTCAGGCTTCAACTCACGTGACTTCAGACTTCAGCCCACGTGACTTTGAAAACGATTGTTCACCACTTTTGAAGTTGGCAGCTACTCTTTCCAAACGCAACATCTGACGAACGAACACAAATATAGAAAAAAAGACACAATTGTTATCCAAAAAGTTCAGGTTTGAACCCACGTGACTTCAGGCTCCAACTCACGTGACTTCAGGCTTCAACCCACGTGACTTTGAAAACGATCGTTCACCACTTTTGAAGTTGGCAGCTACTCTTTCCAAACGCAACATCTGACGAACGAACACAAATATAGGAAAAAAGACACAATTGTTATCCAAAAAGTTCAGGTTTGAACCCACGTGACTTCAGGCTCCAACTCACGTGACTTCAGGCTTCAACCCACGTGACTTTGAAAACGATCGGTCACCACTTTTGATGTTGGCAGCTACTTTTTCCAAACGCAACATCAGACGAACAAACACAAATATAGAAAAAAAGACACAATTGTTATCCAAAAAAATCAGGTTTTAACCCACGTGACTTCAGGCTTCAACTCACGTGAGTTTTGAAACGATCGATCACCACTTTTGATGTTGGCAGCTACTTGTTCCAAACGCAACATCTGACGAACGAACACAAATATAGAAGAAAAGACACAATTGTTATCCAAAAAGTTCAGGTTTTAACCCACGTGACTCCCGGCTTCAACCCACGTGACATCAGGCTTCAACCCACGTGACTTCAGGCTTTAACCCACGTGACTTTGAAAACGATCGGTCACCACTTTTGAAGTTGGCAGCTACTTGTTCCAAACGCAACATCTGACGAACGAACACAAATATCAAAAAAAAATGACGAAATTATCATCCAAAAAGTTCAGGTTTGAACCCACGTGACTCCAGGCTCCAATCCACGTGACTTCAGGCTTCAACTCACGTGACTTCAGGCTTCAGCCCACGTGACTTTGAAAACGATCGTTCACCACTTTTGAAGTTGGCAGCTACTCTTTCCAAACGCAACATCTGACGAACGAACACAAATATAGAAAAAAAGACACAATTGTTATCCAAAAAGTTCAGGTTTGAACCCACGTGACTTCAGGCTCCAACTCACGTGACTTCAGGCTTCAACCCACGTGACTTTGAAAACGATCGTTCACCACTTTTGAAGTTGGCAGCTACTCTTTCCAAACGCAACATCTGACGAACGAACACAAATATAGGAAAAAAGACACAATTGTTATCCAAAAAGTTCAGGTTTGAACCCACGTGACTTCAGGCTCCAACTCACGTGACTTCAGGCTTCAACCCACGTGACTTTGAAAACGATCGGTCACCACTTTTGATGTTGGCAGCTACTTTTTCCAAACGCAACATCAGACGAACGAACACAAATATAGAAAAAAAGACACAATTGTTATCCAAAAAAATCGGGTTTTAACCCACGTGACTTCAGGCTTGAACCCACGTGACTTTAGTCTTCAACCCACGTGACATCAGGCTTTAACCCACGTGACTTTGAAAACGATCGGTCACCACTTTTGATGTTGGCAGCTACTTTTTCCAAACGCAACATCAGACGAACGAACACAAATATAGAAAAAAAGACACAATTGTTATCCAAAAAGTTCGGGTTTGGACCCACGTGACTTCAGGCTCCAACTCACGTGACTTCAGGCTTCAACCCACGTGACTTTGAAAACGATCGTTCACCACTTTTGAAGTTGGCAGCTACTCTTTCCAAACGCAACATCTGACGAACGAACACAAATATAGAAAAAAAGACACAATTGTTATCCAAAAAGTTCAGGTTCGAACCCACGTGACTCCAGACTCCAACCCACGTGACTTCAGGCTTCAACTCACGTGAGTTTTGAAACGATCGATCACCACTTTTGATGTTGGCAGCTACTTGTTCCAAACGCAACATCTGACGAACGAACACAAATATAGGAAAAAGACACAATTGTTATCCAAAAAGTTCAGGTTTGAACCCACGTGACTCCAGGCTCCAACCCACGTGATTTCAGGCTTCAACCCACGTGACTTTTGAAACGATCGGTTATCACTTTTGATGTTGGCAGCTACTTGTCCCAAATGCAACATCTGACAAACGAACACAAATATAGAAGAAAAAACGCAATTGTTATCCAAAAAAATCAGGTTTTAACCCACGTGACTTCAGGCTTGAATCCACGTGACTTCAGTCTTCAACCCACGTGACTTCAGGCTTCAACCCACGTGACTTTGAAAACGATCGGTCAACACTTTTGGAGTTGGCACCTTCTCTTTCCAAACGCAACATCTGACGAACGAACACAAATATAGAAAAAAGACACAATTGTTATCCAAAAAGTTCAGGTTTGAACCCACGTGACTCCAGACTCCAACCCACGTGACTTCAGGCTTCAACTCACGTGAGTTTTGAAACGATCGATCACCACTTTTGATGTTGGCAGCTACTTGTTCCAAACGCAACATCTGACGAACGAACACAAATATAGAAGAAAAGACACAATTGTTATCCAAAAAGTTCAGGTTTCAACTCACGTGACTCCCGGCTTCAACCCACGTGACATCAGGCTTCAACCCACGTGACTTCAGGCTTTAACCCACGTGACTTTGAAAACGATCGGTCACCACTTTTGAAGTTGGCAGCTACTTGTTCCAAACGCAACATCTGACGAACGAACACAAATATCAAAAAAAAATTACGAAATTGTTATCCAAAAAGTTCAGGTTTGAACCCACGTGACTCCAGGCTCCAACCCACGTGACTTCAGGCTTCAACCCACGTGACTTTCGAAACGATCGGTTACTACTTTCGATGTTGGCAGCTACTTGATCCAAATGCAACATCTGACGAACGAACACAAATATAGAAGAAAAGACGCAATTGTTATCCAGAAAAATCAGGTTTAAACTCACGTGACTTCAGGCTTGAACCCACGTGACTTCAGTCTTCAACCCACGTGACTTCAGGCTTTAACCCACATGACTTTGGAAACGATCGGTCACCACTTTTGATGTTGGCAGCTACTGTTTCCAAACGCAACATCAGACGAACGAACACAAATATAGAAAAAAAGACACAATTGTTATCCAAAAAGTTCAGGTTTGAACCCACGTGACTTTTGAAACGATCGGTTATCACTTTTGATGTTGGCAGCTACTTGTCCCAAATGCAACATCTGACGAACGAACACAAATATAGAAGAAAAAACGCAATTGTTATCCAAAAAAATCAGGTTTTAACCCACGTGACTTCAGGCTTGAACCCACGTGACTTCAGTCTTCAACCCACGTGACTTCAGGCTTCAACCCACGTGACTTTGAAAACGATCGGTCAACACTTTTGGAGTTGGCACCTACTCTTTCCAAACGCAACATCTGACGAACGAACACAAATATAGAAAAAAGACACAATTGTTATCCAAAAAGTTCAGGTTTGAACCCACGAGACTCCAGACTCCAACCCACGTGACTTCAGGCTTCAACTCACGTGAGTTTTGAAACGATCGATCACCACTTTTGATGTTGGCAGCTACTTGTTCCAAACGCAACATCTGACGAACGAACACAAATATAGAAGAAAAGACACAATTGTTATCCAAAAAGTTCAGGTTTCAACCCACGTGACTCCCGGCTTCAACCCACGTGACATCAGGCTTCAACCCACGTGACTTCAGGCTTTAACCCACGTGACTTTGAAAACGATCGGTCACCACTTTTGAAGTTGGCAGCTACTTGTTCCAAACGCAACATCTGACGAACGAACACAAATATCAAAAAAAAAATACGAAATTGTTATCCAAAAAGTTCAGGTTTGAACCCACGTGACTCCAGGCTCCAACCCACGTGACTTCAGGCTTCAACCCACGTGACTTTCAAAACGATCGGTTACTACTTTCGATGTTGGCAGCTACTTAATCCAAATGCAACATCTGACGAACGAACACAAATATAGAAGAAAAGACGCAATTGTTATCCAGAAAAATCAGGTTTAAACTCACGTGACTTCAGGCTTGAACCCACGTGACTTCAGTCTTCAACCCACGTGACTTCAGGCTTTAACCCACATGACTTTGGAAACGATCGGTCACCACTTTTGATGTTGGCAGCTACTTTTTCCAAACGCAACATCAGACGAACGAACACAAATATAGAAAAAAAGACACAATTGTTATCCAAAAAGTTCAGGTTTGAACCCACGTGACTCCAGGCTCCAACCCACGTGATTTCAGGCTTCAACCCACGTGACTTTCAAAACGATCGGTTACCACTTTTGATGTTGGCAGCTACTTGTCCCAAATGCAACATCTGACAAACGAACACAAATATAGAAGAAAAAACGCAATTGTTATCCAAAAAAATCAGGTTTTAACCCACGTGACTTCAGGCTTGAATCCACGTGACTTCAGTCTTCAACCCACGTGACTTCAGGCTTCAACCCACGTGACTTTGAAAACGATCGGTCAACACTTTTGGAGTTGGCACCTTCTCTTTCCAAACGCAACATCTGACGAACGAACACAAATATAGAAAAAAAAACACAATTGTTATCCAAAAAGTTCAGGTTTGAACCCACGTGACTCCAGGCTCCAACCCACGTGACTTCGGGCTTCAACCCACGTGACTTTTAAAACGATCGGTCACCACTTTTGATGTTGGCAGATACTTGTTCCAAACGCAACATCTGACGAACGAACACAAATATAGAAAAAAGACACAATTGTTATCAAAAAAGTTCAGGTTTGAACCCACGTGACTCCAGGCTCCAACCCACGTGACTTCAGGCTTCAACCCACGTGACTTTTGAAACGATCGGTTACCACTTTTGATGTTGGCAGCTACTTGTCCCAAATGCAACATCTGACGAACGAACACAAATATAGAAGAAAAGACGCAATTGTTATCCAAAAAAATCAGGTTTTCACCCACGTGACTTCAGGCTTGAACCCACGTGACTTCAGTCTTCAACCCACGTGACTTCAGGCTTCAACCCACGTGACTTTGGAAACGATCGGTCACCACTTTTGATGTTGGCACCTACTTTTTCCAAACGCAACATCTGACGAACGAACACAAATATAGAAAAAAGACACAATTGTTATCCAAAAAGTTCAGGTTTGAACCCACGTGACTCCAGACTCCAACCCACGTGACTTCAGGCTTCAACTCACGTGAGTTTTGAAACGATCGATCACCACTTTTGATGTTGGCAGCTACTTGTTCCAAACGCAACATCTGACGAACGAACACAAATATAGAAAAAAGACACAATTGTTATCCGAAAAGTTCAGGTTTGAACCCACGTGACTCCAGGCTCCAACCCACGTGATTTCAGGCTTCAACCCACGTGACTTTTGAAACGATCGGTTATCACTTTTGATGTTGGCAGCTACTTGTCCCAAATGCAACATCTGACGAACGAACACAAATATAGAAGAAAAGACGCAATTGTTATCCAAAAAAATCAGGTTTTAACCCACGTGACTTCAGGCTTGAATCCACGTGACTTCAGTCTTTAACCCACGTGACTTCAGGCTTCAACCCACGTGACTTTGAAAACGATCGGTCAACACTTTTGGAGTTGGCACCTACTCTTTCCAAAAGCAACATCTGACGAACGAACACAAATATAGAAAAAAGACACAATTGTTATCCAAAAAGTTCAGGTTTGAACCCACGTGACTCCAGACTCCAACCCACGTGACTTCAGGCTTCAACTCACGTGAGTTTTGAAACGATCGATCACCACTTTTGATGATGGCAGCTACTTGTTCCAAACGCAACATCTGACGAACGAACACAAATATAGAAAAAAGACACAATTGTTATCCAAAAAGTTCAGGTTTGAACCCACGTGACTCCAGACTCGAACCCACGTGACTTCAGGCTTCAACTCACGTGAGTTTTGAAACGATCGATCACCACTTTTGATGTTGGCAGCTACTTGTTCCAAACGCAACATCTGACGAACGAACACAAATATAGAAGAAAAGACACAATTGTCATTCAAAAAGTTCAGGTTTCAACCCACGTGACTCCCGGCTTCAACCCACGTGACATCAGGCTTCAACCCACGTGACTTCAGGCTTTAACCCACGTGACTTTGAAAACGATCGGTCACCACTTTTGAAGTTGGCAGCTACTTGTTCCAAACGCAACATCTGACGAACGAACACAAATATCAAAAAAAAATTACGAAATTATCATCCAAAAAGTTCAGGTTTGAACCCACGTGACTCCAGGCTCCAACCCACGTGACTTCAGGCTTCAACCCACGTGACTTCAGGCTTCAACCCACGTGACTTCAGGCTTCAACCCACGTGACTTTGGAAACGATCGGTCACCACTTTTGAAGTTGGCAGCTACTCTTTCCAAACGCAACATCTGACGAACGAACACAAATATAGAAAAAAAGACACAATTGTTATCCAAAAAGTTCAGGTTTGAACCCACGTGACTTCAGGCTTCAACTCACGTGACTTCAGGCTTCAGCCCACGTGACTTTGAAAACGATCGTTCACCACTTTTGAAGTTGGCATCTACTCTTTCCAAACGCAACATCTGACGAACGAACACAAATATAGAAAAAAAGACACAATTGTTATCCAAAAAGTTCAGGTTTGAACCCACGTGACTTTAGGCTCCAACTCACGTGACTTCAGGCTTCAACCCACGTGACTTTGAAAACGATCGTTCACCACTTTTGAAGTTGGCAGCTACCCTTTCCAAACGCAACATCTGACGAACGAACACAAATATAGGAAAAAAGACACAATTGTTATCCAAAAAGTTCGGGTTTGAACCCACGTGACTTCAGGCTCCAACTCCCGTGACTCCAGGCTTCAACCCACGTGACTTTGAAAACGATCGTTCACCACTTTTGAAGTTGGCAGCTACTCTTTCCAAACGCAACATCTGACGAACGAACACAAATATAGAAAAAAAGACACAATTGTTATCCAAAAAGTTCGGATTTGAACCCACGTGACTTCAGGCTCCAACTCACGTGACTTCAGGCTTCAACCCACGTGACTTTGGGAATGATCGGTCACCATTTTTGAAGTTGGCAGCTACTCTTTCCAAGCGCAACATCTGCCGAACGATCACAAGTATAGAATAAAAGACACAATTGTTATCCAAAAAATTCAGGTTTGAACCCACGTGACTTCAGGCTTCAACCCACGTGACTTCAGGCTCCAACACACGTGACTCCAGGCTTCAACCCACGTGACTTTTAAAACGATCGGTCACCACTTTTGATGTTGGCAGCTACTCTTTCCAAACGCAACATCTAACGAACGAACACAAATATAGAAAAAAAGACACAATTGGTATCCAAAAAGTTCGGGTTTGAACCCACGTGACTTCAGGCTCCAACTCACGTGACTTCAGGCTTCAACCCACGTGACTTTGGGAACGATCGGTCACCACTTTTGAAGTTGGCAGCTACTCTTTCCAAGCGCAACATCTGCCGAACGAACACAAATATAGAAAAAAAGACACAATTGTTATCCAAAAAGTTCAGGTTTGAACCCACGTGCCTCCAGGCTCCAACTCACGTGACTTTGAAAACGATCGGTCACCACTTTTGATGTTGGCAGCTACTTTTTCCAAACGCAACATCAGACGAACGAACACAAATATAGAAAAAAAGACACAATTGTTATCCAAAAAAATCAGGTTTTAACCCACGTGACTTCAGGCTTGAACCCACGTGACTTTAGTCTTCAACCCACGTGACATCAGGCTTCAACCCACGTGACTTTGAAAACGATCGGTCACCACTTTTGATGTTGGCAGCTACTTTTTCCAAACGCAACATCAGACGAACGAACACAAATATAGAAAAAAAGACACAATTGTTATCCAAAAAGTTCAGGTTTGAACCCACGTGACTCCAGGCTCCAACCCACGTTACTTCAGGCTTAAACCCACGTGACTTTTAAAACGATCGGTCACCACTTTTGATGTTGGCAGCTACTTGTTCCAAATGCAACATCTGACGAACGAACACAAATATAGAAGAAAAGACGCAATTGTTATCCAAAAAAAATCAGGTTTCAACCCACGTGACTTCAGGCTTGAACCCACGTGACTTGAGTCTTCAACCCACGTGTCTTCAGGCTTCAACCCACGTGACTTTGAAAACGATCGGTCACCACATTTGGAGTTGGCAGCTTCTCTTTCCAAACGCAACATCTGACGAACGAACACAAATATAGAAAAAAAGACACAATTGTTATCCAAAAAGTTCAGATTTGAACCCACGTGACTCCAGGCTCCAACCCACGTGACTTCGGGCTTCAACCCACGTGACTTTTAAAACGATCGGTCACCACCTTCGATGTTGGCAGATACTTGTTCCAAACGCAACATCTGACGAACGAACACAAATATAGAAAAAAGACACAATTGTTATCCAAAAAGTTCAGGTTTGAATCCACGTGACTCCAGGCTCCAACCCACGTGACTTCAGGCTTCAACCCACGTGACTTTAGAGACGATCGGTTACCACTTTCGATGTTGGCAGCTACTTGTCCCAAATGCAACATCTGACGAACGAACACAAATATAGAAGAAAAGACGCAATTGTTATCCAAAAAAATCAGGTTTTAACCCACGTGACTTCAGGCTTGAACCCACGTGACTTCAGTCTTCAACCCACGTGACTTCAGGCTTCAACCCACGTGACTTTGGAAACGATCGGTCACCACTTTTGATGTTGGCACCTACTTTTTCCAAACGCAACATCTGACGAACGGACACAAATATAGTGAAAAGACACAATTGTTATCCAAAAAGTTCAGGTTTGAACCCACGTGACTCCAAACTCCAACCCACGTGACTTCAGGCTTCAACTCACGTGACTTTTGAAACGATCGGTTATCACTTTTGATGTTGGCAGCTACTTGTCCCAAATGCAACATCTGACGAACGAACACAAATATAGAAGAAAAGACGCAATAATTGTTATCCAAAAAAATCAGGTTTTAACCCACGTGACTTCAGGCTTGAACCCACGTGACTTCAGTCTTCAACCCACGTGACTCCAGGCTCCAACCCACGTGATTTCAGGCTTCAACCCACGTGACTTTTGAAACGATCGGTTATCACTTTTGATGTTGGCAGCTACTTGTCCCAAATGCAACATCTGACGAACGAACACAAATATAGAAGAAAAGACGCAATTGTTATCCAAAAAAATCAGGTTTTAACCCACGTGACTTCAGGCTTGAACCCACGTGACTTCAGTCTTCAACCCACGTGACTTCAGGCTTCAACCCACGTGACTTTGAAAACGATCGGTCAACACTTTTGGAGTTGGCACCCACTCTTTCCAAACGCAACATCTGACGAACGAACACAAATATAGAAAAAAGACACAATTGTTATCAAAAAAGTTCAGGTTTGAACCCACGTGACTCCAGACTCCAACCCACGTGACTTCAGGCTTCAACTCACGTGAGTTTTGAAACGATCGATCACCACTTTTGATGTTGGCAGCTACTTGATCCAAACGCAACATCTGACGAACGAACACAAATATAGAAGAAAAGACACAATTGTTATCCAAAAAGTTCAGGTTTCAACCCACGTGACTCCCGGCTTCAACCCACGTGACATCAGGCTTCAACCCACGTGACATCAGGCTTTAACCCACGTGACTTTGAAAACGATCGGTCACCACTTTTGAAGTTGGCAGCTACTTGTTCCAAACGCAACATCTGACGAACGAACACAAATATCGAAAAAAAAATTACGAAATTATTATCCAAAAAGTTCAGGTTTGAACCCACGTGACTCCAGGCTCCAACCCACGTGACTTTAGGCTTCAACCCACGTGACTTCAGGCTTCAACCCACGTGACTTCAGGCTTCAACCCACGTGACTTTGGAAACGATCGGTCACCACTTTTGAAGTTGGCAGCTACTCTTTCCAAACGCAACATCTGACGAACGAACACAAATATAGAAAAAAAGACACAATTGTTATCCAAAAAGTTCAGGTTTGAACCCACGTGACTTCGGGCTTCAACTCACGTGACTTCAGGCTTCAGCCCACGTGACTTTGAAAACGATCGTTCACCACTTTTGAAGTTGGCAGCTACTCTTTCCAAACGCAACATCTGACCAACGAACACAAATATAGAAAAAAAGACACAATTGTTATCCAAAAAGTTCAGGTTTGAACCCACGTGACTTCAGGCTCCAACTCACGTGACTTCAGGCTTCAACCCACGTGACTTTGAAAACGATCGGTCACCACTTTTGATGTTGGCAGCTACTTTTTCCAAACGCAACATCAGACGAACGAACACAAATATAGAAAAAAAGACACAATTGTTATCCAAAAAAATCAGGTTTTAACCCACGTGACTTCAGGCTTGAACCCACGTGACTTTAGTCTTCAACCCACGTGACATCAGGCTTCAACCCACGTGACTTTGAAAACGATCGGTCACCACTTTTGATGTTGGCAGCTACTTTTTCCAAACGCAACATCAGACGAACGAACACAAATATAGAAAAAAAGACACAATTGTTATCCAAAAAGTTCGGGTTTGAACCCACGTGACTTAAGGCTCCAACTCACGTAACTTCAGGCTTCAACCCACGTGACTTTGAAAACGATCGTTCACCACTTTTGAAGTTGGCAGCTACTCTTTCCAAACGCAACATCTGACGAACGAACACAAATATAGAAAAAAAGACACAATTGTTATCCAAAAAGTTCGGGTTTGAACCCACGTGACTTCAGGCTCCAACTCACGTGACTTCAGGCTTCAACCCACGTGACTTTGGGAATGATCGGTCACCATTTTTGAAGTTGGCAGCTACTCTTTCCAAGCGCAACATCTGCCGAACGATCACAAGTATAGAAAAAAAGACACAATTGTTATCCAAAAAATTCAGGTTTGAACCCACGTGACTTCAGGCTTCAACCCACGTGACTTCAGGCTTCAACACACGTGACTTCAGGCTTCAACCCACGTGACTTTTAAAACGATCGGTCACCACTTTTGATGTTGGCAGCTACTCTTTCCAAACGCAACATCTAACGAACGAACACAAATATAGAAAAAAAGACACAATTGTTATCCAAAAAGTTCGGGTTTGAACCCACGTGACTTCAGGCTTCAACCCACGTGACTTCAGGCTTCAACACACGTGACTTCAGGCTTCAACCCACGTGACTTTTAAAACGATCGGTCACCACTTTTGATGTTGGCAGCTACTCTTTCCAAACGCAACATCTGACGAACGAACACAAATATAGAAGAAAAGACGCAATTGTTATCCAGAAAAATCAGGCTTAAACCCACGTGACTTCAGGCTTGAACCCACGTGACTTTAGTCTTCAACCCACGTGACATCAGGCTTCAACCCACGTGACTTTGAAAACGATCGGTCACCACTTTTGATGTTGGCAGCTACTTTTTCCAAACGCAACATCAGACGAACGAACACAAATATAGAAAAAAAGACACAATTGTTATCCAAAAAGTTCAGGATTGAACCCACGTGACTCCAGGCTCCAACCCAGGTTACTTCAGGCTTAAACCCACGTGACTTTTAAAACGATCGGTCACCACTTTTGATGTTGGCAGCTACTTGTTCCAAATGCAACATCTGACGAACGAACACAAATATAGAAGAAAAGACGCAATTGTTATCAAAAAAAAATCAGGTTTCAACCCACGTGACTTCAGGCTTGAACCCACGTGACTTGAGTCTTCAACACACGTGTCTTCAGGCTTCAACCCACGTGACTTTGAAAACGATCGGTCACCACATTTGGAGTTGGCAGCTTCTCTTTCCAAACGCAACATCTGACGAACGAACACAAATATAGAAAAAAAGACACAATTGTTATCCAAAAAGTTCAGGTTTGAATCCACGTGACTCCAGGCTCCAACCCACGTGACTTCGGGCTTCAACCCACGTGACTTTTAAAACGATCGGTCACCACTTTTGATGTTGGCAGATACTTGTTCCAAACGCAACATCTGACGAACGAACACAAATATAGAAAAAAGACACAATTGTTATCCAAAAAGTTCAGGTTTGAATCCACGTGACTCCAGGCTCCAACCCACGTGACTTCAGGCTTCAACCCACGTGACTTTAGAAACGATCGGTTACCACTTTCGATGTTGGCAGCTACTTGTCCCAAATGCAACATCTGACGAACGAACACAAATATAGAAGAAAAGACGCAATTGTTATCCAAAAAAATCAGGTTTTAACCCACGTGACTTCAGGCATGAACCCACGTGACTTCAGTCTTCAACCCACGTGACTTCAGGCTTCAACCCACGTGACTTTGGAAACGATCGGTCAGCACTTTTGATGTTGGCACCTACTTTTTCCAAACGCAACATCTGACGAACGAACACAAATATAGTAAAAAGACACAATTGTTATCCAAAAAGTTCAGGTTTGAACCCACGTGACTCCAGACTCCAACCCACGTGACTTCAGGCTTCAACTCACGTGAGTTTTGGAACGATCGATCACCACTTTTGATGTTGGCAGCCACTTGTTCCAAACGCAACATCTGACGAACGAACACAAATATAGAAAAAAGACACAATTGTTATCCAAAAAGTTCAGGTTTGAACCCACGTGACTCCAGGCTCCAACCCACGTGATTTCAGGCTTCAACCCACGTGACTTTTGAAACGATCGGTTATCACTTTTGATGTTGGCAGCTACTTGTTCCAAACGCAACATCTGACGAACGACCACAAATATAGAAGAAAAGACACAATTGTTATCCAAAAAGTTCAGGTTTCAACCCACGTGACTCCCGGCTTCAACCCACGTGACATCAGGCTTCAACCCACGTGACTTCAGGCTTTAACCCACGTGACTTTGGAAACGATCGGTCAAAACTTTTGAAGTTGGCAGCTACTTGTTCCAAACGCAACATCTGACGAACGAACACAAATATCAAAAAAAAATTACGAAATTGTTATCCAAAAAGTTCAGGTTTGAAACCACGTGACTCCAGGCTCCAACCCACGTGACTTCAGGCTTCAACCCACGTGACTTTCAAAACGATCGGTTACTACTTTCGATGTTGGCAGCTACTTGATCCAAATGCAACATCTGACGAACGAACACAAATATAGAAGAAAAGACGCAATTGTTATCCAGAAAAATCAGGTTTAAACTCACGTGACTTCAGGCTTGAACCCACGTGACTTCAGTCTTCAACCCACGTGACTTCAGGCTTCAACCCACATGACTTTGGAAACGATCGGTCACCACTTTTGATGTTGGCAGCTACTTTTTCCAAACGCAACATCAGACGAACGAACACAAATATAGAAAAAAAGACACAATTGTTATCCAAAAAGTTCAGGTTTGAACCCACGTGACTCCAGGCTCCAACCCACGTGACTTCAGGCTTAAACCCACGTGACTTTCAAAACGATCGGTTACCACTTTTGATGTTGGCAGCTACTTGTTCCAAATGCAACATCTGACGGACGAACACAAATATAGAAGAAAAGACGCAATTGTTATCCAAAGAAATCAGGTTTCAACCCACGTGACTTCAGGCTTGAACCCACGTGACTTTAGTCTTCAACCCACGTGTCTTCAGGCTTCAACCCACGTGACTTTGAAAACGATCGGTCACCACATTTGGAGTTGGCAGCTTCTCTTTCCAAACGCAACATCTGACGAACGAACACAAATATAGAAAAAAAACACAATTGTTATCCAAAAAGTTCAGGTTTGAACCCACGTGACTCCAGGCTCCAACCCACGTGACTTCGGGCTTCAACCCACGTGACTTTTAAAACGATCGGTCACCACTTTTGATGTTGGCAGATACTTGTTCCAAACGCAACATCTGACGAACGAACACAAATATAGAAAAAAGACACAATTGTTATCCAAAAAGTTCAGGTTTGAACCCACGTGACTCCAGACTCCAACCCACGTGACTTCAGGCTTCAACTCACGTGAGTTTTGAAACGATCGATCACCACTTTTGATGTTGGCAGCTACTTGTTCCAAACGCAACATCTGACGAACGAACACAAATATAGAAAAAAGACACAATTGTTACCCAAAAAGTTCAGGTTTGAACCCACGTGACTCCAGGCTCCAACCCACGTGATTTCAGGCTTCAACCCACGTGACTTTTGAAACGATCGGTTATCACTTTTGATGTTGGCAGCTACTTGTCCCAAATGCAACATCTGACGAACGAACACAAATATAGAAGAAAAGACGCAATTGTTATCCAAAAAAATCAGGTTTTAACCCACGTGACTTCAGGCTTGAACCCACGTGACTTCAGTCTTCAACCCACGTGACTTCAGGCTTCAACCCACGTGACTTTGAAAACGATCGGTCAACACTTTTGGAGTTGGCACCTACTCTTTCCAAACGCAACATCTGACGAACGAACACAAATATAGAAAAAAGACACAATTGTTATCCAAAAAGTTCAGGTTTGAACCCACGTGACTCCAGACTCCAACCCACGTGACTTCAGGCTTCAACTCACGTGAGTTTTGAAACGATCGATCACCACTTTTGATGTTGGCAGCTACTTGTTCCAAACGCAACATCTGACGAACGAACACAAATATAGAAAAAAGACACAATTGTTATCCAAAAAGTTCAGGTTTGAACCCACGTGACTCCAGACTCCAACCCACGTGATTTCAGGCTTCAACTCACGTGAGTTTTGAAACGATCGATCACCACTTTTGATGTTGGCAGCTACTTGTTCCAAACGCAACATCTGACGAACGAACACAAATATAGAAGAAAAGACACAATTGTTATCCAAAAAGTTCAGGTCTCAACCCACGTGACTCCCGGCTTCAACCCACGTGACATCAGGCTTCAACCCACGTGACTTCAGGCTTTAACCCACGTGACTTTGAAAACGATCGGTCACCACTTTTGAAGTTGGCAGCTACTTGTTCCAAACGCAACATCTGACGAACGAACACAAATATCAAAAAAAAATGACGAAATTATTATCCAAAAAGTTCAGGTTTGAACCCACGTGACTCCAGGCTCCAACCCACGTGACTTCAGGCTTCAACCCACGTGACTTCAGGCTTCAACCCACGTGACTTTGGAAACGATCGGTCACCACTTTTGAAGTTGGCAGCTACTCTTTCCAAACGCAACATCTGACGAACGAACACAAATATAGAAAAAAAGACACAATTGTTATCCAAAAAGTTCAGGTTTGAACCCACGTGACTTCAGGCTTCAACTCACGTGACTTCAGGCTTCAGCCCACGTGACTTTGAAAACGATCGTTCACCACTTTTGAAGTTGGCAGCTACTCTTTCCAAACGCAACATCTGACGAACGAACACAAATATAGAAAAAAAGACACAATTGTTATCCAAAAAGTTCAGGTTTGAACCCACGTGACTTCAGGCTCCAACTCACGTGACTTCAGGCTTCAACCCACGTGACATCAGGCTTCAACCCACGTGACTTCAGGCTTCAACCCACGTGACTTTGAAAACGATCGGTCAACACTTTTGGAGTTGGCACCTTCTCTTTCCAAACGCAACATCTGACGAACGAACACAAATATAGAAAAAAGACACAATTGTTATCCAAAAAGTTCAGGTTTGAACCCACGTGACTCCAGACTCCAACCCACGTGACTTCAGGCTTCAACTCACGTGAGTTTTGAAACGATCGATCACCACTTTTGATGTTGGCAGCTACTTGTTCCAAACGCAACATCTGACGAACGAACACAAATATCAAAAAAAAATTACGAAATTGTTATCCAAAAAGTTCAGGTTTGAACCCACGTGACTCCAGGCTCCAACCCACGTGACTTCAGGCTTCAACCCACGTGACTTTCAAAACGATCGGTTACTACTTTCGATGTTGGCAGCTACTTGATCCAAATGCAACATCTGACGAACGAACACAAATATAGAAGAAAAGACGCAATTGTTATCCAGAAAAATCAGGTTTAAACTCACGTGACTTCAGGCTTGAACCCACGTGACTTCAGTCTTCAACCCACGTGACTTCAGGCTTTAACCCACATGACTTTGGAAACGATCGGTCACCACTTTTGATGTTGGCAGCTACTTTTTCCAAACGCAACATCAGACGAACGAACACAAATATAGAAAAAAAGACACAATTGTTATCCAAAAAGTTCAGGTTTGAACCCACGTGACTCCAGGCTCCAACCCACGTGACATCAGGCTTCAACTCACGTGAGTTTTGAAACGATCGATCAGCACTTTTGATGTTGGCAGCTACTTGTTCCAAACGCAACATCTGACGAACGAACACAAATATAGAAGAAAAGACACAATTGTTATCCAAAAAGTTCAGGTTCCAACCCACGTGACTCCCGGCTTCAACCCACGTGACATCAGGCTTCAACCCACGTGACTTCATGCTTTAACCCACGTGACTTTGAAAACGATCGGTCACCACTTTTGAAGTTGGCAGCTACTTGTTCCAAACGCAACATCTGACGAACGAACACAAATATCAAAAAAAAATTACGAAATTGTTATCCAAAAAGTTCGGGTTTGAACCCACGTGACTCCAGACTCCAACCCACGTGACTTCAGGCTTCAACTCACGTGAGTTTTGAAACGATCGATCACCACTTTTGATGTTGGCAGCTACTTGTTCCAAACGCAACATCTGACGAACGAACACAAATATAGAAAAAAGACACAATTGTTATCCAAAAAGTTCAGGTTTGAACCCACGTGACTCCAGGCTCCAACCCACGTGATTTCAGGCTTCAACCCACGTGACTTTTGAAACGATCGGTTATCACTTTTGATGTTGGCAGCTACTTGTCCCAAATGCAACATCTGACGAACGAACACAAATATAGAAGAAAAGACGCAATTGTTATCCAAAAAAATCAGGTTTTAACCCACGTGACTTCAGGCTTGAATCCACGTGACTTCAGTCTTCAACCCACGTGACTTCAGGCTTCAACCCACGTGACTTTGAAAACGATCGGTCAACACTTTTGGAGTTGGCACCTACTCTTTCCAAAAGCAACATCCGACGAACGAACACAAATATAGAAAAAAGACACAATTGTTATCCAAAAAGTTCAGGTTTGAACCCACGTGACTCCAGACTCCAACCCACGTGACTTCAGGCTTCAACTCACGTGAGTTTTGAAACGATCGATCACCACTTTTGATGTTGGCAGCTACTTGTTCCAAACGCAACATCTGACGAACGAACACAAATATAGAAAAAAGACACAATTGTTATCCAAAAAGTTCAGGTTTGAACCCACGTGACTCCAGACTCGAACCCACGTGACTTCAGGCTTCAACTCACGTGAGTTTTGAAACGATCGATCACCACTTTTGATGTTGGCAGCTACTTGTTCCAAACGCAACATCTGACGAACGAACACAAATATAGAAGAAAAGACACAATTGTTATCCAAAAAGTTCAGGTTTCAACCCACGTGACTCCCGGCTTCAACCCACGTGACTCCCGGCTTCAACCCACGTGACATCAGGCTTCAACCCACGTGACTTCAGGCTTTAACCCACGTGACTTTGAAAACGATCGGTCACCACTTTTGAAGTTGGCAGCTACTTGTTCCAAACGCAACATCTGACGAACGAACACAAATATCAAAAAAAAATGACGAAATTATTATCCAAATAGTTCAGGTTTGAACCCACGTGACTCCAGGCTCCAACCCACGTGACTTCAGGCTTCAACCCACGTGACTTCAGGCTTCAACCCACGTGACTTCAGGCTTCAACCCACGTGACTTTGGAAACGATCGGTCACCACTTTTGAAGTTGGCAGCTACTCTTTCCAATCGCAACATCTGACGAACGAACACAAATATAGAAAAAAAGACACAATTGTTATCCAAAAAGTTCAGGTTTGAACCCACGTGACTTCAGGCTTCAACTCACGTGACTTCAGGCTTCAGCCCACGTGACTTTGAAAACGATCGTTCACCACTTTTGAAGTTGGCAGCTACTCTTTCCAAACGCAACATTTGACGAACGAACACAAATATAGAAAAAAAGACACAATTGTTATCCAAAAAGTTCAGGTTTGAACCCACGTGACTTCAGGCTCCAACTCACGTGACTTCAGGCTTCAACCCACGTGACTTTGAAAACGATCGTTCACCACTTTTGAAGTTGGCAGCTACTCTTTCCAAACGCAACATCTGACGAACGAACACAAATATAGGAAAAAAGACACAATTGTTATCCAAAAAGTTCAGGTTTGAACCCACGTGACTTCAGGCTCCAACTCACGTGACTTCAGGCTTCAACCCACGTGACTTTGAAAACGATCGGTCACCACTTTTGATGTTGGCAGCTACTTTTTCCAAACGCAACATCAGACGAACGAACACAAATATAGAAAAAAAGACACAATTGTTATCCAAAAAAATCAGGTTTTAACCCACGTGACTTCAGGCTTGAACCCACGTGACTTTAGTCTTCAACCCACGTGACATCAGGCTTCAACCCACGTGACTTTGAAAACGATCGGTCACCACTTTTGATGTTGGCAGCTACTTTTTCCAAACGCAACATCAGACGAACGAACACAAATATAGAAAAAAAGACACAATTGTTATCCAAAAAGTTCGGGTTTGAACCCACGTGACTTCAGGCTCCAACTCCCGTGACTTCAGGCTTCAACCCACGTGACTTTGAAAACGATCGTTCACCAATTTTGAAGTTGGCAGCTACTCTTTCCAAACGCAACATCTGACGAACGAACACAAATATAGACAAAAAGACACAATTGTTATCCAAAAAGTTTGGATTTGAACCCACGTGACTTCAGGCTCCAACTCACGTGACTTCAGGCTTCAACCCACGTGACTTTGGGAATGATCGGTCACCATTTTTGAAGTTGGCAGCTACTCTTTCCAAGCGCAACATCTGCCGAACGATCACAAGTATAGAAAAAAAGACACAATTGTTATCCAAAAAATTCAGGTTTGAACCCACGTGACTTCAGGCTTCAACCCACGTGACTTCAGGCTTCAACACACGTGACTCCAGGCTTCAACCCACGTGACTTTTAAAACGATCGGTCACCACTTTTGATGTTGGCAGCTACTCTTTCCAAACGCAACATCTAACGAACGAACACAAATATAGAAAAAAAGACACAATTGTTATCCAAAAAGTTCGGGTTTGAACCCACGTGACTTCAGGCTCCAACTCACGTGACTTCAGGCTTCAACCCACGTGACTTTGGGAACGATCGGTCACCACTTTTGAAGTTGGCAGCTACTCTTTCCAAGCGCAACATCTGCCGAACGAACACAAATATAGAAAAAAAGACACAATTGTTATCCAAAAAGTTCAGGTTTGAACCCACGTGCCTCCAGGCTCCAACTCACGTGACTTTGAAAACGATCGGTCACCACTTTTGATGTTGGCAGCTACTTTTTCCAAACGCAACATCAGACGAACGAACACAAATATAGAAAAAAAGACACAATTGTTATCCAAAAAAATCAGGTTTTAACCCACGTGACTTCAGGCTTGAACCCACGTGACTTTAGTCTTCAACCCACGTGACATCAGGCTTCAACCCACGTGACTTTGAAAACGATCGGTCACCACTTTTGATGTTGGCAGCTACTTTTTCCAAACGCAACATCAGACGAACGAACACAAATATAGAAAAAAAGACACAATTGTTATCCAAAAAGTTCAGGTTTGAACCCACGTGACTCCAGGCTCCAACCCACGTGACTTCAGGCTTCAACCCACGTGACTTTTGAAACGATCGGTCACCACTTTTGATGTTGGCAGATACTTGTTCCAAACGCAACATCTGACGAACGAACACAAATATAGAAAAAAGACACAATTGTTATCCAAAAAGTTCAGGTTTGAACCCACGTGACTCTAGGCTCCAACCCACGTGACTTCGGGCTTCAACCCACGTGACTTTTAAAACGATCGGTCACCACTTTTGATGTTGGCAGATACTTGTTCCAAACGCAACATCTGACGAACGAACACAAATATAGAAAAAAGACACAATTGTTATCCAAAAAGTTCAGGTTTGAACCCACGTGACTCCAGGCTCCAACCCACGTGATTTCAGGCTTCAACCCACGTGACTTTTGAAACGATCGGTTATCACTTTTGATGTTGGCAGCTACTTGTCCCAAATGCAACATCTGACGAACGAACACAAATATAGAAGAAAAGACGCAATTGTTATCCAAAAAAATCAGGTTTTAACCCACGTGACTTCAGGCTTGAACCCACGTGACTTCAGTCTTCAACCCACGTGACTTCAGGCTTCAACCCACGTGACTTTGAAAACGATCGGTCAACACTTTTGGAGTTGGCACCCACTCTTTCCAAACGCAACATCTGACGAACGAACACAAATATAGAAAAAAGACACAATTGTTATCCAAAAAGTTCAGGTTTGAACCCACGTGACTCCAGACTCCAACCCACGTGACTTCAGGCTTCAACTCACGTGAGTTTTGAAACGATCGATCACCACTTTTGATGTTGGCAGCTACTTGTTCCAAACGCAACATCTGACGAACGAACACAAATATAGAAAAAAGACACAATTGTTATCCAAAAAGTTCAGGTTTGAACCCACGTGACTCCAGGCTCCAACCCACGTGATTTCAGGCTTCAACCCACGTGACTTTTGAAACGATCGGTTATCACTTTTGATGTTGGCAGCTACTTGTCCCAAATGCAACATCTGACGAACGAACACAAATATAGAAGAAAAGACGCAATTGTTATCCAAAAAAATCAGGTTTTAACCCACGTGACTTCAGGCTTGAACCCACGTGACTTCAGTCTTCAACCCACGTGACTTCAGGCTTCAACCCACGTGACTTTGAAAACGATCGGTCAACACTTTTGGAGTTGGCACCCACTCTTTCCAAACGCAACATCTGACGAACGAACACAAATATAGAAAAAAGACACAATTGTTATCCAAAAAGTTCAGGTTTGAACCCACGTGACTCCAGACTCCAACCCACGTGACTTCAGGCTTCAACTCACGTGAGTTTTGAAACGATCGATCACCACTTTTGATGTTGGCAGCTACTTGTTCCAAACGCAACATCTGACGAACGAACACAAATATAGAAGAAAAGACACAATTGTTATCCAAAAAGTTCAGGTTTGAACCCACGTGACTCCAGACTCCAACCCACGTGATTTCAGGCTTCAACTCACGTGAGTTTTGAAACGATCGATCACCACTTTTGATGTTGGCAGCTACTTGTTCCAAACGCAACATCTGACGAACGAACACAAATATAGAAAAAAGACACAATTGTTATCCAAAAAGTTCAGGTTTGAACCCACGTGACTCCAGGCTCCAACCCACGTGATTTCAGGCTTCAACCCACGTGACTTTTGAAACGATCGGTTATCACTTTTGATGTTGGCAGCTACTTGTCCCAAATGCAACATCTGACGAACGAACACAAATATAGAAGAAAAGACACAATTGTTATCCAAAAAGTTCAGGTTTCAACCCACGTGACTCCCGGCTTCAACCCACGTGACATCAGGCTTCAACCCACGTGACTTCAGGCTTGAACCCACGTGACTTTGAAAACGATCGGTCACCACTTTTGAAGTTGGCAGCTACTTGTTCCAAACGCAACATCTGACGAACGAACACAAATATCAAAAAAAAATGACGAAATTATTATCCAAAAAGTTCAGGTTTGAACCCACGTGACTCCAGGCTCCAACCCACGTGACTTCAGGCTTCAACCCACGTGACTTCAGGCTTCAACCCACGTGACTTTGGAAACGATCGGTCACCACTTTTGAAGTTGGCAGCTACTCTTTCCAAACGCAACATCTGACGAACGAACACAAATATAGAAAAAAAGACACAATTGTTATCCAAAAAGTTCAGGTTTGAACCCACGTGACTTCAGGCTCCAACTCACGTGACTTCAGGCTTCAACCCACGTGACTTTGGAAACGATCGTTCACCACTTTTGAAGTTGGCAGCTACTCTTTCCAAACGCAACATCTGACGAACGAACACAAATATAGGAAAAAAGACACAATTGTTATCCAAAAAGTTCAGGTTTGAACCCACGTGACTTCAGGCTTCAACTCACGTGACTTCAGGCTTCAGCCCACGTGACTTTGAAAACGATCGTTCACCACTTTTGAAGTTGGCAGCTACTCTTTCCAAACGCAACATCTGACGAACGAACACAAATATAGAAAAAAAGACACAATTGTTATCCAAAAAGTTCAGGTTTGAACCCACGTGACTTCAGGCTCCAACTCACGTGACTTCAGGCTTCAACCCACGTGACTTTGGAAACGATCGTTCACCACTTTTGAAGTTGGCAGCTACTCTTTCCAAACGCAACATCTGACGAACGAACACAAATATAGGAAAAAAGACACAATTGTTATCCAAAAAGTTCAGGTTTGAACCCACGTGACTTCAGGCTCCAACTCACGTGACTTCAGGCTTCAACCCACGTGACTTTGAAAACGATCGGTCACCACTTTCGATGTTGGCAGCTACTTTTTCCAAACGCAACATCAGACGAACGAACACAAATATAGAAAAAAAGACACAATTGTTATCCAAAAAAATCAGGTTTTAACCCACGTGACTTCAGGCTTGAACCCACGTGACTTTAGTCTTCAACCCACGTGACATCAGGCTTCAACCCACGTGACTTTAGTCTTCAACCCACGTGACATCAGGCTTCAACCCACGTGACTTTGAAAACGATCGGTCACCACTTTTGATGTTGGCAGCTACTTTTTCCAAACGCAACATCAGACGAACGAACACAAATATAGAAAAAAAGACACAATTGTTATCCAAAAAGTTCGGGTTTGAACCCACGTGACTTCAGGCTCCAACTCCCGTGACTTCAGGCTTCAACCCACGTGACTTTGAAAACGATCGTTCACCACTTTTGAAGTTGGCAGCTACTCTTTCCAAACGCAACATCTGACGAACGAACACAAATATAGAAAAAAAGACACAATTGTTATCCAAAAAGTTCGGATTTGAACCCACGTGACTTCAGGCTCCAACTCACGTGACTTCAGGCTTCAACCCACGTGACTTTGGGAACGATCGGTCACCACTTTTGAAGTTGGCAGCTACTCTTTCCAAGCGCAACATCTGCCGAACGAACACAAATATAGAAAAAAAGACACAATTGTTATCCAAAAAGTTCAGGTTTGAACCCACGTGCCTCCAGGCTCCAACTCACGTGACTTTGAAAACGATCGGTCACCACTTTTGATGTTGGCAGCTACTTTTTCCAAACGCAACATCAGACGAACGAACACAAATATAGAAAAAAAGACACAATTGTTATCCAAAAAAATCAGGTTTCAACCCACGTGACTCCCGGCTTCAACCCACGTGACATCAGGCTTCAACCCACGTGACTTCAGGCTTGAACCCACGTGACTTTGAAAACGATCGGTCACCACTTTTGAAGTTGGCAGCTACTTGTTCCAAACGCAACATCTGACGAACGAACACAAATATCAAAAAAAAATGACGAAATTATTATCCAAAAAGTTCAGGTTTGAACCCACGTGACTCCAGGCTCCAACCCACGTGACTTCAGGCTTCAACCCACGTGACTTCAGGCTTCAACCCACGTGACTTTGGAAACGATCGGTCACCACTTTTGAAGTTGGCAGCTACTCTTTCCAAACGCAACATCTGACGAACGAACACAAATATAGAAAAAAAGACACAATTGTTATCCAAAAAGTTCAGGTTTGAACCCACGTGACTTCAGGCTCCAACTCACGTGACTTCAGGCTTCAACCCACGTGACTTTGGAAACGATCGTTCACCACTTTTGAAGTTGGCAGCTACTCTTTCCAAACGCATCATCTGACGAACGAACACAAATATAGGAAAAAAGACACAATTGTTATCTAAAAAGTTCAGGTTTGAACCCACGTGACTTCAGGCTCCAACTCACGTGACTTCAGGCTTCAACCCACGTGACTTTGAAAACGATCGGTCACCACTTTTGATGTTGGCAGCTACTTTTTCCAAACGCAACATCAGACGAACGAACACAAATATAGAAAAAAAGACACAATTGTTATCCAAAAAGTTCAGGTTTGAACCCACGTGACTTCAGGCTTCAACTCACGTGACTTCAGGCTTCAGCCCACGTGACTTTGAAAACGATCGTTCACCACTTTTGAAGTTGGCAGCTACTCTTTCCAAACGCAACATCTGACGAACGAACACAAATATAGAAAAAAAGACACAATTGTTATCCAAAAAGTTCAGGTTTGAACCCACGTGACTTCAGGCTCCAACTCACGTGACTTCAGGCTTCAACCCACGTGACTTTGGAAACGATCGTTCACCACTTTTGAAGTTGGCAGCTACTCTTTCCAAACGCAACATCTGACGAACGAACACAAATATAGGAAAAAAGACACAATTGTTATCCAAAAAGTTCAGGTTTGAACCCACGTGACTTCAGGCTCCAACTCACGTGACTTCAGGCTTCAACCCACGTGACTTTGAAAACGATCGGTCACCACATTTGAAGTTGGCAGCTTCTCTTTCCAAACGCAACATCTGACGAACGAACACAAATATAGAAAAAAAGACACAATTGTTATCCAAAAAGTTCAGGTTTAAACCCACGTGACTCCAGGCTCCAACCCACGTGACTCCGGGCTTCAACCCATGTGACTTTTGAATCGATCGGTCACCACATTTGAAGTTGGCAGCTTCTCTTTCCAAACGCAACATCTGACGAACGAACACAAATATAGAAAAAAAGACACAATTGTTATCCAAAAAGTTCAGGTTTAAACCCACGTGACTCCAGGCCCCAACCCACGTGACTTCAGGCTTCAACCCACGTGACTTTCAAAACGATCGGTTACCACTCTTGATGTTGGCAGCTACTTGTTCCAAATGCAACATCTGACAAACGAACACAAATATAGAAGAAAAGACGCAATTGTTATCCAAAAAAATCAGGTTTCAACCCACGTGACTTCAGGCTTGAGCCCACGTGACTTCAGTCTTCAACCCACGTGAGTTCAGGCTTCAACCCACGTGACTTTGAAAACGATCGGTCACCACCTTTGAAGTTGGCAGCTTCTCTTTCCAAACGCAACATCTGACGAACGAACACAAATATAGAAAAAAAGACACAATTGTTATCCAGAAAGTTCAGGTTTGAACCCACGTGACTCCAGGCTCCAACCCACGTGACTTCAGGCGTCAACCCACGTGACTTTTAAAACAATCGGTTACCACTTTTGATGTTGGCAGCTACTTGTTCCAAATGCAACATCTGACAAACGAACACAAATATAGAAGGGAAGACGCAATTGTTATCCAAAAAAATCAGGTTTTAACCCACGTGACTTCAGGCTTGAACCCACGTGACTTCAGTCTTCAACCCACGCGACTTCAGGCTTCAACCCACGTGACTTTGAAAACGATCGGTCACCACTTTTGAAGTTGGCAGCTACTCTTTCCAGACGCAACATCTGACGAACGAACACAAATATAGAAAAAAGGACACAATTGTTATCCAAAAAGTTCAGGTTTGAACCCACGTGACTCCAGGCTCCAACCCACGTGACTTCAGGCTTCAACCCACGTGACTTTTAAAACGATCGGTCACCACTATTGATGTTGGCAGCTACTTGTTCCAAATGCAACAACTGACGAATGAACACAAATATAGAGAAAAAGACACAATTGTTATCCAAAA
This sequence comes from Anaspis maculata, assembly GCA_949128115.1. Lineage (NCBI taxonomy): Eukaryota > Metazoa > Arthropoda > Insecta > Coleoptera > Scraptiidae > Anaspis > Anaspis maculata. The sequence goes on from OX421966.1 coordinate 904,605, forward strand.
AGTTCAGGTTTGAACCCACGTGACTCCAGGCTCCAACCCACTTGACTTCAGGCTTCAACCCACGTGACTTCAGTCTTCAACCCACGTGACTTGAGGCTTCAACCCACGTGACTTTGAGAACGATCGGTCACCACATTTGAAGTTGGCAGCTTCTCTTTCCAAACGCAACATCTGACGAACGAACACAAATATAGAAAAAAAGACACAATTGTTATCCAAATAGTTCAGGTTTGGACCCACGTGACTCCAGGCTCCAACCCACGTGACTTTAGGCTTCAACCCACGTGACTTTCAAAACGATCGGTTACCACTCTTGATGTTGGCAGCTACTTGTTCCAAATGCAACATCTGACAATCGAACACAAATATAGAAGTAGGTAGTGGGATACCTTGGACCAGCCCCTCTCCTTCTCCTTTAAGCCCCGCCCCCTCACTCTGAGGCCACGCCCACCTGTCAGATTTTGACAGGTGACATTTGACAGCTGTCATCTGTCAGATTTTGACAGCTGTCACATTTGACAGGTGACTTTTGACAGCTGTCACATTTGACAGGTGACGTTTGACAGCTGTCACATTTGACAGGTGACTTTTGACAGCTGTCACATTTGACAGGTGACGTTTGACAGCTGTCACATTTGACAGGTGACGTTTGACGGCTGTCACATTTGACAGGTGACATTTGACAGCTGTCTAACTTGACAGGTGATGGCCGCCATGACAGTGGATTGAAAGCGGGAAATTTGAATTAGACAGCTGTCTCAATTGACAATTGACAGCCGTCAGATGATGGCCGCCATGACGGTTGAGGGAAGAGCGGGAAATTTGAATTTGAAATCTGACGTATATGATAGGTGACAGCTGTCAGATTGACATTTGATACCTGTCAGATGATGGACGCCATGACAGTTGAGAAAAGAGCGGGACATTTGAATTTGAAAGGTGACGTACGTGACAGCTGACGTATGTGGCAGGTGAGAGCTGTCAGATTGACATTTGACACCTGTCAGATGATGGCCGCCATGACAGTTGAGAAAAGAGCGGGAAATTTGAAATAGACAGGTGACAGGTTTTTGACAAATGGTTGATGATGGACGCCATGACAGTTTTCGGAACTGTGCTATCTTCAAGCCTCCGCTAGATAGAGCTGCCTACTACAGGTTTCTAACGGTGATTCCCTCAAGCTTCCGCTAGATGGAGCCACTGGTATTAGAGGTTCCTAACTGTGATATCCGCAAGCCTTCGATAGATGGAACCACCCGGAAGTTTGTTGTAAAAGAGCGGGAAATTTGAATTTCAAACAAATTGGTGATTCTGATAGGTACCTACAGCTAACTTGTTCGCCAACGCGGGTTTCTAACTGTGGTATCCTCAAGCCTCAGCTAGATGGAACCACTTCATATATCTGCCCGTTTGTTGTAAATGAGCGGGAGATTCAAATTCGGTAGGCCATAGATATAGGTGACATTTGACATATGCCTAATTCAAATATGACGGGTGACAGATGATAGCCGCCATGACATTCAGAAAAAGAGCGGGCATTTTGAAATAGACAAATGACGTAGGTGACAAATGATTGATGATGATCGCCATGACAGTTTCGGAACTGTGCTATCCTCAAGTCTCCGCTAGATAGAGTTGCCTACTACAAGTTTTCGACTATCAGATGATGGCCGGCATGACAGTTTAGAGAAGAGCGGGAAATTTGAATTTCAAAACAGAAAGCGAGAAGTTTGAATTTGACTCTCGCTTGATGGGGCAACCGGTATTACAGATTCCTAACTGTGATACTTACTTTCAAGCCTCCATTAGATTGAACCGTCTAATACGTCTGGCAGTTTGATTCAAATATCTTGGCGCTAAATTCAAAGATCCAAACTGGTAAAAATAGCGAGGATGTGTGGACAAGAATTTTGAATAGTGTCAGAATTCAATGATATCAATAATATACTAGAGAAGACTTTGCCTTTATCTGAATACCTACTTACTAAGGCTTGCGTTATGACAGATTTAAGTTCTATACATCTAAAAACAAACAAAAAAAAAACACCTTTATATCACACCCAGAAATTAGAATATATTTCTCACAAACTAAATAAACACTTATAATGATACATTTTTCATCATAATTGTCAAATTTTGGCGATATCGATTATTGCGCACAGAGATCCGCGAATGGTGATAATTTTCTTCACTTCCAGGTACATTTTGCCTCCGTGATTTGAATTGAAGTCCTCAATTGCAGCGGTATGGAATATTTCGCGATACCGTTTTGGTAGGTTGACTAAGAAGTCACCCAAATCTGCTACAACGGTGTCTCCATACCGTGTTGGGTTTCTTGATATTTTGTAGATTTTGTAATGGGTGCCTATTTCCAAAGTTGATAGTTTAATGAACTCCTTCAAGGCACCAGCGCGGTCTAGTTCCTCGAAATTCATAGTAGGTAAATCGAAACTTCACGATTTTGAAAAAACAAAATTAATATTAACGACGGAACTTCACAATGGCTACTGTAGTAGATCTTCTTTCAACCGAACTATTAATACTAGCACTATCTCTGCCTCATTCACGGATGCCTCATTACACACAGGCCAAAATCGTAATTCTCAATAAACCTGACTAGTTATTTTGTGCCTACTTTTGTTTGATGAAAAAGAATTCAAACCTTATCAAAGTTTGAGGTATAACGTTTTTCTGTTTCTGCATGTTTTTGTAGGTAGGTAGGTAGGTTATATCTACTGGTTATTTAATTCAAATAAAAACGACTGAAATGTTTCGCCAATGCGGGTTTCTGTGATATCCTCAAGCCGCCGCTAGATGGAACCACCTCATATATCTGTCTGTTTGTTGGAAATGAGCGGGAAATTCGAATTCGATGGGCGGTAGATGGTCGTCATGTCGATTGGGAAGAAGCGGGATTCCGAAATTAGTATGTGACAGTGGGCTAAATACATTGGGACAGCTAGAAGTGTTATTTGAATGGGACAGTGGGACACAAAATGGGACACTGCTTCTACATTGGGACAAAAAATGGGACACTGCTTATAAATTGGGACACAAAATGGGACAGTGGGAAACTGATCATGAATTGGGACACAAATGGGACAGTGGGACACTGCTTATGAATTGGGACACATAATGGGACAGTGGAACACTGCTTATACATTGGGACACATAATGGGACAGTGGGACACTGCTTGTAAATTGGGACACATAAAGGGACAGTGGGACACTGCTCATGAATTGGGACACATAATGGGACAGTGGGACACTGCTTGTGAATTGGGACACAAAATGGGACAGTGAGACACTGCTTATAGATTGGGACACATAATGGGACAGTGGGACACTGCTTGTGAATTAGGACACAAAATGGGACAGTGGGACACTGCTTGTAAATTGGGACACATAATGGGACAGTGGGACACTGCTTGTAAATTGGGACACATAATGGGACAGTGGGACACTGCTTATAAACTGGGACACATGATGGGACAGTGAGACACTGCTAATAAATTGAGACCAATCATGGAACACTGGGACACTGCTTGTAAATTGAGACACATAATGGGACAGTGGGACACTGCTTGTAAATTGGGACACATAATGGGACAGTGGTGAATTGGGACACATAATGGGACAGTGGGACACTGCTTATAAATTGGGACACATGATGGGACAGTGGGACACTGCTTGTGAATTGGGACACATAATGGGACAGTGGGACACTGCTTATAAATTGGGACACATGATGGTACAGTGGGACACTGCTTGTGAATTGGGACACATAATGGGACAGTGGGACACTGCTTGTAAATTGGGACACATAATGGGACAGTGGGACACTGCTTGTAAATTGGGACACATAATGGGACAGTGGGACACTGCTTATGAATTGGGACACATAATGGGACAACTGCTTATAAATTGGAACACATAATGAGACAGTGGGACACTGCTTGTAAATTGGGACACATAATGGGACAGTGGGACACTGCTTATGAATTGGGACACATAATGGGACAGTGGGACACTGCTTATACATTGGGACACATAATGGGACAGTGGTAAATTGGGACACATAATGGGACAGTGGGACACTGCTTATAAATTGGGACACATGATAGGACAGTGGGACACTGCTTATAAATTGGGACACAAAATGGGACAGTGGGACACTGCTTATAAATTGGGACACATGATGGGACAGTGGGACACTGCTTGTGAATTGGGACACAAAATGGGACAGTGGGACACTACTTATACAGTGGGACACAAATTGGGACAGTGGGACATTGTTATTGGGACACAAAATGGGACAGTGGGACATCGCTCATACATTGGACACAAAGTGGGACAGTGGAACACAAAATGGAACAGTGGGACACAAAATGGGACAGTGGGACACTGCTTATACATTGAGACAGCTGAAATTGATGATCGGCGACCGCCCTACAGTTCCTGAAAGGGCTTGGCCAGGTCAGAAGCTGGAACAGGTAGTCAGTCTTTAGGTGGGTTCAGTCAGCTTGGTTTTAGTTTTAGTCGTAGTCGTTGTCGTAAATTTGAAAGTAGAAAGCACGCGTCATATGCCCGGCGTTCATACAGAGTTTTAGTTTTAATTTTAGTCGTAAGAATTCCGAACTTTGTCGTATGATGCCGACTTGCAGGTTGCGTAATTACCGGTATAAGGTATAAGCATGAATGGTGATGGTAATGGGTTGTATGTATCAATAAAAAAATAGCATGAGCATTTGCTTCGATTTCAGAGGAGTTGTACTCCTCATAAATGTAAGCAAATACTTATTTATGCTTATTTTTTTACGAGTTTCTATATTAATACTACCCATTATGAACACGGACCGTATGAAGATGAAGGTTCGCGCAGTATCATTCGAGCTCCTATTGGTCAATTCTTACGACTAAATCTTGCTGTATGAACGCTCTTCTCTGTTACGACAACGACTAAAACTAAAACAGCGACTAAATAAGCTGACTGAACGCACCTTTTCAGAGCATGGCAACCAAAACGGTCGACTTTCTTTCCAGCATCGTCCTCAAGTATTCTCACCTGCTTCCAGAGGACATAGTAGATCCGCTAAACTACGATAGTGACGAAAAGGATTTCTGTCCTGACGAGAAACAAACTGAGAATAATTTTGGGCCGAATGCTACGAATGAAAGCGATACAAATGGCTTGGCGCTTGATGAACTGGCAGAGGCCTATGAGAAAATGACTTTGTCTAGGAAGACTGTCTCTATGAAGAGGCCCCTGAAACCACCGAGAAAGAAACGTCGAACGGAATAATTCCCAGACAGTGGGACACTGCTTGTAAATTGGGACACATAATGGGACAGTGGTACACTGCTTGTAAATTGGGACACATAATGAGACAGTGGGACACTGCTTATGAATTGGGACACATAATGGGACAGTGGAACACTGCTCATTCATTGGGACACATAATGGGACAGTGGTAAATTGGGACACATAATGGGACAGTGGGACACTGCTTATAAATTGGGACACATGATGGGACAGTGGGACACTGCTTATGAATTGGGACACATAATGGGACAGTGGGACACTGCTTATACATTAGGACACATTATAGGACACTGGGACACTGCTTGTAGATTGGGACACATAATGGGACAGTGGGACACTGCTTGTAAATTGGGACACATAATGGGACAGTGGGACACTGCTTATGAATTGGGACACATAATGAGACAGTGGGACACTGCTTATACATTGGGACACATAATGGGACAGTGGGACACTGCTTGTGAATTGGGACACATAATGAGACAGTGGGACACTGCTTACGAATACATTGAAACTTGAGCAACTTTGGGCGAAGTTTTCAATTTCAACTGTTTCTCATACAAGAGTTTTAGCTATGATGAAATAATATCATACATCAATCAAAACGTTATTGAAATTGTTGAAAGAGACGACCCAACAGAAAAAAAACTTTAAAATGTCAAATAGCATTACCTAACTTGTGACGCATCAAACTGAAGATAATAGAATTCTCTTTCTGACAAACAAATTTTTAATTTTTCAAGTCACCTCCCAACCCTTGCAAAAATTCTCTCATCCTTAATCAAAGGAAAGCTTTTCTCGATCCTATCAACTATCCTGATTCTTGGAAAAAATATTTTTAAACGAAAACAGGTCGGTTCTTATTTCGAGGGTGGCATGTTGTCACAGTTCTATTTTCAACCCTTTCGGCCCCATCCTAGCCTACTTTAATTCTTATAGCAATAAATTATCTACCTTGTGATACATCAAATTGAAAGTATGAAAACTTCCTATATGCAAAAATAATTTCAAATTGCCTAAATCACCCTCTAATCCTTTTCAAAAATTGTCTTAATTGGGAAGAGAATGCAATGAAGATAAAAATTTGGCAACACATGTCTCAGATGTTCCCCTCGAATTAAAAATCGCCCTGTTTTTGCTCAGAAATCTATTTCTCAAGAAATTGGGATACATGATGGGACAGTGGGACACTGCTTATAAATTGGGACACATATTGGGACAGTGGGACACTGCTTATACATTGAGACACAAAATGGGACAGTGGGACACTGCTCATAAATTGGGACACATGATGGGACAGTGGGACACTGCTCATAAATTTGGACACATAATGGGACAGTGGGACACTCCTTGTAAATTGGAACACATAATTGGACAGTGGGACACTGCTCATACATTTGGACACAAAATGGGACACAGTGTCAATGTGATGTCGCAGCATGCCTTATTGGGTGTCTCCTCTGAAGAGGTCCAAAGGATAACCTCTTCTGGGGTCCCATAAGGTAAAATTTTCTCATGGTGTAATCCATCCAGCAATAGTGTACGTTTTTTGTGAATTCTCAAGAAAGAGCCAACAGTCTAGCAAATTCTGTATCAAAAATTCCAAATTTCACAAAAAAAAATCAAGAACTCTTTGAAAAAACAAAATACGATCAAAAGTCAAAAACCGTTTCGAGATATTGATATCCGCTTTCTGAAACTGAAGAGGAAAAAAAACCTAAATGTTTCCTAAAAAAGTTCCACGAAAAGTTCCACGAAGTTCAAAAATTAACACTTTTGACACTCCTTCCTTTGGTATCCAGTGGATCATGGACAAAGTCAATGATGCCGTAAGTCGGCACAACGTCTTACAGCTGAAGAAAAGCTCTACCAGGCACCATAAACATTTTTACCCAACAAATATTTCAATGGTAAGAAGTGAATGGAACTACATTTCCGAAAAATATGATGAAATTTTGAAATTGTTGGATAGTTTAGGGGATGTTTCCAAATCTATTACTCAACGTCAAATTCTCGGTCAAATCTGAATGGAAGAAATGATGTTTGTTTTGTAATTGAAATAACGTATGGTCCGAAAGTTTTGGGAAATAGTTCTAAGCTAATGCCTTTTTTTTAATATCGAAACATCAGGCTGCAAAACAAAAATCGACGGTTTTCTCAACACTAATGCCGTTCCAATACCAGCAACTGAAAACCTACCATTCATAAATATTGACTTTGATGGAAGTGGACGTCGAAAAGTAGTTGAATTTCGGAAAGAACAAGAACTTCACGTCATTTATTTCTCTGTCGGGCTATATCCAAAAATTTCTCTGGTCAAAAGTGAATGGAATTTAATTTCTGAGAAATATGATGAGCTCCTGAAATTACTAGATATTTTGGAGAAATCTTTCAAATCTATCAATTAAAGTTGGTCTTTTGCACATATTTTCACAGCGTAAACTCTGTATATTAGGATAAATAACTATTTTGTAACTACAATACCTAACTGAATAGATGATGATTTTTAATAAAAATGTGAAAAGTTTATCCGTTTTTTATTATAATGCAACAAAAAAAAAACGTCCTTGCAATATCGCATTGGTGGACAAGTTAGTTGTAGGTACCTACTTGCAGAATCACGAATTTAATTCACCTTCATCTATCGAATTCAAATTTCCCGCTCATTTACAACAAACAGACAGATATATGAGGTGGTTCCATCTAGCGGCGGCTTGAGGATATCACAGAAACCCGCATTGACGAAACATTTGAGTCGTTGTTATTTGAATTAAATAACCAGTAGATATAACCTACCTACCTACCTACAAAAACATGCAGAAACAGAAAAACGTTATTCCTCAAACTTTGATAAGGTTTGAATTCTTTTTCATCAAACAAAAGTAGGCACAAAATAACTAGTCAGGTTTATTGAGAATTACGATTTTGGCCTGCGTGTAATGAGGCAGAAATAGTGCTGGTATAAATAGTTCGGTTGAATGAAGTTCCTCTACAGTAACCATTGTGAAGTTCCATCGTTAATAATAATTTTGTTTTTAAAATTTAAAATCGTGAAGTTTCGATTTACTATGAATTTCGAGGAACTAGGCCGCGCTGGTGCCTTGAAGGAGTTCATTAAACCACCAACTTTGGAAATAGGCACCCATTACAAAATCTACAAAATATCAAGAAACCCAACACGGTATGGAGACACCGTTGTAGCAGATTTGGATGACTTCTTAGTCAACCTACCAAAACGGTATCGCGAAATATTCCATAACGCTGCAATTGAGGACTTCAATTCACATCACGGAGGCAAAATGTACCTGGAAGTGAAGAAAATTATCACCATTTGCGGATCTCTGTGCGCAATAATCGATATCGCCAAAATTTGACTTCACAATTATGATGAAGAATGTATTATGATAAGTGTTTATTTAGTTTGTGATATAAATATACAGAAATATATTCTAATTTCTGGGTGTGATATAAACGTGTTTTTTTTTTTCAGATGTATAGAACTTAAATCTGTCATAACGCAAACCTTAGTAGGTATGTATTTAGATAAAGGCAAAATCTTCTCAAATAAAATATATTATCGATATCATTGAATTCTGACACTATTCAAAATTCTTGTCCACACATCCTAGCTATTTTTAGCAGTTTGGATCTTTGAATTTAGCGCCAAGATATTTGAATCAAACTGCCAGACGTATTAGGCGGTTCAAACTAGCGGAGGCTTGGAAGTAAGTATCACAGTTAGGAATCTGTAATACCGGTTGCCCCATCAAGCGAGAGTCAAATTCAAACTTCTCGCTCTCTGTTTTGAAATTCGAATTTTCCGCGCTTCTCTAAACTGTCATGCTGGCCATCATCTGACAGTCAGGAACTTGTAGTAGGCAACTCTATCTAGCATAGACTTGAGGATAGCACAGTTCCAAAACTGTCATGGCGATCATCATCAATCATTTGTCACCTACGTCATTTGTCTATTTCAAAATGCCCGCTCTTTTTCTGAATGTCATGGCGGCTCTCATTTGTCACCCGTCATATTTGAATTAGGCATATGTCAAATGTCACCTATATCTATGGCCTACCGAATTTGAATTTTCCGCTCATTCACAACAAACGGACAGATATATGAAGTGGTTCCATCTGGCTGAGGCTTGAGGATACCACAGTTAGAAACCCGCGTTGGCGAACAAGTTAGCTGTAGGTAGCTATCAGAATCACCAATTTGTTTGAAATTCAAATTTCCCGCTCTTTTACAACAAACTTCCGGGTGGTTCCATCTATCGGAGGCTTGCGGATATCACAGTTAGAAACCTTTAATACCAGTGGCTCCATCTAACGGAAGCTTGAGGAAATCACCGTTAGAAACCTGTAGTAGGTAGCTCTATCTAGCGGAGGCTTGAAGATAGCACAGTTCCGAAAACTGTCATGGCGTCCATCATCAACCATTTGTCAAAAACCTGTCACCTGTCTATTTCAAATTTCCCGCTCTTTTCTCAACTGTCATGGCGACCATCATCTGACAGGTGTCAAATGTCAATCTGACAGCTGTCACCTGTCACATACGTCAGCTGTCACGTACAACACCTACCAAATTCAAATGTTCCGCTCTTTTTTCAACTGTCATGGCGTCCATCATCTGACAGGTATCAAATGTCAATCTGACAGCTGTCACCTATCATATACGTCAGATTTCTAATTCAAATGTCCCGCTCTTTTCTCAACTGTCATGGCGTCCATCATCTGACAGGTATCAAATGTCAATCTGACAGCTGTCACCTATCACATACGTCAGATTTCAAATTCAAATTTCCCGCTCTTTCCTCAACCGTCATGGCGGCCATCATCTGACGGCTGTCAATTGTCAATTGAGACAGCTGTCTAATTCAATTTTCCCGCTCTACCTCCACTGTCATGGCGGCCATCACCTGTCAAGTTAGACAGCTGTCAAATGTCACCTGTCAAATCTGACAGCCGTCAAACGTCACCTGTCAAATGTGACAGCTGTCGAACGTCACCTGTCAAATGTGACAGCTGTCAAAAGTCACCTGTCAAATGTGACAGCTGTCAAACGTCACCTGTCAAATGTGACAGCTGTCAAAAGTCACCTGTCAAATGTGACAGCTGTCAAAATCTGACAGATGACAGCTGTCAAATGTCACCTGTCAAAATATGACAGGTGGGCGTGGCCTCAGAGTGAGGGGGCGGGGCTTAAAGGAGAAGGAGAGGGGCTGGTCCAAGGTATCCCACTACCTACTTATAGAAGAAAAGACGCAATTGTTATCCAAAAAAATCAGGTTTCAACCCACGTGACTTCAGGCTTAAGCCCACGTTACTCCAGGCTCCAACCCACGTGACTTCAGGCTTCAACCAATGTGACTTTTAAATCGATCGGTTACCACTCTTTATGTTGGCAGCTACTTGTTCCAAATGCAACATCTGACAAACGAACACAATCATAGAAGAAAAGACGCAATTGTTATCCAAAAAAATCAGGTTTCAACCCACGTGACTTCAGGCTTGAACCCACGTGACCTCAGTCTTCAACCCACGTGACTTCAGGCTTCAACCCACGTGGCTTTGAAAACGATCGGTCACCACATTTGAAGTTGGCAGCTTCTCTTTCCAAACGCAACATCTGACGAACGAACACAAATATAGAAAAAAAGACACAATTGTTATCCAAAAAGTTCAGGTTTGAACCCACGTGACTCCAGGCTCCAACTCACGTGACTTCAGGCTTCAACCCACGTGACTTTCGAAACGATCGGTTACCACTCTTGATGTTGGCAGCTACTTGTTCCAAATGCAACATCTGACGAACGAACACAAATATAGAAAAAAAGACACAATTGTTATCCAAAAAGTTCAGGTTTGAATCCACGTGACTCCAGGCCCCAACCCACGTGACTTCAGGCTTCAACCCGCGTGACTTTCAAAACGATCGGTTACCACTCTTGATGTTGGCAGCTACTTGTTCCAAATGCAACATCTGACAAACGAACACAATCATAGAAGAAAAGACGCAATTGTTATCCAAAAAAATCAGGTTTGAACCCACGTGACTTCAGGCTTGAACCCACGTGACCTCAGTCTTCAACCCACGTGACTTCAGGCTTCAACCCACGTGGCTTTGAAAACGATCGGTCACCACATTTGAAGTTGGCAGCTTCTCTTTCCAAACGCAACATCTGACGAACGAACACAAATATAGAAAAAAAGACACAATTGTTATCCAAAAAGTTCAGGTTTGAACCCACGTGACTCCAGGCTCCAACTCACGTGACTTCAGGCTTCAACCCACGTGACTTTCGAAACGATCGGTTACCACTCTTGATGTTGGCAGCTACTTGTTCCAAATGCAACATCTGACGAACGAACACAAATATAGAAAAAAAGACACAATTGTTATCCAAAAAGTTCAGGTTTGAATCCACGTGACTCCAGGCTCCAACCCACGTGACTTCAGGCTTCAACCCACGTGACTTTTAAAACGATCGGTTACCACTCTTGATGTTGGCAGCTACTTGTTCCAAATGCAACATCTGACGAACGAACACAAATATAGAAGCAAAGACGCAATTGTTATCCAAAAAAATCAGGTTTCAACCCACGTGACTTCAGGCTTGAACCCACGTGACTTCAGTCTTCAACCCACGTGACTTCAGGCTTTAACCCACGTGACTTTGAAAACGATCGGTCACCACATTTGAAGTTGGCAGCTTCTCTTTCCAAACGCAACATCTGACGAACGAACACAAATATAGAAAAAAAGACACAATTGTTATCCAAGAAGTTCAGGTTTGAACCCACGTGATTCCAGGCCCCAACCCACGTGACTTCAGGCTTCAACCCGCGTGACTTTCAAAACGATCGGTTACCACTCTTGATGTTGGCAGCTACTTGTTCCAAATGCAACATCTGACGAACGAACACAAATATAGAAAAAAAGACACAATTGTCATCCAAAAAGTTCAGGTTTGAACCCACGTGACTCCAGGCTCCAACCCACGTGACTTCAGGCTTCAACCCACGTGACTTTCGAAACGATCGGTTACCACTCTTGATGTTGGCAGCTACTAGTTCCAAATGCAACATCTGACAAACGAACACAAATATAGAAAAAAAGACACAATAGTTATCCAAAAAGTTCAGGTTTGAACCCACGTGACTCCAGGCTCTAACCCACGTGACTTCAGGCTTCAACCCACGTGACTCTCGAAACGATCGGTTACCACTCTTGATGTTGGCAGCTACTTGTTCCAAATGCAACATCTGACAAACGAACACAAATTTAGGAGAAAAGACGCAATTGTTATCCAAAAAAATCAGGTTTCAACCCACGTGACTTCAGGCTTGAACCCACGTGACTTCAGTCTTCAACCCACGTGACATCAGGCTTCAACCCACGTGACTTTGAAAACGATCGGTCACCACATTTGAAGTTGGCAGCTTCTCTTTCCAAACGCAACATCTGACAAACGAACACAAATATAGAAAAAAAGACACAATAGTTATCCAAAAAGTTCAGGTTTGAACCCACGTGACTCCAGGCTCTAACCCACGTGACTTCAGGCTTCAACCCACGTGACTTTCGAAACGATCGGTCACCACATTTGAAGTTGGCAGCTTCTCTTTCCAAACGCAACATCTGACAAACGAACACAAATATAGAAAAAAAGACACAATAGTTATCCAAAAAGTTCAGGTTTGAACCCACGTGACTCCAGGCTCTAACCCACGTGACTTCAGGCTTCAACCCACGTGACTTTCGAAACGATCGGTTACCACTCTTGATGTTGGCAGCTACTTGTTCCGAATGCAACATCTGACAAACGAACACAAATATAGAAAAGAAGACGCAATTGTTATCCAAAAAAATCAGGTTTCAACCCACGTGACTTCAGGCTTGAATCCACGTGACTCCAGGCTCCAACCCACGTGACTTCAGGCTTCAACCCACGTGACTTTCAAAACGATCGGTTACCACTCTTGATGTTGGCAGCTACTTGTTCCAAATGCAACATCTGACAAACGAACACAAATATAGAAGACAAGACGCAATTGTTATCCAAAAAAATCAGGTTTCAACCCACGTGACTTCAGGCTTGAACCCACGTGACTCCAGGCTCCAACCCACGTGACTTCAGGCTTCAACCCACGTGACTTTCAAAACGATCGGTTACCACTCTTGATGTTGGCAGCTACTTGTTCCAAATGCAACATCTGACGAACGAACACAAATATAGAAAAAAAGACACAATTGTTATCAAAAAAATTCAGGTTTGAACCCACGTGACTCCAGGCTCCAACCCACGTGACTTCAGGCTTCAACCCACGTGACTTTCGAAATGATCGGTTACCACTCTTGATGTTGGCAGCTACTTGTTCCAAATGCAACATCTGACAAACGAACACAAATATAGAAGAAAAGACGCAATTGTTATCCACAAAAGTCAGGTTTCAACCCACGTGACTCCAGGTTTCAACTCACGTGACTTCAGGCTTCAACCCACGTGACTTTGAAAACGATCGGTCACCACTTTTGAAGTAGGCAGCTACTCTTTCCAAACGCAACATCTGACGAACGAACACAAATATAGAAAAAAAGACACAATTGTTATCCAAAAAGTTCAGGTTTGAACCCACGTGACTTCAGGCTCCATCCCACGTGACTTCAGGCTTCAACCCACGTGACTTTTATAACGATCGGTCACCAGATTTGAAGTTGGCAGCTACTTGTTCCAAATGCAACATCTGACGAACGAACACAAATATAGAAGAAAAGACGCAATTGTTATCCAAAAAAATCAGGTTTTAACCCACGTGACTTCAGGCTTGAACCCACGTGACTTCAGTCTTCAACCCACGTGACTTCAGGCTTCAACCCACGTGACTTTGAAAACGATCGGTCACCACATTTGAAGTTGGCAGCTTCTCTTTCCAAACGCAACATCTGACGAACGAACACAAATATAGAAAAAAAGACACAATTGTTATCCAAAAAGTTCAGGTTTGAACCCACGTGACTCCAGGCTCCAACCCACGTGACTTCAGGCTTCAACCCACGTGACTTTCAAAACGATCGGTTACCACTCTTGATGTTGGCAGCTACTTGTTCCAAATGCAACATCTGACAAACGAACACAAATATAGAAGTAAAGACGCAATTGTTATCCAAAAAAATCAGGTTCCAACCCACGCGACTTCAGGCTTGAACCCACGTGACTTCAGTCTTCAACCCACGTGACTTCAGGCTTTAACCCACGTGACTTTGAAAACGATCGGTCACCACATTTGAAGTTGGCAACTTCTCTTTCCAAACGCAACATCTGACGAACGAACACAAATATAGAAAAAAAGACACAATTGTTATCCAAAAAGTTCAGGTTTGAACCCACGTGACTCCGGGCTCCAACCCACGTGACTTCAGCCTTCAACCCACGTGACTTTCAAAACGATCGGTTACCACTCTTGATGTTGGCAGCTACTTGTTCCAAACGCAACATCTGACGAACGAACACAAAAATAGAAGAAAAGACGCAATTGTTATCCAAAAAAATCAGGTTTCAACCCACGTGACTTCAGGCTTGAACCCACGTGACTTCAGTCTTCAACCCACGTGACTTCAGGCTTCAACCCACGTGACTTTGAAAACGATCGGTCACCACATTTGAAGTTGGCAGCTTCTCTTTCCAAACGCAACATCTGACGAACGAACACAAATATAGAAAAAAAGACACGATTGTTATCCAAAAAGTTCAGGTTTGAACCCACGTGCCTCCAGGCTCCAACCCACGTGACTCCGGGCTTCAACCCATGTGACTTTTAAATCGATCGGTCACCACTTTTGATGTTGGCAGATACTTGTTCCAAACGCAACATCTGACGAACGAACACAAATATAGAAAAAAAGACACAATTGTTATCCAAAAAGTTCAGGTTTGAACCCACGTGACTCCAGGCTTCAACCCACGTGACTTCAGGCTTCAACCCACGTGACTTTCAAAACGATCGGATACCACTCTTGATGTTGGCAGCTACTTGTTCCAAATGCAACATCTGACGAACGAACACAAATATAGAAAAAAAGACACAATTGTTATCCAAAAAGTTCAGGTTTGAACCCACGTGACTTCAGGCTCCAACCCACGTGACTTCAGGCTTCAACCCACGTGACTTTGAAAACGATCGGTCACCACATTTGAAGTTGGCAGCTTCTCTTTCCAAACGCAACATCTGACGAACGAACACAAATATAGAAAAAAAGACACAATTGTTATCCAAAAAGTTCAGGTTTGAACCCACGTGCCTCCAGGCTCCAACCCACGTTACTCCGGGCTTCAACCCATGTGACTTTTAAATCAATCGGTCACCACTTTCGATGTTGGCAGATACTTGTTCCAAACGCAACATCTGACGAACGAACACAAATATAGAAAAAAAGACACAATTGTTATCCAAAAAGTTCAGGTTTGAACCCACGTGACTCCAGGCTTCAACCCACGTGACTTCAGGCTTCAACCCACGTGACTTCAGGCTTCAACCCACGTGACTTTCAAAACGATCGGTTACCACTCTTGATGTTGACAGCTACTTGTTCCAAATGCAACATCTGACAAACGAACACAAATATAGAAGAAAAGACGCAATTGTTATCCAAAAAAATCAGGTTCCAACCCACGTGACTTCAGGCTTGAACCCACGTGACTTCAGTCTTCAACCCACGTGACTTCAGGCTTCAACCCACGTGACTTTCAAAACGATCGGTTACCACTCTTGATGTTGGCAGCTACTTGTTCCAAATGCAACATCTGACAAACAAACACGAATATAGAAGAAAAGACGCAATTGTTATCCAAAAAAATCAGGTTTCAACCCACGTGACTTCAGGCTTCAACCCACGTGACTTTCAAAACGATCGGTTACCACTCTTGATGTTGGCAGCTACTTGTTCCAAATGCAACATCTGACGAACGAACACAAATATAGAAAAAAAGACACAATTGTTATCCAAAAAGTTCAGGTTTGAACCCACGTGACTCCAGGCTCCAACCCACGTGACTTCAGGCTTCAACCCACGTGACTTTCAAAACGATCGGTTACCACTCTTATGTTGGCAGCTACTTGTTCCAAATGCAACATCTGACAAACGAACACAAATATAGAAGAAAAGACGCAATTGTTATCCAAAAAAATCAGGTTCCAACCCACGTGACTTTAGGCTTGAACCCACGTGACTTCAGTCTTCAACCCACGTGACTTTAGGCTTCAACCCACGTGACTTTCAAAACGATCGGTTACCACTCTTGATGTTGGCAGCTACTTGTTCCAAATGCAACATCTGACAAACAAACACAAATATAGAAGAAAAGACGCAATTGTTATCCAAAAAAATCAGGTTTCAACCCACGTGACTTCAGGCTTCAACCCACGTGACTTTCAAAACGATCGGTCACCACTCTTGATGTTGGCAGCTACTTGTTCCGAATGCAACATCTGACGAACGAACACAAATATAGAAAAAAAGACACAATTGTTATCCAAAAAGTTCAGGTTTGAACCCACGTGACTCCAGACTCCAACCCACGTGACTTCAGGCTTCAACCCACGTGACTTTCAGAACGATCGGTTACCACTCTTGATGTTGGCAGCTACTTGTTCCAAATGCAACATCTGACAAACGAACACAAATATAGAAGAAAAGACGCAATTGTTATCCAAAAAAATCAGGTTTCAACCCACGTGACTTCAGGCTTGAACCCACGTGACTTCAGTCTTCAACCCACGTGACTTCAGGCTTCAACCCACGTGACTTTCAAAACGATCGGTTACCACTCTTGATGTTGGCAGCTACTTGTTCCAAATGCAACATCTGACGAACGAACACAAATATAGAAAAAAAGACACAATTGTCATCCAAAAAGTTCAGGTTTGAACCCACGTGACTCCAGGCTCCAACCCACGTGACTTCAGGCTTCAACCCACGTGACTTTCGAAACGATCGGTTACCACTCTTGATGTTGGCAGCTACTTGTTCCAAATGCAACATCTGACAAACGAACACAAATATAGAAGAGAAGACGCAATTGTTATCCGAAAAAATCAGGTTTCAACCCACGTGACTTCAGGCTTGAACCCACGTGACTCCAGGCTCCAACCCACGTGACTTCAGGCTTCAACCCACGTGACTTACAAAACGATCGGTTACCACTCTTGATGTTGGCAGCTACTTGTTCCAAATGCAACATCTGACGAACGAACACAAATATAGAAAAAAAGACACAATTGTTATCCAAAAAGTTCAGGTTTGAAACCACGTGACTCCAGGCTCCAACCCACGTTACTTCAGGCTTCAACCCACGTGACTTTCAAAACGATCGGTTACCGTTCTTGATGTTGGCAGCTACTTGTTCCAAATGCAACATCTGACAAACGAACACAAATATAGAAGAAAAGACGCAATTGTTATCCAAAAAAATCAGGTTTCAACCCACGTGACTTCAGGCTTGAACCCACGTGACTTCAGTCTTCAACCCACGTGACTTCAGGCTTCAACCCACGTGACTTTGAAAACGATCGGTCACCACATTTGAAGTTGGCAGCTTCTCTTTCCAAACGCAACATCTGACGAACGAACACAAATATAGAAAAAAAGACACGATTGTTATCCAAAAAGTTCAGGTTTGAACCCACGTGACTCCAGGCTCCAACCCACGTGACTCCGGGCTTCAACCCATGTGACTTTTAAATCGATCGGTCACCACTTTTGATGTTGGCAGATACTTGTTCCAAACGCAACATCTGACGAACGAACACAAATATAGAAAAAAAGACACAATTGTTATCCAAAAAGTTCAGGTTTGAACCCACGTGACTCCAGGCTTCAACCCACGTGACTTCAGGCTTCAACCCACGTGACTTTCAAAACGATCGGATACCACTCTTGATGTTGGCAGCTACTTGTTCCAAATGCAACATCTGACGAACGAACACAAATATAGAAAAAAAGACACAATTGTTATCCAAAAAGTTCAGGTTTGAACCCACGTGACTTCAGGCTCCAACCCACGTGACTTCAGGCTTCAACCCACGTGACTTTGAAAACGATCGGTCACCACATTTGAAGTTGGCAGCTTCTCTTTCCAAACGCAACATCTGACGAACGAACACAAATATAGAAAAAAAGACACAATTGTTATCCAAAAAGTTCAGGTTTGAACCCACGTGCCTCCAGGCTCCAACCCACGTTACTCCGGGCTTCAACCCATGTGACTTTTAAATCAATCGGTCACCACTTTCGATGTTGGCAGATACTTGTTCCAAACGCAACATCTGACGAACGAACACAAATATAGAAAAAAAGACACAATTGTTATCCAAAAAGTTCAGGTCTGAACCCACGTGACTCCAGGCTCCAACCCACGTGACTCCGGGCTTCAACCCATGTGACTTTTGAATCAATCGGTCACCACTTTCGATGTTGGCAGATACTTGTTCCAAACGCAACATCTGACGAACGAACACAAATATAGAAAAAAAGACACAATTGTTATCCAAAAAGTTCAGGTTTGAACCAACGTGACTCCAGGCTCCAACCCACGTGCCTTCAGGCTTCAACCCACGTGACTTTCAAAACGATCGGTTACCACTCTTGATGTTGGCAGCTACTTGTTCCAAATGCAACATCTGACAAACTAACACAAATATAGAAGAAAAGACGCAATTGTTATCCAAAAAAATCAGGTTTCAACCCACGTGACTTCAGGCTTGAACCCACGTGACTTTAGTCTTCAACCCACGTGACTCCAGGCTTCAACCCACGTGACTTTGAAAACGATCGGTCACCACATTTGAAGTTGGCAGCTTCTCTTTCCAAACGCAACATCTGACGAACGAACACAAATATAGAAAAAAAGACACAATTGTTATCCAAAAAGTTCAGGTTTGAACCCACGTGACTCCAGGCTCCAACCCACGTGACTCCGGGCTTCAACCCATGTGACTTTTAAATCGATCGGTCACCAATTTTGATGTTGGCAGATACTTGTTCCAAACGCAACATCTGACGAACGAACACAAATATAGAAAAAAAGACACAATTGTTATCCAAAAAGTTCAGGTTTGAACCCACGTGACTCCAGGCTCCAACCCACGTGACTCTGGGCTTCAACTTATGTGACTTTTAAATCGATCGGTCACCAATTTTGATGTTGGCAGATACTTGTTCCAAACGCAACATCTGACGAACGAACACAAATATAGAAAAAAAGACACAATTGCTATCCAAAAAGTTCAGGTTTGAACCCACGTGACTCCAGGCTCCAACCCACGTGACTTCAGGCTCCACCCCACGTGACTTTCAAAACGATCGGTTACCACTCTTGATGTTGGCAGCTACTTGTTCCAAATGCAACATCTGACAAACGAACACAAATATAGAAGAAAAGACGCAATTGTTATCCAAAAAAATCAGGTTTAAACCCACGTGACTTCAGGCTTGAACCCACGTGACTTCAGTCTTCAACCCACGTGACTTCAGGCTTCAACCCACGTGACTTTCGAAACGATCGGTTACCACTCTTGATGTTGGCAGCTACTTGTTCCAAATGCAACATCTGACGAACGAACACAAATATAGAAAAAAAGACACAATTGTTATCCAAAAAGTTCAGGTTTGAACCCACGTGACTCCAGGCTCCAACCCACGTGACTTCAGGCTTCAACCCACGTGACTTTCAAAACGATCGGTTACCACTCTTGATGTTGGCAGCTACTTGTTCCAAACGCAACATCTGACGAACGAACACAAAAAAAAAAAAAAAAAACAAAAGACACAATTGTCATCCAAAAAGTTCAGGTTTGAATCCACGTGACTCCAGGCTCCAACTCACGTGACTTCAGGCTTCAACCCACGTGACTTTTAAATTGATCGGTTACCACTTTTGATGTTGGCAGCTACTTGATCCAAATGCAACATCTGACGAACGAACACAAATATAGAAAAAAAGATACAATTGTTATCCTTAAAGTTCAGGTTCGAACCCACGTGACTCCAGGCTCCAACCCACGTGACTTCAGGCTTCAACTCACGTGACTTTTAAAAAGATCGGTTACCACTTTTGATGTTGGCAGCTATTTGTTCCAAACGCAACATCTGACGAACGAACACAAATATAGAAAAAAGACACAATTGTTGACCAAAAAGTTCAGGTTTGAACTCACGTGACTCCAGGCTCCAACCCACGTGACTTCAGGCTTCAACCCACGTGACTTTTAAAACGATCGGTCACCACTTTTGATGTTGGCAGCTACTTGTTCCAAATGCAACATCTGACGAACGAACACAAATATAGAGGAAAAGACACAATTGTTATCCAAAAAGTTCAGGTTTGAACCCACGTGACTCCAGGCTCCAACCCACGTGACTTGAGGCTTCAACCCACGTGACTTTTAAAACGATCGGTCACCACTTTCGAGGTTGGCAGATACTTGTTCCAAACGCAACATCTGACGAACGAACACAAATGTAGAAAAAAAGACACAATTGTTATCCAAAAAGTTCAGGTTCAAACCCACGTGACTCCAGGCTCCAACCCACGTGACTTCAGGCTTCAACTCACGTGACTTTTAAAAAGCTCGGTTACCACTTTTGATGTTGGCAGCTACTTGTTCCAATCGCAACATCTGACGAACGAACACAAATATAGAAAAAAAGACGCAATTGTTATCCAAAAAAATCAGGTTTCAACCCACGTGACTTCAGGCTTTAACCCACGTGACTTTCAAAACGATCGGATACCACTCTTGATGTTGGCAGCTACTTGTTCCAAATGCAACATCTGACGAACGAACACAAATATAGGAAAAAAGACACAATTGTTATCCAAAAAGTTCAGGTTTGAACCCACGTGACTCCAGGCTCCAACCCACGTGACTTCAGGCTTCAACCCACGTGACTTTCAAAACGATCGGATACCACTCTTGATGTTGGCAGCTACTTGTTCCAAATGCAACATCTGACGAACGAACACAAATATAGAAAAAAAGACACAATTGTTATCCAAAAAGTTCAGGTTTGAACCCACGTGACTTCAGGCTCCAACCCACGTGACTTAAAGCATCAACCCACGTGACTTTGAAAACGATCGGTCACCACATTTGAAGTTGGCAGCTACTTGTTCCAAATGCAACATCTGACGAACGAACACAAATATAGAAGAAAAGACGCAATTGTTATTCAAAAAAATCAGGTTTCAACCCACGTGACTTCAGGCTTGAACCCACGTGACTTCAGTCTTCAACCCACGTGACTTCAGGCTTTAACCCACGTGACTTTGAAAAACGATCGGTCACCACATTTGAAGTTGGCAGCTTCTCTTTCCAAACGCAACATCTGACGAACGAACACCAATATAGAAAAAAAGACACAATTGTTATCCAAAAAGTTCAGGTTTGAACCCACGTGACTCCAGGCTCCAACCCACGTGACTTCAGGCTTCAACCCACGTGACTTTCAAAACGATCGGTTACCACTCTTGATGTTGGCAGCTACTTGTTCCAAACGCAACATCTGACGAACGAACACAAATATAGAAGAAAAGACGCAATTGTTATCGAAAAAAATCAGGTTTCAACCCACGTGACTTCAGGCTTCAAACCACGTGACTTTCAAAACGATCGGTTACCACTCTTGATGTTGGCAGCTACTTGTTCCGAATGCAACATCTGACGAACGAACACAAATATAGGAAAAAAGACACAATTGTTATCCAAAAAGTTCAGGTTTGAACCCACGTGACTCCAGGCTCCAACCCACGTGACTTCAGGCTTCAACCCACGTGACTTTCAAAACGATCGGTTACCACTCTTGATGTTGGCAGCTACTTGTTCCGAATGCAACATCTGACAAACGAACACAAATATAGAAGAAAAGACGCAATTGTTATCCAAAAAAAATCAGGTTTCAACCGACGTGACTTCAGGCTTGAACCCACGTGACTTCAGTCTTCAACCCACGTGACTTCAGGCTTCAACCCACGTGACTTTGAAAACGATCGGTCACCACATTTGAAGTTGGCAGCTTCTCTTTCCAAACGCAACATCTGACGAACGAACACAAATATAGAAAAAAAGACACAATTGTTATCCAAAAAGTTCAGGTTTGTACCCACGTGACTCCAGGCCCCAACCCACGTGACTTCAGGCTTCAACCCACGTGACTTTCAAAACGATCGGTTACCACTCTTGATGTTGGCAGCTACTTGTTCCGAATGCAACATCTGACAAACGAACACAAATATAGAAGAAAAGACGCAATTGTTATCCAAAAAAATCAGGTTTTAACCCACGTGACTTCAGGCTTGAACCCACGTGACTTCAGTCTTCAACCCACGTGACTTCAGGCTTCAACCCACGTGACTTTGAAAACGATCGGTCACCACATTTGAAGTTGGCAGCTTCTCTTTCCAAACGCAACATCTGACGAACGAACACAAATATAGAAAAAAAGACACAATTGTTATCCAAAAAGTTCAGGTTTGAACCCACGTGACTCCAGGCTCCAACCCACGTGACTCCGGGCTTCAACCCATGTGACTTTTGAATCGATCCATCACCACTTTTGATGTTGGCAGATACTTGTTCCAAACGCAACAACTGACGAACGAACACAAATATGGAAAAAAAGACACAATTGTTATCCAAAAAGTTCAGGTTTGAACCCACGTGACTCCAGGCCCCAACATACGTGACTTCAGGCTTCAACACACGTGACTTTCAAAACGATCGGTTACCACTCTTGATGTTGGCAGCTACTTGTTCCAAATGCAACATCTGACAAACGAACACAAATATAGAAGAAAAGACGCAATTGTTATCCAAAAAAATCAGGTTTCAACCCACGTGACTTCAGGCTTGAACCCACGTGACTTCAGTCTTCAACCCACGTGACTTCAGGCTTCAACCCACGTGACTTTGAAAACAATCGGTCACCACATTTGAAGTTGGCAGCTTCTCTTTCCAAACGCAACATCTGACGAACGAACACAAATATAGAAAAAAAGACACAATTGTTATCCAAAAAGTTCAGGTTTGAACCCACGTGACTCCAGGCTCCAACCCACGTGCTCCGGGCTTCAACCCATGTGACTTTTGAATCGATCGGTCACCACTTTTGATGTTGGCAGATACTTGTTCCAAACGCAACAACTGACGAACGAACACAAATATAGAAAAAAAGACACAATTGTTATCCAAAAAGTTCAGGTTTGTACCCACGTGACTCCAGGCCCCAACCCACGTGACTTCAGGCTTCAACCCACGTGACTTTTAAAACGATCGGTTACCACTCTTGATGTTGGCAGCTACTTGTTCCGAATGCAACATCTGACAAACGAACACAAATATAGAAGAAAAGACGCAATTGTTATCCAAAAAAATCAGGTTTCAACCCACGTGACTTCAGTCTTCAACCCACGTGACTTCAGGCTTCAACCCACGTGACTTTGAAAACGATCGGTCACCACATTTGAAGTTGGCAGCTTCTCTTTTCAAACGCAACATCTGACGAACGAACACAAATATAGAAAAAAAGACACAATTGTAAACCAAAAAGTTCAGGTTTGAACCCACGTGACTCCAGGCTCCAACCCACGTGACTCCGGGCTTCAACCCATGTGACTTTTGAATCGATCCATCACCACTTTTGATGTTGGCAGATACTTGTTCCAAACGCAACAACTGACGAACGAACACAAATATGGAAAAAAAGACACAATTGTTATCCAAAAAGTTCAGGTTTGAACCCACGTGACTCCAGGCCCCAACATACGTGACTTCAGGCTTCAACCCACGTGACTTTCAAAACGATCGGTTACCACTCTTGATGTTGGCAGCTACTTGTTCCAAATGCAACATCTGACAAACGAACACAAATATAGAAGAAAAGACGCAATTGTTATCCAAAAAAATCAGGTTTCAACCCACGTGACTTCAGGCTTGAACCCACGTGACTTCAGTCTTCAACCCACGTGACTTCAGGCTTCAACCCACGTGACTTTGAAAACGATCGGTTACCACTCTTGATGTTGGCAGCTACTTGTTCCGAATGCAACATCTGACGAACGAACACAAATATAGGAAAAAAGACACAATTGTTATCCAAAAAGTTCAGGTTTGAACCCACGTGACTCCAGGCTCCAACCCACGTGACTTCAGGCTTCAACCCACGTGACTTTCAAAACGATCGGTTACCACTCTTGATGTTGGCAGCTACTTGTTCCAAATGCAACATCTGACAAACGAACACAAATATAGAAGAAAAGACGCAATTGTTATCCAAAAAAAATCAGGTTTCAACCGACGTGACTTCAGGCTTGAACCCACGTGACTTCAGTCTTCAACCCACGTGACTTCAGGCTTCAACCCACGTGACTTTGAAAACGATCGGTCACCACATTTGAAGTTGGCAGCTTCTCTTTCCAAACGCAACATCTGACGAACGAACACAAATATAGAAAAAAAGACACAATTGTTATCCAAAAAGTTCAGGTTTGAACCCACGTGACTCCAGGCTCCAACCCACGTGCTTCCGGGCTTCAACCCATGTGACTTTTGAATCGATCGGTCACCACTTTTGATGTTGGCAGATACTTGTTCCAAACGCAACATCTGACGAACGAACACAAATATAGAAAAAAAGACACAATTGTTATCCAAAAAGTTCAGGTTTGAACCCACGTGACAACAGGCTCCAACCCACGTGACTTCAGGCTTCAACCCACGTGACTTTCAAAACGATCGGTTACCACTCTTGATGTTGGCAGCTACTTGTTCCAAATGCAACATCTGACAAACGAACACAAATATAGAAGAAAAGACGCAATTGTTATCCAAAAAAATCAGGTTTCAACCCACGTGACTCCAGGCTTAAACCCACGTGACTTCAGTCTTCAACCCACGTGACTTCAGGCTTCAACCCACGTGACCTTGAAAACGATCGGTCACCACATTTCAAGTTGGCAGCTTCTCTTTCCAAACGCAACATCTGACGAACGAACACAAATATAGAAAAAAAGACACAATTGTTATCCAAAAAGTTCAGGTTTGAACCCACGTGACTCCAGGCTCCAACCCACGTGACTTCAGGCTCCACCCCACGTGACTTTCAAAACGATCGGTTACCACTCTTGATGTTGGCAGCTACTTGTTCCAAATGCAACATCTGACAAACGAACACAAATATAGAAGAAAAGACGCAATTGTTATCCAAAAAAATCAGGTTTCAACCCACGTGACTTCAGGCTTGAACCCACGTGACTTCAGTCTTCAACCCACGTGACTTCAGGCTTCAACCCACGTGACTTTCAAAACGATCGGTTACCACTTTTGATGTTGGCAGCTACTTGTTCCAAACGCAACATCTGACGAACGAACACAAATATAGAAAAAAGACACAATTGTTGACCAAAAAGTTCAGGTTTGAACTCACGTGACTCCAGGCTCCAACCCACGTGACTTCAGGCTTCAACCCACGTGACTTTTAAAACGATCGGTCACCACTTTTGATGTTGGCAGCTACTTGTTCCAAATGCAACATCTGACGAACGAACACAAATATAGAAAAAAAGACACAATTGGTATCCAAAAAGTTCAGGTTTGAACCCACGTGACTCCAGGCTCCAACCCACATGACTTCAGGCTTTAACCCACGTTACTTTGAAAACGATCGGTTTTCACTTTTGATGTTGGCAGCTACTTGTTCCAAATGCAACATCTGACGAACGAACACAAATATAGAAGAAAAGACGCAATTGTTATCCAAAAAAATCAGGTTTCAACCCACGTGACTTCAGGCTTGAACCCACGTGACTCCAGGCTCCAACCCACGTGACTTGAGGCTCCAACCCACGTGACTTTTAAAACGATCGGTCACCACTTTTGATGTTGGCAGATACTTGTTCCAAACGCAACATCTGACGAACGAACACAAATGTAGAAAAAAAGACACAATTGTTATCCAAAAAGTTCAGGTTCAAACCCACGTGACTCCAGGCTCCAACCCACGTGACTTCAGGCTTCAACCCACGTGACTTTTAAAAAGATCGGTTACCACTTTTGATGTTGGCGGCTACTTGTTCCAATCGCAACATCTGACGAACGAACACAAATATAGAAAAAAAGACGCAATTGTTATCCAAAAAAATCAGGTTTCAACCCACGTGACTTCAGGCTTTAACCCACGTGACTTTCAAAACGATCGGATTACACTCTTGATGTTGGCAGCTACTTGTTCCAAATGCAACATCTGACGAACGAACACAAATATAGAAAAAAAGACACAATTGTTATCCAAAAAGTTCAGGTTTGAACCCACGTGACTTCAGGCTCCAACCCACGTGACTTAAAGCTTCAACCCACGTGACTTTGAAAACGATCGGTCACCACATTTGAAGTTGGCAGTTACTTGTTCCAAATGCAACATCTGACGAACGAACACAAATATAGAAGAAAAGACGCAATTGTTATTCAAAAAAATCAGGTTTCAACCCACGTGACTTCAGGCTTGAACCCACGTGACTTCAGTCTTCAACCCACGTGACTTCAGGCTTCAACCCACGTGACTTTGAAAACGATCGGTCACCACATTTGAAGTTGGCAACTTCTCTTTCCAAACGCAACATCTGACGAACGAACACAAATATAGAAAAAAAGACACAATTGTTATCCAAAAAGTTCAGGTTTGAACCCACGTGACTCCAGGCTCCAACCCACGTGACTTCAGGCTTCAACCCACGTGACTTTCAAAACGATCGGTTACCACTCTTGATGTTGGCAGCTACTTGTTCCAAACGCAACATCTGACGAACGAACACAAATATAGAAGAAAAGACGCAATTGTTATCAAAAAAAATCAGGTTTCAACCCACGTGACTTCAGGCTTGAACCCACGTGACTCCAGGCTTAAACCCACGTGACTTGAGGCTCCAACCCACGTGACTTTTAAAACGATCGGTCACCACTTTTGATGTTGGCAGATACTTGTTCCAAACGCAACATCTGACGAACGAACACAAATGTAGAAAAAAAGACACAATTGTTATCCAAAAAGTTCAGGTTCAAACCCACGTGACTCCAGGCTCCAACCCACGTGACTTCAGGCTTCAACCCACGTGACTTTTAAAAAGATCGGTTACCACTTTTGATGTTGGCGGCTACTTGTTCCAATCGCAACATCTGACGAACGAACACAAATATAGAAGAAAAGACGCAATTGTTATCCAAAAAAATCAGGTTTCAACCCACGTGACTTCAGGCTTTAACCCACGTGACTTTCAAAACGATCGGATACCACTCTTGATGTTGGCAGCTACTTGTTCCAAATGCAACATCTGACGAACGAGCACAAATATAGGAAAAAAGACACGATTGTTATCCAAAAAGTTCAGGTTTGAACCCACGTGACTTCAGGCTCCAACCCACGTGACTTCAGGCTTCAACCCACGTGACTTTCAAAACGATCGGATACCACTCTTGATGTTGGCAGCTACTTGTTCCAAATGCAACATCTGACGAACGAACACAAATATAGAAAAAAAGACACAATTGTTATCCAAAAAGTTCAGGTTTGAACCCACGTGACTTCAGGCTCCAACCCACGTGACTTAAAGCTTCAACCCACGTGACTTTGAAAACGATCGGTCACCACATTTGAAGTTGGCAGTTACTTGTTCCAAATGCAACATCTGACGAACGAACACAAATATAGAAGAAAAGACGCAATTGTTATTCAAAAAAATCAGGTTTCAACCCACGTGACTTCAGGCTTGAACCCACGTGACTTCAGTCTTCAACCCACGTGACTTCAGGCTTCAACCCACGTGACTTTGAAAACGATCGGTCACCACATTTGAAGTTGGCAACTTCTCTTTCCAAACGCAACATCTGACGAACGAACACAAATATAGAAAAAAAGACACAATTGTTATCCAAAAAGTTCAGGTTTGAACCCACGTGACTCCAGGCTCCAACCCACGTGACTTCAGGCTTCAACCCACGTGACTTTCAAAACGATCGGTTACCACTCTTGATGTTGGCAGCTACTTGTTCCAAACGCAACATCTGACGAACGAACACAAATATAGAAGAAAAGACGCAATTGTTATCAAAAAAAATCAGGTTTCAACCCACGTGACTTCAGGCTTGAACCCACGTGACTCCAGGCTTCAACCCACGTGACTTTTAAATTGATCGGTTACCACTTTTGATGTTGGCAGCTACTTGATCCAAATGCAACATCTGACGAACTAACACAAATATAGAAAAAAAGATACAATTGTTATCCTTAAAGTTCAGGTTCGAACCCACGTGACTCCAGGCTCCAACCCACGTGACTTCAGGCTTCAACTCACGTGACTTTTAAAAAGATCGGTTACCACTTTTGATGTTGGCAGCTACTTGTTCCAAACGCAACATCTGACGAACGAACACAAATATAGAAAAAAGACACAATTGTTGACCAAAAAGTTCAGGTTTGAACTCACGTGACTCCAGGCTCCAACCCACGTGACTCCAGGCTTCAACCCACGTGACTTTTAAAACGATCGGTCACCACTTTTGATGTTGGCAGCTACTTGTTCCAAATGCAACATCTGACGAACGAACACAAATATAGAGGAAAAGACACAATTGTTATCCAAAAAGTTCAGGTTTGAACCCACGTGACTTCAGGCTCCAACCCACGTGACTTAAAGCTTCAACCCACGTGACTTTGAAAACGATCGGTCACCACATTTGAAGTTGGCAGTTACTTGTTCCAAATGCAACATCTGACGAACGAACACAAATATAGAAGAAAAGACGCAATTGTTATTCAAAAAAATCAGGTTTCAACCCACGTGACTTCAGGCTTGAACCCACGTGACTTCAGTCTTCAACCCACGTGACTTCAGGCTTCAACCCACGTGACTTTGAAAACGATCGGTCACCACATTTGAAGTTGGCAACTTCTCTTTCCAAACGCAACATCTGACGAACGAACACAAATATAGAAAAAAAGACACAATTGTTATCCAAAAAGTTCAGGTTTGAACCCACGTGACTCCAGGCTCCAACCCACGTGACTTCAGGCTTCAACCCACGTGACTTTCAAAACGATCGGTTACCACTCTTGATGTTGGCAGCTACTTGTTCCAAACGCAACATCTGACGAACGAACACAAAAAAAAAAAAAAAAAAAGACACAATTGTCATCCAAAAAGTTCAGGTTTGAATCCACGTGACTCCAGGCTCCAACCCACGTGACTTCAGGCTTCAACCCACGTGACTTTCAAATTGATCGGTTACCACTTTTGATGTTGGCAGCTACTTGATCCAAATGCAACATCTGACGAACTAACACAAATATAGAAAAAAAGATACAATTGTTATCCTTAAAGTTCAGGTTCGAACCCACGTGACTCCAGGCTCCAACCCACGTGACTTCAGGCTTCAACTCACGTGACTTTTAAAAAGATCGGTTACCACTTTTGATGTTGGCAGCTACTTGTTCCAAACGCAACATCTGACGAACGAACACAAATATAGAGGAAAAGACACAATTGTTATCCAAAAAGTTCAGGTTTGAACCCACGTGACTCCAGGCTCCAACCCACGTGACTTGAGGCTTCAACCCACGTGACTTTTAAAACGATCGGTCACCACTTTCGAGGTTGGCAGATACTTGTTCCAAACGCAACATCTGACGAACGAACACAAATGTAGAAAAAAAGACACAATTGTTATCCAAAAAGTTCAGGTTCAAACCCACGTGACTCCAGGCTCCAACCCACGTGACTTCAGGCTTCAACCCACGTGACTTTTAAAAAGCTCGGTTACCACTTTTGATGTTGGCAGCTACTTGTTCCAATCGCAACATCTGACGAACGAACACAAATATAGAAAAAAAGACGCAATTGTTATCCAAAAAAATCAGGTTTCAACCCACGTGACTTCAGGCTTTAACCCACGTGACTTTCAAAACGATCGGATACCACTCTTGATGTTGGCAGCTACTTGTTCCAAATGCAACATCTGACGAACGAGCACAAATATAGGAAAAAAGACACGATTGTTATCCAAAAAGTTCAGGTTTGAACCCACGTGACTTCAGGCTCCAACCCACGTGACTTCAGGCTTCAACCCACGTGACTTTCAAAACGTTCGGATACCACTCTTGATGTTGGCAGCTACTTGTTCCAAATGCAACATCTGACGAACGAACACAAATATAGAAAAAAAGACACAATTGTTATCCAAAAAGTTCAGGTTTGAACCCACGTGACTTCAGGCTCCAACCCACGTGACTTAAAGCTTCAACCCACGTGACTTTGAAAACGATCGGTCACCACATTTGAAGTTGGCAGCTACTTGTTCCAAATGCAACATCTGACGAACGAACACAAATATAGAAGAAAAGACGCAATTGTTATTCAAAAAAATCAGGTTTCAACCCACGTGACTTCAGGCTTGAACCCACGTGACTTCAGTCTTCAACCCACGTGACTTCAGGCTTCAACCCACGTGACTTTGAAAAACGATCGGTCACCACATTTGAAGTTGGCAGCTTCTCTTTCCAAACGCAACATCTGACGAACGAACACAAATATAGAAAAAAAGACACAATTGTTATCCAAAAAGTTCAGGTTTGAACCCACGTGACTCCAGGCTCCAACCCACGTGACTTCAGGCTTCAACCCACGTGACTTTTAAAAAGCTCGGTTACCACTTTTGATGTTGGCAGCTACTTGTTCCAATCGCAACATCTGACGAACGAACACAAATATAGAAAAAAAGACGCAATTGTTATCCAAAAAAATCAGGTTTCAACCCACGTGACTTCAGGCTTTAACCCACGTGACTTTCAAAACGATCGGATACCACTCTTGATGTTGGCAGCTACTTGTTCCAAATGCAACATCTGACGAACGAGCACAAATATAGGAAAAAAGACACGATTGTTATCCAAAAAGTTCAGGTTTGAACCCACGTGACTTCAGGCTCCAACCCACGTGACTTCAGGCTTCAACCCACGTGACTTTCAAAACGATCGGATACCACTCTTGATGTTGGCAGCTACTTGTTCCAAATGCAACATCTGACGAACGAGCACAAATATAGGAAAAAAGACACGATTGTTATCCAAAAAGTTCAGGTTCAAACCCACGTGACTCCAGGCTCCAACCCACGTGACTTCAGGCTTCAACCCACGTGACTTTTAAAAAGCTCGGTTACCACTTTTGATGTTGGCAGCTACTTGTTCCAAATGCAACATCTGACAAACGAACACAAATATAGAAGAAAAGACGCAATTGTTATCCAAAAAAATCAGGTTTCAACCCACGTGACTCCAGGCTTAAACCCACGTGACTTCAGTCTTCAACCCACGTGACTTCAGGCTTCAACCCACGTGACCTTGAAAACGATCGGTCACCACATTTCAAGTTGGCAGCTTCTCTTTCCAAACGCAACATCTGACGAACGAACACAAATATAGAAAAAAAGACACAATTGTTATCCAAAAAGTTCAGGTTTGAACCCACGTGACTCCAGGCTCCAACCCACGTGACTTCAGGCTCCACCCCACGTGACTTTCAAAACGATCGGTTACCACTCTTGATGTTGGCAGCTACTTGTTCCAAATGCAACATCTGACAAACGAACACAAATATAGAAGAAAAGACGCAATTGTTATCCAAAAAAATCAGGTTTCAACCCACGTGACTTCAGGCTTGAACCCACGTGACTTCAGTCTTCAACCCACGTGACTTCAGGCTTCAACCCACGTGACTTTCAAAACGATCGGTTACCACTTTTGATGTTGGCAGCTACTTGTTCCAAACGCAACATCTGACGAACGAACACAAATATAGAAAAAAGACACAATTGTTGACCAAAAAGTTCAGGTTTGAACTCACGTGACTCCAGGCTCCAACCCACGTGACTTCAGGCTTCAACCCACGTGACTTTTAAAACGATCGGTCACCACTTTTGATGTTGGCAGCTACTTGTTCCAAATGCAACATCTGACGAACGAACACAAATATAGAAAAAAAGACACAATTGGTATCCAAAAAGTTCAGGTTTGAACCCACGTGACTCCAGGCTCCAACCCACATGACTTCAGGCTTTAACCCACGTTACTTTGAAAACGATCGGTTTTCACTTTTGATGTTGGCAGCTACTTGTTCCAAATGCAACATCTGACGAACGAACACAAATATAGAAGAAAAGACGCAATTGTTATCCAAAAAAATCAGGTTTCAACCCACGTGACTTCAGGCTTGAACCCAAGTGACTCCAGGCTCCAACCCACGTGACTTGAGGCTCCAACCCACGTGACTTTTAAAACGATCGGTCACCACTTTTGATGTTGGCAGATACTTGTTCCAAACGCAACATCTGACGAACGAACACAAATGTAGAAAAAAAGACACAATTGTTATCCAAAAAGTTCAGGTTCAAACCCACGTGACTCCAGGCTCCAACCCACGTGACTTCAGGCTTCAACCCACGTGACTTTTAAAAAGATCGGTTACCACTTTTGATGTTGGCGGCTACTTGTTCCAATCGCAACATCTGACGAACGAACACAAATATAGAAAAAAAGACGCAATTGTTATCCAAAAAAATCAGGTTTCAACCCACGTGACTTCAGGCTTTAACCCACGTGACTTTCAAAACGATCGGATTACACTCTTGATGTTGGCAGCTACTTGTTCCAAATGCAACATCTGACGAACGAACACAAATATAGAAAAAAAGACACAATTGTTATCCAAAAAGTTCAGGTTTGAACCCACGTGACTTCAGGCTCCAACCCACGTGACTTAAAGCTTCAACCCACGTGACTTTGAAAACGATCGGTCACCACATTTGAAGTTGGCAGTTACTTGTTCCAAATGCAACATCTGACGAACGAACACAAATATAGAAGAAAAGACGCAATTGTTATTCAAAAAAATCAGGTTTCAACCCACGTGACTTCAGGCTTGAACCCACGTGACTTCAGTCTTCAACCCACGTGACTTCAGGCTTCAACCCACGTGACTTTGAAAACGATCGGTCACCACATTTGAAGTTGGCAACTTCTCTTTCCAAACGCAACATCTGACGAACGAACACAAATATAGAAAAAAAGACACAATTGTTATCCAAAAAGTTCAGGTTTGAACCCACGTGACTCCAGGCTCCAACCCACGTGACTTCAGGCTTCAACCCACGTGACTTTCAAAACGATCGGTTACCACTCTTGATGTTGGCAGCTACTTGTTCCAAACGCAACATCTGACGAACGAACACAAATATAGAAGAAAAGACGCAATTGTTATCAAAAAAAATCAGGTTTCAACCCACGTGACTTCAGGCTTGAACCCACGTGACTCCAGGCTTAAACCCACGTGACTTGAGGCTCCAACCCACGTGACTTTTAAAACGATCGGTCACCACTTTTGATGTTGGCAGATACTTGTTCCAAACGCAACATCTGACGAACGAACACAAATGTAGAAAAAAAGACACAATTGTTATCCAAAAAGTTCAGGTTCAAACCCACGTGACTCCAGGCTCCAACCCACGTGACTTCAGGCTTCAACCCACGTGACTTTTAAAAAGATCGGTTACCACTTTTGATGTTGGCGGCTACTTGTTCCAATCGCAACATCTGACGAACGAACACAAATATAGAAGAAAAGACGCAATTGTTATCCAAAAAAATCAGGTTTCAACCCACGTGACTTCAGGCTTTAACCCACGTGACTTTCAAAACGATCGGATACCACTCTTGATGTTGGCAGCTACTTGTTCCAAATGCAACATCTGACGAACGAGCACAAATATAGGAAAAAAGACACGATTGTTATCCAAAAAGTTCAGGTTTGAACCCACGTGACTTCAGGCTCCAACCCACGTGACTTCAGGCTTCAACCCACGTGACTTTCAAAACGATCGGATACCACTCTTGATGTTGGCAGCTACTTGTTCCAAATGCAACATCTGACGAACGAACACAAATATAGAAAAAAAGACACAATTGTTATCCAAAAAGTTCAGGTTTGAACCCACGTGACTTCAGGCTCCAACCCACGTGACTTAAAGCTTCAACCCACGTGACTTTGAAAACGATCGGTCACCACATTTGAAGTTGGCAGTTACTTGTTCCAAATGCAACATCTGACGAACGAACACAAATATAGAAGAAAAGACGCAATTGTTATTCAAAAAAATCAGGTTTCAACCCACGTGACTTCAGGCTTGAACCCACGTGACTTCAGTCTTCAACCCACGTGACTTCAGGCTTCAACCCACGTGACTTTCAAAACGATCGGTTACCACTCTTGATGTTGGCAGCTACTTGTTCCAAATGCAACATCTGACAAACGAACACAAATATAGAAGAAAAGACGCAATTGTTATCCAAAAAAAATCAGGTTTCAACCGACGTGACTTCAGGCTTGAACCCACGTGACTTCAGTCTTCAACCCACGTGACTTCAGGCTTCAACCCACGTGACTTTGAAAACGATCGGTCACCACATTTGAAGTTGGCAGCTTCTCTTTCCAAACGCAACATCTGACGAACGAACACAAATATAGAAAAAAAGACACAATTGTTATCCAAAAAGTTCAGGTTTGAACCCACGTGACTCCAGGCTCCAACCCACGTGCTTCCGGGCTTCAACCCATGTGACTTTTGAATCGATCGGTCACCACTTTTGATGTTGGCAGATACTTGTTCCAAACGCAACATCT
This sequence comes from Anaspis maculata, assembly GCA_949128115.1. Taxonomy (NCBI): domain Eukaryota; kingdom Metazoa; phylum Arthropoda; class Insecta; order Coleoptera; family Scraptiidae; genus Anaspis; species Anaspis maculata. Next base: position 939,705 of record OX421966.1, read on the forward strand.
GACGAACGAACACAAATATAGAAAAAAAGACACAATTGTTATCCAAAAAGTTCAGGTTTGAACCCACGTGACAACAGGCTCCAACCCACGTGACTTCAGGCTTCAACCCACGTGACTTTCAAAACGATCGGTTACCACTCTTGATGTTGGCAGCTACTTGTTCCAAATGCAACATCTGACAAACGAACACAAATATAGAAGAAAAGACGCAATTGTTATCCAAAAAAATCAGGTTTCAACCCACGTGACTCCAGGCTTAAACCCACGTGACTTCAGTCTTCAACCCACGTGACTTCAGGCTTCAACCCACGTGACCTTGAAAACGATCGGTCACCACATTTCAAGTTGGCAGCTTCTCTTTCCAAACGCAACATCTGACGAACGAACACAAATATAGAAAAAAAGACACAATTGTTATCCAAAAAGTTCAGGTTTGAACCCACGTGACTCCAGGCTCCAACCCACGTGACTTCAGGCTCCACCCCACGTGACTTTCAAAACGATCGGTTACCACTCTTGATGTTGGCAGCTACTTGTTCCAAATGCAACATCTGACAAACGAACACAAATATAGAAGAAAAGACGCAATTGTTATCCAAAAAAATCAGGTTTCAACCCACGTGACTTCAGGCTTGAACCCACGTGACTTCAGTCTTCAACCCACGTGACTTCAGGCTTCAACCCACGTGACTTTCAAAACGATCGGTTACCACTTTTGATGTTGGCAGCTACTTGTTCCAAACGCAACATCTGACGAACGAACACAAATATAGAAAAAAGACACAATTGTTGACCAAAAAGTTCAGGTTTGAACTCACGTGACTCCAGGCTCCAACCCACGTGACTTCAGGCTTCAACCCACGTGACTTTTAAAACGATCGGTCACCACTTTTGATGTTGGCAGCTACTTGTTCCAAATGCAACATCTGACGAACGAACACAAATATAGAAAAAAAGACACAATTGGTATCCAAAAAGTTCAGGTTTGAACCCACGTGACTCCAGGCTCCAACCCACATGACTTCAGGCTTTAACCCACGTTACTTTGAAAACGATCGGTTTTCACTTTTGATGTTGGCAGCTACTTGTTCCAAATGCAACATCTGACGAACGAACACAAATATAGAAGAAAAGACGCAATTGTTATCCAAAAAAATCAGGTTTCAACCCACGTGACTTCAGGCTTGAACCCACGTGACTCCAGGCTCCAACCCACGTGACTTGAGGCTCCAACCCACGTGACTTTTAAAACGATCGGTCACCACTTTTGATGTTGGCAGATACTTGTTCCAAACGCAACATCTGACGAACGAACACAAATGTAGAAAAAAAGACACAATTGTTATCCAAAAAGTTCAGGTTCAAACCCACGTGACTCCAGGCTCCAACCCACGTGACTTCAGGCTTCAACCCACGTGACTTTTAAAAAGATCGGTTACCACTTTTGATGTTGGCGGCTACTTGTTCCAATCGCAACATCTGACGAACGAACACAAATATAGAAAAAAAGACGCAATTGTTATCCAAAAAAATCAGGTTTCAACCCACGTGACTTCAGGCTTTAACCCACGTGACTTTCAAAACGATCGGATTACACTCTTGATGTTGGCAGCTACTTGTTCCAAATGCAACATCTGACGAACGAACACAAATATAGAAAAAAAGACACAATTGTTATCCAAAAAGTTCAGGTTTGAACCCACGTGACTTCAGGCTCCAACCCACGTGACTTAAAGCTTCAACCCACGTGACTTTGAAAACGATCGGTCACCACATTTGAAGTTGGCAGTTACTTGTTCCAAATGCAACATCTGACGAACGAACACAAATATAGAAGAAAAGACGCAATTGTTATTCAAAAAAATCAGGTTTCAACCCACGTGACTTCAGGCTTGAACCCACGTGACTTCAGTCTTCAACCCACGTGACTTCAGGCTTCAACCCACGTGACTTTGAAAACGATCGGTCACCACATTTGAAGTTGGCAACTTCTCTTTCCAAACGCAACATCTGACGAACGAACACAAATATAGAAAAAAAGACACAATTGTTATCCAAAAAGTTCAGGTTTGAACCCACGTGACTCCAGGCTCCAACCCACGTGACTTCAGGCTTCAACCCACGTGACTTTCAAAACGATCGGTTACCACTCTTGATGTTGGCAGCTACTTGTTCCAAACGCAACATCTGACGAACGAACACAAATATAGAAGAAAAGACGCAATTGTTATCAAAAAAAATCAGGTTTCAACCCACGTGACTTCAGGCTTGAACCCACGTGACTCCAGGCTTAAACCCACGTGACTTGAGGCTCCAACCCACGTGACTTTTAAAACGATCGGTCACCACTTTTGATGTTGGCAGATACTTGTTCCAAACGCAACATCTGACGAACGAACACAAATGTAGAAAAAAAGACACAATTGTTATCCAAAAAGTTCAGGTTCAAACCCACGTGACTCCAGGCTCCAACCCACGTGACTTCAGGCTTCAACCCACGTGACTTTTAAAAAGATCGGTTACCACTTTTGATGTTGGCGGCTACTTGTTCCAATCGCAACATCTGACGAACGAACACAAATATAGAAGAAAAGACGCAATTGTTATCCAAAAAAATCAGGTTTCAACCCACGTGACTTCAGGCTTTAACCCACGTGACTTTCAAAACGATCGGATACCACTCTTGATGTTGGCAGCTACTTGTTCCAAATGCAACATCTGACGAACGAGCACAAATATAGGAAAAAAGACACGATTGTTATCCAAAAAGTTCAGGTTTGAACCCACGTGACTTCAGGCTCCAACCCACGTGACTTCAGGCTTCAACCCACGTGACTTTCAAAACGATCGGATACCACTCTTGATGTTGGCAGCTACTTGTTCCAAATGCAACATCTGACGAACGAACACAAATATAGAAAAAAAGACACAATTGTTATCCAAAAAGTTCAGGTTTGAACCCACGTGACTTCAGGCTCCAACCCACGTGACTTAAAGCTTCAACCCACGTGACTTTGAAAACGATCGGTCACCACATTTGAAGTTGGCAGTTACTTGTTCCAAATGCAACATCTGACGAACGAACACAAATATAGAAGAAAAGACGCAATTGTTATTCAAAAAAATCAGGTTTCAACCCACGTGACTTCAGGCTTGAACCCACGTGACTTCAGTCTTCAACCCACGTGACTTCAGGCTTCAACCCACGTGACTTTGAAAACGATCGGTCACCACATTTGAAGTTGGCAACTTCTCTTTCCAAACGCAACATCTGACGAACGAACACAAATATAGAAAAAAAGACACAATTGTTATCCAAAAAGTTCAGGTTTGAACCCACGTGACTCCAGGCTCCAACCCACGTGACTTCAGGCTTCAACCCACGTGACTTTCAAAACGATCGGTTACCACTCTTGATGTTGGCAGCTACTTGTTCCAAACGCAACATCTGACGAACGAACACAAATATAGAAGAAAAGACGCAATTGTTATCAAAAAAAATCAGGTTTCAACCCACGTGACTTCAGGCTTGAACCCACGTGACTCCAGGCTTCAACCCACGTGACTTTTAAATTGATCGGTTACCACTTTTGATGTTGGCAGCTACTTGATCCAAATGCAACATCTGACGAACTAACACAAATATAGAAAAAAAGATACAATTGTTATCCTTAAAGTTCAGGTTCGAACCCACGTGACTCCAGGCTCCAACCCACGTGACTTCAGGCTTCAACTCACGTGACTTTTAAAAAGATCGGTTACCACTTTTGATGTTGGCAGCTACTTGTTCCAAACGCAACATCTGACGAACGAACACAAATATAGAAAAAAGACACAATTGTTGACCAAAAAGTTCAGGTTTGAACTCACGTGACTCCAGGCTCCAACCCACGTGACTCCAGGCTTCAACCCACGTGACTTTTAAAACGATCGGTCACCACTTTTGATGTTGGCAGCTACTTGTTCCAAATGCAACATCTGACGAACGAACACAAATATAGAGGAAAAGACACAATTGTTATCCAAAAAGTTCAGGTTTGAACCCACGTGACTTCAGGCTCCAACCCACGTGACTTAAAGCTTCAACCCACGTGACTTTGAAAACGATCGGTCACCACATTTGAAGTTGGCAGTTACTTGTTCCAAATGCAACATCTGACGAACGAACACAAATATAGGAAAAAAGACACAATTGTTATCCAAAAAGTTCAGGTTTGAACCCACGTGACTCCAGGCTCCAACCCACGTGACTTCAGGCTTCAACCCACGTGACTTTCAAAACGATCGGTTACCACTCTTGATGTTGGCAGCTACTTGTTCCAAATGCAACATCTGACAAACGAACACAAATATAGAAGAAAAGACGCAATTGTTATCCAAAAAAAATCAGGTTTCAACCGACGTGACTTCAGGCTTGAACCCACGTGACTTCAGTCTTCAACCCACGTGACTTCAGGCTTCAACCCACGTGACTTTGAAAACGATCGGTCACCACATTTGAAGTTGGCAGCTTCTCTTTCCAAACGCAACATCTGACGAACGAACACAAATATAGAAAAAAAGACACAATTGTTATCCAAAAAGTTCAGGTTTGAACCCACGTGACTCCAGGCTCCAACCCACGTGCTTCCGGGCTTCAACCCATGTGACTTTTGAATCGATCGGTCACCACTTTTGATGTTGGCAGATACTTGTTCCAAACGCAACATCTGACGAACGAACACAAATATAGAAAAAAAGACACAATTGTTATCCAAAAAGTTCAGGTTTGAACCCACGTGACAACAGGCTCCAACCCACGTGACTTCAGGCTTCAACCCACGTGACTTTCAAAACGATCGGTTACCACTCTTGATGTTGGCAGCTACTTGTTCCAAATGCAACATCTGACAAACGAACACAAATATAGAAGAAAAGACGCAATTGTTATCCAAAAAAATCAGGTTTCAACCCACGTGACTCCAGGCTTAAACCCACGTGACTTCAGTCTTCAACCCACGTGACTTCAGGCTTCAACCCACGTGACCTTGAAAACGATCGGTCACCACATTTCAAGTTGGCAGCTTCTCTTTCCAAACGCAACATCTGACGAACGAACACAAATATAGAAAAAAAGACACAATTGTTATCCAAAAAGTTCAGGTTTGAACCCACGTGACTCCAGGCTCCAACCCACGTGACTTCAGGCTCCACCCCACGTGACTTTCAAAACGATCGGTTACCACTCTTGATGTTGGCAGCTACTTGTTCCAAATGCAACATCTGACAAACGAACACAAATATAGAAGAAAAGACGCAATTGTTATCCAAAAAAATCAGGTTTCAACCCACGTGACTTCAGGCTTGAACCCACGTGACTTCAGTCTTCAACCCACGTGACTTCAGGCTTCAACCCACGTGACTTTCAAAACGATCGGTTACCACTTTTGATGTTGGCAGCTACTTGTTCCAAACGCAACATCTGACGAACGAACACAAATATAGAAAAAAGACACAATTGTTGACCAAAAAGTTCAGGTTTGAACTCACGTGACTCCAGGCTCCAACCCACGTGACTTCAGGCTTCAACCCACGTGACTTTTAAAACGATCGGTCACCACTTTTGATGTTGGCAGCTACTTGTTCCAAATGCAACATCTGACGAACGAACACAAATATAGAAAAAAAGACACAATTGGTATCCAAAAAGTTCAGGTTTGAACCCACGTGACTCCAGGCTCCAACCCACATGACTTCAGGCTTTAACCCACGTTACTTTGAAAACGATCGGTTTTCACTTTTGATGTTGGCAGCTACTTGTTCCAAATGCAACATCTGACGAACGAACACAAATATAGAAGAAAAGACGCAATTGTTATCCAAAAAAATCAGGTTTCAACCCACGTGACTTCAGGCTTGAACCCACGTGACTCCAGGCTCCAACCCACGTGACTTGAGGCTCCAACCCACGTGACTTTTAAAACGATCGGTCACCACTTTTGATGTTGGCAGATACTTGTTCCAAACGCAACATCTGACGAACGAACACAAATGTAGAAAAAAAGACACAATTGTTATCCAAAAAGTTCAGGTTCAAACCCACGTGACTCCAGGCTCCAACCCACGTGACTTCAGGCTTCAACCCACGTGACTTTTAAAAAGATCGGTTACCACTTTTGATGTTGGCGGCTACTTGTTCCAATCGCAACATCTGACGAACGAACACAAATATAGAAAAAAAGACGCAATTGTTATCCAAAAAAATCAGGTTTCAACCCACGTGACTTCAGGCTTTAACCCACGTGACTTTCAAAACGATCGGATTACACTCTTGATGTTGGCAGCTACTTGTTCCAAATGCAACATCTGACGAACGAACACAAATATAGAAAAAAAGACACAATTGTTATCCAAAAAGTTCAGGTTTGAACCCACGTGACTTCAGGCTCCAACCCACGTGACTTAAAGCTTCAACCCACGTGACTTTGAAAACGATCGGTCACCACATTTGAAGTTGGCAGTTACTTGTTCCAAATGCAACATCTGACGAACGAACACAAATATAGAAGAAAAGACGCAATTGTTATTCAAAAAAATCAGGTTTCAACCCACGTGACTTCAGGCTTGAACCCACGTGACTTCAGTCTTCAACCCACGTGACTTCAGGCTTCAACCCACGTGACTTCAGTCTTCAACCCACGTGACTTCAGGCTTCAACCCACGTGACTTTGAAAACGATCGGTCACCACATTTGAAGTTGGCAACTTCTCTTTCCAAACGCAACATCTGACGAACGAACACAAATATAGAAAAAAAGACACAATTGTTATCCAAAAAGTTCAGGTTTGAACCCACGTGACTCCAGGCTCCAACCCACGTGACTTCAGGCTTCAACCCACGTGACTTTCAAAACGATCGGTTACCACTCTTGATGTTGGCAGCTACTTGTTCCAAACGCAACATCTGACGAACGAACACAAATATAGAAGAAAAGACGCAATTGTTATCAAAAAAAATCAGGTTTCAACCCACGTGACTTCAGGCTTGAACCCACGTGACTCCAGGCTTCAACCCACGTGACTTTTAAATTGATCGGTTACCACTTTTGATGTTGGCAGCTACTTGATCCAAATGCAACATCTGACGAACTAACACAAATATAGAAAAAAAGATACAATTGTTATCCTTAAAGTTCAGGTTCGAACCCACGTGACTCCAGGCTCCAACCCACGTGACTTCAGGCTTCAACTCACGTGACTTTTAAAAAGATCGGTTACCACTTTTGATGTTGGCAGCTACTTGTTCCAAACGCAACATCTGACGAACGAACACAAATATAGAAAAAAGACACAATTGTTGACCAAAAAGTTCAGGTTTGAACTCACGTGACTCCAGGCTCCAACCCACGTGACTCCAGGCTTCAACCCACGTGACTTTTAAAACGATCGGTCACCACTTTTGATGTTGGCAGCTACTTGTTCCAAATGCAACATCTGACGAACGAACACAAATATAGAGGAAAAGACACAATTGTTATCCAAAAAGTTCAGGTTTGAACCCACGTGACTTCAGGCTCCAACCCACGTGACTTAAAGCTTCAACCCACGTGACTTTGAAAACGATCGGTCACCACATTTGAAGTTGGCAGTTACTTGTTCCAAATGCAACATCTGACGAACGAACACAAATATAGAAGAAAAGACGCAATTGTTATTCAAAAAAATCAGGTTTCAACCCACGTGACTTCAGGCTTGAACCCACGTGACTTCAGTCTTCAACCCACGTGACTTCAGGCTTCAACCCACGTGACTTTGAAAACGATCGGTCACCACATTTGAAGTTGGCAACTTCTCTTTCCAAACGCAACATCTGACGAACGAACACAAATATAGAAAAAAAGACACAATTGTTATCCAAAAAGTTCAGGTTTGAACCCACGTGACTCCAGGCTCCAACCCACGTGACTTCAGGCTTCAACCCACGTGACTTTCAAAACGATCGGTTACCACTCTTGATGTTGGCAGCTACTTGTTCCAAACGCAACATCTGACGAACGAACACAAAAAAAAAAAAAAAAAAAGACACAATTGTCATCCAAAAAGTTCAGGTTTGAATCCACGTGACTCCAGGCTCCAACCCACGTGACTTCAGGCTTCAACCCACGTGACTTTTAAATTGATCGGTTACCACTTTTGATGTTGGCAGCTACTTGATCCAAATGCAACATCTGACGAACTAACACAAATATAGAAAAAAAGATACAATTGTTATCCTTAAAGTTCAGGTTCGAACCCACGTGACTCCAGGCTCCAACCCACGTGACTTCAGGCTTCAACTCACGTGACTTTTAAAAAGATCGGTTACCACTTTTGATGTTGGCAGCTACTTGTTCCAAACGCAACATCTGACGAACGAACACAAATATAGAGGAAAAGACACAATTGTTATCCAAAAAGTTCAGGTTTGAACCCACGTGACTCCAGGCTCCAACCCACGTGACTTCAGGCTTCAACCCACGTGACTTTTAAAAAGCTCGGTTACCACTTTTGATGTTGGCAGCTACTTGTTCCAATCGCAACATCTGACGAACGAACACAAATATAGAAAAAAAGACGCAATTGTTATCCAAAAAAATCAGGTTTCAACCCACGTGACTTCAGGCTTTAACCCACGTGACTTTCAAAACGATCGGATACCACTCTTGATGTTGGCAGCTACTTGTTCCAAATGCAACATCTGACGAACGAACACAAATATAGGAAAAAAGACACAATTGTTATCCAAAAAGTTCAGGTTTGAACCCACGTGACTCCAGGCTCCAACCCACGTGACTTCAGGCTTCAACCCACGTGACTTTCAAAACGATCGGATACCACTCTTGATGTTGGCAGCTACTTGTTCCAAATGCAACATCTGACGAACGAACACAAATATAGAAAAAAAGACACAATTGTTATCCAAAAAGTTCAGGTTTGAACCCACGTGACTTCAGGCTCCAACCCACGTGACTTAAAGCTTCAACCCACGTGACTTTGAAAACGATCGGTCACCACATTTGAAGTTGGCAGCTACTTGTTCCAAATGCAACATCTGACGAACGAACACAAATATAGAAGAAAAGACGCAATTGTTATTCAAAAAAATCAGGTTTCAACCCACGTGACTTCAGGCTTGAACCCACGTGACTTCAGTCTTCAACCCACGTGACTTCAGGCTTCAACCCACGTGACTTTGAAAAACGATCGGTCACCACATTTGAAGTTGGCAGCTTCTCTTTCCAAACGCAACATCTGACGAACGAACACAAATATAGAAAAAAAGACACAATTGTTATCCAAAAAGTTCAGGTTTGAACCCACGTGACTCCAGGCTCCAACCCACGTGACTTCAGGCTTCAACCCACGTGACTTTCAAAACGATCGGTTACCACTCTTGATGTTGGCAGCTACTTGTTCCAAATGCAACATCTGACAAACGAACACAAATATAGAAGAAAAGACGCAAATGTTATCCAAAAAAATCAGGTTTCAACCCACGTGACTTCAGGCTTGAACCCACGTGACTTCAGTCTTCAACCCACGTGACTTCAGGCTTCAACCCACGTGACTTTGAAAACGATCGGTCACCACATTTGAAGTTGGCAGCTTCTCTTTCCAAACGCAACATCTGACGAACGAACACAAATATAGAAAAAAAGACACAATTGTTATCCAAAAAGTTCAGGTTTGAACCCACGTGACTCCAGGCTCCAACCCACGTGACTCCGGGCTTCAACCCATGTGACTTTTGAATCGATCGGTCACCACTTTTGATGTTGGCAGATACTTGTTCCAAAAGCAACATCTGACGAACGAACACAAATATAGAAAAAAAGACACAATTGTTATCCAAAAAGTTCAGGTTTGAACCCACGTGACTCCAGGCTCCAACCCACGTGACTCTGGGCTTCAACTTATGTGACTTTTAAATCGATCGGTCACCAATTTTGATGTTGGCAGATACTTGTTCCAAACGCAACATCTGACGAACGAACACAAATATAGAAAAAAAGACACAATTGTTATCCAAAAAGTTCAGGTTTGAACCCACGTGACTCCAGGCTCCAACCCACGTGACTTCAGGCTCCACCCCACGTGACTTTCAAAACGATCGGTTACCACTTTTGATGTTGGCAGCAACTTGTTCCAAATGCAACATCTGACAAACGAACACAAATATAGAAGAAAAGACGCAATTGTTATCCAAAAAAATCAGGTTTCAACCCACGTGACTTCAGGCTTGAACCCACGTGACTTCAGTCTTCAACCCACGTGACTTCAGGCTTCAACCCACGTGACTTTCAAAACGATCGGTTACCACTTTTGATGTTGGCAGCTACTTGTTCCAAACGCAACATCTGACGAACGAACACAAATATGGAAAAAAGACACAATTGTTGACCAAAAAGTTCAGGTTTGAACTCACGTGACTCCAGGCTCCAACCCACGTGACTCCAGGCTTCAACCCACGTGACTTTTAAAACGATCGGTCACCACTTTTGATGTTGGCAGCTACTTGTTCCAAATGCAACATCTGACGAACGAACACAAATATAGAAAAAAAGACACAATTGGTATCCAAAAAGTTCAGGTTTGAACCCACGTGACTCCAGGCTCCAACCCACATGACTTCAGGCTTTAACCCACGTTACTTTGAAAACGATCGGTTTTCACTTTTGATGTTGGCAGCTACTTGTTCCAAATGCAACATCTGACGAACGAACACAAATATAGAAGAAAAGACGCAATTGTTATCCAAAAAAATCAGGTTTCAACCCACGTGACTTCAGGCTTGAACCCACGTGACTCCAGGCTCCAACCCACGTGACTTGAGGCTCCAACCCACGTGACTTTTAAAACGATCGGTCACCACTTTTGATGTTGGCAGATACTTGTTCCAAACGCAACATCTGACGAACGAACACAAATGTAGAAAAAAAGACACAATTGTTATCCAAAAAGTTCAGGTTCAAACCCACGTGACTCCAGGCTCCAACCCACGTGACTTCAGGCTTCAACCCACGTGACTTTTAAAAAGATCGGTTACCACTTTTGATGTTGGCGGCTACTTGTTCCAATCGCAACATCTGACGAACGAACACAAATATAGAAAAAAAGACGCAATTGTTATCCAAAAAAATCAGGTTTCAACCCACGTGACTTCAGGCTTTAACCCACGTGACTTTCAAAACGATCGGATTACACTCTTGATGTTGGCAGCTACTTGTTCCAAATGCAACATCTGACGAACGAGCACAAATATAGGAAAAAAGACACGATTGTTATCCAAAAAGTTCAGGTTTGAACCCACGTGACTTCAGGCTCCAACCCACGTGACTTCAGGCTTCAACCCACGTGACTTTCAAAACGATCGGATACCACTCTTGATGTTGGCAGCTACTTGTTCCAAATGCAACATCTGACGAACGAACACAAATATAGAAAAAAAGACACAATTGTTATCCAAAAAGTTCAGGTTTGAACCCACGTGACTTCAGGCTCCAACCCACGTGACTTAAAGCTTCAACCCACGAGACTTTGAAAACGATCGGTCACCACATTTGAAGTTGGCAGTTACTTGTTCCAAATGCAACATCTGACGAACGAACACAAATATAGAAGAAAAGACGCAATTGTTATTCAAAAAAATCAGGTTTCAACCCACGTGACTTCAGGCTTGAACCCACGTGACTTCAGTCTTCAACCCACGTGACTTCAGGCTTCAACCCACGTGACTTTGAAAACGATCGGTCACCACATTTGAAGTTGGCAACTTCTCTTTCCAAACGCAACATCTGACGAACGAACACAAATATAGAAAAAAAGACACAATTGTTATCCAAAAAGTTCAGGTTTGAACCCACGTGACTCCAGGCTCCAACCCACGTGACTTCAGGCTTCAACCCACGTGACTTTCAAAACGATCGGTTACCACTCTTGATGTTGGCAGCTACTTGTTCCAAACGCAACATCTGACGAACGAACACAAATATAGAAGAAAAGACGCAATTGTTATCAAAAAAAATCAGGTTTCAACCCACGTGACTTCAGGCTTGAACCCACGTGACTCCAGGCTTAAACCCACGTGACTTGAGGCTCCAACCCACGTGACTTTTAAAACGATCGGTCACCACTTTTGATGTTGGCAGATACTTGTTCCAAACGCAACATCTGACGAACGAACACAAATGTAGAAAAAAAGACACAATTGTTATCCAAAAAGTTCAGGTTCAAACCCACGTGACTCCAGGCTCCAACCCACGTGACTTCAGGCTTCAACCCACGTGACTTTTAAAAAGATCGGTTACCACTTTTGATGTTGGCGGCTACTTGTTCCAATCGCAACATCTGACGAACGAACACAAATATAGAAGAAAAGACGCAATTGTTATCCAAAAAAATCAGGTTTCAACCCACGTGACTTCAGGCTTTAACCCACGTGACTTTCAAAACGATCGGATACCACTCTTGATGTTGGCAGCTACTTGTTCCAAATGCAACATCTGACGAACGAGCACAAATATAGGAAAAAAGACACGATTGTTATCCAAAAAGTTCAGGTTTGAACCCACGTGACTTCAGGCTCCAACCCACGTGACTTCAGGCTTCAACCCACGTGCTTTCAAAACGATCGGATACCACTCTTGATGTTGGCAGCTACTGGTTCCAAATGCAACATCTGACGAACGAACACAAATATAGAAAAAAAGACACAATTGTTATCCAAAAAGTTCAGGTTTGAACCCACGTGACTTCAGGCTCCAACCCACGTGACTTAAAGCTTCAACCCACGTGACTTTGAAAACGATCGGTCATCACATTTGAAGTTGGCAGTTACTTGTTCCAAATGCAACATCTGACGAACGAACACAAATATAGAAGAAAAGACGCAATTGTTATTCAAAAAAATCAGGTTTCAACCCACGTGACTTCAGGCTTGAACCCACGTGACTTCAGTCTTCAACCCACGTGACTTCAGGCTTCAACCCACGTGACTTTGAAAACGATCGGTTACCACTCTTGATGTTGGCAGCTACTTGTTCCGAATGCAACATCTGACGAACGAACACAAATATAGGAAAAAAGACACAATTGTTATCCAAAAAGTTCAGGTTTGAACCCACGTGACTCCAGGCTCCAACCCACGTGACTTCAGGCTTCAACCCACGTGACTTTCAAAACGATCGGTTACCACTCTTGATGTTGGCAGCTACTTGTTCCAAATGCAACATCTGACAAACGAACACAAATATAGAAGAAAAGACGCAATTGTTATCCAAAAAAATCAGGTTTCAACCGACGTGACTTCAGGCTTGAACCCACGTGACTCCAGTCTTCAACCCACGTGACTTCAGGCTTCAACCCACGTGACTTTGAAAACGATCGGTTACCACATTTGAAGTTGGCAGCTTCTCTTTCCAGACGCAACATCTGACGAACGAACACAAATATAGAAAAAAAGACACAATTGTTATCCACAAAGTTCAGGTTTGAACCAACGTGACTCCAGGCTCCAACCCACGTGACTTCAGGCTTCAACCCACGTGACTTTCAAAACGATCGGTTACCACTCTTGATGTTGGCAGCTACTTGTTCCAAATGCAACATCTGACAAACTAACACAAATATAGAAGAAAAGACGCAATTGTTATCCAAAAAAATCAGGTTTCAACCCACGTGACTTCAGGCTTGAACCCACGTGACTTTAGTCTTCAACCCACGTGACTCCAGGCTTCAACCCACGTGACTTTGAAAACGATCGGTCACCACATTTGAAGTTGGCAGCTTCTCTTTCCAAACGCAACATCTGACGAACGAACACAAATATAGAAAAAAAGACACAATTGCTATCCAAAAAGTTCAGGTTTGAACCCACGTGACTCCAGGCTCCAACCCACGTGACTTCAGGCTCCACCCCACGTGACTTTCAAAACGATCGGTTACCACTCTTGATGTTGGCAGCTACTTGTTCCAAATGCAACATCTGACAAACGAACACAAATATAGAAGAAAAGACGCAATTGTTATCCAAAAAAATCAGGTTTAAACCCACGTGACTTCAGGCTTGAACCCACGTGACTTCAGTCTTCAACCCACGTGACTTCAGGCTTCAACCCACGTGACTTTCGAAACGATCGGTTACCACTCTTGATGTTGGCAGCTACTTGTTCCAAATGCAACATCTGACGAACGAACACAAATATAGAAAAAAAGACACAATTGTTATCCAAAAAGTTCAGGTTTGAACCCACGTGACTCCAGGCTCCAACCCACGTGACTCAGGCTTCAACCCACGTGACTTTCGAAACGATCGGTTACCACTCTTGATGTTGGCAGCTACTTGTTCCAAACGCAACATCTGACGAACGAACACAAAAAAAAAAAAAAAAAGACACAATTGTCATCCAAAAAGTTCAGGTTTGAATCCACGTGACTCCAGGCTCCAACCCACGTGACTTCAGGCTTCAACCCACGTGACTTTTAAATTGATCGGTTACCACTTTTGATGTTGGCAGCTACTTGTTCCAAATGCAACATCTGACGAACGAACACAAATATAGAGGAAAAGACACAATTGTTATCCAAAAAGTTCAGGTTTGAACCCACGTGACTCCAGGCTCCAACCCACGTGACTTGAGGCTTCAACCCACGTGACTTTTAAAACGATCGGTCACCACTTTCGAGGTTGGCAGATACTTGTTCCAAACGCAACATCTGACGAACGAACACAAATGTAGAAAAAAAGACACAATTGTTATCCAAAAAGTTCAGGTTCAAACCCACGTGACTCCAGGCTCCAACCCACGTGACTTCAGGCTTCAACCCACGTGACTTTTAAAAAGCTCGGTTACCACTTTTGATGTTGGCAGCTACTTGTTCCAATCGCAACATCTGACGAACGAACACAAATATAGAAAAAAAGACGCAATTGTTATCCAAAAAAATCAGGTTTCAACCCACGTGACTTCAGGCTTTAACCCACGTGACTTTCAAAACGATCGGATACCACTCTTGATGTTGGCAGCTACTTGTTCCAAATGCAACATCTGACGAACGAACACAAATATAGGAAAAAAAAAACAGTTGTTATCCAAAAAGTTCAGGTTTGAACCCACGTGACTCCAGGCTCCAACCCACGTGACTTCAGGCTTCAACCCACGTGACTTTCAAAACGATCGGATACCACTCTTGATGTTGGCAGCTACTTGTTCCAAATGCAACATCTGACGAACGAACACAAATATAGAAAAAAAGACACAATTGTTATCCAAAAAGTTCAGGTTTGAACCCACGTGACTTCAGGCTCCAACCCACGTGACTTGAAGCTTACACCCACGTGACTTTGAAAACGATCGGTCACCACATTTGAAGTTGGCAGCTACTTGTTCCAAATGCAACATCTGACGAACGAACACAAATATAGAAGAAAAGACGCAATTGTTATTCAAAAAAATCAGGTTTCAACCCACGTGACTTCAGGCTTGAACCCACGTGACTTCAGGCTTCAACCCACGTGACTTTGAAAAACGATCGGTCACCACATTTGAAGTTGGCAGCTTCTCTTTCCAAACGCAACATCTGACGAACGAACACAAATATAGAAAAAAAGACACAATTGTTATCCAAAAAGTTCAGGTTTAAACCCACGTGACTCCAGGCTCCAACCCACGTGACTTCAGGCTTCAACCCACGTGACTTTCAAAACGATCGGTTACCACTCTTGATGTTGGCAGCTACTTGTTCCAAACGCAACATCTGACGAACGAACACAAATATAGAAGAAAAGACGCAATTGTTATCGAAAAAAATCAGGTTTCAACCCACGTGACTTCAGGCTTCAAACCACGTGACTTTCAAAACGATCGGTTACCACTCTTGATGTTGGCAGCTACTTGTTCCGAATGCAACATCTGACGAACGAACACAAATATAGGAAAAAAGACACAATTGTTATCCAAAAAGTTCAGGTTTGAACCCACGTGACTCCAGGCTCCAACCCACGTGACTTCAGGCTTCAACCCACGTGACTTTCAAAACGATCGGTTACCACTCTTGATGTTGGCAGCTACTTGTTCCGAATGCAACATCTGACAAACGAACACAAATATAGAAGAAAAGACGCAATTGTTATCCAAAAAAAATCAGGTTTCAACCGACGTGACTTCAGGCTTGAACCCACGTGACTTCAGTCTTCAACCCACGTGACTTCAGGCTTCAACCCACGTGACTTTGAAAACGATCGGTCACCACATTTGAAGTTGGCAGCTTCTCTTTCCAAACGCAACATCTGACGAACGAACACAAATATAGAAAAAAAGACACAATTGTTATCCAAAAAGTTTAGGTTTGAACCCACGTGACTCCAGGCTCCAACCCACGTGACTCCGGGCTTCAACCCATGTGACTTTTGAATCGATCGGTCACCACTTTTGATGTTGGCAGATACTTGTTCCAAACGCAACAACTGACGAACGAACACAAATATAGAAAAAAAGACACAATTGTTATCCAAAAAGTTCAGGTTTGTACCCACGTGACTCCAGGCCCCAACCCACGTGACTTCAGGCTTCAACCCACGTGACTTTTAAAACGATCGGTTACCACTCTTGATGTTGGCAGCTACTTGTTCCGAATGCAACATCTGACAAACGAACACAAATATAGAAGAAAAGACGCAATTGTTATCCAAAAAAATCAGGTTTTAACCCACGTGACTTCAGGCTTGAACCCACGTGACTTCAGTCTTCAACCCACGTGACTTCAGGCTTCAACCCACGTGACTTTGAAAACGATCGGTCACCACATTTGAAGTTGGCAGCTTCTCTTTCCAAACGCAACATCTGACGAACGAACACAAATATAGAAAAAAAGACACAATTGTTATCCAAAAAGTTCAGGTTTGAACCCACGTGACTCCAGGCTCCAACCCACGTGACTCCGGGCTTCAACCCATGTGACTTTTGAATCGATCCATCACCACTTTTGATGTTGGCAGATACTTGTTCCAAACGCAACAACTGACGAACGAACACAAATATGGAAAAAAAGACACAATTGTTATCCAAAAAGTTCAGGTTTGAACCCACGTGACTCCAGGCCCCAACATACGTGACTTCAGGCTTCAACCCACGTGACTTTCAAAACGATCGGTTACCACTCTTGATGTTGGCAGCTACTTGTTCCAAATGCAACATCTGACAAACGAACACAAATATAGAAGAAAAGACGCAATTGTTATCCAAAAAAATCAGGTTTCAACCCACGTGACTTCAGGCTTGAACCCACGTGACTTCAGTCTTCAACCCACGTGACTTCAGGCTTCAACCCACGTGACTTTGAAAACTATCGGTCACCACATTTGAAGTTGGCAGCTTCTCTTTCCAAACGCAACATCTGACGAACGAACACAAATATAGAAAAAAAGACACAATTGTTATCCAAAAAGTTCAGGTTTGAACCCACGTGACTCCAGGCTCCAACCCACGTGCTTCGGGCTTCAACCCATGTGACTTTTGAATCGATCGGTCACCACTTTTGATGTTGGCAGATACTTGTTCCAAACGCAACAACTGACGAACGAACACAAATATAGAAAAAAAGACACAATTGTTATCCAAAAAGTTCAGGTTTGTACCCACGTGACTCCAGGCCCCAACCCACGTGACTTCAGGCTTCAACCCACGTGACTTCTAAAACGATCGGTTACCACTCTTGATGTTGGCAGCTACTTGTTCCGAATGCAACATCTGACAAACGAGCACAAATATAGAAGAAAAGACGCAATTGTTATCCAAAAAAATCAGGTTTCAACCCACGTGACTTCAGGCTTGAACCCACGTGACTTCAGTCTTCAACCCACGTGACTTCAGGCTTCAACCCACGTGACTTTGAAAACGATCGGTCACCACATTTGAAGTTGGCAGCTTCTCTTTCCAAACGCAACATCTGACGAACGAACACAAATATAGAAAAAAAGACACAATTGTAAACCAAAAAGTTCAGGTTTGAACCCACGTGCCTCCAGGCTCCAACTCACGTGACTCCGGGCTTCAACCCATGTGACTTTTGAATCGATCCATCACCACTTTTGATGTTGGCAGATACTTGTTCCAAACGCAACAACTGACGAACGAACACAAATATAGAAGAAAAGACGCAATTGTTATCCAAAAAAATCAGGTTTCAACCCACGTGACTCCAGGCTTAAACCCACGTGACTTCAGTCTTCAACCCACGTGACTTCAGGCTTCAACCCACGTGACCTTGAAAACGATCGGTCACCACATTTCAAGTTGGCAGCTTCTCTTTCCAAACGCAACATCTGACGAACGAACACAAATATAGAAAAAAAGACACAATTGTTATCCAAAAAGTTCAGGTTTGAACCCACGTGACAACAGGCTCCAACCCACGTGACTTCAGGCTTCAACCCATGTGACTTTTGAATCGATCGGTCACCACTTTTGATGTTGGCAGATACTTGTTCCAAAAGCAACATCTGACAAACGAACACAAATATAGAAGAAAAGACGCAATTGTTATCCAAAAAGTTCAGGTTTGAACCCACGTGACTCCAGGCTCCAACCCACGTGACTCTGGGCTTCAACTTATGTGACTTTTAAATCGATCGGTCACCAATTTTGATGTTGGCAGATACTTGTTCCAAACGCAACATCTGACGAACGAACACAAATATAGAAAAAAAGACACAATTGTTATCCAAAAAGTTCAGGTTTGAACCCACGTGACTCCAGGCTCCAACCCACGTGACTTCAGGCTCCACCCCACGTGACTTTCAAAACGATCGGTTACCACTCTTGATGTTGGCAGCAACTTGTTCCAAATGCAACATCTGACAAACGAACACAAATATAGAAGAAAAGACGCAATTGTTATCCAAAAAAATCAGGTTTCAACCCACGTGACTTCAGGCTTGAACCCACGTGACTTCAGTCTTCAACCCACGTGACTTCAGGCTTCAACCCACGTGACTTTCAAAACGATCGGTTACCACTTTTGATGTTGGCAGCTACTTGTTCCAAACGCAACATCTGACGAACGAACACAAATATAGAAAAAAGACACAATTGTTGACCAAAAAGTTCAGGTTTGAACTCACGTGACTCCAGGCTCCAACCCACGTGACTTCAGGCTTCAACCCACGTGACTTTTAAAACGATCGGTCACCACTTTTGATGTTGGCAGCTACTTGTTCCAAATGCAACATCTGACGAACGAACACAAATATAGAAAAAAAGACACAATTGGTATCCAAAAAGTTCAGGTTTGAACCCACGTGACTCCAGGCTCCAACCCACATGACTTCAGGCTTTAACCCACGTTACTTTGAAAACGATCGGTTTTCACTTTTGATGTTGGCAGCTACTTGTTCCAAATGCAACATCTGACGAACGAACACAAATATAGAAGAAAAGACGCAATTGTTATCCAAAAAAATCAGGTTTCAACCCACGTGACTTCAGGCTTGAACCCACGTGACTCCAGGCTCCAACCCACGTGACTTGAGGCTCCAACCCACGTGACTTTTAAAACGATCGGTCACCACTTTTGATGTTGGCAGATACTTGTTCCAAACGCAACATCTGACGAACGAACACAAATGTAGAAAAAAAGACACAATTGTTATCCAAAAAGTTCAGGTTCAAACCCACGTGACTCCAGGCTCCAACCCACGTGACTTCAGGCTTCAACCCACGTGACTTTTAAAAAGATCGGTTACCACTTTTGATGTTGGCGGCTACTTGTTCCAATCGCAACATCTGACGAACGAACACAAATATAGAAAAAAAGACGCAATTGTTATCCAAAAAAATCAGGTTTCAACCCACGTGACTTCAGGCTTTAACCCACGTGACTTTCAAAACGATCGGATTACACTCTTGATGTTGGCAGCTACTTGTTCCAAATGCAACATCTGACGAACGAGCACAAATATAGGAAAAAAGACACGATTGTTATCCAAAAAGTTCAGGTTTGAACCCACGTGACTTCAGGCTCCAACCCACGTGACTTCAGGCTTCAACCCACGTGACTTTCAAAACGATCGGATACCACTCTTGATGTTGGCAGCTACTTGTTCCAAATGCAACATCTGACGAACGAACACAAATATAGAAAAAAAGACACAATTGTTATCCAAAAAGTTCAGGTTTGAACCCACGTGACTTCAGGCTCCAACCCACGTGACTTAAAGCTTCAACCCACGTGACTTTGAAAACGATCGGTCACCACATTTGAAGTTGGCAGTTACTTGTTCCAAATGCAACATCTGACGAACGAACACAAATATAGAAGAAAAGACGCAATTGTTATTCAAAAAAATCAGGTTTCAACCCACGTGACTTCAGGCTTGAACCCACGTGACTTCAGTCTTCAACCCACGTGACTTCAGGCTTCAACCCACGTGACTTTGAAAACGATCGGTCACCACATTTGAAGTTGGCAACTTCTCTTTCCAAACGCAACATCTGACGAACGAACACAAATATAGAAAAAAAGACACAATTGTTATCCAAAAAGTTCAGGTTTGAACCCACGTGACTCCAGGCTCCAACCCACGTGACTTCAGGCTTCAACCCACGTGACTTTCAAAACGATCGGTTACCACTCTTGATGTTGGCAGCTACTTGTTCCAAACGCAACATCTGACGAACGAACACAAATATAGAAGAAAAGACGCAATTGTTATCAGAAAAAATCAGGTTTCAACCCACGTGACTTCAGGCTTGAACCCACGTGACTCCAGGCTTAAACCCACGTGACTTGAGGCTCCAACCCACGTGACTTTTAAAACGATCGGTCACCACTTTTGATGTTGGCAGATACTTGTTCCAAACGCAACATCTGACGAACGAACACAAATGTAGAAAAAAAGACACAATTGTTATCCAAAAAGTTCAGGTTCAAACCCACGTGACTCCAGGCTCCAACCCACGTGACTTCAGGCTTCAACCAACGTGACTTTTAAAAAGATCGGTTACCACTTTTGATGTTGGCGGCTACTTGTTCCAATCGCAACATCTGACGAACGAACACAAATATAGAAGAAAAGACGCAATTGTTATCCAAAAAAATCAGGTTTCAACCCACGTGACTTCAGGCTTTAACCCACGTGACTTTCAAAACGATCGGATACCACTCTTGATGTTGGCAGCTACTTGTTCCAAATGCAACATCTGACGAACGAGCACAAATATAGGAAAAAAGACACGATTGTTATCCAAAAAGTTCAGGTTTGAACCCACGTGACTTCAGGCTCCAACCCACGTGACTTCAGGCTTCAACCCACGTGCTTTCAAAACGATCGGATACCACTCTTGATGTTGGCAGCTACTGGTTCCAAATGCAACATCTGACGAACGAACACAAATATAGAAAAAAAGACACAATTGTTATCCAAAAAGTTCAGGTTTGAACCCACGTGACTTCAGGCTCCAACCCACGTGACTTAAAGCTTCAACCCACGTGACTTTGAAAACGATCGGTCACCACATTTGAAGTTGGCAGTTACTTGTTCCAAATGCAACATCTGACGAACGAACACAAATATAGAAGAAAAGACGCAATTGTTATTCAAAAAAATCAGGTTTCAACCCACGTGACTTCAGGCTTGAACCCACGTGACTTCAGTCTTCAACCCACGTGACTTCAGGCTTCAACCCACGTGACTTTGAAAACGATCGGTTACCACTCTTGATGTTGGCAGCTACTTGTTCCGAATGCAACATCTGACGAACGAACACAAATATAGGAAAAAAGACACAATTGTTATCCAAAAAGTTCAGGTTTGAACCCACGTGACTCCAGGCTCCAACCCACGTGACTTCAGGCTTCAACCCACGTGACTTTCAAAACGATCGGTTACCACTCTTGATGTTGGCAGCTACTTGTTCCAAATGCAACATCTGACAAACGAACACAAATATAGAAGAAAAGACGCAATTGTTATCCAAAAAAATCAGGTTTCAACCGACGTGACTTCAGGCTTGAACCCACGTGACTCCAGTCTTCAACCCACGTGACTTCAGGCTTCAACCCACGTGACTTTGAAAACGATCGGTTACCACATTTGAAGTTGGCAGCTTCTCTTTCCAGACGCAACATCTGACGAACGAACACAAATATAGAAAAAAAGACACAATTGTTATCCACAAAGTTCAGGTTTGAACCAACGTGACTCCAGGCTCCAACCCACGTGACTTCAGGCTTCAACCCACGTGACTTTCAAAACGATCGGTTACCACTCTTGATGTTGGCAGCTACTTGTTCCAAATGCAACATCTGACAAACTAACACAAATATAGAAGAAAAGACGCAATTGTTATCCAAAAAAATCAGGTTTCAACCCACGTGACTTCAGGCTTGAACCCACGTGACTTTAGTCTTCAACCCACGTGACTCCAGGCTTCAACCCACGTGACTTTGAAAACGATCGGTCACCACATTTGAAGTTGGCAGCTTCTCTTTCCAAACGCAACATCTGACGAACGAACACAAATATAGAAAAAAAGACACAATTGCTATCCAAAAAGTTCAGGTTTGAACCCACGTGACTCCAGGCTCCAACCCACGTGACTTCAGGCTCCACCCCACGTGACTTTCAAAACGATCGGTTACCACTCTTGATGTTGGCAGCTACTTGTTCCAAATGCAACATCTGACAAACGAACACAAATATAGAAGAAAAGACGCAATTGTTATCCAAAAAAATCAGGTTTAAACCCACGTGACTTCAGGCTTGAACCCACGTGACTTCAGTCTTCAACCCACGTGACTTCAGGCTTCAACCCACGTGACTTTCGAAACGATCGGTTACCACTCTTGATGTTGGCAGCTACTTGTTCCAAATGCAACATCTGACGAACGAACACAAATATAGAAAAAAAGACACAATTGTTATCCAAAAAGTTCAGGTTTGAACCCACGTGACTCCAGGCTCCAACCCACGTGACTCAGGCTTCAACCCACGTGACTTTCAAAACGATCGGTTACCACTCTTGATGTTGGCAGCTACTTGTTCCAAACGCAACATCTGACGAACGAACACAAAAAAAAAAAAAAAAAGACACAATTGTCATCCAAAAAGTTCAGGTTTGAATCCACGTGACTCCAGGCTCCAACCCACGTGACTTCAGGCTTCAACCCACGTGACTTTTAAATTGATCGGTTACCACTTTTGATGTTGGCAGCTACTTGATCCAAATGCAACATCTGACGAACGAACACAAATATAGAAAAAAAGATACAATTGTTATCCTTAAAGTTCAGGTTCGAACCCACGTGACTCCAGGCTCCAACCCACGTGACTTCAGGCTTCAACTCACGTGACTTTTAAAAAGATCGGTTACCACTTTTGATGTTGGCAGCTACTTGTTCCAAACGCAACATCTGACGAACGAACACAAATATAGAAAAAAGACACAATTGTTGACCAAAAAGTTCAGGTTTGAACTCACGTGACTCCAGGCTCCAACCCACGTGACTCCAGGCTTCAACCCACGTGACTTTTAAAACGATCGGTCACCACTTTTGATGTTGGCAGCTACTTGTTCCAAATGCAACATCTGACGAACGAACACAAATATAGAGGAAAAGACACAATTGTTATCCAAAAAGTTCAGGTTTGAACCCACGTGACTCCAGGCTCCAACCCACGTGAGTTGAGGCTTCAACCCACGTGACTTTTAAAACGATCGGTCACCACTTTCGAGGTTGGCAGATACTTGTTCCAAACGCAACATCTGACGAACGAACACAAATGTAGAAAAAAAGACACAATTGTTATCCAAAAAGTTCAGGTTCAAACCCACGTGACTCCAGGCTCCAACCCACGTGACTTCAGGCTTCAACCCACGTGACTTTTAAAAAGCTCGGTTACCACTTTTGATGTTGGCAGCTACTTGTTCCAATCGCAACATCTGACGAACGAACACAAATATAGAAAAAAAGACGCAATTGTTATCCAAAAAAATCAGGTTTCAACCCACGTGACTTCAGGCTTTAACCCACGTGACTTTCAAAACGATCGGATACCACTCTTGATGTTGGCAGCTACTTGTTCCAAATGCAACATCTGACGAACGAACACAAATATAGGAAAAAAGACACAATTGTTATCCAAAAAGTTCAGGTTTGAACCCACGTGACTCCAGGCTCCAACCCACGTGACTTCAGGCTTCAACCCACGTGACTTTCAAAACGATCGGATACCACTCTTGATGTTGGCAGCTACTTGTTCCAAATGCAACATCTGACGAACGAACACAAATATAGAAAAAAAGACACAATTGTTATCCAAAAAGTTCAGGTTTGAACCCACGTGACTTCAGGCTCCAACCCACGTGACTTAAAGCTTCAACCCACGTGACTTTGAAAACGATCGGTCACCACATTTGAAGTTGGCAGCTACTTGTTCCAAATGCAACATCTGACGAACGAACACAAATATAGAAGAAAAGACGCAATTGTTATTCAAAAAAATCAGGTTTCAACCCACGTGACTTCAGGCTTGAACCCACGTGACTTCAGTCTTCAACCCACGTGACTTCAGGCTTCAACCCACGTGACTTTGAAAAACGATCGGTCACCACATTTGAAGTTGGCAGCTTCTCTTTCCAAACGCAACATCTGACGAACGAACACAAATATAGAAAAAAAGACACAATTGTTATCCAAAAAGTTCAGGTTTGAACCCACGTGACTCCAGGCTCCAACCCACGTGACTTCAGGCTTCAACCCACGTGACTTTCAAAACGATCGGTTACCACTCTTGATGTTGGCAGCTACTTGTTCCAAACGCAACATCTGACGAACGAACACAAATATAGAAGAAAAGACGCAATTGTTATCGAAAAAAATCAGGTTTCAACCCACGTGACTTCAGGCTTCAAACCACGTGACTTTCAAAACGATCGGTTACCACTCTTGATGTTGGCAGCTACTTGTTCCGAATGCAACATCTGACGAACGAACACAAATATAGGAAAAAAGACACAATTGTTATCCAAAAAGTTCAGGTTTGAACCCACGTGACTCCAGGCTCCAACCCACGTGACTTCAGGCTTCAACCCACGTGACTTTCAAAACGATCGGTTACCACTCTTGATGTTGGCAGCTACTTGTTCCGAATGCAACATCTGACAAACGAACACAAATATAGAAGAAAAGACGCAATTGTTATCCAAAAAAAATCAGGTTTCAACCGACGTGACTTCAGGCTTGAACCCACGTGACTTCAGTCTTCAACCCACGTGACTTCAGGCTTCAACCCACGTGACTTTGAAAACGATCGGTCACCACATTTGAAGTTGGCAGCTTCTCTTTCCAAACGCAACATCTGACGAACGAACACAAATATAGAAAAAAAGACACAATTGTTATCCAAAAAGTTTAGGTTTGAACCCACGTGACTCCAGGCTCCAACCCACGTGACTCCGGGCTTCAACCCATGTGACTTTTGAATCGATCGGTCACCACTTTTGATGTTGGCAGATACTTGTTCCAAACGCAACAACTGACGAACGAACACAAATATAGAAAAAAAGACACAATTGTTATCCAAAAAGTTCAGGTTTGTACCCACGTGACTCCAGGCCCCAACCCACGTGACTTCAGGCTTCAACCCACGTGACTTTTAAAACGATCGGTTACCACTCTTGATGTTGGCAGCTACTTGTTCCGAATGCAACATCTGACAAACGAACACAAATATAGAAGAAAAGACGCAATTGTTATCCAAAAAAATCAGGTTTTAACCCACGTGACTTCAGGCTTGAACCCACGTGACTTCAGTCTTCAACCCACGTGACTTCAGGCTTCAACCCACGTGACTTTGAAAACGATCGGTCACCACATTTGAAGTTGGCAGCTTCTCTTTCCAAACGCAACATCTGACGAACGAACACAAATATAGAAAAAAAGACACAATTGTTATCCAAAAAGTTCAGGTTTGAACCCACGTGACTCCAGGCTCCAACCCACGTGACTCCGGGCTTCAACCCATGTGACTTTTGAATCGATCCATCACCACTTTTGATGTTGGCAGATACTTGTTCCAAACGCAACAACTGACGAACGAACACAAATATGGAAAAAAAGACACAATTGTTATCCAAAAAGTTCAGGTTTGAACCCACGTGACTCCAGGCCCCAACATACGTGACTTCAGGCTTCAACCCACGTGACTTTCAAAACGATCGGTTACCACTCTTGATGTTGGCAGCTACTTGTTCCAAATGCAACATCTGACAAACGAACACAAATATAGAAGAAAAGACGCAATTGTTATCCAAAAAAATCAGGTTTCAACCCACGTGACTTCAGGCTTGAACCCACGTGACTTCAGTCTTCAACCCACGTGACTTCAGGCTTCAACCCACGTGACTTTGAAAACTATCGGTCACCACATTTGAAGTTGGCAGCTTCTCTTTCCAAACGCAACATCTGACGAACGAACACAAATATAGAAAAAAAGACACAATTGTTATCCAAAAAGTTCAGGTTTGAACCCACGTGACTCCAGGCTCCAACCCACGTGCTCCGGGCTTCAACCCATGTGACTTTTGAATCGATCGGTCACCACTTTTGATGTTGGCAGATACTTGTTCCAAACGCAACAACTGACGAACGAACACAAATATAGAAAAAAAGACACAATTGTTATCCAAAAAGTTCAGGTTTGTACCCACGTGACTCCAGGCCCCAACCCACGTGACTTCAGGCTTCAACCCACGTGACTTTTAAAACGATCGGTTACCACTCTTGATGTTGGCAGCTACTTGTTCCGAATGCAACATCTGACAAACGAGCACAAATATAGAAGAAAAGACGCAATTGTTATCCAAAAAAATCAGGTTTCAACCCACGTGACTTCAGGCTTGAACCCACGTGACTTCAGTCTTCAACCCACGTGACTTCAGGCTTCAACCCACGTGACTTTGAAAACGATCGGTCACCACATTTGAAGTTGGCAGCTTCTCTTTCCAAACGCAACATCTGACGAACGAACACAAATATAGAAAAAAAGACACAATTGTAAACCAAAAAGTTCAGGTTTGAACCCACGTGACTCCAGGCTCCAACTCACGTGACTCCGGGCTTCAACCCATGTGACTTTTGAATCGATCCATCACCACTTTTGATGTTGGCAGATACTTGTTCCAAACGCAACAACTGACGAACGAACACAAATATGGAAAAAAAGACACAATTGTTATCCAAAAAGTTCAGGTTTGAACCCACGTGACTCCAGGCCCCAACATACGTGACTTCAGGCTTCAACCCACGTGACTTTCAAAACGATCGGTTACCACTCTTGATGTTGGCAGCTACTTGTTCCAAATGCAACATCTGACAAACGAACACAAATATAGAAGAAAAGACGCAATTGTTATCCAAAAAAATCAGGTTTCAACCCACGTGACTTCAGGCTTGAACCCACGTGACTTCAGTCTTCAACCCACGTGACTTCAGGCTTCAACCCACGTGACTTTGAAAACGATCGGTTACCACTCTTGATGTTGGCAGCTACTTGTTCCGAATGCAACATCTGACGAACGAACACAAATATAGGAAAAAAGACACAATTGTTATCCAAAAAGTTCAGGTTTGAACCCACGTGACTCCAGGCTCCAACCCACGTGACTTCAGGCTTCAACCCACGTGACTTTCAAAACGATCGGTTACCACTCTTGATGTTGGCAGCTACTTGTTCCAAATGCAACATCTGACAAACGAACACAAATATAGAAGAAAAGACGCAATTGTTATCCAAAAAAAATCAGGTTTCAACCGACGTGACTTCAGGCTTGAACCCACGTGACTTCAGTCTTCAACCCACGTGACTTCAGGCTTCAACCCACGTGACTTTCGAAACGATCGGTTACCACTCTTGATGTTGGCAGCTACTTGTTCCAAATGCAACATCTGACGAACGAACACAAATATAGAAAAAAAGACACAATTGTTATCCAAAAAGTTCAGGTTTGAACCCACGTGACTCCAGGCTCCAACCCACGTGACTCAGGCTTCAACCCACGTGACTTTCGAAACGATCGGTTACCACTCTTGATGTTGGCAGCTACTTGTTCCAAACGCAACATCTGACGAACGAACACAAAAAAAAAAAAAAAAAGACACAATTGTCATCCAAAAAGTTCAGGTTTGAATCCACGTGACTCCAGGCTCCAACCCACGTGACTTCAGGCTTCAACCCACGTGACTTTTAAATTGATCGGTTACCACTTTTGATGTTGGCAGCTACTTGATCCAAATGCAACATCTGACGAACGAACACAAATATAGAAAAAAAGATACAATTGTTATCCTTAAAGTTCAGGTTCGAACCCACGTGACTCCAGGCTCCAACCCACGTGACTTCAGGCTTCAACTCACGTGACTTTTAAAAAGATCGGTTACCACTTTTGATGTTGGCAGCTACTTGTTCCAAACGCAACATCTGACGAACGAACACAAATATAGAAAAAAGACACAATTGTTGACCAAAAAGTTCAGGTTTGAACTCACGTGACTCCAGGCTCCAACCCACGTGACTCCAGGCTTCAACCCACGTGACTTTTAAAACGATCGGTCACCACTTTTGATGTTGGCAGCTACTTGTTCCAAATGCAACATCTGACGAACGAACACAAATATAGAGGAAAAGACACAATTGTTATCCAAAAAGTTCAGGTTTGAACCCACGTGACTCCAGGCTCCAACCCACGTGACTTGAGGCTTCAACCCACGTGACTTTTAAAACGATCGGTCACCACTTTCGAGGTTGGCAGATACTTGTTCCAAACGCAACATCTGACGAACGAACACAAATGTAGAAAAAAAGACACAATTGTTATCCAAAAAGTTCAGGTTCAAACCCACGTGACTCCAGGCTCCAACCCACGTGACTTCAGGCTTCAACCCACGTGACTTTTAAAAAGCTCGGTTACCACTTTTGATGTTGGCAGCTACTTGTTCCAATCGCAACATCTGACGAACGAACACAAATGTAGAAAAAAAGACACAATTGTTATCCAAAAAGTTCAGGTTCAAACCCACGTGACTCCAGGCTCCAACCCACGTGACTTCAGGCTTCAACCCACGTGACTTTTAAAAAGCTCGGTTACCACTTTTGATGTTGGCAGCTACTTGTTCCAATCGCAACATCTGACGAACGAACACAAATATAGGAAAAAAAAAACAATTGTTATCCAAAAAGTTCAGGTTTGAACCCACGTGACTCCAGGCTCCAACCCACGTGACTTCAGGCTTCAACCCACGTGACTTTCAAAACGATCGGATACCACTCTTGATGTTGGCAGCTACTTGTTCCAAATGCAACATCTGACGAACGAACACAAATATAGAAAAAAAGACACAATTGTTATCCAAAAAGTTCAGGTTTGAACCCACGTGACTTCAGGCTCCAACCCACGTGACTTAAAGCTTACACCCACGTGACTTTGAAAACGATCGGTCACCACATTTGAAGTTGGCAGCTACTTGTTCCAAATGCAACATCTGACGAACGAACACAAATATAGAAGAAAAGACGCAATTGTTATTCAAAAAAATCAGGTTTCAACCCACGTGACTTCAGGCTTGAACCCACGTGACTTCAGTCTTCAACCCACGTGACTTCAGGCTTCAACCCACGTGACTTTGAAAAACGATCGGTCACCACATTTGAAGTTGGCAGCTTCTCTTTCCAAACGCAACATCTGACGAACGAACACAAATATAGAAAAAAAGACACAATTGTTATCCAAAAAGTTCAGGTTTGAACCCACGTGACTCCAGGCTCCAACCCACGTGACTTCAGGCTTCAACCCACGTGACTTCCAAAACGATCGGTTACCACTCTTGATGTTGGCAGCTACTTGTTCCAAACGCAACATCTGACGAACGAACACAAATATAGAAGAAAAGACGCAATTGTTATCGAAAAAAATCAGGTTTCAACCCACGTGACTTCAGGCTTCAAACCACGTGACTTTCAAAACGATCGGTTACCACTCTTGATGTTGGCAGCTACTTGTTCCGAATGCAACATCTGACGAACGAACACAAATATAGGAAAAAAGACACAATTGTTATCCAAAAAGTTCAGGTTTGAACCCACGTGACTCCAGGCTCCAACCCACGTGACTTCAGGCTTCAACCCACGTGACTTTCAAAACGATCGGTTACCACTCTTGATGTTGGCAGCTACTTGTTCCGAATGCAACATCTGACAAACGAACACAAATATAGAAGAAAAGACGCAATTGTTATCCAAAAAAAATCAGGTTTCAACCGACGTGACTTCAGGCTTGAACCCACGTGACTTCAGTCTTCAACCCACGTGACTTCAGGCTTCAACCCACGTGACTTTGAAAACGATCGGTCACCACATTTGAAGTTGGCAGCTTCTCTTTCCAAACGCAACATCTGACGAACGAACACAAATATAGAAAAAAAGACACAATTGTTATCCAAAAAGTTTAGGTTTGAACCCACGTGACTCCAGGCTCCAACCCACGTGACTCCGGGCTTCAACCCATGTGACTTTTGAATCGATCGGTCACCACTTTTGATGTTGGCAGATACTTGTTCCAAACGCAACAACTGACGAACGAACACAAATATAGAAAAAAAGACACAATTGTTATCCAAAAAGTTCAGGTTTGTACCCACGTGACTCCAGGCCCCAACCCACGTGACTTCAGGCTTCAACCCACGTGACTTTTAAAACGATCGGTTACCACTCTTGATGTTGGCAGCTACTTGTTCCGAATGCAACATCTGACAAACGAACACAAATATAGAAGAAAAGACGCAATTGTTATCCAAAAAAATCAGGTTTTAACCCACGTGACTTCAGGCTTGAACCCACGTGACTTCAGTCTTCAACCCACGTGACTTCAGGCTTCAACCCACGTGACTTTGAAAACGATCGGTCACCACATTTGAAGTTGGCAGCTTCTCTTTCCAAACGCAACATCTGACGAACGAACACAAATATAGAAAAAAAGACACAATTGTTATCCAAAAAGTTCAGGTTTGAACCCACGTGACTCCAGGCTCCAACCCACGTGACTCCGGGCTTCAACCCATGTGACTTTTGAATCGATCCATCACCACTTTTGATGTTGGCAGATACTTGTTCCAAACGCAACAACTGACGAACGAACACAAATATGGAAAAAAAGACACAATTGTTATCCAAAAAGTTCAGGTTTGAACCCACGTGACTCCAGGCCCCAACATACGTGACTTCAGGCTTCAACCCACGTGACTTTCAAAACGATCGGTTACCACTCTTGATGTTGGCAGCTACTTGTTCCAAATGCAACATCTGACAAACGAACACAAATATAGAAGAAAAGACGCAATTGTTATCCAAAAAAATCAGGTTTCAACCCACGTGACTTCAGGCTTGAACCCACGTGACTTTAGTCTTCAACCCACGTGACTTCAGGCTTCAACCCACGTGACTTTGAAAACTATCGGTCACCACATTTGAAGTTGGCAGCTTCTCTTTCCAAACGCAACATCTGACGAACGAACACAAATATAGAAAAAAAGACACAATTGTTATCCAAAAAGTTCAGGTTTGAACCCACGTGACTCCAGGCTCCAACCCACGTGCTCCGGGCTTCAACCCATGTGACTTTTGAATCGATCGGTCACCACTTTTGATGTTGGCAGATACTTGTTCCAAACGCAACAACTGACGAACGAACACAAATATAGAAAAAAAGACACAATTGTTATCCAAAAAGTTCAGGTTTGTACCCACGTGACTCCAGGCCCCAACCCACGTGACTTCAGGCTTCAACCCACGTGACTTTTAAAACGATCGGTTACCACTCTTGATGTTGGCAGCTACTTGTTCCGAATGCAACATCTGACAAACGAGCACAAATATAGAAGAAAAGACGCAATTGTTATCCAAAAAAATCAGGTTTCAACCCACGTGACTTCAGGCTTGAACCCACGTGACTTCAGTCTTCAACCCACGTGACTTCAGGCTTCAACCCACGTGACTTTGAAAACGATCGGTCACCACATTTGAAGTTGGCAGCTTCTCTTTCCAAACGCAACATCTGACGAACGAACACAAATATAGAAAAAAAGACACAATTGTAAACCAAAAAGTTCAGGTTTGAACCCACGTGACTCCAGGCTCCAACTCACGTGACTCCGGGCTTCAACCCATGTGACTTTTGAATCGATCCATCACCACTTTTGATGTTGGCAGATACTTGTTCCAAACGCAACAACTGACGAACGAACACAAATATAGAAGAAAAGACGCAATTGTTATCCAAAAAAATCAGGTTTCAACCCACGTGACTCCAGGCTTAAACCCACGTGACTTCAGTCTTCAACCCACGTGACTTCAGGCTTCAACCCACGTGACCTTGAAAACGATCGGTCACCACATTTCAAGTTGGCAGCTTCTCTTTCCAAACGCAACATCTGACGAACGAACACAAATATAGAAAAAAAGACACAATTGTTATCCAAAAAGTTCAGGTTTGAACCCACGTGACAACAGGCTCCAACCCACGTGACTCCGGGCTTCAACCCATGTGACTTTTGAATCGATCGGTCACCACTTTTGATGTTGGCAGATACTTGTTCCAAAAGCAACATCTGACGAACGAACACAAATATAGAAAAAAAGACACAATTGTTATCCAAAAAGTTCAGGTTTGAACCCACGTGACTCCAGGCTCCAACCCACGTGACTCTGGGCTTCAACTTATGTGACTTTTAAATCGATCGGTCACCAATTTTGATGTTGGCAGATACTTGTTCCAAACGCAACATCTGACGAACGAACACAAATATAGAAAAAAAGACACAATTGTTATCCAAAAAGTTCAGGTTTGAACCCACGTGACTCCAGGCTCCAACCCACGTGACTTCAGGCTCCACCCCACGTGACTTTCAAAACGATCGGTCACCACTTTTGATGTTGGCAGCTACTTGTTCCAAACGCAACATCTGACGAACGAACACAAATATAGAAAAAAGACACAATTGTTGACCAAAAAGTTCAGGTTTGAACTCACGTGACTCCAGGCTCCAACCCACGTGACTTCAGGCTTCAACCCACGTGACTTTTAAAACGATCGGTCACCACTTTTGATGTTGGCAGCTACTTGTTCCAAATGCAACATCTGACGAACGAACACAAATATAGAAAAAAAGACACAATTGGTATCCAAAAAGTTCAGGTTTGAACCCACGTGACTCCAGGCTCCAACCCACATGACTTCAGGCTTTAACCCACGTTACTTTGAAAACGATCGGTTTTCACTTTTGATGTTGGCAGCTACTTGTTCCAAATGCAACATCTGACGAACGAACACAAATATAGAAGAAAAGACGCAATTGTTATCCAAAAAAATCAGGTTTCAACCCACGTGACTTCAGGCTTGAACCCACGTGACTCCAGGCTCCAACCCACGTGACTTGAGGCTCCAACCCACGTGACTTTTAAAACGATCGGTCACCACTTTTGATGTTGGCAGATACTTGTTCCAAACGCAACATCTGACGAACGAACACAAATGTAGAAAAAAAGACACAATTGTTATCCAAAAAGTTCAGGTTCAAACCCACGTGACTCCAGGCTCCAACCCACGTGACTTCAGGCTTCAACCCACGTGACTTTTAAAAAGATCGGTTACCACTTTTGATGTTGGCGGCTACTTGTTCCAATCGCAACATCTGACGAACGAACACAAATATAGAAAAAAAGACGCAATTGTTATCCAAAAAAATCAGGTTTCAACCCACGTGACTTCAGGCTTTAACCCACGTGACTTTCAAAACGATCGGATTACACTCTTGATGTTGGCAGCTACTTGTTCCAAATGCAACATCTGACGAACGAGCACAAATATAGGAAAAAAGACACGATTGTTATCCAAAAAGTTCAGGTTTGAACCCACGTGACTTCAGGCTCCAACCCACGTGACTTCAGGCTTCAACCCACGTGACTTTAAAAACGATCGGATACCACTCTTGATGTTGGCAGCTACTTGTTCCAAATGCAACATCTGACGAACGAACACAAATATAGAAAAAAAGACACAATTGTTATCCAAAAAGTTCAGGTTTGAACCCACGTGACTTCAGGCTCCAACCCACGTGACTTAAAGCATCAACCCACGTGACTTTGAAAACGATCGGTCACCACATTTGAAGTTGGCAGTTACTTGTTCCAAATGCAACATCTGACGAACGAACACAAATATAGAAGAAAAGACGCAATTGTTATTCAAAAAAATCAGGTTTCAACCCACGTGACTTCAGGCTTGAACCCACGTGACTTCAGTCTTCAACCCACGTGACTTCAGGCTTCAACCCACGTGACTTTGAAAACGATCGGTCACCACATTTGAAGTTGGCAACTTCTCTTTCCAAACGCAACATCTGACGAACGAACACAAATATAGAAAAAAAGACACAATTGTTATCCAAAAAGTTCAGGTTTGAACCCACGTGACTCCAGGCTCCAACCCACGTGACTTCAGGCTTCAACCCACGTGACTTTCAAAACGATCGGTCACCACATTTGATGTTGGCAGCTACTTGTTCCAAACGCAACATCTGACGAACGAACACAAATATAGAAGAAAAGACGCAATTGTTATCAGAAAGAATCAGGTTTCAACCCACGTGACTTCAGGCTTGAACCCACGTGACTCCAGGCTTAAACCCACGTGACTTGAGGCTCCAACCCACGTGACTTTTAAAACGATCGGTCACCACTTTTGATGTTGGCAGATACTTGTTCCAAACGCAACATCTGACGAACGAACACAAATGTAGAAAAAAAGACACAATTGTTATCCAAAAAGTTCAGGTTCAAACCCACGTGACTCCAGGCTCCAACCCACGTGACTTCAGGCTTCAACCAACGTGACTTTTAAAAAGATCGGTTACCACTTTTGATGTTGGCGGCTACTTGTTCCAATCGCAACATCTGACGAACGAACACAAATATAGAAGAAAAGACGCAATTGTTATCCAAAAAAATCAGGTTTCAACCCACGTGACTTCAGGCTTTAACCCACGTGACTTTCAAAACGATCGGATACCACTCTTGATGTTGGCAGCTACTTGTTCCAAATGCAACATCTGACGAACGAGCACAAATATAGGAAAAAAGACACGATTGTTATCCAAAAAGTTCAGGTTTGAACCCACGTGACTTCAGGCTCCAACCCACGTGACTTCAGGCTTCAACCCACGTGCTTCTAAAACGATCGGATACCACTCTTGATGTTGGCAGCTACTGGTTCCAAATGCAACATCTGACGAACGAACACAAATATAGAAAAAAAGACACAATTGTTATCCAAAAAGTTCAGGTTTGAACCCACGTGACTTCAGGCTCCAACCCACGTGACTTAAAGCTTCAACCCACGTGACTTTGAAAACGATCGGTCACCACATTTGAAGTTGGCAGTTACTTGTTCCAAATGCAACATCTGACGAACGAACACAAATATAGAAGAAAAGACGCAATTGTTATTCAAAAAAATCAGGTTTCAACCCACGTGACTTCAGGCTTGAACCCACGTGACTTCAGTCTTCAACCCAC
Organism: Anaspis maculata; assembly: GCA_949128115.1. Taxonomy (NCBI): domain Eukaryota; kingdom Metazoa; phylum Arthropoda; class Insecta; order Coleoptera; family Scraptiidae; genus Anaspis; species Anaspis maculata. The sequence goes on from OX421966.1 coordinate 975,345, forward strand.
GTGACTTCAGGCTTCAACCCACGTGACTTTGGAAACGATCGGTTACCACTCTTGATGTTGGCAGCTACTTGTTCCGAATGCAACATCTGACGAACGAACACAAATATAGGAAAAAAGACACAATTGTTATCCAAAAAGTTCAGGTTTGAACCCACGTGACTCCAGGCTCCAACCCACGTGACTTCAGGCTTCAACCCACGTGACTTTCAAAACGATCGGTTACCACTCTTGATGTTGGCAGCTACTTGTTCCAAATGCAACATCTGACAAACGAACACAAATATAGAAGAAAAGACGCAATTGTTATCCAAAAAAATCAGGTTTCAACCGACGTGACTTCAGGCTTGAACCCACGTGACTCCAGTCTTCAACCCACGTGACTTCAGGCTTCAACCCACGTGACTTTGAAAACGATCGGTTACCACATTTGAAGTTGGCAGCTTCTCTTTCCAGACGCAACATCTGACGAACGAACACAAATATAGAAAAAAAGACACAATTGTTATCCACAAAGTTCAGGTTTGAACCAACGTGACTCCAGGCTCCAACCCACGTGACTTCAGGCTTCAACCCACGTGACTTTCAAAACGATCGGTTACCACTCTTGATGTTGGCAGCTACTTGTTCCAAATGCAACATCTGACAAACTAACACAAATATAGAAGAAAAGACGCAATTGTTATCCAAAAAAATCAGGTTTCAACCCACGTGACTTCAGGCTTGAACCCACGTGACTTTAGTCTTCAACCCACGTGACTCCAGGCTTCAACCCACGTGACTTTGAAAACGATCGGTCACCACATTTGAAGTTGGCAGCTTCTCTTTCCAAACGCAACATCTGACGAACGAACACAAATATAGAAAAAAAGACACAATTGCTATCCAAAAAGTTCAGGTTTGAACCCACGTGACTCCAGGCTCCAACCCACGTGACTTCAGGCTCCACCCCACGTGACTTTCAAAACGATCGGTTACCACTCTTGATGTTGGCAGCTACTTGTTCCAAATGCAACATCTGACAAACGAACACAAATATAGAAGAAAAGACGCAATTGTTATCCAAAAAAATCAGGTTTAAACCCACGTGACTTCAGGCTTGAACCCACGTGACTTCAGTCTTCAACCCACGTGACTTCAGGCTTCAACCCACGTGACTTTCGAAACGATCGGTTACCACTCTTGATGTTGGCAGCTACTTGTTCCAAATGCAACATCTGACGAACGAACACAAATATAGAAAAAAAGACACAATTGTTATCCAAAAAGTTCAGGTTTGAACCCACGTGACTCCAGGCTCCAACCCACGTGACTCAGGCTTCAACCCACGTGACTTTCAAAACGATCGGTTACCACTCTTGATGTTGGCAGCTACTTGTTCCAAACGCAACATCTGACGAACGAACACAAAAAAAAAAAAAAAAAGACACAATTGTCATCCAAAAAGTTCAGGTTTGAATCCACGTGACTCCAGGCTCCAACCCACGTGACTTCAGGCTTCAACCCACGTGACTTTTAAATTGATCGGTTACCACTTTTGATGTTGGCAGCTACTTGATCCAAATGCAACATCTGACGAACGAACACAAATATAGAAAAAAAGATACAATTGTTATCCTTAAAGTTCAGGTTCGAACCCACGTGACTCCAGGCTCCAACCCACGTGACTTCAGGCTTCAACTCACGTGACTTTTAAAAAGATCGGTTACCACTTTTGATGTTGGCAGCTACTTGTTCCAAACGCAACATCTGACGAACGAACACAAATATAGAAAAAAGACACAATTGTTGACCAAAAAGTTCAGGTTTGAACTCACGTGACTCCAGGCTCCAACCCACGTGACTCCAGGCTTCAACCCACGTGACTTTTAAAACGATCGGTCACCACTTTTGATGTTGGCAGCTACTTGTTCCAAATGCAACATCTGACGAACGAACACAAATATAGAGGAAAAGACACAATTGTTATCCAAAAAGTTCAGGTTTGAACCCACGTGACTCCAGGCTCCAACCCACGTGACTTGAGGCTTCAACCCACGTGACTTTTAAAACGATCGGTCACCACTTTCGAGGTTGGCAGATACTTGTTCCAAACGCAACATCTGACGAACGAACACAAATGTAGAAAAAAAGACACAATTGTTATCCAAAAAGTTCAGGTTCAAACCCACGTGACTCCAGGCTCCAACCCACGTGACTTCAGGCTTCAACCCACGTGACTTTTAAAAAGCTCGGTTACCACTTTTGATGTTGGCAGCTACTTGTTCCAATCGCAACATCTGACGAACGAACACAAATATAGAAAAAAAGACGCAATTGTTATCCAAAAAAATCAGGTTTCAACCCACGTGACTTCAGGCTTTAACCCACGTGACTTTCAAAACGATCGGATACCACTCTTGATGTTGGCAGTGCTTGTTCCAAATGCAACATCTGACGAACGAACACAAATATAGGAAAAAAGACACAATTGTTATCCAAAAAGTTCAGGTTTGAACCCACGTGACTCCAGGCTCCAACCCACGTGACTTCAGGCTTCAACCCACGTGACTTTCAAAACGATCGGATACCACTCTTGATGTTGGCAGCTACTTGTTCCAAATGCAACATCTGACGAACGAACACAAATATAGAAAAAAAGACACAATTGTTATCCAAAAAGTTCAGGTTTGAACCCACGTGACTTCAGGCTCCAACCCACGTGACTTAAAGCTTCAACCCACGTGACTTTGAAAACGATCGGTCACCACATTTGAAGTTGGCAGCTACTTGTTCCAAATGCAACATCTGACGAACGAACACAAATATAGAAGAAAAGACGCAATTGTTATTCAAAAAAATCAGGTTTCAACCCACGTGACTTCAGGCTTGAACCCACGTGACTTCAGTCTTCAACCCACGTGACTTCAGGCTTCAACCCACGTGACTTTGAAAAACGATCGGTCACCACATTTGAAGTTGGCAGCTTCTCTTTCCAAACGCAACATCTGACGAACGAACACAAATATAGAAAAAAAGACACAATTGTTATCCAAAAAGTTCAGGTTTGAACCCACGTGACTCCAGGCTCCAACCCACGTGACTTCAGGCTTCAACCCACGTGACTTTCAAAACGATCGGTTACCACTCTTGATGTTGGCAGCTACTTGTTCCAAACGCAACATCTGACGAACGAACACAAATATAGAAGAAAAGACGCAATTGTTATCGAAAAAAATCAGGTTTCAACCCACGTGACTTCAGGCTTCAAACCACGTGACTTTCAAAACGATCGGTTACCACTCTTGATGTTGGCAGCTACTTGTTCCGAATGCAACATCTGACGAACGAACACAAATATAGGAAAAAAGACACAATTGTTATCCAAAAAGTTCAGGTTTGAACCCACGTGACTCCAGGCTCCAACCCACGTGACTTCAGGCTTCAACCCACGTGACTTTCAAAACGATCGGTTACCACTCTTGATGTTGGCAGCTACTTGTTCCGAATGCAACATCTGACAAACGAACACAAATATAGAAGAAAAGACGCAATTGTTATCCAAAAAAAATCAGGTTTCAACCGACGTGACTTCAGGCTTGAACCCACGTGACTTCAGTCTTCAACCCACGTGACTTCAGGCTTCAACCCACGTGACTTTGAAAACGATCGGTCACCACATTTGAAGTTGGCAGCTTCTCTTTCCAAACGCAACATCTGACGAACGAACACAAATATAGAAAAAAAGACACAATTGTTATCCAAAAAGTTTAGGTTTGAACCCACGTGACTCCAGGCTCCAACCCACGTGACTCCGGGCTTCAACCCATGTGACTTTTGAATCGATCGGTCACCACTTTTGATGTTGGCAGATACTTGTTCCAAACGCAACAACTGACGAACGAACACAAATATAGAAAAAAAGACACAATTGTTATCCAAAAAGTTCAGGTTTGTACCCACGTGACTCCAGGCCCCAACCCACGTGACTTCAGGCTTCAACCCACGTGACTTTTAAAACGATCGGTTACCACTCTTGATGTTGGCAGCTACTTGTTCCGAATGCAACATCTGACAAACGAACACAAATATAGAAGAAAAGACGCAATTGTTATCCAAAAAAATCAGGTTTTAACCCACGTGACTTCAGGCTTGAACCCACGTGACTTCAGTCTTCAACCCACGTGACTTCAGGCTTCAACCCACGTGACTTTGAAAACGATCGGTCACCACATTTGAAGTTGGCAGCTTCTCTTTCCAAACGCAACATCTGACGAACGAACACAAATATAGAAAAAAAGACACAATTGTTATCCAAAAAGTTCAGGTTTGAACCCACGTGACTCCAGGCTCCAACCCACGTGACTCCGGGCTTCAACCCATGTGACTTTTGAATCGATCCATCACCACTTTTGATGTTGGCAGATACTTGTTCCAAACGCAACAACTGACGAACGAACACAAATATGGAAAAAAAGACACAATTGTTATCCAAAAAGTTCAGGTTTGAACCCACGTGACTCCAGGCCCCAACATACGTGACTTCAGGCTTCAACCCACGTGACTTTCAAAACGATCGGTTACCACTCTTGATGTTGGCAGCTACTTGTTCCAAATGCAACATCTGACAAACGAACACAAATATAGAAGAAAAGACGCAATTGTTATCCAAAAAAATCAGGTTTCAACCCACGTGACTTCAGGCTTGAACCCACGTGACTTCAGTCTTCAACCCACGTGACTTCAGGCTTCAACCCACGTGACTTTGAAAACTATCGGTCACCACATTTGAAGTTGGCAGCTTCTCTTTCCAAACGCAACATCTGACGAACGAACACAAATATAGAAAAAAAGACACAATTGTTATCCAAAAAGTTCAGGTTTGAACCCACGTGACTCCAGGCTCCAACCCACGTGCTCCGGGCTTCAACCCATGTGACTTTTGAATCGATCGGTCACCACTTTTGATGTTGGCAGATACTTGTTCCAAACGCAACAACTGACGAACGAACACAAATATAGAAAAAAAGACACAATTGTTATCCAAAAAGTTCAGGTTTGTACCCACGTGACTCCAGGCCCCAACCCACGTGACTTCAGGCTTCAACCCACGTGACTTTTAAAACGATCGGTTACCACTCTTGATGTTGGCAGCTACTTGTTCCGAATGCAACATCTGACAAACGAGCACAAATATAGAAGAAAAGACGCAATTGTTATCCAAAAAAATCAGGTTTCAACCCACGTGACTTCAGGCTTGAACCCACGTGACTTCAGTCTTCAACCCACGTGACTTCAGGCTTCAACCCACGTGACTTTGAAAACGATCGGTCACCACATTTGAAGTTGGCAGCTTCTCTTTCCAAACGCAACATCTGACGAACGAACACAAATATAGAAAAAAAGACACAATTGTAAACCAAAAAGTTCAGGTTTGAACCCACGTGACTCCAGGCTCCAACTCACGTGACTCCGGGCTTCAACCCATGTGACTTTTGAATCGATCCATCACCACTTTTGATGTTGGCAGATACTTGTTCCAAACGCAACAACTGACGAACGAACACAAATATGGAAAAAAAGACACAATTGTTATCCAAAAAGTTCAGGTTTGAACCCACGTGACTCCAGGCCCCAACATACGTGACTTCAGGCTTCAACCCACGTGACTTTCAAAACGATCGGTTACCACTCTTGATGTTGGCAGCTACTTGTTCCAAATGCAACATCTGACAAACGAACACAAATATAGAAGAAAAGACGCAATTGTTATCCAAAAAAATCAGGTTTCAACCCACGTGACTTCAGGCTTGAACCCACGTGACTTCAGTCTTCAACCCACGTGACTTCAGGCTTCAACCCACGTGACTTTGAAAACGATCGGTTACCACTCTTGATGTTGGCAGCTACTTGTTCCGAATGCAACATCTGACGAACGAACACAAATATAGGAAAAAAGACACAATTGTTATCCAAAAAGTTCAGGTTTGAACCCACGTGACTCCAGGCTCCAACCCACGTGACTTCAGGCTTCAACCCACGTGACTTTCAAAACGATCGGTTACCACTCTTGATGTTGGCAGCTACTTGTTCCAAATGCAACATCTGACAAACGAACACAAATATAGAAGAAAAGACGCAATTGTTATCCAAAAAAAATCAGGTTTCAACCGACGTGACTTCAGGCTTGAACCCACGTGACTTCAGTCTTCAACCCACGTGACTTCAGGCTTCAACCCACGTGACTTTCGAAACGATCGGTTACCACTCTTGATGTTGGCAGCTACTTGTTCCAAATGCAACATCTGACGAACGAACACAAATATAGAAAAAAAGACACAATTGTTATCCAAAAAGTTCAGGTTTGAACCCACGTGACTCCAGGCTCCAACCCACGTGACTCAGGCTTCAACCCACGTGACTTTCGAAACGATCGGTTACCACTCTTGATGTTGGCAGCTACTTGTTCCAAACGCAACATCTGACGAACGAACACAAAAAAAAAAAAAAAAAAAAGACACAATTGTCATCCAAAAAGTTCAGGTTTGAATCCACGTGACTCCAGGCTCCAACCCACGTGACTTCAGGCTTCAACCCACGTGACTTTTAAATTGATCGGTTACCACTTTTGATGTTGGCAGCTACTTGATCCAAATGCAACATCTGACGAACGAACACAAATATAGAAAAAAAGATACAATTGTTATCCTTAAAGTTCAGGTTCGAACCCACGTGACTCCAGGCTCCAACCCACGTGACTTCAGGCTTCAACTCACGTGACTTTTAAAAAGATCGGTTACCACTTTTGATGTTGGCAGCTACTTGTTCCAAACGCAACATCTGACGAACGAACACAAATATAGAAAAAAGACACAATTGTTGACCAAAAAGTTCAGGTTTGAACTCACGTGACTCCAGGCTCCAACCCACGTGACTCCAGGCTTCAACCCACGTGACTTTTAAAACGATCGGTCACCACTTTTGATGTTGGCAGCTACTTGTTCCAAATGCAACATCTGACGAACGAACACAAATATAGAGGAAAAGACACAATTGTTATCCAAAAAGTTCAGGTTTGAACCCACGTGACTCCAGGCTCCAACCCACGTGACTTGAGGCTTCAACCCACGTGACTTTTAAAACGATCGGTCACCACTTTCGAGGTTGGCAGATACTTGTTCCAAACGCAACATCTGACGAACGAACACAAATGTAGAAAAAAAGACACAATTGTTATCCAAAAAGTTCAGGTTCAAACCCACGTGACTCCAGGCTCCAACCCACGTGACTTCAGGCTTCAACCCACGTGACTTTTAAAAAGCTCGGTTACCACTTTTGATGTTGGCAGCTACTTGTTCCAATCGCAACATCTGACGAACGAACACAAATATAGAAAAAAAGACGCAATTGTTATCCAAAAAAATCAGGTTTCAACCCACGTGACTTCAGGCTTTAACCCACGTGACTTTCAAAACGATCGGATACCACTCTTGATGTTGGCAGCTACTTGTTCCAAATGCAACATCTGACGAACGAACACAAATATAGGAAAAAAAAAACAATTGTTATCCAAAAAGTTCAGGTTTGAACCCACGTGACTCCAGGCTCCAACCCACGTGACTTCAGGCTTCAACCCACGTGACTTTCAAAACGATCGGATACCACTCTTGATGTTGGCAGCTACTTGTTCCAAATGCAACATCTGACGAACGAACACAAATATAGAAAAAAAGACACAATTGTTATCCAAAAAGTTCAGGTTTGAACCCACGTGACTTCAGGCTCCAACCCACGTGACTTAAAGCTTACACCCACGTGACTTTGAAAACGATCGGTCACCACATTTGAAGTTGGCAGCTACTTGTTCCAAATGCAACATCTGACGAACGAACACAAATATAGAAGAAAAGACGCAATTGTTATCGAAAAAAATCAGGTTTCAACCCACGTGACTTCAGGCTTCAAACCACGTGACTTTCAAAACGATCGGTTACCACTCTTGATGTTGGCAGCTACTTGTTCCGAATGCAACATCTGACGAACGAACACAAATATAGGAAAAAAGACACAATTGTTATCCAAAAAGTTCAGGTTTGAACCCACGTGACTCCAGGCTCCAACACACGTGACTTCAGGCTTCAACCCACGTGACTTTCAAAACGATCGGTTACCACTCTTGATGTTGGCAGCTACTTGTTCCGAATGCAACATCTGACAAACGAACACAAATATAGAAGAAAAGACGCAATTGTTATCCAAAAAAAATCAGGTTTCAACCGACGTGACTTCAGGCTTGAACCCACGTGACTTCAGTCTTCAACCCACGTGACTTCAGGCTTCAACCCACGTGACTTTGAAAACGATCGGTCACCACATTTGAAGTTGGCAGCTTCTCTTTCCAAACGCAACATCTGACGAACGAACACAAATATAGAAAAAAAGACACAATTGTTATCCAAAAAGTTTAGGTTTGAACCCACGTGACTCCAGGCTCCAACCCACGTGACTCCGGGCTTCAACCCATGTGACTTTTGAATCGATCGGTCACCACTTTTGATGTTGGCAGATACTTGTTCCAAACGCAACAACTGACGAACGAACACAAATATAGAAAAAAAGACACAATTGTTATCCAAAAAGTTCAGGTTTGTACCCACGTGACTCCAGGCCCCAACCCACGTGACTTCAGGCTTCAACCCACGTGACTTTTAAAACGATCGGTTACCACTCTTGATGTTGGCAGCTACTTGTTCCGAATGCAACATCTGACAAACGAACACAAATATAGAAGAAAAGACGCAATTGTTATCCAAAAAAATCAGGTTTTAACCCACGTGACTTCAGGCTTGAACCCACGTGACTTCAGTCTTCAACCCACGTGACTTCAGGCTTCAACCCACGTGACTTTGAAAACGATCGGTCACCACATTTGAAGTTGGCAGCTTCTCTTTCCAAACGCAACATCTGACGAACGAACACAAATATAGAAAAAAAGACACAATTGTTATCCAAAAAGTTCAGGTTTGAACCCACGTGACTCCAGGCTCCAACCCACGTGACTCCGGGCTTCAACCCATGTGACTTTTGAATCGATCCATCACCACTTTTGATGTTGGCAGATACTTGTTCCAAACGCAACAACTGACGAACGAACACAAATATGGAAAAAAAGACACAATTGTTATCCAAAAAGTTCAGGTTTGAACCCACGTGACTCCAGGCCCCAACATACGTGACTTCAGGCTTCAACCCACGTGACTTTCAAAACGATCGGTTACCACTCTTGATGTTGGCAGCTACTTGTTCCAAATGCAACATCTGACAAACGAACACAAATATAGAAGAAAAGACGCAATTGTTATCCAAAAAAATCAGGTTTCAACCCACGTGACTTCAGGCTTGAACCCACGTGACTTTAGTCTTCAACCCACGTGACTTCAGGCTTCAACCCACGTGACTTTGAAAACTATCGGTCACCACATTTGAAGTTGGCAGCTTCTCTTTCCAAACGCAACATCTGACGAACGAACACAAATATAGAAAAAAAGACACAATTGTTATCCAAAAAGTTCAGGTTTGAACCCACGTGACTCCAGGCTCCAACCCACGTGCTCCGGGCTTCAACCCATGTGACTTTTGAATCGATCGGTCACCACTTTTGATGTTGGCAGATACTTGTTCCAAACGCAACAACTGACGAACGAACACAAATATAGAAAAAAAGACACAATTGTTATCCAAAAAGTTCAGGTTTGTACCCACGTGACTCCAGGCCCCAACCCACGTGACTTCAGGCTTCAACCCACGTGACTTTTAAAACGATCGGTTACCACTCTTGATGTTGGCAGCTACTTGTTCCGAATGCAACATCTGACAAACGAGCACAAATATAGAAGAAAAGACGCAATTGTTATCCAAAAAAATCAGGTTTCAACCCACGTGACTTCAGGCTTGAACCCACGTGACTTCAGTCTTCAACCCACGTGACTTCAGGCTTCAACCCACGTGACTTTGAAAACGATCGGTCACCACATTTGAAGTTGGCAGCTTCTCTTTCCAAACGCAACATCTGACGAACGAACACAAATATAGAAAAAAAGACACAATTGTAAACCAAAAAGTTCAGGTTTGAACCCACGTGACTCCAGGCTCCAACTCACGTGACTCCGGGCTTCAACCCATGTGACTTTTGAATCGATCCATCACCACTTTTGATGTTGGCAGATACTTGTTCCAAACGCAACAACTGACGAACGAACACAAATATAGAAGAAAAGACGCAATTGTTATCCAAAAAAATCAGGTTTCAACCCACGTGACTCCAGGCTTAAACCCACGTGACTTCAGTCTTCAACCCACGTGACTTCAGGCTTCAACCCACGTGACCTTGAAAACGATCGGTCACCACATTTCAAGTTGGCAGCTTCTCTTTCCAAACGCAACATCTGACGAACGAACACAAATATAGAAAAAAAGACACAATTGTTATCCAAAAAGTTCAGGTTTGAACCCACGTGACAACAGGCTCCAACCCACGTGACTCCGGGCTTCAACCCATGTGACTTTTGAATCGATCGGTCACCACTTTTGATGTTGGCAGATACTTGTTCCAAAAGCAACATCTGACGAACGAACACAAATATAGAAAAAAAGACACAATTGTTATCCAAAAAGTTCAGGTTTGAACCCACGTGACTCCAGGCTCCAACCCACGTGACTCTGGGCTTCAACTTATGTGACTTTTAAATCGATCGGTCACCAATTTTGATGTTGGCAGATACTTGTTCCAAACGCAACATCTGACGAACGAACACAAATATAGAAAAAAAGACACAATTGTTATCCAAAAAGTTCAGGTTTGAACCCACGTGACTCCAGGCTCCAACCCACGTGACTTCAGGCTCCACCCCACGTGACTTTCAAAACGATCGGTTACCACTCTTGATGTTGGCAGCAACTTGTTCCAAATGCAACATCTGACAAACGAACACAAATATAGAAGAAAAGACGCAATTGTTATCCAAAAAAATCAGGTTTCAACCCACGTGACTTCAGGCTTGAACCCACGTGACTTCAGTCTTCAACCCACGTGACTTCAGGCTTCAACCCACGTGACTTTCAAAACGATCGGTTACCACTTTTGATGTTGGCAGCTACTTGTTCCAAACGCAACATCTGACGAACGAACACAAATATAGAAAAAAGACACAATTGTTGACCAAAAAGTTCAGGTTTGAACTCACGTGACTCCAGGCTCCAACCCACGTGACTTCAGGCTTCAACCCACGTGACTTTTAAAACGATCGGTCACCACTTTTGATGTTGGCAGCTACTTGTTCCAAATGCAACATCTGACGAACGAACACAAATATAGAAAAAAAGACACAATTGGTATCCAAAAAGTTCAGGTTTGAACCCACGTGACTCCAGGCTCCAACCCACATGACTTCAGGCTTTAACCCACGTTACTTTGAAAACGATCGGTTTTCACTTTTGATGTTGGCAGCTACTTGTTCCAAATGCAACATCTGACGAACGAACACAAATATAGAAGAAAAGACGCAATTGTTATCCAAAAAAATCAGGTTTCAACCCACGTGACTTCAGGCTTGAACCCACGTGACTCCAGGCTCCAACCCACGTGACTTGAGGCTCCAACCCACGTGACTTTTAAAACGATCGGTCACCACTTTTGATGTTGGCAGATACTTGTTCCAAACGCAACATCTGACGAACGAACACAAATGTAGAAAAAAAGACACAATTGTTATCCAAAAAGTTCAGGTTCAAACCCACGTGACTCCAGGCTCCAACCCACGTGACTTCAGGCTTCAACCCACGTGACTTTTAAAAAGATCGGTTACCACTTTTGATGTTGGCGGCTACTTGTTCCAATCGCAACATCTGACGAACGAACACAAATATAGAAAAAAAGACGCAATTGTTATCCAAAAAAATCAGGTTTCAACCCACGTGACTTCAGGCTTTAACCCACGTGACTTTCAAAACGATCGGATTACACTCTTGATGTTGGCAGCTACTTGTTCCAAATGCAACATCTGACGAACGAGCACAAATATAGGAAAAAAGACACGATTGTTATCCAAAAAGTTCAGGTTTGAACCCACGTGACTTCAGGCTCCAACCCACGTGACTTCAGGCTTCAACCCACGTGACTTTCAAAACGATCGGATACCACTCTTGATGTTGGCAGCTACTTGTTCCAAATGCAACATCTGACGAACGAACACAAATATAGAAAAAAAGACACAATTGTTATCCAAAAAGTTCAGGTTTGAACCCACGTGACTTCAGGCTCCAACCCACGTGACTTAAAGCATCAACCCACGTGACTTTGAAAACGATCGGTCACCACATTTGAAGTTGGCAGTTACTTGTTCCAAATGCAACATCTGACGAACGAACACAAATATAGAAGAAAAGACGCAATTGTTATTCAAAAAAATCAGGTTTCAACCCACGTGACTTCAGGCTTGAACCCACGTGACTTCAGTCTTCAACCCACGTGACTTCAGGCTTCAACCCACGTGACTTTGAAAACGATCGGTCACCACATTTGAAGTTGGCAACTTCTCTTTCCAAACGCAACATCTGACGAACGAACACAAATATAGAAAAAAAGACACAATTGTTATCCAAAAAGTTCAGGTTTGAACCCACGTGACTCCAGGCTCCAACCCACGTGACTTCAGGCTTCAACCCACGTGACTTTCAAAACGATCGGTCACCACATTTGATGTTGGCAGCTACTTGTTCCAAACGCAACATCTGACGAACGAACACAAATATAGAAGAAAAGACGCAATTGTTATCAGAAAAAATCAGGTTTCAACCCACTCGACTTCAGGCTTGAACCCACGTGACTCCAGGCTTAAACCCACGTGACTTGAGGCTCCAACCCACGTGACTTTTAAAACGATCGGTCACCACTTTTGATGTTGGCAGATACTTGTTCCAAACGCAACATCTGACGAACGAACACAAATGTAGAAAAAAAGACACAATTGTTATCCAAAAAGTTCAGGTTCAAACCCACGTGACTCCAGGCTCCAACCCACGTGACTTCAGGCTTCAACCAACGTGACTTTTAAAAAGATCGGTTACCACTTTTGATGTTGGCGGCTACTTGTTCCAATCGCAACATCTGACGAACGAACACAAATATAGAAGAAAAGACGCAATTGTTATCCAAAAAAATCAGGTTTCAACCCACGTGACTTCAGGCTTTAACCCACGTGACTTTCAAAACGATCGGATACCACTCTTGATGTTGGCAGCTACTTGTTCCAAATGCAACATCTGACGAACGAGCACAAATATAGGAAAAAAGACACGATTGTTATCCAAAAAGTTCAGGTTTGAACCCACGTGACTTCAGGCTCCAACCCACGTGACTTCAGGCTTCAACCCACGTGCTTCTAAAACGATCGGATACCACTCTTGATGTTGGCAGCTACTGGTTCCAAATGCAACATCTGACGAACGAACACAAATATAGAAAAAAAGACACAATTGTTATCCAAAAAGTTCAGGTTTGAACCCACGTGACTTCAGGCTCCAACCCACGTGACTTAAAGCTTCAACCCACGTGACTTTGAAAACGATCGGTCACCACATTTGAAGTTGGCAGTTACTTGTTCCAAATGCAACATCTGACGAACGAACACAAATATAGAAGAAAAGACGCAATTGTTATTCAAAAAAATCAGGTTTCAACCCACGTGACTTCAGGCTTGAACCCACGTGACTTCAGTCTTCAACCCACGTGACTTCAGGCTTCAACCCACGTGACTTTGAAAACGATCGGTTACCACTCTTGATGTTGGCAGCTACTTGTTCCGAATGCAACATCTGACGAACGAACACAAATATAGGAAAAAAGACACAATTGTTATCCAAAAAGTTCAGGTTTGAACCCACGTGACTCCAGGCTCCAACCCACGTGACTTCAGGCTTCAACCCACGTGACTTTCAAAACGATCGGTTACCACTCTTGATGTTGGCAGCTACTTGTTCCAAATGCAACATCTGACAAACGAACACAAATATAGAAGAAAAGACGCAATTGTTATCCAAAAAAATCAGGTTTCAACCGACGTGACTTCAGGCTTGAACCCACGTGACTCCAGTCTTCAACCCACGTGACTTCAGGCTTCAACCCACGTGACTTTGAAAACGATCGGTTACCACATTTGAAGTTGGCAGCTTCTCTTTCCAGACGCAACATCTGACGAACGAACACAAATATAGAAAAAAAGACACAATTGTTATCCACAAAGTTCAGGTTTGAACCAACGTGACTCCAGGCTCCAACCCACGTGACTTCAGGCTTCAACCCACGTGACTTTCAAAACGATCGGTTACCACTCTTGATGTTGGCAGCTACTTGTTCCAAATGCAACATCTGACAAACTAACACAAATATAGAAGAAAAGACGCAATTGTTATCCAAAAAAATCAGGTTTCAACCCACGTGACTTCAGGCTTGAACCCACGTGACTTTAGTCTTCAACCCACGTGACTCCAGGCTTCAACCCACGTGACTTTGAAAACGATCGGTCACCACATTTGAAGTTGGCAGCTTCTCTTTCCAAACGCAACATCTGACGAACGAACACAAATATAGAAAAAAAGACACAATTGCTATCCAAAAAGTTCAGGTTTGAACCCACGTGACTCCAGGCTCCAACCCACGTGACTTCAGGCTCCACCCCACGTGACTTTCAAAACGATCGGTTACCACTCTTGATGTTGGCAGCTACTTGTTCCAAATGCAACATCTGACAAACGAACACAAATATAGAAGAAAAGACGCAATTGTTATCCAAAAAAATCAGGTTTAAACCCACGTGACTTCAGGCTTGAACCCACGTGACTTCAGTCTTCAACCCACGTGACTTCAGGCTTCAACCCACGTGACTTTCGAAACGATCGGTTACCACTCTTGATGTTGGCAGCTACTTGTTCCAAATGCAACATCTGACGAACGAACACAAATATAGAAAAAAAGACACAATTGTCATCCAAAAAGTTCAGGTTTGAATCCACGTGACTCCAGGCTCCAACCCACGTGACTTCAGGCTTCAACCCACGTGACTTTTAAATTGATCGGTTACCACTTTTGATGTTGGCAGCTACTTGATCCAAATGCAACATCTGACGAACGAACACAAATATAGAAAAAAAGATACAATTGTTATCCTTAAAGTTCAGGTTCGAACCCACGTGACTCCAGGCTCCAACCCACGTGACTTCAGGCTTCAACTCACGTGACTTTTAAAAAGATCGGTTACCACTTTTGATGTTGGCAGCTACTTGTTCCAAACGCAACATCTGACGAACGAACACAAATATAGAAAAAAGACACAATTGTTGACCAAAAAGTTCAGGTTTGAACTCACGTGACTCCAGGCTCCAACCCACGTGACTCCAGGCTTCAACCCACGTGACTTTTAAAACGATCGGTCACCACTTTTGATGTTGGCAGCTACTTGTTCCAAATGCAACATCTGACGAACGAACACAAATATAGAGGAAAAGACACAATTGTTATCCAAAAAGTTCAGGTTTGAACCCACGTGACTCCAGGCTCCAACCCACGTGACTTGAGGCTTCAACCCACGTGACTTTTAAAACGATCGGTCACCACTTTCGAGGTTGGCAGATACTTGTTCCAAACGCAACATCTGACGAACGAACACAAATGTAGAAAAAAAGACACAATTGTTATCCAAAAAGTTCAGGTTCAAACCCACGTGACTCCAGGCTCCAACCCACGTGACTTCAGGCTTCAACCCACGTGACTTTTAAAAAGCTCGGTTACCACTTTTGATGTTGGCAGCTACTTGTTCCAATCGCAACATCTGACGAACGAACACAAATATAGAAAAAAAGACGCAATTGTTATCCAAAAAAATCAGGTTTCAACCCACGTGACTTCAGGCTTTAACCCACGTGACTTTCAAAACGATCGGATACCACTCTTGATGTTGGCAGCTACTTGTTCCAAATGCAACATCTGACGAACGAACACAAATATAGGAAAAAAGACACAATTGTTATCCAAAAAGTTCAGGTTTGAACCCACGTGACTCCAGGCTCCAACCCACGTGACTTCAGGCTTCAACCCACGTGACTTTCAAAACGATCGGATACCACTCTTGATGTTGGCAGCTACTTGTTCCAAA
The DNA here is from genome assembly GCA_949128115.1 of Anaspis maculata. Lineage (NCBI taxonomy): Eukaryota > Metazoa > Arthropoda > Insecta > Coleoptera > Scraptiidae > Anaspis > Anaspis maculata. The sequence continues at coordinate 991,529 of OX421966.1, forward strand.
TGCAACATCTGACGAACGAACACAAATATAGAAAAAAAGACGCAATTGTTATCCAAAAAAATCAGGTTTCAACCCACGTGACTTCAGGCTTCAACCCACGTGACTTTGAAAAACGATCGGTCACCACATTTGAAGTTGGCAGCTTCTCTTTCCAAACGCAACATCTGACGAACGAACACAAATATAGAAAAAAAGACACAATTGTTATCCAAAAAGTTCAGGTTTGAACCCACGTGACTCCAGGCTCCAACCCACGTGACTTCAGGCTTCAACCCACGTGACTTTCAAAACGATCGGTTACCACTCTTGATGTTGGCAGCTACTTGTTCCAAACGCAACATCTGACGAACGAACACAAATATAGAAGAAAAGACGCAATTGTTATCGAAAAAAATCAGGTTTCAACCCACGTGACTTCAGGCTTCAAACCACGTGACTTTCAAAACGATCGGTTACCACTCTTGATGTTGGCAGCTACTTGTTCCGAATGCAACATCTGACGAACGAACACAAATATAGGAAAAAAGACACAATTGTTATCCAAAAAAATCAGGTTTGAACCCACGTGACTCCAGGCTCCAACCCACGTGACTTCAGGCTTCAACCCACGTGACTTTCAAAACGATCGGTTACCACTCTTGATGTTGGCAGCTACTTGTTCCGAATGCAACATCTGACAAACGAACACAAATATAGAAGAAAAGACGCAATTGTTATCCAAAAAAAATCAGGTTTCAACCGACGTGACTTCAGGCTTGAACCCACGTGACTTCAGTCTTCAACCCACGTGACTTCAGGCTTCAACCCACGTGACTTTGAAAACGATCGGTCACCACATTTGAAGTTGGCAGCTTCTCTTTCCAAACGCAACATCTGACGAACGAACACAAATATAGAAAAAAAGACACAATTGTTATCCAAAAAGTTTAGGTTTGAACCCACGTGACTCCAGGCTCCAACCCACGTGACTCCGGGCTTCAACCCATGTGACTTTTGAATCGATCGGTCACCACTTTTGATGTTGGCAGATACTTGTTCCAAACGCAACAACTGACGAACGAACACAAATATAGAAAAAAAGACACAATTGTTATCCAAAAAGTTCAGGTTTGTACCCACGTGACTCCAGGCCCCAACCCACGTGACTTCAGGCTTCAACCCACGTGACTTTTAAAACGATCGGTTACCACTCTTGATGTTGGCAGCTACTTGTTCCGAATGCAACATCTGACAAACGAACACAAATATAGAAGAAAAGACGCAATTGTTATCCAAAAAAATCAGGTTTTAACCCACGTGACTTCAGGCTTGAACCCACGTGACTTCAGTCTTCAACCCACGTGACTTCAGGCTTCAACCCACGTGACTTTGAAAACGATCGGTCACCACATTTGAAGTTGGCAGCTTCTCTTTCCAAACGCAACATCTGACGAACGAACACAAATATAGAAAAAAAGACACAATTGTTATCCAAAAAGTTCAGGTTTGAACCCACGTGACTCCAGGCTCCAACCCACGTGACTCCGGGCTTCAACCCATGTGACTTTTGAATCGATCCATCACCACTTTTGATGTTGGCAGATACTTGTTCCAAACGCAACAACTGACGAACGAACACAAATATGGAAAAAAAGACACAATTGTTATCCAAAAAGTTCAGGTTTGAACCCACGTGACTCCAGGCCCCAACATACGTGACTTCAGGCTTCAACCCACGTGACTTTCAAAACGATCGGTTACCACTCTTGATGTTGGCAGCTACTTGTTCCAAATGCAACATCTGACAAACGAACACAAATATAGAAGAAAAGACGCAATTGTTATCCAAAAAAATCAGGTTTCAACCCACGTGACTTCAGGCTTGAACCCACGTGACTTCAGTCTTCAACCCACGTGACTTCAGGCTTCAACCCACGTGACTTTGAAAACTATCGGTCACCACATTTGAAGTTGGCAGCTTCTCTTTCCAAACGCAACATCTGACGAACGAACACAAATATAGAAAAAAAGACACAATTGTTATCCAAAAAGTTCAGGTTTGAACCCACGTGACTCCAGGCTCCAACCCACGTGCTCCGGGCTTCAACCCATGTGACTTTTGAATCGATCGGTCACCACTTTTGATGTTGGCAGATACTTGTTCCAAACGCAACAACTGACGAACGAACACAAATATAGAAAAAAAGACACAATTGTTATCCAAAAAGTTCAGGTTTGTACCCACGTGACTCCAGGCCCCAACCCACGTGACTTCAGGCTTCAACCCACGTGACTTTTAAAACGATCGGTTACCACTCTTGATGTTGGCAGCTACTTGTTCCGAATGCAACATCTGACAAACGAGCACAAATATAGAAGAAAAGACGCAATTGTTATCCAAAAAAATCAGGTTTCAACCCACGTGACTTCAGGCTTGAACCCACGTGACTTCAGTCTTCAACCCACGTGACTTCAGGCTTCAACCCACGTGACTTTGAAAACGATCGGTCACCACATTTGAAGTTGGCAGCTTCTCTTTCCAAACGCAACATCTGACGAACGAACACAAATATAGAAAAAAAGACACAATTGTAAACCAAAAAGTTCAGGTTTGAACCCACGTGACTCCAGGCTCCAACTCACGTGACTCCGGGCTTCAACCCATGTGACTTTTGAATCGATCCATCACCACTTTTGATGTTGGCAGATACTTGTTCCAAACGCAACAACTGACGAACGAACACAAATATGGAAAAAAAGACACAATTGTTATCCAAAAAGTTCAGGTTTGAACCCACGTGACTCCAGGCCCCAACATACGTGACTTCAGGCTTCAACCCACGTGACTTTCAAAACGATCGGTTACCACTCTTGATGTTGGCAGCTACTTGTTCCAAATGCAACATCTGACAAACGAACACAAATATAGAAGAAAAGACGCAATTGTTATCCAAAAAAATCAGGTTTCAACCCACGTGACTTCAGGCTTGAACCCACGTGACTTCAGTCTTCAACCCACGTGACTTCAGGCTTCAACCCACGTGACTTTGAAAACGATCGGTTACCACTCTTGATGTTGGCAGCTACTTGTTCCGAATGCAACATCTGACGAACGAACACAAATATAGGAAAAAAGACACAATTGTTATCCAAAAAGTTCAGGTTTGAACCCACGTGACTCCAGGCTCCAACCCACGTGACTTCAGGCTTCAACCCACGTGACTTTCAAAACGATCGGTTACCACTCTTGATGTTGGCAGCTACTTGTTCCAAATGCAACATCTGACAAACGAACACAAATATAGAAGAAAAGACGCAATTGTTATCCAAAAAAAATCAGGTTTCAACCGACGTGACTTCAGGCTTGAACCCACGTGACTTCAGTCTTCAACCCACGTGACTTCAGGCTTCAACCCACGTGACTTTGAAAACGATCGGTCACCACATTTGAAGTTGGCAGCTTCTCTTTCCAAACGCAACATCTGACGAACGAACACAAATATAGAAAAAAAGACACAATTGTTATCCAAAAAGTTCAGGTTTGAACCCACGTGACTCCAGGCTCCAACCCACGTGACTCCGGGTTCAACCCATGTGACTTTTGAATCGATCGGTCACCACTTTTGATGTTGGCAGATACTTGTTCCAAACGCAACAACTGACGAACGAACACAAATATAGAAAAAAAGACACAATTGTTATCCAAAAAAATCAGGTTTGTACCCACGTGACTCCAGGCCCCAGCCCACGTGACTTCAGGCTTCAACCCACGTGACTTTCAAAACGATCGGTTACCACTCTTGATGTTGGCAGCTACTTGTTCCGAATGCAACATCTGACAAACGAACACAAATATAGAAGAAAAGACGCAATTGTTATCCAAAAAAATCAGGTTTCAACCCACGTGACTTCAGGCTTGAACCCACGTGACTTCAGTCTTCAACCCACGTGACTTCAGGCTTCAACCCACGTGACTTTGAAAATGATCGGTCACCACATTTGAAGTTGGCAGCTTCTCTTTCCAAACGCAACATCTGACGAACGAACACAAATATAGAAAAAAAGACACAATTGTTATCCAAAAAGTTCAGGTTTGAACCCACGTGACTCCAGGCTCCAACCCACGTGACTCCGGGCTTCAACCCATGTGACTTTTGAATCGATCCATCACCACTTTTGATGTTGGCAGATACTTGTTCCAAACGCAACAACTGACGAACGAACACAAATATAGAAAAAAAGACACAATTGTTATCCAAAAAATTCAGGTTTGAACCCACGTGACTCCAGGCCCCAACATACGTGACTTCAGGCTTCAACCCACGTGACTTTCAAAACGATCGGTTACCACTCTTGATGTTGGCAGCTACTTGTTCCAAATGCAACATCTGACAAACGAACACAAATATAGAAGAAAAGACGCAAATGTTATCCAAAAAAATCAGGTTTCAACCCACGTGACTTCAGGCTTGAACCCACGTGACTTCAGTCTTCAACCCACGTGACTTCAGGCTTCAACCCACGTGACTTTGAAAACGATCGGTCACCACATTTGAAGTTGGCAGCTTCTCTTTCCAAACGCAACATCTGACGAACGAACACAAATATAGAAAAAAAGACACAATTGTTATCCAAAAAGTTCAGGTTTGAACCCACGTGACTCCAGGCTCCAACCCACGTGACTCCGGGCTTCAACCCATGTGACTTTTGAATCGATCGGTCACCACTTTTGATGTTGGCAGATACTTGTTCCAAACGCAACAACTGACGAACGAACACAAATATGGAAAAAAAGACACAATTGTTATCCAAAAAGTTCAGGTTTGAACCCACGTGACTCCAGGCCCCAACATACGTGACTTCAGGCTTCAACCCACGTGACTTTCAAAACGATCGGTTACCACTCTTGATGTTGGCAGCTACTTGTTCCAAATGCAACATCTGACAAACGAACACAAATATAGAAGAAAAGACGCAATTGTTATCCAAAAAAATCAGGTTTCAACCCACGTGACTCCAGGCTTAAACCCACGTGACTTCAGTCTTCAACCCACGTGACTTCAGGCTTCAACCCACGTGACCTTGAAAACGATCGGTCACCACATTTCAAGTTGGCAGCTTCTCTTTCCAAACGCAACATCTGACGAACGAACACAAATATAGAAAAAAAGACACAATTGTTATCCAAAAAGTTCAGGTTTGAACCCACGTGACAACAGGCTCCAACCCACGTGACTTCAGGCTCCACCCCACGTGACTTTCAAAACGATCGGTTACCACTCTTGATGTTGGCAGCTACTTGTTCCAAATGCAACATCTGACAAACGAACACAAATATAGAAGAAAAGACGCAATTGTTATCCAAAAAAATCAGGTTTCAACCCACGTGACTTCAGGCTTGAACCCACGTGACTTCAGTCTTCAACCCACGTGACTTCAGGCTTCAACCCACGTGACTTTCAAAACGATCGGTTACCACTTTTGATGATGGCAGCTACTTGTTCCAAACGCAACATCTGACGAACGAACACAAATATAGAAAAAAGACACAATTGTTGACCAAAAAGTTCAGGTTTGAACTCACGTGACTCCAGGCTCCAACCCACGTGACTTCAGGCTTGAACCCACGTGACTCCAGGCTCCAACCCACGTGACTTGAGGCTCCAACCCACGTGACTTTTAAAACGATCGGTCACCACTTTTGATGTTGGCAGATACTTGTTCCAAACGCAACATCTGACGAACGAACACAAATGTAGAAAAAAAGACACAATTGTTATCCAAAAAGTTCAGGTTCAAACCCACGTGACTCCAGGCTCCAACCCACGTGACTCCAGGCTTCAACCCACGTGACTTTTAAAAAGATCGGTTACCACTTTTGATGTTGGCGGCTACTTGTTCCAATCGCAACATCTGACGAACGAACACAAATATAGAAAGAAAGACGCAATTGTTATCCAAAAAAATCAGGTTTCAACCCACGTGACTTCAGGCTTTAACCCACGTGACTTTCAAAACGATCGGATTACACTCTTGATGTTGGCAGCTACTTGTTCCAAACGTAACATCTGACGAACGAACACAAATATAGAAGAAAAGACGCAATTGTTATCAAAAAAAATCAGGTTTCAACCCACGTGACTTCAGGCTTGAACCCACGTGACTCCAGGCTTAAACCCACGTGACTTGAGGCTCCAACCCACGTGACTTTTAAAACGATCGGTCACCACTTTTGATGTTGGCAGATACTTGTTCCAAACGCAACATCTGACGAACGAACACAAATGTAGAAAAAAAGACACAATTGTTATCCAAAAAGTTCAGGTTCAAACCCACGTGACTCCAGGCTTCAACCCACGTGCTTCAGGCTTCAACCCACGTGACTTTTAAAAAGATCGGTTACCACTTTTGATGTTGGCGGCTACTTGTTCCAATCGCAACATCTGACGAACGAACACAAATATAGAAGAAAAGACGCAATTGTTATCCAAAAAAATCAGGTTTCAACCCACGTGACTTCAGGCTTTAACCCACGTGACTTTCAAAACGATCGGATACCACTCTTGATGTTGGCAGCTACTTGTTCCAAATGCAACATCTGACGAACGAGCACAAATATAGGAAAAAAGACACGATTGTCATCCAAAAAGTTCAGGTTTGAACCCACGTGACTTCAGGCTCCAACCCACGTGACTTCAGGCTTCAACCCACGTGACTTTTAAAACGATCGGATACCACTCTTGATGTTGGCAGCTACTTGTTCCAAATGCAACATCTGACGAACGAACACAAATATAGAAAAAAAGACACAATTGTTATCCAAAAAGTTCAGGTTTGAACCCACGTGACTTCAGGCTCCAACCCACGTGACTTAAAGCTTCAACCCACGTGACTTTGAAAACGATCGGTCACCACATTTGAAGTTGGCAGTTACTTGTTCCAAATGCAACATCTGACGAACGAACACAAATATAGAAGAAAAGACGCAATTGTTATTCAAAAAAATCAGGTTTCAACCCACGTGACTTCAGGCTTGAACCCACGTGACTTCAGTCTTCAACCCACGTGACTTCAGGCTTCAACCCACGTGACTTTGAAAACGATCGGTCACCACATTTGAAGTTGGCAACTTCTCTTTCCAAACGCAACATCTGACGAACGAACACAAATATAGAAAAAAAGACACAATTGTTATCCAAAAAGTTCAGGTTTGAACCCACGTGACTCCAGGCTCCAACCCACGTGACTTCAGGCTTCAACCCACGTGACTTTCAAAACGATCGGTTACCACTCTTGATGTTGGCAGCTACTTGTTCCAAACGCAACATCTGACGAACGAACACAAATATAGAAGAAAAGACGCAATTGTTATCAAAAAAAATCAGGTTTCAACCCACGTGACTTCAGGCTTGAACCCACGTGACTCCAGGCTTAAACCCACGTGACTTCAGGCTTCAACCCACGTGACTTTCAAAACGATCGGTCTCCACTCTTGATGTTGGCAGCTACTTGTTCCGAATGCAACATCTGACGAACGAACACAAATATAGGAAAAAAGACACAATTGTTATCCAAAAAGTTCAGGTATGAACCCACGTGACTCCAGGCTCCAACCCACGTGACTTCAGGCTTCAACCCACGTGACTTTCAAAACGATCGGTTACCACTCTTGATGTTGGCAGCTACTTGTTCCAAATGCAACATCTGACAAACGAACACAAATATAGAAGAAAAGACGCAATTGTTATCCAAAAAAATCAGGTTTCAACCGACGTGACTTCAGGCTTGAACCCACGTGACTCCAGTCTTCAACCCACGTGACTTCAGGCTTCAACCCACGTGACTTTGAAAACGATCGGTCACCACATTTGAAGTTGGCAGCTTCTCTTTCCAGACGCAACATCTGACGAACGAACACAAATATAGAAAAAAAGACACAATTGTTATCCAAAAAGTTCAGGTTTGTACCCACGTGACTCCAGGCTCCAACCCACGTGACTCCGGGCTTCAACCCATGTGACTTTTGAATCGATCGGTCACTACTTTTGATGTTGGCAGCTACTTGTTCCAAACGCAACATCTGACGAACGAACACAAATATAGAAAAAAGACACAATTGTTGACCAAAAAGTTCAGGTTTGAACTCACGTGACTCCAGGCTCCAACCCACGTGACTTCAGGCTTCAACCCACGTGACTTCAGGCTTCAACCCACGTGACTTTGAAAACGATCGGTCACCACATTTGAAGTTGGCAGCTTCTCTTTCCAAACGCAACATCTGACGAACGAACACAAATATAGAAAAAAAGACACAATTGTTATCCAAAAAGTTCAGGTTTGAACCCACGTGACTCCAGGCTCCAACCCACGTGACTCCGGGCTTCAACCCATGTGACTTTTGAATCGATCCATCACCACTTTTGATGTTGGCAGATACTTGTTCCAAACGCAACAACTGACGAACGAACACAAATATGGAAAAAAAGACACAATTGTTATCCAAAAAGTTCAGGTTTGAACCCACGTGACTCCAGGCCCCAACATACGTGACTTCAGGCTTCAACCCACGTGACTTTCAAAACGATCGGTTACCACTCTTGATGTTGGCAGCTACTTGTTCCAAATGCAACATCTGACAAACGAACACAAATATAGAAGAAAAGACGCAATTGTTATCCAAAAAAATCAGGTTTCAACCCACGTGACTTCAGGCTTGAACCCACGTGACTTCAGTCTTCAACCCACGTGACTTCAGGCTTCAACCCACGTGACTTTGAAAACGATCGGTCACCACATTTGAAGTTGGCAGCTTCTCTTTCCAAACGCAACATCTGACGAACGAACACAAATATAGAAAAAAAGACACAATTGTTATCCAAAAAGTTCTGGTTTGAACCCACGTGACTCCAGGCTCCAACCCACGAGACCCCGGGCTTCAACCCATGTGACTTTTGAGTCGATCGGTCACCACTTTTGATGTTGGCAGATACTTGTTCCAAACGCAACAACTGACGAACGAACACAAATATAGAAAAAAAGACACAATTGTTATCCAAAAAGTTCAGGTTTGTACCCACGTGACTCCAGGCCCCAACCCACGTGACTTCAGGCTTCAACCCACGTGACTTTCAAAACGATCGGTTACCACTCTTGATGTTGGCAGCTACTTGTTCCGAATGCAACATCTGACAAACGAACACAAATATAGAAGAAAAGACGCAATTGTTATCCAAAAAAATCAGGTTTCAACCCACGTGACTTCAGGCTTGAACCCACGTGACTTCAGTCTTCAACCCACGTGACTTCAGGCTTCAACCCACGTGACTTTGAAAACGATCGGTCACCACATTTCAAGTTGGCAGCTTCTCTTTCCAAACGCAACATCTGACGAACGAACACAAATATAGAAAAAAAGACACAATTGTTATCCAAAAAGTTCAGGTTTGAACCCACGTGACAACAGGCTCCAACCCACGTGACTCCGGGCTTCAACCCATGTGACTTTTGAATCGATCGGTCACCACTTTTGATGTTGGCAGATACTTGTTCCAAACGCAACAACTGACGAACGAACACAAATATAGAAAAAAAGACACAATTGTTATCCAAAAAGTTCAGGTTTGTACCCACGTGACTCCAGGCCCCAACCCACGTGACTTCAGGCTTCAACCCACGTGACTTTCAAAACGATCGGTTACCACTCTTGATGTTGGCAGCTACTTGTTCCAAATGCAACATCTGACGAACGAACACAAATATAGAAGAAAAGACGCAATTGTTATCCAAAAAAAATCAGGATTCAACCCACGTGACTTCAGGCTTGAACCCACGTGACTTCAGTCTTCAACCCACGTGACTTCAGGCTTCAACCCACGTGACTTTGAAAACGATCGGTCACCACATTTCAAGTTGGCAGCTTCTCTTTCCAAACGCAACATCTGACGAACGAACACAAATATAGAAAAAAAGACACAATTGTTATCCAAAAAGTTCAGGTTTGAACCCACGTGACAACAGGCTCCAACCCACGTGACTCCGGGCTTCAACCCATGTGACTTTTGAATCGATCGGTCACCACTTTTGATGTTGGCAGATACTTGTTCCAAACGCAACAACTGACGAACGAACACAAATATAGAAAAAAAGACACAATTGTTATCCAAAAAGTTCAGGTTTGAACCCACGTGACTCCAGGCTCCAACCCACGTGACTCTGGGCTTCAACTTATGTGACTTTTAAATCGATCGGTCACCAATTTTGATGTTGGCAGATACTTGTTCCAAACGCAACATCTGACGAACGAACACAAATATAGAAAAAAAGACACAATTGTTATCCAAAAAGTTCAGGTTTGAACCCACGTGACTCCAGGCTCCAACCCACGTGACTTCAGGCTCCACCCCACGTGACTTTCAAAACGATCGGTTACCACTCTTGATGTTGGCAGCTACTTGTTCCAAATGCAACATCTGACAAACGAACACAAATATAGAAGAAAAGACGCAATTGTTATCCAAAAAAATCAGGTTTCAACCCACGTGACTTCAGGCTTGAACCCACGTGACTTCAGTCTTCAACCCACGTGACTTCAGGCTTCAACCCACGTGACTTTCAAAACGATCGGTTACCACTCTTGATGTTGGCAGCTACTTGTTCCAAACGCAACATCTGACGAACGAACACAAATATAGAAAAAAGACACAATTGTTGACCAAAAAGTTCAGGTTTGAACTCACGTGACTCCAGGCTCCAACCCACGTGACTTCAGGCTTCAACCCACGTGACTTTCAAAACGATCGGTTACCACTTTTGATGTTGGCAGCTACTTGTTCCAAACGCAACATCTGATGAACGAACACAAATATAGAAGAAAAGACGCAATTGTTATCCAAAAAAATCAGGTTTCAACCCACGTGACTTCAGGCTTGAACCCACGTGACTCCAGGCTCCAACCCACGTGACTTCAGGCTTCAACCCACGCGACTTTCAGAACGATCGGTTACCACTCTTGATGTTGGCAGCTACTTGTTCCAAACGCAACATCTGACAAACGAACACAAATATAGAAGAAAAGACGCAATTGTTATCCAAAAAAATCAGGTTTCAACCCACGTGACTTCAGGCTTGAACCCACGTGACTTCAGTCTTCAACCCACGTGACTTCAGGCTTCAACCCACGTGACTTTGAAAACGATCGATCACCACATTTGAAGTTGGCAGCTTCTCTTTCCAAACGCAACATCTGACGAACGAACACAAATATAGAAAAAAAGACACAATTGTTATCCAAAAAGTTCAGGTTTAAACCCACGTGACTCCAGGCTCCAACCCACGTGACTTCAGGCTTCAACCCACGTGACTTTCAAAACGATCGGTTACCACTCTTGATGTTGGCAGCTTCTTGTTCCAAATGCAACATCTGACAAACGAACACAAATATAGAAGAAAAGACGCAATTGTTATCCAAAAAAATCAGGTTTCAACCCACGTGACTTCAGGCTCAAACCCACGTGACTCCAGGCTCCAACCCACGTGCTCCAGGCTCCAACCCACGTGACTTCAGGCTTCAACCCACGTGACTTTCGAAACGATCGGTTACCACTCTCGATGTTGGCAGCTACTTGTTCCAAATGCAACATCTGACGAACGAACACAAATTTAGGAGAAAAGACGCAATTGTTATCCAAAAAAATCAGGTTTCAACCCACATGACTTCAGGCTTGAACCCACGTGACTCCAGGCTCCAACCCACGTGACTTCAGGCTCCAACCCACGTGACTTTCAAAACGATCGGTTACCTCTCTTGATGTTGGCAGCTACTTGTTCCAAATGCAACATCTGACGAACGAACACAAATATAGAAAAAAACACACAATTGTTATCCAAAAAGTTCAGGTTTGAACCCACGTGACAACAGGCTCCAACCCACGTGACTCCGGGCTTCAACCCATGTGACTTTTGAATCGATCGGTCACCACTTTTGATGTTGGCAGATACTTGTTCCAAACGCAACAACTGACGAACGAACACAAATATAGAAAAAAAGACACAATTGTTATCCAAAAAGTTCAGGTTTGTACCCTCGTGACACCAGGCCCCAACCCACGTGACTTTAGGCTCCAACCCACGTGACTTTCAAAACGATCGGTTACCACTCTTGATGTTGGCAGCTACTTGTTCCAAATGCAACATCTGACGAACGAACACAAATATAGAAAAAAAGACACAAATAATATCCAAAAAGTTCAGGTTTGAACCCACGTGACTCCAGGCTCCAACCCACGTGACTTCAGGCTTCAACCCACGTGACTTTCAAAACGATCGGTTACCACTCTTGATGTTGGCAGCTACTTGTTCCAAACGCAACATCTGACGAACGAACACATATATAGAAAAAAAGACACAATTGTTATCCAAAAAGTTCAGGTTTCAACCCACGTGACTTCAGGCTTGAACCCACGTGACTCCAGTCTTCAACCCACGTGACTTCAGGCTTCAACTCACGTGACTTTGAAAACGATCGGTCACCACATTTGAAGTTGGCAGCTTCTCTTTCCAAACGCAACATCTGACGAACGAACACAAATATAGAAAAAAGACACAATTGTTATCCAAAAAGTTCAGGTTTGAACCCACGTGACTCCAGGCTCCAACCCACGTGACTCCAGGCTTCAACCCACGTGACTTTCAAAACGATCGGTTATCACTTTTGATGTTGGCAGCTACTTGTTCCAAACGCAACATCTGATGAACGAACACAAATATAGAAGAAAAGACGCAATTGTTATCCAAAAAAATCAGGTTTCAACCCACGTGACTTCAGGCTTGAACCCACGTGACTCCAGGCTCCAACCCACGTGACTTCAGGCTTCAACCCACGCGACTTTCAGAACGATCGGTTACCACTCTTGATGGTGGCAGCTACTTGTTCCAAACGCAACATCTGACAAACGAACACAAATATAGAAGAAAAGACGCAATTGTTATCCAAAACAATCAGGTTTCAACCCACGTGACTTCAGGCTTGAACCCACGTGACTTCAGTCTTCAACCCACGTGACTTCAGGCTTCAACCCACGTGACTTTGAAAACGATCGATCACCACATTTGAAGTTGGCAGCTTCTCTTTCCAAACGCAACATCTGACGAACGAACACAAATATAGAAAAAAAGACACAATTGTTATCCAAAAAGTTCAGGTTCAAACCCACGTGACTCCAGGCTCCAACCCACGTGACTTCAGGCTTCAACCCACGTGACTTTCAAAACGATCGGTTACCACTCTTGATGTTGGCAGCTTCTTGTTCCAAATGCAACATCTGACAAAAAAACACAAATATAGAAGAAAAGACGCAATTGTTATCCAAAAAAATCAGGTTTCAACCCACGTGACTTCAGGCTCAAACCCACGTGACTCCAGGCTCCAACCCACGTGACTCCAGGCTCCAACCCACGTGACTTCAGGCTTCAACCCACGTGACTTTCGAAACGATCGGTTACCACTCTCGATGTTGGCAGCTACTTGTTCCAAATGCAACATCTGACAAACGAACACAAATTGAGGAGAAAAGACGCAATTGTTATCCAAAAAAATCAGGTTTCAACCCACATGACTTCAGGCTTGAACCCACGTGACTCCAGGCTCCAACCCACGTGACTTCAGGCTCCAACCCACGTGACTTTCAAAACGATCGGTTACCTCTCTTGATGTTGGCAGCTACTTGTTCCAAATGCAACATCTGACGAACGAACACAAATCAAGAAAAAAACACACAATTGTTATCCAAAAAGTTCAGGTTTGAACCCACGTGCCCCCAGGCTCCAACCCACGTGACTTCAGGCTTCAACCCACGTGACTTTCAAAACGATCGGTTACCACTCTTGATGATGGCAGCTACTTGTTCCAAATGCAACATCTGACAAACGAACACAAATATAGAAGAAAAGACGCAATTGTTATCCAAATGAATCAGGTTTCAACCCACGTGACTCCAGGCTTGAACCCACGTGACTCCAGTCTTCAACCCACGTGACTTCAGGCTTCAACCCACGTGACTTTGAAAACGATCGGTCACCACATTTGAAGTTGGCAGCTTCTCTTTCCAAACGCAACATCTGACGAACGAACACAAATATAGAAAAAAAGACACAATTGTTATCCAAAAAGTTCAGGTTTGAACCCACGTGACTCCAGGCTCCAACCCACGTGACTTCAGGCTTCAACTCACGTGACTTTCAAAACGATCGGTTACCACTCTTGATGTTGGCAGCTACTTGTTCCAAATGCAACATCTGACAAACGAACACAAATTTAGGAGAAAAGACGCAATTGTTATCCAAAAAAATCAGGTTTCAACCCACATGACTTCAGGCTTGAACCCACGTGACTTCAGTCTTCAACCCACGTGACATCAGGCTTCAACCCACGTGACTTTGAAAACGATCGGTCACCACATTTGAAGTTGGCAGCTTCTCTTTCCAAACGCAACATTTGACGAACGAACACAAATATAGAAAAAAAGACACAATTGTTATCCAAAAAGTTCAGGTTCAAACCCACGTGACTCCAGGCTCCAACCCACGTGACTTCAGGCTTCAACCCACGTGACTTTCAAAACGATCGGTTACCACTCTTGATGTTGGCAGCTTCTTGTTCCAAATGCAACATCTGACAAAAAAACACAAATATAGAAGAAAAGACGCAATTGTTATCCAAAAAAATCAGGTTTCAACCCACGTGACTTCAGGCTCAAACCCACGTGACTCCAGGCTCCAACCCACGTGACTCCAGGCTCCAACCCACGTGACTTCAGGCTTCAACCCACGTGACTTTCGAAACGATCGGTTACCACTCTCGATGTTGGCAGCTACTTGTTCCAAATGCAACATCTGACAAACGAACACAAATTGAGGAGAAAAGACGCAATTGTTATCCAAAAAAATCAGGTTTCAACCCACATGACTTCAGGCTTGAACCCACGTGACTCCAGGCTCCAACCCACGTGACTTCAGGCTCCAACCCACGTGACTTTCAAAACGATCGGTTACCACTCTTGATGTTGGCAGCTACTTGTTCCAAATGCAACATCTGACAAACGAACACAAATATAGAAGAAAAGACGCAATTGTTATCCAAATGAATCAGGTTTCAACCCACGTGACTCCAGGCTTGAACCCACGTGACTCCAGTCTTCAACCCACGTGACTTCAGGCTTCAACCCACGTGACTTTGAAAACGATCGGTCACCACATTTGAAGTTGGCAGCTTCTCTTTCCAAACGCAACATCTGACGAACGAACACAAATATAGAAAAAAAGACACAATTGTTATCCAAAAAGTTCAGGTTTGAACCCACGTGACTCCAGGCTCCAACCCACGTGACTTCAGGCTTCAACTCACGTGACTTTCAAAACGATCGGTTACCACTCTTGATGTTGGCAGCTACTTGTTCCAAATGCAACATCTGACAAACGAACACAAATTTAGGAGAAAAGACGCAATTGTTATCCAAAAAAATCAGGTTTCAACCCACGTGACTTCAGGCTTGAACCCACGTGACTTCAGTCTTCAACCCACGTGACATCAGGCTTCAACCCACGTGACTTTGAAAACGATCGGTCACCACATTTGAAGTTGGCAGCTTCTCTTTCCAAACGCAACATTTGACGAACGAACACAAATATAGAAAAAAAGACACAATTGTTATCCAAAAAGTTCAGGTTTGAACCCACGTGACTCCAGGCTCCAACCCACGTGACTTCAGGCTTCAACCCACGTGACTTTCAAAACGATCGGTTACCACTCTTGATGTTGGCAGCTACTTGTTCCAAACGCAACATCTGACGAACGAACACAAATATAGAAAAAAAGACACAATTGTTATCCAAAAAGTTCAGGTTTGAACCCACGTGACTCCAGGCTCCAACCCACGTGACTTCAGGCTTCAACCCACGTGACTTTCGAAACGATCGGTTACCACTCTTGATGTTGGCATTTACTTGTTCCAAATGCAACATCTGACGAACGAACACAAATATAGAAAAAAAGACACAATTGTTATCCAAAAAGTTCAGGTTTGAACCCACGTGACTCCAGTCTTCAACCCACGTGACTTCAGGCTTCAACCCACGTGACTTTGAAAACGATCGGTCACCACATTTGAAGTTGGCAGCTTCTCTTTCCAAACGCAACATCTGACGAACGAACACAAATATAGAAAAAAAGACACAATTGTTATCCAAAAAGTTCAGGTTTGAACCCACGTGACTCCAGGCTCCAACCCACGTGACTCCGGGCTTCAACCCATGTGACTTTCAAATCGATCGGTTACCACTCTTGATGTTGGCAGCTACTTGTTCCAAATGCAACATCTGACGAACGAACACAAATATAGAAAAAAAGACACAATTGTTATCCAAAAAGTTCAGGTTTGAACCCACGTGACTTCAGGGTCCAACCCACGTGACTTCAGGCTTCAACCCACGTGACTTTCAAAACAATCGGTTACCACTCTTGATGTTGGCAGCTACTTGTTCCAAATGCAACATCTGACAAACGAACAAAAATATAGAAGAAAAGACGCAATTGTGATCCAAAAAAATCAGGTTTCAACCCACGTGACTTCAGGCTTAAACCCACGTGACTCCAGGCTCCAACCCACGTGACTTCAGGCTTCAACCCACGTGACTTTCGAAACGATCGGTTACCACTCTTGATGTTGGCAGCTACTTGTTCCAAATGCAACATCTGACAAACGAACACAAATATAGATGAAAAGACGCAATTGTTATCCAAAAAAATCAGGTTTCAACCCACGTGACTCCAGGCTTGAACCCACGTGACTTCAGTCTTCAACCCACGTGACTTTAGGTTTCAACCCACGTGACTTTGAAAACGATCGGTCACCACATTTGAAGTTGGCAGCTTCTCTTTCCAAACGCAACATCTGTCGAACGAACACAAATATATAGAAAAAAAGACACAATTGTTATCCAAAAAGTTCAGGTTTGAACCCACGTGACTCCAGGCTCCAACCCACGTGACTTCAGGCTTCAACCCACGTGACTTTCAAAACGATCGGTTACCACTCTTGATGTTGGCAGCTACTTGTTCCAAATGCAACATCTGACAAACGAACACAAATATAGAAGAAAAGACGCAATTGTTATCCAAATAAATCAGGTTTCAACCCACGTGACTTCAGGCTTGAACCCACGTGACTCCAGTCTTCAACCCACGTGACTTCAGGCTTCAACCCACGTGACTTTGAAAACGATCGGTCACCACATTTGAAGTTGGCAGCTTCTCTTTCCAAACGCAACATCTGTCGAACGAACACAAATATATAGAAAAAAAGACACAATTGTTATCCAAAAAGTTCAGGTTTGAACCCACGTGACTCCAGGCTCCAACCCACGTGACTTCAGGCTTCAACTCACGTGACTTTCAAAACGATCGGTTACCACTCTTGATGTTGGCAGCTACTTGTTCCAAATGCAACATCTGACAAACGAACACAAATTTAGGAGAAAAGACGCAATTGTTATCCAAAAAAATCAGGTTTCAACCCACGTGACTTCAGGCTTGAACCCACGTGACTTCAGTCTTCAACCCACGTGACATCAGGCTTCAACCCACGTGACTTTGAAAACGATCGGTCACCACATTTGAAGTTGGCAGCTTCTCTTTCCAAACGCAACATCTGACGAACGAACACAAATATAGAAAAAAAGACACAATTGTTATCCAAAAAGTTCAGGTTTGAACCCACGTGACTCCAGGCTCCAACCCACGTGACTTCAGGCTTCAACCCACGTGACTTTCAAAACGATCGGTTACCACTCTTGATGTTGGCAGCTACTTGTTCCAAACGCAACATCTGACGAACGAACACAAATATAGAAAAAAAAAACAATTGTTATCCAAAAAGTTCAGGTTTGAACCCACGTGACTCCAGGCTCCAACCCACGTGACTTTAGGCTTCAACCCACGTGACTTTCGAAACGATCGGTTACCACTCTTGATGTTGGCAGCTACTTGTTCCAAATGCAACATCTGACGAACGAACACAAATATAGAAAAAAAGACACAATTGTTATCCAAAAAGTTCAGGTTTGAACCCACGTGCCTCCAGGCTCCAACCCACGTGACTTCAGGCTTCAACCCACGTGATTTTCGGAACGATCGGTTACCACTCTTGATGTTGGCAGCTACTTGTTCCTAATGCAACATCTGACAAACGAACACAAATATAGAAGAAAAGACGCAATTGTTATCAAAAAAAATCAGGTTTGAACCCACCTGACTCCAGGCTCCAACCCACGTGACTTCAGGCTTCAACTCACGTGACTTTTAAAACGATCGGTTACCACTTTTGATGTTGGCAGCTACTCTATCCAAATGCAACATCTGACGAACGAACACAAATATAGAAGAAAAGACGCAATTGTTATAAAAAAAATCAGGCTTAAACCCACGTGACTTCAGTCTTGAACCCACGTGACTTCAGTCTTCAACCCACGTGACTTCAGGCATCAACCCACGTGACTTTTGAAACGATCGGTCACCACTTTTGAAGTTGGCAGCTACTCTTTCCAAACGCAACATCTGACGAACGAACACAAATATAGAAAAAAAGACACAATTGTTATCCAAAAAGTTCAGGTTTGGACCCACGTGACTCCAGGCTCTAACCCACGTGACTTCAGGCTTCAACCCACGTGACTTTCAAAACGATCGGTTACCACTCTTGATGTTGGCAGCTACTTGTTCCAAATGCAACATCTGACAAACGAACACAAATATAGAAGAAAAGACGCAATTGTTATCCAAAAAAATCAGGTTTCAACCCACGTGACTTCAGGCTTGAACCCACGTGACTCCAGTCTTCAACCCACGTGACTTCAGGCTTCAACCCACGTGACTTTGAAAACGATCGGTCACCACATTTGAAGTTGGCAGCTTCTCTTTCCAAACGCAACATCTGTCGAACGAACACAAATATATAGAAAAAAAGACACAATTGTTATCCAAAAAGTTCAGGTTTGAACCCACGTGACTCCAGGCTCCAACCCACGTGACTTCAGGCGTCAACCCACGTGACTTTCAAAACGATCGGTTACCACTTTTGATGTTGGCAGCTACTTGTTCCAAACGCAACATCTGACGAACGAACACAAATATAGAAAAAAAGTCACAATTGTTATCCAAAAAGTTCAGGTTTGAACCCACGTGACTCCAGGCTCCAACCCTCGTGACTTCAGGCTTCGACCCACGTGACTTCTAAAACGACCGGTTACCACTTTTGATGTTGGCAGCTACTTGTTCCAAATGCAACATCTGACGAACGAACACAAATATAAAAGAAAAGACGCAATTGTTATCCAAAAAAATCAGGTTTTAACCCACGTGACTTCAGGTTTGAACCCACGTGACTTCAGTCTTCAACCCACGTGACTTCAGGCTCCAACCCACGTGACTTTCGAAACGATCGGTTACCACTCTTGATGTTGGCAGCTACTTGTTCCAAATGCAACATCTGACGAACGAACAAAAATATAGAAGAAAAGACGCAATTGTTATCCAAAAAAATCAGGTTTCAACCCACGTGACTTCAGGCTCAAACCCACGTGACTCCAGGCTCCAACCCACGTGACTTCAGGCTTCAACCCACGTGACTTTCGAAACGATCGGTTACCACTCTTGATGTTGGCAGCTACTTGTTCCAAATGCAACATCTGACAAACGAACACAAATATAGAAGAAAAGACGCAATTGTTATCCAAATAAATCAGGTTTCAACCCACGTGACTTCAGGCTTGAACCCACGTGACTCCAGTCGTCAACCCACGTGACTTTAGGCTTCAACCCACGTGACTTTGAAAACGATCGGTCACCACATTTGAAGTTGGCAGCTTCTTTTTCCAAACGCAACATCTGACGAACGAACACAAATATAGAAAAAAAGACACAATTGTTATCCAAAAAAATCAGGTTTCAACCCACATGACTTCAGGCTTGAACCCACGTGACTCCAGGCTCCAACCCACGTGACTTCAGGCTCCAACCCACGTGACTTTCAAAACCATCGGTTACCTCTCTTGAAGTTGGCAGCTACTTGTTCCAAATGCAACATCTGACGAACGAACACAAATATAGAAAAAAACACACAATTGTTATCCAAAAAGTTCAGGTTTGAACCCACGTGCCCCCAGGCTCCAACCCACGTGACTTCAGGCTTCAACCCACGTGACTTTCAAAACGATCGGTTACCACTCTTGATGTTGGAAGCTACTTGTTCCAAATGCAACATCTGACAAACGAACAAAAATATAGAAGAAAAGACGCAATTGTTATCCAAAAAAATCAGGTTTCAACCCACGTGACTTCAGGCTTAAACCCACGTGACTCCAGGCTCCAACCCACGTGACTTCAGGCTTCAACCCACGTGACTTTCAAAACGATCGGTTACCACTCTTGATGTTGGCAGCTACTTGTTCCAAATGCAGCATCTGACAAACTAACACAAATTTAGGAGAAAAGACGCAATTGTTATCCAAAAAAATCAGGTTTCAACCCACGTGACTTCAGGCTTGAACCCACGTGACTTCAGTCTTCAACCCACGTGACATCAGGCTTCAACCCACGTGACTTTGAAAACGATCGGTCACCACATTTCAAGTTGGCAGCTTCTCTTTCCAAACGCAACATCTGACGAACGAACACAAATATAGAAAAAAAGACACAATTGTTATCCAAAAAGTTCAGGTTTGAACCCACGTGACAACAGGCTCCAACCCACGTGACTCCGGGCTTCAACCCATGTGACTTTTGAATCGATCGGTCACCACTTTTGATGTTGGCAGATACTTGTTCCAAACGCAACAACTGACGAACGAACACAAATATAGAAAAAAAGACACAATTGTTATCCAAAAAGTTCAGGTTTGTACCCACGTGACACCAGGCCCCAACCCACGTGACTTCAGGCTCCAACCCACGTGACTTTCAAAACGATCGGTTACCACTCTTGATGTTGGCAGCTACTTGTTCCAAACGCAACATCTGACGAACGAACACATATATAGAAAAAAAGACACAATTGTTATCCAAAAAGTTCAGGTTTCAACCCACGTGACTTCAGGCTTGAACCCACGTGACTCCAGTCTTCAACCCACGTGACTTCAGGCTTCAACTCACGTGACTTTGAAAACGATCGGTCACCACATTTGAAGTTGGCAGCTTCTCTTTCCAAACGCAACATCTGACGAACGAACACAAATATAGAAAAAAGACACAATTGTTATCCAAAAAGTTCAGGTTTGAACCCACGTGACTCCAGGCTCGAACCCACGTGACTCCAGGCTTCAACCCACGTGACTTTCAAAACGATCGGTTACCACTTTTGATGTTGGCAGCTACTTGTTCCAAACGCAACATCTGATGAACGAACACAAATATAGAAGAAAAGACGCAATTGTTATCCAAAAAAATCAGGTTTCAACCCACGTGACTTCAGGCTTGAACCCACGTGACTCCAGGCTCCAACCCACGTGACTTCAGGCTTCAACCCACGCGACTTTCAAAACGATCGGTTACCACATTTGAAGTTGGCAGCTTCTCTTTCCAAACGCAACATCTGACGAACGAACACAAATATAGAAAAAAAGACACAATTGTTATCCAAAAAGTTCAGGTTTAAACCCACGTGACTCCAGGCTCCAACCCACGTGACTTCAGGCTTCAACCCACGTGACTTTCAAAACGATCGGTTACCACTCTTGATGTTGGCAGCTTCTTGTTCCAAATGCAACATCTGACAAACGAACACAAATATAGAAGAAAAGACGCAATTGTTATCCAAAAAAATCAGGTTTTATCCCACGTGACTTCAGGCTCAAACCCACGTGACTCCAGGCTCCAACCCACGTGACTCCAGGCTCCAACCCACGTGACTTCAGGCTTCAACCCACGTGACTTTCGAAACGATCGGTTACCACTCTCGATGTTGGCAGCTACTTGTTCCAAATGCAACATCTGACGAACGAACACAATAATAGAAAAAAGACACAATTGTTATCCAAAAAGTTCAGGTTTGAACCCACGTGACTCCAGGGTCCAACCCACGTGACTTCAGGCTTCAACTCACGTGACTTTCAAAACGATCGGTTACCACTCTTGATGTTGGCAGCTACTTGTTCCAAATGCAACATCTGACAAACGAACACAAATTTAGGAGAAAAGACGCAATTGTTATCCAAAAAAATCAGGTTTCAACCCACATGACTTCAGGCTTGAACCCACGTGACTCCAGGCTCCAACCCACGTGACTTCAGGCTCCAACCCACGTGACTTTCAAAACGATCGGTTACCTCTCTTGATGTTGGCAGCTACTTGTTCCAAATGCAACATCTGACGAACGAACACAAATATAGAAAAAAACACACAATTGTTATCCAAAAAGTTCAGGTTTGAACCCACGTGCCCCCAGGCTCCAACCCACGTGACTTCAGGCTTCAACCCACGTGACTTTCAAAACGATCGGTTACCACTCTTGATGTTGGCAGCTACTTGTTCCAAATGCAACATCTGACAAACGAACACAAATTTAGGAGAAAAGACGCAATTGTTATCCAAAAAAATCAGGTTTCAACCCACGTGACTCCAGGCTTGAACCCACGTGACTCCAGTCTTCAACCCACGTGACATCAGGCTTCAACCCACGTGACTTTGGAAACGATCGGTCACCACATTTGAAGTTGGCAGCTTCTCTTTCCAAACGCAACATCTGACGAACGAACACAAATATAGAAAAAAAGACACAATTGTTATCCAAAAAGTTCAGGTTTGAACCCACGTGACTCCAGGCTTGAACCCACGTGACTTCAGTCTTCAACCCACGTGACATCAGGCTTCAACCCACGTGACTTTGGAAACGATCGGTTACCACTCTTGATGTTGGCAGCTACTTGTTCCAAATGCAACATCTGACAAACGAACACAAATTTAGGAGAAAAGACGCAATTGTTATCCAAAAAAATCAGGTTTCAACCCACGTGACTTCAGGCTTGAACCCACGTGACTTCAGTCTTCAACCCACGTGACATCAGGCTTGAACCCACGTGACTTCAGTCTTCAACCCACGTGACTTCAGGCTTCAACTCACGTGACTTTCAAAACGATCGGTTACCACTCTTGATGTTGGCAGCTACTTGTTCCAAATGCAACATCTGACAAACGAACACAAATTTAGGAGAAAAGACGCAATTGTTATCCAAAAAAATCAGGTTTCAACCCACGTGACTTCAGGCTTGAACCCACGTGACTTCAGTCTTCAACCCACGTGACATCAGGCTTCAACCCACGTGACTTTGGAAACGATCGGTCACCACATTTGAAGTTGGCAGCTTCTCTTTCCAAACGCAACATCTGACGAACGAACACAAATATAGAAAAAAAGACACAATTGTTATCCAAAAAGTTCAGGTTTGAACCCACGTGACTCCAGGCTTCAACCCACGTGACTTCAGGCTTCAACCCACGTGACTTTCAAAACGATCGGTTACCACTCTTGATGTTGGCAGCTACTTGTTCCAAACGCAACATCTGACGAACGAACACAAATATAGAAAAAAAGACACAATTGTTATCCAAAAAGTTCAGGTTTGAACCCACGTGACTCCAGGCTCCAACCCACGTGACTTCAGGCTTCAACCCACGTGACTTTCGAAACGATCGGTTACCACTCTTGATGTTGGCAGCTACTTGTTCCAAATGCAACATCTGACGAACGAACACAAATATAGAAAAAAAGACACAATTGTTATCCAAAAAGTTCAGGTTTGAACCCACGTGACTCCAGTCTTCAACCCACGTGACTTCAGGCTTCAACCCACGTGACTTTGAAAACGATCGGTCACCACATTTGAAGTTGGCAGCTTCTCTTTCCAAACGCAACATCTGACGAACGAACACTAATATAGAAAAAAAGACACAATTGTTATCCAAAGAGTTCAGGTTTGAACCCACGTGACTCCAGGCTCCAACCCACGTGACTCCGGGCTTCAACCCATGTGACTTTCAAATCGATCGGTTACCACTCTTGATGTTGGCAGCTACTTGTTCCAAATGCAACATCTGACGAACGAACACAAATATAGAAAAAAAGACACAATTGTTATCCAAAAAGTTCAGGTTTGAACCCACGTGACTTCAGGGTCCAACCCACGTGACTTCAGGCTTCAACCCACGTGACTTTCAAAACGATCGGTTACCACTCTTGATGTTGGCAGCTACTTAATCCAAATGCAACATCTGACAAACGAACACAAATATAGATGAAAAGATGCAATTGTGATCCAAAAAAATCAGGTTTCAACCCACGTGACTTCAGGCTTAAACCCACGTGACTCCAGGCTCCAACCCACGTGACTTCAGGCTTCAACCCACGTGACTTTCGAAACGATCGGTTACCACTCTTGATGTTGGCAGCTACTTGTTCCAAATGCAACATCTGACAAACGAACACAAATATAGATGAAAAGACGCAATTGTTATCCAAAAAAATCAGGTTTCAACCCACGTGACTCCAGGCTTGAACCCACGTGACTTCAGTCTTCAACCCACGTGACTTTAGGTTTCAACCCACGTGACTTTGAAAACGATCGGTCACCACATTTGGAGTTGGCAGCTTCTCTTTCCAAACGCAACATCTGACGAACGAACACAAATATAGAAAAAAAGACACAATTGTTATCCAAAAAGTTCAGGTTTGAACCCACGTGACTCCAGGCTCCAACCCACGTGACTTCAGGCTTCAACCCACGTGACTTTCAAAACGATCGGTTACCACTCTTGATGTTGGCAGCTACTTGTTCCAAATGCAACATCTGACAAACGAACAAAAATATAGAAAAAAAGACGCAATTGTTATCCAAAAAAATCAGGTTTTATCCCACGTGACTTCAGGCTCAAACCCACGTGACTCCAGGCTCCAACCCACGTGACTCCAGGCTCCAACCCACGTGACTTCAGGCTTCAACCCACGTGACTTTCGAAACGATCGGTTACCACTCTCGATGTTGGCAGCTACTTGTTCCAAATGCAACATCTGACGAACGAACACAATAATAGAAAAAAGACACAATTGTTATCCAAAAAGTTCAGGTTTGAACCCACGTGACTCCAGGGTCCAACCCACGTGACTTCAGGCTTCAACTCACGTGACTTTCAAAACGATCGGTTACCACTCTTGATGTTGGCAGCTACTTGTTCCAAATGCAACATCTGACAAACGAACACAAATTTAGGAGAAAAGACGCAATTGTTATCCAAAAAAATCAGGTTTCAACCCACATGACTTCAGGCTTGAACCCACGTGACTCCAGGCTCCAACCCACGTGACTTCAGGCTCCAACCCACGTGACTTTCAAAACGATCGGTTACCTCTCTTGATGTTGGCAGCTACTTGTTCCAAATGCAACATCTGACGAACGAACACAAATATAGAAAAAAACACACAATTGTTATCCAAAAAGTTCAGGTTTGAACCCACGTGCCCCCAGGCTCCAACCCACGTGACTTCAGGCTTCAACCCACGTGACTTTCAAAACGATCGGTTACCACTCTTGATGTTGGCAGCTACTTGTTCCAAATGCAACATCTGACAAACGAACACAAATTTAGGAGAAAAGACGCAATTGTTATCCAAAAAAATCAGGTTTCAACCCACGTGACTCCAGGCTTGAACCCACGTGACTCCAGTCTTCAACCCACGTGACATCAGGCTTCAACCCACGTGACTTTGGAAACGATCGGTCACCACATTTGAAGTTGGCAGCTTCTCTTTCCAAACGCAACATCTGACGAACGAACACAAATATAGAAAAAAAGACACAATTGTTATCCAAAAAGTTCAGGTTTGAACCCACGTGACTCCAGGCTTGAACCCACGTGACTTCAGTCTTCAACCCACGTGACATCAGGCTTCAACCCACGTGACTTTGGAAACGATCGGTTACCACTCTTGATGTTGGCAGCTACTTGTTCCAAATGCAACATCTGACAAACGAACACAAATTTAGGAGAAAAGACGCAATTGTTATCCAAAAAAATCAGGTTTCAACCCACGTGACTTCAGGCTTGAACCCACGTGACTTCAGTCTTCAACCCACGTGACATCAGGCTTGAACCCACGTGACTTCAGTCTTCAACCCACGTGACTTCAGGCTTCAACTCACGTGACTTTCAAAACGATCGGTTACCACTCTTGATGTTGGCAGCTACTTGTTCCAAATGCAACATCTGACAAACGAACACAAATTTAGGAGAAAAGACGCAATTGTTATCCAAAAAAATCAGGTTTCAACCCACGTGACTTCAGGCTTGAACCCACGTGACTTCAGTCTTCAACCCACGTGACATCAGGCTTCAACCCACGTGACTTTGGAAACGATCGGTCACCACATTTGAAGTTGGCAGCTTCTCTTTCCAAACGCAACATCTGACGAACGAACACAAATATAGAAAAAAAGACACAATTGTTATCCAAAAAGTTCAGGTTTGAACCCACGTGACTCCAGGCTTCAACCCACGTGACTTCAGGCTTCAACCCACGTGACTTTCAAAACGATCGGTTACCACTCTTGATGTTGGCAGCTACTTGTTCCAAACGCAACATCTGACGAACGAACACAAATATAGAAAAAAAGACACAATTGTTATCCAAAAAGTTCAGGTTTGAACCCACGTGACTCCAGGCTCCAACCCACGTGACTTCAGGCTTCAACCCACGTGACTTTCGAAACGATCGGTTACCACTCTTGATGTTGGCAGCTACTTGTTCCAAATGCAACATCTGACGAACGAACACAAATATAGAAAAAAAGACACAATTGTTATCCAAAAAGTTCAGGTTTGAACCCACGTGACTCCAGTCTTCAACCCACGTGACTTCAGGCTTCAACCCACGTGACTTTGAAAACGATCGGTCACCACATTTGAAGTTGGCAGCTTCTCTTTCCAAACGCAACATCTGACGAACGAACACAAATATAGAAAAAAAGACACAATTGTTATCCAAAGAGTTCAGGTTTGAACCCACGTGACTCCAGGCTCCAACCCACGTGACTCCGGGCTTCAACCCATGTGACTTTCAAATCGATCGGTTACCACTCTTGATGTTGGCAGCTACTTGTTCCAAATGCAACATCTGACGAACGAACACAAATATAGAAAAAAAGACACAATTGTTATCCAAAAAGTTCAGGTTTGAACCCACGTGACTTCAGGGTCCAACCCACGTGACTTCAGGCTTCAACCCACGTGACTTTCAAAACGATCGGTTACCACTCTTGATGTTGGCAGCTACTTAATCCAAATGCAACATCTGACAAACGAACACAAATATAGATGAAAAGATGCAATTGTGATCCAAAAAAATCAGGTTTCAACCCACGTGACTTCAGGCTTAAACCCACGTGACTCCAGGCTCCAACCCACGTGACTTCAGGCTTCAACCCACGTGACTTTCGAAACGATCGGTTACCACTCTTGATGTTGGCAGCTACTTGTTCCAAATGCAACATCTGACAAACGAACACAAATATAGATGAAAAGACGCAATTGTTATCCAAAAAAATCAGGTTTCAACCCACGTGACTCCAGGCTTGAACCCACGTGACTTCAGTCTTCAACCCACGTGACTTTAGGTTTCAACCCACGTGACTTTGAAAACGATCGGTCACCACATTTGGAGTTGGCAGCTTCTCTTTCCAAACGCAACATCTGACGAACGAACACAAATATAGAAAAAAAGACACAATTGTTATCCAAAAAGTTCAGGTTTGAACCCACGTGACTCCAGGCTCCAACCCACGTGACTTCAGGCTTCAACCCACGTGACTTTCAAAACGATCGGTTACCACTCTTGATGTTGGCAGCTACTTGTTCCAAATGCAACATCTGACAAACGAACAAAAATATAGAAAAAAAGACGCAATTGTTATCCAAAAAAATCAGGTTTCAACCCACGTGACTTCAGGCTTAAACCCACGTGACTCCAGGCTCCAACCCACGTGACTTCAGGCTTCAACCCACGTGACTTTCGAAACGATCGGTTACCACTCTTGATGTTGGCAGCTACTTGTTCCAAATGCAACATCTGACAAACGAACACAAATATAGAAGAAAAGACGCAATTGTTATCCAAATAAATCAGGTTTCAACCCACGTGACTTCAGGCTTGAACCCACGTGACTCCAGGCTCCAACCCACGTGACTTCAGGCTCCAACCCACGTGACTTTCAAAACGATCGGTTACCTCTCTTGATGTTGGCAGCTACTTGTTCCAAATGCAACATCTGACGAACGAACACAAATATAGAAAAAAACACACAATTGTTATCCAAAAAGTTCAGGTTTGAACCCACGTGCCCCCAGGCTCCAACCCACGTGACTTCAGGCTTCAACCCACGTGACTTTCGAAACGATCGGTTACCACTCTTGATGTTGGCAGCTACTTGTTCCAAATGCAACATCTGACGAACGAACACAAATATAGAAAAAAAGACACAATTGTTATCCAAAAAGTTCAGGTTTGAACCCACGTGACTCCAGTCTTCAACCCACGTGACTTCAGGCTTCAACCCACGTGACTTTGAAAACGATCGGTCACCACATTTGAAGTTGGCAGCTTCTCTTTCCAAACGCAACATCTGACGAACGAACACAAATATAGAAAAAAAGACACAATTGTTATCCAAAAAGTTCAGGTTTGAACCCACGTGACTCCAGGCTCCAACCCACGTGACTCCGGGCTTCAACCCATGTGACTTTCAAATCGATCGGTTACCACTCTTGATGTTGGCAGCTACTTGTTCCAAATGCAACATCTGACGAACGAACACAAATATAGAAAAAAAGACACAATTGTTATCCAAAAAGTTCAGGTTTGAACCCACGTGACTTCAGGGTCCAACCCACGTGACTTCAGGCTTCAACCCACGTGACTTTCAAAACGATCGGTTACCACTCTTGATGTTGGCAGCTACTTGTTCCAAATGCAACATCTGACAAACGAACAAAAATATAGAAGAAAAGACGCAATTGTGATCCAAAAAAATCAGGTTTCAACCCACGTGACTTCAGGCTTAAACCCACGTGACTCCAGGCTCCAACCCACGTGACTTCAGGCTTCAACTCACGTGACTTTCAAAACGATCGGTTACCACTCTTGATGTTGGCAGCTTCTTGTTCCAAATGCAACATCTGACAAACGAACACAAATTTAGGAGAAAAGACGCAATTGTTATCCAAAAAAATCAGGTTTCAACCCACATGACTTCAGGCTTGAACCCACGTGACTCCAGGCTCCAACCCACGTGACTTCAGGCTCCAACCCACGTGACTTTCAAAACGATCGGTTACCTCTCTTGATGTTGGCAGCTACTTGTTCCAAATGCAACATCTGACGAACGAACACAAATATAGAAAAAAACACACAATTGTTATCCAAAAAGTTCAGGTTTGAACCCACGTGCCCCCAGGCTCCAACCCACGTGACTTCAGGCTTCAACCCACGTGACTTTCGAAACGATCGGTTACCACTCTTGATGTTGGCAGCTACTTGTTCCAAATGCAACATCTGACGAACGAACACAAATATAGAAAAAAAGACACAATTGTTATCCAAAAAGTTCAGGTTTGAACCCACGTGACTCCAGTCTTCAACCCACGTGACTTCAGGCTTCAACCCACGTGACTTTGAAAACGATCGGTCACCACATTTGAAGTTGGCAGCTTCTCTTTCCAAACGCAACATCTGACGAACGAACACAAATATAGAAAAAAAGACACAATTGTTATCCAAAAAGTTCAGGTTTGAACCCACGTGACTCCAGGCTCCAACCCACGTGACTCCGGGCTTCAACCCATGTGACTTTCAAATCGATCGGTTACCACTCTTGATGTTGGCAGCTACTTGTTCCAAATGCAACATCTGACGAACGAACACAAATATAGAAAAAAAGACACAATTGTTATCCAAAAAGTTCAGGTTTGAACCCACGTGACTTCAGGGTCCAACCCACGTGACCTCAGGCTTCAACCCACGTGACTTTCAAAACGATCGGTTACCACTCTTGATGTTGGCAGCTACTTGTTCCAAATGCAACATCTGACAAACGAACAAAAATATAGAAGAAAAGACGCAATTGTGATCCAAAAAAATCAGGTTTCAACCCACGTGACTTCAGGCTTAAACCCACGTGACTCCAGGCTCCAACCCACGTGACTTCAGGCTTCAACCCACGTGACTTTCGAAACGATCGGTTACCACTCTTGATGTTGGCAGCTACTTGTTCCAAATGCAACATCTGACAAACGAACACAAATATAGATGAAAAGACGCAATTGTTATCCAAAAAAATCAGGTTTCAACCCACGTGACTCCAGGCTTGAACCCACGTGACTTCAGTCTTCAACCCACGTGACTTTAGGTTTCAACCCACGTGACTTTGAAAACGATCGGTCACCACATTTGGAGTTGGCAGCTTCTCTTTCCAAACGCAACATCTGACGAACGAACACAAATATAGAAAAAAAGACACAATTGTTATCCAAAAAGTTCAGGTTTGAACCCACGTGACTCCAGGCTCCAACCCACGTGACTTCAGGCTTCAACCCACGTGACTTTCAAAACGATCGGTTACCACTTTTGATGTTGGCAGCTACTTGTTCCAAATGCACCATCTGACAAACGAACAAAAATATAGAAGAAAAGACGCAATTGTTATCCAAAAAAATCAGGTTTCAACCCACGTGACTTCAGGCTTAAACCCACGTGACTCCAGGCTCCAACCCACGTGACTTCAGGCTTCAACCCACGTGACTTTCGAAACGATCGGTTACCACTCTTGATGTTGGCAGCTACTTGTTCCAAATGCAACATCTGACAAACGAACACAAATATAGAAGAAAAGACGCAATTGTTATCCAAATAAATCAGGTTTCAACCCACGTGACTTCAGGCTTGAACCCACGTGACTCCAGTCTTCAACCCACGTGACTTCAGGCTTCAACCCACGTGACTTTGAAAACGATCGGTCACCACATTTGAAGTTGGCAGCTTCTCTTTCCAAACGCAACATCTGACGAACGAACACAAATATAGAAAAAAAGACACAATTGTTATCCAAAAAGTTCAGGTTTGAACCCACGTGATCCAGGCTCCAACCCACGTGACTTCAGGCTTCAACTCACGTGACTTTCAAAACGATCGGTTACCACTCTTGATGTTGGCAGCTTCTTGTTCCAAATGCAACATCTGACAAACGAACACAAATTTAGGAGAAAAGACGCAATTGTTATCCAAAAAAATCAGGTTTCAACCCACATGACTTCAGGCTTGAACCCACGTGACTCCAGGCTCCAACCCACGTGACTTCAGGCTCCAACCCACGTGACTTTCAAAACGATCGGTTACCTCTCTTGATGTTGGCAGCTACTTGTTCCAAATGCAACATCTGACGAACGAACACAAATATAGAAAAAAACACACAATTGTTATCCAAAAAGTTCAGGTTTGAACCCACGTGCCCCCAGGCTCCAACCCACGTGACTTCAGGCTTCAACCCACGTGACTTTCGAAACGATCGGTTACCACTCTCGATGTTGGCAGCTACTTGTTCCAAATGCAACATCTGACGAACGAACACAATAATAGAAAAAAGACACAATTGTTATCCAAAAAGTTCAGGTTTGAACCCACGTGACTCCAGGCTCCAACCCACGTGACTTCAGGCTTCAACTCACGTGACTTTCAAAACGATCGGTTACCACTCTTGATGTTGGCAGCTACTTGTTCCAAATGCAACATCTGACAAACGAACACAAACTTAGGAGAAAAGACGCAATTGTTATCCAAAAAAATCAGGTTTCAACCCACATGACTTCAGGCTTGAACCCACGTGACTCCAGGCTCCAACCCACGTGACTTCAGGCTCCAACCCACGTGACTTTCAAAACGATCGGTTACCTCTCTTGATGTTGGCAGCTACTTGTTCCAAATGCAACATCTGACGAACGAACACAAATATAGAAAAAAACACACAATTGTTATCCAAAAAGTTCAGGTTTGAACCCACGTGCCCCCAGGCTTCAACCCACGTGACTTCAGGCTTCAACCCACGTGACTTTCAAAACGATCGGTTACCACTCTTGATGTTGGAAGCTACTTGTTCCAAATGCAACATCTGACAAACGAACAAAAATATAGAAGAAAAGACGCAATTGTTATCCAAAAAAATCAGGTTTCAACCCACGTGACTTCAGGCTTAAACCCACGTGACTCCAGGCTCCAACCCACGTGACTTCAGGCTTCAACTCACGTGACTTTCGAAACGATCGGTTACCACTCTTGATGTTGGCAGCTACTTGTTCCAAATGCAACATCTGACAAACGAACACAAATATAGAAGAAAAGACGCAATTGTTATCCAAATAAATCAGGTTTCAACCCACGTGACTTCAGGCTTGAACCCACGTGACTCCAGTCTTCAACCCACGTGACTTCAGGCTTCAACCCACGTGACTTTGAAAACGATCGGTCACCACATTTGAAGTTGGCAGCTTCTCTTTCCAAACGCAACATCTGACGAACGAACACAAATATAGAAAAAAAGACACAATTGTTATCCAAAAAAATCAGGTTTCAACCAACATGACTTCAGGCTCGAACCCACGTGACTCCAGGCTCATACCCACGTGACTTCAGGCTCCAACCCACGTGACTTTCAAAACCATCGGTTACCTCTCTTGATGTTGGCAGCTACTTGTTCCAAATGCAACATCTGACGAACGAACACAAATATAGAAAAAAACACACAATTGTTATCCAAAAAGTTCAGGTTTGAACCCACGTGCCCCCAGGCTCCAACCCACGTGACTTCAGGCTTCAACCCACGTGACTTTCAAAACGATCGGTTACCACTCTTGATGTTGGAAGCTACTTGTTCCAAATGCAACATCTGACAAACGAACAAAAATATAGAAGAAAAGACGCAATTGTTATCCAAAAAAATCAGGTTTCAACCCACGTGACTTCAGGCTTAAACCCACGTGACTCCAGGCTCCAACCCACGTGACTTCAGGCTTCAACCCACGTGACTTTCAAAACGATCGGTTACCACTCTTGATGTTGGCAGCTACTTGTTCCAAATGCAGCATCTGACAAACTAACACAAATTTAGGGGAAAAGACGCAATTGTTATCCAAAAGAATCAGGTTTCAACCCACGTGACTTCAGGCTTGAACCCACGTGACTTCAGTCTTCAACCCACGTGACATCAGGCTTCAACCCACGTGACTTTGAAAACGATCGGTCACCACATTTGAAGTTGGCAGCTCCTCTTTCCAAACGCAACATCTGACGAACGAACACAAATATAGAAAAAAAGACACAATTGTTATCCAAAAAGTTCAGGTTTGAACCCACGTGACTCCAGGCTCCAACCCACGTGACTTCAGGCTTCAACCCACGTGACTTTCAAAACGATCGGTTACCACTCTTGATGTTGGCAGCTACTTGTTCCAAACGCAACATCTGACGAACGAACACAAATATAGAAAAAAAGACACAATTGTTATCCAAAAAGTTCAGATTTGGACCCACGTGACTCCAGGCTCTAACCCACGTGACTTCAGGCTTCAACCCACGTGACTTTCAAAACGATCGGTTACCACTCTTGATGTTGGCAGCTACTTGTTCCAAATGCAACATCTGACAAACGAACACAAATATAGAAGAAAAGACGCAATTGTTATCCAAAAAAATCAGGTTTCAACCCACGTGACTTCAGGCTTGAACCCACGTGACTTCAGTCTTTAACCCACGTGACCCCAGGCTTCAACCCACGTGACTTTAAAAACGATCGGTCACCACATTTGAAGTTGGCAGCTTCTCTTTCCAAACGCAACATCTGACGAACGAACACAAATATAGGAAAAAAGACACAATTGTTATCCAAAAAGTTCAGGTTTGAACCCACGTGACTCCAGGCTCCAACCCACGTGACTTCAGGCGTCAACCCACGTGACTTACAAAACGATCGGTTACCACTCTTGATGTTGGCAGCTACTCTATCCAAATGCAACATCTGACGAACGAACACAAATATAGAAGAAAAGACGCAATTGTTATCCAAAAAAATCAGGTTTGAACCCACCTGACTCCAGGCTCCAACCCACGTGACTTCAGGCTTCAACTCACGTGACTTTTAAAACGATCGGTTACCACTTTTGATGTTGGCAGCTACTTCATCCAAATGCAACATCTGACGAACGAACACAAATATAGAAGAAAAGACGCAATTGTTATCCAAAAAAATCAGGCTTGCACCCACGTGACTTCAGGCTTGAACCCACGTGACTTCAGTCTTCAACCCACGTGACTTCAGGCATCAACCCACGTGACTTTTGAAACGATCGGTCACCACTTTTGAAGTTGGCAGCTACTCTTTCCAAACGCAACATCTGACGAACGAACACAAATATAGAAAAAAAGACACAATTGTTATCCAAAAAGTTCAGGTTTGGACCCACGTGACTCCAGGCTCTAACCCACGTGACTTCAGGCTTCAACCCACGTGACTTTCAAAACGATCGGTTACCACTCTTGATGTTGGCAGCTACTTGTTCCAAATGCAACATCTGACAAACGAACACAAATATAGAAGAAAAGACGCAATTGTTATCCGAAAAAATCAGGTTTCAACCCACGTGACTTCAGGCTTGAACCCACGTGACTTCAGTTTTTAACCCACGTGACCCCAGGCTTCAACCCACGTGACTTTGAAAACGATCGGTCACCACATTTGAAGTTGGCAGCTTCTCTTTCCAAACGCAACATTCTGACGAACGAACACAAATATAGGAAAAAAGACACAATTGTTATCCAAAAAGTTCAGGTTTGAACCCACGTGCCTCCAGGCTCCAACCCAAGTGACTTCAGGCTTCAACCCACGTGACTTCAGTCTTTAACCCACGTGACTTCAGGCTTCAACCCACGTGACTTTGAAAACGATCGGTCACCACATTTGAAGTTGGCAGCTTCTCTTTCCAAACGCAACATCTGACGAACGAACACAAATATAGAAAAAAAGTCACAATTGTTATCCAAAAAGTTCAGGTTTGAACCCACGTGACTCCAGGCTCCAACCCACGTGACTTCAGGCTTCAACCCACGTGACTTTCGAAACGATCGGTTACCACTCTTGATGTTGGCAGCTACTTGTTCCAAATGCAACATCTGACAAACGAACACAAATACAGAAGAAAAGACGCAATTGTTATCCAAAAAAATCAGGTTCAACCCACGTGACTTCAGACTTGAACCCACGTGACTCCAGGCTCCAACCCACGTGACTTCAGGCTCCAAACCCACGTGACTTTCAAAACGATCGGTTACCACTCTTGATGTTGGCAGCTACTTGTTCCAAATGCACCATCTGACAAACGAACAAAAATATAGAAGAAAAGACGCAATTGTTATCCAAAAAAATCAGGTTTCAACCCACGTGACTTCAGGCTTAAACCCACGTGACTCCAGGCTCCAACCCACGTGACTTCAGGCTTCAACCCACGTGACTTTCGAAACGATCGGTTACCACTCTTGATGTTGGCAGCTACTTGTTCCAAATGCAACATCTGACAAACGAACACAAATAAAGAAGAAAAGACGCAATTGTTATCCAAATAAATCAGGTTTCAACCCACGTGACTTCAGGCTTGAACCCACGTGACTCCAGTCTTCAACCCACGTGACTTCAGGCTTCAACCCACGTGACTTTGAAAACGATCGGTCACCACATTTGAAGTTGGCAGCTTCTCTTTCCAAACGCAACATCTGACGAACGAACACAAATATAGAAAAAAAGACACAATTGTTATCCAAAAAGTTCAGGTTTGAACCCACGTGATCCAGGCTCCAACCCACGTGACTTCAGGCTTCAACTCACGTGACTTTCAAAACGATCGGTTACCACTCTTGATGTTGGCAGCTTCTTGTTCCAAATGCAACATCTGACAAACGAACACAAATTTAGGAGAAAAGACGCAATTGTTATCCAAAAAAATCAGGTTTCAACCCACATGACTTCAGGCTTGAACCCACGTGACTCCAGGCTCCAACCCACGTGACTTCAGGCTCCAACCCACGTGACTTTCAAAACGATCGGTTACCTCTCTTGATGTTGGCAGCTACTTGTTCCAAATGCAACATCTGACGAACGAACACAAATATAGAAAAAAACACACAATTGTTATCCAAAAAGTTCAGGTTTGAACCCACGTGCCCCCAGGCTCCAACCCACGTGACTTCAGGCTTCAACCCACGTGACTTTCGAAACGATCGGTTACCACTCTCGATGTTGGCAGCTACTTGTTCCAAATGCAACATCTGACGAACGAACACAATAATAGAAAAAAGACACAATTGTTATCCAAAAAGTTCAGGTTTGAACCCACGTGACTCCAGGCTCCAACCCACGTGACTTCAGGCTTCAACTCACGTGACTTTCAAAACGATCGGTTACCACTCTTGATGTTGGCAGCTACTTGTTCCAAATGCAACATCTGACAAACGAACACAAACTTAGGAGAAAAGACGCAATTGTTATCCAAAAAAATCAGGTTTCAACCCACATGACTTCAGGCTTGAACCCACGTGACTCCAGGCTCCAACCCACGTGACTTCAGGCTCCAACCCACGTGACTTTCAAAACGATCGGTTACCTCTCTTGATGTTGGCAGCTACTTGTTCCAAATGCAACATCTGACGAACGAACACAAATATAGAAAAAAACACACAATTGTTATCCAAAAAGTTCAGGTTTGAACCCACGTGCCCCCAGGCTTCAACCCACGTGACTTCAGGCTTCAACCCACGTGACTTTCAAAACGATCGGTTACCACTCTTGATGTTGGAAGCTACTTGTTCCAAATGCAACATCTGACAAACGAACAAAAATATAGAAGAAAAGACGCAATTGTTATCCAAAAAAATCAGGTTTCAACCCACGTGACTTCAGGCTTAAACCCACGTGACTCCAGGCTCCAACCCACGTGACTTCAGGCTTCAACTCACGTGACTTTCGAAACGATCGGTTACCACTCTTGATGTTGGCAGCTACTTGTTCCAAATGCAACATCTGACAAACGAACACAAATATAGAAGAAAAGACGCAATTGTTATCCAAATAAATCAGGTTTCAACCCACGTGACTTCAGGCTTGAACCCACGTGACTCCAGTCTTCAACCCACGTGACTTCAGGCTTCAACCCACGTGACTTTGAAAACGATCGGTCACCACATTTGAAGTTGGCAGCTTCTCTTTCCAAACGCAACATCTGTCGAACGAACATAAATATATAGAAAAAAAGACACAATTGTTATCCAAAAAGTTCAGGTTTGAACCCACGTGACTCCAGGCTCCAACCCACGTGACTTTCGAAACGATCGGTTACCACTCTTGATGTTGGCAGCCTCTTGTAACAAATGCAACATCTGACAAACGAACAAAAATATAGAAGAAAAGACGCAATTGTTATCCAAAAAAATCAGGTTCCAACCCACGTGAC
Source organism: Anaspis maculata (assembly GCA_949128115.1). NCBI lineage: Eukaryota > Metazoa > Arthropoda > Insecta > Coleoptera > Scraptiidae > Anaspis > Anaspis maculata. The sequence goes on from OX421966.1 coordinate 1,029,141, forward strand.
TTCAGGCTTGAACCCACGTGACTCCAGTCGTCAACCCACGTGACTTCAGGCTTCAACCCACGTGACTTTGAAAACGATCGGTCACCACATTTGAAGTTGGCAGCTTCTCTTTCCAAACGCAACATCTGACGAACGAACACAAATATAGAAAAAAAGACACAATTGTTATCCAAAAAAATCAGGTTTCAACCAACATGACTTCAGGCTCGAACCCACGTGACTCCAGGCTCATACCCACGTGACTTCAGGCTCCAACCCACGTGACTTTCAAAACCATCGGTTACCTCTCTTGATGTTGGCAGCTACTTGTTCCAAATGCAACATCTGACGAACGAACACAAATATAGAAAAAAACACACAATTGTTATCCAAAAAGTTCAGGTTTGAACCCACGTGCCCCCAGGCTCCAACCCACGTGACTTCAGGCTTCAACCCACGTGACTTTCAAAACGATCGGTTACCACTCTTGATGTTGGAAGCTACTTGTTCCAAATGCAACATCTGACAAACGAACAAAAATATAGAAGAAAAGACGCAATTGTTATCCAAAAAAATCAGGTTTCAACCCACGTGACTTCAGGCTTAAACCCACGTGACTCCAGGCTCCAACCCACGTGACTTCAGGCTTCAACCCACGTGACTTTCAAAACGATCGGTTACCACTCTTGATGTTGGCAGCTACTTGTTCCAAATGCAGCATCTGACAAACTAACACAAATTTAGGGGAAAAGACGCAATTGTTATCCAAAAGAATCAGGTTTCAACCCACGTGACTTCAGGCTTGAACCCACGTGACTTCAGTCTTCAACCCACGTGACATCAGGCTTCAACCCACGTGACTTTGAAAACGATCGGTCACCACATTTGAAGTTGGCAGCTCCTCTTTCCAAACGCAACATCTGACGAACGAACACAAATATAGAAAAAAAGACACAATTGTTATCCAAAAAGTTCAGGTTTGAACCCACGTGACTCCAGGCTCCAACCCACGTGACTTCAGGCTTCAACCCACGTGACTTTCAAAACGATCGGTTACCACTCTTGATGTTGGCAGCTACTTGTTCCAAACGCAACATCTGACGAACGAACACAAATATAGAAAAAAAGACACAATTGTTATCCAAAAAGTTCAGATTTGGACCCACGTGACTCCAGGCTCTAACCCACGTGACTTCAGGCTTCAACCCACGTGACTTTCAAAACGATCGGTTACCACTCTTGATGTTGGCAGCTACTTGTTCCAAATGCAACATCTGACAAACGAACACAAATATAGAAGAAAAGACGCAATTGTTATCCAAAAAAATCAGGTTTCAACCCACGTGACTTCAGGCTTGAACCCACGTGACTTCAGTCTTTAACCCACGTGACCCCAGGCTTCAACCCACGTGACTTTAAAAACGATCGGTCACCACATTTGAAGTTGGCAGCTTCTCTTTCCAAACGCAACATCTGACGAACGAACACAAATATAGGAAAAAAGACACAATTGTTATCCAAAAAGTTCAGGTTTGAACCCACGTGACTCCAGGCTCCAACCCACGTGACTTCAGGCGTCAACCCACGTGACTTACAAAACGATCGGTTACCACTCTTGATGTTGGCAGCTACTCTATCCAAATGCAACATCTGACGAACGAACACAAATATAGAAGAAAAGACGCAATTGTTATCCAAAAAAATCAGGTTTGAACCCACCTGACTCCAGGCTCCAACCCACGTGACTTCAGGCTTCAACTCACGTGACTTTTAAAACGATCGGTTACCACTTTTGATGTTGGCAGCTACTTCATCCAAATGCAACATCTGACGAACGAACACAAATATAGAAGAAAAGACGCAATTGTTATCCAAAAAAATCAGGCTTGCACCCACGTGACTTCAGGCTTGAACCCACGTGACTTCAGTCTTCAACCCACGTGACTTCAGGCATCAACCCACGTGACTTTTGAAACGATCGGTCACCACTTTTGAAGTTGGCAGCTACTCTTTCCAAACGCAACATCTGACGAACGAACACAAATATAGAAAAAAAGACACAATTGTTATCCAAAAAGTTCAGGTTTGGACCCACGTGACTCCAGGCTCTAACCCACGTGACTTCAGGCTTCAACCCACGTGACTTTCAAAACGATCGGTTACCACTCTTGATGTTGGCAGCTACTTGTTCCAAATGCAACATCTGACAAACGAACACAAATATAGAAGAAAAGACGCAATTGTTATCCGAAAAAATCAGGTTTCAACCCACGTGACTTCAGGCTTGAACCCACGTGACTTCAGTTTTTAACCCACGTGACCCCAGGCTTCAACCCACGTGACTTTGAAAACGATCGGTCACCACATTTGAAGTTGGCAGCTTCTCTTTCCAAACGCAACATTCTGACGAACGAACACAAATATAGGAAAAAAGACACAATTGTTATCCAAAAAGTTCAGGTTTGAACCCACGTGCCTCCAGGCTCCAACCCAAGTGACTTCAGGCTTCAACCCACGTGACTTCAGTCTTTAACCCACGTGACTTCAGGCTTCAACCCACGTGACTTTGAAAACGATCGGTCACCACATTTGAAGTTGGCAGCTTCTCTTTCCAAACGCAACATCTGACGAACGAACACAAATATAGAAAAAAAGTCACAATTGTTATCCAAAAAGTTCAGGTTTGAACCCACGTGACTCCAGGCTCCAACCCACGTGACTTCAGGCTTCAACCCACGTGACTTTCGAAACGATCGGTTACCACTCTTGATGTTGGCAGCTACTTGTTCCAAATGCAACATCTGACAAACGAACACAAATACAGAAGAAAAGACGCAATTGTTATCCAAAAAAATCAGGTTCAACCCACGTGACTTCAGACTTGAACCCACGTGACTCCAGGCTCCAACCCACGTGACTTCAGGCTCCAAACCCACGTGACTTTCAAAACGATCGGTTACCACTCTTGATGTTGGCAGCTACTTGTTCCAAATGCAACATCTGACGAACGAACACAAATATAGAAAAAAAGACACAATTGTTATCCAAAAAGTTCAGGTTTGAACCCACGTGCCTCCAGGCTCCAACCCAAGTGACTTCAGGCTTCAACCCACGTGATTTTCGAAACGATCGGTTACCACTCTTGATGTTGGCAGCTACTTGTTCCTAATGCAACATCTGACAAACGAACACAAATATAGAAGAAAAGACGCAATTGTTATCCAAAAAAATCAAGTTTGAACCCACCTGACTCCAGGCTCCAACCCACGTGACTTCAGGCTTCAACTCACGTGACTTTTAAAACGATCGGTTACCACTTTTGATGTTGGCAGCTACTCTATCCAAATGCAACATCTGACGAACGAACACAAATATAGAAGAAAAGACGCAATTGTTATCCAGAAAAATCAGGCTTAAACCCACGTGACTTCAGGCTTGAACCCACGTGACTTCAGTCTTCAACCCACGTGACTTTAGGCATCAACCCACGTGACTTTTGAAACGATCGGTCACCACTTTTGAAGTTGGCAGCTACTCTTTCCAAACGCAACATCTGACGAACGAACACAAATATAGAAAAAAAGACACAATTGTTATCCAAAAAGTTCAGGTTTGAACCCACGTGACTCCAGGCTCTAACCCACGTGACTTCAGGCTTCAACCCACGTGACTTTCAAAACGATCGGTTACCACTCTTGATGTTGGCAGCTACTTGTTCCAAATGCAACATCTGACAAACAAACACAAATATAGAAGAAAAGACGCAATTGTTATCCAAAAAAATCAGGTTTCAACCCACGTGACTTCAGGCTTGAACCCACGTGACTTCAGTCTTTAACCCACGTGACTTCAGGCTTCAACCCACCTGACTTTGAAAACGATCGGTCACCACATTTGAAGTTGGCAGCTTCTCTTTCCAAACGCAACATCTGACGAACGAACACAAATATAGGAAAAAAGACACAATTGTTATCCAAAAAGTTCAGGTTTGAACCCACGTGACTCCAGGCTCCAACCCACGTGACTTCAGGCGTCAACCCACGTGACTTTCAAAACGATCGGTGAACACTTTCGATGTTGGCAGCTACTTGTTCCCAACGCAACATCTGACGAACGAACACAAATATAGAAAAAAAGTCACAATTGTTATCCAAAAAGTTCAGGTTTGAACCCACGTGACTCCAGGCTCCAACCCTCGTGACTTCAGGCTTCGACCCACGTGACTTTTAAAACGATCGGTTACCACTTTTGATGTTGGCAGCTACTTGTTCCAAATGCAACATCTGACGAACGAACACAAATATAAAAGAAAAGACGCAATTGTTATCCAAAAAAATCATGTTTTAACCCACGTGACTTCAGGTTTGAACCCACGTGACTTCAGGCTCCAACCCACGTGACTTTCGAAACGATCGGTTACCACTCTTGATGTTGGCAGCTACTTGTTCCAAATGCAACATCTGACGAACGAACACAAATATAGGAAAAAAGACACAATTGTTATCCAAAAAGTTCAGGTTTGAACCCACGTGACTCCAGGCTCCAACCCACGTGACTTTCGAAACGATCGGTTACCACTCTTGATGTTGGCAGCCTCTTGTTCCAAATGCAACATCTGACAAACGAACACAAATATAGAAGAAAAGACGCAATTGTTATCCAAAAAAATCAGGTTCCAACCCACGTGACTTCAGGCTTGAACCCACGTGACTCCAGTCTTCAACCCACGTGACTTCAGGCTTCAACCCACGTGACTTTGAAAACGATCGGTCACCACATTTGAAGTTGGCAGCATCTCTTTCCAAACGCAACATCTGACGAACGAACACAAATATAGAAAAAAAGACACAATTGTTATCCAAAAAGTTCAGGTTTGAACCCACGTGACTCCAGGCTCCAACTCGCGTGACTTCAGGCTTCAACCCACGTGACTTCCAAAACGATCAGTTACCACTCTTGATGTTGGCAGCTACTTGTTCCAAACGCAACATCTGACGAACGAACACAAATATAGAAAAAAAGACACAATTGTCATCCAAAAAGTTCAGGTTTGAACCCACGTGACTCCAGGCTCCAACTCGCGTGACTTCAGGCTTCAACCCACGTGACTTTCAAAACGATCGGTTACCACTCTTGATGTTGGCAGCTACTTGTTCCAAACGCAACATCTGACGAACGAACACAAATATAGTAAAAAAGACACAATTGTTATCCAAAAAGTTCAGGTTTGAACCCACGTGACTCCAGGCTCCAACCTACGTGACTTCAGGCTTCAACCCACGTGACTTTCGAAACGATCGGTTACCACTCTTGATGTTGGCAGCTACTTGTTCCAAATGCAACATCTGACGAACGAACACAAATATAGAAAAAAAGACACAATTGTTATCCAAAAAGTTCAGGTTTGAACCCACGTGACTCCAGGCTCCAACCCACGTGACTTCAGGCTTCAACCCACGTGACTTTCGAAACGATCGGTTACCACTCTTGATGTTGGCAGCTACTTGTTCCAAATGCAACATCTGACAAACGAACACAAATACAGAAGAAAAGACGCAATTGTTATCCAAAAAAATCAGGTTCAACCCACGTGACTTCAGGCTTGAACCCACGTGACTCCAGGCTCCAACCCACGTGACTTCAGGCTTCAACCCACGTGACTTTCAAAACGATCGGTTACCACTCTTGATGTTGGCAGCTACTTGTTCCAAATGCAACATCTGACAAACGAACACAAATATAGAAGAAAAGACGCAATTGTTATCCAAAAAAATCAGGTTTCAACCCACGTGACTTCAGGCTTGAACCCACGTGACTTCAGTCTTCAACCCACGTGACCCCAGGCTTCAACCCACGTGACTTTGAAAACGATCGGTCACCACATTTGAAGTTGGCAGCTTCTCTTTCCAAACGCAACATCTGACGAACGAACACAAATATAGGAAAAAAGACACAATTGTTATCCAAAAAGTTCAGGTTTGAACCCACGTGACTCCAGGCTCCAACCCACGTGACTTCAGGCGTCAACCCACGTGACTTACAAAACGATCGGTTACCACTCTTGATGTTGGCAGCTACTCTATCCAAATGCAACATCTGACGAACGAACACAAATATAGAAGAAAAGACGCAATTGTTATCCAAAAAAATCAGGTTTGAACCCACCTGACTCCAGGCTCCAACCCACGTGACTTCAGGCTTCAACTCACGTGACTTTTAAAACGATCGGTTACCACTTTTGATGTTGGCAGCTACTCTATCCAAATGCAACATCTGACGAACGAACACAAATATAGAAGAAAAGACGCAATTGTTATCCAAAAAAATCAGGCTTGCACCCACGTGACTTCAGGCTTGAACCCACGTGACTTCAGTCTTCAACCCACGTGACTTCAGGCATCAACCCACGTGACTATTGAAACGATCGGTAACCACTTTTGAAGTTGGCAGCTACTCTTTCCAAACGCAACATCTGACGAACGAACACAAATATAGAAAAAAAGACACAATTGTTATCCAAAAAGTTCAGGTTTGGACCCACGTGACTCCAGGCTCTAACCCACGTGACTTCAGGCTTCAACCCACGTGACTTTCAAAACGATTGGTTACCACTCTTGATGTTGGCAGCTACTTGTTCCAAATGCAACATCTGACAAACGAACACAAATATAGAAGAAAAGACGCAATTGTTATCCAAAAAAATCAGGTTTCAACCCACGTGACTTCAGGCTTGAACCCACGTGACTTCAGTCTTTAACCCACGTGACCCCAGGCTTCAACCCACGTGACTTTGAAAACGATCGGTCACCACATTTGAAGTTGGCAGCTTCTCTTTCCAAACGCAACATCTGACGAACGAACACAAATATAGGAAAAAAGACACAATTGTTATCCAAAAAGTTCAGGTTTGAACCCACGTGACTCCAGGCTCCAACCCACGTGACTTCAGGCGTCAACCCACGTGACTTACAAAACGATCGGTTACCACTCTTGATGTTGGCAGCTACTCTATCCAAATGCAACATCTGACGAACGAACACAAATATAGAAGAAAAGACGCAATTGTTATCCAAAAAAATCAGGTTTGAACCCACCTGACTCCAGGCTCCAACCCACGTGACTTCAGGCTTCAACTCACGTGACTTTTAAAACGATCGGTTACCACTTTTGATGTTGGCAGCTACTCTATCCAAATGCAACATCTGACGAACGAACACAAATATAGAAGAAAAGACGCAATTGTTATCCAAAAAAATCAGGCTTGCACCCACATGACTTCAGGCTTGAACCCACAAGACTTCAGTCTTCAACCCACGTGACTTCAGGCATCAACCCACGTGACTTTTGAAACGATCGGTCACCACTTTTGAAGTTGGCAGCTACTCTTTCCAAACGCAACATCTGACGAACGAACACAAATATAGAAAAAAAGACACAATTGTTATCCAAAAAGTTCAGGTTTGGACCCACGTGACTCCAGGCTCTAACCCACGTGACTTCAGGCTTCAACCCACGTGACTTTCAAAACGATCGGTTACCACTCTTGATGTTGGCAGCTACTTGTTCCAAATGCAACATCTGACAAACGAACACAAATATAGAAGAAAAGACGCAATTGTTATCCAAAAAAATCAGGTTTCAACCCACGTGACTTCAGGCTTGAACCCACGTGACTTCAGTCTTTAACCCACGTGACCCCAGGCTTCAACCCACGTGACTTTGAAAACGATCGGTCACCACATTTGAAGTTGGCAGCTTCTCTTTCCAAACGCAACATCTGACGAACGAACACAAATATAGGAAAAAAGACACAATTGTTATCCAAAAAGTTCAGGTTTGAACCCACGTGACTCCAGGCTCCAACCCACGTGACTTCAGGCGTCAACCCACGTGACTTACAAAACGATCGGTTACCACTCTTGATGTTGGCAGCTACTCTATCCAAATGCAACATCTGACGAACGAACACAAATATAGAAGAAAAGACGCAATTGTTATCCAAAAAAATCAGGTTTGAACCCACCTGACTCCAGGCTCCAACCCACGTGACTTCAGGCTTCAACTCACGTGACTTTTAAAACGATCGGTTACCACTTTTGATGTTGGCAGCTACTCTATCCAAATGCAACATCTGACGAACGAACACAAATATAGAAGAAAAGACGCAATTGTTATCCAAAAAAATCAGGCTTGCACCCACGTGACTTCAGGCTTGAACCCACGTGACTTCAGTCTTCAACCCACGTGACTTCAGGCATCAACCCACGTGACTTTTGAAACGATCGGTCACCACTTTTGAAGTTGGCAGCTACTCTTTCCAAACGCAACATCTGACGAACGAACACAAATATAGAAAAAAAGACACAATTGTTATCCAAAAAGTTCAGGTTTGGACCCACGTGACTCCAGGCTCTAACCCACGTGACTTCAGGCTACAACCCACGTGACTTTCAAAACGATCGGTTACCACTCTTGATGTTGGCAGCTACTTGTTCCAAATGCAACATCTGACGAACGAACACAAATATAAAAGAAAAGACGCAATTGTTATCCAAAAAAATCATGTTTTAACCCACGTGACTTCAGGTTTGAACCCACGTGACTTCAGGCTCCAACCCACGTGACTTTCGAAACGATCGGTTACCACTCTTGATGTTGGCAGCTACTTGTTCCAAATGCAACATCTGACGAACGAACACAAATATAGGAAAAAAGACACAATTGTTATCCAAAAAGTTCAGGTTTGAACCCACGTGACTCCAGGCTCCAACCCACGTGACTTTCGAAACGATCGGTTACCACTCTTGATGTTGGCAGCCTCTTGTTCCAAATGCAACATCTGACAAACGAACACAAATATAGAAGAAAAGACGCAATTGTTATCCAAAAAAATCAGGTTCCAACCCACGTGACTTCAGGCTTGAACCCACGTGACTCCAGTCTTCAACCCACGTGACTTCAGGCTTCAACCCACGTGACTTTGAAAACGATCGGTCACCACATTTGAAGTTGGCAGCTTCTCTTTCCAAACGCAACATCTGACGAACGAACACAAATATAGAAAAAAAGACACAATTGTTATCCAAAAAGTTCAGGTTTGAACCCACGTGACTCCAGGCTCCAACTCGCGTGACTTCAGGCTTCAACCCACGTGACTTTCAAAACGATCAGTTACCACTCTTGATGTTGGCAGCTACTTGTTCCAAACGCAACATCTGACGAACGAACACAAATATAGAAAAAAAGACACAATTGTCATCCAAAAAGTTCAGGTTTGAACCCACGTGACTCCAGGCTCCAACTCGCGTGACTTCAGGCTTCAACCCACGTGACTTTCAAAACGATCGGTTACCACTCTTGATGTTGGCAGCTACTTGTTCCAAACGCAACATCTGACGAACGAACACAAATATAGTAAAAAAGACACAATTGTTATCCAAAAAGTTCAGGTTTGAACCCACGTGACTCCAGGCTCCAACCTACGTGACTTCAGGCTTCAACCCACGTGACTTTCGAAACGATCGGTTACCACTCTTGATGTTGGCAGCTACTTGTTCCAATTGCAACATCTGACGAACGAACACAAATATAGAAAAAAAGACACAATTGTTATCCAAAAAGTTCAGGTTTGAACCCACGTGACTCCAGGCTCCAACCCACGTGACTTCAGGCTTCAACCCACGTGACTTTCGAAACGATCGGTTACCACTCTTGATGTTGGCAGCTACTTGTTCCAAATGCAACATCTGACAAACGAACACAAATACAGAAGAAAAGACGCAATTGTTATCCAAAAAAATCAGGTTCAACCCACGTGACTTCAGGCTTGAACCCACGTGACTCCAGGCTCCAACCCACGTGACTTCAGGCTTCAACCCACGTGACTTTCAAAACGATCGGTTACCACTCTTGATGTTGGCAGCTACTTGTTCCAAATGCAACATCTGACAAACGAACACAAATATAGAAGAAAAGACGCAATTGTTATCCAAAAAAATCAGGTTTCAACCCACGTGACTTCAGGCTTGAACCCACGTGACTTCAGTCTTCAACCCACGTGACCCCAGGCTTCAACCCACGTGACTTTGAAAACGATCGGTCACCACATTTGAAGTTGGCAGCTTCTCTTTCCAAACGCAACATCTGACGAACGAACACAAATATAGGAAAAAAGACACAATTGTTATCCAAAAAGTTCAGGTTTGAACCCACGTGACTCCAGGCTCCAACCCACGTGACTTCAGGCGTCAACCCACGTGACTTACAAAACGATCGGTTACCACTCTTGATGTTGGCAGCTACTCTATCCAAATGCAACATCTGACGAACGAACACAAATATAGGAGAAAAGACGCAATTGTTATCCAAAAAAATCAGGTTTGAACCCACCTGACTCCAGGCTCCAACCCACGTGACTTCAGGCTTCAACTCACGTGACTTTTAAAACGATCGGTTACCACTTTTGATGTTGGCAGCTACTCTATCCAAATGCAACATCTGACGAACGAACACAAATATAGAAGAAAAGACGCAATTGTTATCCAAAAAAATCAGGCTTGCACCCACGTGACTTCAGGCTTGAACCCACGTGACTTCAGTCTTCAACCCACGTGACTTCAGGCATCAACCCACGTGACTTTTGAAACGATCGGTAACCACTTTTGAAGTTGGCAGCTACTCTTTCCAAACGCAACATCTGACGAACGAACACAAATATAGAAAAAAAGACACAATTGTTATCCAAAAAGTTCAGGTTTGGACCCACGTGACTCCAGGCTCTAACCCACGTGACTTCAGGCTTCAACCCACGTGACTTTCAAAACGATTGGTTACCACTCTTGATGTTGGCAGCTACTTGTTCCAAATGCAACATCTGACAAACGAACACAAATATAGAAGAAAAGACGCAATTGTTATCCAAAAAAATCAGGTTTCAACCCACGTGACTTCAGGCTTGAACCCACGTGACTTCAGTCTTTAACCCACGTGACCCCAGGCTTCAACCCACGTGACTTTGAAAACGATCGGTCACCACATTTGAAGTTGGCAGCTTCTCTTTCCAAACGCAACATCTGACGAACGAACACAAATATAGGAAAAAAGACACAATTGTTATCCAAAAAGTTCAGGTTTGAACCCACGTGACTCCAGGCTCCAACCCACGTGACTTCAGGCGTCAACCCACGTGACTTACAAAACGATCGGTTACCACTCTTGATGTTGGCAGCTACTCTATCCAAATGCAACATCTGACGAACGAACACAAATATAGAAGAAAAGACGCAATTGTTATCCAAAAAAATCAGGTTTGAACCCACCTGACTCCAGGCTCCAACCCACGTGACTTCAGGCTTCAACTCACGTGACTTTTAAAACGATCGGTTACCACTTTTGATGTTGGCAGCTACTCTATCCAAATGCAACATCTGACGAACGAACACAAATATAGAAGAAAAGACGCAATTGTTATCCAAAAAAATCAGGCTTGCACCCACATGACTTCAGGCTTGAACCCACGTGACTTCAGTCTTCAACCCACGTGACTTCAGGCATCAACCCACGTGACTTTTGAAACGATCGGTCACCACTTTTGAAGTTGGCAGCTACTCTTTCCAAACGCAACATCTGACGAACGAACACAAATATAGAAAAAAAGACACAATTGTTATCCAAAAAGTTCAGGTTTGGACCCACGTGACTCCAGGCTCTAACCCACGTGACTTCAGGCTTCAACCCACGTGACTTTCAAAACGATCGGTTACCACTCTTGATGTTGGCAGCTACTTGTTCCAAATGCAACATCTGACAAACGAACACAAATATAGAAGAAAAGACGCAATTGTTATCCAAAAAAATCAGGTTTCAACCCACGTGACTTCAGGCTTGAACCCACGTGACTTCAGTCTTTAACCCACGTGACCCCAGGCTTCAACCCACGTGACTTTGAAAACGATCGGTCACCACATTTGAAGTTGGCAGCTTCTCTTTCCAAACGCAACATCTGACGAACGAACACAAATATAGGAAAAAAGACACAATTGTTATCCAAAAAGTTCAGGTTTGAACCCACGTGACTCCAGGCTCCAACCCACGTGACTTCAGGCGTCAACCCACGTGAGTTACAAAACGATCGGTTACCACTCTTTATGTTGGCAGCTACTCTATCCAAATGCAACATCTGACGAACGAACACAAATATAGAAGAAAAGACGCAATTGTTATCCAAAAAAATCAGGTTTGAACCCACCTGACTCCAGGCTCCAACCCACGTGACTTCAGGCTTCAACTCACGTGACTTTTAAAACGATCGGTTACCACTTTTGATGTTGGCAGCTACTCTATCCAAATGCAACATCTGACGAACGAACACAAATATAGAAGAAAAGACGCAATTGTTATCCAAAAAAATCAGGCTTGCACCCACGTGACTTCAGGCTTGAACCTACGTGACTTCAGTCTTCAACCCACGTGACTTCAGGCATCAACCCACGTGACTTTTGAAACGATCGGTCACCACTTTTGAAGTTGGCAGCTACTCTTTCCAAACGCAACATCTGACGAACGAACACAAATATAGAAAAAAAGACACAATTGTTATCCAAAAAGTTCAGGTTTGGACCCACGTGACTCCAGGCTCTAACCCACGTGACTTCAGGCTACAACCCACGTGACTTTCAAAACGATCGGTTACCACTCTTGATGTTGGCAGCTACTTGTTCCAAATGCAACATCTGACAAACGAACACAAATATAGAAGAAAAGACGCAATTGTTATCCAAAGAAATCAGGTTTCAACCCACGTGACTTCAGGCTTGAACCCACGTGACTTCAGTCTTTAACCCACGTGACTTCAGGCTTCAACCCACGTGACTTTGAAAACGATCGGTCACCACATTTGAAGTTGGCAGCTTCTCTTTCCAAACGCAACATCTGACGAACGAACACAAATATAGAAAAAAAGTCACAATTGTTATCCAAAAAGTTCAGGTTTGAACCCACGTGACTCCAGGCTCCAACCCACGTGACTTCAGGCTTCAACCCACGTGACTTTCGGAACGATCGGTTACCACTCTTGATGTTGGCAGCTACTTGTTCCAAATGCAACATCTGACGAACGAACACAAATATAGAAAAAAAGACACAATTGTTATCCAAAAAGTTCAGGTTTGAACCCACGTGACTCCAGGCTCCAACCCACGTGACTTCAGGCTTCAACCCACGTGACTTTTGAAACGATCGGTTACCACTCTTGATGTTGGCAGCTACTTGTTCCAAATGCAACATCTGACAAACGAACACAAATACAGAAGAAAAGACGCAATTGTTATCCAAAAAAATCAGGTTCAACCCACGTGACTTCAGGCTTGAACCCACGTGACTCCAGGCTCCAACCCACGTGACTTCAGGCTCCAAACCCACGTGACTTTCAAAACGATCGGTTACCACTCTTGATGTTGGCAGCTACTTGTTCCAAATGCAACATCTGACGAACGAACACAAATATAGAAAAAAAGACACAATTGTTATCCAAAAAGTTCAGGTTTGAACCCACGTGCCTCCAGGCTCCAACCCAAGTGACTTCAGGCTTCAACCCACGTGATTTTCGAAACGATCGGTTACCACTCTTGATGTTGGCAGCTACTCGTTCCTATCGCAACATCTGACAAACGAACACAAATATAGAAGAAAAGACGCAATTGTTATCCAAAAAAATCAAGTTTGAACCCACCTGACTCCAGGCTCCAACCCACGTGACTTCAGGCTTCAACTCACGTGACTTTTAAAACGATCGGTTACCACTTTTGATGTTGGCAGCTACTCTATCCAAATGCAACATCTGACGAACGAACACAAATATAGAAGAAAAGACGCAATTGTTATCCAGAAAAATCAGGCTTAAACCCACGTGACTTCAGGCTTGAACCCACGTGACTTCAGTCTTCAACCCACGTGACTTCAAGCATCAACCCACGTGACTTTTGAAACGATCGGTCACCACTTTTGAAGTTGGCAGCTACTCTTTCCAAACGCAACATCTGACGAACGAACACAAATATAGAAAAAAAGACACAATTGTTATCCAAAAAGTTCAGGTTTGAACCCACGTGACTCCAGGCTCTAACCCACGTGACTTCAGGCTTCAACCCACGTGACTTTCAAAACGATCGGTTACCACTCTTGATGTTGGCAGCTACTTGTTCCAAATGCAACATCTGACAAACGAACACAAATATAGAAGAAAAGACGCAATTGTTATCCAAAAAAATCAGGTTTCAACCCACGTGACTTCAGGCTTGAACCCACGTGACTTCAGTCTTTAACCCACGTGACTTCAGGCTTCAACCCACGTGACTTTGAAAACGATCGGTCACCACATTTGAAGTTGGCAGCTTCTCTTTCCAAACGCAACATCTGACGAACGAACACAAATATAGGAAAAAAGACACAATTGTTATCCAAAAAGTTCAGGTTTGAACCCACGTGACTCCAGGCTCCAACCCACGTGACTTCAGGCGTCAACCCACGTGACTTTCAAAACGATCGGTTACCACTTTCGATGTTGGCAGCTACTTGTTCCCAACGCAACATCTGACGAACGAACACAAATATAGAAGAAAAGACGCATTTGTTATCCAAAAAAATCAGGTTTCAACCCACGTGACTTCAGGCTTGAACCCACGTGTCTTCAGTCTTTAACCCACGTGACCCAAGGCTTCAACCCACGTGACTTTGAAAACGATCGGTCACCACATTTGAAGTTGGCAGCTTCTTTTTCCAAACGCAACATCTGACGAACGAACACAAATATAGGAAAAAAGACACAATTGTTATCCAAAAAGTTCAGGTTTGAACCCACGTGACTCCAGGCTCCAACCCACGTGACTTCAGGCGTCAACCCACGTGACTTACAAAACGATCGGTTACCACTCTTGATGTTGGCAGCTACTCTATCCAAATGCAACATCTGACGAACGAACACAAATATAGAAGAAAAGACGCAATTGTTATCCAAAAAAATCAGGTTTGAACCCACCTGACTCCAGGCTCCAACCCACGTGACTTCAGGCTTCAACTCACGTGACTTTTAAAACGATCGGTTACCACTTTTGATGTTGGCAGCTACTCTATCCAAATGCAACATCTGACGAACGAACACAAATATAGAAGAAAAGACGCAATTGTTATCCAAAAAAATCAGGCTTGCACCCACGTGACTTCAGGCTTGAACCCACGTGACTTCAGTCTTCAACCCACGTGACTTCAGGCATCAACCCACGTGACTTTTGAAACGATCGGTCACCACTTTTGAAGTTGGCAGCTACTCTTTCCAAACGCAACATCTGACGAACGAACACAAATATAGAAAAAAAGACACAATTGTTATCCAAAAAGTTCAGGTTTGGACCCACGTGACTCCAGGCTCTAACCCACGTGACTTCAGGCTACAACCCACGTGACTTTCAAAACGATCGGTTACCACTCTTGATGTTGGCAGCTACTTGTTCCAAATGCAACATCTGACAAACGAACACAAATATAGAAGAAAAGACGCAATTGTTATCCAAAGAAATCAGGTTTTAACCCACGTGACTTCAGGCTTGAACCCACGTGACTTCAGTCTTTAACCCACGTGACTTCAGGCTTCAACCCACGTGACTTTGAAAACGATCGGTCACCACATTTGAAGTTGGCAGCTTCTCTTTCCAAACGCAACATCTGACGAACGAACACAAATATAGAAAAAAAGTCACAATTGTTATCCAAAAAGTTCAGGTTTGAACCCACGTGACTCCAGGCTCCAACCCACGTGACTTCAGGCTTCAACCCACGTGACTTTCGGAACGATCGGTTACCACTCTTGATGTTGGCATCTACTTGTTCCAAATGCAACATCTGACGAACGAACACAAATATAGAAAAAAAGACACAATTGTTATCCAAAAAGTTCAGGTTTGAACCCACGTGACTCCAGGCTCCAACCCACGTGACTTCAGGCTTCAACCCACGTGACTTTTGAAACGATCGGTTACCACTCTTGATGTTGGCAGCTACTTGTTCCAAATGCAACATCTGACAAACGAACACAAATACAGAAGAAAAGACGCAATTGTTATCCAAAAAAATCAGGTTCAACCCACGTGACTTCAGGCTTGAACCCACGTGACTCCAGGCTCCAACCCACGTGACTTCAGGCTCCAAACCCACGTGACTTTCAAAACGATCGGTTACCACTCTTGATGTTGGCAGCTACTTGTTCCAAATGCAACATCTGACGAACGAACACAAATATAGAAAAAAAGACACAATTGTTATCCAAAAAGTTCAGGTTTGAACCCACGTGCCTCCAGGCTCCAACCCAAGTGACTTCAGGCTTCAACCCACGTGATTTTCGAAACGATCGGTTACCACTCTTGATGTTGGCAGCTACTCGTTCCTAATGCAACATCTGACAAACGAACACAAATATAGAAGAAAAGACGCAATTGTTATCCAAAAAAATCAAGTTTGAACCCACCTGACTCCAGGCTCCAACCCACGTGACTTCAGGCTTCAACTCACGTGACTTTTAAAACGATCGGTTACCACTTTTGATGTTGGCAGCTACTCTATCCAAATGCAACATCTGACGAACGAACACAAATATAGAAGAAAAGACGCAATTGTTATCCAGAAAAATCAGGCTTAAACCCACGTGACTTCAGGCTTGAACCCACGTGACTTCAGTCTTCAACCCACGTGACTTCAAGCATCAACCCACGTGACTTTTGAAACGATCGGTCACCACTTTTGAAGTTGGCAGCTACTCTTTCCAAACGCAACATCTGACGAACGAACACAAATATAGAAAAAAAGACACAATTGTTATCCAAAAAGTTCAGGTTTGAACCCACGTGACTCCAGGCTCTAACCCACGTGACTTCAGGCTTCAACCCACGTGACTTTCAAAACGATCGGTTACCACTCTTGATGTTGGCAGCTACTTGTTCCAAATGCAACATCTGACAAACGAACACAAATATAGAAGAAAAGACGCAATTGTTATCCAAAAAAATCAGGTTTCAACCCACGTGACTTCAGGCTTGAACCCACGTGACTTCATTCTTCAACCCACGTGACTTCAGGCTTCAACCCACGTGACTTTGAAAACGATCGGTCACCACATTTGAAGTTGGCAGCTTCTCTTTCCAAACGCAACATCTGACGAACGAACACAAATATAGGAAAAAAGACACAATTGTTATCCAAAAAGTTCAGGTTTGAACCCACGTGACTCCAGGCTCCAACCCACGTGACTTCAGGCGTCAACCCACGTGACTTTCAAAACGATCGGTTACCACTTTCGATGTTGGCAGCTACTTGTTCCCAACGCAACATCTGACGAACGAACACAAATATAGAAGAAAAGACGCAATTGTTATCCAAAAAAATCAGGCTTGCACCCACGTGACTTCAGGCTTGAACCCACGTGACTTCAGTCTTCAACCCACGTGACTTCAGGCATCAACCCACGTGACTTTTGAAACGATCGGTCACCACTTTTGAAGTTGGCAGCTACTCTTTCCAAACGCAACATCTGACGAACGAACACAAATATAGAAAAAAAGACACAATTGTTATCCAAAAAGTTCAGGTTTGGACCCACGTGACTCCAGGCTCTAACCCACGTGACTTCAGGCTTCAACCCACGTGACTTTCAAAACGGTCGGTTACCACTCTTGATGTTGGCAGCTACTTGTTCCAAATGCAACATCTGACAAACGAACACAAATATAGAAGAAAAGACGCAATTGTTATCCAAAAAAATCAGGTTTCAACCCACGTGACTTCAGGCTTGAACCCACGTGACTTCAGTCTTTAACCCACGTGACTTCAGGCTTCAACCCACGTGACTTTGAAAACGATCGGTCACCACATTTGAAGTTGGCAGCTTCTCTTTCCAAACGCAACATCTGACGAACGAACACAAATATAGAAAAAAAGTCACAATTGTTATCCAAAAAGTTCAGGTTTGAACCCACGTGACTCCAGACTCCAACTCACGTGACTTCAGGCTTCAACTCACGTGACTTTCGGAACGATCGGTTACCACTCTTGATGTTGGCAGCTACTTGTTTCAAATGCAACATCTGACGAACGAACACAAATATAGAAAAAAAGACACAATTGTTATCCAAAAAGTTCAGGTTTGAACCCACGTGACTCCAGGCTCCAACCCACGTGACTTCAGGCTTCAACCCACGTGACTTTCGAAACGATCGGTTACCACTCTTGATGTTGGCAGCTACTTGTTCCAAATGCAACATCTGACAAACGAACACAAATACAGAAGAAAAGACGCAATTGTTATCCAAAAAAATCAGGTTCAACCCACGTGACTTCAGGCTTGAACCCACGTGACTCCAGGCTCCAACCCACGTGACTTTCAAAACGATCGGTTACCACTCTTGATGTTGGCAGCTACTTGTTCCAAATGCAACATCTGACGAACGAACACAAATATAGAAAAAAAGACACAATTGTTATCCAAAAAGTTCAGGTTTGAACCCACGTGCCTCCAGGCTCCAACCCAAGTGACTTCAGGCTTCAACCCACAAGATTTTCGAAACGATCGGTTACCACTCTTGATGTTGGCAGCTACTTGTTCCTAATGCAACATCTGACAAACGAACACAAATATAGAAGAAAAGACGCAATTGTTATCCAAAAAAATCAAGTTTGAACCCACCTGACTCCAGGCTCCAACCCACGTGACTTCAGGCTTCAACTCACGTGACTTTTAAAACGATCGGTTACCACTTTTGATGTTGGCAGCTACTCTATCCAAATGCAACATCTGACGAACGAACACAAATATAGAAGAAAAGACGCAATTGTTATCCAGAAAAATCAGGCTTAAACCCACGTGACTTCAGGCTTGAACCCACGTGACTTCAGTCTTCAACCCACGTGACTTCAGGCATCAACCCACGTGACTTTTGAAACGATCGGTCACCACTTTTGAAGTTGGCAGCTACTCTTTCCAAACGCAACATCTGACGAACGAACACAAATATAGGAAAAAAGACACAATTGTTATCCAAAAAGTTCAGGTTTGAACCCACGTGACTCCAGGCTCTAACCCACGTGACTTCAGGCTTCAACCCACGTGACTTTCAAAACGATCGGTTACCACTCTTGATGTTGGCAGCTACTTGTTCCAAATGCAACATCTGACAAACGAACACAAATATAGAAGAAAAGACGCAATTGTTATCCAAAAAAATCAGGTTTCAACCCACGTGACTTCAGGCTTGAACCCACGTGACTTCAGTCTTTAACCCACGTGACTTCAGGCTTCAACCCACGTGACTTTGAAAACGATCGGTCACCACATTTGAAGTTGGCAGCTTCTCTTTCCAAACGCAACATCTGACGAACGAACACAAATATAGGAAAAAAGACACAATTGTTATCCAAAAAGTTCAGGTTTGAACCCACGTGACTCCAGGCTCCAACCCACGTGACTTCAGGCGTCAACCCACGTGACTTTCAAAACGATCGGTTACCACTTTCGATGTTGGCAGCTACTTGTTCCCAACGCAACATCTGACGAACGAACACAAATATAGAAGAAAAGACGCAATTGTTATCCAAAAAAATCAGGTTTCAACCCACGTGACTTCAGGCTTGAACCCACGTGTCTTCAGTCTTTAACCCACGTGACCCCAGGCTTCAACCCACGTGACTTTGAAAACGATCGGTCACCACATTTGAAGTTGGCAGCTTCTCTTTCCAAACGCAACATCTGACGAACGAACACAAATATAGGAAAAAAGACACAATTGTTATCCAAAAAGTTCAGGTTTGAACCCACGTGACTCCAGGCTCCAACCCACGTGACTTCAGGCGTCAACCCACGTGACTTACAAAACGATCGGTTACCACTCTTGATGTTGGCAGCTACTCTATCCAAATGCAACATCTGACGAACGAACACAAATATAGAAGAAAAGACGCAATTGTTATCCAAAAAAATCAGGTTTGAACCCACCTGACTCCAGGCTCCAACCCACGTGACTTCAGGCTTCAACTCACGTGACTTTTAAAACGATCGGTTACCACTTTTGATGTTGGCAGCTACTCTATCCAAATGCAACATCTGACGAACGAACACAAATATAGAAGAAAAGACGCAATTGTTATCCAAAAAAATCAGGCTTGCACCCACGTGACTTCAGGCTTGAACCCACGTGACTTCAGTCTTCAACCCACGTGACTTCAGGCATCAACCCACGTGACTTTTGAAACGATCGGTCACCACTTTTGAAGTTGGCAGCTACTCTTTCCAAACGCAACATCTGACGAACGAACACAAATATAGAAAAAAAGACACAATTGTTATCCAAAAAGTTCAGGTTTGGACCCACGTGACTCCAGGCTCTAACCCACGTGACTTCAGGCTACAACCCACGTGACTTTCAAAACGATCGGTTACCACTCTTGATGTTGGCAGCTACTTGTTCCAAATGCAACATCTGACAAACGAACACAAATATAGAAGAAAAGACGCAATTGTTATCCAAAGAAATCAGGTTTCAACCCACGTGACTTCAGGCTTGAACCCACGTGACTTCAGGCTTCAACCCACGTGACTTTCGGAACGATCGGTTACCACTCTTGATGTTGGCAGCTACTTGTTCCAAATGCAACATCTGACGAACGAACACAAATATAGAAAAAAAGACACAATTGTTATCCAAAAAGTTCAGGTTTGAACCCACGTGACTCCAGGCTCCAACCCACGTGACTTCAGGCTTCAACCCACGTGACTTTTGAAACGATCGGTTACCACTCTTGATGTTGGCAGCTACTTGTTCCAAATGCAACATCTGACAAACGAACACAAATACAGAAGAAAAGACGCGATTGTTATCCAAAAAAATCAGGTTCAACCCACGTGACTTCAGGCTTGAACCCACGTGACTCCAGGCTCCAACCCACGTGACTTCAGGCTCCAAACCCACGTGACTTTCAAAACGATCGGTTACCACTCTTGATGTTGGCAGCTACTTGTTCCAAATGCAACATCTGACGAACGAACACAAATATAGAAAAAAAGACACAATTGTTATCCAAAAAGTTCAGGTTTGAACCCACGTGCCTCCAGGCTCCAACCCAAGTGACTTCAGGCTTCAACCCACGTGATTTTCGAAACGATCGGTTACCACTCTTGATGTTGGCAGCTACTCGTTCCTAATGCAACATCTGACAAACGAACACAAATATAGAAGAAAAGACGCAATTGTTATCCAAAAAAATCAAGTTTGAACCCACCTGACTCCAGGCTCCAACCCACGTGACTTCAGGCTTCAACTCACGTGACTTTTAAAACGATCGGTTACCACTTTTGATGTTGGCAGCTACTCTATCCAAATGCAACATCTGACGAACGAACACAAATATAGAAGAAAAGACGCAATTGTTATCCAGAAAAATCAGGCTTAAACCCACGTGACTTCAGGCTTGAACCCACGTGACTTCAGTCTTCAACCCACGTGACTTCAAGCATCAACCCACGTGACTTTTGAAACGATCGGTCACCACTTTTGAAGTTGGCAGCTACTCTTTCCAAACGCAACATCTGACGAACGAACACAAATATAGAAAAAAAGACACAATTGTTATCCAAAAAGTTCAGGTTTGAACCCACGTGACTCCAGGCTCTAACCCACGTGACTTCAGGCTTCAACCCACGTGACTTTCAAAACGATCGGTTACCACTCTTGATGTTGGCAGCTACTTGTTCCAAATGCAACATCTGACAAACGAACACAAATATAGAAGAAAAGACGCAATTGTTATCCAAAAAAATCAGGTTTCAACCCACGTGACTTCAGGCTTGAACCCACGTGACTTCAGTCTTTAACCCACGTGACTTCAGGCTTCAACCCACGTGACTTTGAAAACGATCGGTCACCACATTTGAAGTTGGCAGCTTCTCTTTCCAAACGCAACATCTGACGAACGAACACAAATATAGGAAAAAAGACACAATTGTTATCCAAAAAGTTCAGGTTTGAACCCACGTGACTCCAGGCTCCAACCCACGTGACTTCAGGCGTCAACCCACGTGACTTTCAAAACGATCGGTTACCACTTTCGATGTTGGCAGCTACTTGTTCCCAACGCAACATCTGACGAACGAACACAAATATAGAAGAAAAGACGCAATTGTTATCCAAAAAAATCAGGTTTCAACCCACGTGACTTCAGGCTTGAACCCACGTGTCTTCAGTCTTTAACCCACGTGACCCCAGGCTTCAACCCACGTGACTTTGAAAACGATCGGTCACCACATTTGAAGTTGGCAGCTTCTCTTTCCAAACGCAACATCTGACGAACGAACACAAATATAGGAAAAAAGACACAATTGTTATCCAAAAAGTTCAGGTTTGAACCCACGTGACTCCAGGCTCCAACCCACGTGACTTCAGGCGTCAACCCACGTGACTTACAAAACGATCGGTTACCACTCTTGATGTTGGCAGCTACTCTATCCAAATGCAACATCTGACGAACGAACACAAATATAGAAGAAAAGACGCAATTGTTATCCAAAAAAATCAGGTTTGAACCCACCTGACTCCAGGCTCCAACCCACGTGACTTCAGGCTTCAACTCACGTGACTTTTAAAACGATCGGTTACCACTTTTGATGTTGGCAGCTACTCTATCCAAATGCAACATCTGACGAACGAACACAAATATAGAAGAAAAGACGCAATTGTTATCCAAAAAAATCAGGCTTGCACCCACGTGACTTCAGGCTTGAACCCACGTGACTTCAGTCTTCAACCCACGTGACTTCAGGCATCAACCCACGTGACTTTTGAAACGATCGGTTACCACTTTTGATGTTGGCAGCTACTTGTTCCAAATGCAACATCTGACGAACGAACACAAATATAAAAGAAAAGACGCAATTGTTATCCAAAAAAATCATGTTTTAACCCACGTGACTTCAGGTTTGAACCCACGTGACTTCAGTCTTCAACCCACGTGACTTCAGGCTCCAACCCACGTGACTTTCGAAACGATCGGTTACCACTCTTGATGTTGGCAGCTACTTGTTCCAAATGCAACATCTGACGAACGAACACAAATATAGGAAAAAAGACACAATTGTTATCCAAAAAGTTCAGGTTTGAACCCACGTGACTCCAGGCTCCAACCCACGTGACTTTCGAAACGATCGGTTACCACTCTTGATGTTGGCAGCCTCTTGTTCCAAATGCAACATCTGACAAACGAACACAAATATAGAAGAAAAGACGCAATTGTTATCCAAAAAAATCAGGTTCCAACCCACGTGACTTCAGGCTTGAACCCACGTGACTCCAGTCTTCAACCCACGTGACTTCAGGCTTCAACCCACGTGACTTTGAAAACGATCGGTCACCACATTTGAAGTTGGCAGCTTCTCTATCCAAACGCAACATCTGACGAACGAACACAAATATAGAAAAAAAGACACAATTGTTATCCAAAAAGTTCAGGTTTGAACCCACGTGACTCCAGGCTCCAACTCGCGTGACTTCAGGCTTCAACCCACGTGACTTTCAAAACGATCGGTTACCACTCTTGATGTTGGCAGCTACTTGTTCCAAACGCAACATCTGACGAACGAACACAAATATAGAAAAAAAGACACAATTGTCATCCAAAAAGTTCAGGTTTGAACCCACGTGACTCCAGGCTCCAACTCGCGTGACTTCAGGCTTCAACCCACGTGACTTTCAAAACGATCGGTTACCACTCTTGATGTTGGCAGCTACTTGTTCCAAACGCAACATCTGACGAACGAACACAAATATAGAAAAAAAGACACAATTGTTATCCAAAAAGTTCAGGTTTGAACCCACGTGACTCCAGGCTCCAACCCACGTGACTTCAGGCTTCAACCCACGTGACTTTCGAAACGATCGGTTACCACTCTTGATGTTGGCAGCTACTTGTTCCAAATGCAACATCTGACGAACGAACACAAATATAGAAAAAAAGACACAATTGTTATCCAAAAAGTTCAGGTTTGAACCCACCTGACTCCAGGCTCCAACCCACGTGACTTCAGGCTTCAACCCACGTGACTTTTAAAACGATCGGTTACCACTTTAGATGTTGACAGCTACTTGATCCAAATGCAACATCTGACGAACGAACACAAATATAGAAGAAAAGACGCAATTGTTATCCAAAAAAATCAGGCTTAAACCCACGTGACTTCAGGCTTGAACCCACGTGACTTCAGTCTTCAACCCACGTGACTTCAGGCATCAACCCACGTGACTTTTGAAACGATCGGTCACCACTTTTGAAGTTGGCAGCTACTCTTTCCAAACGCAACATCTGACGAACGAACACAAATATAGAAAAAAAGACACAATTGTTATCCAAAAAGTTCAGGTTTGAACCCACGTGACTCCAGGCTCTAACCCACGTGACTTCAGGCTTCAACCCACGTGACTTTCAAAACGATCGGTTACCACTCTTGATGTTGGCAGCTACTTGTTCCAAATGCAACATCTGACAAACGAACACAAATATAGAAGAATAGACGCAATTGTTATCCAAAAAAATCAGGTTTCAACCCACGTGACTTCGGGCTTGAACCCACGTGACTTCAGTCTTTAACCCACGTGACTTCAGGCTTCAACCCACGTGACTTTGAAAACGATCGGTCACCACATTTGAAGTTGGCAGCTTCTCTTTCCAAACGCAACATCTGACGATCGAACACAAATATAGAAAAAAAGACACAATTGTTATCCAAAAAGTTCAGGTTTGAACCCACGTGACTCCAGGCTCCAACTCACGTGACTTTCGAAACGATCGGTTACCACTCTTGATGTTGGCAGCCTCTTGTTCCAAATGCAACATCTGACAAACGAACACAAATATAGAAGAAAAGACGCGATTGTTATCCAAAAAAAATCGGGTTTCAACCCACGTGACTTCAGGCTTGAACCCACGTGACTTCAGGCTTCAACCCACGTGACTTTCAAAACGATCGGTTACCACTCTTGATGTTGGCAGCTACTTGTTCCAAACGCAACATCTGACGAACGAACACAAATATAGAAAAAAAGACACAATTGTCATCCAAAAAGTTCAGGTTTGAACACGTGGGTTCAAACCTGAACTTTTTGGATGACAATTGTGTCTTTTTTTCTATATTTGTGTTCGTTCGACTTCAGGCTTCAACCCACGTGACTTTCAAAACGATCGGTTACCACTCTTGATGTTGGCAGCTACTTGTTCCAAATGCAACATCTGACGAACGAACACAAATATAGAAAAAAAGACACAATTGTTATCCAAAAAGTTCAGGTTTGAACCCACGTGACTCCAGGCTCCAACCCACGTGACTTCAGGCTTCAACCCACGTGACTTTCGAAACGATCGGTTACCACTCTTGATGTTGGCAGCTACCTGTTCCAAATGCAACATCTGACAAACGAACACAAATATAGAAGAAAAGACGCGATTGTTATCCAAAAAAAATCGGGTTTCAACCCACGTGACTTCAGGCTTGAACCCACGTGACTTCAGTCTTCAACCCACGTGACTCCAGGCTCCAACCCATGTGCCTCCGGGCTTCAACCCATGTGACTTTTAAATCGATCGGTTACCACTCTTGATGTTGGCAGCTACTTGTTCCAAATGCAACATCTGACAAACGAACACAAATATAGAAGAAAAGACGCAATTGTTATCCAAAAAAATCAGGTTTCAACCCACGTGACTTCAGGCTTGAACCCACGTGACTTCAGTCTTCAACCCACGTGACTTCAGGCTTCAACCCACGTGCCTCCGGGCTTCAACCCATGTGACTTTTAAATCGATCGGTTACCACTCTTGATGTTGACAGCTACTTGTTTTAAATGTAACATCTGACGAACGAACACAAATATAGAAAAAAAGACACAATTGTTATCCAAAAAGTTCAGGTTTGAACCCACGTGCCTCCAGGCTCCAACCCACGTGACTTCGGTCTTCAACCCACGTGACTTCAGGCTCCAACCCACGTGACTTTGAAAACGTTCGGTCACCACTTTTGAAGTTGGCAGCTACTCTTTCCAAACGCAACATCTGACGAACGAACACAAATATTGAAAAAAGGACACAATTGTTATCCAAAAAGTTCAGGTTTGAACCCACGTGACTCCAGGCTCCAACTCACGTGACTTCAGGCTTCAACCCACAAGACTTTCAAAACGATCGGTTACCACTCTTGATGTTGGCAGCTACTTGTTCCTAACGCAACATCTGACAAACGAACACAAATATAGAAGAAAAGACGCAATTGTTATCCAAAAAAATCAGGTTTGAACCCACCTGACTCCAGGCTCCAACCCACGTGACTTCAGGCTTCAACTCACGTGACTTTTAAAACGATCGGTTACCACTTTTGATGTTGGCAGCTACTCTATCCAAATGCAACATCTGACGAACGAACACAAATATAGAAGAAAAGACGCAATTGTTATCCAAAAAAATCAGGCTTAAACCCACGTGACTTCAGGCTTGAACCCACGTGACTTCAGTCTTCAACCCACGTGACTTTTGAAACGATCGGTCACCACTTTTGAAGTTGGCAGCTACTCTTTCCAAACGCAACATCTGACGAACGAACACAAATATAGAAAAAAAGACACAATTGTTATCCAAAAAGTTCAGGTTTGAACCCACGTGCCTCCAGGCTCTAACTCACGTGACTTCAGGCTTCAACCCACGTGACTTCAGTCTTTAACCCACGTGACTTCAGGCTTCAACCCACGTGACTTTGAAAACGATCGGTCACCACATTTGAAGTTGGCAGCTTCTCTTTCCAAACGCAACATTTGACGAACGAACACAAATATAGGAAAAAAGACACAATTGTTATCCAAAAAGTTCAGGTTTGAACCCACGTGACTCCAGGCTCCAACCCACGTGACTTCAGGCTTCAACCCACGTGACTTTCAAAACGATCGGTTACCACTTTTGATGTTGGCAGCTACTTGTTCCAAACGCAACATCTGACGAACGAACACAAATATAGAAAAAAAGTCACAATTGTTATCCAAAAAGTTCAGGTTTGAACCCACGTGACTCCAGGCTCCAAACCTCGTGACTTCAGGCTTCAACCCACGTGACTTCTAAAACGATCGGTTACCACTTTTGATGTTGGCAGCTACTTGTTCCAAATGCAACATTTGACGAACGAACACAAATATAGAAAAAAAGACACAATTGTTATCCAAAAAGTTCAGGTTTGAACCCACGTGACTCCAGGCTCCAACCCACGTGCCTCCGGGCTTCAACCCATGTGACTTTTAAATTGATCGGTTACCACTCTTGATGTTGGCTGCTACTTGTTCCAAATGCAACATCTGACAAACGAACACAAATATAGAAGAAAAGACGCAATTGTTATCCAAAAAAATCAGGTTTCAACCCACGTGACTTCGGGCTTGAACCCACGTGACTTCAGTCTTCAACCCACGTGACTTCAGGCTTGAACCCACGTGACTCCAGGCTCCAACCCACGTGACTCCAGGCTCCAAACCCACGTGACTTTCGAAACGATCGGTTACCACTCTTGATGTTGGCAGCTACTTGTTCCAAATGCAACATCTGACGAACGAACACAAATATAGAAAAAAAGACACAATTGTTATCCAAAAAGTTCAGGTTTGAACCCACGTGCCTCCAGGCTCCAACTCACGTGACTTCAGGCTTCAACCCACGTGACTTTCGAAACGATCAGTTACCACTCTTGATGTTGGCAGCTACTTGTTCCTAATGCAACATCTGACAAACGAACACAAATATAGAAGAAAAGACGCAATTGTTATCCAAAAAAATCAGGTTTTAACCCACGTGACTTCAGGCTTGAGCCCACGTGACTTCGGTCTCTAACCCACGTGACTTCAGGCTCCAACCCACGTGACTTTGAAAACGATCGGTCACCACTTTTGAAGTTGGCAGCTACTCTTTCCAAACGCAACATCTGACGAACGAACACAAATATAGAAAAAAGGACACAATTGTTATCCAAAAAGTTCAGGTTCGAACCCACGTGACTCCAGACTCCAACCCACGTGACTTCAGGCTCCAACCCACGTGACTTTCGAAACGATCGGTTACCACTCTTGATGTTGGCAGCTACTTGTTCCAAATGCAACATCTGACGAACGAACACAGATATAGAAAAAAAGACACAATTGTTATCCAAAAAGTTCAGGTTTGAACCCACGTGACTCCAGGCTCCAACTCACGTGACTTCAGGCTTCAACCCACGTGACTTCCAAAACGATCGGTTACCACTCTTGATGTTGGCAGCTACTTGTTCCGAACGCAACATCTGACGAACGAACACAAATATAGAAAAAAAGACACAATTGTCATCCAAAAAGTTCAGGTTTGAACCAACGTGACTCCAGGCTCCAACCCACGTGACTTTCAAAACGATCGGTTACCACTCTTGATGTTGGCAGCTACTTGTTCCAAATGCAACATCTGACGAACGAACACAAATATAGAAAAAAAGACACAATTGTTATCCAAAAAGTTCAGGTTTGAACCCACGTGCCTCCAGGCTTCAACCCACGTGACTTCAGGCTTCAACCCACGTGACTTTTGAAACGACCGGTTACCACTCTTGATGTTGGCAGCTACTTGTTCCTAATGCAACATCTGACAAACGAACACAAATATAGAAGAAAAGACGCAATTGTTATCCAAAAAAATCAGGTTTTAACCCACGTGACTTCAGGCTTGAACCCACGTGACTTCGGTCTCCAACCCACGTGACTTCAGGCTCCAACCCACGTGACTTTGAAAACGATCGGTCACCACTTTTGAAGTTGGCAGCTACTCTTTCCAGACGCAACATCTGACGAACGAACACAAATATAGAAAAAAGGACACAATTGTTATCCAAAAAGTTCAGGTTCGAACCCACGTGACTCCAAACTCCAACCCACGTGACTTCAGGCTCCAACCCACGTGACTTTCAAAACGATCGGTTACCACTCTTGATGTTGGCAGCTACTTGTCCCAAATGCAACATCTGACGAACGAACACAGATATAGAAAAAAAGACACAATTGTTATCCAAAAAGTTCAGGTTTGAACCCACGTGACTCCAGGCTCCAACCCACGTGACTTTCAAAACGATCGGTTACCACTTTTGATGTTGGCAGCTACTTGTTCCAAATGCAACATCTGACAAACGAACACAAATATAAAAGAAAAGACGCAATTGTTATCCAAAAAAATCAGGTTTCAACCCACGTGACTTCAGGCTTGAACCCACGTGACTTCAGTCTTTGACCCACGTGACCTCAGGCTTCAACCCACGTGACTTTGAAAACGATCGGTCACCACATTTGAAGTTGGCAGCTTCTCTTTCCAAACGCAACATCTGACGATCGAACACAAATATAGAAAAAAAGACACAATTGTTATCCAAAAAGTTCAGGTTTGAACCCACGTGACTCCAGGCTCCAACCCACGTGACTTCAGGCTTCAACCCACGTGACTTTCGAAACGATCGGTTACCACTCTTGATGTTGGCAGCTACTTGTTCCAAATGCAACATCTGACGAACGAACACAAATATAGAAAAAAAGACACAATTGTTATCCAAAAAGTTCAGGTTTGAACCCACGTGACTCCAGGCTCCAACCCACGTGACTTCAGGCTTCAACCCACGTGACTTTCGAAACGATCGGTTACCACTCTTGATGTTGGCAGCTACTTGTTCCAAATGCAACATCTGACAAACGAACACAAATATAGAAGAAAAGACGCAATTGTTATCCAAAAAAATCAGGTTCCAACCCACGTGACTTCAGGCTTGAACCCACGTGACTCCAGTCTTCAACCCACGTGACTTCAGGCTTCAACCCACGTGACTTTGAAAACGATCGGTCACCACATTTGAAATTGGCAGCTTCTCTTTCCAAACGCAACATCTGACGAACGAACACAAATATAGAAAAAAGACACAATTGTTATCCAAAAAGTTCAGGTTTGAACCCACGTGACTCCAGGCCCCAACCCACGTGCCTCCGGGCTTCAACCCATGTGACTTTTAAATCGATCGGTTACCACTCTTGATGTTTGCAGCTACTTGTTCCAAATGCAACATCTGACAAACGAACACAAATATAGAAGAAAAGACGCAATTGTTATCCAAAAAAATCAGGTTTCAACCCACGTGACTTCAAGTTTGAGCCCACGTGACTCCAGGCTCCAACTCACGTGACTTCAGGCTTCAACCCACGTGACTTTCAAAACGATCGGTTACCACTCTTGATGTTGGCAGCTACTTGTTCCAAATGCATCATCTGACAAACGAACACAAATATAGGAGAAAAGACGCAATTGTTATCCAAAAAAATCAGGTTTCAACCCACGTGACTTCAGGCTTAATCCCACGTGACTCCAGGCTCCAACCCACGTGACTTCAGGCTCCAAACCCACGTGACTTTCAAAACGATCGGTTACCACTCTTGATGTTGGCAGCTACTTGTTCCAAATGCAACATCTGACGAACGAACACAAATATAGAAGAAAAGACGCAATTGTTATCCAAAAAAATCAGGTTTCAACCCACGTGACTTCAGGCTTCAACCCACATGACTTTCGAAACGATCGGTTACCACTCTTGATGTTGGCAGCTACTTGTTCCAAATGCAACATCTGACAAACGAACACAAATATAGAAGAAAAGACGCAATTGTTATCCAAAAAGTTCAGGTTTGAACCCACGTGACTCCAGGCTCCAACCCACGTGCCTTCAAGCTTCAACCCACGTGACTTTCAAAACGATCGGTTACCACTCTTGATGTTGGCAGCTACTTGTTCCAAATGCAACATCTGACAAACGAACACAAATATAGAAGAAAAGACGCAATTGTTATCCAAAAAAATCAGGTTTCAACCCACGTGACTCCAGGCTTGAATCCACGTGACTCCAGGCTCCAACCCACGTGACTTAAGGCTTCAACCCACGTGACTTTCGAAACGATCGGTTACCACTCTTGATGTTGGCAGCTACTTGTTCCAAATGCAACATCTGACAAACGAACACAAATATAGAAGAAAAGACGCAATTGTTATCCAAAAAAATCAGGTTTCAACCCACGTGACTTCAGGCTTGAACCCACGTGACTTCAGTCTTCAACCCACGTGACTTCAGGCATCAACCCACGTGACTTTTGAAACGATCGGTCACCACTTTTGAAGTTGGCAGCTACTCTTTCCAAACGCAACATCTGACGAACGAACACAAATATAGAAAAAAAGACACAATTGTTATCCAAAAAGTTCAGGTTTGAACCCACGTGACTCCAGGCTCCAACCCACGTGACTTCAGGCGTCAACCCACGTGACTTTCAAAACGATCGGTTACCACTTTTGATGTTGGCAGCTACTTGTTCCAAACGCAACATCTGACGAACGAACACAAATATAGAAAAAAAGTCACAATTGTTATCCAAAAAGTTCAGGTTTGAACCCACGTGACTCCAGGCTCCAACCCACGTGTCTTCAGGCTTCAACCCACGTGACTTTCAAAACGATCGGTTACCACTCTTGATGTTGGCAGCTACTTGTTCCAAATGCAACATCTGACAAACGAACACAAATATAGGAGAAAAGACGCAATTGTTATCCAAAAAAATCAGGTTTCAACCCACGTGACTTCAGGCTTGAACCCACGTGACTTCAGTCTTTGACCCACGTGACCTCAGGCTTCAACCCACGTGACTTCAGGCTTCAACTTACGTGACTCTTAAATCGATCGGTCACTACTTTTGGAGTTGGCAGCCACTTGTTCCAAACGCAACATCTGACGCACGAACACAAATATAGTAAAAAAGACACAACTGTTATCCAAAAAGTTCAGGCTTCAACCCACGTGACTTCAAGCTTCAACCCACGTGACTTCAGGCTTCAACCCACGTGACTTTGAAGACGATCGGTCACCACTTTTGAAGTTGGCAGCTACTCTTTCCAAACGCAACATCTGACGAACGAACACAAATATAGAAGAAAAGACACAATTGTTATCAAAAAAATTCAGGTTTCAACCCACGTGACTTCAGGCTTCAACCCACGTGACTTCAGGCCTAAACCCACGTGACTTTGAAGACGATCGGTCACCACTTTTGAAGTTGGCAGCTACTCTTTCCGAACGCAACATCTGACGAACGAACACAAATATAGAAGAAAAGACACAACTGTTATCCAGAAAGTTCAGGCTTCAACTCACGTAACTTCAGGCTTCAACCCACGTGACTCCAGGCTTCAACCCACGTGACATTTGAAACGATCGGTCATCACTTTTGAAGTTGGCAGCCACTTGTTCCAAACGCAACATCTGACATCCGAACACATATATAGTAAGAAAGACACAACTGTTATCCAAAAAGTTCAGGCTCCAACCCACGTGACTCCAGGCTTCAACCCACGTGACTTTTAAAACGATCGGTCACCACTTTTGATGTTGGCAGCTACTTGTTCCGAACGCAACATCTGACGAACGAACACAAATATAGAAGAAAAGACACAATTGTCTTCCAAAAAGTTCAGGTTTCAACCCACGTGACTTCTGGCTTTAACCCACGTGACTTCAGGCTTCAACCCACGTGACTTTGAAAACGATCGGTCACCACTTTTGAAGTTGGCAGCTACTCTTTCCAAACGCAACATCTGACGAACGAACACAAATATAGAAAAAAAGACACAATTGTTATTCAAAAAGTTCAGGTTTTAACCCACGTGACTTCAGGCTTCAGCCCACGTGACTTCAGGCTTCAACCCACGTGACTTCAGGCTCCAACCCACGTGACTCCAGGCTTCAACCCACGTGACTTTTAAAACGATCGGTCACCACTTTTGGAGTTGGCAGCTACTTGTTCCAAACGCAACATCTGACGAACGAACACAAATATCAAAACAAAATGACGGAATTGTTATCCAAAAAGTTCAGGTTAGAACCCACGTGACTTCAGGCTCCAACCCACGTGACTTTGAAGACGATCGGTCCCCACTTTTGAAGTTGGCAGCTACTCTTTCCAAACGCAACATCTGACGAACGAACACAAATATAGAAGAAAAGACACAATTGTTATCAAAAAAATTCAGGTTTCAACCCACGTGACTTCAGGCTTCAACCCACGTGACTTCAGGCTTCAACTCACGTGACTTTTAAAGAGATCGGTCACCACTTTTGATGTTGGCAGCTACTTGTTCAAAGCGCAACATCTGACGAACGAACACAAATATAGAAGGAAAGACACAATTGTTATCCAAAAAGTTCAGGTTTCAACCCACGTGACTTCAGGCTTCAACCCACGTGACTTCAGGCTTCAACCCACGTGACTTTGAAAACGATCGGTCACCACTTTTGAAGTTGGCAGCTACTCTTTCCAAACGCAACATCTGTCGAACGAACACAAATATAGTAAAAAAGACACAACTGTTATCCAAAAAGTTCAAGCTCCAACCCACGTGACTTCAAGCTTCAACCCACGTGACTTCAGGCTCCAACCCACGTGACTTTGAAGACGATCGGTCACCACTTTTGAAGTTGGCAGCTACTCTTTCCAAACGCAACATCTGACGAACGAACACAAATATAGAAGAAAAGACACAATTGTTATCAAAAAAATTCAGGTTTCAACCCACGTGACTTCAGGCTTCAACCCACGTGACTTCAGGCTTAAACCCACGTGACTTTGAAGACGATCGGTCACCACTTTTGAAGTTGGCAGCTACTCTTTCCAAACGAAACATCTGACGAACGAACACAAATATAGAAGAAAAGACACATATGTTATCCAAAAAGTTCAGGTTTCAACCCACGTGACTTCAGGCTTCAACCCACGTGACTTCAGGCTTCAACCCACGTGACTTTTGAAACGATCGGTCACCACTTTTGGAGTTGGCAGCTACTTGTTCCAAACGCAACATCTGACGAACGAACACAAATATAGTAAAAAAGACACAACTGTTATCCAAAAAGTTCAGGCTTCAACCCACGTGACTCCAGGCTTCAACCCACGTGACTTTTGAAACGATCGGTCACCACTTTTGATGTTGGCAGCTACGTGTTCCAAACGCAACATCTGACGAACGAACCCAAATATAGAAGAAAAGACACAATTGTTATCAAAAAAATTCAGGTTTCAACCCACGTGACTTCAAGCTTCAACCCACGTGACTTCAGGCTTCAACCCACGTGACTTTGAAGACGATCGGTCACCACTTTTAAAGTTGGCAGCTACTCTTTCCAAACGCAACATCTGACGAACGATCACAAATATAGAAGAAAAGACACAATTGTTATCAAAAAAATTCAGGTTTCAACCCACGTGACTTCAGGCTTCAACCCACGTGACTTCAGGCTTAAACCCACGTGACTTTGAAGACGATCGGTCACCACTTTTGAAGTTGGCAGCTACTCTTTCCAAACGCAACATCTGACGAACGAACACAAATATAGAAGAAAAGACACAATTGTTATCCAGAAAGTTCAGGCTTCAACTCACGTAACTTCAGGCTCCAACCCACGTGACTCCAGGCTTCAACCCACGTGACATTTGAAACGATCGGTCATCACTTTTGAAGTTGGCAGCCACTTGTTCCAAACGCAACATCTGACATCCGAACACAAATATAGTAAGAAAGACACAACTGTTATCCAAAAAGTTCAGGCTCCAACCCACGTGACTCCAGGCTTCAACCCACGTGACTTTTAAAACGATTGGTCACACCTTTTGATGTTGGCAGCTACTTGTTCCAAACGCAACATCTGACGAACGAACACAAATATAGAAGAAAAGACACAATTGTTATTCAAAAAGTTCAGGTTTTAACCCACGTGACTTCAGGCTTCAGCCCACGTGACTTCAGGCTTCAACCCACGTGACTTCAGGCTTCAACCCACGTGACTTCAGGCTTCAACCCACGTGACTTTTAAAACGATCGGTCACCACTTTTGGAGTTGGCAGCTACTTGTTCCAAACGCAACATCTGACGAACGAACACAAATATCAAAACAAAATGACGAAATTGTTATCCAAAAAGTTCAGGTTAGAACCCACGTGCTCCAGGCTCCAACCCACGTGATTTCAGGCTTCAACCCACGTGACTTTTAAAACGATCGGTCACCACTTTTGATGTTGGCAGCTACTTGTTCCAAACGCAACATCTGACGAACGAAAACAAATATAGAAGAAAAGACACAATTGTTATCCAAAAAATTCAGGTTTCAACCCACGTGACTTCAGGCTTCAACCCACGTGACTTCAGGCTCCAACCCACGTGACTTTGAAGACGATCGGTCACCACTTTTGAAGTTGGCAGCTACTCTTGCCAAACGCAACATCTGACGAACGAACACAAATATAGAAAATATCGATGATCTTCTGTCTATACACTACTTTATAAAAAATTGTTGTCTATTTTTCGACCAATATATATTTCGAGCTGATGGCGCTCATCTTCAGGGTTTTTTTGCTACAAATAAATATATGAATGGTATGAATATACAGAAACCAAAATTCAAAATAACTCACTTTTTAGATTTTTGAAAAAAGTTTCATGTCAGGATGGAAAATAATTGTCAGTTTGAATTTTGGTAATTGTTAACAATAATTGCTTAGATACTAAATAATGAATAAAGGTGTTCGGGTATATATATAATATATATTGGTCGAAAAATAGACAACGATTTTTCATAAAGTAGTGTATAGACAGAAGATCATCGATATTTACTTTAAACACACTACAGACATGGAAGAATTCCTGTGGAAAATTACAAATATAGAAGAAAAGACACAATTGTTATCAAGAAAATTCAGGTTTCAACCCACGTGACTTCAGGCTTTAACTCACGTGACTTTAGGCCTCAACCCACGTGACTTTGAAGACGATCGGTCACCACTTTTGAAGTTGGCAGCTACTCTTTCCAAACGCAACATCTGACGAACGAACACAAATATAGAAGAAAAGACACATATGTTATCCAAAAAGTTCAGGTTTCAACCCACGTGACTTTAGGCTTTAACCCACGTGACTTTAGGCCTCAAACCACGTGGCTCCAGGCTTCAACCCACGTGACTTCAGGCTTCAACCCACGTGACTTTTGAAACGATCGGTCACCACTTTTGGAGTTGGCAGCTACTTGTTCCAAACGCAACATCTGACGAACGAACACAAATATCAAAAAACTGAAGACACAATTGTTATCCAGAAAGTTCAGGCTTCAACAACGTGACTTCAGGCTTCAACCCACGTGACTCCAGGCTTCAACCCACGTGACTTTTGAAACGATCGGTCATCACTTTTGAAGTTGGCAGCCACTTGTTCCAAACGCAACATCTGACATACGAACACTATAGTAAGAAAGACACAACTGTTATCCAAAAAGTTCAGGCTCCAACTCACGTGACTCCAGGCTCCAACCCACGTGACTTCAGGCTTCAACCCACGTGACTTTTAAAGAGATCGGTCACCACTTTTGATGTTGGCAGCTACTTGTTCAAAGCGCAACATCTGACGAACGAACACAAATATAGAAGAAAAGACACAATTGTTATCCAAAAAGTTCAGGTTTCAACCCACGTGACTCCAGGCTTTGACCCACGTGACTTCAGGCTTTAACCCACGTGACTTTGAAAACGATCGGTCACCACTTTTGAAGTTGGCAGCTACTCTTTCCAAACGCAACATCTGTCGAACGAACACAAATATAGAAGAAAAGACACAATTGTTATTCAAAAAGTTCAGGTTTCAACCCACGTGACTTCAGGCTTCAGACCACGTGACTTCAGGCTTCAACCCACGTGACTTCAGGCTTCAACCCACGTGACTTCAGGCTTCAACCCACGTGACTTTTAAAACGATCGGTCATTACTTTTGGAGTTGGCAGCTACTTGTTCCAAACGCAACATCTGACGAACGAACACAGATATCAAAAAACTGAAGACACAATTGTTATCCAGAAAGTTCAGGCTTTAACCCACGTGACTTCAGTCTTCAACCCACGTGACTTCTGAAACGATCGGTCATCACTTTTGAAGTTGGCAGCCACTTGGTCCAAACGCAACATCTGACGAACGAACACAAATATAGTAAAAAAGACACAACTGTTTTCCAAAAAGTTCAGGCTTCAACCCACGTGACTCCAGGCTTCAACTCACGTGACTTTTAAAACGATCGGTCACCACTTTTGGAGTTGGCAGCTACATGTTCCAAACGCAACATCTGACGAACGAACACAAATATAGAAGAAAAGACACAAGTGTTATTCAAAAAGTTCAGATTTTAACCCACGTGACTTCAAGCTTCAGCCCACGTGACTTCAGGCTTCAACCCACGTGACTTCAGGCTTCAACCCACGTGACTTTTGAAACGATCGGTCACCACTTTTGGAGTTGGCAGCTACTTGTTCCAAACGCAACATCTGACGAACGAACACAAATATGAAAAAACTGAAGACACAATTGTTATCCAGAAAGTTCAGGCTTCAACCCACGTGACTTCAGTCTTCAACCCACGTGACTTCTGAAACGATCGGTCATCACTTTTGAAGTTGGCAGCCACTTGTTCCAAACGCAACATCTGACGAACGAACACAAATATAGTAAAAAAGACACAAATGTTTTCCAAAAAGTTCAGGCTTCAACCCACGTGACTCCAGGCTTCAACTCACGTGACTTTCAAAACGATCGGTCACCACTTTTGGAGTTGGCAGCTACATGTTCCAAACGCAACATCTGACGAACGAACACAAATATAGAAGAAAAGACACAATTGTTATCCAAAAAATTCAGGTTTCAACCCACGTGACTTCAGGCTTCAACCCACGTGACTACAGGCTTCAACTCACGTGACTTCAGGCTTCAACCCACGTGGATTTGAAAATTATCGGTCACCACTTTTGAAGTTGGCAGCTACTCTTTCCAAACGCAACATCTGACGAACGAACACAAATATAGAAAAAAAGACACAATTGTTATCCAAAAAGTTCTGGTTTAACCCACGTGACTCCAGGCTCCAACCCACGTGACTTCAGGCTTCAACCCACGTGACTTTCAAGACGATCGGTCACCATTTTTGATATTGGCAGCTACTTGTTCCAAACGCAACATCTGACGAACGAACACAAATATAGAAGAAGAGACACAATTGTTATCCAAAAAGTTCAGGGTTTAACCCACGTGACTTCAGGCTTCAACCCACGTGACTTCAGGCTCCAACCCACGTGACTTCAGGCTTCAACCCACGTGACTATTAAAACGATCGGTCACCACTTTTTAAGTTGGCAGCTACTTGTTCCAAACAAAAGATCAGTCTGGGAATTCAACGAGGAAATGTAAGCTCAATTTTAGCTACACTTCCATCACAAAAATCATTCGATGAAGTTTTCTATATTTTACGCACTTAGACTATACACTATACTATACACCTCGCTCTACACTTGAGTATATATCTTTTATATTTTTATCTTTATATATTGTATTTATGATGTCTCATAATAAATGTCCCAAACGCAACATCTGACGAACGAACGTAATTATCAAAAAAAAATGACGGAATTGTCATCCAAAAAGTTCAGGTTTGAACCCACGTGACTCCAGGCTCCAACCCACGTGACTTCAGGCTTCAACTCACGTGACTTCAAAAACGATCGGTCACCACTTTTGATGTTGGCAGCTACTTGTTCCAAACGCAACATCTGACGAACGAACACAAATATAGTAGAAAAGACACAATTGTCATCCAAAAAGTTCAGGTTTTAACCCACGTGACTTTAGGCTTCAACCCACGTGACTTCAGGCTTCAACCCACGTGACTTCAGGCTTCAACCCACGTGACTTTGAAAACGATCGGTCACCACTTTTGAAGTTGGCAGCTACTCTTTCCAAACGCAACATCTGACGAACGAACACAAATATAGAAAAAAAGACACAATTGTTATCCAAAAAGTTCAGGTTTGAACCCACGTGATTCCAGGCTCCAACCCACGTGACTTCAGGCTCCAACCCACGTGACTTTTAAGACGATCGGTCACCACTTTTGATGTTGGCAGCTACTTGTTCCAAACGCAACATCTGACGAACGAACACAAATATAGAAGATAAGACACAATTGTCATCCAAAAAGTTCAGGTTTTAACCCACGTGACTTCAGGCTTCAACCCACGTGACTTCAGGCTTCAACCCACGTGACTTCAGGCTTCGACCCACGTGACTTCAGGCTTCAACCCACGTGACTTTTGAAACGATCGGTCACCACTTTTGGAGTTGGCAGCTACTTGTTCCAAACGCAACATCTGACGAACGAACACGAATATCAAAAAACTGAAGACACAATTGTTATCCAAAAAGTTCAGGCTTTATCCCACGTGACTTCAGGCTTCAACACACACG
Source organism: Anaspis maculata (assembly GCA_949128115.1). NCBI lineage: Eukaryota > Metazoa > Arthropoda > Insecta > Coleoptera > Scraptiidae > Anaspis > Anaspis maculata. The sequence goes on from OX421966.1 coordinate 1,068,593, forward strand.
TGACTCCAGGCTTCAACCCACGTGACTTTTGAAACGATCGGTCACCACTTTTGAAGTTGGCAGCTACTTGTTCCAAACGCAACATTTGACGAACGAACACAAATATAGAAAAAAAGACACTATTGTTATCCAAAAAGTTCAGGTTTGAAGCCACGTGACTCCAGGCTCCAACCCACGTGACTTCAGGCTTCAACCCACGTGACTTTCAAAACGATCGGTCACCACTTTTGATGTTGGCAGCTACTTGTTCCAAACGCAACATCTGACGAACGGACACAAATATAGAAGAAAAGACACAACTGTTATCCAAAAAGTTCAGGTTTTAACCCACGTGACTTCAGGCTTCAACCCACGTGACTTCAGGCTTCAACCCACGTGACTTCAGGCTTCAACCCACGTGACTATTTAAACGATCGGTCACCACTTTTGGAGTTGGCAGCTACTTGTTCCAAACGCAACATCTGACGAACGAACGTAAATATCAAAAAAAAAATGCCGGAATTGTTATCCAAAAAGTTCAGGTTTGAACCCACGTGCTCCAGGCTCCAACCCACGTGACTTCAGGCTTCAACCCACGTGACTTTCAAAACGATCGTTCACCACTTTTGATGTTGGCAGCTACTTGTTCCAAACGCAACATCTGACGAACGAACACAAATATAGAAGAAAAGACACAATTGTTATCCAAAAAGTTCAGGTTTCAACCCACGTGACTTTAGGCCCCAACCCACGTGACTTCAGGCTGCAACCCACGTGACTTCAGGCTTCAACCCACGTGACTTTGAAAACGATCGGTCACCACTTTTGAAGTTGGCAGCTACTCTTTCCAAACGCAACATCTGACGAACGAACACAAATATAAAAAAAAGACACAATTGTTATCCAAAAAGTTCTGGCTTCAACCCACGTGAAACCAGGCTCCAACCCACGTGACTTCAGGCTTCAACCCACGTGACTTTCAAGACGATCGGTCACCACTTTTGATATTGGCAGCTACTTGTTCCAAACGCAACATCTGACGAACGAACACAAATATAGAAGAAAAGACACAATTGTTATCCAAAAAGTTCAGGGTTTAACCCACGTGACTTCAGGCTTCAACCCACGTGACTTCAGGCTCCAACCCACGTGACTTCAGGCTTCAACCCACGTGACTATTAAAACGATCGGTCACCACTTTTGGAGTTGGCAGCTACTTGTTCCAAACGCAACATCTGACGAACGAACGTAAATATCAAAAAAAAATGACGGAATTGTTATCCAAAAAGTTCAGGTTTGAACCCACGTGACTCCAGGCTCCAACCCACGTGACTTCAGGCTTCAACCCACGTGACTTTGAAAACGATCGGTCACCACTTTTGAAGTTGGCAGCTACTCTTTCCAAACGCAACATCTGACGAACGAACACAAATATAGAAAAAAAGACACAATTGTTATCCAAAAAGTTCAGGTTTGAACCCACGTGACTCCAGGCTCCAACCCACGTGACTTCAGGCTCCAACCCACGTGACTTCAGGCTTCAACCCACGTGACTATTAAAACGATCGGTCACCACTTTTGGAGTTGGCAGCTACTTGTTCCAAACGCAACATCTGACGAACGAACGTAAATATCAAAAAAAAATGACGGAATTGTTATCCAAAAAGTTCAGGTTTGAACCCACGTGACTCCAGGCTCCAACCCACGTGACTTCAGGCTTCAACCCACGTGACTTTGAAAACGATCGGTCACCACTTTTGAAGTTGGCAGTTACTCTTTCCAAACGCAACATCTGACGAACGAACACAAATATAGAAAAAAAGACACAATTGTTATCCAAAAAGTTCTGGCTTCAACCCACGTGAAACCAGGCTCCAACCCACGTGACTTCAGGCTTCAACCCACGTGACTTTCAAGACGATCGGTCACCACTTTTGATATTGGCAGCTACTTGTTCCAAACGCAACATCTGACGAACGAACACAAATATAGAAGAAAAGACACAATTGTTATCCAAAAAGTTCAGGGTTTAACCCACGTGACTTCAGGCTTCAACCCACGTGACTTCAGGCTCCAACCCACGTGACTTCAGGCTTCAACCCACGTGACTATTAAAACGATCGGTCACCACTTTTGGAGTTGGCAGCTACTTGTTCCAAACGCAACATCTGACGAACGAACGTAAATATCAAAAAAAAATGACGGAATTGTTATCCAAAAAGTTCAGGTTTGAACCCACGTGACTCCAGGCTCCAACCCACGTGACTTCAGGCTTCAACCCACGTGACTTTGAAAACGATCGGTCACCACTTTTGAAGTTGGCAGCTACTCTTTCCAAACGCAACATCTGACGAACGAACACAAATATAGAAAAAAAGACACAATTGTTATCCAAAAAGTTCAGGTTTGAACCCACGTGACTCCAGGCTCCAACCCACGTGACTTCAGGCTCCAACCCACGTGACTTCAGGCTTCAACCCACGTGACTATTAAAACGATCGGTCACCACTTTTGGAGTTGGCAGCTACTTGTTCCAAACGCAACATCTGACGAACGAACGTAAATATCAAAAAAAAATGACGGAATTGTTATCCAAAAAGTTCAGGTTTGAACCCACGTGACTCCAGGCTCCAACCCACGTGACTTCAGGCTTCAACCCACGTGACTTTGAAAACGATCGGTCACCACTTTTGAAGTTGGCAGTTACTCTTTCCAAACGCAACATCTGACGAACGAACACAAATATAGAAAAAAAGACACAATTGTTATCCAAAAAGTTCTGGCTTCAACCCACGTGAAACCAGGCTCCAACCCACGTGACTTCAGGCTTCAACCCACGTGACTTTCAAGACGATCGGTCACCACTTTTGATATTGGCAGCTACTTGTTCCAAACGCAACATCTGACGAACGAACACAAATATAGAAGAAAAGACACAATTGTTATCCAAAAAGTTCAGGGTTTAACCCACGTGACTTCAGGCTTCAACCCACGTGACTTCAGGCTCCAACCCACGTGACTTCAGGCTTCAACCCACGTGACTATTAAAACGATCGGTCACCACTTTTGGAGTTGGCAGCTACTTGTTCCAAACGCAACATCTGACGAACGAACGTAAATATCAAAAAAAAATGACGGAATTGTTATCCAAAAAGTTCAGGTTTGAACCCACGTGACTCCAGGCTCCAACCCACGTGACTTCAGGCTTCAACCCACGTGACTTTGAAAACGATCGGTCACCACTTTTGAAGTTGGCAGCTACTCTTTCCAAACGCAACATCTGACGAACGAACACAAATATAGAAAAAAAGACACAATTGTTATCCAAAAAGTTCAGGTTTGAACCCACGTGACTCCAGGCTCCAACCCACGTGACTTCAGGCTCCAACCCACGTGACTTTTAAGACGATCGGTCACCACTTTTGATGTTGGCAGCTACTTGTTCCAAACGCAACATCTGACGAACGAACACAAATATAGAAGATAAGACACAATTGTCATCCAAAAAGTTCAGGTTTTAACCCACGTGACTTCAGGCTTCAACCCACGTGACTTCAGGCTTCAACCCACGTGACTTCAGGCTTCGACCCACGTGACTTCAGGCTTCAACCCACGTGACTTTCAAAACGATCGGTCACCACTTTTGATGTTGGCAGCTACTTGTTCCAAACGCAACATCTGACGAACGGACACAAATATAGAAGAAAAGACACAACTGTTATCCAAAAAGTTCAGGTTTTAACCCACGTGACTTCAGGTTTTAACCCACGTGACTCCAGGCTTCAACCCACGTGACTTCAGGCTTCAACCCACGTGACTTCAGGCTTCAACCCACGTGACTATTTAAACGATCGGTCACCACTTTTGGAGTTGGCAGCTACTTGTTCCAAACGCAACATCTGACGAACGAACGTAAATATCAAAAAAAAAATGCCGGAATTGTTATCCAAAAAGTTCAGGTTTGAACCCACGTGCTCCAGGCTCCAACCCACGTGACTTCAGGCTTCAACCCACGTGACTTTCAAAACGATCGTTCACCACTTTTGATGTTGGCAGCTACTTTTTCCAAACGCAACATCTGACGAACGAACACAAATATAGAAGAAAAGACACAATTGTTATCCAAAAAGTTCAGGTTTTAACCCACGTGACTTTAGGCTCCAACCCACGTGACTTCAGGCTGCAACCCACGTGACTTCAGGCTTCAACCCACGTGACTTTGAAAACGATCGGTCACCACTTTTGAAGTTGGCAGCTACTCTTTCCAAACGCAACATCTGACGAACGAACACAAATATAAAAAAAAGACACAATTGTTATCCAAAAAGTTCAGGTTTGAACCCACGTGACTCCAGGCTCCAACCCACGTGACTTCGGGCTTCAACCCACGTGACTTTTAATACGATCGGTCACCACTTTTGAAGTTGGCAGCTACTTGTTACAAACGCAATATCTGACGAATAAGCACAAATATCAAAAGAACTGGAGACATATTTGTTATCAAAAAAATTCAGGCTTCAACCCACGTGACTTTCAAATTATCGAAAAGTTCGGACTCCAACCCACGTAATTTTTGAAACGATCGACCACCACTTTTGAAGTTGGCAGCTACTTGTTCCAAACGCAATATTTGACGAACAAGCACGAATATCAAGAAACTGGAGACATATTTGTTATCTAAAAAGTTCAGGCTCAAACCCACGTGACTTCCAAATAATCAAAAAACTTCAGACTTTAACCCACGTGACTTTCAAAACGATCGGTCACCACTTTTGAAGTTGGCAGCTACTTGTTCCAAACGCAACATCTGACTAACGGGCACGAATATCAAGAAACTCAAGACATATTTGTTATCAAAAAAGTTCCGGCTTCAACCCACGTGACTTTCAATTTATCAAAAAAGTTCAGACTTCAACCCACGTGACTTTTAAAACGATCTGTCACCACCTACAGACATAATTGTTATCAAAAAAGGTCACCACTTTTGAAGTTGGCAGCTATTTGTTCAAAACGTAATATTTGATTAACGGGCGTGAATATCAAGAAATCAAGACAATATTTTCATCAAAATACAGTGCCTTACAATTGAAGTGGAACACCTGAAACATTTGGTCAAATTGAAATGGTCGTATTTTCTCAAGAAAAAACCGAATCGCGATGAGTTTTTTTTTTCCTGGACAGCTAATGTCCTCAACTTCAGCATGATATAATTGTTTCTTGATACAGGCTTGACCTATTTTTATACAGGGTGAAGTAATGAGGTACTGCAAAAAATGTAAAGTTTGCACCCCTCCCGATTCGCGAAAACATTTTTCGAATTTTTCCAACTCGTTCTGGAGAATCATTGAATCCATACCTCGAAAGATTCTTTTGATTTTCCGTCTATCTCTGTTAGTTACGGGGTGATTTCAAAAAAGTGATATTTTAGGCTTTCAATGATTACTTCTCTCATTGTTATCCGATTTTAAACATTTTTGGCTCATATTGAAGCTGAAACTTAGGCGAGAACGATGTAAGGTCAATACTTATTGGAAACAACATTTCAGTATAAGGGGGCCTATCAAAAATGACCCGAATGCGAAACAGCTTCTGAATATCTGTTTGATGGAAGACAAAAACAAATTGAAACTTGTCCTCGAAGGATGCGCTGATTTGGACCATTTCAATCCGCTTTTTGCTTCAGTTGTCTGAAAATTGTCTGTGGTAGAATCAAATCTCAACTGCGTGTTTTCGCGAAAAAATCGCATCCTTCATTTACCTGTAGGCGGCCGTAACATAAGTTACACAATTCTCAACAATCACAATAATTCTCCTTGGTGGTGAAACACGTATACCTACCAGTTTTGAATTCTGTAACTTGGGTTACGGCCGCCTACAGGTGAATAAGGGATGCGATTTTTCGCGAAAACACGCAGTCAAGTTTTGATTCTACCACAGACATTTCTTGGACAACTGAAGCAGGAAGCGGATTGAAATGGTCCAAATTAGCGGATCCTTTGAGGACAAGTTTCAATTTTTTTTTTGATCGTAGCTCTTTCACTGGTTGATCGATTTCTATGATCGATCGTAATTTTATCTGTGAGAAGCATACATGTGTCAAACAGTGTTAGGTGGAACCACGTGGAACGGATTCTTACTACCTTGTCAATGGATTCAGCGCAATTTCCCTTAGAAAATTATGGATTCCGAAACAGTCCTGTCACAAAGTTATTCAGCGAAATTTTATATGAGGTTCACCCTGATTGGAAGTTTATTTTACGTTTGTATGAATATGTGATGAATGATGATGACTTGAGGTTGTAGAAACCGTTATCCATGATTCATTCACTCATTCTACTAAACAATAATAGATGTATTCAGCGCGACTCATACTCCGAATTTGAGATATCAACACAATCATTGGATCTTTGGAATTGATTAATTGTTCGGAATCATCACAAATAATTCGACAAATTCATTGGAATTGCTCCCAAAGGATTATCTCACGTGCAAACTGGGCTTTAGATCAGGGATTCCCTCAATCACCTACTCAGTCGTACCTAATAACGATGCCTTACACAATAATAAAGTCGACCTGTATCGCAACGTTTCGCTACGCAGTTTTCCAGCCTTCAAGAATACACATTTTGCTATTGTGTTCTTGTGTGCCATTGAGTATATCAGTGGAAAAATTCCTAACATAAAGCCCAGTTTGCACATGGGATATTCATCTGTACGAACTTCCGTCGTGTGTTCGCAAAAGCTCTTAGTAACTGTAGCAAGGTGATACAGTGCAAGCGTGACTTTATTATTGTGTTTTTGTGTATCATTGATTGTTTAGTCGGTAGATTCTCTCAAATAAAGCCCAGTGTGCAGGTGAGATATTTATTTGAGAACCCAATCGTCTTGTGTTAAAAAAGCCATAATGACTCGAGAACATTTATATGGTGCAAGCGTGACTTTATTATTTGATTCTTCCATAGCGTTGAGTGGGTATACATTCTATGGTTCAAGAGTTCTCAAGAATCAGACCCACATTGCACGCGAAAGAAGAGTTTTTCGTGAGTTCGAAAGTCATGATTATTCCAGCAAAATAATACGATGCAAGCGTGACTTTACTATTTTGTTCTTGTGCATCATAGGGCACGATACGATAAAGAAAAATCAAGAAATGAAACCCAGCTTGCACGTGGAATATCAAGCTGAGAGCACAATTGTCTCATCAGCGGAAGCCATTATGATGACTGTAGCAAGGTATAATACGGCCCCGGATACGCCAATGTATGTTATAGATGCCCCCCTCGATATAAAAAATCGACCTGTTTGGCTCTAAAACATTCTTACAAAGAATCAGGAGCTATCGCAGGTGGATAGTTCTCAAATAATCACCCTGTATATACCTGCGCAAATATGCATTTGTAAGCTTTCAAGAGAACAATGAGGGGAAAAGAATGAGCTGTTACAAGTTTACCTGGGATTTTGGCTCGTTTCTCCATATCAGCCTATCACTTTCTTGTTTGCTTCGCTCTGTGAGCATCGTCGTTACACGTGCAAATCTGTTAAAATCAATATAACCATATGTATCGTAGCCAAATGACTACGTTGTCAGAGGGAAAGCTGTACAAGGAACTGGTGAGTATTGATGATATAATTATTGTGGGCACCAGTGCTTCAAGCTTTACGATAATGTGGTCAGCCATTAGCCCGGTGTTGTACTCCGCACGCCTCCACTGCCACTGGTGTGAGAACGTCGTTGTGCAGAGCAGTGGGATCTCAATCTTTTGTTTTCTGTTCATAGGTGAGAAGAAGGAAAATGAGTGGACGCAAGCTGCACTATCCTCGTAAAGTGTCAACGTCGAGTTCGAGCTCAAGCTCCAGAAGTACCACGTCTTCCTTGTCGAAGGAGACCGGGAATAGGCATCATAAAAAACGCCGACCCGCGAGTCGTCAGAGAAAACAAGCATCAGCATCGGCCAGGCGGCCGAAAGCCAAAATGCAGCCGAAGGTCAAGCCCAGCCGCCGGGGAGGGAACGACTTATTTGCTGAGCTGGTGGAACATCATATAAAGCCGAGTACCTCAGGATCATCCGTGGGATATGATGATATCACACATTTTGGCCCACCTAAAAATGATATGGTAAGTGTGGCTCCGTGAGATTCGCGTGAGATCGATTCACCGCAAAAATGACTCCAACTATTCGCAGTGAAATTGTGGAAAGAGCTGATTTTCAGAAATTTCTTCGCTATCTCCCAGTGGGTTGTAGTGTATTTAAAGTGTCGGTTTTTTGGTCGTCCCACAATTTTTATGAAAACATTTATTCCACCTGACCGGTTTCGAGGGCTTTTTGTCCCTCCTCGTCAGAGTATTTGGATATACATAAGAAATACAATATAACGACGTGAATTGAATAAAAAATATAACAATACATACCAAAAAGTAAAATTACATTTAAAAAGAGATCAAAAAAGAGTTGTATAATTTTGCAGAAATCTGACGTTCAATAAATTAGTTTGAAGATGTTTCTATGTCTCTGATGATTGTTAAGTGAACAATGGTGATGGCTGATGAACTAGTATTCTGAATGATTGTGCCGAATCCACACCCAATGACATCCACAATGCATTAGATATCGGAGGTGACTGTTGAGTGTGATTTTGTGACTTTTCATTCCATTCACATTGTTTTATTGTATTTCTTATGTATGTCTAGATACTCTGACGACAAGGGACAAAAGGCCCTCAGAACCGGTCAGGTTGAATAGATATTTCCATAGAAATTGTGGGACGCCCGGAAAACCACAACTGTTAAAAGAGCTGTTCATGATTTTGCGAGAAAGAGCTCCAATTGGCCAACAAGGACATCGATTGTGCAGATTTTAAAGTTTTTGCTCATATCCCCTCCATATATTCCCCCTCAAAAATAAAGATAAAGAGATATAAGTGGCAATTCTGTAAAATTAAAACACGCCTCAAAATTTGAAAAGGTGCTGGTCAGCTAGGAACGATCAAAGATTGGCTTTACGATTGTCTGATTATATTTCAACGGCCTTTGAATTTTAACGGGTTTGATACAGAATCGCCACTATAGAGACTTTAACGGGACTCCATTGAATGGTTTTCGTCCACTTTGTTTCCGTTTGGATCAAGTACCCCACATTTTTTTGGAAGCTCAATATAAAACACTAGAAAAGTTTCTAAAAGATTACTGGCACATTTTTTGACAAACAAAAAAAAAATTATCAACGGTTTTATAATTCTGAGAGACGTAGGAAATTGAGCATAGAGCCGTTTTTGGAAAAAAAGTTATCAACAAAAAAAAAAAAAGAACAATTTTTTTCCACATAATCTAAAAAACGCTCTGTGTTCAATTTTATAATACATCAGTATACCGTTTAAAAAGTTGAGTTTTTATCTCCCATTTTGAGGGAGAAATCCTCAAAATAATTTTGACTTGCTGAGAATTGATACAGCCATAAGGACGGAGTTGAATTGTTGAAATAAAGCGTTGCGAAATAAGTCGCTGTGGGTTTATTCCTTGACAGAATCCCACCATTCAGGTCTCTTCCGAAGACTACAAGGATGCACTTCGGTTTGAGCCCATTGGCATTTCCAAAAACCAAAGAATATTTTTGTGATTTTGAAAATGTCAATTGGCTCAACTCGAACTAAAGTACATCCTTGTAGCTTTCGAAAGAAACCTAAATGGTGAAATTCTGTCGAGGAATAAGCACACAGCGATTGATTTCGCAACGCTTTTTTTACCAATATGACTTTTTACTGAAATTATCAAGGAAATTACGAACAAGAAAATCAAAATCAATGTTTTTATTCATATGGAACGAGATTCAAAATTTGGTACATCCCGTTCACTTTCTATTTTGAGCAAAATGACTTTTTGTACCAATAATTATCAAAGACCGAAACGCACTATTATAGGTACCTAACGGATGAATCAGGCAAGATTTCACTAACTACCTACTCAGCGATGATGAAACCATAAATCCCAAGTGTCGTAGTGGCTGTTTATGGGCCGAGCTCACCCCATCTGGGTCACAAAATTACGTATTGTACTCGTATAGGATGCTTGCTGTCGCTTTCTTTCACTACCAAACGGGTCGGGTATGGGGCAGTTTTATTAGAAAGGTAGTTGTAGTGAAGTCGAAAGCCGCCCAAGTAATACAATGACATTTCGACCAAAGAAAACTGATAACCATAAGAAAACTTCAGGTACCTACCTAGTATGCATTAGCAGTAGGTAGGTACTCGGCTAGAAATAATGTTACAAAAATTTATGATAATCTTCCACTCTATCTACAGGCCATTTAGGCATTTGGCTGACTTTCTCTACTGCCCATTCACATCAAAGATAAAGAAATAAGGATAAAGAGACCTTCAGTCGTAGGTTGTTAGATTGGGATAGAAAAGGAATGCGTCCACCGTTCATTGAAACTGGAAACTTTCTAACTGATGGAGATGGTGAAAAATTTGCCGGGGTTTTCAACCCATTCAAGTCATCTTGGTATGTCCTACAAAATGTGATATCTAGGTAATCAAATTCCGTCTAGCCGTCCTAAAAAAAAAATAATAAACCAATGAAACATATCACACCCTCATCTGCATCGTAAACTAACCCATTGATGGATCGCCGACTGTAAAAAATATCTGATTTGAAACGGAGTCATATTGGTGAAATGAGCGTTGCGAAATCAATCCGTCTGGGTTTATTCCTTGGCGGATTTCTACCATTCTGGTCTCTTTCGAAAGCTATAAGGATGTTTAAGCCCATTGGCATTTCCGAAATCCAAAAATCAAAAACAAAAATTCCCGGATTTTGGGAATGGGCTCAAACCAAAGTACCTACATCTTTGTAGTTTTCGAAAGAGACCTGAATGGTAAGAATCGGTCAAGGGATAAACCCACAGGGATTAATTTCGCAACGCTCATTTCACCAATATGACTCCGTCCTTAAATTTAATATTCCAGCTAAAAGCACTGGAATAACTTCCTATTTCATAGACGGATAACGGTTTCAATTGCAATGTTCACCAGGGTCAGCTCATTTTATCAGGATTAATTCTGTGAGTCTTGTGTTTTCAAGTTTCTTGATCGTTTATTACCTATACCTAATACTCAATAAGTTCAAAACTGAAGTCATCTGTATTCTTAGGGTGGCTTCGACCAAAAAGCCTTTGAATCGAACCTGGTGATTTTCCTTCAACTAGCGTTGAGGAATTTTACTCCAAATCACAATATAAACAGGTCAAAGAAAAGAATAAAACCTATCACAGCCGACGACAGTCAAATTTCACGCGCGCCATCAGAGTAGGGTTTAGATTTGACAAAAAAAAATTCTTTTTTTTTAGGGTGGACTCTCTGCAGTATTTTGGACGATAGGTACGGATGATTTCCCAATAAAAAATTACAGCCGAAGATAAAACTGCAAATTTTCAAGCGATTTTCACTTCACTAACTTCGGCTCCAAATATTTTATGGAAGAATCACTCGAACCTGTCGTGCAGAGTACTGTAGAAAATCCACCCAGAGAAAAAGGATTTTTTTCTGGTCAGATAAAGGCCCTTGGATGGCGCGTTTTTTGAATATCTTAGGCTGCGATATCGGGTTTTCTCGAATTTTTTTTCTGTGCGCCTGTTCATTCGAAGATATGAAGTGACTCCTGAAACGCCAGTTGAAAGTAAATCACCGGCTTCGATTTAGATGCCTTCTAGCTGGAGTCATTCCAGGCGTACATAAGATGTTGAGAAATATACGTATATAACTATTCACCATATTTGTACAAGGTTCACGTATGAATAACTTCCCCCCTGGAGAGTTCCACCTGATTTCAAAAATGAAAAACGATTCTCACATAATTTTTTCTGTAGAAGGTATATATTGAAATAATCTTGAAACTACACCACAATTTTTCTATTTTTCTTTTACCAACCGGTTTCGCCTTTCGGTATCGTCAGGGTTCTGTAATTAGTTGTATGAAATAAATTGATATAAAATTTGATAAAAGCTCACTGTATAATATTTAAAATATTTTCTTTTCTGGAGAAAGTTGTAAAAGTTTTGACATTCGTCAAAAATTAATTCAATTGACATAAGTGATAATTAATTTAATTGACATGAAGAACAGTTGGTTCAAGATAACATGATAACAGTTTATTATAAATTTAAATTTTGAGAATAGAAGATTTGAAAATGGTTGATTATTATTGATTAAGGTAAATGTACTCAGCATCTAGTAAAATTTTAATTGTTTTGGCTCCTTCTTTTTTCTTTTTCAAGATTATTTCAATATATACCTTCTACTTTATACAACACCACTTCACCAATGGATTTTTACTTATTTTTTCTGTAGTTTTCCAATCTGTCCACAAACTTCTTTTGTGGTAGGTATATTGCTTACAGGGTGAGACTTTCGAAATTTTTTTCACATTGTATTTGATTATGGGAATCGATTCAGTCTTTCATCCTAATTATGAGTTTATATCACACTTGAAAGATTATGTGATAGAACATATGCGCAAGAGTTCGCTGAAGTGAGATATTTTTCAAAAAATTCATCAATTTTTTCACATAATTATGTCTTTTTTTTCGAGTTACCTATCAAGTGTGAAATATATATTCATAATCAGAATGAGGAGTTTGAGAAAAAATTCCGATGTTGCATCCTGTGAGCGACATACCACAGAGAATTTGAATTGGTGGATGGATCCGAAACGTACGGAAAAATCATAAATGAATCGTTCTTCAGTTTTAAAATTATGTTTAATCCTCGGTTTAATCGGAGTTCTTTGGTGGAGGGGTATAATTCATACCTGAACACCCTGTTATGTACCCTGAACTTACCACAATGATATCACCGACGCGTTGAACCATTTCTGGCCCGCCGAAACCAGCAATAAACATTCGTTATTGTGAGATTCTGATATTCCGCTCTTTTCTGACAAGCACATTAAATACTCACATTCACTAAGCCTCACCCGTCCGCGCAACTTTCCCCACTCATCCAGGAAAAAAATTATCGTAACATTCTTAAGGTGCCCATTCACTAGGGAACCCGGTTGGTCAACCCGGTTAGTCCGTGTTGGCTGTCAGGTTGGCGGGTTTTATTGCTTTGCCCACACACTGGCGAACCGTGTTGGCAAACTGGGTTGGCGATGGCGAGCGCAATTCTTTGGATAGTTGATGAAGACGAAGTCATGAACAGATCAAAAAGAAAATTACTGGCGCTATGTGTATGTCATACCACAAACCATTGAACGAAACAAAAGTGGGTACAAAAAAGTCGACACGCAAATTTGTATTTCTTCAAGAAACGCAACATCGGTCTAACGACTCAAAAATTAGTCGAAAAAGGTAATTTATTTTCAACTTTGGAGAGCTATATCCGTTGAGTAGTTACGTACTTACGTCCGATACTTTTACAAATATGGTTCCCAGAGTGAATCTTCACCTTCTTAGATCCTCTATCGACCCTTGAATTTAGGCGGTTAAATCTTAAACGTCCTGTATACCTATAGGTAGGTACCAGAGAAAAGTTCAAAAACGGCGTCTGCCTACTTACCTACCTGCCTGCCTGTGTTCATGTCCACCTACCTACTCACGTAGGTACGTATCTACCTACCCACCCCCACCCAACTACCCACCTCCACCTACGCACCTACCTAATTACCTACCTACTTACCCTACTACTTACCTACCTACATCGACGTAAAAATGCATCTGAATACAGCTTACAAATCAGGCGTAGAAGTGCGAATTTTTGGGTTTTTTTTTCTTTTCTCATACATAGCTTTTTATCCTGAATCCACAAAACGCGAGAAATTATCAGTGTTGCAAAAAGGAAATGGTTCCTAATTCTACACATTATTTCTTTATGAATTATTGAGCCTTGCGTTTGCCTCCGCATCTTGCCGCCTTGATGTGTAACGCGACTGTAATGTAGCAAAAACAAAGGAAATCAAGTAGGTACCTACCTACTGTTTTCTGATTCCTTGGATTGAATCTAGATATCCTGTATCACATGTACCTATATTACATATACTGACATGATTGAAATGTCATTCTCTCGCAGACATTTTTTTTTCATAACCGTATCAAAAATACAAAGTAGCTAATCTACTTTGATGATAATTAATCACTTTTGTCAAATTAATATCAATATTCCATAAAATAATTCAAATACCGTGATTAGCCGTAGTAACTATCCCTGATGTTGGTTGTTATGTTGGCCAACTTACCCATTCACTGACGGACCCAACAACAAACCCAACCGCGTCTTCAAGCTCGCTGGAAAACCGGCCAACTTGGTTGGGTTGGTGTTGGCGTCAACCACACACTAGCCAACATCCGGCGAACCCAACCGGGTTGGCCAACCGGGTTCCCTAGTGAATGGGCACCTTTAGCCCCATGAGAGAAACCAACCATCTTATTCGATATCATCGTATGTAGGGATACGCTCAAATTGTGAGCCTCAATCTGACAATTTGTTTCTCTGATATCATCGTAAGTCATGAAAAACCGTTTTCCCATCAATATTGCCAATTTTTTTCTCCACAGCTCAAAACGAGTCTATAAATAGTTTAATTTCACCAAGTGTCAAGTCTTTATTTTGAACAGGACAAAAGTTAGGAATTTTTTAAGTTGAAAATCTTCTTTGCGCTCTCCTGAAAAGTAGCATTTATCGACTTACGATGTTCTTTGATCCGCACGTCGGTATTTTCGATTTATTTCTTATTGCGCCTACAACTATTGTGGAATGTAGGTAAGTAATAAAACAAAAAAAAACAAATTTCAAATACTACATTATGATTGTACTACTACTACTACTACTACTACTACTACTACTACTACTACTACTACTACTACTACTACTACTACTACTACTACTACTGGTACTTAATATTATTTCTTTACATTGGAAATCAATTATGTAAACTCTAGAATTATAAGAACTTGATGAACAACCTACAGACTGTTCACTGAAATATTGATCTAAGCGGCTTCATCTTCGGATATAGAATATACTCTAGTCGATGAATTTATTCACCAATTTCAACTTCACTTTCACTCCAACATGAATTACTTCATGCCAGAATGAAAGTGCAGGGAGCACACAGGCCCGTATACTAGTTTTTTCTCTGTCCGTGATGTCCTCTCTCTCTTCAGATCAAAATTATCGACTTTTGTCGCCGCTCAATCGCCAGTGGTCAATCAAATCTCTTTCCCGTTGGTTTGACAGGGGGCACCCTGTTGGACAAAAATGACCCCTTATCACAACAAGCCTCACACTCATAAGATTTTCACTAGAAAAAACCTGATATCTGCGTGTTCGGCTGCATTTTTGTTGCATCCGAGGACTCGATGCCAACAGCTCGACATGATTATGGAGAATCTTCTCATCTAGTCAAAGCTGAAATGCAAATTGTGATCTGGATTACGTTGGAAACATTGATTATCTACTCACCTTCCAATTTCTGTATAGTTTTTCTCACAAACTTGCTGTGTAATTATCTGATTTCTGCAGAAGTTCCTTCATTACAATGTAGATATAACCTTAGTTTAAAATTCAATGTTTGTCAGCTGCCAAACGTACACGCTGCCTATGTGAAATCAGGTTAGGTGAATATGCATTCGTTTTCAGTGTAGTGGGTCAAGTGAGTCATTACACACGTCTCTTACTTGATTCCATCAAAATTGACTGTTGCTTGATTCATTTGACATTAAGTCGTTTTAGTATTAAATTGTCTCAGGCCGCCACCCTGGAATAAAAAGTTGTGTATCAAATGACCTCAAGCATGAGAAAATTTGACACACTTGCGCAAAAGTGTTTGTTCACCAAACATCTCACTTGTTTACTATGATCTTATTTCTCTCACTTATTACTGAGTCTACTAAACCTACTTGTAATGAATGTTCCAGGAGCAAATAATGACCTATTTTGATCACGTACCAGACGAAATCTTGTACGGAATAGTCTCAATGCTTTCGACTTTCGACTTGTGCAGGTTGGCGAAGGTCAGCCAAAGATTCCACAGAGTGTGCGCCGACAAACGACTGTGGAAAAGCGTTTCCTTGACTGGACAAAACATCACCTTTTCCGACATGGAAATGCTGATCAGAAGTAAATTTCCGATAAGAAAATTGGACTTGACGGACTGTTGCGTGAGTATTTCTGTCCTTGTCGAGATCTGCACACACCTGTTCCATATTTTTGCGATATTTATCAAAAAAATGATTGCTAGGATATCGTACTAGAAAATGGCTTACGAGATAATGATATACAGCGAATTTATTTTTATTCTTACCAGCTTTCTGAAGACACCCCGGAAGAAACGAATCACCCATGGGTGAAGTCTCCTGATTCTCATATTGCGGTTGAAAAGCTTGTCATGACGAATTATGTGGGGAAGAACGTGTACAGTGACTTATTGTACATATTGGAAAGATTCAGAGCGAAAGAACTGATTCTGGCCCTTTTCCTACTGGAACCCGTTCCTCAATTGATGGAAGCAATCTCCAAACATGAAAATCTAGAAGTGCTTTCCATGGAATTGACAAACTTTGACGACGTAGGCATCGTTGACATTCGGAAGCTTCTCAATGGCTGCAGACTTTTGAAAGAATTGTATTTGACTAGATCGTACTTACCATCACACGTGTTACGTGCTTTCTGCAATCACATGCCCGAAAGGGTAGAAAAACTGGTGATAACTGGAAATTTCCATTCCAATGAAAATCGAGATTACCTGGCAGAATCTTACGGGGCTCTTTTCCATCGCGCCAAACACCTGAAGTACTTAGGGGCACCACTCCGGCATTTGGAAATACCAGCGATCACGGACGGGATAATTCAACAAAAGAATTTGGAAACTTTACGTTTGTGTGACAATGATGTTCTTGAACCGCATTTTCTCAGGTAAGGCACAATTCCAAAATGCTTACATCTTTGTTTGTTTTTGCATTGTTTTTCTATTAGTGTTCTAGAAAAAGTGGTGCCAAAACTGAAGAGGATTGACATTTTTTTGGCGGACATGATATTGATAAGAAGAGCCGAACGTGATCGAGTTTTTGATAAACTAGAGAAACTCAGAAATGCAGCCATACCCATCGACATAGAGATCTTCGATGTTTAGGAATTACTAGGGAAATAATACCTAAGTTTTTTGATTTTGTGTGATCATTGTGACCGTATTGTAATGAAATTCGTATTAAGTAATTAAAAAATAGCTAGGCTATAAATACCATCACACCATTTCTTGATTTTCTAACTGTACATCCGGGATCTAAACTACTCAACGACTGAAGTAGCCCACCCAAAATTTCCATCGGAGTTCAAAGTGCCCTTGCCCCAGCTTCCGGAAGAATAGAACCTATTCCAAATTTTCTTGTTTCCCAAATATCTGCGCTCTTTTCCAATCACATTGTGGGTACAGAAGAATGTTCAGATCTTTTGTGTTCATTGTAGGGCGTCGTGTATGATCCTGCAAAAACTAAGAAGTTTGAGTTGCTCCCAATTTTGAAAAACATATTCTGGAATATTTCCAACTGGTCCAGGGAGGTTGGGATACGCTCACTACTAAGTTGTGAAAAACAGGTTTTTTCGAATTGAGAGTTACTCAAATTTCTTAGTTTTTGAAGGGTTTCACGCGACGCCCTGTCTAACCAACAAGGAAGATTTGAACCTGATTCTGTATCCGTCTTCTAATATACAAAGAGCGCAGGTATGTGGGTAGAGGGAGAATTCAGAATTAATCCTATGTTTTCGCACTTTGAACTTCATTCAAAATTTTGGGTGGGCCACTTCAATTGTTGAGTAATAAGTTTGATTGACACTCTAGTAGTGGAGGCATAACTCAAATGTCTTTATTGAACCTTCGTCAACTCCACACAATTTTGTTGCAAAAAAAATATTGATGCGCCTCGCCCTTGTCAAAAGGGCATCATCAGAATTTGAAATTCAGCACAAAGAATCAACAAGCACAACAGACGAAAATATTGAAATATTAGAATGAATATAATATTATTATTATAAAATAATAATATTAAAATACATACGGAAGAGATCGATAGATATTCAAAAGCGGGCGTACAGGTGTTATCTATTGATAATTTGAAAACAATATTGAAAAACGTTTTAACAAAGAGAGACCGCTATAAGTTTGAATTTCGGGATGTGGGGAACAAAAAGGGCATAAGTACAGATGAATTAAAATGAACCTGCTCGTTTGGACATATAAGAGGTTGACTGGAATGAAAATTTTCTTACCTCGAGCTTCTCAAGAAAGTTACAAATCAACTTGTCGGAAGTTACATGTAGAACTTCCATGTGATCTTCACTTGGGGTCAATATTTTTTGCATCAAAATTGTATGGAGTTGACAAAGGTTCAATAGAGACATTTAATTGGTGAGTAGTTTGAAGAAAAAATCTGATATATTTATCTGTGAGAGCTCTTTCGTCGTGTGTTTGCAGAAGCTGCTACTGTGGAAAAATATCAAGTTGCAAGCGTGACTTTATTATTGTGTTCTTGTATACCATTGAGCATGATTATCAAAACAGTTCTAGAATAAGGCCCAGCTTGCACGTGAGATATTTAGTCGGGAGCAAAATGGTCTTGTGTTGGTAGGAGCCATCCATATTGTCCGAGTGTATTTCCTATTATTCAGCTCTTGTGTACCATTTAGTTGTGGCAAGGATGCAAGCGTCACTTTGATATTGTCTTCTTGTGAACCATTGAGTACTCGGATATGATCAAAATAATCTCTCCCTCATATTGAAATGGTGCAAGCGTGACTATATCAGGTATTTGATTCTTGTGCTCCATTTAGTAAGTACCTATACATATGATAACAAAAATCTCTAAAATAAGGCCACGTTTGCAAGTGAGATATTTATTCGAGAAAACTATCTTCGTGTGTTCGCAAATGCCATGATGACTCCAGCAGAATGATGCGCTGCAAGCGTGACTTTATTGTTGTGTCATTTTGTAGGACACCATTGAGTATCATGATAAAAACAATCTCCGGAATAAAGCCAAGTTTGACCGAGAGAAATTTATTCGGAAGCACAACCGCCTTGTTTTGATAAAAGCCGTTATGACTGGAGCACATTAGTAGGGTGCAAGCGTGACTACATTATTCAGTTCTTTTCGAGGTTTTGGAAGCTTAAATTGTTTCCAGTTTGGGAGAAAAACTGGTTTTCCGTATAAGTTATGGAGTTATTCCGCTCTATATGGAATCTGTGAACTGCTAAAAAGGTATAACTCTACAAATTAGGAGAAATCCCTGTTGTAAATGTCCCATAGAGAATATTTGAAAAGTGTACAGGGCCCAACAGGGCATGTCCATGCGACAAATACACATATAGAACCCTGTAGGGCCCTGTAGATATTTCAAATAATTGTTCCCATACAAACACCATACGGCGTATATAAAGCCCCGATTAGTTCTACCGGGCTCTACAGTGGGCTATCCAAAAGTTGGTGCTGACTCCCACAAGGCCCTGTACACTCACTACGGGTCTGTATGGTAAATATATACCAAATCCGCTAATGCCCATAGAAACCTTTACACTTCCTATGGAGCTTAATGGTAGAAAATCAACATAGGACCCTATAAAATTTTTATAGGTGAGGGACCCGATCAAAAATATTCCCCCACCCGGTCAGTTTGAAAAAACCGTTACGAATCCTCGCTGCATTATAGATATCAACCAGTCAATTGACTGCGGTCAAATACCTCGCTCGGTCAATTGACTAAATTTTTCTTCTAATATTATGATAATATCGGATTTATTCAGAGTTAAAATATCAAAAATTTATCTGATAAATGTAATTATTTACTTATAGTAGGACTGAAGTAGGTTTACTTCTCACTTTATCGAGTTTTTTATTATTGTTTGTCTCTTAATTAAAATAGTGGATTTTTTTGAATTTTTTTACTAGAAATAGTGGATAAAACTCCTATAAATTGCCAATAAAACGTTGTTGCTCAAAATATGATAAATTTTGATAATAAAATTAGGGTTGTACTATGAGTTTAGGCTTCATACGAGGCTTCATACACATAACACATGACGGGTACGTTTGTTCTTATTTGACCTATTTGACCGTCATTTGACCGTCAGTTGACCGGTCAATAGTCAAATTCGTATTTGACCGGTCAAAGTACAACTCTAATACCTCCTAATAGGATGTATGGTGGTATATTCATATGTCTGTAGCGGCCGTGGCCCCATTCATCCCTGTACACTTCCTATGAGACTGTATAGTGGCATATCTATCAAGTTGTATTGATCCTATACAGCCCTTTACAGTTTCTAGGGGGCTATATGGTGGAATATTCACATCTGCGCTGACCACATCCACTCCTATAGGCTTTCTATAGTGTTCTATTGTGACACCCATACAGCCCTGTACACTTCCTATAGAGCTGTATAGTGGCATGTCCATCTACTTGTATTGACCTTATAAAAACCTTAACAGTTTCTATGGGGCTATAGGTGGCATATTCAAGTCTGTGCTGGCCGCCATACAGCCCTATATACATCAATAACTTATAGAACAATAACAATCTTGGTATATCATGTAAAATAATTACCTCCCACATGCACAATTGTTGCTTCCCACCAATCTTCCTCGTCGCCGTACCACACGAGGTACTTTTTAGTTGGATTTAATTTGGAAAATCAAACTTTCGAACGTTTTCGATTGGTACGATGGGTCGGGCATTATACCTTTCTGATCTTGTCCTTTACAAATATCAAATATAACGTAAAATAAGCATGCATGCGACGTAGACGCCATTTTTTGCCTGAAACAAAATTATTTACAATAAATACAGCTCCAGTAGGACAGTGAAAAAACTCTTACTTATCACAGAACTGAGATTATTGTGTCATAAAGGGCATCTCCAATTTTACAGTGTCCAACTAGAATTCTTTAACAAACACTTGAACAGGCACAGCACAACTAATAATTCCAGGTTATCCAGGACTAAGTATTCTGGGCACAGACATGCACGACACATCACATCACATATCACATCATATGTACCTACTGTGGTCTCTGGACTCTGGAGCACGCGAAAGGCAAAGTCAAACCAAATTAATGACAGAAGAAAACTAGTATCACAGCGTCCCTGGCGGTGGCGCCACTATAACCCAAGCCCCCCGAAATGACCACATAGAGCCCTATATAAAGAAATCTATAGGGAGTCTATAGGGGTTATACTGGCAGAAAAATATCGTATTGTATAGGGCTGTATGGGATAATAATATCACCTGAAACTACCTGTAGAGCCCCGTACAAAGAAAGCTGAGGCAAATGTCCAAGTAGGTACCATAGAATCCCATAGGTAACCTGAGGCAGTCGAAATCTATAGGAGTACCCCCAGTGAAAAAATATCGGATTGTATAGGAACGTGTGGGTGAAAATACAATGTTGAAATTCACATACTGAGGCCGGTACAAAGTTACACTCATGCCCATAGATACTGATCCAACGCATAGAACACCCATAAATACTCATAGGGAAATCTACCGGTCTAAAAGAGGCTCTATGGACCATTTATAACAGGGATAATAAACAATCAGATTGGCAAAAGGTGATAATATGTCGAGCTATGTCCTTATGGCTAACCTAGGGGCTGTATAAAATTATAATTGTTGTTTACATATCTCTTTTTGATTTTTTGTGTGGGTATACCCCTGTAGCACTTGTACCTACTTGGCAATTAATTGTGAAAAACTGCTCATTGCAATCTTGACCTTATGTAAATGAATCTTTATTACCAGGAATTCCTCACAACGGAATACACCTCGGAATACATCTTTTCACTATTTATGAATCATATGCTTTGAAGAATTTTCTGTTCATAATAGGATGATTGTACAATGGGTACATCAATATTTTCCCTATTCAATCAATCAAAAGAGTATAACTCAAGTTATCTAGAGAGCAAAGTGATCATTGGTATTGTAACAGAAAGGCATATCTCGAGTAATGCCCTTATGCTGGGTCCCATTGATGGGTTCGCCAGGTATAATGTCCTTTTGCTCGGACGACTGGAGACAATGATAGAAAAATAAGTCAAGTCATATCCTTTCGCCAGGTAGACTCTCTCAAACTATGTCACAGCAGTTTTTCTGCCAGGAACGATTTCATATTTCTAGAAGATAGGACTTTTTTCCAAAAAAACTTTCTTATTTTCAAAAACGTGATCATGTGCTTCAGCCATATGATGGAAACATATTTTTCAACCGCAATCGAGCAGAAACAAATTTTCCTTTGTCTTTTCTACAAAAATTGACCTTTGCTCTTCCACCTCCTAGCCACAGACATGCTTTTTTTGTTTGTGTTTTGTTCGAACAGATATGTATGTCCTTCATTTCATACCGGGTGATCATTTGAAGACTATCCACCTGCAATAACTCCCGATTCTTAGTCAATATTTCTTCGAGCAAAAACAGGCCGATTTTTTAATCGAGGGGGACTTCTGAAACATACATTGGCATATTCCTATCTTTAGCCCCCTCGCCCCCACCCATCCTGGAAATAAAATTTCAAAGGACACTACCTACCTTGCGATAGATCAGATTAGAGAAAATTGAATTCTTTTTCGAGAAAAATATTCTCCAAATTCTTGACCCCACCTCCTCATTCCCTAAAAATTTTCTGAGTGTCCCATTTAATATTCTGGACCCATCAATTCTCTTCAGTTTAGTCAGCATCATCCTGAATAGCATCAAGGAAGAGATTTTTTGGTGAAAATAGTGTCCCAAATTCACATTATTGCTCTTCCTCACGTCAACTTCAGAATTTAACAAAGAACCACCCACTTTGCGACACATTAAATTGAAGGAAATTGAATTATCTCTCTAAAAACAATTCTGTTTCGGAATCTCTAACTCCTCTTCTATCCAATTGGACATTTGGAATATTTAAGAAGGAAAACAGGGGCGTTTTGAAATTTCGAAAAAATTGTGTTCAGGGAGAGAATTCAATTTCCTTCAGTTTGATGTTTCACAAAGTAGGTATTGTTATTCCAGATTCTTCAAGGTGGGGTGTGGGAAGCGGAGAGGTGACTTTGGAGGCACTTTTTCAATAGAGAATTCCCTCATTCGATGCTGTGCAAAATGACGTTGACTGCATTGAAGAGAATTAAGAGGTCAAGAATATTGAATGGACACTCGCAGAATTTAAGGGAGAAGAGAGATGAGGTTGAAAATTTTTGAGAATGATTCCTTGGAAAGAGAATTCAAATATGTTGAATTTGATGTATTGCAAAATAGGTAGTGTCACCTGAAATTTAAGAGTTGAAGTGGAGGGGGGGGGAAGGGCTAAAGATAGAGATTCGCCAATGTATGTTATAGATGTCTTCCCCACAACAAAAATCGACCTGTTTTTGCTCTAAGACATTTCCACAAGGAATCAGAGGTTATCGCAGGGGGATAGTTTTCAAATGATCATCCGGTATATACCTGCACTAATATGCATTTGTAAGCATTCAAGAAAACAATGAAGGCAAGAGATGAGCTGTCACAAGTTTACCTGTGATTTCGGCTAGTTTCCTCCCTATCACTTCCTTGTTTGCTGTCGCTTTGTGAGCATCGTCGTTACACGTGCAAATCCATAAAAATCAATAATACCATATGTATCGTAGCCAAATACCTACGTTGTCGAAGAGGAAGCTATACATGGAACTGGTGAGTATCAATGATTTAATTATTGTGGGCACCTGTGCTTCAAGCTGTACGATAATGTGGTCAGCCATCCGCCTGGTGTCGTACTTCGCACGCTTCCACTGCGACTGATGTAAAAACGTTGATGTGCAGAACAGTGTGATTCTAATCTTTTGTTTTCTGCTCATAGGTGAGAAAAAAGAAAATGAGCGGACGCAAGTTGGACCATCCTCGTAAAGTGTCAACACCGAGTTCAAGTTTACCGACAAGTCTCAGGTCAAGTTCGAGCTCAAGCTCCAGAAGTACCACGTCCTCCTCGTCGAAGGAGGCCGGAAATAGACATCATAAGAAACGCCGACTCGCGAGTCGTCCGAGGAAACAAGCATCACCGTCAGCCAGGCGGCCGGAGGCCAAAATGCAGCTGAAGGTCAAGCCCAGTCGCCGGGGAGGGAACGACTTATTTGCTGAGCTGGTGGAACATCATATGAAGCCGAGTACTTCAGGATTATCCGTGGGATATAATCAAATCACACATTTTGATTCTCCCAAAAATGACATGGTAAGTGTGGCCCCGTGAGATTCGCGTGAGATCGATTCATCGCGAAAATGACCTAAACTATTCGCAGTGAAAACGTGAAGAAAGCTGTTCATGATATTTCGAGGAAGAGCTCCAATTGGCCAACGAGAACATTGGTTGTGCAGATTTGAAAGTTTTTGCTCATATCTTGTAGATGCCTATTCCAGGAATTGCTTGAGATTTTCTTCCCAATACATCGTGAGATATTCTCGATAAAATCGCCCGCTGCCTCAACACCTGTGCCTCAAATTCCGGCTCTGAAGCTGCAAATGTTCCAACTTTTCTCTATTATGTAACACGCAAACCGCTAAAAACATTCCACTTCAAACTCAATGAATTGACCACGATTCTCGCTGAAGAAATCATCAGCGGAATTTCTGATACAATGATATGATAATAATGATAATGTTTATTCATGATCATGACTTTTACAGGGGTCGAATATATAATATTAGATACATAATTGTACTAATATTATTATTATTATTATGCCCATACTTCCCAAATTGAACCCAATTATCCATGTCTCCCATACACGTGTCATTCATTCCCATACATACTACCCATTTTTCTGCCAGACTCATCCAACCCATATAATCCATTCCACTCCTTCACATCCCAATACCACCCATCCCTGAAGGACCATTGTTGAGGATTCCCTTGGAATAAAGTCGATGAATAGAATATAGAATAGAATATCTTTGTCACTTGACTCAATACATGAATATGGACAAAGGAATACAATATGAGAATAGGACATAACGGCTGTTATGCTATAAATATAGGCAACTATGATAACAATAGCAGTGACGAAAACAAAGATATGAATACAAGTATCACAGAAGTCTCTCAAATGCAGACAAACATTAATCTAAGTTATGAAAGGCGCCGTCGACGAGTACATTTTCAAGCCTGAGTTTGAAAAGCTTCACGTTCGGTATGTCTTTGATTTGAGGCGGTAACGCGTTATACAATTTTATACCCACATAGGTTGGAGACTTCTCGAACATTGACGTCTGGTGTTTTGGGGGTCTCGATGAAAATAAAGAGCAATTTTCCCTCAAAAATTATTCAATTGGACAAATTCTTGCTACAAAGCTGTTTGGTTTAGTCCAATGTTGACAATGAAATTGATCTATTCTTCAGTGCAGTATTCTCACGTTAAAGTTGATGTATTCTACACCGTTTACGCTATGAATTAGATGAATTCAGCGAAATACTCACAATGGAGTTGTTGATCTCTGTCAATCCTCACGGAGGAGTTCTGAACTAATCACTACAAAGTTGATGGATTCAACACAGTTACTGCTGTGGAGTAATGATGATGAATCTGGAGAAAATCTATCTAGATAACTCATGAATTTCGAGTGTACTCCTTGATCACTACGCGGCTTTATTCTTGGGTATACTCTAACCCAAAAATGAAGCCGCTTAGATCAATATTTTAGTGTACAATCTTCAGGTTGTTCATAAAGTTCTCATGATTCTCAAGTTTACATAATTGATTTCCAATGTAAATAAATCATAATAAGTACATTGAGAACCCCGAATAACATGACATAACATACAACATATTATCTGTGTATTTGCTCAGAAATTAAAATACCTATTTACCGAGTATTCCATCATGAATATCTATACCTTAAGAAGTGTAGAGCCGTCAAAAAAAAATTGCCGAGACATAGTGCTAAGCATGATGATTGTTATCAAAAATGATGATTTTTTGATAAAATTTATCATGATTTTGATTTATTTATCGATTTCAACCTCACTTCCACTCCAACATAAATGACTTTATGCCAGAATGGAAGTGCAGGGAGCACACAAACCCGTATACTAGGTCTTTCTCTGTCCGTGATGTCCTCTCTCTTTTCAGAGCAAAATTATCGACTTTTGTCGCCGCTCAATCGCCAGCGGTGAATCAAATCACTTTCTTGTTGGTTTGGCAGGGGCACCCTGTTGGACAAAAATGACCCCTTATCACAACAAGCCTCACACTCATAGGATTTTCACCGGAAAAACCTGATATCTGCATGTTTGGCTGCATTTTTGTTACATCCTAGGACTCGATGCCAACAGCTCGACATGATTATGGAGAATCTTCTCATCTAGTCAAAGCTGAAATGCAAATTGTGAGCTGGATTACGTTGGAAACATTGATTATCCACTTACCTTTCAATTTTTGTATAGTTTTTCCCACAAACTTGCTGTGTAATTATCTGATTTCTGCCGAAGTTCCTTCATTCCAATGTAGATATAACCTTTGTTCAACATTCAACATTCAATGTTAGTCAGCTGCCAAACGTGCACGCTGCCTATGTGAGGTCAGGTTAGGTGAATATGCATTCGTTTTCATTGTAGTGGGTCAAGTGAGTCATTACACACGTCTCTTATTTGATTCCATCAAAATTGACTGTTGCTTGATTCATTTGACATTAAGTCGTTTTAGTTCTAAATTGTCCCAGGCCGCCACCCTGGAATGAAAAGTTGTGTATCGAATGACTTCAAACATGTGAAAATTTGACACACTCGCGCAAAAGTGTTTGTTCACCAAACATCTCACTTGTTTACTATGACCTTATTCCTCTCACTCCTCAATCAGCCTACTAAACCTACTTGTAATGGATGTTCCAGGAGCAGATTATGACTAATTTTGATCACGTACCAGACGAAATCTTGTACGGAATAGTCTCAAGGCTTTTGACATTCGACTTGTGCAGATTGGCGAAGGTCAGCCAAAGATTCCACAGAGTTTGCGCCGACAAACGACTGTGGAAAAGCGTTTCCTTGACTGGACAAGACATCGCCTTTTCCGACATGAAAATGCTGATCGAAAGTGGATTCCCGATAAGAAAATTGGACTTGAGGGACTGTTGCGTGAGTATTTTTGTCTTTGTCGAGATCTGCACACACCTGTTTCATATATATGCTCAGATGTTTTCGATATTTATCAAAAAATTGATACCTAGGATATCTCACTAGAAAACGGCTTACATAATAAACAGCGATTTTATTTTTATTTTCACCAGTTTTCCTATGAAGCCCCGAGAGGAAAGAAGCACCCATGTGTGAGGTCTGCTAATTCTCACATGACGGTCGAGAAGCTCGACCTGGCGAATTTATATCGGGGATGGAACGTGTACTATGACTTGTTGTACATATTGGAAAGTTTCAGAGCGAAAGAATTGATACTGGACCTTCCGCTCGTGGAACCCAATCCTGAATTGATAGAAGCGATCTCCAAACATGAAAATCTGGAAGTGCTGTCCATGGAATGGTCAGACTTCAACGACGTAGGCATCGTTGACATTCAAAATCTCTTTAATGGCTGTAAACTTTTGAAAGAATTGTATTTGCCTAGATGCTATTTACCACCACAAGTGTTAAGTGCTTTCTGCAATCACATGCCCGAAAGGGTAGAAAAACTGGTGATAACTGGAAATTTTGAAGGTGATGAAGTACGCGATCACCTGGTGGAATCCTACGGGGTCCTCTTCCATCGTACCAAACATTTGAAGTACTTAGGGGCACCACTCGTGCATTTGGAAATCCCGGCGATCACGGACGGGATAATTCAACATCAGAATTTGGAAACTTTACGTTTGTGTGGTAATGATCTTCTTGAACCGCATCTTCTCAGGTAATGCTCAATTTTGAAATGCTTCCATTTTTTGTTTATTTTTTAATTGTTTCCTCAGCGTTTTAGGAACAATTATGCCAAAACTGAAAAGGATCGACATTTTTTTGACGGACATGATGCGGATGACAAAAGCTGAACGTGATCGAGTTCCGGGTGAACTGGAGAGATTCAGAAATGCATCCATAGCCATCGATATAGAGATTTTCCATGTTTTGGAATAACTAGGAGAATTATTACCTACGTTTTTATTTTTTGTGTAATCATTGTGACCGTGGTGTTATGGAATTTGTATGAAGTAATAAAAAAATACCTTGGCCATAAATACATTCACATCATTTATTGATCATCAAACATTACATGCGGAATCTAAACTACTTAACAATTGAAATGGCCTATCCAAAACTTTCATTGAAGTGGAAGGAATTTAAAAAAAAAATTCAAGGATTGAGCCTCATTGCCGCTATGATGCCGTCGATGAATTCATCAGGACGTCTCCTCGATATGGATTGCAATTCGAAGATTTTCTCACGCCTCAGAACAAATGTACCAATTCACTTCGAAATTCATAAATCACACAAAATTCTATGGCCACAAAAATTATAAACTCAGCGGAATTCTCACTACAAAATTCACGACTCATGGAATTTTCACGTGGTTGATGAATTCAGCGCAATTTCCGTTTGGAAATAATAAATTTTAGAAACAGTCTTGCACAAAGTTATTCTCATCCTTGAATCACTTGAGAGAATACCTTGTAGTAGCATCTTTGCTCGTCTAACGCACACATTTTGAAGTGATCTTCATTTGAAAATATTTATTCCCGCCCTCACAATATTTGGCTGTCACTTATCTCCCGTGTCAATTGTCATTGTTTTTTGTGCGTCTCACGCCACACACACGGTTTAAAGGTTATGTTCCCACATATTTCATTTTTCAGTGAAAATTTGTGTGAAAATTGGGAAAATTTTATAATTTTTTGCGTTTCCAGCTTCCTAGTGTTCCTCAGTGTAATAACTCGAAGGGTTGGGGAATGTACTTTGCATTTTGGCTTATCTATTTCTGGCTTTTACTCTTCGGGTAGGCGTTCATGTGAGTCCGGCAGACGAGACATTTGAATCAAGTAAAAACCTCCAGCTTTTATCTGGTTCCGTGTAAAGGTGGTCAGGTAAACAAGAGATTTCCAAAACAAACATTATATATTCACATAAGCAAAATTAATGGGTACAATACTGCATAGGTTTACTACGAGGTTTACTATCAAAGACTAGTACTAAAAAATATCCACAATAGTAGCCATACACGTGGCGTGTAAATCTTAAGGGTCTCCAGTACAAAGAATTTATTTCCAATTTGCCCCTGTTGAGAAAAATATATGCAACACTGTATACACAAGTTGTTTACCTGCTATCGACTCTTTACTTGGTTTAACAATGCATGGGCCATAAAGCCATGAAATGTCGATACATTACCAACTACCTCACTTTAGGTACTCACCCAACCATTATCCATTCGCCATTGTACGCGAAGGTGGCCAGAAAAGTGTCTAACTGTCTACCCACCTAGGTACCTAAAAACTGAATGTTTTGAATTTGAATCTGTATATTGGAATGTTTCCGAGATGTGATAATTCTGGTGGCAAAGACTATAGAACAAAATAGCTTTTTCGTAGAAAGAACATTTTCTAAATAATTTTGAAACACTGGAATTTGGAGATTTGAATTTTCAGTCAGGTAAACTTCCTTTGCAAAGCGAGTTCACAAGCAAAAATTTTCAATAATGTCCCTGGATACTCCCCGGGAAAGTTTTGAGTTTGCATAATCGATTTTTGTTTCTATGAAGCCTTTTGTTTTTTTCCCAAATTCTGGAAGTGGTGATGGAAAAAGTTGGAAGGGATACGTTAGGTCAAAATAGTAACTCTTTGTGGTTCAAAGAAAACTCGTCCAGGTTGGGTTGACTGCAAGGAACTTTGAGCGGGTATACAGGGTGTTTCCAAAATGGTGTTACAAACTTCTAGGGGAGATTCCCCATCAAAAATGGATAAGGAAAATATATACCTTTGATGTCCTAAAATGCTCAGTTGAAAAGTTACAGGGTGTTCAAGTTGACTTTTTAAAACTGATTTTTTGACATAAGTTTTGAACCGTTTACCCGATTTTGTTCAAGTTCTCACCAAAGTTAACTGAAATAAGTCTATATCGAATAATAGTAACGTGTTGGAGAAAAAAGTTCAGGGGCGTAGATAATGGGGGCTGTCCTCATATTTCCCCCCCTCTATTTTTTACACCCCTAGCTATTTTTTCAAATTGTTCTTATTTTTTTATTCTTCGTTCAATTTTGAGAAAAAAGTTACTCCTGCAAAATTTTGATTGGAGGCTTCGTTTTTGAGATATCTGAGTTTGAAACTTTGGAAAACATCTCGAAATCGCCACTTTCAATGAGCCCAATTTTTTTTCCCTGAAAAGCTCTCGTTTCTCAGAGGAAACAGTGGTTCATCAACTTAGAAAATTGAAGAGAACCTATTTCTGCTGAGAAATCATGAGTTTTTTTTTATTCTAATTTTTTTGCCTTGGAAAGTGGCAATTTCGAGATGTTTTCCAAAGTTTCAAACTCAGATATCTCAAAAACGAAGCCTCTAATCAAAATTTTGCAAGAGTAACTTTTTTCTCTAAATTGAACGTAGAATAAAAAAATAAGAACAATTTGGGAAAATAGCTAGGGATGTAAAAAATAGGAGGGGAAATATGAGGACAGCTCCCATTATCTACGCCCCTGAACTTTTTTCTCCAACACGTTACTATTATTCGATAGAAACTTATTTCGGTTAACTTTGGTGAGAACTTGAACAAAATCGGTTAAACGGTTCAAAACTTATGTCAAAAAATCAGTTTTAAAAAGTCAACTTGAACACCCTGTAACTTTTCAACTGAACATTTTAGGACATCAAAGGTATATATTTTCCTTGGCCATTTTTGATGGGGAATCTCCCCTAGAAGTTTGTAACACCATTTTGGAAACACCCTGTATGTAGGTGTGCAAAATGGAAAGCACCACATCAATGAAAAATGTAGTCAAAAATAGGGCATATTGAATCTCTCAAACATAAAAATGCTATTCAATATGAGATTTTGAATGAAGAAAGCGCGATACAAATTTTGAAAGGTTCTATTTGACAGCATCTCTTGATGTGATTAGTTTTTGCGGAGTATATAATATGAAAAGCAGAACACTTTTCGTGAACCATTTTTCCCGTGAATTTCAAATATGGAAACTACAATATTTCACAATTACAATACAACCTTTGATATACAGAGTATATCACATATAATTTTGTTAGTTGATGCGATGCGACACCTTACACCTTGTGTAGTCTAGTTGCAATCGGTATAGTTTTTATTCTGAATACAAATATACCGGGTGTCTGGTGTTCATTCGCCGAAAATTTGGCATTCGATATAGAGCATAAAAAATAGGTAGACTTTTCTTCAACCACCCCGTACAAAAACGAACAATAACGGAGATATAGCCCTTCAAAGTTCAAACTAAAAAATCGTTTTTTTCCGTATAACTTTTGGACTGTTCAACCAATGTTGTTCACAATTGGACCTGAGTTTACTAAAATAGGTCTCTGTTGAACAATAATAATGCATCCTCTCAAACATTCTCAAAGGCGAAGATATTGGAGGGTACCTTCCCTCTTTTTCCCCTATTTTTTACTCCCCTCATTATTTTCAGGGATCGTTCCCATTTTTCACTTCTAAGTTCAATTTAGTAGAGTAAGTTATCATTGCAAAATTTTGATTAGGGGCTTCGTTTTTTAAGATATTTGGGTTTGAAACCTCGGAAAACATCTCGAAATCTCCACTTTCAATGAGCTCAAAAAAATTTCCCCCTGAAGACTTCTTGTTTCTCAGAAAAAGTGGTGGTTTATCAACTTATAAATTCTAGAAAACCTATTTCAGCTGAGAAATCATGAGTTTTTTTGGATTTTGATTCTTATTCTCAGACCTTTGAAAGTGGTGTTTTAAGGATATTTTCCAAAGCTTCATACCCAAATATCTTTGAAACGAAAACTCTAATCAAAATTTTGCAGGAGCAACTTTCTTTTTTGAATCTAACGTAGAATTC
Source organism: Anaspis maculata (assembly GCA_949128115.1). Taxonomy (NCBI): domain Eukaryota; kingdom Metazoa; phylum Arthropoda; class Insecta; order Coleoptera; family Scraptiidae; genus Anaspis; species Anaspis maculata. The sequence continues at coordinate 1,100,583 of OX421966.1, forward strand.
AAAAATTGGAACGATTTTTGAAAAAATCAGGGGAGTAAAAATAAGGGAAGGGGGAAGGGTACCCCCTATTATCTTTGCCTCTGAAAATGTTTGAGGAAATGCGTTATTATTGTTCAATATAGACTTGTTTTGGTAAACTTTGATCCAAAATTGAACAAAATCGATTGAACGGTTCAAAAGCTATTGGAAAAAAAACGAAGTTTTTTTTTATTTCAACTTTGAAGGGCTATTATCTCCGTTACTGTTCGTTTTCGAACAAGAAATCGTCGAGAAATTCACAAAAATCCTTTGAATTGATACTGATCTTAACTCCTAAACTTTCGTTAATTTGACTAGAAAATTTCTCAAATTTGGTTGAAATCACAAATCAGCCGCTTTTACAGAACTTCGTGTGTCGCCGGCGACAGTGTCGCTGGCCAATGGGATTCGATCTGCCTGTACTCCCCTACCTCCCTCCGCACATTCCCGCAACACGAGTTTCTGTCGTCCTCTCGTTCAAATTATTTAACTACAGTGGAGTGGGGGACTGTCGCCGGCGACAAACGAAGTTTTGTAAAGCCGTCATCAGGAAAATAATTTTGTTATAAAACTCGAATATAAGTCTAGGACTATCAAAAAAAATTATGCGTCAAATGTCAGAACATTTTTAGCCAAATAAACGTAAGTTCAGGTCAGTCTCATGGGATTTTTGTGATTTTTTTTGCAGTGTGGTACGTATTGTATTCAGAATTAAAGAACTACATCGATTCCAATTCGAATTTACAGGTAACGCATCAAGAAAGAAAGTTTTTTGTGGCACCCTATATACACTTATACAGGTGTTTCATTCTTGAATGTCGTCCTTTGGAGAGGTGATAGAGCATAAAAAATAAGTGGACTTTCTCGAAAAGATTATATCGGAAACGCATTATAACGGAGCTAGAGGCTCACAAAGCTGAGTTTTGAAACTGTTTTTTTTTTTTTTTGTTATACATAACTCCAGATTTATTCCATGGATTTCGACCAAATTTGGTGCACAGTAAATTGATGCATACCTAGAAGCTGGTCATATGGATTTTTGTCACATTTGTAAAAGTTGTGATTTGGAATTTTTTGTTATTTGAAAAATGGATTTTTTTCTTTTTGGCGAAAGTGCTTATTTTTCGATGATCTCTCACCTCCTCAAAGAATGACATTCAAAAATGAAACACCCTGTATTATAGGTTGTAAAATATTATAGTTTCCAATTTCGAAATATACAGAAAAAAATCGTTCAGGAAAAGTTTGTTCCCTTGTCTCAATGGGGAAACCTTAAGCATGGGGGGGGGGGGGGGAATTCTCGCGTGATCAACCTGTGTACCAGATAAATCACAAAGAATTAACTCGAGGAATAAATAGGAAAAGCAAAACAAATGCCTGTGTAAATCATATACCTAGTGTAAATAATCATACATTAGTAGTATCCCCTGACCCCCGTTGGTTCTACCCAACGTTCTACCTGCTACGGAGCACAGTTGTTTACCTATTATAGATCACTACAAAAGGTGACCCAACAAACAACGTTCGATCTGTGAAATGTATTGTTGGTTGCCTATTCTGAAATATTCAGCCCCCAAATTGGATTCGTTTTTTTGCTATAAATCCACTAAATTTCAATTCTATCAAAATATACTGCTGTCGCGCCCTTTGAATATTGTGTGTGTGACTAGAATATCATTATAATTTTTCTTTGAGGAAGTTTGGTGAACTGTTATTCCTTATTCGGATTTTTTGGATTGTTGTGATTTTTTTCAAAAGTAATCGGAATTTTCTCAATTTCTCTCTGTCGCACCCTTTATTCACTTGAATATAGTCATTTAGCATCGAGACCTCACTTTCAAAACCTATCCTGGCTTCTCAATTCCTGATTTCATCGGCCTTAAAATTAGAATTTCGAATGACACCATCTACTTTGCGATACATCAAATCAAAGAGAATCTAATTACCTTTCTGAGAATAATATTTTCAAATATTCTCACCCCACCCCCCATGTTCCTAAATTTCTCTGAATGTCCTATTTTCCATTCTCGATCCTTCAATTCTCTTCAATTGATTCAGCGTCATCCTGAACAGCAGCTGGGGAGAAAATTCCCGGGGGAGAAAAAAGCTACCCAAATTCAACCCTTTCCTCTTCCTCACCCCAACTTCAAATTTTAACAGACACCACCTACTTTGTGATACATCGAATCAAAGGGATTTAATTTTTTTCTCTGAAAACAATTCTCTCCAAATTTTCAATCCCTCTCCTGATAAATTGATCATTTTGAGTATTTTTGGGGGAAAATGTCTTTTTGAAAATTCTGAAAATATTTTATCCAGAGAAACAATTCAATTCTTCTCAATTTGATGTATCACAAAGTAGGAGGTGTCATTTAGATTTTGGAGTTGGGGTAGGAAAGTGAAGGGGTGAATTTGGGTGGCACTTTTCTCACAGAAAATTCTATCCCTCGATGCTGTGCAGGATGACGTTGGCTGTACTGAAGAGAATCGATAGGTCGAGAATATTACATTGAAAACTCAGACAATTTTAGGAAGAAGGAGGGTGGGGTTGGTAGCTATATGGATATTTTATTCAGAAAGAGAATTCAATTGTCTTCAATTTGATGTATTGCAAGGTGGGTGGTGTCATTTGAGACTTTGAAGTTTGGGTGGGTGGGGGTGAGGGAGCTGAAGATAGAAATTCGCCAATGTATGTTTCAGATGTCCCTCTTGGTATTAAAATCAACCTGTCCGAGCTTTTTCCTAAAAAATGAGGTGAAATGCCCGAAAACCTCTCTGTTCAGTTTTCGTTGAGCCACCCTGTATAATACCAGACTTGATGAGTTTTCACTTATTTATACAAGGGCTCTGAAGCTTGGGCGGGATACCATCACGGGAACCTATTGAGTTCTCTATTTTATTTCAATTGTTCAAAATATTCCACTGTACTCGCCAATATTATAGGCTTTGATTTTCATCAATATCTATTTTGATTCTTAGGCCACCCAAAAGTTTATATTCTTATTTTACCAGGATTTGGAATAATTTCCACTCAGCTGTGTAATTTGTATATTTTTTATTTGAATTTCTTTTCAGTTTATGAAAGATACCGAATCTATTGAACACCTATGAGGTGGAGACAACAAAGTAATAATAATAATAATAATTTACTTGAAGCTCTCAGTAACCCAGTTTTCTCCTATCCCTCGTTCTATCCTATATTTTACAGAATATTGAATTTTTCTGTGAAATAAGAGCTGTTCAAACTTTCCCATTTTTTGCAGTACCTGACTGAGAGCCCTGTATTATAGTAGACACGAAATACCTGAACCAAGAATGTTTCATGGCTTGTTGTACCTAGTTCAATTCGTGAGCTAATGAGAAAACGGAGAATGATAAAAAATAGTTCAATTATTCAAGAGTTTTCTCACTTTGAATATGTGATTGAAATATTTATATGTGGCCCATTTCAATTGATGAGCAGCTTATGATATTCTGACGCTGAGAAAAAATATACGGAACGTCTATGCTAGCAAATTAGGTTTTAAACGACGGGAAGACAATATTTGGTCCTGGAACCGAACCGCACAAGAGGACGGCACACAATAGATTTCTCAAGAATACGCCGAAAAAAAACACAAGAGGCTCATCGCAGCCCCAAACGACACTTGAAGAATAAAGAATCGGGGTCGTTTTTGAACTTAATTAGGTGTTGACCTGGGCAGGGGTTGAAAGGTCCCATTCATCATAATTACATCTGTACTGTAGTAGTACCTGGAGTGGCTGGACAGCTTCACCAGATAATGGATGATATACAGAGTGTACCAGAGCTCGCGCTTTGTAGTCAAACAGTTTACGAGGAAAATACAGAACAACGGGCTGCGGCCCAGCATTACTTTTTTTGAAAAATTGTTATTTCTCATTCTTGAGTTCACAACGCTCTGTGCACAGTGTACAGAAACTTGAAATACAATGGGAAGTTTTTTTCTCAACTCTGTTTGAATAAGTTCACTGGAAAAGAGCGATTATCTCATCAGATAATCGAAATTAATGCATGGTAACGAATAGAGGAACGATCATTGCCCTATCAGCCCAGGCATTTCAGGTTTTGACCTGGAAAAAAATAACGCAAGTCTGAAAATTGGTGGAACGCTTCCACTTCAACCTCTCAACCACATACTGGAAGTCCTAAAAAATCCTATGTCCGCTTCATCGGTATTTGACGGCAAAAAGTGTAAGTGACATTATTTCAGAAACTATCTATTTAAATACGCGTTGAAGGTTCAATGCAGCTGAAAACTTCCGAAAATGATCTTCTCGGTCAGTTTAACAACATATTGAAAGTCCTAAGAAACCCTTTTCTCGCTCCATTGGTTTTTGGCGGCAAAAAGGTACAAATGACGTTATTTTGGGAACTATTTATCAAAATACGAGCTGGAGTTCAGTAGAGCTGAAAATTGCTAAGACTGGTCTCCCTTGTCAGTTGAACAACATACTAGAAGTCCTCAAAAATCCTATGTCCGTTTCATTGTCTTTTGGCGGCGGAAAGGTATGGGTGACTTTTTTTTTGTTACTATTCATTAAATACGGGTTGAAGTTTGGATACAGGTGAAAATATGAAGTCTCCTTGGTCAGTTGAGCAGCATACTGGAAGTCCTAAGAAATCCTATGTCCGCTTCATTGTTTTTTGGCTGCAAAAAGGTGTAAGTGACAATGCTTTGGAAACTGTTCAATCAAACAGGCGGTCAAGTTTCGATACAGCTGAAAATTGCTGAAAATGGTCTCCTTGATTAGTTGAGCAACATATTGAAAGTTCTCAAAAATCCTTCCTCCGCTTCCTTAGTTTCTGGCGGCAGAAAGGTATAAGTGATTTTTTTTTATCACTATTCATTAAAATACGGGTTGAAGTTACGATACAGTTAGAAATTGCTGAAAATGGTGTCCTTGGCCAGTTGAACAACACACTGAAGATACTAGGGAAATCCCTATTCGCTTCATTGTTTTTTTGGAGGAAAAAAGGTATAAGTGACATTGTTTTAGAAACTTTTATTTATTGAAATAGGCGTTGAGCTTCCAATCCATCTGAAAATCGCTGGAGCTGGTTTCCTCGATCATGTGAACAACATACAGAAAGTCCCAAGAAATCCTATGTCCGCTTCATCGTCTTTTGGCGGCAAAAAATATAAGATCATTTCTTGGAACTATTGTTCGAAACATGTGTTCAAGCTGCAATACAGTTAAAAATTGCTGAAAATAGTCTACTCTGACTAGTACAGTCAACTAACAAAGGAGACCTTCATAGCAATTTTCAGCTGTTTTGAAACTTCAACCCGTATCTTGAAAAATTGACTTACAATATAGTGTCACTTAAACATTTTTGTCGCCAAAAAACATAAAGCGGGCATGAGATTTCTCAGGACTCTCAGTATCTTATTCAACTAAAAAAGGATACTATTTTTCTCGCGATTTTTCAGCAACTTTCAGCTCTGCTGGAACTTCAACTCATGTTTTAATGAATAGTTCCCAAAATAATGTCACTTGAACATTTTTGCTGTCAAAAACCGATGAAATCGACATATTATTTTTTAGGACTTTTAATATGTTGTCTAGCTGACCAAGAAGACCATTTTCGGCAATTTTTAGCTGTATTAAAATTTGACCTCGCGTTTAATTGGATAGTTTCTAGAACAATGTCACTTTTACCATTTTGCCGCTAGAAAAAAGTATGAAGCGGACATAGGATTTCTTTGGACTCTAATTATGATGTTCAACTGGCCGAGGAGACCATTTTCAGCAATTTTCAGCTGTATTGAAACTTTAACGCGTGATTTAATCATTGGTTAGCAAAGCATTGCCACTTATATCTGACTTTTTGCCGCTAAAAAATGATGAAGCGGATATAGGATATCATATATAGGATATAGGAGGCCATTTTCAGGAATTTTCAGCTGTATCGAAGCTTAATCGCGTATTCGACTATTTAGATAGTTTCTTAATCATTGTCATTTACACCTTTTTGCCGCCAAAAACCGATGAAGCGGACATATGATTCTTCAAAACTTTCAGTATGTGGTTAAGGGGTTGAAGTGGAAGCGTTCTACCAATTTTCAGAATCACTTTATTTTTTTCCAGGTTTCGGTCAATTTCGATCTCAAATGCCTGGACTATCAGGTTTGGGTAGAGTCTAGAATAAAGCTGTCATTTCAGATTGAAAAACGAGGAAAAGCAAAGAAAAATCGCAATGGAGAGGGACTTGGCACAGTGATAGTACTGAGAATAGTACACACTTAAAGTCCCCGGAAATTAATCTCGTGCTACGGCCGCCATGTTGTACGATTTCTTGAGATGTTGGTGGATTCAAGGTTTTTGCGAGGGTTCTTGCTCATATCCTTGTGACTGGAGAATATCGATTTCATTTCTCTGGAGAAAAAATCAAAAGTTAACGTTCCTCTAAACTGCTTTGGACTCTGGATCGCGAATCCTGAGACACACTGTATATGCATGTTGCTTATACCTGCTATCTTTGTCTGTGTATCCCTCTGCTCTATAGCTCCCTTCAAGCATCCGGTCGCAAATATCCATTTCCAAGTATTCAATAGAGCGAGGCTGTTACAAGCTTGGGCACATTCTACCTTTCTATCATTTTGGTTGATTCCCTTCTCGTCAGTCATCACTTTCCTGTTGACTGTTGTTCCGTGAGCGTCCATCGTCGTTACACGTGCAAAATTGTGAAAATAGTAGAATTGTATATACTCCAAATTGATTGGAATGTCGGAAACGGAGCAGTGCAAAAAGCCGGTGAGTATTCATTCGATACTTATACTGATTCAATAGTGCGTTCTCCTGACCCGACGGCGCAGCAACTGTCGCTATTTAATGCCAAATTTGAAGCATCCAGGCAAATATTGACTTTTCTATGGGATACCAGGCTATTTCATGACTAAGTCTTCAGATAGACATAAAAAAGTTACAAAGAATGTGAAGTATACCAGTCGCAAGCCGAATTCCCATTTTGTATGATTCTTTTTCACAAAATATGAAAATACTGGAAGTTTGTTGCTCACTTCGCAAATGATTCTCAGTCTGTAATCGCGATGTTGTCAGATTTGGCATGGCTGCTAATACCAATAATAATTATGGAATACAATTATTGTCTCCTCGAATGGTCACTATAAAATCAATTTGTTCTGCAATATGTTTCCTTGCGCGTATTCAGTTGAGAAAATTTGACACCATACTGAATAGAAGTTCAAAATTCGGAAATTACTATATGGAAATAATTGGGATTCATATTCCTTGTTCAGTTAGCAACCCCAAGCCAGGCTTCTGCTGTTCTCTTGCCTGGCTCCTCAGCTGGATAGTTTTATGCAATCCGCAGTACACTGATGTAGCAAGGATTGCCTGAAACGTGACGTGTGAGAGTGGCTCTCGCGGCTCGCCTACCTTTGGCTTGGAGGCTTCTAGTTAGGGAAACGGGATAAAATAATTAGTAGATTACATACCGGGACGGGAAATACATAATTACTGCTGAGGCGAAGGGAGCCGCCTGGAGGTTCTAGCCGAAAGCTAGACTCGAAGAAGATTTTATCAGACTCACTCGACATTCCGATATAAAATCAAGCGAGTGTGTGTTTTTTTTTTCATGATTCCACGTGAAGCACTCGAATTAATATTGAAATGTTTAGCGAATCTGATCAAGTCAGATCAGGTCAGGTGGGATTGGGTTGAATGAGGTCAGATTAGGTGAATATGCGTTCGTTTTCAGTGAGTGGAGTGAAACATTACACACGCCCCCCACTCAAATCCATCAGAATTGACCGTTGCTTGATTTATTTGACATTAGTCGTTTTAGTTTCCAGTTGTTCTAGGCGTCCACCCTGGAATGAAAAGTTGCGTATCGAAATAATGACATCAAGCCTGTGAGAATTTGACACAATTGCGCAAGTGTTAGTTTACCACACATCTCACTTGTTCGACATGACCTTATTTCTCTCAGTTTTTATGTAATGTACTGAACCTACTTGTAATATTTGTAATATTGTAATGTTCCAGAAGCAAATCATGACATATTTTGATCACGTACCAGACGAAATCTTGTACGGAATTGTCTCGATGCTTTCGACTTTCGACTTGTGCAGGTTGGCAAAAGTCAGCCAAAGACTTCACAGAGTGTGCGCCGACAAACGACTGTGGGAAAGCGTTTCCTTGACTGGACAAGACACCACGTTTTCCGACATGGAAATGCTGATCAGAAGTGAATTTCCGATAAGAAAATTGGACTGGACGTACTGTTCTGTGAGTATTTTCGTCTTTGTCGAGATCTGTGGGTACGCACCTGTTCCATATATTTTTGCAATATTCATCAAAAAATGAATACCTAGAAGGATATTTCACTAGAATATTGCTAACGTGATATACAGCGTTTTCTATTAATATTTTTACTAGCTTTCTGGAGGAACCTCGAAAGAAACGAACCACCCTTGGGTGAATTCTTCTGATTCTCACATTACGGTTGAGAGGCTCGATCTGATGAGTTATGGGGAATGGAACGAGTACAATGACTTATTGTACATATTGAGAGGATTCAGAGCGAGAGAATTAATACTGGACCTTCCTCTAGTGGAACCCGATTCTGAATGTATGGAAGCAATCTCCAAACATGAGAATCTGGAAGTGCTGTCCATGGAATCGACAAACTTCGAGTACGTTGGCGTCGTTGACATTCAGAAGCTCTTTAATAGCTGCAAACTTTTGAGAGAATTGTATTTGATCAGATGCTACTTACCCCCACAAGTGATACGTGCTTTCTGCAATCACATGCCCGAAAGGGTGGAAAAACTGGTGATATCTGGGGATTTCACTAATAATGGAGTACGAGATCACCTGGTGGAATCCTACGGGGTTCTCTTCCATCGCGTCAAACATTTGAAGTACTTTGGGGCACCACTCGTGCACTTGGAAATGCCAGCGATCATGGACGCGATAATTCATCATCAGAATTTGGAAACTTTACGTTTGAATCACATTGATGTTCTCCAACCGCATTTTTTCAGGTAAGGCTCAATTTCAAGAATACTTTTATTTTTGTTTGTTTTTGCACGTATCTTCTTCTAGTGTTTTGGAAAAAGTGGTTCCAAGTCTGAAAAGGATTGACATTTTTTTGACGCACATGATATGGATGAGGGTAGCCGGACGTGATGAAGTTTTAGATAAACTAGGGAAACTCAGAAATTCATCCATACCCATCGACATTGAGATCTTCGATGATAAGGGGTTACTCGGGAAATGATACCTACGTTTTTTGATTTTGTGTGATCATTGTGACCGTATTGTTATGAAATTTGTATGGAGTAATAAAAAAATAGCTTGGCTATAAATACCATCAGCAGTTCTTGATTCTCTAACATTACATCCGGGATCGAGTCCAGGATCTAAGCTACTCAACGATTGAAGTGGCACACTCAAAATTTTCATCGAAGTGCCCTAGCCCAAGCTTCCGGAAAAATGGGACTTATTCCAAATTTTCTTGTTTTCCAAATATCTGCGCTCTTTTCCAATCACAGGGTGAGTATAGAATGATGTTCAGATCTTTTGTGTTCATTGCAGTGCGTCGTGTAAGATTCTGCAAAAACTAAGAAATTTGATCAACTCCCAATATCGAAAAGCATATTTTGGAATATTTTCAACTAGTCCAGGGAGGTTGGGACAATCATCTCTTGAAACGGTTTTCCCAATTGTCCCATTATCTTTTTGAACTACAAAGTGGTTCGGAAAAAACGACTCTTTGTTTTTTTATCATATAGCTTTTTTACTGGTTGATCAGGGATCTCTAAGAATTCTGGGGCAACCTGTCGAAATTTTGTAGGAACTGAGCAAGGGGAACTCCAGAAATTCGGTTGCAGAATGATCTCTGTTGTAACGTTAGGGTAAGGTGACCAGATTTGTCAGTGAAGAAATCGGAACATGGTAGTCCAGTCAAAATAGGTTTTAACTGGAAATAAATTCGGAAGTTGACAGAATTCGGTGGATCGATGTGGAATTTAACGTGGAATAACATACTGAAATTCCCAAAAATTCCAAGGCTTGGCTTTTTTCTAGGACCAACAAAAGAGCGCCATCCTTGGAAATTTTTGTTTTTTTCTGAATAACTTGTAAACTATCACCTTCAGAACACAAAAACCAGCAAAGCAAATGTAGCCCGTTAAATTCTCAAGAGATTAGTACTAAATTTATTACTCCATGGTCAAAAGCCTCTGGGATACAGCGTCTGCTAAGACGCAGTGAAAATTACTCAAAATTTATTTCCGGATTTTACGTAACAATTTGCATAATGTCAGTTCAGGGGCTGTAACGTGGACAGCAGATGTGCAGATTTCATTGTCTTTTACATTTTTGGAAAGCCAATTCAACCTTTGGTACCACACTTTTGTCTAGAAGTCGCCAACTCCAAAATGGTATTTTTCCTCGACCTCTGAAATTGATACTTGATTACCCGAAGAATCCCCAAAAATCGATTTTTTTCATAGCATGCCATTTGCCCAATTTTTCAAGTAGAGCAAAATCATTCAGGGAATATATGAAGAATTGAATACCAAAAAAAAAACATGTTCCGGAATCTTTTTCCCAGTGATGGTTCCAGAGTTTTATGAGTTGAAAGACTAAAACGACCTATTTGGACAAAAAACTGGGTGGTCCGACACTATAACTGCTGAATACTGTACGGACCTTGCATTTGAGGTGTAAGATGTCACTTGGCAGACGTGGAAAGTACATAAGTATATTCAATACGTCTGCTAAGTGGCATTTTGCATCATCAAATGCAAGGTCCGTACAGTATTTAGCAGTTAGTGTCCGAACTACCTATATTTCTTCCAAATAGATCGTTGTAGTCTTTCAATCCATATAACTCAGGAACCATCACTGGGAAAAAGATCCCGTTACATGTTATTTTTTTGGTATTCAATTCTTCATATATTCCCTGGATGGTTTTGCCCTACTTAGAAAATTAGGCAAATGGCATGGTATGAAAAAAATCGATATTTGGGGATTCTTCGGGACATCAAGTATCGATTTCAAAGGTCGAGGAAAAGTACCATTTTGAAGTTGGCGACTTCTAGACAAAAGTGTGATACCGAATGTTGAATTGGCTTTCCAAACACGTGAAACAGATTGAAATGCGCACATTTGCTGTCCACGTTACAACCCGTGAACTGACACTATGCAAATTGTTACGTAAAATCCGGAAATAATTTTCGAGCAATTTTCACTACGTTCCGGCAGACGCTGTATCTCAAAGGCTATTGATCAGAAAGTAATGAGTTTAGTAGTGATCTCTTGGGAATTCAACGGGCTACATTTGCCTTGCGAGTATTGATGTTCTAAAGGTAATAGTTTGCAAGTTATTCAGAAAAAATCGAGAACTTTCAAGGATGGTGCTCTTTTATTGGTCCTAAAAAAAATCCAAGCCTTCGAATTTTCGGGAATTTCAGCATGTTATTCTACGTTGAATTCTGCATTGATCCACCAAATTTTGTCAACTTCCGAATTTATTTCCTGTTTGGCTCGATTCTTGCTTAATTTGACTGAACTATGGGGAGTCCGGGGGGCAAACCTCCTTCCTTTCTCCCGAAATGCGCCGCAGACGTGTTTTTCTTCCCCGAAAAAGGGGCGTGGCCTTGCTGAATACAAGAACTATTGTTGCCAAGCCAGATTTTGCACCAGGAGCCCGCAATTGAGGTTGAAGGGTGGGGGGGGGGGAGACAAAAATCACCATTTTCACTATTTTTATTGCCGGGACTGAGACTTGTCATTGATGTGGAGTGAATTATATACTATCCTGATCCACTGAGGTCTTATACTATCATCTTGACATGAATACTGTCAAAATTTCGAGAGGGGGAGACTGGTGGGGGGGAAATGTTGACTGTATGATTCTTCTTTTCTCTCGATTTTGAGTGAATATGAACATGTTTGGTATCGTTTTCGACTGAACTTCATATTTTCAGCTCAATTATGAAGTCTTAATTGCGATAGGACCAAGTTTGAACAAGTTCTGGATATTGAAACATGTTTTTTGTCAATGTTTTTTTCACGTCTTCGAACTATGTTATTTCATTGCAAATCAGCAGTTTTCTCAAAATTCTTGCGTAGTTCGTTGACTTAGAGTATTTCACACAATAAAATCACGTAATTGATGTGCCTCTATTTTTGAAAATCCAGGAAAAAACTTTTTTTGTTGAAATTGTTTGATGCTACTTTCCAACTTATTTTCAGTTATTGTTTCATTGTATAATGGAAAACGGTGGCTCTCTAACTCATAATTATGAATAAAACCTCGGTTGAGAATTCTGAGAATGTACTTTTTTCCAAAAGGAGAGTTTTTCATGTCAGAATCTGATGACCAGTGGGCAAGAGTCCTCGCAGAGAGGACTGAGGTGTTCTATTATTGAGCTCAAGGAAAGGTTACCTCTTCCCTCGCCTCTTCCAAACCTCTTTGAGGTGTTCCAGTCTGAATAGGTTTCCCAACCTTTTCTCAACTTCTTTGCGATGTTCTCTTGAGCTCCAAAAAGGTTACCTCTTTTGAACTTCTTTGAGATGTCCTATCAAGCTCTGAAGTAGGTTACCTTCCTAGAACTTATTCAACTAGTTATTCCAGATGTTTTATAGAGCTCCAAAAAAAGTTACCTTCCCCAACCTTCCCCAAAAAGTTCTTCTCCAGCTCCAAAAAGATCACTTCTTCAAACTTCTTTGGTATCTATGTTCGATTATGCTCTAAAAAAGGTTAACCTTTTTTAGAGGTAAAAAGTTCTTTAGAGGCTTGGCTACCTTCTTTGGATTTCCATGAGATGATCTACCAAACCTCCAAGAAAAGTTACCTTCTTCGAACGTCTTGGGCAGGTGTTCTTACCATCAACCTCTAAAAAAGAACAACTACTCCTTGAAATTTCCTCTCATGAGATGTACCTACATTCGACGAATAGGCATTTCTATAATAATACCAAGGGACGAGGTATAGACAAAAAAATTGTGGAATCGTATGTTATGAATGTAAATAATAAAACCTATGATAATAGTATATTTCAACTTAAGGTTTAGGGTAATGTTCATATCTACCCTCACTTGCGCCAAATTCTCTTCAGTTTTATTAGCGTATTTTTTATTTTATTTCATAAATTATGATACCTCTATGAATTATTCGCGGAGTAGGCTTAGAGGAGGGGTCAGGTATTTAGATCTATTCAGATATACTCATATTCCATACCTTCTGCATATTTTACATTATCCTTCATGTATTTTATATAATTTTGTAATTTCCTTCACGAATAAAAACTGTTGATTTGAAGAAAAGAAAAAAAAAAAAAAAAAAAAGAACAATGCCAGAAAATTCAGTGTCGTGTCGAAACACTTCAAGATAAGAAATGAACAAGACATAAAATTTTGCAGGCTAATTAATCAGAGGCTCATTGCGATGACTTGTACTCCATATTGTGAATTTGTTTAATGGTATTGAACCTGCATGAAACCGAGCTGCTGGATATGTCTTTAAATTATAAAGTTTAGCACCAGCTGGATATAAAATCTATGGAATGTCAACTCTCAAATTTTATGTAAATTATTTGATCAATAATTAAAAATAATGGCTATAAATCGAAAGATCAAGACAAAACTCAGTGAACAACAATCTCTCTCTAAGTACAATTAAACAGTAAAGATTTCTTTTCGTACCAGGGTGAATGGGCAAAAAGGAAGAAAGGGTTGAATTGAGAACTGGACAAAGGAATAATAAATTAGGCAGGGAATTAAACTCAAGTGTACTAGGAAATGGCTTCACTCATAATTCTGAAAATTAGGAAGAATGGGAACGGAATTAATTTGCAAGGGTTGAACAAATTCGTCGTAGGATTGCACACGGTATTAGGAAGTACTTTTTTTTCAGAAACCGAATGTAAATTGAATAAATAATTCCAAACGCTAGCTGAAGGAATTATCAGGAATTATCAAGAAATTATGAAATGAATAATTAAGGTGAACTTAATTAAGTTGGCGATGATTGATCAATTTGTAATAAAATTGAGACGTGGTTAAATGACTTTGTTTATCTTTTCAATATTCATTCAATTCATTCACTTTAAAAGAACGTGAGGTCACTACTAAAGTAGGCTTAAGGTATTAGTACGACGTGAAGTTGAGGTAGGGGTAATTGATTTAAACAACTTAGGTAAATGTGAAATAAAATCTACGGCACAACGAAATACGACTTCGGGTAATTAGACGCATCACAGCTTAGTTAATTCAATGTAGGGAAGGGAGGATATATCACAAAATTGGGGCCGGTGACGGGGTTTATCACAAAACGTCACCGTGTTACAAAATAGTTGTCGTGATGCAGAATGTTACAACATACCTACATCTTACAACAAAAAACAAAGCTGAAAAGCGAGCTGAAAAGTAGCGCCAAACAATTTCCTTTTTTTTCATTTTTTCGAAAGAAAATCAATCGAATGACCGTGATCAATGATGATCAATCGTGTGAAATACATCAGACTAACGAACTACGTATGAATTTTAAGAAAAAAATGGCGACATGCAATAAAATAAGATAGCCTAAAGAGGTGAAAAAATATTGACAAAAGATATGGGGAGACCATGCAGCATCCTACTTTAGAATCATTCTACCGATAAAACGTCCCACGACGCAACAGCCTACTGAAAAAATACCCACAAGGTCAAGACTGTCAACGGGCAAAATCTCCCTGCATCTGGCCCCTCTGCATCTGGCATCCTACGACTTTAGCAGCCTACCCATAAAGCAGCCTACTGAAAAAATACCCACAAGGTCAAGTGAATTAGTATGGACGATGATCAGAGTATGGCAGTATGGAATAAATACGGTGTAGTGCTGTCAATGCTGTCATGCTGTCAAAGTGTCCAACCAAAAACAGAAATCGAAAAACCATCTGATCAAAAACAAAAAGGAAAAGGCACCTTGGGGTTACTGCAGCGTTCTCTGATTGGAGATAACATACAATGTAGGTACTTCGGTGGGTTTTTACAACAATAAACTTTGAATTGAAGAAATCAAACTTGTGATATTTGTGTTTCAGAGTGTAGCTTGTTACAAATTAAAGAGAACAAAAAGCAGACACACCTACCCATCCTGGGTCCCCTTCTATTCCTTATTTGTGTGAACGACTTGTCTGTTGGTGTGGAGCAGAGTATCGTACAGTTCGCTGGTGACACATCGGCCACTGTCACGGCCAAAGATTGTTTCATCCTGCAGGCTACGAGACACCTGTTTGGCGTTCGAGTGTTGGTTTTGTGAGAACAAAATAAAGCTGAACAGGAGCCCCCATACTGCGATTTTACCTGGAAGGTGTACAAAAGGCTTGCATCAAAGGGATATATAACTTGGGAGAAAACTGAAATTGTGCTGACCATATTTCAACTGCAGACAAATACTTACCTTGGTATCTATGTATGTACTTGAAGTGGCAGTCTTTGTCCACAAACACAATGTGACAACTTCTTTGGAACTCAGGAGCTCAATCATGAACACAACATGAGAAACTGCAGTATGCTACAGCTACCAAAATCAAGAAAAGCCATGATCCAAAAATGTGTCTTGAGCTAGGCTGTTCAAATTTACAACTTCCTGTCAATGGAATTGAAGAAATTGCCGGCCAAAAGGTTTCAGAGGGTCCTGAACGAGCAGCTTGTGGAGAAGACTCCATAAAATAAAGTATCAAAATAAATAATACATAAAAATATGAATAATTTATATTATATAATATATAATATAATACATTATTATTCGGATTCAGGATAAAATTGAACCATTCTCAATGTCCAAAATAAATACAGGTTTAAAAAAAAAATGTATTTTTTTTAAACTCTGCATTTTGTATAGCAAAATTGGAAGATTTTTGTTGTATAAAATTGTTGTGGAAATTTTTTTTGCATTCAAATTATTTTCAAGGGAAATTTTCCAGCATCAATTTTAATCAAGTCGAAATATATGCATACGTATAATTCGACGTGCGAATGTAAGAACATCCTAACTCAAAAATCGCTACTTTTCAGGACAGCCTAAACAAGACATCTTTGAAAAATTGATAACAATCGACCGGAATGACTGACCCCTACAAAATTTTGTGGAAGGTGAAGGTGCCTTATTATATGAACTTTCAATTTCCGTCCCTAAACTTGGGAATTTGGATATTTTTCACCTGATTTTGGCAATTTTATCAAGTTAAAATTATACCAAACGGATATACGTACCTACAGGGTGTTTCCAAAATGGTGTTACAAACTTCTAGGGGAGATTCCCCATCAAAAATGGACAAGGAAAATATTTACCTTTGATGTTCTAAAATGCTCAGTTGGAAAGTTACAGGGTGTTCAAGTTGACTTTTTAAAACTGATTTTTTGACATAAGTCTTGAACCGTTTAACCGATTTTGTTCAAGTTCTCACCAAAGTTAACTGAAATAAGTCTCTATCGAATAATAGTAACGTGTTGGGAAAAAAAGTTCAGGGGCGTAGATAATGGGGGCTGTCCTCATATTTCCTCCCCTATTTTTCACACCCCTAGCTATTTTCCCAAATTGTTCTTATTTTTTCATTTAACGTTCAATTTAGAGAAAAAAGTTACTCGTGCAAAATTTTGATTAGAGGCTTCGTTTTTGAGATATCTGAGTTTGAAACTTTGGAAAACATCTCGAAATTGCCACTTTCCAAGGCCAAAAAATTAGAATAAAAAAAACCTCATGATTTTTCAGCAGAAATAGGTTCTCTTCAATTTTCTAAGTTGATGAACCACTATTTCCTCTGAGAAACGAGAGCTTTTCAGGGAGAAAAAATTGGGCTCATTGAAAGTGGCGATTTCGAGATGTTTTTCAAAGTTTCAAACTCAGATATCTCAAAAACGAAGCCTCTAATCAAAATTTTGCAGGAGTAACTTTTTTCTCTAAATTGAACGTAGAATGGAAAAATAAGAACAATTTGGGAAAATAGCTAGGGATGTGGAAAATAGGGAGGGGAATATGAGAACAGCCCCCATTATCTACGCCCCTGAACTTTTTTCCCCAACACGTTACTATTATTCGATAGAGATTTATTTCAGTTAACTTTGATGAGAACTTGAACAAAATCGGTTGAACGGTTCAAAACTTATGTCAAAAAATCAGTTTCAAAAAGTCAACTTCAACACCCTGTAACTTTTCAACTGAGCATTTTAGGTCATCAAAGGTATATATTTTCCTTGGCCATCTTTGATGGGGAATCTCCCCTAGAAGTTTGTAACACCATTTTGGAAACACCCTGGATACAGGGTGGTCCGACTTTTATGTCATTAAATTCAAGGGTCGATAGAAAATGAAAAATGAAAGGGACTTTTTTCAGAAAACATATTTGAAAAATGCCTAATAACAGAGATACAGCCCTTCAAAGTTGGAAATAAATAATCGTTTTTTCCGCATAACTTTTGAACCGTTCAACCGATTTGATCCAAAATGAAACCAAATGTTTACTCGAATTATTCCCTGTCGAACAATTATAACATGTTTTATAAAAAAGTTCCAGGGGCGTAGACATTAGGGGGTGTCTCTACTTTTCCTCTCCTATTTTCCACCTCCCAAGTTATTTTTGAAAAACTGTTTACAATTTTGAATTCTACGTTCAATTTAGAAGAAAAGGTCACCTCTGCAAAATTTTGATTAGACGCTTCGTTTAGGAGATATTTGAGTTTTAAACTTTGGAAAACATCCCGAAATCGCCAATTTACAGAGCCCAAATTGTTTTTTTTTCTGAAAATTTCTCGTGTTTGGAAAAAAATGGTGGTTTATCAACTTAGAAATTCTAGAAAACCTATTTCAGCTAAGAAATCATGAGTTTTTTTGGATTTTAATTTTTAGATTTTTGAAAGTTGTGCTTTTGAGATGTTTTCCAAACCTTCAATTCTAAATATCTCCCAAACAAAGCCTCTAATCAAAATTTTGTAACAGTGATTTTTTCTTTAAAATTAAACGTAGAGTTCAAAATTATAAACAGTTTCCAAAAATAACTAGGGGGGTGAGAAATAGGGGGGGGGGGGAAGTAGGGACACCCCGTAATGTCTACGCTCCTGAAACTTTTTCATAGAACATGTTATGATTGTTTGACATGGGATAATTTCAGTAAACCTTTAGTTCTATTTTGAATCAAATCGGTTGAACGGTTCAAAAGTTATACGGAAAAAACAATTATTTATTTCCATCTTTGAAGGGCTGTATCTCTGTTATTGGGCATTTCTCAAATATGTTTTCTGAGGAAAGTCCTCTTCATTTTCCCATTCTCTATCGATCCTTGAATTTATTGACATAAAAGTCGGATCACCCTGTATACAGGTTTTCAAAGTTGAGTTTTGAAACTGGTATTTCCCACCAAATTTGGTACACAAAGTTGATGCATACCTACAAGCTGGTCACATTTGCGAATTTTGTTTTTTTAAGCCTCGATCACCAGACGTAGTAGCGGAGGCTATTTGTGACCGCTTTTTTTTCATGATTCGTGGTTTTTTTTCTTGTTCCTCGTTTCCTAATAAAATTCATCCAAATCTTTCGTATCTTTTGAACGGTTCAATATATCCAGTTCATTCTTTCGCTAATCGAATCTCAACTATTGCAGGTTGATACTGACGACGTTTAAAGATGATCGGTCAAATATGTATAAACAATCTTTAACAACAATAAGGAATGCACAACTCGTGAATCTCATCTGAAATAGAGAAAACGCATAAATGCCAGCCTTTTCATCATCACATCTTTCGATCTAATGAAGCTTTGTGCCTAATATTTTTTCAAATTGAAGTACATATCCAGATCTTTGTCACAGTGTGACAGCGATTGAGAAACAATGGTTTATCATTTATTTATCAAGTTTATAAACATTTTCATCGGCTATGAATGCATCATGATTTTCAGTCAGCGAGGGAAATTTTCGTTTTCATAGTTTTCTATATACAATTAGCAAAGCAATTGGAGCCAAAGTAATGCAAAAAAAATTTGAAAACAAAAAAAATTGATCTAGGACTTATAGTTTTTCAGATATAATTTTTTTCTTCTGACGCAACCAACAACTGTAAAGAAGTGATGTGCGCATGCCACTCATATTTACTATGCAAAATGCACTAAATTACTACTGAGGTGGGCATCTTTTGTATAAGCTAAGCTTTTATAGAAATAATCAGATATTTGCTCTTCACAAAAAAAAATCAGTTGTCATCCCAAAACTTCCCCGACGAGTGGCAAGGAACGGATGGAATTTCCATTATAAAATGATGTCCCTTCGGGTGAGAAATTAGAGGAAAAGATTGAAGAATTGAAATATTTCCTCTAATTATTCAGAGCTCCAATCATCTTCATATCATTTGAGTCTCGTCTCGATAAGCTAGGCCGGTAGATTTTAAAGCGGGAAACTTTCGAAAAACTTGAAGAATTTCAAGAGAAATTGCCTGGAAATGTTCAAGAAGCAATTACCCTTTGTTTAAAAAACGCTAGTATGAATCTGTTCACAAGCTAAAAAGTTGGGAATTTGCAGATTTTTAAGAACCAAATTATGTAGAAAAAAAAGCGAGTGAGGCAGTCAGACGCATTAGTACATGAATAGAAACTGGTACGGCTAAGTACTGGTTGGGACAAAATGACGAAATCTAGCGAATACACTAAAATTTTTATGCTCAATAAGATGGGGTTAAAATCAGCAAAAGAAATTATTCGGGGTGGGGTAACTTGGGAAGAAGCGGGGTTAATTACCCCAACTTTTTTGTGTTTTTTTGGGAGTTTGTGCAAAATTATGAAATTTCACCCGTTTTCGAGTAGAATCGTTTTGAAATTTTTTGCAGGCTGAAGAATCGAATTTGTGGACTCGCTTCTTCCCGAGTTACCTTATCCCTAGGTAATTTTTTTAATGATTTTCACTATCTTATCATGGATAAAAATTCTAGGGTAGATACTTATTACCAAACTCCGTTATTTTGTCCTAACTATTTTCGGAGGTAGGTAATAAATTAAAACCATCTTCAGGGGCACACATTTAGGGGTTGTATCTTGTAGCCCCCTTATTGTAGAGCATTTTGGTTGTAGAATACGCTCATGAAATATTCAGGGCTGATTTTGAAACCAGGAAAAAGTCCATCGTCCACAATTTGATTATTCGGTATGCAAAAAAATTTCAAAATGATTCTACTCGAAAATGGGACAACCTATCGAAGTTCAACAGGAGCACAACTTTTCCGTGAAATATCCTGGAATTTCACAACTTTGCATAAAATTCCAAAAAAAAAACATACACAAAAAAGTTGAGGTAATTTTTACTTCACCTCCCAACAAGTTACCCCACTCCTGGGCAAATCTTCCAAATGACTCTTACCCCATCCTATTAAGCATAGAAACTTCTGCATCTGAGTATGTGCCGAGTTTCATCATTTTTCTTCAACTGGTTTCGGAGATAGTAAATAAAAACCATCTTCAGGGATCCACCTACAGGGGGCTGTAGCTCCCTTATGAAGCATTGGACACCCTACAATCCCTGGCCCCTGCATGAATTTTGATATGGGAATCGATTCCGCTTTCCGTCGTGATTACAAATATATCACACTTGATAGGTAAGTCAACAAAACACGTGTGAAAAAATTGAAGTTTTAAAAAATTTCGAATAAAGATTTTTTCCAAAAGGGAGTAAGTGAATTCTTCATCATTTTTCTATTGATTTGGGTGAATGAATTATTTGTTCAAAGTTTGAAACTTTTACTAAACTCAACTTAAACCGACAAACTTTTGAAAAAATAAGATTTTTTCATATTTTTCAAACATCAACAATTTTTTCAAAAGGTGTTTTTCTGAATGACCTATCACCTAAGTGTGACATATATTTATGATGAAGATGAAAAACGGAACCGGTTCCCATATTAAAATACAGGGTGTTTAATCTGAGAGGAATTTTCGATGTTACCCAAATGCAGAAGCAAGCAGCAGAATGTAAGCAAAATGTCCCAGAAAAATATAGTGAACATCAGATTCGAAACCCACGGAAAAAATCATGGAAGAATCGTTTCTATTTTTGGAATTATGTTCAAGGGGAAGTCTCCAGGGAGGGGGTATAATTTACTTCATACGTGAACACCCTGTACAAGAAACAAGAGGCGGTAAAATGTCAAAAACTATTTCGAGATATTGCTGCGAGGCCTC
Source organism: Anaspis maculata (assembly GCA_949128115.1). Taxonomy (NCBI): domain Eukaryota; kingdom Metazoa; phylum Arthropoda; class Insecta; order Coleoptera; family Scraptiidae; genus Anaspis; species Anaspis maculata. The sequence goes on from OX421966.1 coordinate 1,121,803, forward strand.
CAAAAATATAGCTAGATAAAATCTAAAATTGTTTTAAAAAAAGTTACACACGTTCAAAAATGAACCACTCATTGGGCCAAAAACCGATGATTTGATGATGAAAAGATGAAGTTTTGATCTGTTTATATTATCAAAGTGCACAGTAGGGTAAGGTTCTGATTACATGCGATAGGTATGCTCCTGAAGATCCCAAGACTAAAACTAAAAGTCTCATCCTCATGGATGCCCACTGGACGAGACCTCGGCCTACTTGTACCTACAGTACAAAAACCAAATACTTCTTCCCGTTTCACGGCATTCCAAAATACTGGAGTCACAGGTCACAGACTGGTAATCAAGCTGTGCTAAGACTGCCAAGGAATTCCTTTTCGCCATTTTCGACTTCACATGTTGTAGTCCGCATCAGTACAGTGTACAGTATAGTCCAGTAAGCCTACGTAAGAAAAGGGGTGAACCTCAAACTGATTGCAACAGAAATAATTCTTTCGCTATAAAATACCTTGAAGTCCTACAAGCAACATATCAAAAATTAAGCAAAATTAAAATGACGGAAAGTCTTCAAAATGGCGAATCAAAAATGGCGGTGTCACTTTGCATAGTTTCTGCTTATAGTACATAAAAGATCAGTTTCTACCTGGAAATAAATCATGGAAATCTGAAAATGTCAGGATGTGTCCAGAATTGTCTGCCTTATAACTTATCCAGAAACGACAAGAATCGTACTGGAGGGTTTTGGGGTTATTCAGGGGCAGGGGGAGCTAACATTGCTATTCAAAATGCATCAGGGTTAGAACTTAGAACCTATTATCTATACTGACTCAAATGAACAGTTTTCCCAAATTTTTTTATGTGTCAAAGCCTGAAGGTGCCATTTTTCACAAAAAATGTATTATTGCATGATGTGGGGGGCACGGCGGGGGTTTTAACTAGAGGTTTGTGAAATTTCCTTTTTTTCCATATTGATGCTATACCGTCAAGTAAGGTATCATTTTTGACTAATTTCTACATTCTAAATCCAATGATAACCCCAAAATTGAAATAAAAACAAGTTTGAACAAGTTAGCCTAAAAGCCGTGTTTTATTATATTCTTTAATTTGATTTTTTCAGTAATTATTGTTGGAGGCATCCAAAACTATTTTCCAATTTTGTTTTTTTTTCAGCTTCCAAAAACAAAATACGCAGGTATTGGGTACATGCTTTTGATAATGTTACAAACACTCCAAAGTTGTGACGTATAAAATAGTTCTGAGTAGGTATAAATGCCTCCACCAATTGAAAAAAAAACTGAAAAATCCCAAAGAATTTTTTTTTTCAGGTAACTTGACCAAACTTGTTTTTATTGTAATTTTGAGGTCATCATTGAGTTCAGAATGTAGAAATTAGTCGGGAATAATACCTAACTTGACGCGGTAGCTTTGATATGGGGGAAAATAAAATAAAAGACACCTAGTCAAAAATCGAAATATTGGCTAGCCGACTTTCTCGAGGGAGTAAAAAAAATCAGGCGAAACTATATGTTTCTTCTTTATTATTCATCAAAACAAACAACAAGATGTAAAATTGTGAATTAACTACGTTAAAACCAGTTGAACTTGGAAAAACACGTTTTCGGAGTCTATTTTTTTGCCGGTTTTTAATTTAGAAGTGGATGAGTTTTCAATGTGAAGTCTTTGTAAATTATTGTAGAAAATTAAAAATGTCTCTTCACTTTTTTAAGTTATATAGGTGTATATTTCATAAAATTATTTTGTAAACATATATCTTGAAAAGAAAAATAAGCAAAAAAAAAAATGTATAACTCAGGTGAAAATATAAAATATTTCTGCCAATGATTCTGTAGTTGATTCTGTATTCTGATTCTCTTCACTTGTATAATATCTTATTTTGCTCGACGCGTTTCGAGACTCTTATTTATAGTCTCATTTTCAAGAGCAAGTAAATGGTGAATAGATATAAAATGTGAAAAGTCATGAGTAAATGTCAGAATTGGAGATATCTGACAAAATTATGATAACAATTAAATAACGATAGAGATATAGCTGGTACTTTGTATGGGTATTTATTGTGGATAATTTCGATTACTTGACGGAAACAAAAAAGGGAGTAAAATCGATGAATTGAAATGTATTTGTTCATTTAAACATAAATTTCGATTGCTTTTACTTAATTTTCTAATTTCTAACTCCTCAAGATAATTACATAACATTTTGTCTGATGTGGTATGTAGAATAGATTTAAAATTTTGATTACTGAATGAATTGCTAAAAGAAATATGAGAAGCAAATGCAGAATGATCTAAATTTTGTGTATTGAGAGCTCGCATGTGTTCTTTGATTCTTACGTTAAAATTTCTGTATGTTCTGCCGATATAAGATTTACCACAGTCACATGTTAGTTTATAAACGCCACTTTGTTCGAAAATAGGAATAATAGATTTGTTTCTCACCAAATCCAACACCGAACATATCTATGGATTTTACATCAAGACCTGGCTTCCTCACTACATCCTGCTATTTGGGATCTCTTCGATTGTAAGGTACGAGACATGGTAACATATTTTGGTAAAAATATTTTCAACAGATTAAACAAAAAACTAGATTACTTGATTTCAAAATCCGAAGTGAAATTTAAGAATAATAACCATTCATTTTCAGATTTCAAATTTCATAAAAGAGTGTTGAATTTGTCATCAAAATCTTTCACAAAACCTGAATTGAACTAACTCAATTTCGGCCTAAAATACAATCCACCTAATCCTTTAACTTCTAAAGATAAAGATATTTCAATAGCTTCAACAGAAAAATGTTTTAAAATTTTGAAATCTGATAATCCCAATCCTCTCCCACTTTTACAGTCAGTTAATCATTTTGTGTCATCATATTCTTCACCTTCAATCCCTCAACAAGTAAAGAGAGTTATTTCACAAATGAAACCACTACAACGACCACTCGTTAATGATAATATTGTTATCACCAAAGCCGATAAAGGGAATTGTACTGTTATTTTAAATAAAATTGACTACATTACAAAAATTGAAACCTTTTTGAATTCACCTGATTTTGAAATTATGAATAAGAATCCAATGAACAAATTCAACACATCTTTTAAAAATACCATCAAAGATAATTCAGAACTATTAAAACACTTCAACAAATCACCATCATCCCTCATTTTATCAAACCCAAAAATACCTCGACTTTATTCCCTACCAAAAATTCACGAACCTAACACTCCCATCAGACCTGTAGTTTCATTCATAAATTCCCCTGTATCTATAGATTAACATCCTTTCTAAGTAAACTTCTACCTGAAGTATTAGATTCCAAACCAGTTTTCAGCATTAAAAATTCTACAGAGCTTATAAACAAAATGAAAAATATTACTCCAACACCAAATTCAATTTTGATCTCATTCGATGTAACCAATTTATTTCCTTCAGTTCCTATTTCAGAATGCCTTGATATAATAAGAGATCTTCTATTTCAATCTTCCCTACCAGACAATTTTACACAAAGTATTTTTCCTCTTCTTAAATGCTCAGTCAGTCAAGACTTTTTCACATTCAATGACAAAATTTACAAACAGAAAACAGGACTTGGAATGGGTTCACCACTTTCTCCTTTCCTTGCAGAAGTTTTTCTCAACAATCTTGAACTCGAAATAATTTCAAAAAACCTTCTTTTTACGAATCATATTCAAAACTGGTACCGTTACGTGCATGATATTCCAGTTTTGTTTAATGGTTCAAAAGAAGATGTCGTCGATTTCCTCAATTTTTTGAACAATATACATCCAAATATAAAATTCACAGTAGAATTCAGCGAACATAATAAAATTTCTTATTTAGACAATTACATTAGTTTAATAAATAATCAATTTTCTTTTTCTATATATCACAAACCAACTTTCACCGATACTATTATTCCATACCATTCAGCACACCCATTTTCTCACAAACTTGCATTTTTCCATTCAAGTTTTCATCGTTCATTCATCACCCCTTTAAATAGTTCCGACTTCAACCATGAATTAAATCTGATTAAACAAATAGCAGTAAATAATCAATTTCCTATAAAATTAATAAATTCATTATACCATAAAAAACTTTCAAAATTCCATTTTCCACAAGTTACTACACTAAATTCAAATCAAAATAATAACTCTCAGAAAACTTACATATCGTTACCATATTTTCCTAAAATATCAGAAAAAATATCAAAAATTTTCAAATCTCAAAATTTGACGATATCTTTTTAAGTACCCCATCCCTTAAAATCTTCCTTGGTGGAAAACAAATCTATTATTCCTATTTTCGAACAAAGTGGCGTTTATAAACTAACATGTGACTGTGGTAAATCTTATATCGGCAGAACATACAGAAATTTTAACGTAAGAACCAAAGAACACATGCGAGCTCTCAATACACAAAATTTAGATCATTCTGCATTTGCTTCTCATATTTCTTTTTGCAATTCATTCAGTAATCAAAATTTTAAATCTATTCTACAAACCACATCAGACAAAATGTTATGTAATTATCTTGAGGAGTTAGAAATTAGAAAATTAAGTAAAAGCAATCCAAATTTATGTTTAAATGAGCAAATACATTTCAATTCATCGATTTTACTCCCTTTTTTGTTTCCGTCAAGTGATCGAAATTATCCACAATAAATACCTATACAAAGTACCAGCCATATCTCTATCGTTATTTAATTGTTTTCATAATTTTGTCAGATATCTCAAATTCTGACATTTACTCATGACTTTTTACATTTTATATCTATTCACCATTTACTTGCTCTTGAAAATGAGACTATAAATAAGAGTCTCGAAACGCGTCGAGCAAAATGAAATATTATACAAGTGAAGAGACATTTTCAACTTTCTACTATGATTTAGTTCACTGATGACAGGTCGCACTCCCGCCATAAAAAATGGTAAAAAATAAAGATATTTGGTCTTCCCTCCCCTTTACCCCCCCCATCGCGGGCTTTCGGTGCAAGATTCGACTTGGCAACAATGGTTTTCGTATTCAGCGAGGTTCAAATACCCTCAAACGTATGTTGCCAAAATTTAACATGACTTGCCTCTATATAGCATTGCATTTTATCCGAAAAGATCCTAGACTGAAACTCCAGAAAAAAAGCTCAGGGAGGCTCTCAACTAAGCAGTGAAGTTCTGGAACTCAGTTCTGGAATAAACGGCTTCTGTTTAAATTTCCTCAGTTTGTTTATTCCTTGATTGTTTGCAAAATAAAACAGAAATCATAAAATTGCTAGAAACATTAATTTGAAAGTTACAATAGTTTCTGGCAGCCTACCCACGGCGCTTTGCCATCGCCTCTCTCTCTTCTTCCCTCTCTTTGGCTTCCTTCTCGGCTTCGGCTTCAGCAGCTCTCCTGGCAGCTGCGGCTTCCTTCTCCCGTTTCTTCCCGGCCATCCTGTACTCTTCCGCCACCAAATCGCATTTGGCCTCGTCCACCACGTCGAAACCGTCCCTGGCAGGTCCCTCGCACACACCACACAGCCTTTTCCTATCAACTAATCTCACAGTATTATAACAAAGGTACGGGAAGGTGCAAGCCAGGGTGAATTTCGCGGAACACTCTTGGCACTGCATCGTTACGGGCTGGTCTTGTTTGCAGCTCAGGCAGAAGTTTTCCGTGTCCAAGCCGCAGACCTCGTGCTTGTCCTTGCACTTGGCGCAGATCCAGTGCGGGTTGATCCTGAGGTCCAGCGATTTGGGCAGGCATTCGTCAGGGCTGCAGGCCAGTTCCAAGTGCAGACCGCAGTAAAAACACCGCCTCCACAGCGGCATCTGGCTCTTGCATCCGGCGCACTGGGTCTGTTTGTGCTTGAGGACTTCTTTCTGGTGCTTGGAGGGGTCGGCGAGGTAGAGCCTGGCCGAGGTGAAGGAGCCCTCCCGGCACTTGGGCGGCGGTCTGTCGTCGAATTCCGTCATCTTCTCGGTGGCGCGGCAGTATTTGCAGGTAAAACGTGCGGCCAACCGGTCGACGGCATCGCCGTCGATGCACTTGGTGTCCGTGCAGAGAAAGTGGCGGGGCTGCTCGCAGACTTTGCATTTGAGGCAGTACGGCTGCAGGCGGTCGCACTGGAGGCAGAAGTGGCGGTGGCTGGTTAGGCAGACGGCGCATTTCACCGACTGGACGTTGGCGGCGAACGGAACCACTTTGGAGGGCAGATGGATCATTTTGCTGAGTGACATTTTTGGTTCTGGAACTTGAAAAGAATCATCAAAATTGGATTGATCAAGAACTGATCTCTTCATACTACATTGCTATCCAGTAAATTGATTCAAATTTGACGACAGGATGGATCAAAAGCATCAAAATTGGTGGAAATCGGTGATTGTCTAGTGGAAACTTCAACGCGCGATCAAACGAACAACCCTGCTGTGGTTTGTGAAGTGGCGTAATTTGGGCCTAGTTGGGTAAAATGGTGGAGGCGCTGGTTAGATTTCATGACGGATACGATGAACAAAACTTGAAATATTCCTTATTTGTGGTGGATGCGTTGAAATGTATCAATACAATTAGCTCTCGGGTTAGTTTGAATTTTCACTGTCTCCTATGGAAAGTGCAGATATAAAGGGTGATGCAAGGGGTCAACTACCAGTGGAAATCACTGTACATTTTTTTGAAAATACTATGGAGATACTTGGAAATACTATGGAAATACTTGGAAATACTTGGGAAAATTTGGAAATACTAAGGAAATACTTGGGAATACTTTGGAAATATTGGATGTACTTGGTCATAACTGCCGAAATTTGATTCCTAGTGAAGCCTGTGACAACTCTAGAACACTCTACGTCATTGTACTTATAAACTGCTGGACAAATTAGTAGACGGTTTGAGAAAACTTATCTGAATTCGAAGGCCAATAACTTTTGTTTGCGAACTTCAAGGCGACTTTCAATTATGTTTCTTGGGTTGGTCAGTTCAATTTCACTCTAAGATATAGGTAAATCCCATGGAAAGAAACATATCAAGAAACTCAAGATGAAGTTTCGACAGGGTTATATACAGGTGTCCGGTATTATTTTATTCGTGGAAACTTTGACAATCGATGAGAGCATACAAAAATGGATAGACTGTTCTCAAACGTTCCGTTCAAAATCAAATAATAACAGATAATAATAGCCCTTCAAGCTGAAATTGAAAAATCGTTTTTTTTTTTGCATTACCGTTTTAACGGATTTTGTCCCAATTTGGACCAAAGTTTACAGAAATATGTCTCCATTGAATGATGATAACGCATTTTATGTAACATTTCCCGAGGCACAGATAATAGGGGGCGACCTACCCTTTCCCCTCCATTCTAAATCCCCCAATTATTTTTGGGAATGGTTCCATTTTCTAGATTCTACTTTCAACTTGGAAAAGAGAGTTCCTTCCGCAAAATCAAATGAGAGGCTTCATTTTTGAGCTATTTGGATTTGAAACTTGGAGGAACATCTTAAAAATTCCACTTTGAAAGGCCTAAGAATTGCAATAAAAAAAAACTTATGATTTCTCACATCCAGAATCAAGATCCAAGTCTTCTAGGTTCTCACGAAGCCTTCAATCAAAATTTTGCGGGAGTAAAATTGGACGCAGAATTTAAAAATTGGAACGATTTCCAAAAATAATCAGGAAGGTGAAAAATAGGGGGAGAAGGGAAGGATAGGTACCCCTATTACCTTCGCCCTTAAAAATGTTCGATAAAATACAAAATTATTGCTCAATGGAGACATAATTATTTTAGTAAACTTTGATCCAAATTTGGACAAAATCAGTTAAACGGTTCGAAAGTTGTGCAAAAAAATAATTCTCATGTTAAACTTTGAAGGCCTATACTTCCGTGATTGTTCGTTTTTGAACGGAATGTTCTGGGAAAAGTCCTTTTTTTATTCTCTATCGATTACCAAGGTTTCCGCCATTCAACACCGGACAAGGGTGTGTCCCGGAATTGGGCTTACAAAGTTCACAGGGAGGTAGAGAATTTAAAAGTAAAGAGATTTCTTTGAATTACTACACCATCGCAAACGTGTAGTAACGTATATACAGGCCTTCAAAGCTGTTTTTGGGAATTGTTCTTTGCATATCTCTGAACCGTTCCACAGTGGTCCAGAATTCAGAAAATCTGGCCAAAAATCTGAAACTTATGCAACTTATTCAAAACAGAATGGCAAATACAGAAAAAATCATTAAAAGAATCTTATTGGAAAATGGGGTTAATTTTGGGGGGGTTAAATTCGAAATAAATTGGAAAGATTCCAAAACTTATGAAACTGGTCCATAATTAAGTCGTGATTGCATAAAAAAAAAAAAATCTTATTGCCAAATGGGGTTGAATTTGAGGGGGCTTGAGTGGAAATAAATTCAAAAAAATCTGAAACTTATGCAACTGATCCACAATAAGGTCGTGATTGCAGGGAGAATAATTGAAAAAAATCTCATTGCAAAATGGGGTTGATTTTGAGGGAGTTTAAATCGGAATAAATGAGAAAATTGTGATACTTATGGAACTGGTCCGTGATCACAGAAAAAATAATCGTGATTGGCACATATCACCAAGGTGAAGGAAAAAGTGTTGAATTGTTGTTGAAATTGAAGAACACCAAGAAAAAGGAGAAACTACTCTCAATGCAATAATAGGCAAGCTGCGGCATTATAGTATTCTTATACAAAACTGGGTTGATTTAAGGAAGATTAAATCGAAATAAATTGAGAGAATTCTGAATCTTGTGAACCTAGTCCATAGTCAGGTCGCGATCCCAGGAAAAATCAACTAAAGAATCTCACTGCAAAAACTGTGTTGATTTTGAGGGGGTTGAAATCGAATTAAATTAGAAAATTTTGATATCTATGGACCTGGTCCATAATAAGGAAAAATAATAATAATAATAATATTCCACTCCTTATCAACTCAGTTTTTATTATAGGAGGGTACCCTTTTTATATAGTGTTTCTCTTTGCATTTGGTCATATGTACAAGGTGTTCACGATCAAATTCACCTCCCTCCAGTAGATTCCCTTTTGAGATATTTGGAAGAACCTAAAACTTTTTCCCAACGATTTTTCCCAGGGACCTTGAATCGATCCTCTAAAAGCTTCTAATCGGCACCGTATACAGGGTGCGATATGTAACTTTTTTTATTTTAAATGCAACACCCTATATTTCATTCCGTTATTTGGTGGAGCTTTTTTTTCTGATTACAAATATATCTGACACTCATGACTTATTTTGACAAGTAAGTTGTCGGGAAAAATAATAAAATAGGTAGTCAAATAATTTTGTTTCGCGTCAAGATCGCTTTGGTTTCTACAGTTCACTTAAAAAAAAATTATTCTCGCAGCATTTTGTCTGCAGAACTCAACTCAGCATGGATAAATGGTTAATTCGTTCCTAATACAGGGTGTCGCGTGATTTTTAATTTTCAATTCATTCGACTACCTATTTTATTATTTTGTTGACAGCTTCCTTGTCACAATAAATCATAAATGTTATACATCTTTGTAATAAGAAAGAAAGGCTTCATCAAATGACGTTATAAAATTTAGGGTATTGCATTTGAAATAAAAAAGTACATGTCACACCCTGTGAACGGTACCAACTAAAAACTTTTGGACAATTGATCCAATATCCCTGGGAGAAATCGTTGAGAAAAAGTTTTTAGTTTTTTGAAATATCTCAAAGGGGAATCTCCTAGAGGGGAGGGGTGAATTTTATCGTGAACCCTGTATACAATAATGGTTAGTCATCAGTGATCAACAAATTCTCATTTTCAAATACGTAACATAATACAATATTCACACAGTCATTAACACTTGGCTCAGGAGAAAAGTTCTTCGGGAACGGCCGGGTTTCGAACCGGGTACCTCTTGGTTGGTGGTCTGCGTCGTAGCTCCTGAGCCACCGGCCACCCAAAATAATCATAATTACTATAATAAACGGAGAAGCATATAGGTATACGATTAACAGCACTGACTCGTATACCTACTCATGCCGTTTGCGATAATATTCGAAAGGGTAGAACGGCAGTTTTCCAACTCATGATAGCACCCTCGACAAGATCATTCCTGATATCACCGGTTATCCCTTTTCCGCAGCTCCGATAGACATGGACAATAAAAACTAGGGAAAAGTGACAAATGTATCTGTCATCACAGTAGATTTATGATGAACTAAATTCTATGGAAGGTCAGGGAGTCCAAAAAATGGTCAAATAAGTAACGCTAGAGTCTGTATACATGATGTGATAAGCGACTGTCTAGTTGTTTTGCAAAATTCGGCCCCATAAAGGACTGAAGGAGGCACAGTCCTTCAAAATTTCAATTTAATCTTGGTTTTTCCACTGATAAATTAATGGGTAGTATTAATAAAATATGAGCATAAGCATTTGCTTGAATTTCATAGGCGTTGCTAGGGAAAGTCTGCTTAGCAACTCCTGAAAAATCTAAGCAAATGCTTATGCTTATTTTGTATTATTACTACCCAATAACGCGTTGCCAAATTTGGCTCTAGGTTGACAGAACAATGTTCTTAGTGAATGCCTAAGTAAATTAGATAAATTTAAACAGATTGAAACAATTAATTCAAAACTTGAAGGACTGAAAGGTCACAAAAATAGGTAGATTTCCGAAAATCCAGAGATAGGTAGTGTTGAAAAATATGCCGTCATCATGTTTATTTCTCAAAACATAACGTTTTCTGGCCCGATAAGTACCTAACAATTTTTTTTCTTTCACTCTCGAATGCACGGATGCACGGCACGCACCACATCGGAAAAAAAGATTATTGCCAATGGAGAACTTTCAAGAAAAAACTGTTCATACTATTCGATTCATGGAATGTTGTAGTATCCCTAAGAGTACAAATCTGAGTGGCGTTTTGTGGGAACTTTTCTATATTTCTTAACAAACTTTTCAAAAGCTTGCAAAATCAACAATAAAAATAAAAAATTAATCAATGTTTTAGAATTGGTTTTTGGACTGACCATATATGTCAAACTGAAGTACTTCCTTTGAAGATCATTTTGTGGAAGTTGCAAAGCCGCAGTGCAATTACTAAGCTGGCACTCATTCTTTGAAGTTTGCGAGAAAAATAGAATAACTTTTCGACTCCGAAAAAATTAGTTACTTTGAGGGGTCAGAACAAGTGAGTTCCTGGAGCAAAGTAGCTTATATTCCAGGAAAGATTACCAACACTATTTCTTCACGTGCTCACAAAATCGGAGAGTCATGCAAAATACTTGTAAAATTTGATTTTTGGCCGCATTTATTGAATTTTGGACCACTGTGCGTTCAACCGATTCTATTCAAATTCAAATCTAGGTCTAATCTAGTGGAATATGTTACTATTCACAATAATAACGCATTTCATCAAACACTTTCAGGGGCGAAGGTAAATAGAGGATATCCTCCCCCTTTCTGCCTTATTTCTCAACACTATAATTATTTTTGAGAATGATTCCTAAAAATTTTGATTTCTACGTTCAATTTAGAGAGAAAACTTACTTCTGCAAAATTTTGATTAGAGGCTTTGTTTTTGAGATATTTGGGTTTGAAATTTTGGAGAACATCTCGAAATCGCCACTTCCAGAGGCCTGAAAACTAAAATCCAATAAAACTCGTGATTCCTTAACTGAAATAAGTTCTTTAGGTGTTTTAAGTCGATAAGCCACCTCTCCTTTTTGGGTAAGAGACGAGGTGTTTTCAGGAAAAAACACTATGTGAGCTCTGGAGAATGGCGATTTCCAGTTTCATAGTTTCAAGCCCAAATATCTCGAGAATGGAGTCTATTCATATAGTCAAAATTTTGTTATTATTTCGTTATTATTGTTCAATACAATAAACTTCGGTCTGAATTTGATTAAAATCGGTGGATTGTTTCAAAAGTAAAGCAAAAGAACTGTTTTTGAAAAATCCTTTGAAGGCCTGTGTCTCCGTTATTATACGTTTGCGAGGGTATATGTATCCAGAAAAGTCCCCTTATCTTTCAATTTTCTATCTCAAGTCAAAAAAAGTTCCAAAAGTTATTTAAAAAAAACTATTTTTTCAAAACATTTTTGAAGGCCTGTATCTCCGTTATCATACGTTTGCGAGAGTATGTTCATCGCGGAAAGTCCCCTTATTTTTCAATCCTCCATCCCCCTGTGGTTTTGGTTACTCCTATTCCGGGACAGCCTGTAGAAATCAGTGCCCTCAACGGTTCAGGAATTTCTTGGTTCGGAAATCAAACAATGGAGATATGAATTTTTATGTTGGGTGATGTAGATTTGGCCCATCGGGACACGGGCTGATGCTAGTTGTGATTTTTAAAAATTAAAATTGACCATGGTTGTTTCCACAACCACCTTGCAAATTGTGATAGGTACAAACACACAATTTGGTACACGTAGGTACCCTTCAAACTAGCTACCTATGTGTACCAAATTTCAAACATTGCCCTGAGAAGTAGGCAATCTGCGAACATAAATACTTGGGAATACTATGGAATTACCTGGAAATACTTGAAAATACTAGGGAATACTTGAAAATATCATGTTAATGCCTAGAAATACTTGAAAATACCATGTAAATACTTGGAAATACTTGTAAATATTTGGAAATATTTGGAAATATATTGAAAAAACCTGGAAATACAGCCAAAATACTCTCAAGTATTTCCAAAATAGAAATCACTGTGTAAATTCTCAGCAGGTGGTTGACCCCTCGGGGTGATGAAATGATGTAAATCAGGCCAAATTGAGTGAAATGGTGGAGGCGATTGGCTAGATTCAATGGTAGGAACGAGAAATAGGACTAGTAATGTTCTCAGTTCAGTTTAGTCGAAGTTTTCGCGAATTTACAAGCAAGATTTTGAAAGAATGCTTGAGTACACCTAGGAAACTGAAGACGCAATTGAAATGGTGGAGACGCTTCGGTAACTTCATGGTGGATGCGCTAAAATGTATCAATGGAATGAGCTCTTGTCTCAATTTGAATTTTCACTGCTTCCTATGAAAAGGGTAGGTATAAAGGGTGATGAAGTGACGTGAATTGGGCCAAATTGAGTGAAATGGTGGAGGCGCTTGGCTAGATTCAATGGTAAAAACGATGAGTGAGACTAGTGATGCGCTTAGTTCAGTTTAATCGAAACTATCGCAAATTTACTAGCCAGATTTTGGAAGAATGCTTTAGTACACCTTGGAAACTGAAGACGCAATTGAAATGGTGGAGGCGCATCGGTAACTTCATGGTGGATGCGCTAAATTGTATCAATGAAATCAGCTCTTGGCTAAGTTGGAATTTTCACTGCTTCCTATGAGAAGTGTAGGTATAAAGGGTGATGTAGTGACGTAAATTGGGCCAAATTGAGTGAAATGGTGGAGGCGCTTGGCTAGATTCAATGGTAAAAACGATGAGTGAGACTAGTGATGTGCTTGGTTCAGTTTAGTCGGAACTATCGCATTTACAAGCCAGATTTTGGAAGAAGGCTTGAAGATATTCCGGATACCATTAACGCGATTGAAATGGTGGAGGCGCCTCGGTAATTTTATGGTGGATGCGCTGAAATATATCAATGAAATTAGCTCTTGGCTTAGTTTGAGTTTTCACCGTTCCCTACAAAAAGTGTAGGTATGAAGGATGATGAAGTGACGTAAAATGGGCCAAATTGATTGAAATGGTGGAGGCGCTTGGCTAGATTTAATGATAGGAACGATGGGTAAGACTAGAAACGTTCTTAGTTCAGTTTAATCGAAGCTTTCGCAAATTTACAAGCCAATTTTTTTGAAAACTGCTCAAGGATGGCTTGAAGTCTATCAAGGCTATCGGAATGGTGAAAGCGCTGCGCTATTTTTATGGTGGATGCGCCAGAACGTATAAGTAAATCTAGCCTTCGGCTTAGTCTAAAGTCACGGTCTCCTATCAAGCGATGGGAGCTTTGAAACAGAATCACTGAAAAAATGTGAAAATGGAAAGCTTCGAAACCTCCACAGCCATCTCGCGGCTGAAGCTCAAACTTCTTCGAAACTCTCTGAAGAAATTCTATTGATTCACACTGAAAGCTCGACCGTGCCTGGTCGCCACCTAGCGTGAGTTCCCAGCAGCTGCATCCAGCTTTCCTCGCAGCTCGCAGCTTTCGTTTAATCCAACACTTCTGTACTCTACTGACCCCTTCCACTGAAAGCTCCCACTAACCCAGTTTCCTCGCCTCTCAATTAATTAATTTCTGTCCCACAAATCAATTATCCAATCACATTTGATTCACTATCCTAATCACTTATAAGCAACAATCCTGAAAGAGTTGACATTAAATGCTGGAGCGCCAGATTTGTGGCTTACGAGCTTGCGAAAGTTATGACGACAACATCCCAATGTTTACACGATAATAATGTACACGCTGAAAGCTCTCGTTCGCAAGCTGAAAGCTCCACGCGGCGACCAAACAAAACAATGTCTGCGTTATTTACACAACATTAACTATCCATTTAGAGACACTAGAATGAAAAGCTTCATACTGAAAAACGTAGAAAAAGAAGCCGAAAGCCAACGTTCCTCGTTATTATTGCTCCCTTTGCTATTGCTATCCGTCTTTCATCCGGACGTGTTGGAGAAGGATTTAATAAATCAAAAGCCCTCGCGGGTCTCTTGAGGGTGAGCGCACACACGCAAAAAGTGACGTCATTTATATCAGTTAATGAAGGATTTAGCTTTTGGGCCGGTGCCCTGAAGGGTTCGTTTATCTCAAATCAAAATCAAAGCGCCGAATAGTAAAAGCGAGATTTGCTGGGATCATTACTGTGAAAAAATCGTTTTAATTCGGTTGTTTTCGGTGTTGTTTATATAAGAAGAGGAATATCGTAAAGTTCGGGGAGCATGACGAAATGGTGGATGCGCCCGGTTATTAATGGCAAGAGACAGAGGCCGAGAGAGGCACATGAGACAAGCAAGAAGATTTGTATTTATGTTGTTTCAGGCTTTATATATAACGAAAAGGGGAAGCTTTATCTCCTCTGCGAGCTTTAATGCTGCGAAATCTTGCGACATCATAAAGATCACTTGATTTAGCTTCTCGGTGTTAAAGCAAACGCCACCAAAGTTTATCTAAATGTCTCGTTGTACTACCCGAATCTTATTTTTCCCATCAGCCACAAGAATATGACACGAAATTGTAAACGGGCAGGTAAAATAAGCAGAACAGCCGCCGGTTAACAGTTCATACCGCCAACAACAGGTTGTTTTGTTTAGATGTTCGTCAACCCTCTGGGATGCACACGGCCTCAAATGGTCACTTTCCGAATTATTTGTGTATAATACTGGTTATTGATTTGCGTTTCATGTGCCGGATAATTTGTATAATCAAACTTGTGTTGATGCCGTTGATGAATTGGATTGGTGTCCGACATGGGTGAGTGAAAAATAAACAAGAGCAAATAATGGAAAATGGAATAAAATCGATACTCACTTTTGGGATGGATTGATGCGTGGGTTCGATGTTGGAGCACCACCGGTACCACCACCGTTACTTGCTGCACTGACCCTTCGTGGACCCTCCGAGACGGCCCATCGGCCGTATTGTGCTTTTGTGCGAAATGTGCCGTTTTTACCTGGAACGGCCGAGGCGGCTTTTTTGAATTTTTCCATTTTTTTCAAACGCTTTTCAGACTGAAAAATAAACGTGGTCGCCTTAGGTGTTTGATGCTTCTATGGATAAATAGCTTGTACGTATCTCGGGCGTAAGCAGAGATGGTAGTTCATGCGTGAATTGATCTATTAGCGCTTATATCTTAATGAATAACGCAAAAGGAACATAGTACCTGAATAAATAAATACAAATACTTAATTGAACGGAACGGAACACCCTATATTTTTTTGTATTTTTTTGTTCAACTTTCTTGACTGTCTTATGTCTGTATTCTTGTTTTTCAATTGTATGGCAATGCTAGCAACTAGAAATTAAAAACAAAAAAAAAACTAATTTTCACAGTTTTCTTAGAATAATCGTAGCGGCCTTGCTTTCCAGAACTATGAGATGAAACTTGACATGGTGATAGTCAAGTTAAGGACCAATATCCCAATGTTAGAAAATTAGGTTTTCTTGATACAAGGCGTTCACAGAAAAACATCAAACTTCATAATTTCCAAATTATTATAACTCAGACAGACAGCTATACAGGCTGTCCCATTTTGACGGGATTAACGAAACGTTGATTTTTTCAAATGTAACACCATATATTTTTTTGCATTTCCATGTTCAACTCTCTCAATTGTCTTATGCCTGTATTTTTGTTTTCCAATTGTGTGGCAGTGGTGGCAACTGAAAATTAGAA
This sequence comes from Anaspis maculata, assembly GCA_949128115.1. Taxonomy (NCBI): domain Eukaryota; kingdom Metazoa; phylum Arthropoda; class Insecta; order Coleoptera; family Scraptiidae; genus Anaspis; species Anaspis maculata. The sequence continues at coordinate 1,138,124 of OX421966.1, forward strand.
ACAAAAAAAAAATCGAGTTTTTTTAATTTTCTTAGAAAAATCGTAGCGGCCTTGCTTTTCAAAACTATGAGATGAAACTTGGCATGGAGATAGTCAAGTTAAGGAACAATATCCCAATGTTAAAAAATTGGGATTTCTTGATACAGGGCGTTCACAAGAAAACGTCAAACTTCATAATTTCCAAATTATTATAACTCAGACAAACAGCTATACAGGCTGTCCCAATTCGACGGGATCAACAAAACGTTGATTTTTTCAAATGGAACACCATATATTTTTTTCGCATTCTTATGTTGAACTCTCTCAATTGTCTTATGCCTGTATTTTTGTTTTTCAATTGTGTGGCAGTGCTGGCAACTGAAAGTTAGAAACATAAAAAAATCGAATTTTCACAATTTTCTCAGAAAAATTGTGGCGGCCTTGCTTTTCATAATTATAAAGTGAAACTTGGCATGGTGATAATCAAGTTGAGGACCAATATCCCAATGTTGAAAAATTAGGATTTCTTGATACAGGGCGTTCACAAAAAAACATCAAACTTCATGATTTTCAAATTATTATAACTCTGACAGACAGCTATACAGGCTGTCCCATTTTGACGGGATTAACGAAACGTTGATTTTTCCAAATGGAACACCATATATTTTTTTGCATTTTTATGTTCAACTCTCTCAATTGTCTTATGCCTGTATTTTTGGTTTTCAATTGTGTGGTAGTGCTAGCAACTGAAAATTAGAAACACAAAAAAATCGAACTTTTACAGTTTTCTTAGAAAAATCGTTGCGGCTTTCCTTCCCAAAACTATAAAATGAAACTTGGCATGGTGATAATCAAGTTAAAGACCAATATCCCAATTTTGAGAAATCACGATTTATTGATACAGGGCGTTCACAAAAAAACATCAAACTTCATAATTTCCAAATTATTTTAACTCAGACAGACAGCTATACAGGCTGTCTCATTTTGACGAAATTAACGAAACGTTGATTTTTTCAAATGGAACACCATATATTTTTCTTTTTTTTTTGTTCAACTATCTCAATTGTCTCATGCCTGTATTTTTGTTTTGCAATTGTGTGACAGTGCTGGCAACTGAAAATTAGAAGCAAAAAAAAATCGAATTTTCACTGTTTTTTAGAAAAATCGTAGCGACCTTGCTTTTCAAAACTATGAAATGAAGCTTGGCATGGCGATAGTCAAGTTGAGGACCAATATCCCAATGTTGAAGAATCAGGATTTTTCAATACAGGGCGTTCACGAAAAAACATCAAAGTTTCTAATTTCCAAATTATTATCACTCATTTTTTTTCAAATAGCATGCTCCCAATTTGTAACGGTTACATCAAACTTTTTGTATCCTCTTCATTTTTATCAGGAGTACCCTACCCTCTCACTTGATTTTTTTCTAGATATTCGAAAATTTTCACAGAATTTCCTTTTTTTTCTTTTTTCAAAAATTGAGTTGGCCGTGATGAATGACAGACAAGGCAAATGGTACGCAACTCTCAGTTAGTCAGTCTGGATATTGTCGATAAAGAGAAAAAAATCTTTACGCGACAGAAAATGATTGATATGATATTCTGGTAATAATCCAGATGATTATCCAGGATCCCACTTTGTTTTCTTTTTGCGTTGAAGCCATTTTTTTACTTGTTCGACAGTATTCAGACTGACTAACTGACAGCTGCGTATTATTTGGCTTGCCTGTCATCTATCACGGCCAACTCAATTTCTGGCAAAAAAAACAAAAAAATAGCAAATTTTGTAAAATTTGTTGATTATCCAGAAAAAAAATTAAGTTTAAGGGTAGGGTACACCTAGTGAAGAAGAGGATAAAAAAAGCTATCAGATAGCGTTATAAAATTAGAGGCATGCCATTTGAAAAAAGTGAGTTATGATACTTTGAAAATTATGAAGTTTGATGCTTTTTTGTGAACGCCCTGTATCAATGTCGGTTGGGCTCAATGGGCTCCAAACGACATTAAAAGACACAAGGGTGCTCAGCAGAGCCTAAGCCACTACAATGTAGACCAAGAGAGGACAGGGCTGTAAGTATCGCAATTAGGACTGATGGGGCTCACTAGGGCTCCAAATGACACTCAAAGGCACAAGGGGACCTATAGGGCTCCGATCAACACATGGAGACAACAGGATCTCACTCGAAGACAGAAACAAAGACAGGTTACGGAGGGGTTCAACAGGGCTATAAATGACACATGAGAACATGGGGCCTACTAGGGCTCTGAGAAACGTGAGAAGGCACAAGGGAGCTTTCTTAGATGCCAGGAGTATCGCTAAGTCAGAAGCGGATCACCGGAGCTACAAACAATGATTGAGGACACAAGGGGGCTCAATAGGGCTCCAAACGATACTTGAAGATACAAGGGGGCTCAGTAGGGCTCGAAACGATTCAATGTAGATACAAGAGAGCAGAGGCCCCTAAAAATCGGACGAAGGCCTGGCGGAGCTCACTGCGGCTCCAAACGATTCTTGGAGACACAAGGGGGCCCTGCAAGCCAACACATCAAGACTGAAAGGAGCTAACTGGAGCTTTCGGGGCTCAGCAGGACTACAAATGACACAAGAAAACACCAGGGGACGGCCACATAGGGCTTCGAGAAATCTAATGAGGAACAAACGAGCTTCCTAAGATTCCAGAAACTTTGAGAAATCAGAAGGGGTCACCGGGGCTGCAAACGATAATTGAAGACACAAGGGGGCTCAGCAGGGCTTGAAAGGCTCTGTCGTGAAACACAAGGGAGGATAGGGCTCTGAAAATCTTAAGAAAGCTTGACGGGGCTCACTAGGGGCTCCATATGACACTTAGAGACACAAAGGGGGCCCTGTAGGACTTTCACCAAAACATGAAGACTCACGGAAGCTAACAAGAGCTCTGAAAACTGACTCGATATACAAAGGGGCTCTGCAGGGCTATAAATAAAACATGGAAACACAGGGGGCCACATAGGACTCCAAGAAACCTAAGGAGGAGCACAAGGGAGCTTACACAAATTCCAGAAACTTGAGAAAACAGTAAGGGTAACCTGGGCTGCAAACGAAAATTGAAGACACAAGGGGGCTCAATAGAGCTCCAAACGATACTTGACGACACAAAGAGGCTCAGCAGGGCTTGGAATGTTCTGATGTAGAACACAAGGGAGAATAAAGATCTGAAAATCGCAAGAACTCTTGACGGGGCTCACTATGGCTTCAAATGATACTCAGAGACACAAAAGGGGCCCTGTAGATTTCCAACCAACACATGAAGACTCACAAGAAAGCTAACAAGAGCTTTGAAGATGGGAAGATGAAGAAGCAAGGAAAGATGGGGCTTTGAAAATCGCGTGAAGGCTTGGCGGGGCTCACTAGGGCTCCAAATGACATTTAGAGACACAAACGGGGCCCTGAAGACTTCAACCAACACATGAAGGCCCATAGGAGCTGACAAATTTTTGAAAATCGACACAATGTACAAAGGAGCTCAGCAGGGCTACAAATGAACATAAAAACACAGGGGGCTACACAGGGCTCCGAGAAATCTAAGAACGGGGCGAAAGAAAGCTTTTGAAAATTCTAGAAACTCGAAAAAACAGGAGGGGGTCACCAGGGATGCCAACGATAATTGACGGCACAAGGAGGCTCATTAGGAGTTCAATACAATATTTAATGATACAAGGGGAATTAACAGGGCTTTAAATGCTTCAACGTAGACACAAGAGAGCAGAGGCTTCTGAAAATTGGACGAAGGCCTGGCGAGGCTCACTGGGGCTCCAAATGACACTTGTAGACACGACGGGGCCATGCAAGCCAAGACCGAAAGACTAACAGGAGCTAACTCAAGCTTGAGAAACCAACACATTGTAAAAAGGGGCTCAGTAGGGCAATCAATGAAACATGAAGACACAAGGAGGCCACATAGTGTTTTGAGAAACTTAAAAAGGTACAAAAAAGCTTCTTAAGACTTCAGAATCTTCGAAAAATCAGAAAGGGACACCTGGGCTGCAAACTATGATTGAAGATACAAGGAGGCTCAGCAGAGCTTGAATTGCTTTCATGTAGAACACTAACACAAGGGAGGATAGAGCTTTAAAAATCGCAGAAAGTCCTGGCGGGGCTCACTAGGGCTCCAAATGACACTTAGAGACACAAAAGGGGCCCTGTAGGACCTCAACCAACACAATAAGACCCACAGGAGCTAACTACAGCTTCGAAAACGGAATCAATGAAAAAGTGGCTCAGCAGGGCTACAAATAATTAAACATGAAAACACAAAGGAGCCACATAGGGCTCCGAGAAATCTGGAAAGAAGCGAAAGAGAGCTTTCTTCTCGGCTTTCTTATAAGGTCCTGAATTTTTTCATCATTTTCCTGATACTTTTGAAGTATTTTTTCAACTGCGGTTCAATTTTCTATCCCAAGTTTGGGAACACCCTGTATAGGTACAGCGTACAGCGATGGCCATTTGTACAGAACTGGACGAAAAAGAGGAAAACCAAAGTGCATTGTTCCCATTTTGGCTATTAGTGTGATTGTTATTGCGTCCAGGGGTGCGTTCATAGCCTACTGCTGCAGTACTGCACTGGAGCTCTTTGCTTTATTGTACAATTATTTCCCATCCCCTTTCAGTCTTCAATATACCTACAAAGCCAGGATTGCCTACATACAAGAAAAAATAAATAGAGACAAGTAGTATATCAAATGAAATTGCCGGCCTTTGTTGAAATGACTATCTTGTTTTGTCGTCCATTAATTAAAATAAAAGTCAGTTTTGATCTCGGTTTTGATAATGTAAACAGTGAAAAAATACATCGGTGGTGGCCAATAAAAGAAAAATAACTCTATTGGAATTATTATTTACCTGTTCATACCTCAATTGCTTACGTGAATGATCAATAAGTATTTCCCGCAAAACAACTTTCCGGTGCTCTTTTTATCTTGACTGGAATTAGTTGAACTGTGGTGGATCTTCACCTGAAATATCACGTTTCAATCTCGGTTTCAATCAATAACATCACCTAGAGTTATTCATATAAATTATTCTCTTCTGCGTCAAATTCTGAGAACCACACAACTTCACTGACGAAGTTTATTGAGAAGGCTTGAGAAAAATCTCTCGAAGAACTTTGATTGGAGCTCTTAAAAAATCTCAAGGGGTCTTAACGAAGTTCCTGATATAGAACTGATAGCTGTTTTGTCATGTTTTGAAGCACTTGTAGCTGAATTTGCAAGCACTGATGTAGCAAATGTATCCGTTCATTCACAAAATAGTTCTAAGGTATATAATATGATTACAATGATATTTACTCACAACCACTATGGTAATTGATTCATCACATACCTAGTAGGAGGTCGGGAAGTGACCCATTGCCGACCTCCCGAGAAAGTGGAGAAATGGTAGCTTTGGAAGGGAAATTTCAAAATATGCATCTAACCAAACAATAAGTGTGTTAATCAGTATTACTCGAACCACGTTTCAGCAAAATTAATCGGCCTATCTGGAAGTTATGACAAAAAGTGAATTTTCAGATTTCAACTTTTGAACCTGTAAGCCTGTAATCCTGTAGCTTGTAGCCTGTAATCCTGCAAGCTGAGTACATGGATGTAAGCAAGGTTGTGGGTGAAATAGTATACATACTCTCGACGGTGAATACATCATTTCAGCTTGCCTGGAGGCTCTCTGTGCCCTCAGCAGTAACGATGTACTTCCCGTCTCGGTATGTAATATACTATTGTGCACCCAGTTTACCTGGCCAGTGGTTTAAAATGTTCCATACAGAACAATAATTGCCGTCACATAATTAATGACTGGAGCAACAATGAAAAGACCAGATATTTTCCTTCAAGTTTGTTTGAACAAGTTCACAGGAACCCCTTCAGATGATAAGAATGAAAAGAGGCGAAGCACCAGCTTTCGACTTCCCTGTTCCCAAACATATGAAACCCAAAAATCTTTCTGATATCCTTTCAATACACTTAAAGCATTCATTCGAACGGCTTTGGACCTTGATCGCGAATTTTAAGACACCCTGTATACACGTTCCATACACGTGTTTTATACACATGTCATTCTCCTTTTCTCTCTGTATAACTGTATACCTTGGCGAACATGTAATTGTGAGAACTTGAGGGAACAATTGAGACGGTTGTCATTGTAAGATACTGGTTCTGGCACATATCCGTTCCGTTTTGTATTCATCAGTTCCCTATTTGCTGTCGTTCCGTGAGCATCGCAGCGTGCAAGTTTGTGAAAATAAATATATTCATATAATACTGTAACCAATTACAATGCGGCATGCAGAGATGTCCAAGGAGCTTGTAAGTATTATTTATTCTTTATTCATATTAATCCGATATTTCGACGTGCGCATATGATAACATCGTATCTTGAAAACAGTGATTTTGCACTGATTTTTGTCGAAAAGAGATGTTTTGACTTGTATTTTTGCGCTTTTGCTGAGCATGAAGACTACAAAATGACAAAGAAAACGTGCGATCGATATTATCTGACCTGGTGGTCGATTTCACCCCACTGGTCGATATTACCCGCTAAAATTTCAACTTTGCTTCCGAATTTTTTCGCAAAAAATGTTACCACCCACTTAGTGAGTGACTGACAAATGAGTGACAGAGTGACAGAGTGAGTGACAAGATTTTGGGTAGTAAAATGGTTGGAGAATATGGTACAGAACGTACAGCTTTGACAGTGCACATGGCTTTGAATTTTTTGCCTTAAGTGGTCGATATTCACCTGCTCTCCCCCAACTCATTTGACTGTTCAGAATGTTCGAATCAATATTTGAGACATTTGCGTGGGAGTCAAACAATAATCAAAGCTGAACTTCGCAAATAAAAAAATATTGGTTATATCTTTATGCTTTTTAGGAGAAGCATATTAGCATTTTGCTAGTAGCCCAGGAATTTTAGCTCAAAACTGGCCATTACCTCAAAAAAATTTGATCCTTACTTCTGACGATTTATTTTTGCTCCTCACACAGCACTCTACCACCGGAAAGAAAGTCCGGGCTTCGGAAAATTTACAGGAGCCAATCGAAAAATTGCAATTTTAAGTGAACTACCAAAAAGTCATGCTAACGTTTGCAGCCCCCTGCTATGGTCTTATTATGGTTCCGACATAAATTTTTGAAGAGAATAAGTACTTTATGAGTCCAGCATGTCAATTTTTGGGGGGAAAAACAGAAAAAATCGGATTTCAATGATGTCATGTTATCAATAAACCCTGCGATTAGTACCTACACAAGATAGAGCGATTCCAACCTTGGAAAAAATATGGACGTCCTGGAAATTTGATATTCTGCTTGTTTGAAATTGAATGCTCTACTGCATATCTGAAATCATCAACAATCGCACCCAGGGATCTTGAGTTATTGGAGGGGAGGGGAGGGAAGGGATGAAAATTTGCAACTCAAAATGAAGGGGATGAAATCCGTTCATCCATTGATGCAAATACATCGTAATTCGACGCATTATGTCCTGTTTATATCATTTTGGTACAAAAAGTGTCGACCATTGTTGAAGGGGGCTCGTGGAGGACGAACCTCAGCTGAGTGTTTTTTCTTTTTCTAGGCTATATACTTGTAGAACTGATCACAACAAGTTGGGCATCTTTTCGGACTAAATTCAATCTCCTGAACTTGAATCCGATGTGTAAATTTGGATGAAAGCAATTTCGAACAAGTCTCAACTTGGAAAAACTTGTTTTTTCTTTGACAATTCTCACAGAATTTTTCCCACAGGTGGAGGTATCTATTTTCTGGAAATATTTCAGAGACCATCAGATTGATGTGTATTCTTCACGAAAATCATGAAATCGATGTAAAAATTTGTTTCTCGTGATCAAAAAATTGATTTGAACCTGAGCCAGCCCAACGCGGCGTCTACTAATGACAAGATCACTACGAAATGCACCTCCAAGTCAAAATAGATTGAGCTACTGGAAAAATATTGACTTATCTTTGGAAATTGTAGGATCTCTGCAGAACTGAACTCTTCATGACATAAATACAGGGTGATTCATGAGTGACCTCACATAGGCTAATGAGAGTTGGAGGACTTAAAGGCGAGTCAGGATCCACTGAAGAAATTTTATTTTCTCCAATGGTTAGGAAGATACACAGTTTTGTGTGTTTCGTATGAAACCTTGATAAGCGATATTTCTGAAACGGTCAGAGGTATTTTGTTGAAATTCACCAGTAATATTTCTCTGTTGGAACACATCTCGAAGCCATACCGGGTAAGTCAAAATCCAGGGCCGGGCTAGAAAAAAGGTGCCCCTTTTTTGTTTCATCAGAAAACACATTTTCTGACCGCTTTTCTAAAAAACTGCTATCGGATTCGAAAAACTGAGGAAAAATGCTTTAAGAATCACTCTTCAACTCAGATGGCACACCTAAACCGTTTCGACAATAAAATTTGAAGTGAAATTTGTGAGTGAGTTCCCATTTTTGACTGGACATAATCGATTCATTGTTTGATTGAATTCATCAAAATTTATTTTTTGGCTTGTCTCTGTTGAATAGAAGACCTTGGTTAAAAGAAGGATTCCAGAGCCGACCATTTTTTTTTTATGACAAAATCGAGAGTGAAACCAAAATTAGACTCGATTTGGTCGTCAAAAAAAAACTTCCTACCATGGAATTTTTCTTCCTACCAAGCCCTTCTATTCCACAGAGACAAGCTAAAGAATGAATTTGAATGAATTCAATCAAACAATGAGTCGATTATGTCCGGACAAAAATGGGAACTTACCCATAAATTTCACTCTCAATTTTTATGTCGAAACGGTTCAGGTGTGCCAACTAAATTGAAGAGTGATTCTTGAAGCATTTTTTCTTATCTTTTCGAATCCGAAGTCAGACTTTCAGAAAAGCGGTCAGAAAATATACTTTTTGATCAAATAAAAAAGGGGCACATTTTTTCCATCCCGGCCCTGGATTTTGACTTACCCAGTATGGCTCCAAGGTGAGTTCCAATAGAGAAATATTACAGGTGAATTTCAAGAAAATATCTCTAGCCGTTTCAGAAATATCGCTTATCAAAGTTTCATACGAAACACACCAAACACCCTGTATCTTCGTAACCAATGGAGAAAACAAAATTTCCTCAGTGGATCCTGACTCGCCTCAAAGTCCTCCATCTCCCATTAGCCTATGTAAGGTCACTTATGAATCACCCTATAGAATCTCTATAAATCGCACAGCAGGGTTTTGAGTTATCTGACGAGGGAGATAACATTTTGGCAGGATTCAAACTCTACATTTTCAATGGAAACTGTTACCCCTCTTCTCAAAAAACTCAAAATCCTTTGGTGCATCTCATGACAATTTTGTTTATGCTATAGGGAATTCAGCTCCGCACAGATTCTTGAACTTTCAATGTTAAACTATTATTTTTTCAAGAGTTCGAGCTATTCAAAGCTGTTTAAGCTATTTATAGGTCATCATTAGTGGACGGCGTGCTGGGCCGACTCGGGTTCAAATTGATTTTTTGATCTTGAAAAACCAAATTATACATCAAGTTTATGATTTTCTTGGATAAAATACTTGAATCCAATGGCCTCTGAGATATTTTGGAAGATGAATACCTCTAACAGTATAAAGATTTTCTGTGAAAATTGTCTACGAAAAACCTGTTTTTTCCAAGATAACTTGTTTGAACTTGTTGTTATCCAAATTTACACATCGGATTCAAGTTCAGGTGATTCAATTCATTGGGAAGAGACACCAAACTTGTCGTGATCGGTTCAATATGGTCCAGGGGGAAAAAAAACCACCGAGCCGAGCCCCCCCCCACCACCACGAGTCCCCTACAACAATAATCGACACTTTTTGTAGCAAAATGATATAAACGACATGCAATGCGTCAAATTACGATGGGGATACGACGCAGGGTGTCGCAATTTTTTGTCAATTTTTCAAAACACCCTGTCGCCTCGTTGAACAAGTCAGTTTGAAAAAAAACATTCCTTTGACATATTCTAGAAGATCTAGAAGATCTAGGAAGAAGATCATAAAATATGAATTCTACAATTTTGGTCGATTCACACAATATCTAAAAGGTGTTCACCCGAGACGGATGAATATAAAAAACTTACTCTTCACGATAAATGAAAAAAAAAAAAAGAAACTTCCCTGGAACAATTTTTTCGGTAGTCTCTGGATATTTAAAATATAATTTTCCATTTCGTGTCACATACAGGGGGTCGTGATTTTTTCGCATTTTTTCAAAACACCTAACTATACGTTTCATCATCGCTATCCATGCACGTTATTATCCTGATTACAGAAATGCATGACACTTTCTACATTTTTTGGGCTAAATTTGACAAATTTACAATGGCGTTTCAAAAACTATATTTTTTGAATGATGGATTGATGTCATTTCAGAATTCCAATATGTCGTGAATATTTCGTTCCACTTTGTAATGACATGAAATGACTATTAAAATATCCGGGACATATCTGAATTACTATAGAATCAATCCATCAGAAAAAAATGTTTTTTGAGACGCCATTGTGAATTTTTCAATTTTATTTACACAAAAAACTAAGAAATGTCATACATTTTTGTAATCGGGATAACAATGTGCATCAATTGTAGTAATGAAACACAGGATGTTTCATTACTGACATATGACATATTCAGAGACTACGAAAAAAATTGTTTATTTGTTCGTTTTTTCATTTTGAATTACCATGGAAGGAAAGTTTTCAACGGGGGTATCCCTCCTGTCGCGTACAGCAAGGATGCAAAAAATCAAAAAACAAAATGACGGAAAGAGGCGGAGAATTTTTCTCCATCAAAGTCTAGTCATGAAACGCTATTATCATTCTGACTATTATTCTGATTCTATTATTCCAATAAAATTTATGAACTAGTGTTTTTTGGAGACCATCACTTGAGCGGCTTATACTTAGTACAAATAATAATCTCAAAGACATGATTTTCCTTTTGAAATGGAGTACTTACCTCACGACTCAATATTTACTTCAAAAAATGTTTACTGCGCCCGTTAACGGTCTCCAGTACATCACGGTAAAAACCGGGTAAATAAGTGAATTTTAAGGCCGATGGAATCAGGAATTGAGAAGCCATGATAGGTTTTGAAAGTGGGGTCCCGATGCTAAATGACCATATTCAAATGAATGAAGGGCGCGACAGAGAGAAATTGAGAAAATTCCGATTACTTTTGAAAAAAATCACAACTCTCAAAAAATCCGAATAAGGAATAACAGCTCACCAAACTTCCCCAAAGAAAAATTATAATGATATTCTAGTCACACAGACAATACTCAAGGGCGCGACAGCGGTATCTTCAGATAGAATAGAAATTTAGTGGATTTATATCAAAAAAACGAATCCAACTTGAGGGCTAAATATTTTAAAATAGGCAACCAACAATACATTTCTACAGATCGAACGTTGTTTGTTGGGTCACCTTTTGTAGTGACCTATAATGGGTATACGACCTAGCTCCGTAGCAGGTAGAACGCTGGGTAGAACCAACGGGGGTCAGGAGATACAACTAATGTATGATCATTTACACTAGGTATATGATTTACACAGACATTTGTTTTGCTTCTCCTATTTATTCCTCGATTTATCCTCTTGTGATTCATCTGATATGAATGTACACAGGTTGATCACGCGAGAATTCCCTCCCATGCTTGAGGTTTTCCCATTGAGATAATTTGAAAGGAAAAAGACTTTTCCTGAACAATTTTTTTCTGTATATTTCGAAATTGGAAACTATAATATTTTATAACCTATGAAACAGGGTGTTACATTTTCAAAAGTCATCCTTTGAGGAGGTGATCGGGAGCATCGAAAAATAAGCACTTTTGCCAAAAAAGCAAAAAATATATTTTTTAAATAACAAAAAATTAAAAATCACAACTTTTCCAAAATGTGACAAAAATCCATATGACCAGCTTGTAGGTGTGCATCAACTTACTTAGTGTACCAAATTAGGTCGAAATCCAGTGATTAAATCTGGAGTTATATGTAACAAAGAAAAACATTTTCAAAACTCAACTTTGGAAGCCTCTAGCTCCGTTATGATGCGTTTCTGATATCAATTTTTCGAGAAAGTCCACTTATTTTTTGATGCTCCATCACCTCCTTGAAGGACGACATTCAAGAATAAAACATCAGTATAAGTGTATATAGGGTGCCACAAAAAACTTTCTTTCTTAATGCGTTACCCTGTATATTCGAATTGGAATCAATGTAGTTCTTTTACTCTGAATACAATACGTTACACACTGTGAAAAAAATCACAAAAATCCAATGAGACTGACCTGAACTCACGTTTATTAGGTTAAAAATGTTTTGAAATTTGACGCATAATTTTTTTTGATGATCCTAGACTTATACTCGAGTTTTATATTATTATTATTGTGGGTTGGGTTGCCCCTGCACTGGAACTATGTTCTTTCACCCTACCAACCGAACTCACCGAGCCGCAAAGTGGTGCCTGGATGCTTGATGGTAACTTCGTTTGCCGCCGGTGACAGTCCCCCACTCCACTGTAGTTGAATAATTTGAACGACACGACGACAGAAACTTGTGTCGTGGAAATGTATGGAGGGAGGTAGGGGAGTACAGGCAGATCGAATCCTATTGGCCAGCGACACTGTCGCCGGCGACACACGAAGTTCTGTAAAATGGCTCAAGAAGTGATATCATCCAAGTGATAGAAAATTTGAGAAATTTTCTAGTCAAATTAACGAAAGTTTAGGAGTTCAGGTCAGTATCAAATCAAGAGATTTTTGTGAATTTTTTGACGATTTCTTGTTCGAAAACGAACAGTGACGGAAATATAGCCCTTCAAAGTTGAAATAAAAGAATACTTTGTTTTTTTTAATAGCTTTTGAACCGTACAACCAATTTTGTTCAACTTCAGACCAAAGTTCACTGGAGCAAGTCTCTATTGAATAGTAATAAAATAACGCATTTTCTCAAACATTCTTGGGGGCAAAGATGATAGGGAGTACCCTTTCCCTCTCCCCTATGTTTTCTCCCCTGATTATTTTTCAAAATCAATCAATTTTTGAATTCAACGCTAGATTTGGAAAAGAGAGGTGCTCCTGCAAAATTTTGATTCGAGTCTTCGTTTTCAAGATATTTGGGTATGAAGCTTTGGAAAATATCTCAAAAACACCACTTTCAAAGGCCTAAAATCAAAATCCAAAAAAAAAAAGATTTCTCAGCTGGAATAGGTTTTCTAGAATTTATAAGTTGATAAACCACCAGTTTTTCTGAGAAACGGAGAAGTTTTCAAGGACAAAATTTTTTGGGCTCATTGAGAGTGAAGATCTCGGTGAAGATTTCAAGATGTTTTCCGAGGTTCCAAACCCAAATATTATTTCAATAGCGAAGCCTCTTATCAAAATTTTGCAATAGCAACTTTCTTCACCAAATTGAACGTAGAATTGAAAAATGGGAACGATCCCTAAAAATAGTGGGAGGAGTAGAAAATAGGGGAAGAAGAGGGGAGGTACCCTCCAATATCTTCGCCTTTGAGAATGTTTGAGAGAATGCATTAGCATTATCATTGTTCAACAGAGACTCATTTTAGTAAACTTTGGTCCAATTGTGTATAAAATCGGCTGAACAGTTCAAAAGTTATACGAAAAAAAACGATTTTTTAATTTGAACTTTGAAAACAATATCTCCGTTATTGATTTATATCGGTATCCAGGAGTATCCAGGAACATTATTAAAAATTAAAGAAGGTTTACCTGACTGAGAAGATTCAAATCTCCAAATTCCAGTGTTTCGAAACTTTTTTGGAAAATGTCCTTTTTACGAAAAAGCTATTTTGTTCCATAGTGTTTGCCACCAGAAATATCACATCTCGGAAACATTCCAATATACAGATTCGAATTCAAAACATTCAATTTTCAGGTAGGTGGGTGGACAATTAGACACTTCCCTGGCCACCTTCGCGTACAATGGCGAATGGATAATGGTTGGGTCGAGGGTTGGGTGCAAGCACCTGAAGTGGGGTAGTTGGTAATGTATCGACAATTTATGGCTTTATGATCCATGCATTGTCAAACCAAGCAAAGAGTCGGTAGCAAGTGAACAACTTGTGTATACCTACAGTGTTGCATATATTTTTCTAATTTGTTCCAAGTTAAATCCTTATTTTACTTGACTAACAGGGGTAAAACGAGCTACACGCGTAAATTCGACAGTCAATACAAAGGCAAAAGACGTTATTGTCTACTAACTCGTTCTGCCCTTGGAGTAAAATTGTAATTCAGGTGACTTTTCAATGTATTTGTCTCCTATACCTTGTTTTGCCATTTTATGAACTGCAAAAACCCAAATGTCTCTTTTTTCCACTCATCAATCATTGGCAGAGCTACATATTTCTCTCTGATGGTTATTTTTTAAATTCAAATGTTGAATTTTTCGACATAAACAATATTTCGATCGCCTTCGGGATGCTGGGGATGGTTCGTGGTGTTCGAAGCAATCCCGTTGACTCAGCAACAATCATGAGAAACACAATCATGTGTCTCACTGGGGTGTATAAACCTTGTCCGATATTTTTGATAATCAGATGGTCATTCTATACGACAATATTTTTTTCGGTGGGGTCCACAATTTAAAAAAAAAGGTATTTCTTGTAGACATGAAAAAGTGAATCAGTAGAAATCATTTTTTGTACCTTTGTTTTGAATAGAAAGTTCAAATTTGGCATGCGACTTTCTTGAGGAAAGATGCATCGTCGATGCTGTCTAGCTTTTGAAAAATTTAAATTTTTTTTTTTGAAATTCTCAAAAGACGAAAAAAAATGAAATCTAACCGATTCTCGTCATAAATTTATTTATTCGCATCAGAAACTCCTTAAAGTAGAAGGCTATGAATTACATAACATGCATCTAGCATCGATCAAACAGCATCATATTAGCGGCCCAATAAGCCTGTAGCTTGTAAATTGACTAATTTTTTCATCATTACGATCATACATTAACCCGGCATCCGACACGTGGGGTGTGATAAACCCAAGCGCCCGAAAATCGTAGTTTTATTATTCAAATTTTGGGCCTAGCCCCCGCAGCTCCTCAGTAGCTTCCGAAAATGCATGAATCTAGGTATTACTGCATTAGCGGAAGTGCAATTATCACCACAGAAGGAGTGTTTTCGTTTCAAAGTCGACTTGGGTTTGTCACACCCCACGTGTCGGAACTTGGGATTTTTCATGTGACTATCAATATTACTAATTTTGGAGGCATTTTTCACCAGTAGGCTGTGTTCTTCTTCTTTCTATATGGAGATTGAAGTTTGAGATGATTTTTTTGCGCCAAAAACACGGTTACTCTCGTACTGGCCGTACTGACGTCACAAGGCCTTGAGCCTTTACTTGACAACCGTCGCTATCTGGAATCGGGCAGTGGCACAGTCAGGCTATCAAAAGGCAACCTAATGGGCAAGGATAGCTTTCGGATTGTCCTTGCGTATCAAGGAGATGAAGTCTAGAAGTCGCGGAAACATGTGAAAATTTTATTTGCCTCGAGCATTCGTGGATTTTTTGCAGAAATTGTACCAAGTTGGACAATGAATAAGTTTGTCATTATTGTACCGATTTCCGTTAGATTTTTTTTGTTTAGAATTTTGTAATTTGAAGAATCATTAAGTTAGTTGAGTTTTTCTTCATGTATTGAATGAAGGTTTTCTTTCTCAAGTAACAATAGAACCTTTTTTTTTCAGTGTAAGATCGGGCTCAACGTATTTTCTTGTTTTATTTGTTCCAATATATTTTTTGACAAAACTTTCAGTATCTATCGATGAAAACAATGTTCCTGAATCACAAAATGTTTTTTATTTGGAAAAAATGCCCATTACTAATTATTAGAGGTTACATGAAAAATAGGGTTTGACACACCCCACCTGTCGGAACTGTTGAGAAAATTCCACCTGTCGGATGCCGGGTTAAAAGTTTGGATTTGAAGGATTATTTGATGCTTTTCAATATGATGTATCACAAGTAGCAAGTAAGTTGGTTAGTTACTGTCTACAGTTTAAAGCTGGGGTGCTGGGGTACTCATTTATAAAATAATCAACCAAGCTACGAATGCTGTACTGTGAAATTACTTCCCTCACATCCCTTCTCTACATTACTTCCTTCCCCTTCCATTACATTACTTTGAAAGTTTAGACACAGCTGATGATTATGTAATAAGCATAGGCAAATGAAGCTACTGTACTTTAACTCGTTATGGCTGCGCGTTCTATGAACACAAATCACTGACGAAACAAAGGCAAAACACTGTAAGCAACGTCCTTTTTTTCCATGGTGGTGACTGATAGTCATTAGGCTAGTATCATGCCGTTACTCTATCATGTGAAAGATCACCTTGGATGGACCATCATACTATTTTTGCTGGAAGATAGATGATGCACGGATTCTATCGGATTCCTCAGAACTAGAGGATCTACTGCTAGCCATCGAGACACTGCAAGTTATTGAACACCGCGATTATGACCCTTGATCATTCTTCAGGTTGTCTATCAAGATTCATAGCCATAAGTTCAACGGTTCGGTTTTAGCAGCTATTTAAAATTTAAATAAAACAGTGTCAATTTTCCATGAAAAAAAAAACAGAAAATCACGAGGTTTCTGGGACATTTCTCAGGTCATTGGAACAAGATCCTCCATGGAATTTTGATGAATTCATGCTGAATTATTAGAAAAAAGTGCATTCTTCAGTATGGGTTTCGAAAAACTGGCACAGGATGTACTCATGTGATGTGGGACGAACATGGATGACTATTTTGCAGTAGGTAGGAAGCAAACAAATTATGCGATTGGGCAACACCAATAATGGAGAGAAACCTTATAAATTTTGATGCCGCAATGTATTTTGGAATATATTCTATCCAGATTCTTCTTTCAGCTTTAAGAAATGTTGGCGTGATGGCGATCTATTTAAATGACATCTTAGGGTGATAAGAATTGAAGAATTTCATCCTATCATCTAAATAGGCTGGAGGCATGAAAATCGCCAAAAAGATCCATAATTCAACGCTTGACAGGACAAAAGAAACCGTTTGGAACAACTTTCAGCTATTCCTTCAAACCTATGCTAATGAATGCACTTTTTTCTGATAATTTAGCATAAATTTATCAACATTGCGTGGAGGAACTATTTCCAATAACCTAAAAATTGACCCAGTGACCTCGTAATTTTCTGTTTTTTTCACGAAAAGGCAACACTTCTTAATTCAAACAGCTGCTTGGTGAGCAACCTGAAAAAATGATCAGGGGTCATGGTTGCGGTGTTCAATTACTTGCAATGGCTCGATGGCTGCACTGAGAGAAAAGTTCCATTCATAGGTAATAAATACTTGTTTCGTACCAATTTAATAACAAAAACTATAACGAAGTATATGTCACCATATGTCGTTTACATCAAATAATTATTTTGAAATCACTCATTCATTATAACCAAGGGGCTTATTATGCCAGTTGTTCGTAAGAGTTCATAAGATTCAATAAATATATTATTCCGTCTCAAATATTAGTCAAACTTCCCCACAAAATGATTTATTACATCCAAATTGCACATTTTGTTTGTGATTGAGCCGGTTCATTCACTATAAACAAATACATATTGGCGGACAATCACCTGTTCTTAACCAACAATATACCTGTGTTCACTTCACTCTGGCACCATTTATTCCCCAATAATAACTGTGCATTATTCATAAACAATCGCTAAGTCACCCTCAATGAATTTAATCACTAGAGTATCTTCGGATATTATTATTTATCATTGCCAATGTAATGCGTTGGTGGGGTGAGAGATTTCCACCCGGCGCCATTATTCGTGCATGGTGTCATTTGTGTCGTATCATCCCATGTCATTCATTGTCCAGTATCTTGTTGAAGAAAAGCAAATTTAGTTGCACAGGTGACTCAAAAATGACGGACCATTTTGAAAGTGCGTGATGTAGAGGTGTAGTAGAGTGCTGAAAAGTTGTTGAAAAGATTCTAATGTCTTCCAGTTTTAAAATTGTGGAGGAACAAAAGTTGGTTCTTCGATCGCTTCTATTTTCGTTGCTTCAAAAGATTTTGGTGAACTGTTTATGGAAAAACAATGAGTGCCAGAAATCAACCTCTAAATCTGTGATGAATTTCTCTTTTGTATAAAGGGTGAGTCATGAATCTTGGAAATTATTTTTTTTTTTCTGCCTGCAAACAGTCCCATATCCTATGTAGAGCACAATAAAACACAATTCAATTTCATAAAATTCTTTGCTTCTGGTTTCTTAGGAAAACTGAATTTTTGTAGTTTATGACTCAACCTGCATAGAAAACAGAATAGTTTATGACTCAACCTGTATAGAACAGAAATTCAATACAGATTCAGAGGTTGATTTTTCGAATCCATTATTTCACTATATGTAATGGCGTCTTTGCTAAAATCTTTTGAAACAACGAAAATAGAAGAAATCGAAAAATCAAATTTTGTACCTACATAACTTCAAAATTAAGAAGCCTAGAATCTTTAAAACAACTTCCCAGTACTGTACTATACCTACATATCATGCACCTTCAAGGTGGTCCGACACTTTTGAATCACCTGTATTTATTAGCTATTGATAATGGATTTAATATGTTTCATGATAATTTAGCAAAATCATCCATCACCAGCAATAATGCATAAAATTACCTATAAAAACTGATTAAGATCATATTATTCATAGCTAATATTCTATCGTTACCACTCAATAATCGAATTGCTTATTATTATTCACGTTTATTATTGATAAAACATTATCAAACTGATGTTTTGTAATTATAACCAAATATTGAATAACAGGAAACAAGGTATTTCAACGCTATCAAAACAATCCGCTTGGTGGATGCAAATAAATATTTATTAGGCCGTATTCAAATAAGGCATTTGTTAACAATAAACGAGTCTGTGTTTTCCATGATAAATATTCGAAATCTTTTCTCTCAGTGTACCGACCCCACTACTTGTCTTGCAATTTGCTGATGCCTGATTACTTGTGAATATTGTTTCAGGAACAGCCCGTTTATCATTTCAGTCACTTACCAGACGAGATCTTATACAAAATAGTCTCGATTTTGTCGCCATTTGACTTGTGTACGGTGGCGAAGGTCAGCCGAAGATTCCATAGAGTGTGCAGCGATCAACGACTGTGGAAAAAACTGTCTTTGACTAAACAAGAGATCACGTACTCCCAAATTAAGATGCTGATCACAAGTTCATTTCCGATTGAAGAACTGGACTTATCCTGGAGTTGGGTGGGTATTGCTTGTTTTTGCTGGAAGCTGTACTATTTTCTATTCTTCCGAGTATCAGTTCGACAAGTTACGTCTTGAAAAAAGGTTCACTCACGTAATGTTTTTTTTTCTATCTTCTTGTTCCAGGTCCCTGATGCCAAATACCATCAAGACGCAATATCGTCCAATCTCCCCATGCCGCTTGAAAAGCTCAATCTGAAGTTATATGGTCCGATGTCTCATGAATATGACGACGAGAGCAATAACGACAAAATCTACATACTGGAGAGATCTAGAACTAAACAACTGATACTGGACACGACCGATGAGCATTTCAATCTTTTCGATTCCAAAATGATGGAGGCAGTCTCCAAACACGAAAACCTGGAGGTGCTGTCCCTGGAATGGATGTGTTTTGGCGGCGTCATTGCCGAGGACTTCCGAATGTTCTTCGACGGCTGCAGCCGTTTGAAAGAGTTCAATTTTACCGGATGCTACTTCACCACATCACAGCTACGTGGCTTCTGCGATCACGTACCTGAAACAGTAGAAAAGCTTGTGCTGATAAATGCCATGTTCCATCAGCTCGAAGGAGGAATTATGGGTGTTGGAGCTCTTCGGGCGTACCATGAGAAGGTTGTGAATGCCGTATCGGAATCGTTCGTGGTCTTTTTCCATCGCGCCAAAAATTTGAAGTACTTTGGAGCACCAATCCTGTATGTGTCGTCAGCGATCATGGACCGAATAGCTCAACATCGGAGTTTGGAAACTCTTTGTTTGCGTTAATTAAATGCATGAGAATGATTAAATTTTTTGATTTTATTACATGGATATGAAAATCTGTTGTGCCACCCCAAGACTTTCCCGACTAGTATCCAGGAACCTTGTTGATGACCCCTGATAGGTAATACTAACGTAACTCGTGAGACACGGTTAGAACCAGCGTAATTGGTGGTTTGCCAAATGGACTAGCGTATCTCCCAAGCAAATCAAATGGGAGAGACGCCTAATTTTTTTCATCTTCATTCATTCATTCATTTAATTTTTTTCATTCCATTTTTTTTGTAAATGTAGATATACCCTAGTTTGAGTCTTGCGAGCTACGCTGATTTTATCAGGGGCCATCGCTACGGAAAATTTTTGTTCGAAACGTCCCTTCCGGCCGGAAGTTGAGATAGAGAGAAAGATCGAAAATAATTTGCAGGAAATTGAAGATTTTGGAAATTGGGTTTTGTGAGAAAACCTTTGGATTTTTCCCAAATCATCGAATTGTGAGATTCGTCAATGAGGGTTTCACTTTAAGTTCCATCATCCAAGTTTTCTCTCGAAAAGTCAGGCCGGTTTTACATTTTCAACGAGAAAATTCCCGACGTATTGGAAAAACAGTTGTTGAGAAGTGTTCAAGAACCAGCTGCTGGAATATCTGGAATATCCCGGGATGTTTTCAAATATTCCAGAATATTCTTTATCATTCCAGAACCTATCGGAACATTCTGGAATACTGTAGAATGATTTCGAATGCTTCACAATGATCTTGAATGTTCCAGGATGTTTTTGAACATTCCAGATTATCCCGACCATTCTAGAACACACCAAAACATTCTGGAATGTTATGAAATGATCTCAAATGCTCTAAAATAATCTGGAATATTCTAGAATATTCCCGACCATTCCAGAGCATACCGGAATATCCTGGAATGTTGTAGAATGATCTCGAATATTCCACAATGATCTGAAATGTTTCGGGATATTTTCGGACGTTCCAGACCTATCCCGAACATTCTACATCATACCGGAACATTCTGAAATGTTTTGGAACAATCTAGAATGTACCACAAAGGATTAAAATGTGCTGGGATGTTTCCGAATGTTCTAGACTATTCTCGAACATTCTAGAACATACCAAAACATTCTGGAATGTTGTGGAGCGATTTCGAAAGTACCACAATGAATTGAAATGTTCTGGAATGTTTCTGAACGTACCAGACAATACTCGAACATACCCAAACATTCTGTATCCTATGGAATAATCTCGGATGCTCTACAATGATCTGGAATGATCCGGGATGTTCTCAAACATTCCAGACAATTTCCGATCATTTCAGAACATATCGGAATATTCCGGAATGTTGTAGAATGATCTCGAATGCTCCACAATGATCTGGAATGTTCCAGGATGCTTTTAAACGTTCCAGATCATCCACACCGATCTAGAACATATCAAAACCTTTTTTGATGTTATGGAATGATCTTTCATGCCCTACGATCATCTAGAATATTCTGAACAATTCCCGACCATTCCAGAGCATACCGGAACGTTCTGTAATATTGTAGAATGATCTCGAACATTTCACAATGATCTGGAATGTTTTGGGATATTTCAATGCTCTACAATGATCTGGAATAATCAGGGATGTTCTCAAACATTCCAGAATATCTTCGATCATTTCAGAACATATCGGAACATTCTGGAATACTGCAGAATGATTTCGAATGCTCCACAATGATTTGGAATATTCAAGGATGTTTTCGAACATTCCAGATTATCCCGACCATTCTAGAATACCAATACATTTTGAAATGTTATGGAATATCTCGAATGCTCTACAATAGTCTAGAATACTCTAGACTATTCCCAAACATTCTAGATCACACCGGAACATTCTGAAATGTTCTGGAACGATCTCAAATGTACCACAATGGATTGGAATGTTCTGGGATGTTTCCAATTGTTTAAGACTATTCTCAATCATTCCAGAACATATCGGAACATTCTGGAATACTGTAGAATGATCTCGAATTCTCTACAATGATCTAGAATGCTCCAGGATGTTTTTGAACGTTCTAAATTATCCCGACCATTCTAGAACATACCAAAACCTTTTGGAATGTTATGAAATGATCTCGAATGCTCTACAATGATCTAGAATATTCTAGACTATTTTCGATCATTCCAGAGCATACCGGAACATTCTGGAATGTTGTAGAATGATCTCAAATGTACCACAATGTATTGAGATGTTCCAAAGTGTTTTTGAACGTTCCAGACTATTTCCAAATACACCTAAGCATTCTGAAATGTTGTGGAGTGATCACAAATGCCCACAATGATCTTGGATGTTTTTGAACACTCAAGATTATCCCGACCATTCTAGAACATACCGGAACAAATTTGAATGTTATTGAATGATCCGGAATGTTTCACAATGATCTGAAATGTTCCACAATGATCTGGAATGTTCCAAGATGTTTTTGAACGTTCCAGGCTATTTCTGAATATTCCAAAACATACCGGAACAATCCTAAGTGTTGTGGAACGATTTCGAATGTATCACAATGGATTGAAATGTTTCGGGATGTTTTCCAACGTTCCAGACTATTTTCGACCATTCCAGAAGATACCGGAATATTCTGAAATGTTGTGGAATGATCACGAATGCTCCACAGTGATCTGGAATATTCTGGGATGTTTCCAAACATCCCAAGCTATCCCCGACGTAACATTCTGGAATGTTGTAGGATAACCTCGAGTGTTCCACAACGATCTGGGAAGTTCCGGGATGTTTCAAAACGTTCCAGACTATTCCCGAACATACTTGAACAATCTGGAATGTTGTGGAATGATCACTGATGCTTCACAATGATAAGGAATGTTGAGAGATGTTTCTGAACGTTCCAAATTATCCCGATCACTCTAGAACATACCGGAACATTTTGGAATGTTATAGAATGATCCGGAATGTTTCACAATGATCTGAAATGTTCCACAATGATCTGGAATGTTCCAAGATGTTTTTGAACGTTCCAGGCTATTTCTGAATATTCCAAAACACACCGGAACAATCCTAAGTGTTGTGGAACGATTTCGAATGTATCACAATGAATTGAAATGTTTCGGGATGTTTTCCAACGTTTCAGACTATTTTCGACTATTCCAGAAGATACCGGAATATTCTGAAATGTTGTGTAATGATCACGAATGCTTCACAGTGATCTGGAATGCTCTATGATGTTTCCAAACATCCCAAACTATCCCCGACGGAACATTCTGGAATGTTGTAGGATAATCTCGAGTGTTCCACAACGATCTGGAATGTTCCGGGATGTTTCCAAACGTTCCAGACTATTCCCGGACATACTTGAACAATCTGGAATGTTGTGGAATGATCACTAATGCTCTTCAATGATATGGAATGTTTGGGGATGTTTCTGAACGTTCCAAATCAACTCGATCACTCTTGAACATACCGAAACATTTTGAAATGTTATGTTTCGATCCCGAATGTTCCACAATGATTTAGAATGTTCCAGGATGTTTCCGAATGTTCCAGATTATTTTCGAACATTCCAAAAGATACCGGAACACTCTGAGATGTTTCGGAATGATCACGAATGCTTCACAGTGATCTGGAATATTCTGGGATGTTTCCAAACATCCCAAACTATCCCCGACGGAACATTCTAGAATGCTGTAGGATAATCTCGAGTGTTCCACAACGATCTGGAAAAATCCTGGATTTTTCCAAACGTTCCAGACTATTCCCGAACATACTTGAACAATCTGGAATGTTGTGGAATGATCACTAATGCTCTTCAATGATATGGAATGTTTGGGGATGTTTCTGAACGTTCCAAATCAACTCGATCACTCTTGAACATACCGAAACATTTTGAAATGTTATGTTTTGATCCCAAATGTTCCACAATGATTTAGAATGTTCCAGGATGTTTCCGAATGTTCCAGATTATTTCCGAACATTCTAGAACATACTGAAACATTCTGGTATGTTGTGGAACAATCTCGAGTGTACCACAATGGATTTAAATGTTCTGGATTGTTTCCAAACGTTCCAGATTATTCCCGAACATACCCAAACATTCTGTATGTTATGGAATTATCTCGAACGCCCTACAATGATCTGGGATATTCCGGGATGGTCTCAAACATCCCAGACTATCCCCGATCATTCCAGAACATATCGAAATATAATGGCATGTTGTTGAATGATCCCGAATGCTCCACAATAATCTGGAATGTCCCAGGATGTTTTTGAACGTTCCAGATTATCCCGACCATTTTAGAACACACCAAAACAGTTTGTAATGTTATGGCGATGGCGTGATCTTTAATGCTCTACAATGATCTGGAATATTCTAGGCAATTTTTGATCATTCCAGAGCATACCAGAACATTCTGGAATGTTGTAGAACGATCTCGAATGTACCACAATGTGTTGAAAAGTTCCAGAATGTTTCTGAGCGTTCCAGACTATTCCCAAATATACCTGAGCATTTTGGAATGTTGTGGAGTGATCACGAATGCTTGACAATGATCTGGGATGTTTTGGAACGCCCAAGATTATCTCCACCATTCTAGAATCTACCATAGCATTTTGGAATGTTATGGATTGATATGGAATGTTCCACAATTATCTGAAATGTATCACAATGATCTGGAATGTTCCAGGATGTTTTCGGACGTTCCGGGCTATTCCCGAATCTTCTAGAACATATCGGAACATTTCTAAACGTTAAGGATCGATCTCGAATGTATCACAATGGATTGGAATGTTCCGGAATGTTTCCGAACGTTCCAGACTATTTCCGACCATTTCAGAAGATACCGGAACATTCTAGAATGTTGTGGAATGATCACGAATGCTTCACAGTGATCTGGAATAATTTGGGATGTTTCCGAACATCCCAAACTATTCCCAACGGAACATTCTGGAATGTTGTAGAATAATCTCGAGTGTTCCACAATGATCTGGGATGTCCCGGGAGATTTCCGAACGTTCCAAACTATTCCCGAACATATCTGAACATTCTGGAATGTTGTGGAATGATCAGGAATGCTCTCCCAATGGTCTAGTATGTTCAGGGATTTTTCTGAACATTCCAAATTATCCCGACTACTCTAGAACATACCGGAACATTTTGGAATGTTATGTAATGATCTCGAATGTTCCGTAATGATCTGGAATGTTCCGGGATGTTTCCGAACGTTCCAGGCTATTCCCGAATATTGTAGAACATACCGGAACATTTCGGGATTTTGTTGATTGATAAAACTATTCCCGAAATTCCGGAAATATACATGACACTTATGATTCATTTTGACAAGTAAGTTGTCGGAAAAATCATGAAATAGGTATAGCCAAATGATTTTGTTTCGCGGCAAGATGGCTTTGGTATCTACAGTTCACTTGAAAAAAGTTATTCTCGCAGCATTTTGTCTGCAGAAATCAACTCTGCATGGATAAATAGTCTAATTGATTCCTAATACAAAGTGTCGCGTAATTTTTAGTTCTCAACTTATTTTACTACCTATTTTATAATTTTTTTGACAGCTTCTTTGTCAAAATAAGTCATAAATGTTATACCTATATTTTTGTGATCAGAAACAAAGGCTTCATCAAATGACGTTATGAAATATAGAGTGTTGTATTTGAAATAAATAAGTTACATACCGTCCTTTTTCATTTTAGGCCCCAGCCTGTAGGACTTTTGTTATGGGTTTCACATCCAACATATTATATATTTTTGAAATCACAAAAACAAGATCTTTCGACTGATGATATGTCAAATTATTTCTTACAGATGTCATTTTTTGACAATAATAATTGACAGTATAGTACCTACTTGTGAACATCATTTTGAAGCCCATAAAATTTTGAGGAGAACTGTGCTTTCATTTTTGAAATAAGGTGTCTTTTACAGCTTCTAGGGGTTTGTCAACAGAAAAAAATGTTGAATGTCAGAAATACATAATAAGTAGGGTAGAGTATGGTAGATCGTACCACCTGGTTAATCGTACCACAGATTAGAAACACATCTTTTATATAAATTTGGAAGCTGTTATGCTACATAAATTGAAGCAGTTCTCATATTCAATGACAACATGGTATAGTCTGTACACCGATAGAACGGACTTTTTTGGAAAATGGGCTCGGCTATTGTGAGTGTTGTGTAATAAAATCAGCTTCAGTCAAAAACATTATTTTCTCATTCATTAAAATTGGTATTGAACTGGTGTCATTTGAAATCACCATAGCTCTTAGCTGTGATTAGCGTAGAGATGCGAGGTTGTATTATACAATTGTATAGAAAACTGTGTATTATACCGGTATTTTTTGTATGGTATGAAACCTCATATCGTATAATACCGCTGAAAAACCTTCTCAAATGCAAAAAAAGCTCTTAGTTCGTCACAGTTTGGTGAATTATAGAGAATTGAGAATGAGAAGTTGTTGAAAATTATCAATTCAGACGAGAAGGACAAGAATTCTGCTGAAACTGGATCAGTCTTGACACATTTCGCAAACTTTCATACATATGAATTATATTAGGTATCGTAATCATTAAATAATGCTACCTACCTACTACCTACCCAGTGATGTGAGTCGGGTGTTCACCGAGTAGGTAAATAAATATAAATCGGGTATCTACCCGGTATTTTCCCGAGCGATATTTACCCACCTTACCCAGTTTGACAGAAAATTTGACACTGTTGACAGCTCGGTTGACAGTGTTGATGGTTAAAGGTTGAATGATTAATTTTTCCAAGTTTAAAGGCTATATAAACATAACCTCCAAAGCACTTATTATTATTTTGCTGCTGTGAGCAAAAAATCATAATTGATTGTTGTTGTTCCTTCTCCAATTGTAGATAACAATTAATGAAAATAGATACCCTATTAGAGACCCGACTTTGGGTAAATACCCGAGATAAAGGTAAATTACCCTCAAATATAAAAACCCGGGTATTTTACATCACTGTACCTACCCCTCCCCACGTGTTACCCTGAATAAAAATTTTGAAGTTTTTGAAATTAGGAATTTTAATAGGCATTTAATACGGTATAGTATGGTATAATACAGGGTATAATACTTCGAAATAATACAAAACTGTACTTTCGCATCTCTAGATTAGCGGAAATAAGCACCTCTCTCTAACTAGAATTTCAAATTTCGCGGGTAACGCTCGGGACTACTTTTCAAGCGGAGGAATCTGATGGTCCTTTCTATCAGTGTATAGAGTATATTGTCTGTGCACCGATAGAACGGACTTTTTTGAATTTCAGTGATGTAACCTATAGCAAACAAAAGCATCAAAGACTGTAACAAAGGCGCGTTTGGAACTAATATTAGTTTTGTTCGGTTGGTAGTCTTACCCAGGCAAATTATTCCTACGCCAAGCCAATGGCACTACATTCAGCGAGTTAGACACTTACGTACGATTTATTACCTCCATTTGTCTATGATGTTGTTATTTTTAGTCGGCTCGGCTGTTGTGAGTGTTGTGTAATAAAATCTGCTTCATTCAAAAAAATTATTTTCTCATTTATTGGAATTGGTATCAAACTGGTGTCATTTAAAGTTCCCATAACACTTAGCTGTAATCAGCGGAAATAAGCACCTCTTTCTAACTGGAATTTTAAATTTCGCGGGTCGACGCTCGGGACTACTTTTCAATCGAAGGAGTTTGGTGGTCCTTTCTATCAGTGTATAGAGTATAGCAGAAGAGTTTCGAAATGAATGTGAAAAATTGCATTACCCTGTAGTTTCTAAATTTGAAAATAGCTGGTACGATTAACCAGGCGGTACGATATACCCTACTCTACCCTAAGTATGTAAAGCAGGTACCTATTTTTAATGTTAACTAATGATAAATAATCATCATCAATCACAATGAAACAAAAAAATGTCTTAAAGAAGTGGTTCGAAATGACCGCCTCCTTGTTACTTGAATAAGAGATTCGACGATCAGTGAAGCTCCGAGCTACCGGTCCCAACGCGATGACATCCGAGCTTGCCAGATATGACCCCCCTCGATTTTTTATAAGCTTACCTGAAAGATAAGGTGTTTATAGAGTTTCCCAATAATTTGGACGATTCAAAAATCGAATCATTACCATTAGCTGATATAAAAAAATACCTCGAAAAATACCAATTACTTATTGAGTGGCTACTTCTGTAATTGACATTTTTACCTATTGAAAGACCCCTTGAAGCTGTAAAAACACCCTATTTTGAGAATGGGAACATAGTTCTGCTCAGGATTTTATGGGCTTCAAAATGATGAATCACAAGTACTATTCTGTCAATTGTCCAAAAATGACATCTGTCAAAAATAATTTGACATATCATCATTCGAAAGATCTTCTTCTTGTGATTCCAAAAATATATAATATAAACTGCTCACAAATTGAAGTGGATATTTTTGAATAGAGGTTTTCTTAAAATCGCCAGAAAATTCTTGAAAATTACTCGATTGTGAAATCGCTTGAACCGTTTTAAAGAAAAATGTCAATATTCTCAAGAACTACTAAAGTTCTCCACAAAAATCACATGGATATGTCTAATACAGGGTGATGAAGAAAGTCGTTCAGTTTTGTTTCTTTCTACTCTTGTGCAGGAGATTGTTCATCCCCCCTGTACACCTATATTTTCTTGGATCTTATAGTCTGTAGCTTATGTAACTCGTCAGTTTTCAGTTTCTCGCTTTCCGTTGCGTACTTACCGAAATATAGCCTATTCACTTTCCAAAGTAGTTTTATCGATGAATCTACTAAATCCGGGCGCTACTGGATTCTTTTTTGTACTAAGCAATGCCACTTGGTACTTTTAGAACGATTTTCTGCGCAGATTTCAAAATTAACGGAGGTATGGCATCTCGACCATCTGATGTATACAAGGTGTCGCAAAAAAAATCATTCATGAGATCCATCTTATTTCGAAATAATCAGTAGCAAAATGCCGTTGCAAAGATCAACTCCAGGTAAGTTCAGTATCGTGGCAAATATCTTGCGGCACGGTACAAGGCCAAGAGAAATTGCCAATTTGGTGAACGTATCACAGAGTGTCATCGGTGGACAAAGAGACGACTCCAAGACACTGGCAGTGCCCGAATCACACATGGAGAAGGTCGCCCGAGAATAATTTCAGTAATGGAAGATCTCTTCTTGTTAGACATAAAATAGTAAAATTGAAAAGTGAAATTTTCTACAACCTGTAATAAGGTGTCAGAAACAAATTTCTCCGTTCATGCGACACCCTGTATATTTTTATGTAGTCTTCTATTTGGAATCTGCTCAAAAAATCGTTCTGAAAGTACCAAGTGGCATTGTTTTGTAAGTACCAAAAAATCCAGTAGCCCCCCCGGATTTATTCATCGACAAAATGACTTTGGAAAGTAAAAAGGCTCTATTTCGGTAAGTACGCAACGGAGAGCAAAAAATAAAAACTAACGAGTTACATAAGCTACAGACTATGAGATCCAAGTAAATATAGGTGTACAGGGTGAATGAAAAATCTCCTGCATGAGATTAAAAAGAGCAAAACTGAACGACTTTCTTTATCACCCTGTATTAGAAATATCCATGTGATTTTCGTGGGGGACTTTAGTAGTTCTTGGAAATATTGACATTTCTCTTCAAAAGAGTGCGAACGGTTTCACAATCGAGTGATTTTCAAGAATTTTCTAACGATTTCAAAAAAACCTTTTTTTTTTAAATATCCACTTCAATTTGTGAGCAGTTTATTGGGCCTGAAACCCATGATAAAGGTGCTACAGGCTGGGGCCCAAAATAAAAAACCGACGGTATATCACACCCTGTATATGGTACTAACTGAAAACTTTTGGACGATCGATTCAGGATCCCTAGGAAAAATCGTTGAGAGAAAATTTCCAGTTTTTCACAATATTTCAACAAGTAATCTCCTAAAGGGGGGGTGAGTTTTATCGTGAACACTCTGTACAATTGTACATACACAAGACAATTGGTCCCACTTTACATGATACAGGGTGTTACAGCGATGATGGCAAAAAAATCAATTGAGTGTAGATCTCGTCAAAATATGACAGGAGCCTATATGTCATTTTGCAAAATTCGGTCTATTGACGAAGATACAGCTCTTCAAAGTTGACTTTTTTCGGTTTTCAAAAAATTATAACTCAGTAACGATTCGTCGAAAAAAACTCAAATTCAACACACACTGATCTGTCAAAAATATCTACCAATCAGCCAAATTTGAAGAGAATTCAATCAGTGGTGTGAGAGTTATGAGGGTTGATAACTCATGCCACTGATTGAATTCTTTGAAAACCTGACAGGTTCACAGAAAATTTTGACAAACCAGCTTATGCTGAATTAAAGCTGAATTTGTAGAAACGTCCCTGAGTTACAGATTTTTGAAATCCGGAAAAAGTGAACTTTGAAGGGCTGTATCTTCGTCATTGGGCCAAACTTTGCAGAATTATAAAATAGGTTTTCATCATATTTTGACGAGATCCACTCACAGTTGAATTTTTCGCTATCATCGCCAAATTTGACAGGCGGCGAATGGGAAACACTCCACTATATTTGACATTGACCTGAGTGTTGTACATGCAAGACATGTCATGTTTGTTGCAAAGCAACTTTATGATGGCCAATAAATTGTTTGAGTTTAAGTCTGAGTTTGAGTTTGATTCTGTAGGGAAAACTTGCGTGAAAGTAGTGAGAGATCCTGAAAAAATTTCTCCAATATACTCAAGAGAATATTGTCTGAATTTCTTGAAAAATTACAGATGAATCCATTTTGGGAGATATCAGATGAATTTGTTGAGATATCGTGAGTGAACCTCTCGAAATTTTTTTGATGAATTCTTTTTCCAGATACATCTTGAGCAAATCTGTTTGGAAATCTATATCAAAATGGAAAAATTTTGAGTGTGTCTGTGAAGGAATGTCATGTGAATCACTGGAAATTTCGTTTGAGAAATTCCAAGTGAATCTACTGGAGAATCTTGAACAAATCTTCTGGAAAATCTTTTAATAAATCTTCTCAAAATCTTGTAGAAACTTTGGATGAATCTGCCGAGAAATCTTGATTATATTTCGTGAGTTTATCTTGTCAGAAAACTCTAGTACTCTCATTTTTCGAGAGATGTTCAACAAATGTCCAGGGAAATGAGTGAATCTCAAAATCCTGATTGAAACCCCGAAAAAAAAATTGCTGGAAATAGCGATGAGTCTTAAGGAGATCTTGAGTTTTTCTCCCAATGAATCTTGGATATATATATTGATTTCAGCTTCAAACTTGCATTCTTAGAGGTGGTTCAAAACTCATCCGTGTTTGTATTGGCTCTCTCCGCCAGAATTTCACAGGATTAGAATTAATTTGACTATTATCCGAAACTCGCAATGAATGCGTTTCAAAACGAAACATATTGGATGAGCTCATGACGTGATAAATTGTGCAGCTATTCACCATACTCCCACTCTTGCAAAATGGCATCATCAAAGCGTTAAAACTATACAATTTACCGGATCAAAACAAAATGAATTCCAACCAAAATTATTCCATCCGAATAAATATCCATGCAACCCCGGCCTGGAATTCATAGAGAACTTTGCATCTCCTCTTTCGACAAATAGCCGGAAATGTCACACCGGAACCGCCGAAATACGAGCTTTTACGCAAATTAATTTCGCGTTTCCTGTCGAAGTGCCAAAACAAGAATCAATCGTCATTCTGGGGGCGGATATCGGACACAGCATGCCGAAGCAAGCATGATTCCAAAAACTCATCAATTCATCGAACCTTTTTCACATCACGGTTTCCCGGAGACATTCCGTTTTTTTTCTTAATGAGAATCAGACCTGAATAGAGACATAAATCGTTTTCTAATGGCCCGCGACTTTTAATTGAACGTATAAATCCGCATAACGAGACAAGAATTAACAAACAAGACACATATTTTCGGTTTCTGGAGGAAACAATGGAACGAGGCCTGAGGCCTGGCCGAGTGCCAAAGAAGCGATCGAGTGGAGTCTTTAGCACCGTAGTGTTATAGCGGCGGTCGAATTAGGACAAATTGGTTCAAGCACGTGTTTGATTTACAAATTCCTGCTACTATTTCTCTTTATGATCCTCCAGAGCATACTTATGTAGTTTTAATGAAAACGTTTTCGTAGCCTGTATAATAACTTGATGTATAATACGTAAACAAAATTTATTGAGTGGGTGTGATGCAGCAGGCAAATGCTAAAAGCTGAGTACTTACACTAAAAGTATGTTTCCTTCGAGGAAAAACTAAAAAGCAGCAACGTGATACTAATAAGGGGATGAAGACGATAACGTCCACGTTTCTAGCATAAATCTGTAGCAGTGAGGATTACGGTTTAAACATGTGTGAAATAAATTGACTACGCGATCAATACGATAGGTATCAGGTAGATGTTGTAGTGGAAAGCTGGGAGAACGTGCAAGTATGAGGACGAGGACAATTTAATTGACTGTGATAAAATGTAGGCAGGTGTACCTAACGCCAGAAACTTTGCAACTCAGCACCTCCGCCATTTTTTCCTCTCAAGTTGCTCCTCGACCTGTACGCTTTCCCTGTTGTTTCATGCTTTAACTTCGGATTCTCCCTGAAATTTTTGCACTGAATTTCTCCTCCTGCCCCTCCAGATTTCCCTCCGGACTTCTCCCCTCCTGTTCACTGTAAATTATACCAACACCGTAATAATTATTGCTCTCCGAGTCTCAGCTTTGTTCACGCTATGAACAAGCCAAAATTAAAACGTTGTGTCTTTCACAAATCCAGCTTTCTGTTTGTGCGTAACGGGAACAATAATAATGTGGCTTAGAAAAAACAGAAAGCTTCTCCTTTCTCTGGGTATACACTCCTCCTATACTTGCTAAAAATCTATTATTATTCTGCTTACAGCTTACTAGTGAGCTTTACAGTTTTTATGATTATAAAAATAAGTACCTGAGTAATAATTGAAACGTAACATTCCAGGTGACGCTTCGCCAAAGTTGATGTAATTTTGGCTGGAGAGAAAGAAGCCACCCGGAAAGTTGTTTTGCAGGAAATAATTCAATTAAGCAATTAAGGGTTGAACAGGTCGAATAATTCCATTAGAGTTACTCCTCTGCCACCGGCCACCACCAACGCACTTTTTTCTTTCGTTTCCATAATCAAAACTGACTTTTATTGCAACTAATGGAATGAATAAGCATCGCCAACAAAGGGCGCCGGTTTATTTTCACTCTGTTTGTTGTACTTCTGTGGATCGTTTTGTGAGAGTTTACTGAATAAGCGAACCGACAAATTTCAGCTCAGGTAATGCCAGTTATGTCGGAAAATTGGTAAGAAATCGTATCATTACCTCGATGAGGATGTAGGGGACGCGAACAGTATATATATATAATCAAATTTCCCTTCTACCCTCGAAAAGGTGTTGGGACGCGAACAGTACCAACATAAAAGATTTCTTGATAAAATCACCCCAAGTCTTTCTCAGAGATTCAGCACGCAAAACTTCCCCAGGGATACTGAGAGGGATTTTTTGAGCTTTCCCACCAATTTCACATGAGTTTCCTTGGGATTTACGCAGGATTCATAGAGAGATTAACCCAAAATCTTTCAGGGTATTGATTGAAGATCTTCAAAGAGATTCACAAGAGCCTCTCAAGAAATATACTGAAGAAATATAACTCGAGACTTGAATGGAGACTTCCAGGATATTCGCTCAAAATTATCCATTTGATTCAATCACGATTTTCGAAATATCAATTTAACTGATTTCTGAAGAGATTAGTGAACAAGATTTCTCAAGAGAATCGCGCAAGATTCCCTCAAGATTCATCACTATTTCCACACAATTTTCTCAAGGTTTTACTTAGGATTCATAGAGAGATTCATTCATATATTCTCCAGACATTCATTGAAGATGTTTTCAAAAATACACTGAAGAGTTCTTACAAGATCGACTCAAAAAAATTGTACAATTTTTTTTGGAAGATCACTCAAAGCTCCCTGATAGGCTCACTTGAAATTTTGTGAAGATTCACTCGATTTTTCTTCTGAAGAGAGTCATTTCAAGATTTCTCAAAAAAATCGCTCAAGATTTCTTGGAAGATTCTCCCGAAGGTTTACAAGACATTTCTTCACAGAGTGCTTCGAAATTTTCTCACAAAATTTGATCGAGATTTCTTCGACAAATCCATTTGAGATTTCTCGAAAGGATCTATCCGTGATTCCTCGAGAGGCTCACGCAAAACTTCCACAAAGATACTAAGAGGAGCTTTTTTGAACTCCCCTACCATTTTCACGTGGGATTTGTCTTGAGAGAGAGATTTGTCTCATGGAGAGATTCACTCAAAGTTCCTCAGGAGATTGATCGATAATCTTCAAAGAGATTCCCGAAAGATTCCCACGAGATATTCTGAAGGAATATTATCGAGTCCCGAATTGAGTTCTCTAGGATATTTACTCGAAATGTTTAAAAAGATCCAACCACGATTTTGGAAAGAATCACCTGAAAGATTTCTGAAGAGATTAACTCAAGGTTTTTCAAGAGAATAGCACAAGATTTTCTCAAGATTTATACTATTTTCACGCAAGTTTTTCATGGTTTCACTTAGGATTCATAGAGAGGTACATTTATATATTCCCCAGACATTCATAGGATGCTTTGAAAAATTCACTAAAGAGTTCTTACAAGATCGACTCGAAGAAATTATAAATTTTTTTTGGAAAATTACTCAGAGCTTCCTTATAGTTCTACTTGAGATTTTGTGAGGATTCATTCGAATTTTTTTCTGAAGAAAGTCATCTCAAGGTTTCTCAAGAAAATCACTTGAGATTTCTCGGAAGATTCCCCCAAAGGTTTACAAGACATTTCTTCACAGAGTGATTTGGAATTTTCTCACAAGATTTGATCGATATTTCTCCGACAAACTCATCAAGATTTCTTGAAAGGAACTATCCGTGATCCCTCAGCAGGTTCACGCGAAACTTTCACAGAGATACTGAGAGGAACTTCTTTGAATTTTCCCACCATTTTCACGTGAGATTTGTCTTGAGATTCACTCAAAATTCATAGAGAGATTCACTCAAAATTCCTCGGGAGACTGATCGAAGATCTTCGAAGAGATTCCCGAGAGACTCCCACGAGATATTCTGAAGTAATATTATCGAGGCCCGAACTGGAATTCTCGGGAATATTCACTTGAAATTTTCCAATAAATTCAACCGCGATTTTGATGAAAGTCACCTGAAAGATTTCTGAAGAGATTAACTCAAGATTCTTCGAGAGAATCGAACAAGATTTTCTCAAGATTTATCACTATTTTCACGCAAGTTTTCCATGGTTTCACTCAGAATTCATAGAGAGGTACATTAATTTATTCTCCAGACATCAATTGAAGATGTTTTAAAGAGAAGAGTTCTTACAAGATCGACTCATAAAAATCATATTTTCTTGAAAGATTACTAAGAGCTCCCTGATAGGCCTACTCGAGATTTTGGGAAGATTCATTCGAATTTTTTGCTGGAGAGAGTCATTTTGAGGTTTCTCAAGAAAATCACTTGAGATTTCTCGAAAGATTCCATCAAAGGTTTACAAGACATTTTGTCACAGAGTGATTTGAAATTTCCTCACAAGATTTGATCGATATTTCTCCGACAAACCCATCAAGATTTCTCGGAAGGATCTATCCGTGATCCCTTGACAAGTTTATGCAAAACTTTCACATGGATACTAAGAGGAACTTGGAATTCATAGAGAGGTTCATTCATATATTCTTCGGACATTCATTGAAGATGTTTACAAAAATTCACCGAAGAGTCCTTACAAGATCGACTCAAGAAAATGATGAAAAATTTCTTGGAGATTACTCAGAGCTCCTTTATAGGCTTACTTAATATTTTGTGAAGATTCACTCGAATTCTTTTTCTAAAAAGAGTCATTCGAAGATTTTTCAAGAAAATCACTCGAGATTTCTTGAAAGATTCCCCCAAAGGTTTACAAGATATTTCTTCACAGAGTGATTTGAAGTTTTCTCACAAGATGTGATCGAGATTTTTCGACAAACCCATTTAGGATATCTCCAAAGGATCTATCCGTGATTCCTCAAGAGGTTCACTCAAAACTTCCACAGGGATACTAAGAGGACCATTTTTAAACTTGCTCACCATTTTCACGTGTGATTTGTCTTGAGATTCACTCAAAATTCCTCAGGAGATTGATTGAAGAACTTCAAAAAATTTCACGAGAGATTCCCACGAGATATCCTAAAGAAATATTATCAAGGCCCGAATGAAGACTTTCAGGATATTATTCCAAAATTTGTTGATGGATTCAATCCCGATTCTCGAAAGATTCACCTGAAGAATTTCGGAAGAGATACACTCAAGATTCCTCACGAGATTCTCACAGGATTTTGTCAAGATTCACCACTATTTTCACGCAATTTTTCCATGGTTTCACTCAGAATTCATAGAAACATATATTCATATATTCTCTAGACATTCATTGAAGATGTTTCCAAAAATTCACTGAAAAGTCCTCACAAGATCGACTCAAGAGAATGATATTTTTTTTTTAAAGATTACTCGAAACTCCCTGATAGGCTCACTTGAGATTTTCTGAAGATTCACTCGATTTTTTTTCCGAAGAGAGTCATTTTGAGGTTTTTCAAGAAAATCACTTAAGATCTCCTGAAAGATTCCCCCGAAGGTTTACAAGACATTTTTTCACAGAGTGCTTCAAAATTTGTTCTTAAGATTTGATCGAGATTTCTTCGAAAACCCATTCAAGATTTCCCGAAAGAATCTATTCGTGATCCCTCAAGATGTTCACGCAAATCTTTCACAGGGATACTGAGAGAAACTTTTCTGAACTTCCACGCCATTTTCACTTTAGATTTGTCTTGGGATTTACTCAAAATTCCTCAGGGAATTGATTGAAGATCTCCAAAAAAATTCACGAGAGATTCCCACGAGATATTCCAGAGCAATATCACCGAGGACCGAATAGAGGACTTCCGGAAAATTTACTCAAAATTTTTCAATAGATTCCACCACGATTTTGGATAGGTTCACCTGAAGAATTTTTGGAGAGAATAACTTGAGATTCCTCAAGAGAATCTCACAAGATCCCCTCAAGACTCACCACTATTTTCACGCAATTTTTTCATGGTTTCACTCAGGATTCATGGAGAGGTTCATCCATTTATTCTCCGGGCATTCATTAAAGATGTTTCCAAAAATTCACTGGAGAGTCCTCACCAGATCGACTCTAGAAAATGATAGAAAAAAAAATTGGAAGATCACTCAGAGTTTCTTGATAGGCTCACTTAAGATTTTGTGAAGATTTACTCTAATTTTTTCCCAAAGAGAATCATTTCAAGATCTTTCAAGAAAATCACTTGAGATTTCTTGGAAGATTCCCCTGGAGGTTCACAAGACATTTCTTTACAGAGTGCTTTGAAATTTTCTCACAAGATTTGATCGAGAATTCTTCGACAAACCCATTCAAGATTTCTCGAAAGAAATCTATCCGTGATTGCTCAAGAGGTTCACGGAAAACTTCCACAGGGATTCTGAGAGGAACTTTTTTGAACTTCCCCACCATTTTCACTTAAGATTTGTCTTGGGATTTACTCAAAATTTCTTAGGAGATCAATTGAAGATCTCCAAAAAGATTCACTAGAGATTCTCACGGGATATTCCAAAGAAATATTATCGAGGCTTAAATAGAGACTTGCGGGATATTTACTCAAATTTTTTTTATAGATTCAACCACGATTTCGAAAAGATTCACCCAAAAAAATTCTGAAGAGATTAGCTCAAGATTCCTCAAGGGAATCAAACATGATTGATCCGAGATTCATCACAATTTTCACGCAATTTTTCTATGGTTTCACTAAGGGTTCATAGAGAGATTCATTTATACAGGGTGAGTCATTGATATAAGCAAGCTCGATTGCGCCTACACCGTTGATATTATCGAAATGAATCAAACGGTTCTGTAAATGAGAGGCCAGAGTGCACTTCGTGAAACTATTTCGCCATATACAGGGTGTATCAATTTTGCAGGGCCACCCTCAACCTCATTTTCTCAAATGGCATTTCCTGTATATTTTTACATATTCGAATTAGTCCTTTTTCAGGCTTTATAAATCCATTTAGTTTTTGATATTCGATTCAACCGTTCGGAAGTTATCAATTTTTTTCTTAAAATTAATGCGTTTGCAGGTACTCATTCAAAAAATCGCAGAGCACTTGGTTTCTGAGATATCAAGTTGAGATTTTTTTATGTCTAGACAACTGTCTGAAGTATTTTTTGGCGGTAAGACCGTCAATTTTCATTGCGGCATAATTTTACTGTAACACATTGATTCTGGTGAACTTTGAAGGGTCATAACTTTTTTTTTTCAAATGGCACCCCCCATATTTTATTACTTGGTCGTATTCAGCATCTCATTCTGCATTTTTCCACCTTACATGTTTTTTCCCAAAGGTTGATAGTTTGGGAGATAATCTGGTTTTTCTGATAAATGAACACAAATCACATCAATTATTAACATAGCGTGCCATGAAAAACAAACATTTTTGACATACCAACGTCAAAGTGACGTTTATTGTACATCATTCCGAAAATTTTGACGAGAAATTATGAACTAAGAAAATAAGAACTAAAGAAACAGAATGTCGGAACAAGAAATTGAAACATTATCTATTGAACAATCAATGGCTATAACATCTGGATAACAATTACTTCAAAAATTGTTCGAAATGACGGCCCTGTTGTTGGATACATTCGTCAACCCTTATTAAAAATGAATCATTCACCGCTTCAAGTGTAACATAGTCAATGCTACGGAATGCATTTCTAATTCTTTCTTTCATAATTTCTATCGTAGTGACCTAGGTTTCGTACACCCGATCGTGTACAAAGCCCCAGAGAAAAAAATCGGGTTTTGTCAAGTCGGGTGACCTCGCAGGCCATGGCACAGGACCTCCCCTGCCAATCCAGCGACCCTCAAATTCTTCATTCGAATATTCTCTGACAATTCGACTATTGTGTGGAGGCGCACCATCATGCTGAAACCATAGTCTTCTGTGAAGATCCAGGGGCAAATCATCCAGGGGCACACTTGAAAATCGTTGCGGAGAAAATCCAGATAAGTTTGTCCATTTAGTGGGCCGTCAAAGAAATATGGGCCAACAACTCTATGGCCCACCACACCTCCCCAAACATTAAGAGACCATCGATGTTGGTGGTCAAGTGCTCGAATGAAATGGGGATTTTGGTTGTCATAATAATGGAAGTTGTGGGTGTTGACTTCACCGTTTTTCATAAATGTAGCTTCGTCAGTGAACATGACGTCATCAAAGAAATCATTTTCTTGTTGTTCCATATTTCGAGCCCATAAACAAAAATTTTGCCTCTTGATAAAGTCATTTTCATTAAAGTTTTGCACCAACTGAACATGGTACGGATGAAACTTATTTTTACGGGTTATTCTGGAGACGCTGGTTTGGGAAATCTGCAGCTCTTGACTTAAGGCCCGAGAACTTGTGTGCGGGTTTTCTACAACACTTTGAAGTACTAAGTTTTCATTTTCACCTTCGGTCGCTGGTCTTCCGCGAATACGTTTTTCATAAAGTGCACTGCCAGTACGTTCAAATCTCTTCTGAACATTTTGAAAATCTCTCGGCCTTGGATGCCTTCTACCCGGATATCTTTGGGCATAAATTCTAGTCGCCAGCAACGAGCTCCGTTCACTTTCACCCAGCACGTAAACCATATCCACTAATTCATTACGGGAAAAATTCATTTTCACGAGGAAATTGAAATCAGACGTCAAAATTTGAGAGTGATGAACAATAAACGTCGCTTTGACGTTGGTATGTCAAACTTTTCTGTTTTTCATGGCACGCTATGTTGATAATTGATGTGATTTGTGTTCATTTATCAG
Organism: Anaspis maculata; assembly: GCA_949128115.1. Lineage (NCBI taxonomy): Eukaryota > Metazoa > Arthropoda > Insecta > Coleoptera > Scraptiidae > Anaspis > Anaspis maculata. The sequence goes on from OX421966.1 coordinate 1,178,174, forward strand.
AAAAAACAGATTATCTCCACAACTATCAACTTTTGGAAAAAACATAGGAGGTGAAAAAATGCAGAATGAGATGCTGAATACGACCAAGTAATAAAATATGGGGAGTGCTATTTGAAAAAAAAAAGTTATGACCCTTCAAAGTTTACCAAAATCAATGTGTCACAGTAAAGTAATGCCGCGATGAAAATTGACGGTCTTACCGCCAAAAGATACCCCAGACAGTTGTCTAGACAGAGAAAAAAGTCTCAACTTGATATCTCAAAAACCAAGTGCTCTGCGATTTTTTGAATGTGTGCCTGCAAACGCATTAATTTTAAGAAAAAAATCAATAACTTCTGAACGGTTGAATCGAATTGCAAAATCTAAATGGATTTATAAAGCCTGAAAAAGGACAAATTCGAATATGTATAAATATACAGGAAGTGCCATTTTTCAAAAAATTAAGTTGAGGGTGGCCCTGAAAAAGTGGTTCACCCTGTATATAGCAAAATAATTTCACAAAGTGCACTCTGGCCTCCCATTTACAGAACCGTTTGGTTCATTTCGATATCATCAACGGTGTAGGCGAAATCGAGCTTGCCCATATCAATGACTCACCCTGTATATTCTCCAATCATTCAGTGAAGATTTTCCCAAAAATTCACTGGAGAGTCCTCACAAGATCGACTCAAGAAGATGATAGAAAAATCTTGGAAGATTACTTAGAGCTTCTTGATAGACTTACTTGAGATTTTGTTAAGATTCACTCGGAATTTTTTCTAAAGAGAGTCATTTGAGTTTTCTTCAAGAGAATCACTCGAGATTTCTGAAAGATTTCTCCAAAGATTTGCAAGACATTTCTTCACAGATTGACTCAAAATTTTCTCACGAGGTTTGATCGAGATTTCTTCAGTCTCACTTAAGATGTACCTATCTGAGAAAATAGTTTATTCAAAATTTCTCATGAGGTTCGCTCACGTTATCTCAACTTGAGATTTTTCAAAATGGATCAATTCGTGTTTTGCCGATGAATTCAAGCAATGCTCAATCAAGGATTCTTACAGTTCCCACAAGATTCCTCATTATTCTCGCGCAAGAGTTCCCTACAAATTCACTCAGGATACTTAGAGGATTCACTCAGAATGTTTCAGGAGACTCGGCAACCATTTCTATCTAAAATAGAGTAGGAAGAATTCCATTGGGCTCACCAGACATCAATCTTAAATGCAATCCAGATGTGCCAAAAATTCAAAATTCAAAATCCAGAAGTCAGCTCCAGGAAAATAACTGAATTATCTATTCCAGTATTCCTCAGAAATTACTAACGCATCCTCCAGTTGATGGAATCTCCGCCTCGGGGTAAACCGCTGGGGGAGTCTGGTGTACATGCCGGAGGAAGTTCGGGGGAAGTCCGGGGAAGTACGGGGGAAGTCCGGAGGAAGTCCGAAGAATGTCTTGCCAAAAGTTCTTGTCCTTAGTGTTGTTGTTAATTTATTCTTGCAAAATTCTGATTGGAGGCCTCATTCTCCAGATATTTGAGTTCGAATACTTATCTGAGAACAATCATGTCAAGAAGCAGAATTCATGATTTCAGAATTTAGGAAGTTTGTGTACAACTGAATTTGATGAGAATGTGATATTGAAGGAATTCAGCACATTTCAAAACATCAATCTAAAATAGAATAGAAAAAATTTCATTGTGCTTACCATACATCAATCTTAAATGCAATCCAGATATGCCAAAAATTCAAAATTCAAGATCCAGAAGTCAGCTCCAGGAAAATAAATGGATTATCCATTCCAGTATTCCTCAGAAATCACTCACGCATCCTTCGGTTGATAAAATCCTCGGGGTAAACCGCTGGGGAAGTCTCGTGTACATGCCGGAGGAATTTCGGGGGAAGTCCAGGGGAAGTCCGGGGAAAGTCCGGAGAAAGTCCGGAGGAAGTCCGAGGAAGTCCGGGGGAAATCCTCACGAGGGGGAAGTCTGGTATACAGAATTTGATTAGCGATTCGCCCCTCGATGAAATCCTAATCGAGATCCTCATATTTCCTGAGCGATTTTCCGAACATTCCTCAAAGAGGTTCACTCAAGATTTCTCAAGATATTTCCTTAGAGATTGATTATCATTCCTGGATAAAATCATGCAAAATTTCATAATAGAAATTTGTCAATGTAGGTTTCTGATGTCCCCGTCGATATAAAAATTGACCTGAACGAGCTATTTGGGAAAAAATGAGGTGGAATGCCCAAAAACCCCTCTGTTCTGTTTTCGTTGGGCCACTCGGTATTATTAAAGACCTGTGTATCAATTTGTCTTCTTTCTGTCATGACTCGGTTTTGATAAACAAGATTGTGGTTGAATTTTGCGTTATGTCTCTCTCTGTTTAGTACCCGTTCTCTTGTGTCACTTATCAATAAAAGAACAAGCGGTTATGAATTATTTTGGCCCAACGTAGGTGAGAGGGGAACAGGGAGCTATTAGCTATTAGGGAGCATTGTCACTCTATTTGACAGAGCAAGTGGGAGGGTTCAGCAGGGCAAGGAGGGAGGGGAGCTCCATTGGCGCCCACGCCAGTGTTTGTGTTGATCTGTAAGAGGCCAGACAGCAGTTGAGTATTTTTTTTGTTACACGATCACGCCTGGGGTATCAATTAAGGGATTAAGGGGGAGCAAAGTGGTTGTACCGTTACAGTACCCTATAGGCTATTTGGCCTGATCCTATTGGTTTTTGCAAATAAAATTTAATACATTTTCCATTTGCAAACGCAAACTACTGTTTGAGAAACCGAAAACAGAAAATATAGAAAACACGAAGAGCTCTATATGATTTTTTTTATATGATTTTATCTGAAATTTCGGACAGAGAAGTGTCTACCTTGCTCATCTTTTCTGGAAATCTTTATTGTTTGTTGCCATTTTGCTTTGCTTCACACATACATTTTTTATATTTATCAAACATTTTCTTGCTGCCTGGGCAAGTATGGTCTGATGACACGATCCATCCCCTCAGCGTAGACCTCTATGTCGATGCCGACGAATGCCTCTCTGAGTTTCTCGAGGTAATCTTCCAGTTGGATTTGGTCTCCTTCGTCATGCAACACGTCAATCCATTTCAGTTTTGGCGCCATTTTTCCTAAAACACTAAGAAGAGAACAATGCAAAAAAAAGCAAAAAGCAGGCTATTCGGAATTTAAACCCACCTGACAAAATTTGGATTTCGAAAGATACATGTACACAAACGTATAGCTTCCAAACTCTGGAACTGAATTTCCCGGTTCATGATCGCTCGATTTTCAAAGTAACGAAATGGTGTTCCAAAGTACTTCAAATTTTTGACGCGATGAGAGAGGACCTCGAACGATTCCGCTACAGTGTTGGACAACATTTCAAGGTAGACTGCATAAGCTTCATGATCTCTCCAAAATACTCCTTCTTGCCAATGAAACGTAGCATCGGACATCACCAGTTTTTCTACTGTTGCAGGTATGTGATCGCAGATGGCACGTAGCCTTTGTCTGGGTATGAGGCATCCAGTCAAATTCAGTTCTTTTATGCCATTGCATCTGTTGAAGAGCTTTTGGGTGTCATAGACACTGACAAAGTCCACCCATTCCATGGACAACACTTCCAGGTTTTCATAGTTGGAGATGGCCTCCATCATTCCAGAATTAACAATACTGAAGTCTTCTTTGGGACAGTTCATGATCAGTTCTTTAGCTCGGCATTTCTCGAGCATGTACAATAAGCTCAAAGCTTCGCTTCTGAAGTCATGGTCATTGTCGACGATCCACTTCCATCCTTTCCCAAATCCGCTCAGGTCGAGCTTTTCGAGCGTCATGAGGGAATCAGTGGGTATCGCCTTTTGGCGGTATTTGGCATCAGGAATCGGATTCAACTATATAGAAAGAATATACTTATATCATGTGGGTAGGCATTTCTTTCCATTATCGATATCACTTGATTGAATGATATCAATAGACTAGTTTTGGAAGACTAAAAAATACGTAGGAGAAAGGGGGAACAGTCGGCCATTCTTCAAATAATTTTTTCTTCAAGTTTTTCTGATGACTGTTGGCAACAGTTTTTGATACGTCATGAAATTGGGACCTTTGGACATGATCCCAGCTATTCTTGGAAATTGGAATGTGAAAACTTTGAGGAGTGATAATTTCCACAAAATTAGGCTGCAAAATGCCGATTGAACCCCATTTGGTGGATTCGGCCGGTTAATGGGGCACAATCGGCATGGCTGAAATAAAGAATTTTTTTTCTCGAAATAGCTAATTTTCAAAGTTCTGAGCAAGTAGAGTAATATAGAAAGTGATACATTGAAACGAAATGTGTTACAATTGCAATTCAAAAGTACGAATCAGTCAAAGAAACCAAGAAAATTCTTCAAGTGAATTTAGAAAAAAAAGGAATACCTAAGTTTCAAGAGAATTATTCAACCATGATGTGGGCTGCCCGTTCACTCCGGTTGCAAAACTACACAGCATACGGATCAATTCAAGAGAAAAATATAATTTTTTTTTTATCGATATCAGTTATGACATTCACTAACTTGGAAAGATCAACTCCAACTTCAACATTGGAGAAGCTTTTCTTGGCAATGACAGCTTCTTGTGCAGTATATTTGAAAATTGCCCTTACAATTTTCCAGTCAATATTCACCCTGTAAGTTTTTTTTTTTAATAATCTAGTCATCTGGAAGTAAAAACATCGAAATATTTCAGCCAATCATTGTTCAATGAACGGAGTAAAGGCATCCGGCCAAATGTGCCTCGAGTACATGTGGACGAATGTGCCTCTAGTGTTATATCTGCTCAAAATGAAAATAACGAATGAGTGTAGCATTTTTAGGTTATAGGGGATGGTTTCCTTGTGAGAGAACATAGTGATGCTCCTAGGTAGGAATATCACGTCATGTCATAATCCGAGATGTAGGAAAGCGAATAAATGGAAAATTCAAACCGTTCAAACCGGAAAATTTTTAATTTCAGTTTTTTGCCGCCTCTTCAAAGGGCAGGAACGCGACAGAAATGCTTCAAAAAGTGACTCACAGTGTCACCAACATGCTAGAATCTATTTTGGCTGTTCATTCGGATATCATAAGGAATACAGGCAGTGGCCGAATATACAACCATGCCGAAAGTGCCCCCTTCCCCCTACAGTTCTCGGCAGTAAGAAAAATACTCACCCAACTCTCCGACAAATCTAGTTCTTCAATCGGAAATGAGCCCTCGATCAGCATCTCAATTTGGGAATATGTGATGTGTCGTCCAGTCAAAGATACCCTTTTCCACAGTCGTTGATCTCCGCAAATCCTCTGGAATCTTCGGCTGACTTTTGCCAACGTGCATAAGTCGAACGGCTCAAGAATCGAGACTATTTTGTAGAAGATCTCGTCTGGCACGGAATCGAAGTGATTTATCGTTTGCTCCTGAAACATTTTCCGAGTCAAGTTGAGATATTAAAAAAAAAATTCTGACTGCGCCTGCGGTTCAATTTCCCACCTCAAGTTAGCAAACACCCTGTATCATCCGCACACGCCCCGATAGGGGATTTTGGACCGCGTCGACTCAGGTTCTTTCTTTGTTTCAGACCATTGTTGAGTCCGGCATTTAAAATTGGCGACTCTGACGTCACCACTAATATCCCGTATCAGTGATGTAAATTCTCGTTACTTTCAGGTAATCGTTAGTGATCGGTACTCTTTGATTTAGTAATCGTTACTTAGTATTCGTTACTGATTAAGTGATTACTTCGAGAAAAAGTAATAGGGGGCGATTCCTACCGGAAGAAACAGGGAGGTCCTCCTGGTAAAGCACCGCAGACAGAATTTTTCTGCAATAATAATGATAGTATTGATAATAATTACCAAAATTTGATATCTGCGGGGGAAAAATGCCGCTGCAAATTTATATTTTTCCATTTCAAAAGAGAAATAGAACAAATTACATGATACTGACACTGAACATAATCACACTGATGAAAACAAATATTGATAATCTTTTTAGGGCAGGTACTGAATGCGGAAATGCGGTCGCTTTTGGAGTAGGTAATCATTGATGAAAGTAACCGAAGGCTCTGCATATCACATGAAAGCACAAGGAACTTACACTAGGGCTTCCAGCAATGCAAAAGCGCGTAAAATGGCTTGTGTAAAATTCTGAAAGCCACGAAAACACATGAGATGGCTCATCGGGGCTCCAAACGACACATAAGGAACAAGAGATCCAATGAGAATCCGGAAATCACGAAAAAATTGAAGGGGACTCCGTAGAACTTCGAATGATATTGGTTACAAAAGAGGGCCCAAAGAGCTCTTTTTAATGGGAAAAAAATAAAAGGGGCCTGCTGGATAGTAGTCTGACAGTCGATAAAAACCAGAGTAGACTGATTAGGGCTCCGAATCACACATAGGGGCACAACGGGACCCGATAGAGCTCCGAAAGTTAAGAAAAAACAGCAAGGGGGCAAAGTGAAGCTTTGTATTATTCAAAGGAAGCAAAAAGAAGCTTACTGGGAATCTGGAAGCCATATAGAGCTTAAAAGGGGCTCACTAGGGCTCCAAACTACACTTATTGGCATAAGGTGGTCCGATAAGCTCTATATAACAACAGAAGGCAGAAGAGGGCTCACTGGAATACCGAAAGCTACGAAAAAACACGAGGAGGCTCAGTATAGCCCCATACTGCACTTGGAGACACAAAGGGGTCCGATAGGGCTTCAAATATCACATGAAAGCACAAAGTGTCTATAACTACTCCGAGAGCAACGGAATTAAGTAATGGGACTTATCAGGGATTTAGAGATATTGAAGAAACAGGGGGGCCCAATGGAGCTCCGGACTCGGTTCCGGATAAAACGAGGGATTTCACAAGAAAGCAACAAGGGGCTTGCTGGATCCCTGATGGCCACAAGTAAAAACACCAGGGGCTCACTAGGGACTCCAAATGACATGACAACAATACCCTTATCACCCGATTACTATGTTCTGAAAGTAACGGAAAATGCAAGTGGGCTCAGCAGGGCTCCAAATCACAATCAAGACACAATAAGGGGGCCCAATGAAGCAAGGATAACACAAGATGGCAAAAGAGGGCTCAGTGGAATTATGAAAAACATGAGGCACATAAGGGGATTATACATGGGGATACAAGGTTTTGGTTACTACTCTGAAAGTCAAAGAAAGTCAGACTAATTATCCGCGACGAATTTTCCGCTACCAAAGAATTGTCCGCGGGACGAACTGTCCGGTCACGCAATGAACTACCTTTATAGCTAAAATCGTGCTGAATTCAATATTAGGTACATGATGGACAAGTCGCTCAAGTCATCAAATTTCCAGCTCGACCTCCACTAAATTCTCTTCTGCATAGCGATAATTGGTCAGCATTTATCAATTCGCTAGTAGAAGTTTCGTCAATAAATCCAACGTTGTTGAGTGAATTCGGCTGAATTGGATAACTTCATATCGAGAATTGACTCATTGCTGGAATCATCAACTTTGTACCAAGAATTACCTTGAACCAATCAATTCCATAGCGCTGATATCTCAATTCATCAACTTCATAGCGAGATTTTTTTTTATCCAAATCTCTCACAGGAACTAATCTTTCCAGACCAACTAGCAGTTCAAATCTGATGAATTGAGGAAATAGCGAAAATTGAGCTGAGTTCACCATTTTCTCAGCAAAAATTTCGCTCAAGATTATCGATTCATAGCGAGAATGGAGCTAAATTCTTTGAATTTGTACTGGGAATCTCACCGAAGCTTTCAATTCCATAGTGCAATTTTTTCTGGATCCATCCAATCAAAAAACAAGAATAATGCGTCCTTGGAATCAATCAAATCGATAGCTAATACTGTGCTGAATTCATCACTCCATGATGAACACCTCGTTTGATCCAACTCCCACTAGCAAGACTTCCCCAACATTCTTTAATTTATACCAATAATTGCGCTAGATTCATCAGCTTTCTTGTGGACGTTTCGAATTTCGTCAGATTATTCAACACTGTGTTGAGAATTCCTCTGAAACCATAAACTCATAGCTCTGATTGTGCTGAACCTATCAAATGTGTAAAGTGAGATTTCCGTTGAATTTAGGAATTCCTTCGTGAGAATTTGACAGAAATCATCAACTCCATTGTGAGCATCCCGCCGAATTCATCAAGTTCATAGCGTGAACGCACAGTGGGCCAGAATTCTCAGAAAGCGGCCAAAATACCGTTTTTCGAAAGTGCGACAAACTATCTGAAAACGGCACGAAAGGAGGGTGAAATAGTTGTTATTTACGGGACACTCCTTATTATTCGGTAAATATGGCCGACCATTTATTCACAAACAGCCAAAGTGGTAGGTTTGAGAGCTCTCAACGTCTGAGTGAAACACGTGGTTTTGTAGAGGTGATTCTCAGCAATATTTTAGCGTCTGGGCAGAAATTTTTCCCAAAGTGAAACATGAAGAATATATGTTAAGGAGAGTACTTCATTTAAGTATTTTTATCTGATCAATGAGTCATGTTTTTCAGTACGAAATCGTAATTTGAAGATTGCGTGTAAATTGGAGTAGTCATGCATATAATTCAATATTTCAAGTGAGTAACAAGAAAAATCCTGCGTTATTCAGCTCTCATTTCTATACGAGAATGTAGCTTGGTTATTAACCTAACTATACAAAAAAAAATTGGCTGCCCCAAGCTGCCCTCAATTTTTTTAAATGGATTTATTCCCGGCGCAGCCGGCCGACACAATACGCCCGCTTTTCAATACACAATGTTGAAAAAGACACAATATAGTTTTTTTTTATATCTAATAATTGATTGAACTCTAGTAACACAACATCAGGACAATTTAATCCACAACTTCATATAGTTTTTCAGGAAATAAAAAGAAATATTCTCGGTCTGACTTATTCAAAGTGTGGCAACGAAGTTCCAGAAAAAGTGCTTCCGACAAAAGCAAACACCTGGAAGCCACAAGATTAGCTTCTTTAGATGAAGAGCACTTGCAAAAGAACAGAGAATAGGTATATGATAACGAATATTCGTAGATTTTGCTATGTACTTTCCACAAAATGGGAAGATTGCAATAGGACGGGAACGAGATTTTTAAACAAGAATCAAGCCTGATTGAGAGGCGATGTTTCGTTGGTTCTTGAGGAGGATTCCAAGAACCAACCTCCCACTTCATCAGCATGTCGCGAGGCAGGTTGTCCATCTCTACCTTTTGAAGAAAGTGGCGAAGGAACAAAACGGAAAAAAGTCAAGGAAATAACGGGCAAAACATCTCCATCAGAACTTTCTCTATTTTCAACCCCTATTTTGAAGTTGGATTTTTCAACTGTTTTTTTTGTCAACTAACAGGATGAAATCTAAACGAATCATAGATTTCAATATTTTACTTGGTTACTCCAACTTCCAACCCCTCAAAACCACCCTAGTATTTGAAACAGAATTTTTATTTTATGTTTCTGTCAATTCGCGGGTTGAACTCTTGAACAAATCCAAAATTTTAGAATTTAATTCAGTTATTTTGATTTTCACCCCCTAAAAACTACCCTTATATCGTGAATGGATTTTTTTTATCATTTTTTCGGTTACTAGCAGGTTGAATTCTGGACGAATCAAAAATTTCAAAATTTTACGTGATTATTTCAAATTTCAACCCCTAAAAACCATCCTAATTTATTGAACAGAATTTTTTCAATATTTTTTTGTCAATTCTCTGGTTAAACTCTGAACAAATCCAGAATTTCGGAATTTTATCCAATTATTTTTGTTTCCACCCACTGAAAACTACCCTAATTTTGTCAGTAGAATTTTTAAGTATTTTTCCAGAAATCACAAGCCTATTTTGGACCAATTCCATAACTTTCAGAATTTTGGCCGATTTTTTTTTCTGGTCCACTGTGGAACGGTGTGAAATTTGTCAACTTTGATGTAAGAATACTGCACTGATGAATATATCAATTTTATTGGCAACATTCCACTAAACCGAACAACTTTGTAGCAAGAGTTTGTCCAATTGAATTATTTTTGTGAGAAATTGCTCTTTATTTATCAACTTCATTCCACGGGAATCTTCAACATTGTGAATCGTGATCAAATCAATAATTCTGAAGTTGAATGTTGTTAGCGGTTTGCGTGTTACTCAATGAAGAAAAGTGGAAACATTTGCAGCTTCAGAACCGGAAATTGAGACGCAAGTTTTCTTCAGCGTGCGATTTTATCGAGAAAAAATCTGCACAACCAATGTTCTTGTTGGCCCATGAAAGCTCTTTTTTGCAAAATCATGAACGAGTTTTTTCACGATTCCACTACGAATGGTTGAGGTCATTTTCGCGGTTAATCGCTCTCACGCAAATCTCACTAAGCCACACTTACCATGTCATTTTTAATTGGGTCAAAATGTGTGATATCATCATCTCTTACCAATAATCCTGAGCCACTCGGTTTTATATGATGTTTCACCAGCTCAGCAAATGAGTCGATCCCTTCCCGGCAGCTGGGCTTGACCTCAGGTTGCATTTTGGCCTCCGGCCGCTTGGCTGACGCGGGTGCTTCTTTCTTCGGACGACTCGTGGGTCGGCGTTTTCCATGATGCCTATTTCTGGCCTTCTTTGACAAGGAGGAAGTAGTACTGCTGGAGCTTGAGCTCGAAGTCGACCTGGGACTCGTCGTCATGCTCGAACTTGACGTTGACACTTCACGAGGATTATTCCGTTTGCGCCCGCTCATTCTCTCCCTTTTCACCTATGGACAAAAAACAAAGGATTCAAATCCCACTATTTGGCACATCGACGTTTCGACACCAGTCTGAGTGGTGACGTGCAGGGTTCAACGCCGAGCCAATGGCTAAGCACATTATCGTACAGCTTGAAGCACAAGTGCCCACAATAATTACAATATCAATACGATACTAACCAGTTCCTTCTACAGCTTCTTTCTTGACAACGTGGGTGATCGACTACGATATTAATGGTTAGATTGAATTCCACAGATTTGCACGTGTAACGACGATGCTCACAGAGCGACAGCAAACAAGAAAATGATAGAGAGAGAACGAGCCGGAATCACAGGTAAACTTGTAACCGCATCCCTTCTCCCAATGGTGTTCTTGAATGCTCGAGAATGTATATTTGCGCAGGTATACAAGGAACAAAGGACACACATATGTGGCCAAACAAAACACAGACAAAAATAGCATGTGTTTGAGAAAGTCATATACAGTGTGTCTCAAAATTTGCGTCCCAGAGTTCAGTGCGGTTTATGGAAATGCTTCAAATGTGTCAAGAAAATGTCAAAAAATTTCTACTATTTTGAGAACAGAAGTGATTCAATGATGAGGTTTTGCCTCTTTGTTCTCCATTATCTGACAAGGTGCCAGTGAACTTGATCTAACAGAATTGAGAAAAAAAAATCGAACTCCCCATTGTGGCTTGAGTTTTCATACAGGATGTTCGCAAACTCGAGGTAGAAAATTGAACAGCACGTACGGGAATTGTCCTGAAGCCCATGAAGAATGTCAAGGAAATTTGAGATTCATATTTTTTTGAATATGAAGGGTCAAGAGGTGTTTCTTCGACCCCATATTTTTTCTTTATTCCAAAAGAGTTGAATGGACTCTTCATCAGACCAAAGAGCAAATGTTCTAAACCTTTGAATGTGTTCTGTTATTTTGTTCAGTGTAAAACCGATCCACGAATCCGAGAAATATTTTTTTTCTCAAAAATTCTTGTAAAAAGTTCCAGAGGTTATAAAACTGATGTAGAGCAAAAAGTCACACAAATAATTCCCATGTGAAATCTTCTGCATGCATTTTTGACAAAAAATGGATTTTCGGGGAGACGCGATCCACCCTGTGAAGTGAGCGGAATCGCAAAAGACATTTGAAAATTCAGAGACATCATTCCTTGGTCTGTCGCAAAAAGTTTACACAAATCTCCCAGAGTAACGAGAATGGAGGTAGTCCTTCTCACCTTTCATATTTAAAAACAAAGCTAACTTTTTTTCCAACATTCCCCTGACACTTTTGAAGCATTTCACTAGATGCGGTTTAATTCTCTACCTCAAGTTTGCAAACACTCTGTATACTCAACAGAGAGAGTCGTAAACTGGGAGAAAAGAACAATTTCACCTCAAGTATTCATTCAGTCAAACTGTGTGTCCACCTGAACTGCTTCAGACTCTAGTACACAGGCTTTGGCACACTCCGTATGTCGAGGGAAGCCCATTCAGCCCGGGTTGGGTGCTATTGAGGTAGTGGTAATTATTGCAACAATGCAACAATGGAGACCATTGACCAGGTTGACACCAAATAATGGCCATTGTCCAGAAAATGTTTTGTGAATGAACTAGGGTATCGGGTATAACGGTGTTCCATGGAAAGCTTCAACAAAGACAGTATGTTCGGAAAGTATATACAGAGTGCTCCAATGAGAACGAACCACCCTAGATAATAGAGTTCTCCAGGTTGTCTAGATCCACCCTAGGATGATGGGCTTGATACTTGTTTTTTTTTGTGTGTATTGTACTTTGTTTTTATTTGAACCTCGATTTGTACTGTGATATACCACTCTTTCTACAATTGATTGATTGATCAATTGAATTGAATACAGGTCATATTTTGTTGTGCCGCAGATTTTTACCTGCCTCAAGTTTACATCGTGAAAATACCGCAATCAAACTATTGTAGTATAAGTAGTAACCTCACGTTCTTTGAAAAGGAATGAATTGAATGAATATTGAAAAATAAGCAAAGTCCCTTGACCACACCTCATCTTTATCACAAATTGATCAATCTTTGCCAATTTAATAAGGTTCACCTTATTTATTCATTTCATCATTTCCAGACGTGCAGGCATTCAGCTAACTATAGAAATTTGACAAGTTTACATCGAGCTTTACATTTGGTTTCTGAAAGAAAAGTTCATGATAGTTACGTGCGCAATCCTACGACGAATTTGTTCAACTTTGCAAGTTAATTCCGCTCTCATTATTTTTCCTAATTTGCCAAACTATTGGCGAACCATTTTCTCAAAGCGCACTTGAATTTGATTTTCTGCCTAATTCATTGATCTTCCGTCCAGTTTTATTTTCAACCCGTTCTTCTTTCTCGCTTACTTACACTGATACGAGAAGAAATCTTTACTATCCAATTGTACTTGGAGAGATATTGTTGTTCACTGAGTTTTGTCTTGATCTTCAGGATTCATAGCCAGTATTTGGATTATTGTTCAAATAATTTACATAAAACTTAAGTGTGGACATTACATGAATTGGTTTATATCCGGCTGGTGCTATAGTTCATGATTGATAGACTTATCCAGCAGCTCTATTACACGCTGGGTTGAATACCTTTACGCAAATTTACACTCAGGGGTACAAGTCACCGCAATGAGCCTCTAATCCATTAGCTTGCAAAATTTAACGTCTCTTTTCTTTCTTATCCTGAAGTGTTCCGACACGACACTGAATTTTCTTGGCATTGATCAAGGGGTTTTCTCTTTGGAAACTCAACCTCATGCCCATAGACTCTTTGTCGCGTAAAAGGGTGAAATATTTCATTCTGTGGGGGGAAACAAACGCATGATCAAGATTTTGCCCAGAATTAATTCGCACGCTAGTGCTTGTCTAAAGCTAATAGAGTCCACAAAATCATGCTCTGTAGGAAGCTGAATCTCTTCAAAGGGGTTATTGAGGTTTCCACTTCTTTTTCGGGTGTCTTGAAGGTAGGTAGCTGAAACAAGGGGCCGCATTTAAGAGCTCAAAGCAACTACAGGGAATTGAAGTCGGCTTGACGCTCACCGTGGCTGTTCGAAATAGCAAAACAAGACCTACCATCATTTTATAACCAAAACAATTACTCTAAACTCATCAAACAATCGGCCTTTGATACAAACAAGAATCAGACTTGCCCTAGTGTCTCGTTCTCTCGTAACAGATACACTACAATCAATCACAGTGTTTTTAGCATTTCTCCTCATTTATTCTTCTTGAGAAAGATGCGTTTTTCTTCTCCCACACGACTGCCGTTCTTGACTGCCACCACGCAAATTCTCTCCCACCCCCCGAGCTCCTCTCCTAGGCCAATTCATTTCTTGTCCCCTTCCCACTCTTCTCCCCTCACCTACAACACCGATCCCGGTGTGCTGCGCCACCTCAAGGCCAGTTGGCATTGAATCGTAATTCTGCGCATTCCTCAACCAAGACAAATTTATCCCAAATAATAATTTCCTCTTTGTTTTTTATGATTTTAAGGTGTTCTACCACAGTACGCAAGTGTTTGTCTACTCGTTGTGATGAAATCATTATTTATTCCCTGATTTTAATCATTGTTTTTCATATGACTTCTTGTTTTTGGACAATAAAGCTAATTATTATATTTTTAAAAACTTGTGTATCAATTTGTCTTCTCTCCGCCACGACTTGGTTTTAATAAACAAGAATGTTTTTGAATTTCGCGTTATATCTCTCTCTGTTTAGTACTTGTTCTCTTGTGTCACTTATCAATGAAAGAACAAGCTGTTATGGATTATTTTGGTTCAACCTAGGTGAAAGGGGAACATGAAGCTATTAGCGGAGCTCCTCGCATTGTCGCTCTATTTGACAGAACAAGTAGGAGGGTTCAGTGGGAGGGGGAGGGGGAGGGGCTCTATAAGCGGAGCCTACCCTATTTGTGTGATTGTGTGAGAGGGCAGACAGCAGTGAGGTATATATTCATTTTTTTGTTGGACGATCACGCCGGGTCAAGGGGAGGCAAAGGGGTTGTACCGTTACAGTACCCTATAGGCTATTTTGCCTGATCCTATTGATTCTTGCAAATAAAATTATATATGTTTTCTATCTGCAAACTATGTTTCAGAAACAGAAGATATAGAAAACATAAAGAATACTATATGATTTTTGTTTAATGATTTCATCAGAAATTTCCGACAGAAGTGTCCACCTTGCTCATCTTTTCCAAAAATCTTTATTGTTTGTTGCTGTTTTGCTTTGCTTCACACCTACATCGAGTTTTTGATATTTATCAAACATTTTCTTGCTGTCTGGACGAGTATGGCCTGATGACACGATGCATCCCCTGAGCGTAGACCTCTATGTTGATGCCGTCGAATGCCTCCCTGAGTTTTTCAAGGTGTTTTTCCAGTGGGATCTGGTCTCCTTGTTCATGCAACACGTCAATCCATTTCAGTTTTGGCGCCATTTTTCCTAAAACACTGAGAGGAAAACAATGCAAAAACAAAGATATCAGGCATTTCGGAATTTAAACCCACCTGATGAAATTTGGATCTCGAAAGATATGATCTGTACACAAACGTATAGCTTCCAAACTCTGGAATTGAATTATCGGGTTCATGATCGCTGGATTTTCAAAGTACCGAGATGGTGTTCCAAAGTACTTCAAATTTTTGACGCGATGAGAGAGAACCTTGAACGATTCCGCTACAGTGTTAGACGCCGTTTCAAGGTAGGCTTCATGATCTCTCCAAAATCCTCCGTCTTGCCAATGAAACGAAGCATCTGACATCACCAGTTTTTCTACTGTTGCAGGTATGTGATCGCAGATGGCACGTAGCTTTTGTCTGGATATGAGGCATCCAGTCAAATTCAGTTCTTTTATACGACTGCATCTGTTAAAGAGCTTTTGAATGTCATGGACACTGACACTGCAAAAATTCATCCATTCCATGGACAACACTGCCAGGTTTTCATATTTGGAGATGGCCTCTATCATTCCAGAATTGACAGTCGTGGAAAAGTCTTTCTTGGAACGGCTCATGATCAGCTTTTTAGCTCTGCATCTTTCGAGTATGTACAATGAACTCGACGATTCGCTTCTGTAGTCATCGTCATTGATCCACTTCCACCCATGCTCAATGCCGCTTAGGTCGAGCTTTTCTAGCGCCATGAGGGAATCAGTGGGTATCGCCTTTCGGTGGTATTTTTCATCAGGAATTGGATCCAACTATATAGAAAGAATATACTTATATCATGTGGGTAAGCATTTCCTTCCATTATCGATATCACTTGATTGAATGATATCAATAGACTAGTTTTGGAAGACTAAAAAATAAGTAGGAGAAAGGGGGAACAGTCGGCCATTCTTCAAATAATTTTTTCTTCAAGTTTTTCTGATGACTGTTGGCAACAGTTTTTGATACGTCATGAAATTGGGACTTTTGGACATGATCCCAGCTATTCTTGGAAATTGGAATGTGAAAACTTTGAGAAGTGATAATTTCCACAAAATTAGGCTGCAAAATGCCGATTGAACCCCTTTTGGTGGATTCGGCCGGTTATGGGGCACAATCGGCATGGCTGAAATAGAGATTTTTTTTTTCGAAATGGCTAATTTCCAAATTTCTGAGCAACTAGAGTAATATAGAAAGTATTACATTGAAACGAAATGTGTTACAATTGCAATTCAAAAGTACGAATCGGTCAAAGAAACCAAGAAAATTCTTCAAGTGAATTTTGAAAAAATTGAATACCTAAGTTTTAAGAGGGAAGAGTTTATTCAACCATGATGTGGGCTGCCCGTTAACTCCGGTTGCAAAACTACACAGCATACTGATCAATCCAAAAGGAAAATATATTTTGTTTTTATCGATATCAGTTATGACATTCACTAACTTGGAAAGATCAACTCCAACTTCAACATTGGAGAAGCATTTTTTGACAATGACAGCTTCTTGTACAGTATATTTGGAAATTGCCCTTACAATTTTCCAGTCAATATTTACCCTGTGAGTTTTATTTTTTGAATAATCTAGTCATCTGGAAGTAGAAACATCGAGATATTTCAGCCAATCATTGCTCAATGAACGGAGTGAAGGCATCCGGCCGAATGTGCCTCGAGTGTTATATCTGCTCAAAATCAAAATAACGAATGAGTGTTGCATTTTTAGGTTATAGGGGATAGTTTCCTCGTGAGAGAACATAGTGATGCTTCTAGGTAGGAATATCACGTCATGTCATAATTCGAGATCTAGGAAAGCTAATAAATGAAAAATTCAAACCGTTCAAACCGGAAAATTCTCAATTTCAGTTTTTTGCCGCCTCTTCAAAGGGCAGGAACGCGACAGAAATGCTTCAAAAGGTGACATACAGTGTCACCAACATGCTAATATCTATTTTGGCGGTTCATTCGGATATCATAAGGAATACAGGCAGTGGCCGAATATACAACAATGCCGAAAGTGCCCCCTTTCCCCTACAGTTCTCGGCAGAAACAAAAATACTCACCCAACTCTCCGACAAATCCAGTTCTTCAATCGGAAATGAGCCCTCGATCAGCATCTCAAATTGGGAATATGTGATGTGTCGTCCAGTCAAAGATACCCTTTTCCACAGTCGTTGATCTCCGCAAATCCTCTGGAATCTTCGGCTGACTTTTGCCAACGTGCATAAGTCGAATGGCTCAAGAATCGAAACTATTTTGTAGAAGATCTCGTCTGGCACGGAATCGAAGTGATTTATCGTTTGCTCCTGAAACATTTTCCGAGTCAAGTTGAGATATTGAAAAAAAATTTCTGACTGCGCCTGCGGTTCAATTTCCCACCTCAAGTCAGCAAACACCCTGTATCATCCGCACACGCCTTGATAGGGGATTTTGGACCGCGTTGACTTAGGTAGTAGTAGCCAAGGCTCTCAATTTTATTTTGCAATTTTTCTCTGAATTAAGTGCAAAAATTATGTATAATTTTTATGATTCATCATTCCTATGGCGAAACTCTGATAAAATAATCAATCTCAACGCAAGAACTCCAAGTCATTATTTTAGTAACGGAACTGCTCTGACATTCATCAGTTATGTAAACAAGTCAGCATTCGAGGTGGGCCACCCAAGAATTTTGTTCTTTTTCAAATATAAATATCAGCGGAAAAAAGCAACCGTATTTAAGACGGTTTACGATATCCGATAGAGTGATCCTTTGTCCACGATGTGTGATGTCAGCTTTTCCTATTGTCGGCAACAATGTACATGATTTACAGTGTGAGAATGGGAGATGTACCGAAATGATCAATTTTGTATCATGTGTAACCATTGTAAAAATGATATCAGACTTTTTGTGACTCCATATTTGGAAAGCTCGAATCAATGTCTCAGAATGTTTTTCCAAATTTTGTCTCTTCCAATTACAGGGTGATTCTGAAAATTTTTTTTTTTTGGTTTTTCGCTGATACCTAATGGGTTTCCTTGTTATCCGATTTTGAAACTATAGACGTCGAGTTCAAGCTTATACTTCAGGAAATGGAGCCTGGGAATCAGAATCGGCTCAAAACAAACTTCGCAACAATGGACTTTACCAAAAGTGAACCAAATATGAAGTACGTCCGAGATCTGTTTTGGATGAGACTTTTTGACAAAAACAACCGTTTTACAAACGAACCGTTCACTCCGAACATTTCGACGAAATTTTAGCTTGTATCATCTCCGTAATCATGCCGTTGTAAATTCAGTTTCACCACTGACCATTCTTGACTGATACAAGCGGAAACTCTGTCAAAATGTTCGGAGTGAACCGTTCGTTTTGAACGCGGTTGATTTGGTCATACGTTTTCCATCCAAACCAGATCCCGAGTATACCCACTTCCTATTTGGGATACCTTTGGTATTGAGTCCATTGTTTCGAATGTTTTTCTGAGTCGATTCTATTCTCAGGCTTCATCTGAAGAATAAGCTTTAACTTGCCGACCATATTTTAAAAATTGGAATAACAAGGAATCCCATTATCAGTGCGGAACCAGTTTTTTTTTTATCACCCTGTGATTGAAAGAGATAGACGAAGATTTGAAAAACCGTTCCGAGGCACAAGGGGCCCGATAAGAATCCGGAAATCACGAAAAAGTGGAGGGGGATTCCGTAGAACTTCGAATGATATTTGTCACAAAAAGGGGCCCAAAGCACTCTTTATGATGGGAAAAAGTGGAATGGGGCTCGCTGGATAGTACTCAGACAGTCAATAAAAACCAGAGTAGATTGGTAGCCACAACGGGACTTGATAGAGCTCCGAGATGTGGTGGGTTCCATTTATTGCAGGTACAAACATATTCACGGGGGTGAACTGCTATACATACGTCAAGACCTTCAGTTCAAAAATCTCACTTATATAAATAGTTTGTCCGTGGAAATGTCAGTTGAATGTTGTGGACTCACGTTTAACATTGAAAATACCAAGTATTGTATTGTAAGTGTATACCGACCACCAAGTGGGGACAGCGATATATTTTTCAATGTACTGTCAAAAATCTTGGAATATTGTACGATTAATTCTGAAGAGGTTCTGTTCTGCGGTGACTTGAACACTGATTTTTCAAAGCCATCTGGTCATAATACTTTGCTAATGGATCTTTTTCCAGCTTACTCATTGCGTGCTGGGTGCGGCGACCCAATACGAGTGGCCGTGATGTCGGATGGACGTATGTCGATTTCGGGTGTCGATTATTTTGCTACCTCAATCTGCAAGGGTACTCCAAGGTTTGAGGTTCGGGATATGCATCTTGGAGATCATTTTGCGGTAATTTGCGAGTTTGACGGGGAGGGCCCATTGTGCCATCTGGATCAGGTCATTGAGTACGAGTGTAGGAACGTTGACGCTGATGTTCTGTGTAGACTGAGTGATCATTTACAAAGTCAGTTTCGGCATGTTCACGCCAGCATTATCAACGACATAGACCAAATATACGGAAGTTTTGTCACTGACCTGAAGCTTGCTGTGGACATGTATTGTCCGCTTAAAAAACGCACTAAAACAAAAACAAAAATTCCAAAACCAAAGTCTTGGATAACTCCGGAACTTATCAATTTGAGTAACGACCTAAAAAACAAATATTGGTTGATGAAAAGATGTAACGACCTTGGTCTAATGATGAGATATAGAGAAGATAAGCGGGAATATAAAAAGAGAATAGCTAGGGTAAAGAAAGAGTATTACCATCAAAAGCTAAATAACTCCAACATCAGACTCAAAACTCTTTGGAGGATTGTTCGTGGGGAGGCTGGGATGATTAGGGACCCTAATGATGAAATGATCAATGATGAAATTGTAAATAACAATGAGGTTATCAGTCGAGAATTCGCCACATACTTCGATACGGCGGCAAAAAATATAATAAACCAGAAGTCAAACGCAAACACCACTTTCCCAGTCTCTTCACTTGGAACTGTAAATAACTCATTCTTTTTTTAACCTGTCACGGAACAGGAGGTTGTTGATACAATTCGCGAATTGAAAAACACAAACTCTGCTGGTGTTGATGGCATATCCACCAGGATACTAAAGGGTGTCGCTCTTGTGATCGCCAAACCAATATCTCATATTCATAGTTATGTATCAACCTGCGAAATTTGAGAAGAATACAACCAGTGGTGTAGAAGTTATGAGGGTCAGTAATTTAGAAGCATCCGAAGAAAAGTTGACCTAAAGTGACCTCTCATAACTTCTACGCCACTGATTGGATTCTTTCTTTATTTGGCAGGATGATAGATAATTATAACAAACCAGCTCATGCTAAATTAATGCTGAATTTGTTGGAACGTTCCTGAGTTAGAAATTTTTGAAATCCGGAAAATATGAACTTTGGAGGGCTGTGTCTTCGTCATCAGGCCGAACTTTGCGAAATGGTGTATAGATTTTTGTCATATTTTGACCGGATCTACCCACAGTTGAGTTTTTTGCTATCATTCCTGAAACACCCTGTATAAAGAGGCAAAAAGGGGCTCACTGGAATTTGAAAAGCCATTAAAAACCATCAGGGGATCTATCAGGGCTTCAACTACATTTGAGGACCCAGGGGGTCCGAAAGAAAGGACTCCAAATGACATGACTACACATACGCATGTCACCCGATTACTATGCTCTGATAGTAACGGAAAATGCAAGGGGGCTCAGCAGGGCTCGAAATCACAATCAAGACACAACAAGGGGCCTCAATTGAGGAAGGATAACACAAGATGGCAAAAGAGTGCTTAATGGAATTTTGGAAACTATAAGGAACATAAGGGGGCCCATTAGGTCTCCGAATTACACTTGAAGATACAAGGTTTTGGGACCTACTCCTAATGTCATAAAAAAACATCAGGAAGCTCAACGGGGCCGTTCATAGCGTAAACGGTGTAAATTCTATCAACTTTGACGTGAGAATACTGCACTGATGAATATATCAATTTAATTGTCAACATTTCACTAAACCGAACAACTTTGTATCAAGAATTTGAGGGGAATCATTTGAATCAATTGAATCATTATTGAATTGAATAATTATTGAATTGAATCATTTTTGAGGGAAATTGCTCTCCATTCATCAACTTCATTCCACAGGAATCTTCAACATTTTATTGGAAATTCCGCTGTTGAATTTTTCAGCGAGAATTGTGATCAATTCATTAACTTTAAAGTAGAATGTTGTTCGCGGTTTGCGTGTTACTCAATGGGAAAAAAAGGGAAAAAGCATTTGCAGCTTCAGAACCGCAAATTGAGGCGCAAGTGTTCTTCAGCGTGCGATTTCATCAAGAATATCATTGATGTATTGAGAATAAAATCTCAAGCGATTCATGGAATGGGCATCTACAAGATATGAGCAAAAACTTTAAAATCTGCACAACCAATGTTCTCGTTGGCCAATGAAAGCTTTTCTTCGCAAAATCATGAACGGTTTTTCCACGATTCCACTGCGAATAGTTCAGGACATTTTTGCAGTCAATCGCTCTCACGCAAACCTCACGGAGCCACACTTACCACGTCATTTTTAGGAGGGTCAAAACGTGTGATATCATCCTCTCTCATCAATAATCCTGGGGCACTTGGTTTTATATGATGTTCCACCAGCTCAGCAAATGAGTCGTTCCCTCCCCGGCAGCTGGGCTTGACCTCAGGCTGCATTTTGGCCTCCGGCCGCTTGGCTGACGCTGGTGCTCCTTTCTTTGGATGACTCGCGGGTCGGCGTTTTCCATTATGCCTATTTCTGGCCTTCTTCGACAAGGAGGAGGTAGTACTGCTGAAGCTTAAGCTCGAAGTCGACCTGGGACTCGTCGTCAAGCTTGAACTTGACGTTGACACTCCACGAGGATGATGCCCTTTGCTCCCGCTCATTCTCTTCCTTTCCACCTATGAACAGAAAACAAAGGATTGAAATCCCACTATTTGGCACATCGACGTTTCGACATCAGTCGCAGTGAAGGCGTGCGGGGTACAACGCCGGGCGAATGGCTAAGCACATTATCGTGCAGCTTAAAGCACAGCAAGTGTCCCCAATAATTATAATATCTACACAATACTAACCAGTTCCTTCTACAGCTTCCTTCTTGACTTCGATATTTATGGTTTTATTGAATTCCACAGATTTGCACGTGTAACGACGATGCTCACAGAGCGACAGCAAACAAGAAAATGATGAAGAGGGAACAAGCCGGAATCACAGGTAAACTTCTTACCGCATCCCTTCTCTCAATAGTGCTTTTGAATGCTCGAAAATGCATATTTGCGCAGATTTATAAGGAACAAAGGACACACATATATGACCAAACAAAACACAGACAAAGAGAGCATGTGTGTGAGAGTCGAATACAGTGTGTCTAAAAATTTGCGTCCCAGAGTTCAGTGCGGTTTAGGGAAATGCTTCAAATGTGTCAGGAAAATGTCAAAAAAGTTCTACTATTTTGAGAACAGAAGTAATTCAATGATAAGGCTTCGCCTCTTTGTTCTCCATCATCTGACAAGGTGCCAGTGAACTTGATCTAACAGAATTGAAAAAAAAAGAACTTCCATTGTGGCTTGGGTTTTCATACAGGGTGTTCGCAAACTCGGGGTAGAAAATTGAACAGCACGTACGGAAATGGTCCTAAAGCCCACAAAGAATGTTGAAAAAATTTGAGATTTTTTTTTGAATATGAAGGTTCAAGAGGTGTATCTCCGACCCCTTATTTTTTCTTT
Source organism: Anaspis maculata (assembly GCA_949128115.1). Classification (NCBI taxonomy): domain Eukaryota; kingdom Metazoa; phylum Arthropoda; class Insecta; order Coleoptera; family Scraptiidae; genus Anaspis; species Anaspis maculata. The sequence goes on from OX421966.1 coordinate 1,201,102, forward strand.
ATTTCAAAAGAGTTGAATGGACTCTTCATCAGACCAAAGAGCAAATTTTCTGGACCTTTGAATGTGTTCTGTTATTTTGTTCAGTGTAAAAGTGACTCATGAATCCAAAAAATATATTTTTTCTCAAAAATTTTTGTGGAAAGTTCCAGAGGTTGGAGAACTAATGAGAAGCAGAAAGTTACACAAATAGTTCCCATGTAAAATCTTCTGCATGCATTTTTGATAAAAAATGGATTTTCGGGGACTCACGATCCACCCTGTGGAGTGAGTGGAATCACAAAAGACATTTGAAGATTCAGAAACATTACTTTTTGGTCTGTCGGAAAAAGTTCACTCAAATCTCTCAGAGTAACGAGAATGGAGGTAGTTCTTTCCACCTTTCATATTTAAAAAAAAAGCCTGACATGTTTTCCAATATTATCCTGATACTTTTGAAGCATTTAACTAGCTACGGCTCAATTCTCTACCTCAAGTTTACGAATACTCTGTATACTTAACAGAGAGAGTCGTAGACTGGGGAAGAGAAACAATCTTCCTTGAAAGATTCATTCAGAACCAGAGTCAAACTGTGTGTCCACCTGAACTGCTTCAGACTCTAGTGCACAAGCTTTGGCACACCCCGTATGTCGAGAGAAGCCCATTCAGCCTGGGTTGGGTGTTATTGAGGTAGTGGTGATTATTGCAACAATGCAACAATAGAGACCATTGACCAGGTTGACACCAAATAATGGCCATTGTCCAGAAAATGTTTTGTGAATGAACTAGGGTTTCGGGTATGAAACCCTAGTGAAACGGGTTCATGGAACACCCGTATGAAACGGGTGTTCTATGAAAAGCTTCAACAAAGACAGTATGTTCGGAAAATATATACAGAGTGTTCCAATGATAACGAGCCACCCTGGATAACAGCAGATTGTCTAGATCCACCTCAGGATGATGGGCTTCATACTTGTTTCACTTCCTCGACCCACCACCCCTACGAGGAGGGAAAGTATTGTGAACGCGCAAAAAAAAAATTTCGAGATGAAGACGGATATATCCATTTTGTGGTCCCCCAAGACAATTAAGAACATTTTTGGAGTGATGTCTGTCTGTGTATGTGTGTGTCTGTGTGTTTGTACCCCATTAACTGTGGCGACTTGTGCGTGCAACGACCTATGCTGTGGCGTCCGCTCTAGTTGTGGCGTCTTACACACGGTTGCCACAGCAAAAACCTTCACTGTCTCAAAAATAATCACCGCTTAAGGCTAGAACTTATAGAACAGCTTTTATAGAAGCATATTGACTTTGCATATGAAAAAATCCTCGGATCTTCAAAACTTAGTGGTGTATAAGTGAATTCATCAGGTTGCCACAAGTAATTAGAAGTGCTTTGTGCAAGTTTGGGTATGACACCCATTTGTGACCTCCTGTGCTGAAGCGCCCCCTTGAGTTCACACACTAGTACTAAACCAAGAATATATTCAATGGTGTTGGTTGTTCTTTCGCAATCTGCACACACACATAATGCATCAGTGTACTTTTGTGGCACCCACCAGCAAAAAGTCGTAGAAAATTCAGATTTTTTAAAATCACCAACCTGAGCATAAAAAGATATTTCCAAACGTACCCCCTTTGTCCCCACTCACCCCCTTCGACTCCACTCACCCCCTCTCAAAATGACAAATATAATCACCTGCTTTGAGTACGTCAAATTGAAGACATCAAATTCTCTTTGTGAGAAAAATATTATAATTTTTTTTTTTTCAACCCCCCTCCCCACCCACCCTTAAGTTCCAAATTTCAAATGGCACCACGTACTTCTGATTAACCAGATTGAAGAGTCTTGAATTCTCTTTCTGAGAAAAATATAAAAATCATCAATCACCCCCTGTTGTCCCCACCCTACCCCTACTTATAAAATTTCATGTATATTAATCTACTTTGTGGTACATCAAATTGAAAACATCAAATTCTCTTTGTGAGAAAAATATTATAAATTTTTTTGATCAACCCCCCTTTTGCCCCATCTACCCTTACATTCAAAATATCAAATGGTATCACGTGCTTTTTGGTTCCCCAGGTTGAACACTCTTTCTGAGAAAATTATAAAAATTTGTAATAACCCCCTTTTGCCCCCCTGATTTAAAATTTCATGTAGAATAATCTATTTCGTGATACATCAAATTAAATACATCAAATTCTCTTTGTGAGAAAAATATTATAATTTTTTTTGTTCAACCCCCCCTTTTGTCCCACCCACTCTTAACTTCCAAATTTGAAATGGCACCACGTACTTCTGATTAACCCGATTGAAAAGTCTTGAATTCCCTTTCTGAGAAAAATATAAAAATTATCAATCACCCCCTGTCGTCCCCACCCACCCCTACTTAAAAAACTTCATGTATATTGAACTACTTTGTGGTACATCAAATTGAAAACATCAAATTCTCCTTGTGAGAAAAATATTATAAATTTTTTTGATCAACCCCCCTTTTGCCCCATCTACCCTTACATTCAAAATATCAAATGGTATCACGTGCTTTTTGGTTCCCCAGGTTGAACTCTCTTTCTGAGAAAATTATAAAAATTATTAATAACCCCCTTTTGCCCCCACCCCCCCCTAATTTAAAATTTCATGTAGAATAATCTATTTCGTGATACATCAAATTGAAGACATCAAATTCTCTTTGTGAGAAATATATTATAATTTTTTTTGTTCAACCCCCCTTTTGTCCCACCCACCCTTAACTTCCAAATTTCAAATGGCACCACGTACTTCTGATTAACCAGATTAAAGAGTCTTGAATTCTCTTTCTGAGAAAAATATAAAAATTATCAATCACCCCCTGTCGTCCCCACCCACCCCTACTTAAAAAACTTCATGTATATTGAAAAAAACTGAAAATTGCAAATTGAAAACATCAAATTCTCTTTATGAGAAAAATATTATAAATTTTTTTGATCAACCCCCCTTTTGCCCCATCTACCCTTACATTCTAAATATCAAATGGTATCACGTGTTTTTTGGTTCCCCAGGTTGAACTCTATTTCTGAAAAAATTATAAAAATTAGTAATAACCCCCTTCTGTCCCCACCCACCCTTAATTTAAAATTTCATGTAGAGTAATCTACTTCGTGATACATCAAATTGAAGACATCAAATTTTATTTGTGGGAAAAATATCATGAATTTTTTTGATCAACCCCCTTTTTGGCCCACCCACACTCAACTTCTAAATTTCAAATGGAACCACGTACTTTCGGTTCACTAGATTGAAGAGGATTGAGTTCTTTTTCTGATGAAAATATAAGAATTTATAATCACTCTCTTTCGTCCCCACCCACCCACTTCAATATTTCATGTAGAATAATGAACTTTGTGATACATCAATCAGAAAAAATCATATTCTCTTTGTGAGAAAAACATTTTTTTTCTATTAACCCCTCTTTTGCCCCACCCACCCTTGATTTCCAAATTTCAAATGGAACCACGTACTTTGGCATGGTTCACCAGATTGAAGAGAATTGAATTCTCTTTCTGAAAAAAATATAAAACTTATTTATCACATCCTGTTGTCCCCCCCCCCACACCCACTTGAAAAAATTCATGTAGGCTCATCTACTTTGTGGTACATCAAATTGAAAACATCAAATTCTCTTTGTGAAAAAAATATTCAAACACCCTTAGCTTTCAAATGAAACCACGTACTTCTCGGTTCATCCGATTGAAGAGAATTGAATTCTCTTTCTGAGAAGAATATAAAAAATATTAATCACCCCTTCTCGTCTTCACCCACCCTTACTTTAAAAACTCATGTAGGATAATTTACTTTGTGATAAATCAAATTGAAAACATCAAATTTTCTTTGTGAGAAAAATATTATATTTTTTTTTAATCAACCCCCCTTTTGCTCTATCCACTCTTTTAAGTTCCAACTAAAAATGATAACTGACACGTACTTTTTGTTTCACCAGATTAGAGAGGATTGAATTCTTTTTCCAAGAAAAATATAAAAATTATCAATCATCCCCTTTGGTCCCTACCCACCCTTTTACTTTAAAATTTCAAATGAAACCACCTACCTTGTGATACATCAGAAGAGAATTGTACTGAGAAAAATATTCTAAAAATTTTCAATTTTCCCCTTTTGCCCCCACCGACCTCTATTTTACAATTTCAAGTAGAAACATCTATAATATGCTGTTCTTCACGTTGCAAATTCAGCACTAGAACTTTTGGAATCAAAAACAAAGTGATAAGTTAGAGGGCTACGGCTACGGCTGATGGGACCTGCAAAGTTTTGGCGCAAATCTATCAGGGCCCATCAGCCGTATACCTTTCCAGCTTTTCACTTTATTTTTGATTAAAAAATTTCTTGTGCTGAATTTGCAACGTGAACGGGCATTACTTTGTGGTACTTACATCAAATTGAACAAAATTATTATCTTTTTTGTTGAGGAAAATATTATGAATATTTCTTATTACCCCCCTTTTGCCCTCACCCACCTCAACTTTAAAACTTCAACTAGAATTAGGTGCCTGCGGTACGCAAAAAAAAAGTGGCATTTGATGATACAAGCAAGCAAGTCATTTTGCACAGTTGTTGTCCACACCCATTAGAAAGTTTTGACCCGCAGCACCTAAAAAATGTTCCCTTAGGACTCGAGATTTTAGAGGGCAAAGGGGACCCCATGAAAAAATCTAAAACATTTTAAATAAAGCCTGATTAGTGAATCTCAGTGTCAACATAAGCATACACTGTCATTTTCAAAATTAGGTTAAAAATAAAAGAGTCATTTTTGAGCGTCATACAATATATTTTATCAATATCAGAGTACAAAACATGTAACCCACAACCTGTATAGTAATTATATTTAAATAAACCGTCACAACGAAATTGGTGAAAATGTGATTAGGAAATGCCGAGTTTACAATAGAGTATTATATTTTGAAAAAAATATTTTGTTTTCGATGGGAACAGAAACTACATTGGAAAATAACTGACCCATATTTTTTTGTTTAGCCAGAAATGGAATCGTTTGGCCGCAATAAATAAACGAAACTCTTAAATTCTTACTAGTTCTGACGTCATTTACAAAGGCAGTCACAAGTAGTTGATCTTCTTTTATCGATTACGCCCAAACGATTCGATTTTCGACCGAATAAAAAAATACGGGTCAATTATTTTTCGATGTAGTTTCCATTTCGACAAAAAAACATTCTAGTATAATACTCCATTACGTTAATTTCACAGGGTGTCCATATGTCCATGGTTATGTTTTATGCTCTGCTATTGATAAACAAATATTGTATTAAACTCAAATGACTCCTTTTACTTTGAATAATATTTTGAAAATGACAGTGTATGCCATGAGTGTATGCTTATGTTGCCAATGACATTGGTGAAACATTTACGTAAAACATCAAACACGACAAATTATCCTACCCGTAGTTTAGGAGGATATCTTAAATAATATTTCCAACATGTCAAAAAATGCGCCAATATTTCCAATAAAATTTAAAAAAAAGTTCAACTCTACGCGCATTCGTTCTCGAATTATCGATTTTCAACTTTCGGAATTGATAACCCTGTACAAAAATGACCAGAAGGGGGGTGATATCGTAACCATGGTAATTACGATGTGACATGAAGTTACTGATGTTACGTCAAGATCCCCGAATTGGTAAACGCATCGTATCCGCCACAGCATGCTTCATTTCAACCCATTCCAAAAGCGAATGCTGGCGTCCACCGGGTGGCAGCCCCCTTGGGGGTCGTTGGGGTGAATTTTTTCGTGGGAAGGTGTATCAAAGTGAGTTTATGCATATCTGCCAAATTTACGTCAATAATATGGCCAATAAGAGAATTGCAATAAAAAAATGTTAATTTTTGAAAAAATCACATAGCCTTTGAAAAGAAAGAAATATTTGAAAATTAAAAAACCATTTCGGGATATTATTGCTACCTTTCAAAAAACGATATTATAAATAATCTACAATTTTTTTTAGAAAAGTGACACAACGTTGACAATTTACCCTTTTGACCCTCTTCCTTTTGGCGCACTGTATATCATGTACATTTTCAATTATGAAACTATCCTTTACATCATCACGTAGCCGAAGTAGGCTTTATCTGGCGTTGTCTTCCTTTTTGAAATCGGAGAATTTTTGTTCGAGATATTCCCATTTTACAAAATGCGGAAATTTTCAATACCCCTATTCACTTTTGAGCAGTTTATAAAGATATGTATGTACCTACATGGAAGAAAGGGATAGTACAGAAACTTGAATTTGAGCCAAAGCAACAATACTTAATTATTACCATTTAAAACAAAAATAGAGTAATACTTATACACACTTCTTTCCATTCGATCTTCCGGAAATAATCGGAAGAGCCATCAACATTTGATTTTCAAATACGACACCATATTGTTTAATATTAGCATTAGGATAGATATTATATCTCCGCGAGATTCCCTATCAAACATAAAAAGGCCTCTCTAAATCAAGGAGTTTAAAAATTTGCCCCTCCCCTCTTCCCCGGTTTCAAGGATGTGAGGGATTAAATGTCATGGAATTTTCTTGTCCCCGCGAATTCTCTTATCCAACCGAAAAATGCCGGTTTAGATCGGAGCTACTTGGAAAAAGGGGGTGGTTTTTGGAAGAGTGGAGTGAGGTGGGGGTTGCTGGGGAATTTGTGCAAGGCATATACTTAGGAGATTTTCTCTCCGCAAGTTTCCCTATCAAACAAAAAAAGGCTGCTCTAAATCGAAGAGGTTAAAAAATTTGCCCCTTTCCCCTTCCCCTGTTCACGGATGTAGGGGATGGAAAGTGTCATGGAATTTTCTTGTCCCCGCGAATTCTTCTATCCACCCGAAAAATGCCGGTTCAGATCGGAGATAGGTACTTAAGAAAAGAGGGTAGTTTGAAGGAGTGGGGTGATGCGGGAGTTGGTGGAATTTGTGAAAGGTTTATAGAAGATTTTATCTCCGTGAGTTTCCTCTTGAATTAATAAAACACTAAAAGGCCAAAGGGGTAGTTTTGAAAGGGTAAGGTGGGGTGCGGGTTGGTTGAATTTGTGCAAGGTATTATGCGAGTTTTCTCCCCGCGCGTTCCTCTCTCAAACACAAAAAATCCGCTCAAAATCAGAGAAATAAAAAAATTTTGCCCCCCCCCCCCTCACTCGGTTTTGCGAGAGGGGAAAGGGACATTGAGTTTTCTTCTCTTCAAGAGTTCCTCTATCCTAACCGAGAAATTCCGGTTAAGATCGGAGATTCTTGGGAAAAGGGGGTAGTTTTGAAGGGGTGGGGCGGAGTGGGTGTTGGTTGAATTTGTATAAGGTACAAAAGAGGTTTTCTTCCCGCGAACTTCTCTATTTAACATAACAATTCTCTTGAAATCATAGAAATTAAAACTGTTCACTCTCTCACCTGGTTTCGGGGGGGGGGGGATGTTGAGAAACATTGAGTTATCTTCTCTTCGCAAGTTCCTTCATCCAACCGAGAAATTCCGGTTCAGATCGGAGCAACTTGGAAAAGGCGGTAGTTTTGAAGGAGTGGGGGTTGGTTGAATTCGTGCAAGATACATGTAGTGCAGTAAAGATAGGTTTTGGGGTTGAAAAAATTAATTCATGAAATTTTGAAGCTGTTATCGATTCAAAATTTCATCCTCTACCATGTACTTAAAATCCCCGAAAATCCCATCGGAGCATTTTTCTTGCGGCGCTGTCAAAGTATATCATGTTTGCTGCAACAAGTCCGAAAATTGTATCCTCGCTTTTGTCACATTAGAGCTATATTGTTAGTTCAGAGCTGTTGGTATATACTTCAAGGCATGACCAGAACGTCATCTAAACCGCTGAAATTCTATCTCCCGCAAAAGAAAACATGTAACTCGCTTTAATCTGCAATTACCAGTGGTAATCAAGTGTAGTTCGGGGATTAGTGACCAAATTTGATAAAATCTGTTCTTTTTGTGATAAAGGCATGAAATTAGGTATGAGTGGTCTTCATGGTCCCCTTTTCAAATGTAGACATGGCGTCCCGCCATATTTTGATTAGGGGGGCTTAGGGACCCCCTTGAAAATTGAAGTTGCAGAAACTCATGCAAACCACCATTGAAATAATTGTCACGCATCTCAAAAAGTGATCATTCGACTCTACGTTAAATCTCAACAAGAGACACACCAGTTATCACCATGTACGCAATGTTCTTCATAATGAAAAAAAAATCTTTGGAATGTAACAAAAAATTGTGTCTTTATAATTTTTTCATGCAATAGAGGAATAAAGTCATCTTCCGCATATCATTATCCACCAATCGTATTCGCCAAAGCCATTGATGAAGTCCATTTCTTCATATTGACATCTAGAAGCAACAATCCCAGATGAAACCAGCCAATTCAAGTGCTTAGTTCAGCAGCGTTTTTTTCAATGTTACCAATTGATATGAATGACAATTTATTATTGGGTGGATAGCTTCAACTGTTTTATAATTTTATTGAGTATAACTAGTTGAGGAGTGATGCGCGAAAGCCCCGAAATTTTTTTCTTTAACCGCCACCTATCACTGTTAGAATTGCACCAAATTTCATACTACTTTGGCGAAACAACAGCAAATACAGACTAAAGAGTATAGACAAACGTCAATACGATCTGCAGTTGTCAAGTAGAAGGCACAAAGAATAAGGATTGAGGCGTGGAATACTTCAAAGCACTCAGTTCGAGTGAATACACGGTATAGAAATATTTTCAACACACCCTAGGAGCACAAATTTCATGATGGTGAGCGACGCGAAAAAAAATTTTTCTATGCTTTTGCGCTTGGTTCCGCGTGTAGTCATATAAAATTAGGTTACAGAACAGCTCCAGCTATCTATCCAAAATATAAATTGTCGATCATATTGATTGGGAACAATTGAAAAACGCTGTTGAACTTCACACTTGAACTGGCTCATTTCTTAGAGAGCTGTCATCCTTAGAATGACAGTATCAAAAAACAAACTTCATGAATAGCTTCGGCAAATACAAATTAGTGAATGATGATACACAGCAGATCAACTCACCGTTTCTTAGATTAAAAAATTATGAGAAACTGTGTTTTTTTCTGACACTCCAAAGAATTTTTTTTTAACACGAAGAACAATGCGTACATGGCGACAACTGTTGTGTCTCTTGTCAACGTTTGGTGTAGAGTCAAATGATTACTTTTTGAAATGTGTGACGATATTTACCGGTGGTTTGTGAGAGTTCTTGAGACTTCAAATTTTCAAGGGGGTCCTTAGGCCCCCCTAACCAAAATATGGCGAGGCGTCATGCTTACATTTGGAAAAAGACCATGAAGACCACCCATACCAAATTTCATGCCTCTGTCGCAAATCAAACAGATTTTAATAAGCTTGGTTACTAACCCTCGGATTATCTTCAATCAACACTGTTAATTGGGAATTGAAGCGACTTTCGTGTTTTTTTTTCGTGAAATACGAGTTAGAGGTTCAAACGAAGGTCTGGTCATGCCCTGCAGTATATACCAACAGTCCTAAGCCAACAATGTAGTTCTAGTGTGACAAAAACAAGAATACCATTTTCGGACTAGTTGCAGCAAACATGATATACTTTGACAGCGCCGCAAGAAGAATGCTCAACTGGGATTTTCAGGGATTTTGAGTATGTGGTAGAGAATGAAATTCTGAATCGATATCTGCTATAAAATTTCATGAATTAATTTTTTCAAGGTTTGGGGTCTTTTTTGGCTATCTTTACTGCACTAATGGGAATGTGTACAAGGGAGTGTGTATAAATGGGGCTATCAGCCAGTCTAAACAGATTCAAAATCTTCCAAAGCAATCCAAAACTGTCGCGCTTTGAGAATTGTTAAAAATATCGACATAATCACTTAGACACTATAGACAAGACACCTTTGATACACAAACTATACACCGAATTTTGACGTCTTCGATACACAAACCATACACCGAATTTTGGCGTCTTCGATGCACAAACTATACACCGAATTTTGGCGTCTTCGATGCACAAACTATACACCGAATTCTGGCGTCTTGGATGCACAAAAACTTGACACCTAATTGTGGCAGCGACGCCACTAGTTTGTTATATGCACGAATATTCGGGGACATGCTGCGCCGCCCCCATGGAGTGTATAACCAAATGGGTCAGTTTTACGGGTTGCTAACGCAAAGGGGTACCCAACCTACATGGTTTCATCAAAGCTGCCACAATTTGGTTTGATGCACGGTTGCCACAAACCTACACCGGCGGGTATGTGTGTGTCTGTGTGTGTGTCTGTAACCTTCTACGATTACAGCCGCAGCGTTGATCCGATCGACTTGAAATTTGAAATGCGAATATTGTTGGTCCCTGGAATGAGCCCATTAGTTTTTGGCTGTCATTTGTCGAACAGAAATGCCACTATCAAATAATGACATATGTTATTTATCACGGAACTTGACTTGCAATATACCGTTTGAGAGCCCATAAAAAACTGTATCCAGAACAGTTTGAAGCTTTTCCCTATCTGTCTCTGTTGATTAATGAAAAATGTCAAAGTTCAAAACTTTACCATTCAATTATTCAAAATCTATCAGATGGATTGGGATCAAATTTGGCAGCAAGCAACAAAACAAAAGAGTCAAATCAAGTCTGGAGTTGCAATCTTTCACCATTTTCCAGTCGAGTGGTATGAGTTTTCAAAATTTCTCCTAGCCGTTGCCACCTGAGAGGGCCTCTCGCCCGAATTTTGACCAGAACGACTCGCCTTTGATGCAGGACTCAACTCAAAAATTCATTACTGCTCGGCGATCAACATTTTTTTAAAAAGTCAAACTGATATCGAATGTAGATTAAATTGGGCGTCGTACAGACTCATTTTCACCCGCGACACGGTTCCGGTATTTCGACACCAATTCGATGGCCCCTAATAAGACTAGCGTAACTCGTGAGACACGGTTAGAACTAGCGTATCTCTGCGTTTACCAAATGAACTAGCGTATCTCTGCGTTCTCCAAATGAACTAGCGTATAGCCTGTGTAAATCCAATGGGAGGGACGCTAGTTCATTTGGTAAACGCAGAGATACGCTAGTTCATTTGGTAAGCGCAGAGATACGCTAGTTCTAACCGTGTCTCACGAGTTACCCTAGTCTTATTAGGGGCCATCGAATTGTATCAAATTGAAATTTTCACATTCCGTAAATTTGAAAAAACTGAGTGCAAACTTTGACATGTGATGATCGGACCCCACGAAATACTCAGTTAGGTACAGATATGCTGGGAATAAAAGTTGTAGATAAAATTTAATTAATTTTAGAAGCAAAAATTTTTGGGATAGATCTCACGGTTTTCGAGTTATCCTCTCTGGAAAAACTGCAAATTATTCAACTTTCTGACCCGTCAACAGATTTTCAACATGTTCTTTAGCAAGAGATAACTGGTTCTCGCACATTTCCAACTTTTTTTCCAATTTCCCGGGAATTTTTCGGTTGGAAATGTAAAAACGGGCTGGGTTTTCGAGACCAAACTTGAATGATGGACCTCAAAGTAAAGCCCTGGTTGAAGATTTTCAGAATAAGATGATTTGGAACAGGATTTAACCTTTAAACTGCTCCGGTCGTATATATACGCAAGAGGCTTCCCTGCTCAAGCCGTATATATACGCCAGATCTTCATAATTGTACCGATTAGAATTCAGACATTTTTCCTGTGCCATATTATCATAATGAACATAAAATTACATATTTTGCATTATTCGCACTTTTTTTTTCTGTTTATCGACTGAGTGCTCCAGACGTACATATACGCGCGGAAGTTAGGCAAATTATTTGCTCGTTGATGGGCCGTACTCGCATTTTTTGAACAAAACTCTGCGCTCTAGAGTGGTCATGATATTGTAGTAAGCTTATAGGAATTTTGATTGTTGTTTTAGGCAATGAGGCCACTATACGCTGTTTACTGACAATTAACTTAACTGTTAATTGCATCAAACGTCGCAATAATTATGACAGTTCCAAGAAGTCCCAGATTTTTCTTGTTTCTGAAATCAATAAAAACTTCAATTTTGTATTTTCTAAATTATTGTAATTTCTACATATCTATCTATTGTGTTTGGATTTGAAATCAATGAATAAAATCACTCAGTACCTAACTTCATCGAAATGTTGATCTAATTTTGCCTTTGAAATACATAAATGAAAAAATAAAACTTCAAAAATAATCATCGTCTGAAAAAATCTTTGAGGAAGCAACAGAGTAAACGTAAGAGATCTATTTATTCATCTGTTCACAAATAATCATTGTTATGAATGAACGAGTACGGCCCACCTGTTTTTCAGCGGAATTTTAGCATTCAGTAGTCGCCTGCTCTAGACGTATATTTACGATTTAGAGTTTAGCTGCTCCAAGCGTATATATACGCAAGGGTCTAAACTTGTGCGCACACGGTGGAAGGTTTTCAAAAACTTCTTAGCAGTGTAAAGGTTAAGGTTTAACCGGAAAATTCAAATTTCCCAAAATCAAATTTTCCTGACAAAATTTCCAATTTCCTGCAAATTATTTTCAATCTTGCTCTCTAATTCCAACTTCCCACTCGAAGGAACGTTCCGCACCGCAGACCTTTCAGCAATCTCAAATTATAGGAAAAACTCACATTTTCAACAAATACTTAACAATCAACAATTGAAATTCAAATTCTAGTCCATTTCTTACATTGGTCATCATTCCAGATCCTCAAACCATTATAATAATAATCTGTCACACCCAATTAGTGATAAACAAAACTTCTGGCGACCTCAAAGCTCAAAGTTGAAAATCTCCAATTTCTGACTTTCTGGAAGCCATTTTGAATAATTTTGCCGCCATTTTGAACTACTTGAAGGACAATTTTTAAGTTAATGGTTCAGAATTAGTAGGAATTGACACTTCTCGCGCCTCTATAGCTCAAAATTAAATATTTAATTCAAATTATTTGTAGGTAACCTTCAAAATCGGCCGCCATCTTGAATTCTGGGCGATAAAAAAAGAAGTAATACTTCAGTTTGGGACCGCGTACCGCGACTAATAACTTTTTAGCTTGTAAACATATTCATGCCAGCTTCTTTTAAGTGATTCTTGAACATTTTCAGGCAATTTCTCTCAAAATTATTCAAGTTTTCCGAGAGTTTTCACTTCAAAATGAATAACCGGCCTGGCTTATGGAGACCGGACTCAAATGATGGAGTCCTTATTAGAGAAAATATTTCAATTCTTCAATCTTTCTCCCAAATTCTAACTTCCCACCCGAAGGGACGTCTCATAATAAAATTTCCATCCGTCCTTTGCTACTCGTCGGGGAAGTTTTGGAGTGACACAACCGATTTTTTTTTTGTGTATCGTACTTTGTTCTTATTTGTACCTCGATTTTTACGCAAGTGTTTGTCTACTCGTTGTGATATACTTGTTATTTATTCATTTATTCCAATCATTGTCCTCTATATGACTTCTTGTTCTTGGACAATAAAGCTTATTATTATACAGGGTGTTGCATTAGGAAACCGACATAGCTTAAGGGTAGGTCCAGTTTTTCTAGGGGAACTGGGATCTCGCTTTGAAATTTTTTTCTATCCCTTTTCGTTTTTATGTTACAGGGTGAATCATATATTTTGTCGAAGTTTTTGATGAGCTATATCTTTCGAATGGCTTATTGGATTGAACTGAAATTTGATAGGTATGATTCCCCAATGATAGCTCATACATTGCACAATGAGGTTGTTCAAAAGTTTCTGGGACGGACAGATTTTTTTTTATTTTCAAAAATTTTGTTGGAAAAGTCATATTTTCCAATGTTTTTTTGAAAAACCAGTACCAGATTCAGAAACCATCAGGGAAATGCTACAAAGAACATCCTTCAGTTTCTTCGGCACACCCGAAGTCTTTCCAGAAAAAAATATCTTTTGAGATTTGGGTCGGCTGCGATCTAGTGAAAATCAGTCAAGCAATCATTTTTTCACGGATCTTTGAGATGTTCATCCTCTGATTGATTGCTGTCACGGTTTTTTCACATTCCTACATTAGTATTACTTGGTACGGCAAAAAGAACAAAAGTCCAAGACCGGAATCGAGTCTAGTGAGCATTATTTCTAAAAATCCGATTTTTCAGTATTTGATTGGAAAATTACGGCATAAAGCTATGATGAAGTGACTGAAAAATGCTCTTTTGTCAGCATTTGGAACTCAAGGTCACTTCAGAAACCAGCTGAACAAATTTCTATTTTTGTTGATTTCAAGAATACAGAAAATTATTTCCATAATTTTTTCGCAAACGAAATAAAAAGTAGCAAGAATGATAATTATTCAGAAACGTAATTTGATTGTGTCGAGCAATATCAATGTTGGTATGTTATGTTTATGATGATGTTTATCAAATTTCGGAAATAATTTTTTGTATTCTTGAAATCAACAAAAGGAGGAACTTGTTAAGCTGGTTTCTAAAGTTCCAAATGCAGACAAGAGAGCATTTTCCAGCCACTTCACCATAACTTTATGCTGTAATTTTCCAACTACATGAATACTGAAAAATCAGATTTTTAGAAATAATGTTCACTAGACTTGATTCTGGTCCTGGACTTTTGTCTTTTTTGCCGTACCAAGTGATACCAATGTGGAAAAGTGAAAAAAAAAACCGTGACAGCATCAAATTAGACGATGAACATCTCAAAGATTCGTGAAAGAATGAGTGCTTGACTGATTTTCACTAGATCGCAGCCGACCCAAATCTCAAAAGATATTTTTTTCTGGGAAGACTTTGGGCGTGCCGAAGACATTAAAGAATGTTCTTTGTAGCATTTTCTCTGTAGTTTCTGAATCTGATACTGGATTTTCAAAAAAACATTGGAAAATATGACTTTTCTAAGAAAAACAATGAAAATGAAAAAAAATCAGTCCGGCACTGAAACTCTTGAACAACTTCATAGTGCAATGTATTAGCTATGATTGAGAGATCATACCTATCAAATTTCAGTCCAATCCAATAAGTCATTCGAAAGATATAGCTCATCGAAAATTTCAACAAAATACATGATTCACCCTGTAACATCAAAACGAAAAGGGACAGAGTAATTTTAAAGCAAGATCCTAGTTCCCCTAGGGAAACTGAACCCACCCTTGAGCTATGTTGGTTTCCTCATGCAACACCCTGTATTAATAAAAACCTGTGTACCAATTTGTCTTCTCTCTGCCATGACTTGGTTTCAAGAAACAAGATTGTGGTTTAATTTTGCGCTATGTCTTTCTCTGTTGAGTACTTGTCTCTTGGCACATTTTGGCACAACCTAGGTGGAAGAGGAACAGGAGGCTATTAGCGGAGCTCCCCGCATTGTCGCTCTATTTGACAGAGCAAGTTGAAGAGTTCAGTAGGGGAGGGAGGGGAGGCTCTATCAACGGAGCCCACCCCAGTGCTTGTGTTAATCTGTGGGAGGCCAGATGGCAGCTCACGCCTGGGAAAGGTTAAGGGGGGGCAAAGGGGTTGTACCGTCACAGTACCCTATAGGCTATTTGGTATGATCCTGTTGGTTTTTGCAAATAAAATTCCATATGTTTTCTATTTGCAAACTACTTTCTTTTTCAGAAACCGAAAACAGAGGATATGAAAAACAATGACTTTTTTCATATGATTCTATCTGAAATTTCTGACAGAGAAGTGGGTACCTTGCTCATCTTTTCTGGCAATCTTTATTGTTTGTTGCTATTAGCCTTTACTTGACACATACATTGAGTTTTTGATATCTATAAAACATTTTCTTGCTGCCTGGGCAAGTATGGCCTGATGACACGATTCATCCCCTCAGCGTAGACCTCTATGTCGATGCCGACGAATGCCTCCCTGAGTTTCTCGAAGTGTTCTTCCAGTTGGATTCGGTCTCCTTCTTCACGCAACACGTCAATCCATTTCAGTTTTGGCGCCATTTTTCCTAAAACACTAAGTCGAAAACAATGCAAAAAAAGCAAAAAGCAGGCATTTCAAAATTGAAACCCACCTGACAAAATTTGGATTTCGAAAGATATATGTACACAAACGTATAGCTTCCAAACTCTGGAATTGGATCACCCGGTTCACGATCGCTCGATTTCTGAAGTAACGAGATGGTGTTCCAAAGTACTTCAAATTTTTGACGCGACGAGAAAGGACCTCGAACGATTCCGCTACAGTGTCAGCCACCATTTCAAGGTAGGCTGCATAATCTTCATGATTCTCTCCCCAAAGTTCTCCTTCCTGCCAATGAAACGTAGCATCTGACATCACCAGTTTTTCTACTGTCGCAGGTATGTGATTGCAAAAGGCACATAGTCTTCGTCTGGATATGAGGCATCCAGTCAAATTCAGTTCTTTCAAACCATTGCATTTGTTGAAGAGCTTTTGGATGTCATGAACACTGACACCGCCAATGTTCATACATTCCATGGACAACACTTCCAGGTTTTCATATTTGGAGATGGCCTTCATCATTTTAGAACTGACAATATTTAGGTCTTCTTTGGAACAGTTCATGACCAGTTCTCTAGCCCTGCATCTCTCAAGTATGTACACTAAGCTGGACGATTCGCTTCTGTAGTCATCGTCAGCGTCGACGATCCACTTCCACCAATGCCCAAATCCGCTCAGGTCGAGCTTTTTGAGCATCATGAGGGAATCAGTTGGTATCGTCCTTCGGTGGTATCTGTCATTAGGAACCGGATTCAACTATATAGAAAAACTATATATCATCTGGGTAGGCATTTCCTTTCAGGCATCATCAATATTACCTTACTGGATGATATTATCTAAAAGACTAGGAAATAGGTGCAGTTCTCGTCAGAAGCGAGCATACTCACCCAACTCTCCGACAAATTTAGTTCTTCAATTGGAAATGGACTTGTGGTCAGCATCCGAATTTGGGGATATGTGATGTGTCGTCTTGTCAAAGAGAGGCGTTTCCACAGCCGTTGATCTCCGCACATCCTCTGGAATCTTCGGCTGACTTTTGCCAACGTGCATAAGTCGAATGGCTCCAAATTCAAGACTATTTTGTGGAAAATCTCGTCTGGTACAGAATCAAAATAAGTTATTGTTTCCTCCTGGAACAATTCTCAAGTCAAGTCATTTCCAGTTGAGTAGATATCAGACAAGTTGAAGGAACAAACCATCACAACCAAGTGAGATATTTGATACATTACTGCTTGCGCGAATATGTTCAACTCTCAGGTGCGAATCCGGGGACGAATTCCCCCGGAACGAAATCCCAAGGGATGAATTTCCCGAAAGTAATTTCCTTTGCAAAAGATCCCTCTAGAACTAATTCCACCGGGATAAACTACTCACAAAAATAACTTTTTCTGGGCGGATGGTAGAAGCAATTCCACCAGAATAGACTTCCCTCGGAAATCATTTTCCCTGGGAGGATTTTGTCCAGAATGTTCCCCATCGAAATGAAATTCCCTCGGAGGGAGTTTCCATATACCTCATGAATTCACCGGACCTGATAGAGCTCCGGAAGCCATGGAAAAGCCATAAGAGAGACCAATGGAAAAAAGGGCTCCGATCACTGAAGATATAAAAGGGAGCCCAATTGAGCTCTTGATAACATAAGACTGCAGAAGGTGCCGATAAATTTTGTACAGGGTGTTCAATAAAACAGTGCAAAATTTCTGAATCGTCATGAAGCTCCTGTTCGAAGAAGAATTCTTTTCTCTTGAATTTTCACCACAAAGAAGACGAGGTAGGCCTCAAAGTACAGGGTGGTGCTTGGACTATCTGCTCATCGCCTTTATTTACAGGGTGAGCACACAAAAATTGTCTTATTGGTTTTGCATGGATAACTTTTTCTCTCGTTGACCGATTTCAAAAATTTGCAGCTGATATTGAAGCTGAAACTATAGATAAAAAGACCTAAGAATCAGAATTGCCTCAATACAAACATTCAGAGCCAAGGGTTCAATGGAATGTGAGCCAAATTTGAAACGCCGTCGACAGCGCGTTTAGAAAAAGGATTTGCTAATAGCCACGTTTCTTTCGGATATATAATTTATTCTGAATACATTATGGTATTTGTTCTTGTCCTAGCCAAGAATTGTGTGAGTGAAGGAATCCATTCACAACTGCATGGTCAAGGAAAAGAAACAGTCCCTTGTTTACCTGAAATTGCTCGTAACCAACACTACGAAAATAAAAACAATGAGTTACCTGAACTGCTTTGTTCATTACTCATTGTTTTGATTCTTGTTGTCTTGGTTATGACCAATTCAAGGTGACCATAAGGCTGCTTTTCCTTCTTGAACATGCAGATGTATTTGGATTCCTTCACCTACAATTTTTGGCTAGGACAAGCAAGAAAAATCTTGATATATCCAGAATAAATGAATTTCAGAAAGTGACTTTCAGCTAATCCTTCTCCCAAACGAGCTGTAGGCGACGTTCAGGATTTGGGCCAAATTTTATTGAACACTTGATTCTAAATTTTTGCCTTGAGTCAATTCTGATCCTCAGATCTTTTTACCTCAAGTTTTAGCTTCAATATGAGCCACTAATTTTCAAAATTGGTCAACGACGAAAAAAGTTATTCATGCAAAACCAAAAAGATGATTTATTTGTGCTCACCCTGTGGATAAAGAAAATAAGCAGAGAATTCAAACACCACCCTGTACTTCAGGACCTACTTCGTCTTCTTTGTGATGAAAATTGGAGAGAAAAAATTCTTTTCTGAACGGGAGCTTTTTGACGATTCAGAAATTTTGCAAGGCCTCATTGAACACCCTGTACAAAATATATGTGAATCATCTAGTGTCTTGCAAAACCACGGACTGATAGCCAAAGGATGAAGTCACCGGATATTTTGAACAGAATGCAAATTCATTGTAGTAATTCAAATTTACATCAAATTGAAAAAGGGCAAATTTCTTTGGAATGACGTATTTGATTTGTGCGTAGTTCAGGTCTCCGTCATATTTTGACAAAATCTAGTCCCAGTTAGATTTTTGTTATCATCGCTGAAACACCCTGTATAGACCTAGTGTTTTGTCCTTTTATTTGAAACTGATGTTTGTTGGTCAAACTAAATATTGACAAACTTCCCACACTTTTGTGAATACGATAACCGGGAATAAACATTATCATATCTTATCTTATCTTATCTTGTACACTACACGACTATAAGATAATAGTGTATTATTGACAGGCTCCTTGTTAGGTATACGAGTCTCGAGTTTCATCACACGACTTGTTTTGTCAATCTCTAAGATTTGACAAAAACTCCTTATTCAACGGGTGTAATATCCTATACAGGGTGTTTGCAAACTTGGGGTAGGAAATTGATCAGCAGGTAGGGAAATGCTCACAAAATTCGAAAGAAGAAGTGTTGAAAAAATCTACGGTTCCCATTTTTGGAAAAATGGAAAGTCACAAGAAGGTGGTCCTTTGACCCCTCCTGTTTTCGTTATCCCGAAAGAATTTACCCAGTTAACCCATCAGACCAAATAGCAAATTACTTGAAAGTTTGAATGTATTTTGATTTTGTTCAGTTTACAGAGTGAGTCATTTCCAAAATTTATTTTTCTTGAAAATGCCGGTGAAAAGCTCCTGGGTATAGAACTGATGTAGAGCAACAAATAACACAGATAATAATTCTCATACAAAATTTTCTGCATGCTTTTTGAAAACAACTGGATTCCCAAGATTCACTATCCACCCCGTATTGTACCTAAATGAGAATACAAAACACATTCAAAGGTTCAAAAGCATTGCTTCCTGGTTTCTTGCAAGGAGTTCATCAGAGACTTTCAAGATAACGAAAATCGATTAACTACTTTTTTGACCCTCCATATTTTCCAAAATCAACGTCCCAATTTTTTTCAACATTTTTATGATATTTTGAACATTTCCCTAACTGCGGTTCAATTTTTCACCTTCAAGTTAACAAACACGCTGTATTATGCGTACACGCCCTGATAGGGGACGGAACCCAACTTTGTCGATGGAACTTGTCAAATTGAATCACTTTTGAGGGGGTCAAAATGTGTGATTTCATTATCTCTCACCGATATTCCCGAGGTACTCGACTCTATATGATGTTCCACCGGCTCAGAAAATTGGTCGTCTTCTCCCCGGCAGCTGGATTTGACCTTCCGCTGCCTTTTGGCCTTCGGCCGCTTGGCTCGCGCTGATGCTTGTTTCCTCGAACGACTCGCGAGCCGGCACTTTTTATAACGCCTATTTCCGGCCTCCTCCGACGAGTAGGACGTGGTACTTCTGGAGCTTGAGCTCGAACTCGACCTGGGACTCGTCGTCAAACTTGAACTCGACGTTGACATTTTACGAGAATAGTGGCACTTGCGTTCGGTCATTGCCCTCCTCTTCAACTTTGGACAGAAAACAAAGGATTGGAATCTCAGTTGTGCATATAGACGTTTTCACATAAGTCTCAGTGGAACCGTGCGGGACACAACGCCGGGAGAATAGCTGAGCACATTGTACACCTTGAAGCACGGGTACCCACAATAATTACAATATCAATACAATACTCACCAGTTTCTTGTACAGCATTCTTCTTGACAACGTTGTTGATTGATCACAATATCTATGGTTACATTGATTTTCACAGATTTGCACGTGTAACGACGATGCTCACAAAGCGATAGCTTACAAGAAAATGATGGAGAGAGAACGAGCTGAAATCACAAGTAAACTTGGAACAGCATCCTTTTCCTCACTAGTGCTTTTGAATGCTTGCAAATGCAAATTTGCGCAGGTATATAAGGAATTGAGGAGAACGAGAACGGAACACAAACAAAGAGAACATGTGTGTAAGAGACTCGTATACAGTGTGTCCCAGAATTCACGTCTCACAGTTCAAAGCGGTTCAAGGGGAAGTTCCAAATGTGTCAGAAGAATGTTAAAAAAGTTTTACCATTTTAACCCGGCATCCGACACGTGGGGTGTGATAAACCCAAGCGCCCGAAAATCGTAGTTTTATTATTCAAATTTTGGAATAGCCCCCGCAGCTCCTCAGTAGCTTCCGGAAATGCATGAATCTAGGTATTACTGCATTAGCGGCAGTGCAATTATCACCACAGAAGGAGTGTTTTCGTTTCAAAGTCGACTTGGGTTTGTCACACCCCACGTGTCGGAACTTGGAATTTTTCATGTGACTATCATTATTACTAATTTTGGAGGCATTTTTCACCAGTAGGCTGTGTTCTTCTTTTTTCTATATGGAGATTGAAGTTTGAGATGATTTTTTTGCGCCAAAAACACGATTACTCTCGTACTGGCCGTACTGACGTCACAAGGCCTTGAGCCTTCACTTGACAACCGTCGCTATCTGGAATCGGACAGTGGTACAGTTAGGCTGTCAAAAGGCGACCTAATGAGCAAAGACAGCTTTCGGATTGTCCTTGCGTATCAATGAGATGAATCTAGATAAGTCTGCGGAAACATGTGAGAATTTTATTTGCCTCGAACATTCGTGGATCTTTTGCAGAAATTGTACCAAGTTGGACAATCAATAAGTTTTTCATATTTGTACCGATTTTCGTTAGATTTTTTTTGTTCAGAATTTTGTAATTTGAAGAATCATTATGATAGTTGAGTCTTTCTTGATGTATTGAATGAAGGTTCTCTTTCTCAAGTAAACAATAGAACCTTTTTTTTCAGTGTAAGATCGGGCTCAACGTATTTTCTTGTTTTATTTGTTCCAATATATTTTTTAACAAAACTTTCACTATCTATCGATGAAAACAATGTTCCTGAATCACAAAATGTTTTTTATTTGGAAAAAATGCCTATTACTAATTATTAGAGGTTACATGAAAAATAGGGTTTGACACACCCCACCTGTCGGAACTGTTGAGAAAATTTCACCTGTCGGATGCCGGGTTAAGAACAGAGGCGATCTAATGGTAAGGCTCTGCCTCCTCAGTTCTCCATTATCTGACAAGGTGCCACTGAGCTTCATCCAACAGACTTGAGAAAAAATCGAACTTTCCATTGTAGCTTGAGTTTTCATACAGGGTGTTCGCAAACTCGGGGTAGAAAATTGAACAGCACGTACGGAAATGGTCCCAAAGCGCACGAAGAATGTTGAGAAAAATTACGATTTCCATTTTTGGGAATATGGAGGGTCACATGGTGTTTCTTCGCCCCCTTTCCCCCCCCCCCCCCCCCCAGTTCGAAAGAATTTCATGAAGTCTTCATCAGACCAAAGAGCAAATTTTCTGGACCTCCCAATGTGTTTTGTTATTTTGTTTGTTATTTTGTTACAAAGATCTATTTCCCCTTGAAAATGCTTGTGAAGAGTTCTATGTGTTATAAAACTGATGTAGAACAACAAGTGACATAAATAGTTCCCATGTGAGATTCTCTGAAAAACTGATTTTTCAGGGTTCACGATTCACCCTGTGAAGTGAATGGAATCACAAAATACATCCAAAGGTTCGGAAACATTACTTTTCCGTCCGTTGAGGGAAGTTCACTGATATCTTTAAGAATAAAGAGAATACCCGTCTTTTTCACCCTCAATATTTTCAGAAATACAAGCCCTTTATTTGGCCTGGGTTGGGTCCTATTGAGGTGATGGTAATTATTGCAGCAATGCAACAATACAAACCATCGACCAGGTTGACAACAAATGATGGCCGTTGTCCAGAAAATGTTTTGTAAATGAACAAGGGTTTCGAATATAACGGTGTTTCATGAAAAGCTTTAACAATGGTAGTATATATTCAAAAAGTATATACAGAGTGTTCCAATGGAAACAAGCCACCTTGGATAAATTCTTGCTCAGTAAAATTCTGAAAGTTTTTCTAGACCCGTCAATTTTTGTTTCGAGGGGAGCATCTAATGCATGCATTGGCAAATTTCTATTCTCTACACCTCTACCCACCCCAACTTTGGAATTTCAAACGACATCACCTACCTTGCGATACATCAAATTCAAGTGAACTAAACAGTTGATCGATTGAACTGGTCCACCCAAAAATTTCACGCTACTTCAACATCAAAAATCTCGTCAAAAAAACCAACCGATTTCAAAGAATGTGGTCATACCGGATATGTCGTTCTTCTGGCTACAAATCATGCTTTGTCATGTGGATGGTTACATTGTTCACCATGTACAGGGTGGCAACAAAACCAGTGTCAAAATGACCAATTTCCAAAAGTGCACAACTCCTCAAAATAGAAATCTTAGATTCTTTCTCAATGAATATTGAAAAAGCTTTGTTACAGTCGAACTTTTAGAGCAGCTCCACGCTGAATTGAACTAAAGTTCTGTTCAATTTACATTCCATCAGCTGTGTAGGTATCTGAACAGTTTGACCTTCGCAAAACTCATCCTTCTCTTGAGGCAGTGAACATTTTTGGTACTTATTCTCTCAGTCACCAAATATAAATAGATAGGATTGTTCAGTTGGTAATACCTACCATCTATACCACTGACATCGATACCATCCATACCATCTTATCAGCTCCTCAGAATCTTCGCGGCGAATCGAACAATAGGGACAGCCTTATGGCCCACATTGATGCGAACGGAATACCTACACCGATAAATCGCCTGAATGAGGTCTCATACGATTTTTTTTTATTGCTTCAAAATGTTCTATAGGGTGAGTTTGCTACATGAATGGTAATATCTTGTCTCGAAACCCTCTACCCTTTTTTTATCAAAAAAATGTTGAAAATCCAGGCCGGAACAACTCTGATTTGATTTCAACGTCTGATGACGAAGGCGGAAAAGTTGAGTTTGCGCAATGGGATGGTCGTAGTGTTCGTATAGCTGGAGCCTTGTTGCCAAATTGTGTGACAAGCGGTCAAGATTGGCATGAATATTTTGATATTCCCCAGAAACAATCACTTCGGCAAAGAACACGTTACGTGGTGTGTTTTCGGCTACAATGGAATACATCTAATCAGGAATGTGAGGATTGTGGAGTTAGACAAATCAGATGATAGGTGGATAATGGAAATGTGGCAACGCTGCTTTATCACAGCTCAGCTTCGATTCAATTGGTGGAGGAATTTAGCCGCGTATTCAGTCGATTTGAACAAATGGACTATGTGGAGCTTAATAATTTCTGGTTCTTTTCCCTGGGCCGTTCTTTTATTTTCCTTTTATCTTCACAGTATTCAATTGTAGGTACTAGAGCATCGATTTACGCTGATAACATCGCATTTTGGGTTTTTGTATGAGACCCCATTATACAGGATGTTCCAACGATGAAAGCAAAAAATTCAAATGTGGGCAGATCACGTCTAAATATAACAAAAACTCATATACTATTTTGCAAAGTTTGGCCCAATGACAAAGATACAGCTCTTCAAAGTCCACTATTTTCAGATTTCAAAAACTTGTAACTCGGGGATACTCTGACAGAATCAACCTCAATTCACCACAGGCTGGTTTGTTGAACCCATCTAACGAACTGGCGAATTTTGCAAAGATCCAGCCAGTGGCAAAATAGTAATGAGGGTCAATAATTGAGAAGAATCCGAAGAAAAGTTGACTTAAAGTGACCTCCATAATTTCTACGCTACTGGTCGGATTCTTCCAAAATTTGGCAGGCTGATGATGGCTGGATGGCAGGCTGGATGACGGAAGCTCTGGAGGAGATGACTGTGTCAGACAACACAGGGTCTTTGAGGGGGGTTCTGGAACCCGAGCTGGAGCCAGTACAACGAATTAGGCCTCCGGGTTGATCCCGAAACCAAAAAAACCGGTTCTTTTCAGAACCAAAAAAAATATAACACAAAGAAAATGATCACAAAACGAATCAATCGAGAGAGAAATCTCGAAATAATGGGAAACTATCGTTTCTAGGAAAAACACGGCCACGTGGATGGCCAAGCTCCACGTGTGAAGTTTTCAGACGGATCCAATATTTGTCACGCCCCACTGGTCGGACAGACAGGTATAAATACTAGGTCGAGCTGGCCACGATTCATTTGTCATTGAAATGGCGCAGGGTGAAGTCGACCCAACTTTCAGCATTGTCCTTGAATATTTGAAATTGTTACACGATGACATAATCGATCCGCTCGATTCTGTTCAGACAAGGAACAATCTCAGAATATTCTCGCGACAACTGACGGAAGCTCTGGAGGAGATGACTGTGTCAGACAACACTGGGTCTTTGAGGGAGCTTCTGGAACCTGAGCTGGAACCAGTACAACGAATTCGGCCTCCGGGTTGATCCCGAAACCGAAAAAACCGGTTCTTTTCAGAACCAAAAATCATACAACACAAAGAAAATGATCACAAAACGGATCAATCGAGAGAGAAATCTCGGAATAATGGGAAACTATCGTTTCTAGGAAAATAACGGCCACGTGGATGGCCATCTCCACGTGTAAAGTTTTCAGACGGATCCAATATTTGTCACGCCCCACTGGTCGGAGAGACAGGTATAAATACTAGGTCGAGCTGGCCACGGTTCATTTGTCATTGGAATGGCGCAGGGTGAAGTCGACCCAACTTTCAGCATTGTCCTTGAATATTTGGGATTGTTACAAGATGACATATTCGATCCGCTCGATTCTGTTCAGACAAGGAACAATCTCAGAATATTCTCGCGACAACTGACGGAAGCTCTGGAGGAGATGACAGTGTCAGACAACACTGGGTCTTTGAGGGAGCTTCTGGAACCCGAGCTGGAACCAGTACAACGACTTCGGCCTCCGGGTTGATCCCGAAACCAAAAAAACCGGTTCTTTTCAGAACCAAAAATCATACAACACAAAGAAAATGATCACAAAACGGATCAATCGAGAGAGAAATCTCGGAATAATGAGAAACTATCGTTTCTAGGAAAATAACGGCCACGTGGATGGCCATCTCCACGTGTAAAGTTTTCAGACGGATCCAATATTTGTCACGCCCCACTGGTCGGACAGACAGGTATAAATACTAGGTCGAGCTGGCCACGATTCATTTGTCATTGAAATGGCGCAGGGTGAAGTCGACCCAACTTTCGGCATTGTCCTTGAATATTTGAAATTGTTACACGATGACATATTCGATCCGCTCGATTCTGTTCAGACAAGGAACAATCTCAGAATATTCTCGCGACAACTGACGGAAGCTCTGGAGGAGATGACAGTGTCAGACAACACTGGGTCTTTGAGGGAGCTTCTGGAACCCGAGCTGGAACCAGTACAACGACTTCGGCCTCCGGGTTGATCCCGAAACCAAAAAACCGGTTCTTTTCAGAACCAAAAATCATACAACAAAAAGAAAATGATCACAAAACGGATCAATCGAGAGAGAAGTCTCGGAATAATGGGAAACTATCGTTTCTAGGAAAATAACGGCCACGTGGATGGCCATCTCCACGTGTGAAGTTTCCAGACAGATCCAATATTTGTCACGCCCCACTGGTCGGAGAGACAGGTATAAATACTAGGTCGAGCTGGCCACGGTTCATTTGTCATTGGAATGGCGCAGGGTGAAGTCGACCCAACTTTTAGCATTGTCCTTGAATATTTGGGATTGTTACAAGATGACATATTCGATCCGCTCGATTCTGTTCAGACAAGGAACAATCTCAGAATATTCTCGCGACAACTGACGGAAGCTCTGGAGGAGATGACAGTGTCAGACAACACTGGGTCTTTGAGGGAGCTTCTGGAACCCGAGCTGGTACCAGTACAACGACTTCGGCCTCCGGGTTGATCCCGAAACCGAAAAAACCGGTTCTTTTCAGAACCAAAAATCATATAACACAAAGAAAATGATCACAAAACGAATCAATCGAGAGAGAAATCTCGGAATAATGGGAAACTATCGTTTCTAGGAAGAACACGGCCACGTGGATGGCCAAGCTCCACGTGTGAAGTTTTCAGACAGATCCAATATTTGTCACGCCCCACTGGTCGGACAGACAGGTATAAATACTAGGTCGAGCTGGCCACGATTCATTTGTCATTGAAATGGCGCAGGGTGAAGTCGACACAACTTTCAGCATTGTCCTTGAATATTTGGGATTGTTACAAGATGACATATTCGATCCGCTCGATTCTGTTCAGACAAGGAACAATCTCAGAATATTCTCGCGACAACTGACGGAAGCTCTGGAGGAGATGGCAGTGTCAGACAACACTGAGTCTTTGAGGGAGCTTCTGGAACCCGAGCTGGTACCAGTACAACGACTTCGGCCTCCAGGTTGATCTCGAAACCGAAAAAACCGGTTCTTTTCAGAACCAAAAATCATATAACACAAAGAAAATGATCACAAAACGAATCAATCGAGAGAGAAATCTCGGAATAATGGGAAACTATCGTTTCTAGGAAGAACACGGCCACGTGGATGGCCAAGCTCCACGTGTGAAGTTTTCAGACAGATCCAATATTTGTCACGCCCCACTGGTCGGACAGACAGGTATAAATACTAGGTCGAGCTGGCCACGATTCATTTGTCATTGGAATGGCGCAGGGTGAAGTCGACCCAACTTTCAGCATTGTCCTTGAATATTTGGGATTGTTACAAGATGACATATTCGATCCGCTCGATTCTGTTCAGACAAGGAACAATCTCAGAATATTCTCGCGACAACTGACGGAAGCTCTGGAGGAGATGGCAGTGTCAGACAACACTGAGTCTTTGAGGGAGCTTCTGGAACCCGAGCTGGTACCAGTACAACGACTTCGGCCTCCAGGTTGATCTCGAAACCGAAAAAACCGGTTCTTTTCAGAACCAAAAATCATATAACACAAAGAAAATGATCACAAAACGAATCAATCGAGAGAGAAATCTCGGAATAATGGGAAACTATCGTTTCTAGGAAGAACACGGCCACGTGGATGGCCAAGCTCCACGTGTGAAGTTTTCAGACAGATCCAATATTTGTCACGCCCCACTGGTCGGACAGACAGGTATAAATACTAGGTCGAGCTGGCCACGATTCATTTGTCATTGGAATGGCGCAGGGTGAAGTCGACCCAACTTTCAGCATTGTCCTTGAATATTTGGGATTGTTACAAGATGACATATTCGATCCGCTCGATTCTGTTCAGACAAGGAACAATCTCAGAATATTCTCGCGACAACTGACGGAAGCTCTGGAGGAGGTGGCAGTGTCAGACAACACTGAGTCTTTGAGGGAGCTTCTGGAACCCGAGCTGGTACCAGTACAACGACTTCGGCCTCCAGGTTGATCTCGAAACCGAAAAAACCGGTTCTTTTCAGAACCAAAAATCATATAACACAAAGAAAATGATCACAAAACGAATCAATCGAGAGAGAAATCTCGGAATAATGGGAAACTATCGTTTCTAGGAAGAACACGGCCACGTGGATGGCCAAGCTCCACGTGTGAAGTTTTCAGACAGATCCAATATTTGTCACGCCCCACTGGTCGGACAGACAGGTATAAATACTAGGTCGAGCTGGCCACGATTCATTTGTCATTGAAATGGCGCAGGGTGAAGTCGACACAACTTTCAGCATTGTCCTTGAATATTTGGGATTGTTACAAGATGACATATTCGATCCGCTCGATTCTGTTCAGACAAGGAACAATCTCAGAATATTCTCGCGACAACTGACGGAAGCTCTGGAGGAGATGGCAGTGTCAGACAACACTGAGTCTTTGAGGGAGCTTCTGGAACCCGAGCTGGTACCAGTACAACGACTTCGGCCTCCAGGTTGATCTCGAAACCGAAAAAACCGGTTCTTTTCAGAACCAAAAATCATATAACACAAAGAAAATGATCACAAAACGAATCAATCGAGAGAGAAATCTCGGAATAATGGGAAACTATCGTTTCTAGGAAGAACACGGCCACGTGGATGGCCAAGCTCCACGTGTGAAGTTTTCAGACAGATCCAATATTTGTCACGCCCCACTGGTCGGACAGACAGGTATAAATACTAGGTCGAGCTGGCCACGATTCATTTGTCATTGAAATGGCGCAGGGTGAAGTCGACCCTACTTTCAGCATTGTCCTTGAATATTTGGGATTGTTACAAGATGACATATTCGATCCGCTCGATTCTGTTCAGACAAGGAACAATCTCAGAATATTCTCGCGACAACTGACGGAAGCTCTGGAGGAGATGGCAGTGTCAGACAACACTGAGTCTTTGAGGGAGCTTCTGGAACCCGAGCTGGTACCAGTACAACGACTTCGGCCTCCGGGTTGATCCCGAAACCGAAAAAACCGGTTCTTTTCAGAACCAAAAATCATATAACACAAAGAAAATGATCACAAAACGAATCAATCGAGAGAGAAATCTCGGAATAATGGGAAACTATCGTTTCTAGGAAGAACACGGCCACGTGGATGGCCAAGCTCCACGTGTGAAGTTTTCAGACAGATCCAATATTTGTCACGCCCCACTGGTCGGACAGACAGGTATAAATACTAGGTCGAGCTGGCCACGATTCATTTGTCATTGGAATGGCGCAGGGTGAAGTCGACCCAACTTTCAGCATTGTCCTTGAATATTTGGGATTGTTACAAGATGACATATTCGATCCGCTCGATTCTGTTCAGACAAGGAACAATCTCAGAATATTCTCGCGACAACTGACGGAAGCTCTGGAGGAGGTGGCAGTGTCAGACAACACTGAGTCTTTGAGGGAGCTTCTGGAACCCGAGCTGGTACCAGTACAACGACTTCGGCCTCCGGGTTGATCCCGAAACCGAAAAAACCGGTTCTTTTCAGAACCAAAAATCATATAACACAAAGAAAATGATCACAAAACGAATCAATCGAGAGAGAAATCTCGGAATAATGGGAAACTATCGTTTCTAGGGAGAACACGGCCACGTGGATGGCCAAGCTCCACGTGTGAAGTTTCCAGACAGATCCAATATTTGTCACGCCCCACTGGTCGGACAGACAGGTATAAATACTAGGTCGAGCTGGCCACGATTCATTTGTCATTGAAATGGCGCAGGGTGAAGTCGACCCAACTTTCAGCATTGTCCTTGAATATTTGGGATTGTTACAAGATGACATATTCGATCCGCTCGATTCTGTTCAGACAAGGAACAATCTCAGAATATTCTCGCGACAACTGACGGAAGCTCTGGAAGAGATGGCAGTGTCAGACAACACTGAGTCTTTGAGGGAGCTTCTGGAACCCGAGCTGGTACCAGTACAACGACTTCGGCCTCCGGGTTGATCCCGAAACCGAAAAAACCGGTTCTTTTCAGAACCAAAAATCATATAACAGAAAGAAAATGATCACAAAACGAATCAATCAAGAGAGAAATCTCGGAATAATGGGAAACTATCGTTTCTAGGGAGAACACGGCCACGTGGATGGCCAAGCTCCACGTGTGAAGTTTTCAGACAGATCCAATATTTGTCACGCCCCACTGGTCGGACAGACAGGTATAAATACTAGGTCGAGCTGGCCACGATTCATTTGTCATTGAAATGGCGCAGGGTGAAGTCGACCCAACTTTCAGCATTGTCCTTGAATATTTGGGATTGTTACAAGATGACATATTCGATCCGCTCGATTCTGTTCAGACAAGGAACAATCTCAGAATATTCTCGCGACAACTGACGGAAGCTCTGGAAGAGATGGCAGTGTCAGACAACACTGAGTCTTTGAGGGAGCTTCTGGAACCCGAGCTGGTACCAGTACAACGACTTCGGCCTCCGGGTTGATCCCGAAACCGAAAAAACCGGTTCTTTTCAGAACCAAAAATCATATAACACAAAGAAAATGATCACAAAACGAATCAATCGAGAGAGAAATCTCGGAATAATGGGAAACTATCGTTTCTAGGAAGAACACGGCCACGTGGATGGCCAAGCTCCACGTGTGAAGTTTTCAGACAGATCCAATATTTGTCACGCCCCACTGGTCGGACAGACAGGTATAAATACTAGGTCGAGCTGGCCACGATTCATTTGTCATTGGAATGGCGCAGGGTGAAGTCGACCCAACTTTCAGCATTGTCCTTGAATATTTGGGATTGTTACAAGATGACATATTCGATCCGCTCGATTCTGTTCAGACAAGGAACAATCTCAGAATATTCTCGCGACAACTGACGGAAGCTCTGGAGGAGGTGGCAGTGTCAGACAACACTGAGTCTTTGAGGGAGCTTCTGGAACCCGAGCTTGTACCAGTACAACGACTTCGGCCTCCAGGTTGATCCCGAAACCGAAAAAACCGGTTCTTTTCAGAACCAAAAATCATATAACACAAAGAAAATGATCACAAAACGAATCAATCGAGAGAGAAATCTCGGAATAATGGGAAACTATCGTTTCTAGGAAGAACACGGCCACGTGGATGGCCAAGCTCCACGTGTGAAGTTTTCAGACAGATCCAATATTTGTCACGCCCCACTGGTCGGACAGACAGGTATAAATACTAGGTCGAGCTGGCCACGATTCATTTGTCATTGAAATGGCGCAGGGTGAAGTCGACACAACTTTCAGCATTGTCCTTGAATATTTGGGATTGTTACAAGATGACATATTCGATCCGCTCGATTCTGTTCAGACAAGGAACAATCTCAGAATATTCTCGCGACAACTGACGGAAGCTCTGGAGGAGATGGCAGTGTCAGACAACACTGAGTCTTTGAGGGAGCTTCTGGAACCCGAGCTGGTACCAGTACAACGACTTCGGCCTCCAGGTTGATCTCGAAACCGAAAAAACCGGTTCTTTTCAGAACCAAAAATCATATAACACAAAGAAAATGATCACAAAACGAATCAATCGAGAGAGAAATCTCGGAATAATGGGAAACTATCGTTTCTAGGAAGAACACGGCCACGTGGATGGCCAAGCTCCACGTGTGAAGTTTTCAGACAGATCCAATATTTGTCACGCCCCACTGGTCGGACAGACAGGTATAAATACTAGGTCGAGCTGGCCACGATTCATTTGTCATTGGAATGGCGCAGGGTGAAGTCGACCCAACTTTCAGCATTGTCCTTGAATATTTGGGATTGTTACAAGATGACATATTCGATCCGCTCGATTCTGTTCAGACAAGGAACAATCTCAGAATATTCTCGCGACAACTGACGGAAGCTCTGGAGGAGATGGCAGTGTCAGACAACACTGAGTCTTTGAGGGAGCTTCTGGAACCCGAGCTGGTACCAGTACAACGACTTCGGCCTCCAGGTTGATCCCGAAACCGAAAAAACCGGTTCTTTTCAGAACCAAAAATCATATAACACAAAGAAAATGATCACAAAACGAATCAATCGAGAGAGAAATCTCGGAATAATGGGAAACTATCGTTTCTAGGAAGAACACGGCCACGTGGATGGCCAAGCTCCACGTGTGAAGTTCTCAGACAGATCCAATATTTGTCACGCCCCACTGGTCGGACAGACAGGTATAAATACTAGGTCGAGCTGGCCACGATTCATTTGTCATTGAAATGGCGCAGGGTGAAGTCGACACAACTTTCAGCATTGTCCTTGAATATTTGGGATTGTTACAAGATGACATATTCGATCCGCTCGATTCTGTTCAGACAAGGAACAATCTCAGAATATTCTCGCGACAACTGACGGAAGCTCTGGAGGAGATGGCAGTGTCAGACAACACTGAGTCTTTGAGGGAGCTTCTGGAACCCGAGCTGGTACCAGTACAACGACTTCGGCCTCCGGGTTGATCCCGAAACCGAAAAAACCGGTTCTTTTCAGAACCAAAAATCATATAACACAAAGAAAATGATCACAAAACGAATCAATCGAGAGAGAAATCTCGGAATAATGGGAAACTATCGTTTCTAGGAAGAACACGGCCACGTGGATGGCCAAGCTCCACGTGTGAAGTTTTCAGACAGATCCAATATTTGTCACGCCCCACTGGTCGGACAGACAGGTATAAATACTAGGTCGAGCTGGCCACGATTCATTTGTCATTGGAATGGCGCAGGGTGAAGTCGACCCAACTTTCAGCATTGTCCTTGAATATTTGGGATTGTTACAAGATGACATATTCGATCCGCTCGATTCTGTTCAGACAAGGAACAATCTCAGAATATTCTCGCGACAACTGACGGAAGCTCTGGAGGAGGTGGCAGTGTCAGACAACACTGAGTCTTTGAGGGAGCTTCTGGAACCCGAGCTGGTACCAGTACAACGACTTCGGCCTCCCGGTTGATCCCGAAACCGAAAAAACCGGTTCTTTTCAGAACCAAAAATCATATAACACAAAGAAAATGATCACAAAACGAATCAATCAAGAGAGAAATCTCGGAATAATGGGAAACTATCGTTTCTAGGGAGAACACGGCCACGTGGATGGCCAAGCTCCACGTGTGAAGTTTCCAGACAGATCCAATATTTGTCACGCCCCACTGGTCGGACAGACAGGTATAAATACTAGGTCGAGCTGGCCACGATTCATTTGTCATTGAAATGGCGCAGGGTGAAGTCGACCCAACTTTCAGCATTGTCCTTGAATATTTGGGATTGTTACAAGATGACATATTCGATCCGCTCGATTCTGTTCAGACAAGGAACAATCTCAGAATATTCTCGCGACAACTGACGGAAGCTCTGGAAGAGATGGCAGTGTCAGACAACACTGAGTCTTTGAGGGAGCTTCTGGAACCCGAGCTGGTACCAGTACAACGACTTCGGCCTCCGGGTTGATCCCGAAACCGAAAAAACCGGTTCTTTTCAGAACCAAAAATCATATAACACAAAGAAAATGATCACAAAACGAATCAATCAAGAGAGAAATCTCGGAATAATGGGAAACTATCGTTTCTAGGGAGAACACGGCCACGTGGATGGCCAAGCTCCACGTGTGAAGTTTTCAGACAGATCCAATATTTGTCACGCCCCACTGGTCGGACAGACAGGTATAAATACTAGGTCGAGCTGGCCACGATTCATTTGTCATTGAAATGGCGCAGGGTGAAGTCGACCCAACTTTCAGCATTGTCCTTGAATATTTGGGATTGTTACAAGATGACATATTCGATCCGCTCGATTCTGTTCAGACAAGGAACAATCTCAGAATATTCTCGCGACAACTGACGGAAGCTCTGGAAGAGATGGCAGTGTCAGACAACACTGAGTCTTTGAGGGAGCTTCTGGAACCCGAGCTGGTACCAGTACAACGACTTCGGCCTCCGGGTTGATCCCGAAACCGAAAGAACCGGTTCTTTTCAGAACCAAAAATCATATAACACAAAGAAAATGATCACAAAACGAATCAATCGAGAGAGAAATCTCGGAATAATGGGAAACTATCGTTTCTAGGAAGAACACGGCCACGTGGATGGCCAAGCTCCACGTGTGAAGTTTTCAGACAGATCCAATATTTGTCACGCCCCACTGGTCGGACAGACAGGTATAAATACTAGGTCGAGCTGGCCACGATTCATTTGTCATTGGAATGGCGCAGGGTGAAGTCGACCCAACTTTCAGCATTGTCCTTGAATATTTGGGATTGTTACAAGATGACATATTCGATCCGCTCGATTCTGTTCAGACAAGGAACAATCTCAGAATATTCTCGCGACAACTGACGGAAGCTCTGGAGGAGGTGGCAGTGTCAGACAACACTGAGTCTTTGAGGGAGCTTCTGGAACCCGAGCTGGTACCAGTACAACGACTTCGGCCTCCGGGTTGATCCCGAAACCGAAAAAACCGGTTCTTTTCAGAACCAAAAATCATATAACACAAAGAAAATGATCACAAAACGAATCAATCGAGAGAGAAATCTCGGAATAATGGGAAACTATCGTTTCTAGGGAGAACACGGCCACGTGGATGGCCAAGCTCCACGTGTGAAGTTTTCAGACAGATCCAATATTTGTCACGCCCCACTGGTCGGACAGACAGGTATAAATACTAGGTCGAGCTGGCCACGATTCATTTGTCATTGAAATGGCGCAGGGTGAAGTCGACCCTACTTTCAGCATTGTCCTTGAATATTTGGGATTGTTACAAGATGACATATTCGATCCGCTCGATTCTGTTCAGACAAGGAACAATCTCAGAATATTCTCGCGACAACTGACGGAAGCTCTGGAGGAGATGGCAGTGTCAGACAACACTGAGTCTTTGAGGGAGCTTCTGGAACCCGAGCTGGTACCAGTACAACGACTTCGGCCTCCAGGTTGATCCCGAAACCGAAAAAACCGGTTCTTTTCAGAACCAAAAATCATATAACACAAAGAAAATGATCACAAAACGAATCAATCGAGAGAGAAATCTCGGAATAATGGGAAACTATCGTTTCTAGGAAGAACACGGCCACGTGGATGGCCAAGCTCCACGTGTGAAGTTCTCAGACAGATCCAATATTTGTCACGCCCCACTGGTCGGACAGACAGGTATAAATACTAGGTCGAGCTGGCCACGATTCATTTGTCATTGAAATGGCGCAGGGTGAAGTCGACACAACTTTCAGCATTGTCCTTGAATATTTGGGATTGTTACAAGATGACATATTCGATCCGCTCGATTCTGTTCAGACAAGGAACAATCTCAGAATATTCTCGCGACAACTGACGGAAGCTCTGGAGGAGATGGCAGTGTCAGACAACACTGAGTCTTTGAGGGAGCTTCTGGAACCCGAGCTGGTACCAGTACAACGACTTCGGCCTCCGGGTTGATCCCGAAACCGAAAAAACCGGTTCTTTTCAGAACCAAAAATCATATAACACAAAGAAAATGATCACAAAACGAATCAATCGAGAGAAAAATCTCGGAATAATGGGAAACTATCGTTTCTAGGAAGAACACGGCCACGTGGATGGCCAAGCTCCACGTGTGAAGTTTTCAGACAGATCCAATATTTGTCACGCCCCACTGGTCGGACAGACAGGTATAAATACTAGGTCGAGCTGGCCACGATTCATTTGTCATTGGAATGGCGCAGGGTGAAGTCGACCCAACTTTCAGCATTGTCCTTGAATATTTGGGATTGTTACAAGATGACATATTCGATCCGCTCGATTCTGTTCAGACAAGGAACAATCTCAGAATATTCTCGCGACAACTGACGGAAGCTCTGGAGGAGGTGGCAGTGTCAGACAACACTGAGTCTTTGAGGGAGCTTCTGGAACCCGAGCTGGTACCAGTACAACGACTTCGGCCTCCAGGTTGATCCCGAAACCGAAAAAACCGGTTCTTTTCAGAACCAAAAATCATATAACACAAAGAAAATGATCACAAAACGAATCAATCAAGAGAGAAATCTCGGAATAATGGGAAACTATCGTTTCTAGGGAGAACACGGCCACGTGGATGGCCAAGCTCCACGTGTGAAGTTTCCAGACAGATCCAATATTTGTCACGCCCCACTGGTCGGACAGACAGGTATAAATACTAGGTCGAGCTGGCCACGATTCATTTGTCATTGAAATGGCGCAGGGTGAAGTCGACCCAACTTTCAGCATTGTCCTTGAATATTTGGGATTGTTACAAGATGACATATTCGATCCGCTCGATTCTGTTCAGACAAGGAACAATCTCAGAATATTCTCGCGACAACTGACGGAAGCTCTGGAAGAGATGGCAGTGTCAGACAACACTGAGTCTTTGAGGGAGCTTCTGGAACCCGAGCTGGTACCAGTACAACGACTTCGGCCTCCGGGTTGATCCCGAAACCGAAAAAACCGGTTCTTTTCAGAACCAAAAATCATATAACACAAAGAAAATGATCACAAAACGAATCAATCAAGAGAGAAATCTCGGAATAATGGGAAACTATCGTTTCTAGGGAGAACACGGCCACGTGGATGGCCAAGCTCCACGTGTGAAGTTTTCAGACAGATCCAATATTTGTCACGCCCCACTGGTCGGACAGACAGGTATAAATACTAGGTCGAGCTGGCCACGATTCATTTGTCATTGAAATGGCGCAGGGTGAAGTCGACCCAACTTTCAGCATTGTCCTTGAATATTTGGGATTGTTACAAGATGACATATTCGATCCGCTCGATTCTGTTCAGACAAGGAACAATCTCAGAATATTCTCGCGACAACTGACGGAAGCTCTGGAAGAGATGGCAGTGTCAGACAACACTGAGTCTTTGAGGGAGCTTCTGGAACCCGAGCTGGTACCAGTACAACGACTTCGGCCTCCGGGTTGATCCCGAAACCGAAAAAACCGGTTCTTTTCAGAACCAAAAATCATATAACACAAAGAAAATGATCACAAAACGAATCAATCGAGAGAGAAATCTCGGAATAATGGGAAACTATCGTTTCTAGGAAGAACACGGCCACGTGGATGGCCAAGCTCCACGTGTGAAGTTTTCAGACAGATCCAATATTTGTCACGCCCCACTGGTCGGACAGACAGGTATAAATACTAGGTCGAGCTGGCCACGATTCATTTGTCATTGGAATGGCGCAGGGTGAAGTCGACCCAACTTTCAGCATTGTCCTTGAATATTTGGGATTGTTACAAGATGACATATTCGATCCGCTCGATTCTGTTCAGACAAGGAACAATCTCAGAATATTCTCGCGACAACTGACGGAAGCTCTGGAGGAGGTGGCAGTGTCAGACAACACTGAGTCTTTGAGGGAGCTTCTGGAACCCGAGCTGGTACCAGTACAACGACTTCGGCCTCCGGGTTGATCCCGAAACCGAAAAAACCGGTTCTTTTCAGAACCAAAAATCATATAACACAAAGAAAATGATCACAAAACGAATCAATCGAGAGAGAAATCTCGGAATAATGGGAAACTATCGTTTCTAGGGAGAACACGGCCACGTGGATGGCCAAGCTCCACGTGTGAAGTTTTCAGACAGATCCAATATTTGTCACGCCCCACTGGTCGGACAGACAGGTATAAATACTAGGTCGAGCTGGCCACGATTCATTTGTCATTGAAATGGCGCAGGGTGAAGTCGACCCTACTTTCAGCATTGTCCTTGAATATTTGGGATTGTTACAAGATGACATATTCGATCCGCTCGATTCTGTTCAGACAAGGAACAATCTCAGAATATTCTCGCGACAACTGACGGAAGCTCTGGAGGAGATGACTGTGTCAGACAACACTGGGTCTTTGAGGGAGCTTCTGGAACCTGAGCTGGAACCAGTACAACGAATTCGGCCTCCGGGTTGATCCCGAAACCGAAAAAACCGGTTCTTTTCAGAACCAAAAATCATACAACACAAAGAAAATGATCACAAAACGGATCAATCGAGAGAGAAATCTCGGAATAATGGGAAACT
Source organism: Anaspis maculata (assembly GCA_949128115.1). Classification (NCBI taxonomy): domain Eukaryota; kingdom Metazoa; phylum Arthropoda; class Insecta; order Coleoptera; family Scraptiidae; genus Anaspis; species Anaspis maculata. The sequence continues at coordinate 1,239,240 of OX421966.1, forward strand.
ATCGTTTCTAGGAAAATAACGGCCACGTGGATGGCCATCTCCACGTGTAAAGTTTTCAGACGGATCCAATATTTGTCACGCCCCACTGGTCGGAGAGACAGGTATAAATACTAGGTCGAGCTGGCCACGGTTCATTTGTCATTGGAATGGCGCAGGGTGAAGTCGACCCAACTTTCAGCATTGTCCTTGAATATTTGGGATTGTTACAAGATGACATATTCGATCCGCTCGATTCTGTTCAGACAAGGAACAATCTCAGAATATTCTCGCGACAACTGACGGAAGCTCTGGAGGAGATGACAGTGTCAGACAACACTGGGTCTTTGAGGGAGCTTCTGGAACCCGAGCTGGAACCAGTACAACGACTTCGGCCTCCGGGTTGATCCCGAAACCAAAAAAACCGGTTCTTTTCAGAACCAAAAATCATACAACACAAAGAAAATGATCACAAAACGGATCAATCGAGAGAGAAATCTCGGAATAATGAGAAACTATCGTTTCTAGGAAAATAACGGCCACGTGGATGGCCATCTCCACGTGTAAAGTTTTCAGACGGATCCAATATTTGTCACGCCCCACTGGTCGGACAGACAGGTATAAATACTAGGTCGAGCTGGCCACGGTTCATTTGTCATTGGAATGGCGCAGGGTGAAGTCGACCCAACTTTCAGCATTGTCCTTGAATATTTGGGATTGTTACAAGATGACATATTCGATCCGCTCGATTCTGTTCAGACAAGGAACAATCTCAGAATATTCTCGCGACAACCGACGGAAGCTCTGGAGGAGATGACAGTGTCAGACAACACTGGGTCTTTGAGGGAGCTTCTGGAACCCGAGCTGGAACCAGTACAACGACTTCGGCCTCCGGGTTGATCCCGAAACCGAAAAAACCGGTTCTTTTCAGAACCAAAAATCATATAATACAAAGAAAATGATCACAAAACGAATCAATCGAGAGAGAAATCTCGGAAAAATGAAGAACTATTGTTTCTAGGGAAAACACGGCCACGTGGATGGCCAAGCTCCACGTGTGAAGTTTTCAGACAGATCCAATATTTGTCACGCCCCACTGGTCGGACAGACAGGTATAAATACTAGGTCGAGCTGGCCACGATTCATTTATCATTGAAATGGCGCAGGGTGAAGTCGACCCAACTTTTAGCATTGTCCTTGAATATTTGGGATTGTTACAAGATGACATATTCGATCCGCTCGATTCTGTTCAGACAAGGAACAATCTCAGAATATTCTCGCGACAACTGACGGAAGCTCTGGAGGAGATGACAGTGTCAGACAACACTGGGTCTTTGAGGGAGCTTCTGGAACCCGAGCTGGTACCAGTACAACGACTTCGGCCTCCAGGTTGATCTCGAAACCAAAAAAACCGGTTCTTTTCAGAACCAAAAATCATATAACACAAAGAAAATGATCACAAAACGAATCAATCGAGAGAGAAATCTCGGAATAATGGGAAACTATCGTTTCTAGGAAGAACACGGCCACGTGGATGGCCAAGCTCCACGTGTGAAGTTTTCAGACAGATCCAATATTTGTCACGCCCCACTGGTCGGACAGACAGGTATAAATACTAGGTCGAGCTGGCCACGATTCATTTGTCATTGAAATGGCGCAGGGTGAAGTCGACACAACTTTCAGCATTGTCCTTGAATATTTGGGATTGTTACAAGATGACATATTCGATCCGCTCGATTCTGTTCAGACAAGGAACAATCTCAGAATATTCTCGCGACAACTGACGGAAGCTCTGGAGGAGATGGCAGTGTCAGACAACACTGAGTCTTTGAGGGAGCTTCTGGAACCCGAGCTGGTACCAGTACAACGACTTCGGCCTCCAGGTTGATCTCGAAACCGAAAAAACCGGTTCTTTTCAGAACCAAAAATCATATAACACAAAGAAAATGATCACAAAACGAATCAATCGAGAGAGAAATCTCGGAATAATGGGAAACTATCGTTTCTAGGAAGAACACGGCCACGTGGATGGCCAAGCTCCACGTGTGAAGTTTTCAGACAGATCCAATATTTGTCACGCCCCACTGGTCGGACAGACAGGTATAAATACTAGGTCGAGCTGGCCACGATTCATTTGTCATTGGAATGGCGCAGGGTGAAGTCGACCCTACTTTCAGCATTGTCCTTGAATATTTGGGATTGTTACAAGATGACATATTCGATCCGCTCGATTCTGTTCAGACAAGGAACAATCTCAGAATATTCTCGCGACAACTGACGGAAGCTCTGGAGGAGATGGCAGTGTCAGACAACACTGAGTCTTTGAGGGAGCTTCTGGAACCCGAGCTGGTACCAGTACAACGACTTCGGCCTCCAGGTTGATCTCGAAACCAAAAAAACCGGTTCTTTTCAGAACCAAAAATCATATAACACAAAGAAAATGATCACAAAACGAATCAATCGAGAGAGAAATCTCGGAATAATGGGAAACTATCGTTTCTAGGAAGAACACGGCCACGTGGATGGCCAAGCTCCACGTGTGAAGTTTTCAGACAGATCCAATATTTGTCACGCCCCACTGGTCGGACAGACAGGTATAAATACTAGAACGAGCTGGCCACGATTCATTTGTCATTGAAATGGCGCAGGGTGAAGTCGACCCAACTTTCAGCATTGTCCTTGAATATTTGGGATTGTTACAAGATGACATATTCGATCCGCTCGATTCTGTTCAGACAAGGAACAATCTCAGAATATTCTCGCGACAACTGACGGAAGCTCTGGAGGAGATGGCAGTGTCAGACAACACTGAGTCTTTGAGGGAGCTTCTGGAACCCGAGCTGGTACCAGTACAACGACTTCGGCCTCCAGGTTGATCTCGAAACCAAAAAAACCGGTTCTTTTCAGAACCAAAAATCATATAACACAAAGAAAATGATCACAAAACGAATCAATCGAGAGAGAAATCTCGGAATAATGGGAAACTATCGTTTCTAGGAAGAACACGGCCACGTGGATGGCCAAGCTCCACGTGTGAAGTTTTCAGACAGATCCAATATTTGTCACGCCCCACTGGTCGGACAGACAGGTATAAATACTAGAACGAGCTGGCCACGATTCATTTGTCATTGAAATGGCGCAGGGTGAAGTCGACCCAACTTTCAGCATTGTCCTTGAATATTTGGGATTGTTACAAGATGACATATTCGATCCGCTCGATTCTGTTCAGACAAGGAACAATCTCAGAATATTCTCGCGACAACTGACGGAAGCTCTGGAGGAGATGGCAGTGTCAGACAACACTGAGTCTTTGAGGGAGCTTCTGGAACCCGAGCTGGTACCAGTACAACGACTTCGGCCTCCAGGTTGATCCCGAAACCGAAAAAACCGGTTCTTTTCAGAACCAAAAATCATATAACACAAAGAAAATGATCACAAAACGAATCAATCGAGAGAGAAATCTCGGAATAATGGGAAACTATCGTTTCTAGGAAGAACACGGCCACGTGGATGGCCAAGCTCCACGTGTGAAGTTTTCAGACAGATCCAATATTTGTCACGCCCCACTGGTCGGACAGACAGGTATAAATACTAGGTCGAGCTGGCCACGATTCATTTGTCATTGAAATGGCGCAGGGTGAAGTCGACACAACTTTCAGCATTGTCCTTGAATATTTGGGATTGTTACAAGATGACATATTCGATCCGCTCGATTCTGTTCAGACAAGGAACAATCTCAGAATATTCTCGCGACAACTGACGGAAGCTCTGGAGGAGATGGCAGTGTCAGACAACACTGAGTCTTTGAGGGAGCTTCTGGAACCCGAGCTGGTACCAGTACAACGACTTCGGCCTCCAGGTTGATCTCGAAACCAAAAAAACCGGTTCTTTTCAGAACCAAAAATCATATAACACAAAGAAAATGATCACAAAACGAATCAATCGAGAGAGAAATCTCGGAATAATGGGAAACTATCGTTTCTAGGAAGAACACGGCCACGTGGATGGCCAAGCTCCACGTGTGAAGTTTTCAGACAGATCCAATATTTGTCACGCCCCACTGGTCGGACAGACAGGTATAAATACTAGGTCGAGCTGGCCACGATTCATTTGTCATTGAAATGGCGCAGGGTGAAGTCGACCCTACTTTCAGCATTGTCCTTGAATATTTGGGATTGTTACAAGATGACATATTCGATCCGCTCGATTCTGTTCAGACAAGGAACAATCTCAGAATATTCTCGCGACAACTGACGGAAGCTCTGGAGGAGATGGCAGTGTCAGACAACACTGAGTCTTTGAGGGAGCTTCTGGAACCCGAGCTGGTACCAGTACAACGACTTCGGCCTCCAGGTTGATCTCGAAACCAAAAAAACCGGTTCTTTTCAGAACCAAAAATCATATAACACAAAGAAAATGATCACAAAACGAATCAATCGAGAGAGAAATCTCGGAATAATGGGAAACTATCGTTTCTAGGAAGAACACGGCCACGTGGATGGCCAAGCTCCACGTGTGAAGTTTTCAGACAGATCCAATATTTGTCACGCCCCACTGGTCGGACAGACAGGTATAAATACTAGGTCGAGCTGGCCACGATTCATTTGTCATTGGAATGGCGCAGGGTGAAGTCGACCCAACTTTCAGCATTGTCCTTGAATATTTGGGATTGTTACAAGATGACATATTCGATCCGCTCGATTCTGTTCAGACAAGGAACAATCTCAGAATATTCTCGCGACAACTGACGGAAGCTCTGGAAGAGATGGCAGTGTCAGACAACACTGAGTCTTTGAGGGAGCTTCTGGAACCCGAGCTGGTACCAGTACAACGACTTCGGCCTCCGGGTTGATCCCGAAACCGAAAAAACCGGTTCTTTTCAGAACCAAAAATCATATAACACAAAGAAAATGATCACAAAACGAATCAATCGAGAGAGAAATCTCGGAATAATGGGAAACTATCGTTTCTAGGAAGAACACGGCCACGTGGATGGCCAAGCTCCACGTGTGAAGTTTTCAGACAGATCCAATATTTGTCACGCCCCACTGGTCGGACAGACAGGTATAAATACTAGGTCGAGCTGGCCACGATTCATTTGTCATTGAAATGGCGCAGGGTGAAGTCGACACAACTTTCAGCATTGTCCTTGAATATTTGGGATTGTTACAAGATGACATATTCGATCCGCTCGATTCTGTTCAGACAAGGAACAATCTCAGAATATTCTCGCGACAACTGACGGAAGCTCTGGAGGAGATGGCAGTGTCAGACAACACTGAGTCTTTGAGGGAGCTTCTGGAACCCGAGCTGGTACCAGTACAACGACTTCGGCCTCCAGGTTGATCTCGAAACCGAAAAAACCGGTTCTTTTCAGAACCAAAAATCATATAACACAAAGAAAATGATCACAAAACGAATCAATCGAGAGAGAAATCTCGGAATAATGGGAAACTATCGTTTCTAGGAAGAACACGGCCACGTGGATGGCCAAGCTCCACGTGTGAAGTTTTCAGACAGATCCAATATTTGTCACGCCCCACTGGTCGGACAGACAGGTATAAATACTAGGTCGAGCTGGCCACGATTCATTTGTCATTGGAATGGCGCAGGGTGAAGTCGACCCAACTTTCAGCATTGTCCTTGAATATTTGGGATTGTTACAAGATGACATATTCGATCCGCTCGATTCTGTTCAGACAAGGAACAATCTCAGAATATTCTCGCGACAACTGACGGAAGCTCTGGAGGAGATGGCAGTGTCAGACAACACTGAGTCTTTGAGGGAGCTTCTGGAACCCGAGCTGGTACCAGTACAACGACTTCGGCCTCCAGGTTGATCCCGAAACCGAAAAAACCGGTTCTTTTCAGAACCAAAAATCATATAACACAAAGAAAATGATCACAAAACGAATCAATCGAGAGAGAAATCTCGGAATAATGGGAAACTATCGTTTCTAGGAAGAACACGGCCACGTGGATGGCCAAGCTCCACGTGTGAAGTTCTCAGACAGATCCAATATTTGTCACGCCCCACTGGTCGGACAGACAGGTATAAATACTAGGTCGAGCTGGCCACGATTCATTTGTCATTGAAATGGCGCAGGGTGAAGTCGACACAACTTTCAGCATTGTCCTTGAATATTTGGGATTGTTACAAGATGACATATTCGATCCGCTCGATTCTGTTCAGACAAGGAACAATCTCAGAATATTCTCGCGACAACTGACGGAAGCTCTGGAGGAGATGGCAGTGTCAGACAACACTGAGTCTTTGAGGGAGCTTCTGGAACCCGAGCTGGTACCAGTACAACGACTTCGGCCTCCGGGTTGATCCCGAAACCGAAAAAACCGGTTCTTTTCAGAACCAAAAATCATATAACACAAAGAAAATGATCACAAAACGAATCAATCGAGAGAGAAATCTCGGAATAATGGGAAACTATCGTTTCTAGGAAGAACACGGCCACGTGGATGGCCAAGCTCCACGTGTGAAGTTTTCAGACAGATCCAATATTTGTCACGCCCCACTGGTCGGACAGACAGGTATAAATACTAGGTCGAGCTGGCCACGATTCATTTGTCATTGGAATGGCGCAGGGTGAAGTCGACCCAACTTTCAGCATTGTCCTTGAATATTTGGGATTGTTACAAGATGACATATTCGATCCGCTCGATTCTGTTCAGACAAGGAACAATCTCAGAATATTCTCGCGACAACTGACGGAAGCTCTGGAGGAGGTGGCAGTGTCAGACAACACTGAGTCTTTGAGGGAGCTTCTGGAACCCGAGCTGGTACCAGTACAACGACTTCGGCCTCCCGGTTGATCCCGAAACCGAAAAAACCGGTTCTTTTCAGAACCAAAAATCATATAACACAAAGAAAATGATCACAAAACGAATCAATCAAGAGAGAAATCTCGGAATAATGGGAAACTATCGTTTCTAGGGAGAACACGGCCACGTGGATGGCCAAGCTCCACGTGTGAAGTTTCCAGACAGATCCAATATTTGTCACGCCCCACTGGTCGGACAGACAGGTATAAATACTAGGTCGAGCTGGCCACGATTCATTTGTCATTGAAATGGCGCAGGGTGAAGTCGACCCAACTTTCAGCATTGTCCTTGAATATTTGGGATTGTTACAAGATGACATATTCGATCCGCTCGATTCTGTTCAGACAAGGAACAATCTCAGAATATTCTCGCGACAACTGACGGAAGCTCTGGAAGAGATGGCAGTGTCAGACAACACTGAGTCTTTGAGGGAGCTTCTGGAACCCGAGCTGGTACCAGTACAACGACTTCGGCCTCCGGGTTGATCCCGAAACCGAAAAAACCGGTTCTTTTCAGAACCAAAAATCATATAACACAAAGAAAATGATCACAAAACGAATCAATCAAGAGAGAAATCTCGGAATAATGGGAAACTATCGTTTCTAGGGAGAACACGGCCACGTGGATGGCCAAGCTCCACGTGTGAAGTTTTCAGACAGATCCAATATTTGTCACGCCCCACTGGTCGGACAGACAGGTATAAATACTAGGTCGAGCTGGCCACGATTCATTTGTCATTGAAATGGCGCAGGGTGAAGTCGACCCAACTTTCAGCATTGTCCTTGAATATTTGGGATTGTTACAAGATGACATATTCGATCCGCTCGATTCTGTTCAGACAAGGAACAATCTCAGAATATTCTCGCGACAACTGACGGAAGCTCTGGAAGAGATGGCAGTGTCAGACAACACTGAGTCTTTGAGGGAGCTTCTGGAACCCGAGCTGGTACCAGTACAACGACTTCGGCCTCCGGGTTGATCCCGAAACCGAAAGAACCGGTTCTTTTCAGAACCAAAAATCATATAACACAAAGAAAATGATCACAAAACGAATCAATCGAGAGAGAAATCTCGGAATAATGGGAAACTATCGTTTCTAGGAAGAACACGGCCACGTGGATGGCCAAGCTCCACGTGTGAAGTTTTCAGACAGATCCAATATTTGTCACGCCCCACTGGTCGGACAGACAGGTATAAATACTAGGTCGAGCTGGCCACGATTCATTTGTCATTGGAATGGCGCAGGGTGAAGTCGACCCAACTTTCAGCATTGTCCTTGAATATTTGGGATTGTTACAAGATGACATATTCGATCCGCTCGATTCTGTTCAGACAAGGAACAATCTCAGAATATTCTCGCGACAACTGACGGAAGCTCTGGAGGAGGTGGCAGTGTCAGACAACACTGAGTCTTTGAGGGAGCTTCTGGAACCCGAGCTGGTACCAGTACAACGACTTCGGCCTCCGGGTTGATCCCGAAACCGAAAAAACCGGTTCTTTTCAGAACCAAAAATCATATAACACAAAGAAAATGATCACAAAACGAATCAATCGAGAGAGAAATCTCGGAATAATGGGAAACTATCGTTTCTAGGGAGAACACGGCCACGTGGATGGCCAAGCTCCACGTGTGAAGTTTTCAGACAGATCCAATATTTGTCACGCCCCACTGGTCGGACAGACAGGTATAAATACTAGGTCGAGCTGGCCACGATTCATTTGTCATTGAAATGGCGCAGGGTGAAGTCGACCCTACTTTCAGCATTGTCCTTGAATATTTGGGATTGTTACAAGATGACATATTCGATCCGCTCGATTCTGTTCAGACAAGGAACAATCTCAGAATATTCTCGCGACAACTGACGGAAGCTCTGGAGGAGATGGCAGTGTCAGACAACACTGAGTCTTTGAGGGAGCTTCTGGAACCCGAGCTGGTACCAGTACAACGACTTCGGCCTCCAGGTTGATCCCGAAACCGAAAAAACCGGTTCTTTTCAGAACCAAAAATCATATAACACAAAGAAAATGATCACAAAACGAATCAATCGAGAGAGAAATCTCGGAATAATGGGAAACTATCGTTTCTAGGAAGAACACGGCCACGTGGATGGCCAAGCTCCACGTGTGAAGTTCTCAGACAGATCCAATATTTGTCACGCCCCACTGGTCGGACAGACAGGTATAAATACTAGGTCGAGCTGGCCACGATTCATTTGTCATTGAAATGGCGCAGGGTGAAGTCGACACAACTTTCAGCATTGTCCTTGAATATTTGGGATTGTTACAAGATGACATATTCGATCCGCTCGATTCTGTTCAGACAAGGAACAATCTCAGAATATTCTCGCGACAACTGACGGAAGCTCTGGAGGAGATGGCAGTGTCAGACAACACTGAGTCTTTGAGGGAGCTTCTGGAACCCGAGCTGGTACCAGTACAACGACTTCGGCCTCCGGGTTGATCCCGAAACCGAAAAAACCGGTTCTTTTCAGAACCAAAAATCATATAACACAAAGAAAATGATCACAAAACGAATCAATCGAGAGAAAAATCTCGGAATAATGGGAAACTATCGTTTCTAGGAAGAACACGGCCACGTGGATGGCCAAGCTCCACGTGTGAAGTTTTCAGACAGATCCAATATTTGTCACGCCCCACTGGTCGGACAGACAGGTATAAATACTAGGTCGAGCTGGCCACGATTCATTTGTCATTGGAATGGCGCAGGGTGAAGTCGACCCAACTTTCAGCATTGTCCTTGAATATTTGGGATTGTTACAAGATGACATATTCGATCCGCTCGATTCTGTTCAGACAAGGAACAATCTCAGAATATTCTCGCGACAACTGACGGAAGCTCTGGAGGAGGTGGCAGTGTCAGACAACACTGAGTCTTTGAGGGAGCTTCTGGAACCCGAGCTGGTACCAGTACAACGACTTCGGCCTCCAGGTTGATCCCGAAACCGAAAAAACCGGTTCTTTTCAGAACCAAAAATCATATAACACAAAGAAAATGATCACAAAACGAATCAATCAAGAGAGAAATCTCGGAATAATGGGAAACTATCGTTTCTAGGGAGAACACGGCCACGTGGATGGCCAAGCTCCACGTGTGAAGTTTCCAGACAGATCCAATATTTGTCACGCCCCACTGGTCGGACAGACAGGTATAAATACTAGGTCGAGCTGGCCACGATTCATTTGTCATTGAAATGGCGCAGGGTGAAGTCGACCCAACTTTCAGCATTGTCCTTGAATATTTGGGATTGTTACAAGATGACATATTCGATCCGCTCGATTCTGTTCAGACAAGGAACAATCTCAGAATATTCTCGCGACAACTGACGGAAGCTCTGGAAGAGATGGCAGTGTCAGACAACACTGAGTCTTTGAGGGAGCTTCTGGAACCCGAGCTGGTACCAGTACAACGACTTCGGCCTCCGGGTTGATCCCGAAACCGAAAAAACCGGTTCTTTTCAGAACCAAAAATCATATAACACAAAGAAAATGATCACAAAACGAATCAATCAAGAGAGAAATCTCGGAATAATGGGAAACTATCGTTTCTAGGGAGAACACGGCCACGTGGATGGCCAAGCTCCACGTGTGAAGTTTTCAGACAGATCCAATATTTGTCACGCCCCACTGGTCGGACAGACAGGTATAAATACTAGGTCGAGCTGGCCACGATTCATTTGTCATTGAAATGGCGCAGGGTGAAGTCGACCCAACTTTCAGCATTGTCCTTGAATATTTGGGATTGTTACAAGATGACATATTCGATCCGCTCGATTCTGTTCAGACAAGGAACAATCTCAGAATATTCTCGCGACAACTGACGGAAGCTCTGGAAGAGATGGCAGTGTCAGACAACACTGAGTCTTTGAGGGAGCTTCTGGAACCCGAGCTGGTACCAGTACAACGACTTCGGCCTCCGGGTTGATCCCGAAACCGAAAAAACCGGTTCTTTTCAGAACCAAAAATCATATAACACAAAGAAAATGATCACAAAACGAATCAATCGAGAGAGAAATCTCGGAATAATGGGAAACTATCGTTTCTAGGAAGAACACGGCCACGTGGATGGCCAAGCTCCACGTGTGAAGTTTTCAGACAGATCCAATATTTGTCACGCCCCACTGGTCGGACAGACAGGTATAAATACTAGGTCGAGCTGGCCACGATTCATTTGTCATTGGAATGGCGCAGGGTGAAGTCGACCCAACTTTCAGCATTGTCCTTGAATATTTGGGATTGTTACAAGATGACATATTCGATCCGCTCGATTCTGTTCAGACAAGGAACAATCTCAGAATATTCTCGCGACAACTGACGGAAGCTCTGGAGGAGGTGGCAGTGTCAGACAACACTGAGTCTTTGAGGGAGCTTCTGGAACCCGAGCTGGTACCAGTACAACGACTTCGGCCTCCGGGTTGATCCCGAAACCGAAAAAACCGGTTCTTTTCAGAACCAAAAATCATATAACACAAAGAAAATGATCACAAAACGAATCAATCGAGAGAGAAATCTCGGAATAATGGGAAACTATCGTTTCTAGGGAGAACACGGCCACGTGGATGGCCAAGCTCCACGTGTAAAGTTTTCAGACGGATCCAATATTTGTCACGCCCCACTGGTCGGAGAGACAGGTATAAATACTAGGTCGAGCTGGCCACGGTTCATTTGTCATTGGAATGGCGCAGGGTGAAGTCGACCCAACTTTCAGCATTGTCCTTGAATATTTGGGATTGTTACAAGATGACATATTCGATCCGCTCGATTCTGTTCAGACAAGGAACAATCTCAGAATATTCTCGCGACAACTGACGGAAGCTCTGGAGGAGATGACAGTGTCAGACAACACTGGGTCTTTGAGGGAGCTTCTGGAACCCGAGCTGGAACCAGTACAACGACTTCGGCCTCCGGGTTGATCCCGAAACCAAAAAAACCGGTTCTTTTCAGAACCAAAAATCATACAACACAAAGAAAATGATCACAAAACGGATCAATCGAGAGAGAAATCTCGGAATAATGAGAAACTATCGTTTCTAGGAAAATAACGGCCACGTGGATGGCCATCTCCACGTGTAAAGTTTTCAGACGGATCCAATATTTGTCACGCCCCACTGGTCGGACAGACAGGTATAAATACTAGGTCGAGCTGGCCACGGTTCATTTGTCATTGGAATGGCGCAGGGTGAAGTCGACCCAACTTTCAGCATTGTCCTTGAATATTTGGGATTGTTACAAGATGACATATTCGATCCGCTCGATTCTGTTCAGACAAGGAACAATCTCAGAATATTCTCGCGACAACCGACGGAAGCTCTGGAGGAGATGACAGTGTCAGACAACACTGGGTCTTTGAGGGAGCTTCTGGAACCCGAGCTGGAACCAGTACAACGACTTCGGCCTCCGGGTTGATCCCGAAACCGAAAAAACCGGTTCTTTTCAGAACCAAAAATCATATAATACAAAGAAAATGATCACAAAACGAATCAATCGAGAGAGAAATCTCGGAAAAATGAAGAACTATTGTTTCTAGGGAAAACACGGCCACGTGGATGGCCAAGCTCCACGTGTGAAGTTTTCAGACAGATCCAATATTTGTCACGCCCCACTGGTCGGACAGACAGGTATAAATACTAGGTCGAGCTGGCCACGATTCATTTATCATTGAAATGGCGCAGGGTGAAGTCGACCCAACTTTTAGCATTGTCCTTGAATATTTGGGATTGTTACAAGATGACATATTCGATCCGCTCGATTCTGTTCAGACAAGGAACAATCTCAGAATATTCTCGCGACAACTGACGGAAGCTCTGGAGGAGATGACAGTGTCAGACAACACTGGGTCTTTGAGGGAGCTTCTGGAACCCGAGCTGGTACCAGTACAACGACTTCGGCCTCCAGGTTGATCTCGAAACCAAAAAAACCGGTTCTTTTCAGAACCAAAAATCATATAACACAAAGAAAATGATCACAAAACGAATCAATCGAGAGAGAAATCTCGGAATAATGGGAAACTATCGTTTCTAGGAAGAACACGGCCACGTGGATGGCCAAGCTCCACGTGTGAAGTTTTCAGACAGATCCAATATTTGTCACGCCCCACTGGTCGGACAGACAGGTATAAATACTAGGTCGAGCTGGCCACGATTCATTTGTCATTGAAATGGCGCAGGGTGAAGTCGACACAACTTTCAGCATTGTCCTTGAATATTTGGGATTGTTACAAGATGACATATTCGATCCGCTCGATTCTGTTCAGACAAGGAACAATCTCAGAATATTCTCGCGACAACTGACGGAAGCTCTGGAGGAGATGGCAGTGTCAGACAACACTGAGTCTTTGAGGGAGCTTCTGGAACCCGAGCTGGTACCAGTACAACGACTTCGGCCTCCAGGTTGATCTCGAAACCGAAAAAACCGGTTCTTTTCAGAACCAAAAATCATATAACACAAAGAAAATGATCACAAAACGAATCAATCGAGAGAGAAATCTCGGAATAATGGGAAACTATCGTTTCTAGGAAGAACACGGCCACGTGGATGGCCAAGCTCCACGTGTGAAGTTTTCAGACAGATCCAATATTTGTCACGCCCCACTGGTCGGACAGACAGGTATAAATACTAGGTCGAGCTGGCCACGATTCATTTGTCATTGGAATGGCGCAGGGTGAAGTCGACCCTACTTTCAGCATTGTCCTTGAATATTTGGGATTGTTACAAGATGACATATTCGATCCGCTCGATTCTGTTCAGACAAGGAACAATCTCAGAATATTCTCGCGACAACTGACGGAAGCTCTGGAGGAGATGGCAGTGTCAGACAACACTGAGTCTTTGAGGGAGCTTCTGGAACCCGAGCTGGTACCAGTACAACGACTTCGGCCTCCAGGTTGATCTCGAAACCAAAAAAACCGGTTCTTTTCAGAACCAAAAATCATATAACACAAAGAAAATGATCACAAAACGAATCAATCGAGAGAGAAATCTCGGAATAATGGGAAACTATCGTTTCTAGGAAGAACACGGCCACGTGGATGGCCAAGCTCCACGTGTGAAGTTTTCAGACAGATCCAATATTTGTCACGCCCCACTGGTCGGACAGACAGGTATAAATACTAGAACGAGCTGGCCACGATTCATTTGTCATTGAAATGGCGCAGGGTGAAGTCGACCCAACTTTCAGCATTGTCCTTGAATATTTGGGATTGTTACAAGATGACATATTCGATCCGCTCGATTCTGTTCAGACAAGGAACAATCTCAGAATATTCTCGCGACAACTGACGGAAGCTCTGGAGGAGATGGCAGTGTCAGACAACACTGAGTCTTTGAGGGAGCTTCTGGAACCCGAGCTGGTACCAGTACAACGACTTCGGCCTCCAGGTTGATCTCGAAACCAAAAAAACCGGTTCTTTTCAGAACCAAAAATCATATAACACAAAGAAAATGATCACAAAACGAATCAATCGAGAGAGAAATCTCGGAATAATGGGAAACTATCGTTTCTAGGAAGAACACGGCCACGTGGATGGCCAAGCTCCACGTGTGAAGTTTTCAGACAGATCCAATATTTGTCACGCCCCACTGGTCGGACAGACAGGTATAAATACTAGAACGAGCTGGCCACGATTCATTTGTCATTGAAATGGCGCAGGGTGAAGTCGACCCAACTTTCAGCATTGTCCTTGAATATTTGGGATTGTTACAAGATGACATATTCGATCCGCTCGATTCTGTTCAGACAAGGAACAATCTCAGAATATTCTCGCGACAACTGACGGAAGCTCTGGAGGAGATGGCAGTGTCAGACAACACTGAGTCTTTGAGGGAGCTTCTGGAACCCGAGCTGGTACCAGTACAACGACTTCGGCCTCCAGGTTGATCCCGAAACCGAAAAAACCGGTTCTTTTCAGAACCAAAAATCATATAACACAAAGAAAATGATCACAAAACGAATCAATCGAGAGAGAAATCTCGGAATAATGGGAAACTATCGTTTCTAGGAAGAACACGGCCACGTGGATGGCCAAGCTCCACGTGTGAAGTTTTCAGACAGATCCAATATTTGTCACGCCCCACTGGTCGGACAGACAGGTATAAATACTAGGTCGAGCTGGCCACGATTCATTTGTCATTGAAATGGCGCAGGGTGAAGTCGACACAACTTTCAGCATTGTCCTTGAATATTTGGGATTGTTACAAGATGACATATTCGATCCGCTCGATTCTGTTCAGACAAGGAACAATCTCAGAATATTCTCGCGACAACTGACGGAAGCTCTGGAGGAGATGGCAGTGTCAGACAACACTGAGTCTTTGAGGGAGCTTCTGGAACCCGAGCTGGTACCAGTACAACGACTTCGGCCTCCAGGTTGATCTCGAAACCAAAAAAACCGGTTCTTTTCAGAACCAAAAATCATATAACACAAAGAAAATGATCACAAAACGAATCAATCGAGAGAGAAATCTCGGAATAATGGGAAACTATCGTTTCTAGGAAGAACACGGCCACGTGGATGGCCAAGCTCCACGTGTGAAGTTTTCAGACAGATCCAATATTTGTCACGCCCCACTGGTCGGACAGACAGGTATAAATACTAGGTCGAGCTGGCCACGATTCATTTGTCATTGAAATGGCGCAGGGTGAAGTCGACCCTACTTTCAGCATTGTCCTTGAATATTTGGGATTGTTACAAGATGACATATTCGATCCGCTCGATTCTGTTCAGACAAGGAACAATCTCAGAATATTCTCGCGACAACTGACGGAAGCTCTGGAGGAGATGGCAGTGTCAGACAACACTGAGTCTTTGAGGGAGCTTCTGGAACCCGAGCTGGTACCAGTACAACGACTTCGGCCTCCAGGTTGATCTCGAAACCAAAAAAACCGGTTCTTTTCAGAACCAAAAATCATATAACACAAAGAAAATGATCACAAAACGAATCAATCGAGAGAGAAATCTCGGAATAATGGGAAACTATCGTTTCTAGGAAGAACACGGCCACGTGGATGGCCAAGCTCCACGTGTGAAGTTTTCAGACAGATCCAATATTTGTCACGCCCCACTGGTCGGAGAGACAGGTATAAATACTAGAACGAGCTGGCCACGATTCATTTGTCATTGAAATGGCGCAGGGTGAAGTCGACCCAACTTTCAGCATTGTCCTTGAATATTTGGGATTGTTACAAGATGACATATTCGATCCGCTCGATTCTGTTCAGACAAGGAACAATCTCAGAATATTCTCGCGACAACTGACGGAAGCTCTGGAGGAGATGGCAGTGTCAGACAACACTGAGTCTTTGAGGGAGCTTCTGGAACCCGAGCTGGTACCAGTACAACGACTTCGGCCTCCGGGTTGATCCCGAAACCGAAAAAACCGGTTCTTTTCAGAACCAAAAATCATACAACACAAAGAAAATGATCACAAAACGAATCAATCGAGAGAGAAATCTCGGAATAATGGGAAACTATCGTTTCTAGGAAGAACACGGCCACGTGGATGGCCAAGCTCCACGTGTGAAGTTTTCAGACAGATCCAATATTTGTCACGCCCCACTGGTCGGACAGACAGGTATAAATACTAGGTCGAGCTGGCCACGATTCATTTGTCATTGAAATGGCGCAGGGTGAAGTCGACACAACTTTCAGCATTGTCCTTGAATATTTGGGATTGTTACAAGATGACATATTCGATCCGCTCGATTCTGTTCAGACAAGGAACAATCTCAGAATATTCTCGCGACAACTGACGGAAGCTCTGGAGGAGATGGCAGTGTCAGACAACACTGAGTCTTTGAGGGAGCTTCTGGAACCCGAGCTGGTACCAGTACAACGACTTCGGCCTCCAGGTTGATCTCGAAACCAAAAAAACCGGTTCTTTTCAGAACCAAAAATCATATAACACAAAGAAAATGATCACAAAACGAATCAATCGAGAGAGAAATCTCGGAATAATGGGAAACTATCGTTTCTAGGAAGAACACGGCCACGTGGATGGCCAAGCTCCACGTGTGAAGTTTTCAGACAGATCCAATATTTGTCACGCCCCACTGGTCGGACAGACAGGTATAAATACTAGGTCGAGCTGGCCACGATTCATTTGTCATTGAAATGGCGCAGGGTGAAGTCGACACAACTTTCAGCATTGTCCTTGAATATTTGGGATTGTTACAAGATGACATATTCGATCCGCTCGATTCTGTTCAGACAAGGAACAATCTCAGAATATTCTCGCGACAACTGACGGAAGCTCTGGAGGAGATGGCAGTGTCAGACAACACTGAGTCTTTGAGGGAGCTTCTGGAACCCGAGCTGGTACCAGTACAACGACTTCGGCCTCCAGGTTGATCCCGAAACCGAAAAAACCGGTTCTTTTCAGAACCAAAAATCATATAACACAAAGAAAATGATCACAAAACGAATCAATCGAGAGAGAAATCTCGGAATAATGGGAAACTATCGTTTCTAGGGAGAACACGGCCACGTGGATGGCCAAGCTCCACGTGTGAAGTTTTCAGACAGATCCAATATTTGTCACGCCCCACTGGTCGGACAGACAGGTATAAATACTAGGTCGAGCTGGCCACGATTCATTTGTCATTGAAATGGCGCAGGGTGAAGTCGACCCTACTTTCAGCATTGTCCTTGAATATTTGGGATTGTTACAAGATGACATATTCGATCCGCTCGATTCTGTTCAGACAAGGAACAATCTCAGAATATTCTCGCGACAACTGACGGAAGCTCTGGAGGAGATGGCAGTGTCAGACAACACTGAGTCTTTGAGGGAGCTTCTGGAACCCGAGCTGGTACCAGTACAACGACTTCGGCCTCCAGGTTGATCTCGAAACCAAAAAAACCGGTTCTTTTCAGAACCAAAAATCATATAACACAAAGAAAATGATCACAAAACGAATCAATCGAGAGAGAAATCTCGGAATAATGGGAAACTATCGTTTCTAGGAAGAACACGGCCACGTGGATGGCCAAGCTCCACGTGTGAAGTTTTCAGACAGATCCAATATTTGTCACGCCCCACTGGTCGGACAGACAGGTATAAATACTAGAACGAGCTGGCCACGATTCATTTGTCATTGAAATGGCGCAGGGTGAAGTCGACCCAACTTTCAGCATTGTCCTTGAATATTTGGGATTGTTACAAGATGACATATTCGATCCGCTCGATTCTGTTCAGACAAGGAACAATCTCAGAATATTCTCGCGACAACTGACGGAAGCTCTGGAGGAGATGGCAGTGTCAGACAACACTGAGTCTTTGAGGGAGCTTCTGGAACCCGAGCTGGTACCAGTACAACGACTTCGGCCTCCAGGTTGATCCCGAAACCGAAAAAACCGGTTCTTTTCAGAACCAAAAATCATATAACACAAAGAAAATGATCACAAAACGAATCAATCGAGAGAGAAATCTCGGAATAATGGGAAACTATCGTTTCTAGGAAGAACACGGCCACGTGGATGGCCAAGCTCCACGTGTGAAGTTTTCAGACAGATCCAATATTTGTCACGCCCCACTGGTCGGACAGACAGGTATAAATACTAGGTCGAGCTGGCCACGATTCATTTGTCATTGAAATGGCGCAGGGTGAAGTCGACACAACTTTCAGCATTGTCCTTGAATATTTGGGATTGTTACAAGATGACATATTCGATCCGCTCGATTCTGTTCAGACAAGGAACAATCTCAGAATATTCTCGCGACAACTGACGGAAGCTCTGGAGGAGATGGCAGTGTCAGACAACACTGAGTCTTTGAGGGAGCTTCTGGAACCCGAGCTGGTACCAGTACAACGACTTCGGCCTCCGGGTTGATCCCGAAACCGAAAAAACCGGTTCTTTTCAGAACCAAAAATCATATAACACAAAGAAAATGATCACAAAACGAATCAATCGAGAGAGAAATCTCGGAATAATGGGAAACTATCGTTTCTAGGAAGAACACGGCCACGTGGATGGCCAAGCTCCACGTGTGAAGTTTTCAGACAGATCCAATATTTGTCACGCCCCACTGGTCGGACAGACAGGTATAAATACTAGGTCGAGCTGGCCACGATTCATTTGTCATTGGAATGGCGCAGGGTGAAGTCGACCCAACTTTCAGCATTGTCCTTGAATATTTGGGATTGTTACAAGATGACATATTCGATCCGCTCGATTCTGTTCAGACAAGGAACAATCTCAGAATATTCTCGCGACAACTGACGGAAGCTCTGGAGGAGGTGGCAGTGTCAGACAACACTGAGTCTTTGAGGGAGCTTCTGGAACCCGAGCTGGTACCAGTACAACGACTTCGGCCTCCGGGTTGATCCCGAAACCGAAAAAACCGGTTCTTTTCAGAACCAAAAATCATATAACACAAAGAAAATGATCACAAAACGAATCAATCGAGAGAGAAATCTCGGAATAATGGGAAACTATCGTTTCTAGGAAGAACACGGCCACGTGGATGGCCAAGCTCCACGTGTGAAGTTTTCAGACAGATCCAATATTTGTCACGCCCCACTGGTCGGACAGACAGGTATAAATACTAGGTCGAGCTGGCCACGATTCATTTGTCATTGAAATGGCGCAGGGTGAAGTCGACCCAACTTTCAGCATTGTCCTTGAATATTTGGGATTGTTACAAGATGACATATTCGATCCGCTCGATTCTGTTCAGACAAGGAACAATCTCAGAATATTCTCGCGACAACTGACGGAAGCTCTGGAAGAGATGGCAGTGTCAGACAACACTGAGTCTTTGAGGGAGCTTCTGGAACCCGAGCTGGTACCAGTACAACGACTTCGGCCTCCGGGTTGATCCCGAAACCGAAAAAACCGGTTCTTTTCAGAACCAAAAATCATATAACACAAAGAAAATGATCACAAAACGAATCAATCAAGAGAGAAATCTCGGAATAATGGGAAACTATCGTTTCTAGGAAGAACACGGCCACGTGGATGGCCAAGCTCCACGTGTGAAGTTTTCAGACAGATCCAATATTTGTCACGCCCCACTGGTCGGACAGACAGGTATAAATACTAGGTCGAGCTGGCCACGATTCATTTGTCATTGAAATGGCGCAGGGTGAAGTCGACACAACTTTCAGCATTGTCCTTGAATATTTGGGATTGTTACAAGATGACATATTCGATCCGCTCGATTCTGTTCAGACAAGGAACAATCTCAGAATATTCTCGCGACAACTGACGGAAGCTCTGGAGGAGATGGCAGTGTCAGACAACACTGAGTCTTTGAGGGAGCTTCTGGAACCCGAGCTGGTACCAGTACAACGACTTCGGCCTCCAGGTTGATCTCGAAACAAAAAAAACCGGTTCTTTTCAGAACCAAAAATCATATAACACAAAGAAAATGATCACAAAACGAATCAATCGAGAGAGAAATCTCGGAATAATGGGAAACTATCGTTTCTAGGAAGAACACGGCCACGTGGATGGCCAAGCTCCACGTGTGAAGTTTTCAGACAGATCCAATATTTGTCACGCCCCACTGGTCGGACAGACAGGTATAAATACTAGAACGAGCTGGCCACGATTCATTTGTCATTGAAATGGCGCAGGGTGAAGTCGACCCAACTTTTAGCATTGTCCTTGAATATTTGGGATTGTTACAAGATGACATATTCGATCCGCTCGATTCTGTTCAGACAAGGAACAATCTCAGAATATTCTCGCGACAACTGACGGAAGCTCTGGAGGAGATGGCAGTGTCAGACAACACTGAGTCTTTGAGGGAGCTTCTGGAACCCGAGCTGGTACCAGTACAACGACTTCGGCCTCCGGGTTGATCCCGAAACCGAAAAAACCGGTTCTTTTCAGAACCAAAAATCATATAACACAAAGAAAATGATCACAAAACGAATCAATCGAGAGAGAAATCTCGGAATAATGGGAAACTATCGTTTCTAGGGAGAACACGGCCACGTGGATGGCCAAGCTCCACGTGTGAAGTTTTCAGACAGATCCAATATTTGTCACGCCCCACTGGTCGGACAGACAGGTATAAATACTAGGTCGAGCTGGCCACGATTCATTTGTCATTGAAATGGCGCAGGGTGAAGTCGACCCAACTTTCAGCATTGTCCTTGAATATTTGGGATTGTTACAAGATGACATATTCGATCCGCTCGATTCTGTTCAGACAAGGAACAATCTCAGAATATTCTCGCGACAACTGACGGAAGCTCTGGAAGAGATGGCAGTGTCAGACAACACTGAGTCTTTGAGGGAGCTTCTGGAACCCGAGCTGGTACCAGTACAACGACTTCGGCCTCCGGGTTGATCTCGAAACCGAAAAAACCGGTTCTTTTCAGAACCAAAAATCATATAACACAAAGAAAATGATCACAAAACGAATCAATCGAGAGAGAAATCTCGGAATAATGGGAAACTATCGTTTCTAGGAAGAACACGGCCACGTGGATGGCCAAGCTCCACGTGTGAAGTTTTCAGACAGATCCAATATTTGTCACGCCCCACTGGTCGGACAGACAGGTATAAATACTAGGTCGAGCTGGCCACGATTCATTTGTCATTGGAATGGCGCAGGGTGAAGTCGACCCAACTTTCAGCATTGTCCTTGAATATTTGGGATTGTTACAAGATGACATATTCGATCCGCTCGATTCTGTTCAGACAAGGAACAATCTCAGAATATTCTCGCGACAACTGACGGAAGCTCTGGAGGAGGTGGCAGTGTCAGACAACACTGAGTCTTTGAGGGAGCTTCTGGAACCCGAGCTGGTACCAGTACAACGACTTCGGCCTCCGGGTTGATCCCGAAACCGAAAAAACCGGTTCTTTTCAGAACCAAAAATCATATAACACAAAGAAAATGATCACAAAACGAATCAATCGAGAGAGAAATCTCGGAATAATGGGAAACTATCGTTTCTAGGGAGAACACGGCCACGTGGATGGCCAAGCTCCACGTGTGAAGTTTTCAGACAGATCCAATATTTGTCACGCCCCACTGGTCGGACAGACAGGTATAAATACTAGGTCGAGCTGGCCACGATTCATTTGTCATTGAAATGGCGCAGGGTGAAGTCGACCCAACTTTCAGCATTGTCCTTGAATATTTGGGATTGTTACAAGATGACATATTCGATCCGCTCGATTCTGTTCAGACAAGGAACAATCTCAGAATATTCTCGCGACAACTGACGGAAGCTCTGGAGGAGATGGCAGTGTCAGACAACACTGAGTCTTTGAGGGAGCTTCTGGAACCCGAGCTGGTACCAGTACAACGACTTCGGCCTCCAGGTTGATCTCGAAACCGAAAAAACCGGTTCTTTTCAGAACCAAAAATCATATAACACAAAGAAAATGATCACAAAACGAATCAATCGAGAGAGAAATCTCGGAATAATGGGAAACTATCGTTTCTAGGAAGAACACGGCCACGTGGATGGCCAAGCTCCACGTGTGAAGTTTTCAGACAGATCCAATATTTGTCACGCCCCACTGGTCGGACAGACAGGTATAAATACTAGGTCGAGCTGGCCACGATTCATTTGTCATTGGAATGGCGCAGGGTGAAGTCGACCCAACTTTCAGCATTGTCCTTGAATATTTGGGATTGTTACAAGATGACATATTCGATCCGCTCGATTCTGTTCAGACAAGGAACAATCTCAGAATATTCTCGCGACAACTGACGGAAGCTCTGGAGGAGGTGGCAGTGTCAGACAACACTGAGTCTTTGAGGGAGCTTCTGGAACCCGAGCTGGTACCAGTACAACGACTTCGGCCTCCAGGTTGATCCCGAAACCGAAAAAACCGGTTCTTTTCAGAACCAAAAATCATATAACACAAAGAAAATGATCACAAAACGAATCAATCAAGAGAGAAATCTCGGAATAATGGGAAACTATCGTTTCTAGGGAGAACACGGCCACGTGGATGGCCAAGCTCCACGTGTGAAGTTTCCAGACAGATCCAATATTTGTCACGCCCCACTGGTCGGACAGACAGGTATAAATACTAGGTCGAGCTGGCCACGATTCATTTGTCATTGAAATGG
The DNA here is from genome assembly GCA_949128115.1 of Anaspis maculata. Lineage (NCBI taxonomy): Eukaryota > Metazoa > Arthropoda > Insecta > Coleoptera > Scraptiidae > Anaspis > Anaspis maculata. The sequence goes on from OX421966.1 coordinate 1,262,112, forward strand.
CGCAGGGTGAAGTCGACCCAACTTTCAGCATTGTCCTTGAATATTTGGGATTGTTACAAGATGACATATTCGATCCGCTCGATTCTGTTCAGACAAGGAACAATCTCAGAATATTCTCGCGACAACTGACGGAAGCTCTGGAGGAGATGGCAGTGTCAGACAACACTGAGTCTTTGAGGGAGCTTCTGGAACCCGAGCTGGTACCAGTACAACGACTTCGGCCTCCAGGTTGATCCCGAAACCGAAAAAACCGGTTCTTTTCAGAACCAAAAATCATATAACACAAAGAAAATGATCACAAAACGAATCAATCGAGAGAGAAATCTCGGAATAATGGGAAACTATCGTTTCTAGGAAGAACACGGCCACGTGGATGGCCAAGCTCCACGTGTGAAGTTTTCAGACAGATCCAATATTTGTCACGCCCCACTGGTCGGACAGACAGGTATAAATACTAGGTCGAGCTGGCCACGATTCATTTGTCATTGAAATGGCGCAGGGTGAAGTCGACACAACTTTCAGCATTGTCCTTGAATATTTGGGATTGTTACAAGATGACATATTCGATCCGCTCGATTCTGTTCAGACAAGGAACAATCTCAGAATATTCTCGCGACAACTGACGGAAGCTCTGGAGGAGATGGCAGTGTCAGACAACACTGAGTCTTTGAGGGAGCTTCTGGAACCCGAGCTGGTACCAGTACAACGACTTCGGCCTCCAGGTTGATCTCGAAACCAAAAAAACCGGTTCTTTTCAGAACCAAAAATCATATAACACAAAGAAAATGATCACAAAACGAATCAATCGAGAGAGAAATCTCGGAATAATGGGAAACTATCGTTTCTAGGAAGAACACGGCCACGTGGATGGCCAAGCTCCACGTGTGAAGTTTTCAGACAGATCCAATATTTGTCACGCCCCACTGGTCGGACAGACAGGTATAAATACTAGAACGAGCTGGCCACGATTCATTTGTCATTGAAATGGCGCAGGGTGAAGTCGACCCAACTTTCAGCATTGTCCTTGAATATTTGGGATTGTTACAAGATGACATATTCGATCCGCTCGATTCTGTTCAGACAAGGAACAATCTCAGAATATTCTCGCGACAACTGACGGAAGCTCTGGAGGAGATGGCAGTGTCAGACAACACTGAGTCTTTGAGGGAGCTTCTGGAACCCGAGCTGGTACCAGTACAACGACTTCGGCCTCCAGGTTGATCCCGAAACCGAAAAAACCGGTTCTTTTCAGAACCAAAAATCATATAACACAAAGAAAATGATCACAAAACGAATCAATCGAGAGAGAAATCTCGGAATAATGGGAAACTATCGTTTCTAGGAAGAACACGGCCACGTGGATGGCCAAGCTCCACGTGTGAAGTTTTCAGACAGATCCAATATTTGTCACGCCCCACTGGTCGGACAGACAGGTATAAATACTAGGTCGAGCTGGCCACGATTCATTTGTCATTGAAATGGCGCAGGGTGAAGTCGACACAACTTTCAGCATTGTCCTTGAATATTTGGGATTGTTACAAGATGACATATTCGATCCGCTCGATTCTGTTCAGACAAGGAACAATCTCAGAATATTCTCGCGACAACTGACGGAAGCTCTGGAGGAGATGGCAGTGTCAGACAACACTGAGTCTTTGAGGGAGCTTCTGGAACCCGAGCTGGTACCAGTACAACGACTTCGGCCTCCAGGTTGATCTCGAAACCGAAAAAACCGGTTCTTTTCAGAACCAAAAATCATATAACACAAAGAAAATGATCACAAAACGAATCAATCGAGAGAGAAATCTCGGAATAATGGGAAACTATCGTTTCTAGGAAGAACACGGCCACGTGGATGGCCAAGCTCCACGTGTGAAGTTTTCAGACAGATCCAATATTTGTCACGCCCCACTGGTCGGACAGACAGGTATAAATACTAGGTCGAGCTGGCCACGATTCATTTGTCATTGGAATGGCGCAGGGTGAAGTCGACCCAACTTTCAGCATTGTCCTTGAATATTTGGGATTGTTACAAGATGACATATTCGATCCGCTCGATTCTGTTCAGACAAGGAACAATCTCAGAATATTCTCGCGACAACTGACGGAAGCTCTGGAGGAGGTGGCAGTGTCAGACAACACTGAGTCTTTGAGGGAGCTTCTGGAACCCGAGCTGGTACCAGTACAACGACTTCGGCCTCCGGGTTGATCCCGAAACCGAAAAAACCGGTTCTTTTCAGAACCAAAAATCATATAACACAAAGAAAATGATCACAAAACGAATCAATCGAGAGAGAAATCTCGGAATAATGGGAAACTATCGTTTCTAGGGAGAACACGGCCACGTGGATGGCCAAGCTCCACGTGTGAAGTTTTCAGACAGATCCAATATTTGTCACGCCCCACTGGTCGGACAGACAGGTATAAATACTAGGTCGAGCTGGCCACGATTCATTTGTCATTGAAATGGCGCAGGGTGAAGTCGACCCAACTTTCAGCATTGTCCTCGAATATTTGGGATTGTTACAAGATGACATATTCGATCCGCTCGATTCTGTTCAGACAAGGAACAATCTCAGAATATTCTCGCGACAACTGACGGAAGCTCTGGAGGAGATGGCAGTGTCAGACAACACTGAGTCTTTGAGGGAGCTTCTGGAACCCGAGCTGGTACCAGTACAACGACTTCGGCCTCCGGGTTGATCCCGAAACCGAAAAAACCGGTTCTTTTCAGAACCAAAAATCATATAACACAAAGAAAATGATCACAAAACGAATCAATCGAGAGAGAAATCTCGGAATAATGGGAAACTATCGTTTCTAGGGAGAACACGGCCACGTGGATGGCCAAGCTCCACGTGTGAAGTTTTCAGACAGATCCAATATTTGTCACGCCCCACTGGTCGGACAGACAGGTATAAATACTAGGTCGAGCTGGCCACGATTCATTTGTCATTGAAATGGCGCAGGGTGAAGTCGACCCAACTTTCAGCATTGTCCTTGAATATTTGGGATTGTTACAAGATGACATATTCGATCCGCTCGATTCTGTTCAGACAAGGAACAATCTCAGAATATTCTCGCGACAACTGACGGAAGCTCTGGAGGAGATGGCAGTGTCAGACAACACTGAGTCTTTGAGGGAGCTTCTGGAACCCGAGCTGGTACCAGTACAACGACTTCGGCCTCCGGGTTGATCCCGAAACCGAAAAAACCGGTTCTTTTCAGAACCAAAAATCATATAACACAAAGAAAATAATCACAAAACGAATCAATCAAGAGAGAAATCTCGGAATAATGGGAAACTATCGTTTCTAGGGAGAACACGGCCACGTGGATGGCCAAGCTCCACGTGTGAAGTTTTCAGACAGATCCAATATTTGTCACGCCCCACTGGTCGGACAGACAGGTATAAATACTAGGTCGAGCTGGCCACGATTCATTTGTCATTGAAATGGCGCAGGGTGAAGTCGACCCAACTTTCAGCATTGTCCTTGAATATTTGGGATTGTTACAAGATGACATATTCGATCCGCTCGATTCTGTTCAGACAAGGAACAATCTCAGAATATTCTCGCGACAACTGACGGAAGCTCTGGAGGAGATGGCAGTGTCAGACAACACTGAGTCTTTGAGGGAGCATCTGGAACCCGAGCTGGTACCAGTACAACGACTTCGGCCTCCAGGTTGATCCCGAAACCGAAAAAACCGGTTCTTTTCAGAACCAAAAATCATATAACACAAAGAAAATGATCACAAAACGAATCAATCGAGAGAGAAATCTCGGAATAATGGGAAACTATCGTTTCTAGGAAGAACACGGCCACGTGGATGGCCAAGCTCCACGTGTGAAGTTTTCAGACAGATCCAATATTTGTCACGCCCCACTGGTCGGACAGACAGGTATAAATACTAGGTCGAGCTGGCCACGATTCATTTGTCATTGGAATGGCGCAGGGTGAAGTCGACCCAACTTTCAGCATTGTCCTTGAATATTTGGGATTGTTACAAGATGACATATTCGATCCGCTCGATTCTGTTCAGACAAGGAACAATCTCAGAATATTCTCGCGACAACTGACGGAAGCTCTGGAGGAGATGGCAGTGTCAGACAACACTGAGTCTTTGAGGGAGCTTCTGGAACCCGAGCTGGTACCAGTACAACGACTTCGGCCTCCAGGTTGATCCCGAAACCAAAAAAACCGGTTCTTTTCAGAACCAAAAATCATATAACACAAAGAAAATAATCACAAAACGAATCAATCAAGAGAGAAATCTCGGAATAATGGGAAACTATCGTTTCTAGGGAGAACACGGCCACGTGGATGGCCAAGCTCCACGTGTGAAGTTTTCAGACAGATCCAATATTTGTCACGCCCCACTGGTCGGACAGACAGGTATAAATACTAGGTCGAGCTGGCCACGATTCATTTGTCATTGAAATGGCGCAGGGTGAAGTCGACCCAACTTTCAGCATTGTCCTTGAATATTTGGGATTGTTACAAGATGACATATTCGATCCGCTCGATTCTGTTCGGACAAGGAACAATCTCAGAATATTCTCGCGACAACTGACGGAAGCTCTGGAGGAGATGGCAGTGTCAGACAACACTGAGTCTTTGAGGGAGCTTCTGGAACCCGAGCTGGTACCAGTACAACGACTTCGGCCTCCAGGTTGATCCCGAAACCAAAAAAACCGGTTCTTTTCAGAACCAAAAATCATATAACACAAAGAAAATAATCACAAAACGAATCAATCAAGAGAGAAATCTCGGAATAATGGGAAACTATCGTTTCTAGGGAGAACACGGCCACGTGGATGGCCAAGCTCCACGTGTGAAGTTTTCAGACAGATCCAATATTTGTCACGCCCCACTGGTCGGACAGACAGGTATAAATACTAGGTCGAGCTGGCCACGATTCATTTGTCATTGAAATGGCGCAGGGTGAAGTCGACCCAACTTTCAGCATTGTCCTTGAATATTTGGGATTGTTACAAGATGACATATTCGATCCGCTCGATTCTGTTCAGACAAGGAACAATCTCAGAATATTCTCGCGACAACTGACGGAAGCTCTGGAGGAGATGGCAGTGTCAGACAACACTGAGTCTTTGAGGGAGCATCTGGAACCCGAGCTGGTACCAGTACAACGACTTCGGCCTCCAGGTTGATCCCGAAACCGAAAAAACCGGTTCTTTTCAGAACCAAAAATCATATAACACAAAGAAAATGATCACAAAACGAATCAATCGAGAGAGAAATCTCGGAATAATGGGAAACTATCGTTTCTAGGAAGAACACGGCCACGTGGATGGCCAAGCTCCACGTGTGAAGTTTTCAGACAGATCCAATATTTGTCACGCCCCACTGGTCGGACAGACAGGTATAAATACTAGGTCGAGCTGGCCACGATTCATTTGTCATTGGAATGGCGCAGGGTGAAGTCGACCCAACTTTCAGCATTGTCCTTGAATATTTGGGATTGTTACAAGATGACATATTCGATCCGCTCGATTCTGTTCAGACAAGGAACAATCTCAGAATATTCTCGCGACAACTGACGGAAGCTCTGGAGGAGATGGCAGTGTCAGACAACACTGAGTCTTTGAGGGAGCTTCTGGAACCCGAGCTGGTACCAGTACAACGACTTCGGCCTCCAGGTTGATCCCGAAACCAAAAAAACCGGTTCTTTTCAGAACCAAAAATCATATAACACAAAGAAAATAATCACAAAACGAATCAATCAAGAGAGAAATCTCGGAATAATGGGAAACTATCGTTTCTAGGGAGAACACGGCCACGTGGATGGCCAAGCTCCACGTGTGAAGTTTTCAGACAGATCCAATATTTGTCACGCCCCACTGGTCGGACAGACAGGTATAAATACTAGGTCGAGCTGGCCACGATTCATTTGTCATTGAAATGGCGCAGGGTGAAGTCGACCCAACTTTCAGCATTGTCCTTGAATATTTGGGATTGTTACAAGATGACATATTCGATCCGCTCGATTCTGTTCAGACAAGGAACAATCTCAGAATATTCTCGCGACAACTGACGGAAGCTCTGGAGGAGATGGCAGTGTCAGACAACACTGAGTCTTTGAGGGAGCTTCTGGAACCCGAGCTGGTACCAGTACAACGACTTCGGCCTCCAGGTTGATCCCGAAACCGAAAAAACCGGTTCTTTTCAGAACCAAAAATCATATAACACAAAGAAAATGATCACAAAACGAATCAATCGAGAGAGAAATCTCGGAATAATGGGAAACTATCGTTTCTAGGAAGAACACGGCCACGTGGATGGCCAAGCTCCACGTGTGAAGTTTTCAGACAGATCCAATATTTGTCACGCCCCACTGGTCGGACAGACAGGTATAAATACTAGGTCGAGCTGGCCACGATTCATTTGTCATTGAAATGGCGCAGGGTGAAGTCGACACAACTTTCAGCATTGTCCTTGAATATTTGGGATTGTTACAAGATGACATATTCGATCCGCTCGATTCTGTTCAGACAAGGAACAATCTCAGAATATTCTCGCGACAACTGACGGAAGCTCTGGAGGAGATGGCAGTGTCAGACAACACTGAGTCTTTGAGGGAGCTTCTGGAACCCGAGCTGGTACCAGTACAACGACTTCGGCCTCCAGGTTGATCTCGAAACCAAAAAAACCGGTTCTTTTCAGAACCAAAAATCATATAACACAAAGAAAATGATCACAAAACGAATCAATCGAGAGAGAAATCTCGGAATAATGGGAAACTATCGTTTCTAGGAAGAACACGGCCACGTGGATGGCCAAGCTCCACGTGTGAAGTTTTCAGACAGATCCAATATTTGTCACGCCCCACTGGTCGGACAGACAGGTATAAATACTAGAACGAGCTGGCCACGATTCATTTGTCATTGAAATGGCGCAGGGTGAAGTCGACCCAACTTTCAGCATTGTCCTTGAATATTTGGGATTGTTACAAGATGACATATTCGATCCGCTCGATTCTGTTCAGACAAGGAACAATCTCAGAATATTCTCGCGACAACTGACGGAAGCTCTGGAGGAGATGGCAGTGTCAGACAACACTGAGTCTTTGAGGGAGCTTCTGGAACCCGAGCTGGTACCAGTACAACGACTTCGGCCTCCAGGTTGATCCCGAAACCGAAAAAACCGGTTCTTTTCAGAACCAAAAATCATATAACACAAAGAAAATGATCACAAAACGAATCAATCGAGAGAGAAATCTCGGAATAATGGGAAACTATCGTTTCTAGGAAGAACACGGCCACGTGGATGGCCAAGCTCCACGTGTGAAGTTTTCAGACAGATCCAATATTTGTCACGCCCCACTGGTCGGACAGACAGGTATAAATACTAGGTCGAGCTGGCCACGATTCATTTGTCATTGAAATGGCGCAGGGTGAAGTCGACACAACTTTCAGCATTGTCCTTGAATATTTGGGATTGTTACAAGATGACATATTCGATCCGCTCGATTCTGTTCAGACAAGGAACAATCTCAGAATATTCTCGCGACAACTGACGGAAGCTCTGGAGGAGATGGCAGTGTCAGACAACACTGAGTCTTTGAGGGAGCTTCTGGAACCCGAGCTGGTACCAGTACAACGACTTCGGCCTCCAGGTTGATCTCGAAACCGAAAAAACCGGTTCTTTTCAGAACCAAAAATCATATAACACAAAGAAAATGATCACAAAACGAATCAATCGAGAGAGAAATCTCGGAATAATGGGAAACTATCGTTTCTAGGAAGAACACGGCCACGTGGATGGCCAAGCTCCACGTGTGAAGTTTTCAGACAGATCCAATATTTGTCACGCCCCACTGGTCGGACAGACAGGTATAAATACTAGGTCGAGCTGGCCACGATTCATTTGTCATTGGAATGGCGCAGGGTGAAGTCGACCCAACTTTCAGCATTGTCCTTGAATATTTGGGATTGTTACAAGATGACATATTCGATCCGCTCGATTCTGTTCAGACAAGGAACAATCTCAGAATATTCTCGCGACAACTGACGGAAGCTCTGGAGGAGGTGGCAGTGTCAGACAACACTGAGTCTTTGAGGGAGCTTCTGGAACCCGAGCTGGTACCAGTACAACGACTTCGGCCTCCGGGTTGATCCCGAAACCGAAAAAACCGGTTCTTTTCAGAACCAAAAATCATATAACACAAAGAAAATGATCACAAAACGAATCAATCGAGAGAGAAATCTCGGAATAATGGGAAACTATCGTTTCTAGGGAGAACACGGCCACGTGGATGGCCAAGCTCCACGTGTGAAGTTTTCAGACAGATCCAATATTTGTCACGCCCCACTGGTCGGACAGACAGGTATAAATACTAGGTCGAGCTGGCCACGATTCATTTGTCATTGAAATGGCGCAGGGTGAAGTCGACCCAACTTTCAGCATTGTCCTTGAATATTTGGGATTGTTACAAGATGACATATTCGATCCGCTCGATTCTGTTCAGACAAGGAACAATCTCAGAATATTCTCGCGACAACTGACGGAAGCTCTGGAGGAGATGGCAGTGTCAGACAACACTGAGTCTTTGAGGGAGCTTCTGGAACCCGAGCTGGTACCAGTACAACGACTTCGGCCTCCGGGTTGATCCCGAAACCGAAAAAACCGGTTCTTTTCAGAACCAAAAATCATATAACACAAAGAAAATGATCACAAAACGAATCAATCGAGAGAGAAATCTCGGAATAATGGGAAACTATCGTTTCTAGGGAGAACACGGCCACGTGGATGGCCAAGCTCCACGTGTGAAGTTTTCAGACAGATCCAATATTTGTCACGCCCCACTGGTCGGACAGACAGGTATAAATACTAGGTCGAGCTGGCCACGATTCATTTGTCATTGAAATGGCGCAGGGTGAAGTCGACCCAACTTTCAGCATTGTCCTTGAATATTTGGGATTGTTACAAGATGACATATTCGATCCGCTCGATTCTGTTCAGACAAGGAACAATCTCAGAATATTCTCGCGACAACTGACGGAAGCTCTGGAGGAGATGGCAGTGTCAGACAACACTGAGTCTTTGAGGGAGCTTCTGGAACCCGAGCTGGTACCAGTACAACGACTTCGGCCTCCGGGTTGATCCCGAAACCGAAAAAACCGGTTCTTTTCAGAACCAAAAATCATATAACACAAAGAAAATAATCACAAAACGAATCAATCAAGAGAGAAATCTCGGAATAATGGGAAACTATCGTTTCTAGGGAGAACACGGCCACGTGGATGGCCAAGCTCCACGTGTGAAGTTTTCAGACAGATCCAATATTTGTCACGCCCCACTGGTCGGACAGACAGGTATAAATACTAGGTCGAGCTGGCCACGATTCATTTGTCATTGAAATGGCGCAGGGTGAAGTCGACCCAACTTTCAGCATTGTCCTTGAATATTTGGGATTGTTACAAGATGACATATTCGATCCGCTCGATTCTGTTCAGACAAGGAACAATCTCAGAATATTCTCGCGACAACTGACGGAAGCTCTGGAGGAGATGGCAGTGTCAGACAACACTGAGTCTTTGAGGGAGCATCTGGAACCCGAGCTGGTACCAGTACAACGACTTCGGCCTCCAGGTTGATCCCGAAACCGAAAAAACCGGTTCTTTTCAGAACCAAAAATCATATAACACAAAGAAAATGATCACAAAACGAATCAATCGAGAGAGAAATCTCGGAATAATGGGAAACTATCGTTTCTAGGAAGAACACGGCCACGTGGATGGCCAAGCTCCACGTGTGAAGTTTTCAGACAGATCCAATATTTGTCACGCCCCACTGGTCGGACAGACAGGTATAAATACTAGGTCGAGCTGGCCACGATTCATTTGTCATTGGAATGGCGCAGGGTGAAGTCGACCCAACTTTCAGCATTGTCCTTGAATATTTGGGATTGTTACAAGATGACATATTCGATCCGCTCGATTCTGTTCAGACAAGGAACAATCTCAGAATATTCTCGCGACAACTGACGGAAGCTCTGGAGGAGATGGCAGTGTCAGACAACACTGAGTCTTTGAGGGAGCTTCTGGAACCCGAGCTGGTACCAGTACAACGACTTCGGCCTCCAGGTTGATCCCGAAACCAAAAAAACCGGTTCTTTTCAGAACCAAAAATCATATAACACAAAGAAAATAATCACAAAACGAATCAATCAAGAGAGAAATCTCGGAATAATGGGAAACTATCGTTTCTAGGGAGAACACGGCCACGTGGATGGCCAAGCTCCACGTGTGAAGTTTTCAGACAGATCCAATATTTGTCACGCCCCACTGGTCGGACAGACAGGTATAAATACTAGGTCGAGCTGGCCACGATTCATTTGTCATTGAAATGGCGCAGGGTGAAGTCGACCCAACTTTCAGCATTGTCCTTGAATATTTGGGATTGTTACAAGATGACATATTCGATCCGCTCGATTCTGTTCGGACAAGGAACAATCTCAGAATATTCTCGCGACAACTGACGGAAGCTCTGGAGGAGATGGCAGTGTCAGACAACACTGAGTCTTTGAGGGAGCTTCTGGAACCCGAGCTGGTACCAGTACAACGACTTCGGCCTCCAGGTTGATCCCGAAACCAAAAAAACCGGTTCTTTTCAGAACCAAAAATCATATAACACAAAGAAAATAATCACAAAACGAATCAATCAAGAGAGAAATCTCGGAATAATGGGAAACTATCGTTTCTAGGGAGAACACGGCCACGTGGATGGCCAAGCTCCACGTGTGAAGTTTTCAGACAGATCCAATATTTGTCACGCCCCACTGGTCGGACAGACAGGTATAAATACTAGGTCGAGCTGGCCACGATTCATTTGTCATTGAAATGGCGCAGGGTGAAGTCGACCCAACTTTCAGCATTGTCCTTGAATATTTGGGATTGTTACAAGATGACATATTCGATCCGCTCGATTCTGTTCAGACAAGGAACAATCTCAGAATATTCTCGCGACAACTGACGGAAGCTCTGGAGGAGATGGCAGTGTCAGACAACACTGAGTCTTTGAGGGAGCATCTGGAACCCGAGCTGGTACCAGTACAACGACTTCGGCCTCCAGGTTGATCCCGAAACCGAAAAAACCGGTTCTTTTCAGAACCAAAAATCATATAACACAAAGAAAATGATCACAAAACGAATCAATCGAGAGAGAAATCTCGGAATAATGGGAAACTATCGTTTCTAGGAAGAACACGGCCACGTGGATGGCCAAGCTCCACGTGTGAAGTTTTCAGACAGATCCAATATTTGTCACGCCCCACTGGTCGGACAGACAGGTATAAATACTAGGTCGAGCTGGCCACGATTCATTTGTCATTGGAATGGCGCAGGGTGAAGTCGACCCAACTTTCAGCATTGTCCTTGAATATTTGGGATTGTTACAAGATGACATATTCGATCCGCTCGATTCTGTTCAGACAAGGAACAATCTCAGAATATTCTCGCGACAACTGACGGAAGCTCTGGAGGAGATGGCAGTGTCAGACAACACTGAGTCTTTGAGGGAGCTTCTGGAACCCGAGCTGGTACCAGTACAACGACTTCGGCCTCCAGGTTGATCCCGAAACCAAAAAAACCGGTTCTTTTCAGAACCAAAAATCATATAACACAAAGAAAATAATCACAAAACGAATCAATCAAGAGAGAAATCTCGGAATAATGGGAAACTATCGTTTCTAGGGAGAACACGGCCACGTGGATGGCCAAGCTCCACGTGTGAAGTTTTCAGACAGATCCAATATTTGTCACGCCCCACTGGTCGGACAGACAGGTATAAATACTAGGTCGAGCTGGCCACGATTCATTTGTCATTGAAATGGCGCAGGGTGAAGTCGACCCAACTTTCAGCATTGTCCTTGAATATTTGGGATTGTTACAAGATGACATATTCGATCCGCTCGATTCTGTTCAGACAAGGAACAATCTCAGAATATTCTCGCGACAACTGACGGAAGCTCTGGAGGAGATGGCAGTGTCAGACAACACTGAGTCTTTGAGGGAGCATCTGGAACCCGAGCTGGTACCAGTACAACGACTTCGGCCTCCAGGTTGATCCCGAAACCGAAAAAACCGGTTCTTTTCAGAACCAAAAATCATATAACACAAAGAAAATGATCACAAAACGAATCAATCGAGAGAGAAATCTCGGAATAATGGGAAACTATCGTTTCTAGGAAGAACACGGCCACGTGGATGGCCAAGCTCCACGTGTGAAGTTTTCAGACAGATCCAATATTTGTCACGCCCCACTGGTCGGACAGACAGGTATAAATACTAGGTCGAGCTGGCCACGATTCATTTGTCATTGGAATGGCGCAGGGTGAAGTCGACCCAACTTTCAGCATTGTCCTTGAATATTTGGGATTGTTACAAGATGACATATTCGATCCGCTCGATTCTGTTCAGACAAGGAACAATCTCAGAATATTCTCGCGACAACTGACGGAAGCTCTGGAGGAGGTGGCAGTGTCAGACAACACTGAGTCTTTGAGGGAGCTTCTGGAACCCGAGCTGGTACCAGTACAACGACTTCGGCCTCCAGGTTGATCCCGAAACCGAAAAAACCGGTTCTTTTCAGAACCAAAAATCATATAACACAAAGAAAATGATCACAAAACGAATCAATCAAGAGAGAAATCTCGGAATAATGGGAAACTATCGTTTCTAGGAAGAACACGGCCACGTGGATGGCCAAGCTCCACGTGTGAAGTTTCCAGACAGATCCAATATTTGTCACGCCCCACTGGTCGGACAGACAGGTATAAATACTAGGTCGAGCTGGCCACGATTCATTTGTCATTGAAATGGCGCAGGGTGAAGTCGACACAACTTTCAGCATTGTCCTTGAATATTTGGGATTGTTACAAGATGACATATTCGATCCGCTCGATTCTGTTCAGACAAGGAACAATCTCAGAATATTCTCGCGACAACTGACGGAAGCTCTGGAGGAGATGGCAGTGTCAGACAACACTGAGTCTTTGAGGGAGCTTCTGGAACCCGAGCTGGTACCAGTACAACGACTTCGGCCTCCAGGTTGATCCCGAAACCGAAAAAACCGGTTCTTTTCAGAACCAAAAATCATATAACACAAAGAAAATGATCACAAAACGAATCAATCGAGAGAGAAATCTCGGAATAATGGGAAACTATCGTTTCTAGGAAGAACACGGCCACGTGGATGGCCAAGCTCCACGTGTGAAGTTTTCAGACAGATCCAATATTTGTCACGCCCCACTGGTCGGACAGACAGGTATAAATACTAGGTCGAGCTGGCCACGATTCATTTGTCATTGAAATGGCGCAGGGTGAAATCGACCCAACTTTCAGCATTGTCCTTGAATATTTGGGATTGTTACAAGATGACATATTCGATCCGCTCGATTCTGTTCAGACAAGGAACAATCTCAGAATATTCTCGCGACAACTGACGGAAGCTCTGGAGGAGGTGGCAGTGTCAGACAACACTGAGTCTTTGAGGGAGCTTCTGGAACCCGAGCTGGTACCAGTACAACGACTTCGGCCTCCAGGTTGATCCCGAAACCGAAAAAACCGGTTCTTTTCAGAACCAAAAATCATATAACACAAAGAAAATGATCACAAAACGAATCAATCAAGAGAGAAATCTCGGAATAATGGGAAACTATCGTTTCTAGGAAGAACACGGCCACGTGGATGGCCAAGCTCCACGTGTGAAGTTTCCAGACAGATCCAATATTTGTCACGCCCCACTGGTCGGACAGACAGGTATAAATACTAGGTCGAGCTGGCCACGATTCATTTGTCATTGAAATGGCGCAGGGTGAAGTCGACCCAACTTTCAGCATTGTCCTTGAATATTTGGGATTGTTACAAGATGACATATTCGATCCGCTCGATTCTGTTCAGACAAGGAACAATCTCAGAATATTCTCGCGACAACTGACGGAAGCTCTGGAGGAGATGGCAGTGTCAGACAACACTGAGTCTTTGAGGGAGCTTCTGGAACCCGAGCTGGTACCAGTACAACGACTTCGGCCTCCGGGTTGATCCCGAAACCGAAAAAACCGGTTCTTTTCAGAACCAAAAATCATATAACACAAAGAAAATGATCACAAAACGAATCAATCGAGAGAGAAATCTCGGAATAATGGGAAACTATCGTTTCTAGGAAGAACACGGCCACGTGGATGGCCAAGCTCCACGTGTGAAGTTTTCAGACAGATCCAATATTTGTCACGCCCCACTGGTCGGACAGACAGGTATAAATACTAGGTCGAGCTGGCCACGATTCATTTGTCATTGAAATGGCGCAGGGTGAAATCGACCCAACTTTCAGCATTGTCCTTGAATATTTGGGATTGTTACAAGATGACATATTCGATCCGCTCGATTCTGTTCAGACAAGGAACAATCTCAGAATATTCTCGCGACAACTGACGGAAGCTCTGGAGGAGATGGCAGTGTCAGACAACACTGAGTCTTTGAGGGAGCTTCTGGAACCCGAGCTGGTACCAGTACAACGACTTCGGCCTCCGGGTTGATCCCGAAACCGAAAAAACCGGTTCTTTTCAGAACCAAAAATCATATAACACAAAGAAAATGATCACAAAACGAATCAATCGAGAGAGAAATCTCGGAATAATGGGAAACTATCGTTTCTAGGAAGAACACGGCCACGTGGATGGCCAAGCTCCACGTGTGAAGTTTTCAGACAGATCCAATATTTGTCACGCCCCACTGGTCGGACAGACAGGTATAAATACTAGGTCGAGCTGGCCACGATTCATTTGTCATTGGAATGGCGCAGGGTGAAGTCGACCCAACTTTCAGCATTGTCCTTGAATATTTGGGATTGTTACAAGATGACATATTCGATCCGCTCGATTCTGTTCAGACAAGGAACAATCTCAGAATATTCTCGCGACAACTGACGGAAGCTCTGGAGGAGGTGGCAGTGTCAGACAACACTGAGTCTTTGAGGGAGCTTCTGGAACCCGAGCTGGTACCAGTACAACGACTTCGGCCTCCAGGTTGATCCCGAAACCGAAAAAACCGGTTCTTTTCAGAACCAAAAATCATATAACACAAAGAAAATGATCACAAAACGAATCAATCGAGAGAGAAATCTCGGAATAATGGGAAACTATCGTTTCTAGGGAGAACACGGCCACGTGGATGGCCAAGCTCCACGTGTGAAGTTTTCAGACAGATCCAATATTTGTCACGCCCCACTGGTCGGACAGACAGGTATAAATACTAGGTCGAGCTGGCCACGATTCATTTGTCATTGGAATGGCGCAGGGTGAAGTCGACCCAACTTTCAGCATTGTCCTTGAATATTTGGGATTGTTACAAGATGACATATTCGATCCGCTCGATTCTGTTCAGACAAGGAACAATCTCAGAATATTCTCGCGACAACTGACGGAAGCTCTGGAGGAGATGGCAGTGTCAGACAACACTGAGTCTTTGAGGGTGCTTCTGGAACCCGAGCTGGTACCAGTACAACGACTTCGGCCTCCGGGTTGATCCCGAAACCGAAAAAACCGGTTCTTTTCAGAACCAAAAATCATATAACACAAAGAAAATGATCACAAAACGAATCAATCGAGAGAGAAATCTCGGAATAATGGGAAACTATCGTTTCTAGGGAGAACACGGCCACGTGGATGGCCAAGCTCCACGTGTGAAGTTTTCAGACAGATCCAATATTTGTCACGCCCCACTGGTCGGACAGACAGGTATAAATACAAGGTCGAGCTGGCCACGACTCATTTGTCATTGAAATGGCGCAGGGTGAAGTCGACTCAACTTTCAGCATTGTCCTTGAATATTTGGGATTGTTACAAGATGACATATTCGATCCGCTCGATTCTGTTCAGACAAGGAACAATCTCAGAATATTCTCGCGACAACTGACGGAAGCTCTGGAGGAGATGGCAGTGTCAGACAACACTGAGTCTTTGAGGGAGCTTCTGGAACCCGAGCTGGTACCAGTACAACGACTTCGGCCTCCAGGTTGATCCCGAAACCGAAAAAACCGGTTCTTTTCAGAACCAAAAATCATATAACACAAAGAAAATGATCACAAAACGAATCAATCGAGAGAGAAATCTCGGAATAATGGGAAACTATCGTTTCTAGGAAGAACACGGCCACGTGGATGGCCAAGCTCCACGTGTGAAGTTTTCAGACAGATCCAATATTTGTCACGCCCCACTGGTCGGACAGACAGGTATAAATACTAGGTCGAGCTGGCCACGATTCATTTGTCATTGAAATGGCGCAGGGTGAAATCGACCCAACTTTCAGCATTGTCCTTGAATATTTGGGATTGTTACAAGATGACATATTAGATCCGCTCGATTCTGTTCAGACAAGGAACAATCTCAGAATATTCTCGCGACAACTGACGGAAGCTCTGGAGGAGGTGGCAGTGTCAGACAACACTGAGTCTTTGAGGGAGCTTCTGGAACCCGAGCTGGTACCAGTACAACGACTTCGGCCTCCAGGTTGATCCCGAAACCGAAAAAACCGGTTCTTTTCAGAACCAAAAATCATATAACACAAAGAAAATGATCACAAAACGAATCAATCAAGAGAGAAATCTCGGAATAATGGGAAACTATCGTTTCTAGGAAGAACACGGCCACGTGGATGGCCAAGCTCCACGTGTGAAGTTTCCAGACAGATCCAATATTTGTCACGCCCCACTGGTCGGACAGACAGGTATAAATACTAGGTCGAGCTGGCCACGATTCATTTGTCATTGAAATGGCGCAGGGTGAAGTCGACCCAACTTTCAGCATTGTCCTTGAATATTTGGGATTGTTACAAGATGACATATTCGATCCGCTCGATTCTGTTCAGACAAGGAACAATCTCAGAATATTCTCGCGACAACTGACGGAAGCTCTGGAGGAGATGGCAGTGTCAGACAACACTGAGTCTTTGAGGGAGCTTCTGGAACCCGAGCTGGTACCAGTACAACGACTTCGGCCTCCGGGTTGATCCCGAAACCGAAAAAACCGGTTCTTTTCAGAACCAAAAATCATATAACACAAAGAAAATGATCACAAAACGAATCAATCGAGAGAGAAATCTCGGAATAATGGGAAACTATCGTTTCTAGGAAGAACACGGCCACGTGGATGGCCAAGCTCCACGTGTGAAGTTTTCAGACAGATCCAATATTTGTCACGCCCCACTGGTCGGACAGACAGGTATAAATACTAGGTCGAGCTGGCCACGATTCATTTGTCATTGAAATGGCGCAGGGTGAAATCGACCCAACTTTCAGCATTGTCCTTGAATATTTGGGATTGTTACAAGATGACATATTCGATCCGCTCGATTCTGTTCAGACAAGGAACAATCTCAGAATATTCTCGCGACAACTGACGGAAGCTCTGGAGGAGATGGCAGTGTCAGACAACACTGAGTCTTTGAGGGAGCTTCTGGAACCCGAGCTGGTACCAGTACAACGACTTCGGCCTCCGGGTTGATCCCGAAACCGAAAAAACCGGTTCTTTTCAGAACCAAAAATCATATAACACAAAGAAAATGATCACAAAACGAATCAATCGAGAGAGAAATCTCGGAATAATGGGAAACTATCGTTTCTAGGAAGAACACGGCCACGTGGATGGCCAAGCTCCACGTGTGAAGTTTTCAGACAGATCCAATATTTGTCACGCCCCACTGGTCGGACAGACAGGTATAAATACTAGGTCGAGCTGGCCACGATTCATTTGTCATTGGAATGGCGCAGGGTGAAGTCGACCCAACTTTCAGCATTGTCCTTGAATATTTGGGATTGTTACAAGATGACATATTCGATCCGCTCGATTCTGTTCAGACAAGGAACAATCTCAGAATATTCTCGCGACAACTGACGGAAGCTCTGGAGGAGGTGGCAGTGTCAGACAACACTGAGTCTTTGAGGGAGCTTCTGGAACCCGAGCTGGTACCAGTACAACGACTTCGGCCTCCAGGTTGATCCCGAAACCGAAAAAACCGGTTCTTTTCAGAACCAAAAATCATATAACACAAAGAAAATGATCACAAAACGAATCAATCAAGAGAGAAATCTCGGAATAATGGGAAACTATCGTTTCTAGGAAGAACACGGCCACGTGGATGGCCAAGCTCCACGTGTGAAGTTTCCAGACAGATCCAATATTTGTCACGCCCCACTGGTCGGACAGACAGGTATAAATACTAGGTCGAGCTGGCCACGATTCATTTGTCATTGAAATGGCGCAGGGTGAAGTCGACCCAACTTTCAGCATTGTCCTTGAATATTTGGGATTGTTACAAGATGACATATTCGATCCGCTCGATTCTGTTCAGACAAGGAACAATCTCAGAATATTCTCGCGACAACTGACGGAAGCTCTGGAGGAGATGGCAGTGTCAGACAACACTGAGTCTTTGAGGGAGCTTCTGGAACCCGAGCTGGTACCAGTACAACGACTTCGGCCTCCGGGTTGATCCCGAAACCGAAAAAACCGGTTCTTTTCAGAACCAAAAATCATATAACACAAAGAAAATGATCACAAAACGAATCAATCGAGAGAGAAATCTCGGAATAATGGGAAACTATCGTTTCTAGGGAGAACACGGCCACGTGGATGGCCAAGCTCCACGTGTGAAGTTTTCAGACAGATCCAATATTTGTCACGCCCCACTGGTCGGACAGACAGGTATAAATACTAGGTCGAGCTGGCCACGATTCATTTGTCATTGAAATGGCGCAGGGTGAAGTCGACCCAACTTTCAGCATTGTCCTTGAATATTTGGGATTGTTACAAGATGACATATTCGATCCGCTCGATTCTGTTCAGACAAGGAACAATCTCAGAATATTCTCGCGACAACTGACGGAAGCTCTGGAGGAGATGGCAGTGTCAGACAACACTGAGTCTTTGAGGGTGCTTCTGGAACCCGAGCTGGTACCAGTACAACGACTTCGGCCTCCGGGTTGATCCCGAAACCGAAAAAACCGGTTCTTTTCAGAACCAAAAATCATATAACACAAAGAAAATGATCACAAAACGAATCAATCGAGAGAGAAATCTCGGAATAATGGGAAACTATCGTTTCTAGGGAGAACACGGCCACGTGGATGGCCAAGCTCCACGTGTGAAGTTTCCAGACAGATCCAATATTTGTCACGCCCCACTGGTCGGACAGACAGGTATAAATACAAGGTCGAGCTGGCCACGACTCATTTGTCATTGAAATGGCGCAGGGTGAAGTCGACTCAACTTTCAGCATTGTCCTTGAATATTTGGGATTGTTACAAGATGACATATTCGATCCGCTCGATTCTGTTCAGACAAGGAACAATCTCAGAATATTCTCGCGACAACTGACGGAAGCTCTGGAGGAGATGACAGTGTCAGACAACACTGGGTCTTTGAGGGAGCTCCTGGAACCCGAGCTGGAACCAGTACAACGACTTCGGCCTCCGGGTTGATCCCGAAACCGAAAAAACCGGTTCTTTTCAGAACCAAAAATCATATAACACAAAGAAAATGATCACAAAACGAATCAATCGAGAGAGAAAAATCGGAATAATGGGAAACTATCGTTTCTAGGAAAAACACGGCCACGTGGATGGCCAAGCTCCACGTGTGAAGTTTTCAGACAGATCCAATATTTGTCACGCCTCACTGGTCGGACAGACAGGTATAAATACTAGGTCGAGCTGGCCACGATTCATTTGTCATTGAAATGGCGCAGGGTGAAGTCGACCCAACTTTCAGCATTGTCCTTGAATATTTGGGATTGTTACAAGATAACATATTCGATCCGCTCGATTCTGTTCAGACAAGGAACAATCTTAGAATATTCTCGCGACAACTGACGGAAGCTCTGGAGGAGATGACTGTGTCAGACAACACTGGGTCTTTGAGGGAGCTTCTGGAACCCGAGCTGGAACCAGTACAACGACTTCGGCCTCCGGGTTGATCCCGAAACCGAAAAAACCGGTTCTTTTCAGAACCAAAAATCATATAACACAAAGAAAATGATCACAAAACGAATCAATCGAGAGAGAAATCTCGGAATAATGGGAAACTATCGTTTCTAGGAAAAACACGGCCACGTGGATGGCCCAGTTCCACGTGTGAAGTTTTCAGACAGATCCAATATTTGTCACGCCCCACTGGTCGGACAGACAGGTATAATTACTAGGTCGAGCTGGCCACGGTTCATTCGTCATTGAAATGGCGCAGGGTGAAGTCGACCCAACTTTCAGCATTGTCCTTGGATATTTGAGACTGTTACAAGATGACATATTTGATCCGCTCGATTCTGTTCAGACAAGGAACAATCTCAGAATATTCTCGCGACAACTGACGGAAGCTCTGGTGGAGATGACAGTGTCAGACAACACTGGGTTTTCGAGGGAGCCTCCGGAACCATCATGTAATAGGTTTGTTTTGGCAGCGAGTTGCGGACGGTTTGCTAACATTCAGCGCGCATACTCGACTACAACCAGTTTTCAAGTGGTTGGAAAGTTTTTGCTGCAAGAACGCGTAGCGAGCGGTTCCAGTTGAAACTAGGGACACAACAACTTGTCAAGTTTTCCCCGCCAAGCCGAGGTCTTATTTAGGGGTTTCTGATGCGACTAAAAAAGTTGTCGACGGAAATCGGTTTTATTTTTTTTTTTTTCGTCTAGTACAAACTCATCCAAAAAAAAAATGTAAACTAGTCGTCAATTGAAGTGGGACCCCAAAAAAAAAATCACCAACTTTGGGAACCTCCAACTTTTGACTTGGATAACCGATTTCAAAAACATTTCCACTGTTAAATTACCTCATTCTGTAGCAATTCACTCGTCATACCATTTTTTTATCTCACCACTTATTGGGCTGTATACAGAGTGATTTATCAACACTTGTTCTTTACCCCAACTTTGGTCTGTATTTTTCACTTTTGTGATCACCCTGTAATTATGATTCATATCTCGTCTTATGAAGAGATGTTTCAGCTATAGACTCCATTTTGAAATTTAGCTCTGTCTCTTCTCAATCTTGAGATATGACCTCAGACATGCGAAGAGGTGTTTTGTTCCAATAATGTGTCTGTACCTGTTTCAATAGAGTATGCCATGGATCATAAGATGTCATGGTGACATTTCAGTTGATAACTGTTTTTAGCAGTAATGCCGCATATACCACAAGCTGTACTAGCACCGAGCCGCGGTCGTGAACGAGTTCTTTGAGAAGAACAATATCAGGCGCATGATATGGCCGGCCATGTCGCCTGATATTGACCCCATTGAGCACGTATGGGATCTTCTGCAACGCCGGTTGTCAGACAGAGAACCTGCAGCAAGGACCGTAGAAGAATCAACTGAATTCATACAGAATGAATGGGTGGCTCTTCCACAGCAGTTGATTTGATTGATAACTGCATCAAGAGCATGCCACAGAGGTGCCTGGCAGTTAGGAAAGCCGCAGGAGGTCCCACCCGTTATTGATTTTTATAGAGTTGAATTACTGTTCCACGATTCTACATAACAAAAATTAATATATTCTGATTCGATAATTTATACAGTGTTTTTATGAAAATTAAATAAGTGGCACTATCCAACATAAGAGGTCATATCTCAAGATTGAAAAGAGACGCAGCTAAATTTTCAAATGAAGTTTGTAGCTGAAACATGTCTTCATAAGACGAGATACGAATCATAATTACAGGGTGACCACAAAAGTGAAAAATAGGGACCAAAGTTGGGGTAAAAAACACGTTTTGATAAATCACCCTGTATACAGCCTAATAAGTGGTTGGATGAAGAAATGGTATGACGAGTGAATTGCCACAGAATGAGGTAATTTAATAGTGGAAGAGTTTTTGGAATTGGTCATCTAAGTCAAAAGTAACAGTTGCCCAAAGTTGGTGAATTTTTTTGGTGTCCCACTTCAATTGACGACTAGTTTACATACATTGCTATCAAATTATGATTTCCAAAATAATTTGAAACTATTTAATTTGATTTTTGAAAATTCAAGAACTAGATAGCATCGACAATGTATTTTCCCCCAAGCAAGTTGCATGCAATTTCAACTTTCTATTTTCAAAAAAAAACGGTATCAAAAAAGACTTCTACTAATTCACTATTCCATGTCTACGTGAAATCATTTTTGGTGCTTTTTTTTCAAAATAAAAAGTTCATATTTGGCATGCGACTTTCTTGAGGAAAGATACATTGTCGATGCTATCGAGTTTTTGAATTTTCAAAAATTGAAAATAAAATCTTTTCAAAATTTTATAGCAATATCCGTACATTTTCTTTTTGGGGGAGTTTCTACTTGACGGAAAAAAAAATAAAACCGATTCCCGTCAACAACTTTGTTAGTCGCATCAGAAACCCCTTAAAAAATTTACCGAATCAATGTAAATATGTTACTTTCAGCAGGTGGAACTATTTTAAATTAACCTCGAAAATGCGTCTTCATTTACCTTTACTGTCACACTGTCACATTACGCGCCACGCCATTAATCAAAGATCGCCCGATTGCGAAGAAAGGCGTACGCATGCGTCTGATCACCAGTTTCTTTTTAATTCTAAAACTCATCTGACCGTCCACAAACTGTTTTCGAACCGTTGGAGGCACCTGCCCAAACAGCTTACCTACCAACAGTTGGCAACTCGAAGTTTACACTGCCCGAACCATCGTATTCCTGTCCATATCCTGACTGTCCCCTCACTGTCCATATTCCTGATCGTATATAGCCGCATTTAGTCCATAAGATTGCATATAACTGGATCTTCAGTCAATATGTCGGCCATCTAATCTATATTTGCTGGAAAATCAGGATTTTTTTCAAGTAAAAAAAGAAGAAAATGGTGGAAATGTCCAAAGATTTTTGTCCAATTTTTCTCACTCCGGTGGGAGAAGTTGAGTGGCTGGTTAAACATGCTATTGTTCAAATTCCTGGAATGCAGAATATGAATCACATATCTACTCGCATATACAGGGTGATTTTTGGGAACGACCCATCCTAGATTTCTCGCTGCGAAATTTATTTCCGGAAAAACGCCGGACCAGGTCCATTTTTAATGGAAGGGGGACATCCAGGACACACATTGTCGTATTCTCATCCTCAACCCCTTCACTCCCACCCTACAGTACTTTAGAATTTCAAAAATCACTACCTGTGTTGTGATACATCAAATTAAAGTTAATAATATTCTATTTCTGTCAAACATATTTTTGATTATTTTGAACCACCTTGAGCCCTTCTCTGAAGTTTTTCATAGTCAAATGAAAAGGAGTTCTCTCCCTCTCAGCTGCCAATCCTTGAACGGCTGTCGACATCTTCCAGCCAAAACAAGTAGATTTTTATTTCGAAGGAGACATCCAACTCATGTATTGCCAAATT
This sequence comes from Anaspis maculata, assembly GCA_949128115.1. NCBI lineage: Eukaryota > Metazoa > Arthropoda > Insecta > Coleoptera > Scraptiidae > Anaspis > Anaspis maculata. Next base: position 1,285,528 of record OX421966.1, read on the forward strand.
TTTATCTTCAACGCCTTCGCCTCCTGATTGAGAGAACTTTTGAAAAGGGTCTAGGGGAAAATTTAGAGAAGTTGAAGTTACTTTTTACAAAAAAGAGAATTTTTTTTTTCGGTCTGATGTTTCACATGATGGATGTTGCTAAAGTGCTCGCCAATTGAAATGGTCCACCCAAAAAATGCAGTCACATTCAAAGTGTCATAACTTTTGAATAAATCAACTATTTTGAATCGTTTTACATTTTCTAATTAGCTCACGTGTTGGACTACAACATGTCATGGACAATTTTTGGTACAAGTGTTTCGTGTTAATTATATAGGGCCATCAATCAGGTACCGCAAAAATGGTGGAGTTTGAACAGGTTCCATTTCACAAAAAATAGTTTTTGGTTTTCTCCGAGTGTTTCAGGAGAGTTGTTATAACCATAACTCGAATCGTTTTAAGAATTTCTGCCTATCTGCTTTAATTACAGGGTGATCTCAAAAATGTAACCTTTCAGTTTTGCAGTAATAACTTGATTCGTTGTTGGCCGATTTTGGAAAATGAGGGCTCTTGTTGAAGCTAAAGGCTCAGGTCAGAAGGATCGGGGATCAGAATTGACTTTATACTTTCCACTAGGGGTTTTCCAGGACCCCATCCTCGAAGTCCCAAAATAATAAGACAACAAAACTTTCCCGAGTGAACTGTCGCGAATATTGTTGAAAGCAAGTGTAATTATTGACCTAGCTCAATCATTTTGTGAACTTCCATAATAAAAAAAAAATGCCGGAAATTGTGGAATTTGTTGAACTCTGTGAAAATCTAACCCTTAACCGGAACAACATGACTGCATGAAATATTGCATTATTTTCATAATTTCATAAAAAAAAAATTGCCGCGGTCTTCCAAGACCCCGTTGTGTGGTGCAAAGGTTGAAGGTAAATGGAAATATTTGATTAGTGAAAATAGAGAATGATTGAATACTTACAGTTTTCTTGGACAGTTGTTCCTTTTGCGACATCGTGATTGATTATTCACAGATTTGCACGTGTAAAGACGATGCTCAAAGAACTAAAGCACAAAGAGAAGTGACAAGGATAAAACGAGCCGGAGAGGTGCCCGAACTGGTAACAATGAGATCCTCCCGCAATTTTTCTTCGAGTTCTCACAGATGCATATTTGGCAGGTAGATAAACACAGAGGAAAGGCCATGTGTGTACAACATGCGTATAAAGGTGTCTCGAAACTCGCGGTCCAGTCTCGATGATATCAGGACGCTAGTCTGAATTGTTATTCAGCTTATTATTCCTCATTTGGACGTTGTTGAATTATGACTAGAGAGCGGATTCATATGCGGTAAAAAAGTCCAAAATATGCAGTTTATATGCGCTTAAAAAGTATCAAAATATGCGGTAAATATGTTCAAATAGAGCAATATATGCGAGTAAATATGTGATATAAGCTGCAAAAATAGTGGAAAATACAACATTCACATGTAAAACCAACCTTCCACTCAACTTTGACCATCAAAGTAAAAAAAAAATTTCTTCGAAAATTTTAAATTATTTTTTCTTTGAAATCAAAATATCATGATTTTCTCGCACATATAGATGAAATGGCCAAAATAGTGACAGATATTCAGTAATGTGCAAAAATATGAACTAAATATGCGGCTATATGCGATTATATGGACTATCAATTTGTATGCGGTAAAAAATCAAAATAATAAATTATATACGAGAAAAAACTTGGTATTTAGGTTCCTTATAGATGGAAACGTCAAGCTGCAAGTCGACAGTTGCATCCAACTTAGCGAATAGAACATGTAAAAAATTATAAATCCGCTCTCTAATTATGACATTTTTCACTTCTTGTTTCGATCCAACCTAACCTCCACGTTGTCACCCAAGCTTTGAGAAAATGACACTGAAAAACACCAAGAAAGCAGCTTAGACACCGAGATACGTGAAGGCGTGAAGGACTAGGATCATTTTTGAAAAAGTGGCATGTAAATTGGTTCTAGAAGCAAGTCATGTTGAAGTCTGACAACATATGTCTTAAGGGTATTTGGACTCCGCTGAATACGAAAACCATTGTTTCCAAGCCGAATTTTGCACCGAAAGCCCGCAAGAGGGGAGTTAAAGGGGAGGGAAGACCAAAAATCACCATTTTTTATCATTTCTAATGTTTAGACTGCGACCTGTTGTGAATGTGGAGTAGATTACATCATATCTTGATCCACTGAGGTCCTATACTAGCATCTTGACATATTTACTGTCAAAATTTCTAGAGAGGGGAGACTTGTGGGGGGAAATGTTGACTGTGTAGATGACTCCTCTTTTCTCTCGATTTTCAGTGGATATAACATATTTGGTATCGTTTTTGACTGAATTTCATATTTTCAAATCAATTATGGTGTTCAAATTGCAATAGAAGCGACTTTGAACACGTTTTAGATGATGAAACATGTTTTTCTGTCAATATTTTTTTACGTCTTTAAACTAGGTTATTCCATTGCAAATCGGCATTTTTTCTCAAAATTCTTGCGTAGTTCGTCAGTCTGATGTATTTCACATAATTCAGTCGTTCAATTGATTTATTTTCACTTTTCAAAATATGTTAAAAAAAAATTGTCAAAATAGTTTGACGCCACTTTTTAAATTTATTTTTTGCTATTATTCCATTGTATGATCAAAAACTGTGGTTCTCTAACTCATAACTATTGGCTAAAAAGCAAGCCCTCAAGGCCAACCAATTAACAAGAAAAAAAAAAAAAACTAATAACTATGAAGACAACCTTCATTGAGATAGAAGGTATGTATTGAAATAATCTTGAAACTACACCACTTTTTTTCTATTTTTCTTTTACCAACCGGTTTCGCCTTTCGGCATCGTCAGGGTTCTGTTATTAGTTAAATGAAATAAATTCATATAAAATTTGATCAAGGCTTACTGTACAGGGTGGTCCATCCTAGCGTAATTATCCCATAGCGGTCTTACCGTCCGAGATAGAGGAAAAGATGTGGGAAAAAAGTTATAAGGTTTGATGAGATCTATAACCTAAAATTATTTATAGCTATACAGGATGTCCCATTTTGACGGGATTAACGAAACGTCAATCTTTTTTAATGGAACACCCTACATTTTTTTGCATTTTCATGTTCACCTTGTTCAACTGTCTTATGCCTGTATTTTTGTTTTTCAATTGTGTGGCAGTGCTACCAACTAAAAATTGAAAACTAAAAAAAAATCGCATTTTCATAGTTTTCTTAGAAAAACCGTACCGGCCTTGCTTCTTGAAACAAAAAAAAAATAAACTTGACATGGTGATAGTCAAGTCAAAGACCAATATCTCAATGTCAAAAAATTTGAATTTCTTGATACAGGGCGTTCACAAAAAAACATCAAACTTCATCATTTTCAAAGTATCATAACTCATTTTTTTCTGATGGCATGCCCCTAATTTTAAAACGTTATCTGATAGCTTTTTTTTATCCTCTTTCATTTTTACTGGGAGTACCCTATCCTTAAACTTTGTTTTTTAGAGATAATCGGAAATTTTTACCAAATTTGCTGTTTTTCTTGGTTTTTTCAAAAATTGAGTTGGCCGTGATGAATGACAGATAAGCCAAATAGTACGCAACTCTCAGTTAGTCAGTCTGAATATTATCGAACAAAGAAAAATGATTTCACGCGAGAGGAAATAATTGATATGATATTCTGGTAATAATTATCCATCAGAATCTTTTATACTTCTGTTTAGGTAAATGTGAATTGTATCGAAATATATCGTTTGAATGTAATATATTTGTTAAGTGCTTATCGATTGTACAATGGTGACATACCGGATGGAGAGTAGATTCTAAACTGAACTCGAAATCAACATTCTAAATTTCGCATTTTGTAAATTTTATTCATGATAATGACAAATTTCAGAATAATTGTGTCAATTACAGGGTTCCAGTTCATCAAATAATTCACCAAACACCCAAGCGTATGGTCTTGAGCAAAACGGTAAAACAATCATCAACATTGACAAAACATAAATAAGTCAAAATCCATTTTGTCTTGTAATGGGGCTGAATAAAGTTTAATGTACATTTGTTGAATCTTGAAACTACACCACAATTTTTGTTCTCTCTTTCACCGACCGGTTTCGCCTTTCGGGATCGTCAGGGCTATGTAATTAGTTGTATGAAATAAATTGATATAAAACTTGATAAAAGCTTTTTGTATGATATTTTACGTGTTTGTTGTGTTAATACATGAGATGTAATGACTTTTATATAAGTTGTATATGGATATTACAGTATTCAAGTTGACACTTGTCAAAATAACCTCAAAAATTACAATAATTACACAGTTTTCAATAGAACAAACACGTGAAATGTTGTACAACACTCGTGGCTTGTGACACAAGATGCTTTCCGACACTCAGTCTCTCACAGAACTCGGGCTGCGCCCTCGTTTTGCAAATTTTGGCTTCGTGTCTAAAAACCACTTATGTAACAGCCAACTTGTATTGTAAACTACTATCAAATCAATAAAATAAATTACTTTCAATACATACAAGTGAACAAATCAAAATAAAACCGAATAAAATAAACAAATGCTTAACATTTCTTGGATCAACCTCTTACGAAATGGCTGATATATTTCAAAAAAGCAACCCACATATTTCAATTTCTTTCAAAACCAATTCAGATTTAAAACAAATTTCAAGTAAATCAAAAGATTCTTCACCAATTGAAGATAGATCTGGTGTTTATGAATTGAATTGTCAGACTTGCCATGCAAAGTATATAGGTCATACAGGTGGAAAATTTTCCACACGAATAGGAGAACATAACAGAGATATAATCAAATATAAATCAATTGGTCCCACTGGTAGTAAATCACATTTTGCAAATCATATTATTTCAGCGAAACATGAATTTAATCCAAATACAGATGTTGAATTTCCACACCAAACAACAAAATATAACCAAGAAATACTTTTTGAATCAGTAGAAATTTGAAAATTCGAACATTATCAAAATTACCAATACCTGAATGAGCAAACTGAAGATTTAGAAGAAGCCAAAACAATTAAAATTTAACTAGATGCTAAGTACACTATCTTAATCAATGATCAATCATTTTCAAATTTTCTATTCTCAAAATTTAAATTTATAACAAACTCTTATCATGTTATCTTGAACCAACTGTTTTTCATGTCAATTAAATTAATTATCACTTATGTCGATTGAAATAATTTTTGACGAATGTCAAAACTTTTACAAATGTCTCCAAAAAAGAATATATCTTGAATATTATAATATTGAATACAGTAAGCTTCTATCAAATTTTATATCAATTTATTTCATACAACTAATTACAGAGCCCTGACGATGCCGAAAGGCGGAACCGGTTGGTGAAAGAAAAAATACAAAAATTGTGGTGTCGTTTCAAGATTCAACAAATATACATTAAATTGGCAAAATAGGTGAGTATTTCCAAAACTAGTAGTAACCTGATATTGAAACTGATATTCAAGCGTCAAAAATCTGAAATTTGAATATTCAGGTACATTGAGTTTTCAATATCATTTATCGAACATTAGATGCTTGCTGCCTGGGAAGAAACGGCCCGATACCACGTTTCAACTTCTCATCGTAGACCTCAACGTGGATGCCGACGAATGTTTCCTTCAGTTTCTCTAGTTGAACTAATTCTGTACCACGCATTGAAGCACGTTCTTCTTTAGTCAACCAGTAATATTCAGAGTCTTTCTTCAAAACTATGTCAATCCATTCCAGTTTTGGAGTCATTTTTTCTAGAACACTGATGAAAAAAAATGCATAAAAAAAAACTAGCAAAAAAATCACACATTTTGAAATTGAAACTCACCTAGCAAAATTTGGATCTAGGAAATTGTATTCACACAAACGCAGAGCTCTCAAACCCTGATACTGGATCATCCGGTCCATGATCGCTGGAGTTGTGAAGAAGATAAATGGTGTTCCAAAGTACTTCAAATTTTTGACGCGATGGAAGAGGATCTGGAACGATTCTGCTATAGCGTCGTCTTCCATGTTAAGGTAGGCTTCATAGTCTCCAGCACCCGCCCAAAATTCTTCCAACCGGTCATCAAACGTAGCATCCAACAGCACCAGTTTTTCTACTGTTTCAGGTATATGATCGCAGAAGACACGTAGCTGTTGTCTGGATAGCTGGCATCCGGTCAGATTCAATTCTTTCAAACGACTGCAGCCGTTGAAGAGCTTTTGAATGATGTCGATGCCAACGTCGTAGAAACTCGTCCATTCCATGGACAGCACTCCCAGGTCTTCATGTTTGGAGATCGCCTCCAGCATTTCGGATGTGAGAATTTCGAGAATAGGCTTGGTCGAGTCCAGTATCAGTTCTTTAGCTCTGAATCTCTCCAGCATGTACGTGATGTTGTTACTGTTACCATATCTGGTCATATTCAGCTTGTCAAGCGTCATGTGAGAATTAGACGATGCTGCTCTTCGGTGGCATTCGACATCAGGAATCTGATAAAACTATACAGAAAAAAAAAATCCCATGTAGGTGAGCCCTATTAAAAAACATACGGAATCTCGATTGTTGGATCGTTACTAGGAAGACTAGAAAACAGGCACGGTTCTCGGCAGAAACAAATACTCACCCAACTCCACGACAAGTCGATTTCTTTGATCGGAAATGTACTTGTGATCAGCATCTCAATTTGAGAATATGTGATCTGCTGTTTAGTCAAAGAGAGCATTTTCCACAGTCGTTCGTCGCCGCACACCCTCTGGAGTCTTTGGCTGACCTTTCCCAAGGTGCACAAGTCAAATGGCGACAAAATCGAGATTATTTTGTATAAGACCTCGTCTGGTAAGTCATCGAAATAATTTGTAGCTTGCTCCTGGAACATTAATAGCAGATTTTTAAGTAGGTATTGGTGAATAACATGACATGTTCAAGAAACTACTTATTACAATCAAGTGAGATGTTTGATATACGGGTGCTTAAGGCATGTCGCTCACGTGTGGTCTACGACGTTTTATCTTCAAATGTTTTTGTGAATTGGGTATATATTGGTTTATTTTGATGACTACTTGAAAACAACACACTCTACACACTGGAAACGGTTGTATCGAGGAGTCACAACATACACTGCTCGTAAATAATAGAATATTATCATACGAGTTCTGAGTATTTTCACACGACTGTTTTCTCTTTCACAGTCCAAAGAAAGACAAAAGAAGTGTGACAAAACGCCTCATTGGACAAGCTTATCATACTATATTTTGTCTACTTCACTTTCATGACTGCCATAAAAAGCTAGAAAGTCTAGCTGCTGCATATCGAGAAAGCCCCAGCTATCCTTTTGAATCTCCGGATGAGTGGACAACTCTACTTCTCATGTTTGAATTAGATCACGTTCACCGCTTTTAGAGTAATCCTGTAGCTCAAATGATGATTGAATATAGTATATATGGATCTATCTATTTTTTAACAGATTTGCACGTGTAAAGACGATGCGCACAGAACGACACCAAATAACAGGGAAGTGATGAGAATTAATCAAAGCAGAAATAAGGAAGGTAGCAATGAAAGTTCCCGTCGATTGTTTCCTTGAATGCTCTTAATGCATATTTGGCAGGTAGATTCACACAGAGGAGAAGAGAAAAGCATGTGTGTTTGACATATCGATACCTCCTAATAAAAACATTGCAACTGACAAAACGCAATTTCACAAGAGACCGGTTTGAAAGTTTTCGGAGATTTGAAATTGATCTCATTTGACTATTGTTTGAAATAGCGACACGGTTGTTGTTTCCCAAGGTTCTTGATTGTCTAAAAAGAAGGTTGTGGGCCGTATTTTTTGAAAATATAGCTTTTTGAGGGATTAAGTGTCATTTACAATGGAGAAATCTTCCATCTGCAAGGGTAAAAGCATTGTAAGTGCGTTCACAATGTTTTTACTCGGATGTTATCGAAAAGCCATAATTGTGAGGGACATTACAATTACTCATTACATTACATCACATAACAATTGAAGAATATCCAAGCAATAACATTGTATTGGACTTTACCATGATTTCACCGCAAATTGCGTCCGTATGTAATCCGTAATCTTTTTCTTCTGTGTATGCTTTTTTGTTATTAAACATATTGTTAGGGACAAGTCCACAGTGCATCACATTTGTTTTGATTGTATACATGCAGCAAAGATGAATGAAAGCCTAATCTTATTATTATTTATGAAGAAAAGTGAAGAACGATACAATGCAAAGTACAACAATATCAAAATTGTATTGGCTTTCACAATATTTTCAACGCAGAATTACTCTAAACTGGTAGATACAATTTTCGAAAAATCATACTTTTGACACATTTTGGAATTTTTTTGAGCCGCAAATTATTTTTTTCTGAAATTTTTTCACTCTTAGGGAGGAAATCTGCTGAAAAGTGAATATGGCCAAAATGTCAGTTACAATGTTTTCATTAGGAGGTATCGATATGCGTATACAGGGTGGCCCAACGAAAACAGAACAGAGAGGTTTTCGGACATTTCACCTTATTTTTTCCAAAAAAGCTCAGACAGGTCAATTTTTATATCGAGGAGGACATCTGAAACATACATTGGCGAATTCCTATCTTCAGCCTCCTCACCCCTACCCACTTCAACTTAAGAATTTTGAATGACACCATCTACTTTGCGATACATCATCAAAGATAATCTAATTACCTTTCTGAAAAAAACATTTTCTCTTTTTCTAAATTTCTTCGACTGTCTAATTTTCAATTCCCTTTAATTTAATCAGCGTCATTCTAAATAGCATCTGAGAAGAGAATTTTTGGTGGAAAAAAGTTCTACCTAAAACCACCCCTTCCCTCTCCCCTACCCCAACTTCAAAATTCAATATACACCACCTACCTTGCGATACATCGAATTGAAGGGAATTGATTTATCTCCCTGAAAACAATTTTTCTCAAACTTTCAACCCCTCCCCTGATAAATTGAACAATCTGAGTATTTTGAGGGGGGAATGGCTTCTTGAGAATTCTAAAAATATTTTATTTAGAAAGAGGATGCAATTCCCTTCAATTTGATGTACCACAAAGTAGGAAGTGTCATTTTAGATTTTGAAATTGAAATATCGCAAGGTGGGTAGTGTCATTTGAAACTTTGAAGTTGGGGTAGGTGGGGGTGAGAGGGCTGAAGATAGAGATTCAAAAATGTATCTTCAAGATGTCCCCTTTTGTATAAAAATCGATTTGTCCGAGCTTTTTTCAAAAAAATAAGGTAAAATGCCCGAAAACCCCTCTGTTCTGTTTTCGTTGGGCCACCTTGTAGAGGTGTCTCAAAATTCGCGGCTCAAAGTGCAAAGTTTTTGAGAAAAATGCTTCACATGTACCAGAAATTGTCGGAAAAGTTCAAGGGTATCTTTTTCCAGAAACAGGAGGTCAAAGGGTGGAGCCTCGCCTCCTCTAATTCTCGCTATCCAATCAGGCTCCTATAAACAGGCTTGAGCACACTTGAAAGAAAAACTGTCAACGTTTTATTGTTGCTGCAGTTATTGTACAGGGTGTTACAATATTCTGTCGATATTCGAAAAAGCGGTAGATCATAGGAAAAAATGTGGATTTGAAAAAAATTGTATCGGAAACGCATGATAACGGAGATAGTGGCTTTCAGAATCGAGTTCTGAACATGTCTTTTTTGTTGTAACTCCAATTTTCGTTACTAATAGATTCCGACTAAATTTGGTACACAAAGTAGGGTAATGCATACCTATAAGCTGGTCATATTGACTAATGTCATAACTCTGGAATTTTTGGATTCTTCCAATCTTGTTCTAGTTTTTCCATTTTTCGATTTTTTTTTCGAAAGTAGGTACTGATTTCTTGGTGTTCAATCATCTCCCAAAATATTGATGGGGAAGTGTAACACCCTGTATCTACAATATGGAGAAAGTCGAATCTAAACTGAAAAAATCCAAGAAATCAAGCAATTTCTTGAAATGAAATTCTGGATCACAGTGTTAAACTGTGTTTTCCCGAACTAAATTTTTGGGTTTACCCGAACTAATAATTGGAGTGTATATAATATAAGAGGGTTAACTCGATGCTAACTGAACAAAATGTCAAAATAATTGTCAAATAACTGATTTTCGCTCTCAAATTTCAATGTGACAGTAAATAAAATATGTCAAGATAATTCCCAAACAACACAATTATTAAAAAATGTCACAAAGACTAGAGAAATGTCGAAATGATTCTGGAAACTGTCAGAATGATTCAAAAAAATGTTGAAATAATATCAAAAAAACAAAAACTTTCCAAAAATGTCAAAATTATTGGAACAAAAATGCAACAATGATCCTAAAAAGTGTTAAAGTGATTTCAAAAAATGTCAGAGCTATTGAAAAAATGGAACAAATGAACATGTTGGAATAGTTCAAAAAATGTCGAACCAATTCCAAGAACTGTCTGAGTAGTTCCCCAAAATGTCAATCAGTTCAAAAAAAAACCAAACAGGTGAAAAATAAGCCAAATCAACTCGAAAACCAATCAAATGAATTTGAAAATGTCGAAATTATCCAAGAAATGTCAACATAATAGTTGTAAAATTGATTCTTTTCGGATTTGAATTTCTAAATGATCAAAAAATGTCAAAATTATTTCAAAAAGGTCTGAATGATTCAAAAACTGTCTAAATAAATTCAGAAGGTATCAAAAAAATCCCCCAAAAAAAAGCACCAAAATTATCACAAAAAATGTCTTGATCGAAAAAATGCCAAACTGAATAGTTCCAAAGTGTCGAACTTGTTCCACAATATGTCAAATCAGTTCCAAATAATGCTAGAAAAATTTTGAAAAGTCAAAAAATGCCAAAAAGTTTCAAAATTTGTAGTTTTGAAAATGTTGGAATAGCTACCGAAATGTGAGAATGATTTCAAGTAGTGAATGTCAAAAACTTCGAGAACGTCCAATTATTCATATTTCAAGGACTTTGATGTCACGACGGATTGACCAAAAATCTTGGAATGATTGCGAAGAAGGCCAGAAAAAAATCTACAGAATGTTTCCAGTGGAAGTTTTCCTGCTGGATCTTCCGTGTCCCAAGTCAAACTTATTGGTGTTCAAATTCGAGATTTCGTGGGTGTCGGTCGGATTTCCGAGACTTGAAGAGTCAAAGTTGGGTACAAGAGGGCCTAAAACTAAATCTTTTTTGTTCACAGTCAAAATTTTGCGTTTGAAGTCACAATATTGATATATAGGCAAGTTTTTCAAGTCAAAATTTCAAGATAAAAGTCGAAGGCTCTTGCTACTGGAGTCAAAATTTCAAATAAGAATTAGTTTTTTTTGTTTAAGTAGAATTTCCATGTTTGAAGTTGGATTTTTTTGTACTTGGAATAAAATTCTCAGAATTAAATACGGAGTTGTTTGTCTTTCCTTCGAGTAAAAATTTCAAGTTGAAAGTCAGAGTTTTTCGTATTCAAAGTTCAGATTTCGTGTTCGGAGTCAAAGTTTCCGGCTTCGTTTCAAGTCGAAGTTTTCCGTGTTCAAAGTCAGGAATTAAAGATAAAGTGGAAGGTTTTTGCGTTTGAAGTAGAAGTTTCTTGTTTGAAGTTGAATTTTCCTATCTGAAGTCAAGGTTATTTGTATTCAAGGTCAACTTTTCGCAATAAAAGTTGTTTGACTTTTTCCAAGTGGAAATTTGAAGTTGAAGTTGGAATCATGATTTGAGTCAGAGTTTTTATTATCTCAAGTCAGAATTTCGAGATCAAAGTTTGAAGTGAAAAAAGCTATTTGTGTTGATAGTTGAATGTCTTTTGTGTTTTGAAGCGAAATTTTGTAGTTGAGGTGAAAATTCCGAGACTTGCGAGTCGAAGTTGAGTCGCGGAGTCCGACAAGTCAACTCTTCTTGTTTGAAGTTGAAATTTTCATGTTCCGAATCCAAACTTCGTGTATTAAGTCGAAGCTTCAAGATTATTGTCAAGTTTCTCGCGTTCAATGTCAGAACTTTGGAATAGATCGTCAAGGCTTTTTTCCGTTTGAGGGCAAAATTTTGGGATAAAAGTCAAGAGTTTTCGTGTGTTTGAAGAAAATGTTTTCATGTATATAATTTGAGTTTTTGATGCTCAAATCACATTTTTGCAATGTCGAATTGAAGTTGTTTGTCGTTTTCCAAGTCAAACTTTCAAGTCAAAAGTCGAAATTTTTCTGTGTTTCAAGTCGAAATTTCCGGATCAAGGTTTTTTTGTGTTTGAGTCAAGAATCTTTTGTGTTTGTAGTTGAGATTTCTAGATCAAAGTCAAAGTTTTCCATGTCCAAAGTCCCAATTTTGTGTTTATGCTGAATATCCAGATCAAGGCCAAGTTTTTTGAATTCGAAAACAGATTTTCGAGATAAAAGTTGAAGGTTTTTGCGTTTGAAGTCGGAATTCGGGAATCAAAATCGGAGCTTTGTGTTTGGAGTGAAATTTCCTCGAGAATTTCTCTGTTCAAAGTCGAAGTTCTTTGTATTCATAATCAAATTTTTGCATTGAAAGTCGAAGTTGTCTGTCGTTTTTCAAGTCATAGTTTCAAGTTGGAGGTCGGAGTTTTTCGTCTTCAAATTCGAAATTTCCAGATGGTAGTCAAAGTTTTTCAGGTTTGGAATAGAGATTTTCCGTGTTTCAAGTCAAAAAATGTTGTGTTTGCAGTCGAAGTTTCCAGATTAAATCAGGAGCTTCTCGTTTTTGAAGTCGAGATCCTCCAAGTCAAAATCTTGTATTCGTACTATACGATTCGATATTGAAGTAAAAATTTCATGATGCACGTAGAAGGGTTTTGCATCTGAGGTCGTAATTCCAGGGCAAATTTCGAAGTTTTTCTGTGTGTATTCACTGTGTTTTACTGTTGGAGAAGACAAACAACCCTTTTATATTTTCCTGAACTGCTTTGGACTCTGGGCCACAAATTCCCAGACACTCTGTTTATTGAGTGAAGTGGGACCAATCGTCTTGTGTAGGTACCTGTCATTACGGTCACGGTTATGGTTTTGTATCTTGTTTTGTATGGAACAATTCAAGTCACTGGCCAGGTGAACACCATAAATTATACTTTGAAACTATTTTGTGAGTAGAATAGGGTTTAGAACTCGGTTTTGAATAACATTCTACAGGCATGAAGCTTTTACTATGTGTAGTATGGAGTCCATAGTTTTTTCGTTGGACGTTAACATAGGTGGTCTTGAAAGCAATGTGAATAACGTTTTGTATGCGACTTGAGCCTATGAAAACGGGAGCTTTCACAACGTCAGTGCTCCGTCATCAACTACCAGGTGCTTTCAAACGTGAGAAAAAAATAACCAACACTATACATACAGGGCGTTTCAAAAGTCAGTACCTAGCTCCATATCGTTGGATTGAGCTTTCAAAAATATGATGAAGTTTGCGGTAAAAATGAATTGCAAGAAGTGCCCTCTTTCGAACCGTTCCACCAATTTGATTCATATTTCAATCAAAAATAGGTAGGGGAGACCAAGATTGCTTGTTACAGGAGCCGGTTGTTGCTAGTGCTGGCAAAAATACCGGTTGTAGGTAGAACCGGTGTTGTAAAACCGGTATTGAAAGCCGACTCCGAAAACCGGCTCCGAAAACCGGTATCGGGAGCCGGCTTCGGCTCCGACTCCGAAATTTGGTTCGAAAAACCGGTTCGAAAGCCAATTTCCAGCTATCATCAGAACCGCGGTTTTCGGAGCCGGCTTCCAAAACTTGATTTTTGGACTCATTCCAACACGTTCAAAATCTAGTTTAGAATCATTCAGTTGATTTTGGAGTTGTTTTGGAACTTCTTGAACTATTTTGACACCGAACACGAAAGATGTAACACAGAAGAACCCGAAATATTCCAACTTGATGTCAAAATGTTGACTTTTGAGCTGAAATTTTGACCTAAAATACATAATACTTCAATTCGACTTCGAACAGAAACGATCCAAGACAGGAAGCTTCGACTTCTGTCCCGGAATTACGACCTCAGATGCAAAACCCTTTCACGTGCATCATGAAATTTTTACTTCAATATCGAATTGTATAGTACGAATACAAGATTTTGATTTGGAGGATCTCGACTTTAAAAACGGAAAGCTCCTGATTCAATCTGGAAACTTCGACTTCAAACACAAAAATTTTTGACTTGAAACACGAAAGATCTCAACTCCAAACCCGAAAACCTTCGACTACCATCTGGAAATTTCGAATTGGAACACGTAAAACTCCGACTTCCAACTTGAAACTTTGACTTGGAAAACGACAAAAAACTTCGACTTTTATTGCGAAAATTGATTATAAGTACCAAGAACTTCGACTTTGAACAGGGAAATTTTCGAGGAAACTCCACTCCAAACACGAAGCTTCGATTTTGATCCCCGAATTTCGACTTCAAACGCAAAAACCTTCAACTTTTATCTCGAAAATCTGATTTCGAATACAAAAACTTGACCTTGATCTCGATATTCAGACTTTGAACACAAAATTCCGATTGGAAAACTTCGACTTCGATCTAGGAACTTTAACTACAAACAGAAAAGATTTTTGACTCAAACACGAAAAATCCTTACCTGGAAATTTCGACTTGGAACGCAAGAAAAACTTCGACTTTTGATTTGAAATTCCGACTTGGAAAACGATAAACAACTTCAATTCGACATTGCAAAAATGTGATTTTGAACATCAAAAACTCAAACTTCATACATGGAAACATTTTCTTCTAACACACAAAAACTTTTGACATTTATCCCAAAATTTCGCCCTCAAACGGAAAAAAGCCTCGACGATCTATTTCAAAACTCTGACATTGAACGCAAGAAACTTGACAGTAATCTTGAAGCTTCGACTTAATACACAAAGTTTGGACTCAGAACATGAAAATTTCGACTTCAAACAAGAAAAGTTGACTTGTCCGACCCCGCGACTCAACTTTGACTCGCAAGTATCGAAATTTCCACCTCAACTACAAAATTTCGCAACAAAACACAAAAGACATTCAACTTTCAACACAAAAAGCTTTTTTCACTTCAAACTTTGATCCCGGAATTTCGACTTGAAATTATAAAAACTCCGACTCAAGTCTTGATTTCGACTTCAACTTCAAATTTCAACTTGTAAAAAGTCAAGTAACTTCAACTTTTATTGCGAAAAGTTGACGTTGAATACGAAGAACCTTGACTTCAGATAGAAAAATTCCACTTCAAACAAGAAACTTTCACTTCAGACGCAAAAACCTTTGACTTTATCTTGAAATTTTGACTTTGAACACGGAAAACTTCGACTTGAAACGAAGCCGGAAACTTTGACTTCGAACACGAAATCCGAGCTTTGAATACGAAAAAACTTTCACGTCTTTCAACTTGAAATTTTGACTCGAAGGAAAGACAAACAACTCCGTACTTAATTGTGAAAATCTTTTTCTCATAACCAAAAACTCCAACTTCAAACATGAAAATTTTACTGAAACAAAAAAACCTAATTTTTATTTGAAATTTCGACTCCAGTCGCAAAAGCCTTCGACTTTGATCTTGAAATTTTGACCTGAAAAACTTGACTGTTTATCAATATTTTGACTTCAAACGCAAAATTTCGATTGTGAACAAAAAATATTGAGTTTTAGGCCCTCTTGGACTCAACTTTGACTCTTCAAGTCTTGGAAATTCGACCGACATTCACGAAATCTCGAATTTGAACACCAGGAAGTTTGATTTGGGACACGGAAGATCCAGCACAAAAACTTCGACTGAAAACATTCTGTAGTTTTTTTTTTGACATTTTTCGGAATCATTCTAGTATTCTTTGTCAAACCGTCGTGACATCAAGGTCCTTAAAATTCAATCAATTGGACGCTTTCAAGTTTTTTGACATACCTACATCATTTGAAATCATTCTCATAATTTGGGAGCTATCCCAATATTTCAAAAACAACGTATTTTGAAACTTTTTGCAATTTTTTGACTTTTCAAGATTATTCCAGCATTTTTCGGAACTAATTTGACATAGTTGGAACAAGTTCGACACTTTGGAACTATTTAGTTTGGCATTTTTTCTCGATCAAGAAATTCTTTGTGATAATGTTGGTGTTCTTTGGGATTATTTTGATACCGTTTGAATTCATTTAGACAATTATCCAAATAATTCAGATATTTTTGAGATAATTTTGACATCTGTTGATCATTTAGAAATTCAAATCCGAAAAGAATCAGTTTTACAATTATGTTCATATTTCTCGAATAATTTCGACATTTTCAAAATCATTTGATCAGTTTTCGAGTTATTCTGACTTTTTCATACCTATTTCGACCTTTTTTTAAGCTAGTTGACATTTTAAGGAACTATTTAGACAGCTCTAGAGATTGGTTTGACTTTTTTTTAAATTATTAAGACATATTTCATCGCTCCATTTTTTCAATAGTTTTGACATTTTTTGGAATCACTTCAACATTCTCCAGGATCATTGTTGCATTTTTGTTTCAATAATTTTGACATTTTTGGAGAGTTTTTGTTTTTTGGTATCATTCTAACATTTTTTTGAATCATTATGACAGTTTCTGGAATCATTTTGACATCTCTCCAGTCGTTGTGACATTTTTCATTTATTTTGTTATTTGGAAATTATCAGACATGATAATCACTGTGACATTGAAATTTGAGAGCAATAATCAGTTTTTTCACAATTATTTTGACATTTTGTTCAGTTGGCGTTGAGCTAGCATCGTGCAATCAATACCAACACATCACATTTTTTTCATATCTTGTTCCAATAAAAAAAAGCTGTGAAAATGGTTATAGGAACTGCACAGTTGCTCAAAGGAAAGATTTTGTTGCTTTTTGTGGCGCGAAGCCGAGGTGCGAAGCACCGAGGGATACAGCAAGAAAAGAGCGAATTACGAGTTGCAAAGCATAACATTGTAAATTGCTACAAACAAGGTGCGAAGCACCGAGGTATGCAATATTATGAGGCATTTTTGGAAATATCCTGACATTATGAGATGGTTTCAACTTTTCTGATATTTGGACATATTTGGTCATTGACATTTTTTTGAGTAATTTCGACATTTCCAGAATCGTCTTGACATTTCTTTCAAGTCAGATGCTACCGGAAGCAGCGTGGGGCGTGGCCCACGGGTCCACCTGGTCCTTCAATATTTTGCGATTTTCGACTCCACCCCAATGAAAGTTGGGTATTGGAAGACCGTATTGAAAAATGAGGCCTCCGATTTCGGTCTTATATTATTTCACAATAGAGGTTCCGTTCCGGTTTTGGTCTTGAAAATTTTCACGAGAAAGGTTCCGTTACGGTTCCGATCTCATGAAATTGAAACGGTTTCGTTCCGGTTTACGTGAGCCCTTCTTCCAAAATACCTATACAAAATATCGATTGTCGGATTGTTACTATTAAGAGAAATCAAAACAGGCGCAGTTCTCGGCAAAACAAATACTCACCCAACTCCACGACAAGTCAATTTTTTCATCCGGAAACGAACTTGTAATCGGCATTTCATTTTGGAAATATGTGATCTTCTGCTCAGTCAAATTGAGCTTTTTCCACAATCGTTTGTCGCCGCACACCCTCTGGAGTCTATGGTTGACCTTCGTCAACGTGCACAAGTCAAATGGCGACAAAATCAAGATTATTTCGTATAAGATCTCGTCTGGTAAGTAGTCGAAATAGTTCATAGCTTGCTCCTGGAACATTTTCAAGAGGTTGAACGGCGTTGAATAATAAAATCATCCTAATAAAGTAACTTTTTTTTCCACTAACATTGTATCTGACACTTTGACATCTCTATAGCCTGAAATAACAAGAATTTTGCGTTGTGTCCCGGAGTCCTTGAGGACCTTACACAAAACCGCAGGCAGTGGTTCCAATAATAAAAGCGGAAAACGGAGGCGTTCCAGAGCAGAATATTGATTGATTGATTGATTATTGATGTTCTTTCCCTTATTGGTTTGCACTAGCATGGGACTTTTTGCCTTTTATTATTAATCTTACACGTTCAGAGAAATTGCAAGTTGGACATTGCAACAGCCAGACACCCCTGTAAATCGAACTCAGAGCCTCCATGGCCGCAGGCAGCCACTCAACCACCTGCGCCACGGGGCCGTCAACATGAAAATTTTAAACGGAAAGGCGTCGAGTCAGAACTGGCAGACATGAATTTTCCGACACAAAGACACATGGTAACTAAGTAAAACCAGAATGAAGAAGATTACCTAGTGGTCAAAGCAGCTCCAATGGGGTAGCACCTCTTTCAAATTTTTGAAAGATTTTATGATGTACATGTTAGAAGTCTTTTATTTTGTTCGCGGGGTTGCCCCTTGCTAACGCTCGTTCCTCAATTAACCCTGCTCACAAAATAATCTCCCACTTTTAACACTTACATCATGAATAGCTATTTTGTGAATTGGGTATATAATGGTTTATTCTAATCACTTCTGGAAAACAACACACTCTACCCACTGAAAAACGGTTGTATCGTGGAGTCAATCTATACTGCTACTAGATAATAGTATATTATTATACGAGTTTCAGTATTTTCTCACGACTGTTTCTTTCGAGGTTTTTCCCACACTCCAAAGGAAGACAAAAGAAATGTGACAGAACGCCTTATTGAACGAGCTTATCATACTATTTTGTCTACTTTACATTCACGGCTGCCATGAAAGGTTGAAAACTCTCGCGGATGGATATTGAGAGAACCTCCAGCTATCTTTTGCAATCTCTGGATAAGTGGAAACTCAACTTCTCAAATTTGAATAAAATCACGTCCACCCCTTTTGGAGCCATCCTGTAGTTCCTTGCTTCTCCTTGTTCGATAACAGAGCTCTTAAGAGTGTTGAGATCGACCTACTCATGAGTTTGAACACAATGAGACACAGGATAAGTTCCAGCATGGAATATATATAATGTGTTAACTCCCATGTACAAGTGAAATTATTTCTCGGTCCAGAGCCGTTAGTATTCCGAAAGGTACCCAAAGTCTCAAGGGTGAATCGAAAAATAGGATCAGTAGGCTCAATTATTAGGTATATAAATACTCACAGGTTTCTCGGACAGTTCTTCGTGTTGCGACATCATGATTGATTACAGTATATATGGGTCTATTTATTTCACAGATTTGCACGTATGAAGACGATGCACACAGAACGACAGCGAACAGGGAAGTGATGAGAATAAAACGAATCAGAAAACAGGAAGGTGCCTGAACTAGGATAATAAAAGTTCTCCTCGATAATTGTTTCCTTGAATGCTCACAAATGCATATTTGGCAGGTAGATTCACACGAAGGAGAAGAAAATAGCATGTGTGTTCAACATATGCGTTGAAGGTGTCCCAAAATTTGCGGCCCAGAGTGCGAAGCTTTTTAGAGTGATGTTTCGAATGTATCAGAAGAAATTCAAAAAAATCTAATGGTCCTTATTCCAGAAACAGCAGGTCGAAAGGTGGAGCCTCGCCTCCTTAAATCCTCGCTATCCAATCAGGCTCCTGTAAACTTGTTCGAACACACTTGAAAGGAAAAAATTTCAATTTGATATATTGTTGCTCCAGTTATTGTACAGCGTGTTTCACTTTTTTGACATCATTTTGGGAGATGATAGAACGTAGGAGAAAATGTAAAATATCAAAAAAAAATTATATCTGGAACGCATATTAACAGAGATTGAGACTTTCAAAATCGAGTTTTGAAAATGGTTATTTTGTTGTAACTTCAATTTCAATTACTGGATTCTGACCAAATTCAGTTGGGAAATAAAGTGATGCATACCTTAAAGCTGTTCATATTGACTCATGACACATTCGTGGAATTTCATTATTCTCTCCATTTCTCTATAAATTTTTCGATATCCTTTTTTTTTTGGCCAAAGTACTCATTTTTCGATGCTTTATCACTTTCCAGAATATTTATTAAGAGAAATATGACACCTTGTATAAACTATATCAAGAATGTCGTATCTAAAGTGGAAAAATCCAAGGAGTGAAGCAGTTTCTTGAAATGAAGTTCTGGACCACAGGGTCAAACTGTTTTTCCCTGAACTGTTTCGGACTCTGGGACACACTTCTCAGACTCTTTGTATATCAAGTAAAGTGGGAGCTATTGTCTTGTGTAGGTACCTGTCATCATTACGGTGACGGTAATGATTTTGTATGCAACAATTCAAACCAATGGCCAGGTCAACACCAAAAATAATACTTTGAAACAATATGATAAGTAAAATCGTGTTCTGAATAACATTATTCTGGCATTAAGCTTGTTCTATGAGCAGTATGGGATCCATAGTTCTTCCATCAGACTTTGACATGGATGACCTTGAAAGTAATGTCACCAGCGCTTTGTATGCGACTTTAGCCTATTAGCCCAGGCGCCAGGGAGCAAAAATCAGCTTAATAAGGAAATAATTGTTTCCTGGCTGGGAACTAGCTTAAAACGATCTGTGTGGCTCAGGTTTTGACATTCTATTTTCCCCCCTTTCGGAAATGTCGGCGTCATTTCGCCATCATCAACAAAAAGTGCACCAGCGTGGTTTTTGCCGAATATCTTGATTTCGGGCCATCTGTCAGCAAAAGATGTAAGAAGTCATTTCGAAACCAATGAAATTCCCTACGGAATGGTTTCTAAATGACCTCTCTGCGACTTATAGTTTTAAGATAGAGCTTCTGGAAGTGAGAGGCATTGTCGTAAAAACTCCATGGCCACTTGACTAAAAAAACTAAGATGTCGATGTGACAAAAAAAATTCAAAACGGGATTTCTCGAGAATCCTTTACGCCATAGTTGCGGTGATGGTCCTCAACTCTCTCTCTTGAACCGTTGATCACGAATATAGAGAAGTCAAAATCGTCACATTGTACATATACAGAGTGTACTAAGGGAATCAAATCAGATCAGAAATTTCACATATTTCTTCGATTTAGCCTATATGCGATACTCTAAGCACCTAACACGAGTCCAATATCAGTATGGATTTGCTCTATAAGCTTCACTTAATACACTAAAGAAGTGATCAGCTCACAACTTTACTGCAAAATGTTTAGAAGGCCCTCTGAAATCATCAAAATATAAAAAATTTACAGTACCAAGGAATGTATATAACAATATAATACATACCAAGAGACCAAAGTGAATTTTGATTTGGGGATCTGGACCCAAAGGGCCCTTGAGCGACAAACTTCACCCAAGGGATTGAACGTTCACTTTGGTTCCTTGGTATATAATATACTGTTACATACATTTCTTGCTACTGTAAATTTTGATGATTTCAGAGGGCCTTCAAAACATTTTACAGAAAGGCTGTGAACTGATCACTTCTTAAGTGTATCAAGTGAAGCTTACAGAGCAATGCATATTGATATTGGACTCGTAATAAGTGCTTAGAGTTTCGCATAGGCTAAATCGAAGAAATATGTCAAATTTCTCTGTTCTGATTTGATTCCCGTAGTACACCTGTATATGTACAATGTGACGTTTTTGACTTTTCAATATTCGTAATCTACGGTTCAAGAGAAGGAGTTAAAAACCATCACCGCAACTATAGCATGAAGAGTTCTTGAGTAATCTTATTTTGAAATTTTTTTTGTCACATCGACATTTTAGTTTTCCGAGTCAAGTGGCCATAGAGCTTTCACGACAATGGCTCTCGCTTCCAGAAGCTTTATCTCAAAGACCATAGGTCGCAGAAAATTGATTGAAGAACCAAACTGTAGGGAATTTCATAGGCTTCAAAATGACTCCTCACATTTTTTGCTGTCAGATGACCCAAAATTGAGATATTCGGCAAAAGCCACAATGGTGCACTTCTTGTTGATGATGGCGACATGACGCCGATATTTCCGAAAGGGGGGAAACTAGTATGTCAAAATCTAAGCTATACAGATCGTTTTAAGCTAGTTTCCAGCCAGGGAACAATCATTTCCTTATTGTTTTCCCTGGCGGCTGGGCCATATAAAATCGGGAGCTTTCACAACGTCAATTCTTGGTTATCAGCTTCCGGGTGCTTTTATTAAACGTGCATGAGCAAAAAAACACCAACACCTTGACCAACGCTATACAGGATGTTTTCAAAGTCAGTACCTAGCTCTATACCGTCGGATTCAGCTCTCAAAAATATAATGAGGTCAGCGGTGAGAACGAGGGTAAGAATGAATTGCAAGAAGTGCCCTCTTTCAAACCGTTCCACAAATTTGATTCAAATTTTGATCAAAAAAAAGCTAGGGGAGACCCGGGTTTATTGTTACAGGGGCCGGTTGTGGTGGATCCTGACTCGCCTCAAAATTCCCTATCTCCCATTAGTCTATGGAAGGTCACTCATGAATCACCCTGTATAATTCTCACCTAATGATTGAGTACATTTTTCAAATACTCACTGTTTTCAGCTTTACTTCAATAAAAGATGGGTATTAAAGGACCGTATTGAAAAAAGAGGGTTCCGTTTCAGTTTCGGCCTCAAAAGTTTCCACAATGAATGGTACCGTTACGGCTCTGATCTCATAGAACTAAAACGGTTCCGTTCCGGTTTTTGCTCTACAAGGGATCCAATCCTGGCTCCTGCCCTTGTTGTTCACAAGAATGGCCTCAATCTTTGGATCCCGCGTTCAGTTTAGGTATAAAAACCATTCTTGCAAATTTTTCATTTTGCAAGGCTTCATTCCCAAGCTATTTGAGTTTGAATCTTCGAAAAATATATCGAAAACACCACTTTCAAGAGCCTGAGAATTAAAAGCCAAGAAATGTAATGTTTCCTTCGTTGCAGTAGGTTTCCCTGGTGTATTAAGTTGATAAACCCCCATTTTTGCTGGAAAACAAATTTTTGTTTTGGATTTCGATTTCCAGGCTCTTGGAAGTGGCGTTTTTGAGATGTTTTTCCAAGCTCCATATCCAAATATCTCGAACACACAGCCTCTAAAAAAAAATTGGAGGAAACTTTGCTACCTTGATTGAACGTAGAATGCAAACATTGGTGTCATTGTTGTAATGGGGAATGAAAAATACAAGGGAAAAGGGAAGGGTACCCTCTATTGTTTCAACGCCTTAGAATGTTTGATGAAACGCGCTGTTATTATTCAATAGAGACTTATTCCAGTAAACTTTGATTGAAACTTGATTGAAATCGGTTAAACGGTTCAAAATTTATAGTGGAAAACTATATTTCGCAATACCGGGACAAAAAGTACACTTTTTCTCCCCCTTTTGCGGGGAGAAAACCACAATTTCACAATACCAGGACAAAAAGTACACTTCTTCTTCCCCTTTTGCAGGAAAAAATGTAGATTTTGATCCCCTTGGTTTCTCGCGCAATTAAAAATCTCGTTTTATTCGGAAGTCTGTGGACGAGACATTATATTTTTGCACTGTTGAATAGGATCTCTTCTGGTTGATCACACAATAGGTATATCCTCGGGGATACAGGTGTCCCAAAAATGCACCAACAACGTTCTGGAGCAGCTTCCTCTCATCAAAACAAGAAAAAAATTTCCCATGAACATGGGTCCAAAAACGCTTCCTAGGAGAGCTACAGGCCCCCAAAGGTGGGACCCTGAAGATGGTTTTCATTCAATATTTCCGAAACCGTTCGAGAGAAATGAATCAAACCTTACACATTCACTAACCTTTTTCTGTCCAATAAAATGAGGCAAGATTGTTCTCAAAATAATAGTAGTGAGTAGTGAGGGCCCCCGAATCAACTCTCATTACTTAAGGATCTAATTACAGTAGAGGTAATTACGACGTCGGTAATTAGACCGGTCCTACCGCTCTAGAGTACACTCTTTAGGGTACGACGACGTGTGCTATAGAGACGTGATATGGGTGAGGATCCTGAAACCGAGCTCATTAATTATTGAGGTAATTACGGGAGAGGTAATAACGCCGCGAGAGTATGTGCACACCAGTTTTACCGTTGCGAGCTTGAACCCGCGGTTTACCTGGACCATCGCTTTCCTCCTCCTCCTCTTCATGCCTACCGCTGCAGGTGCAAGCAGAGGCAGTGGTAGGTGAGCGTGCCAACACGCTTTCTCAGTCGAACCTTCGTCGTTTCCATTTGTTCTGCGGTTGAAGGAGCGAGATGGAGCGTACGGGTCGCGTTCCCTCCTCGTGTACATAGCTCCACCGATGCAAGCCTCTAGAGACAGTGGCAGGTGCCTGTGCCAACGTGTCTTCTCAGTCGAACCTCCTCCGACACCGTTTGCGCTATGTTGGTAAGAGCGAGATGAAGCGCTGCCATCCTCTTAACACAGCTCGACCAAGCGCACAGCGGGAGGTCTTCTCCTCTCGCGCTCGGTTCTACCTGCTCCGCATGGCACAAAACCGCCGGAACGTGTTTTATGGCTGCTTCCAATCGAACATGCGAAGGACTCGCAAAGGTAGGTCCTTCGCAACGCAGGTCCTGATGCTCGGAGGTCCTTGCACATATTGGGGGCATGAGCGCTGCATGAGAGAGAGAGAGAGAGAGAGAGAGAGAGAGCTATTTCGCTCCCACATCTCTGTCTATCATCCTATGCAGTGGTGGCCCAGCCAAACGCAGAGGTTTGAGAGAGAACCGTGGGCTATGCTTTTACTTACCTACGGAGAGGCGCACGACGTTTTAAAAAAATTAGATGAGGTACCTAATTTTTCTGAGATGAGGTACCTAATTTTTCTATTTGCTCGCTACGTCGGAATACATTAGCCATAACAAGTCGACATGCTCTGGACAGATGAGCCGATACAAAACTAACTGTTGTACTAAACATCATGATGTTTTTGATGGTAGGGGGTAATAGATACCTCGGTACATCATCTAGATATGTTTTAACCCGTGATTTCGAGATAGCTAAATTAGTTTCGCATGACTAGGTACGGCCATTTCTACCTTCTTCACAATTCAAAAATTCAAATATTCAAATCCACTATTGGTATGATATCCCCTGCCAGAGGGTGGAGGGTAGGGAGCGGCGGGTGGCAACCGGGATTGTTCGATAAGGTGAACGAAACTGCTGGTTATATAGATATTGCTCGTTTATGGTTTTGTAAATTGCCGAATTAAGGGCTTTTTCTCGCGAGAAGACCTAAGCGCCGCATATGACAAAGCGCGCTATATCGGCTCCATCCCTGTCTATCATCCCACATCGAGATGGATATATTTGAGGCCTGTTAGATGCATAAGGTTAGGTTTCCGACCGAGGGTCTGCAGGTATAAAGTGCTATTATCATACAAAACCGGTAGGTAGCTGCTCTTTAAAAAATTCATGCTCTCAAAGCTCGGGGTATATTATAGAATTATGTGTCATCATAGTTTCGAGGAAAATGGTGATATGATGGTGGTGTATGGAGATAATTCTACGAGCACTTTGGAAAAACCATATAGCAACACAACGAGACGGCTTCTATACCACTTTCTAAAGCATGGGGAAGCAGTGCCACTTGAATGAAAACTACGAGTGCACTCGCTTTTTTTTTTATAAACCCAGCTGTGAATGAGCATAATGAGTACCGTTTACCTGGGATCGCATGGTTTAGCTGTAAAGATGTTGTGGGGTATGAGACAGTTCGGCATGCGTTAATTAGCAGTAGCCGTTGAAAAAAACCAGGCAATCATTTTTTCAAGAGTTTTATTCAAAAATTAATACATGTCTTCAGTCGTTCATAATCCGATAATACATCGTCGTAGTGTAGTTCGAGGAACTCTAGCATGCATGAAACTTTTTCATTAGATTTGAAACCAGCCAAAATCTGTTTGAGAACTTTATACATAGAAACGTTCGAGTTCGATACATCGCTCGTTATTTTAAAGGAGCTTGATAATAAATCAGTATAAAATTTTTTAAAATTCATTGATTCTAGAGCCTCTAATCTATAGCTAATGATATCTCTCATTCGGGCAATTTGTTGTAGAAAATTTTCATGCAGATAGACGGTCTGGGCCCTGCTATGTAGATGTCCGATGCCTGCAGATGAACCCAATTTTAGAGTATAGTTCTCGAAAATTTTCATATCACCATTCGGAACGTTCGAAGTTGATGCAGTCGAAGAGGGCAAGAGCTCTATTAATTCACTCCATTCCCGCATGGTGAAAGATATTCGGCTCGAATTTGCATGCGATATGATGATGATTGCTGGTGAGAGTCCTCTGGCGATGCTAAGCCCAACTCGTATCCTTGCAGCTGATCCGTTCAGAGTTGTTTGATATAGTAATTCGGTCTCTTGAACGATGGCTTCGTCATAATACCGTAACATTTTTTCGATAGACTGCCAGGGGCTGAACAAGGTGGGCATCTCTCTTTGTTTGACGTTGGTGCTGGCGATGCTATGAAGATGTTTACGATGCTTATAATGCTAGCTGCTTATCTCGATATGCCGGTGATGATCCTTACGTTGATATGACGATAGAGGTGATGATGCTTGCGATGATATGACGATAGCGAGGGTGATGAATATGATAATATGACGTTGTTTTATGATGAAATGACGTTAGCGGTGATGATGCTTGTGATGATATGGCGATAGCGGTGATGATCCTTACGTTGATATGACGATAGAGATGATGATGCTTGCGATGATATGACGATAACAGTGATGATGCTTTATGATGATATGGAGTTGCTGGTGATGATATCACGTTGTTGGTGATGATGGCTACGTTGCTTATGGCGATAGCGCCGATGGAGTTTATGACGGCTGTGATCGGGACGTTTTTGCTCCAGACACCTTATTTCACCGGCTCTCTGACGTTAAGTGTGATCGACGAGGTTGCTGGTTCAAACAACGTCTGCTCTCGCAATCCACCCTCGATCGGGCATGCCCAAATATTTAACGTAAAGCCTCGGACCGGTTTTTTTCAAAACTTTTTCCACCAGATAGATCTCGGGATGTTTAGTTTTCTGTAGTTCTCGTTCGTAAAAACATCCCATGATCGGCGAACCCTTTAGATCTTCAATAAGATATGTAGGTGGATTGCTGTTCGGTTTCACTTGTCTGATGCGAAACAGCTCCGTCGTCCAGTTGGGGGTATAACCTTTTTCAAAAAGTACTTTGTATTTACCCAGACGCGCTAGCAGCCCATGCCGACTCGGCGCTTAAATGATTCTATTAATCTATCCATCTATAATATGCCTCATTAGATCAGCCGGCTGAACCATGCCTAATTCCACATGGTCGTCGGTTAAAACATCACGAGCTGATTATGGCATGACGAGCTGCCAGTTAAATCATGACGTCACTGTTGACAGCTCATGCCGACTTATGGCATGACGCGCTGGTGGTTAAAGCATGACGTCACTGTTGACAGCTCATGCCGACTTATGGCATGACGCGGTGGTGGTTAAAGCATGACGTCACTGTTGACAGCTCATGCCGACTTATGGCATGACGCGCTGGTGGTTAAAGCATGACGTCACTGTTGACAGCTCATGCCGACTTATGGCATGACGCGGTGGTGGTTAAAGCATGACGTCACTGTTGACAGCTCATGCCGACTTATGGCATGACGCGGTGGTGGTTAAAGCATGACGTCACTGTTGACAGCTCATGCCGACTTATGGCATGACGCGGTGGTGGTTAAAGCATGACGTCACTGTTGACAGCTCATGCCGACTTATGGCATGACGCGGTGGTGGTTAAAGCATGACGTCACTGTTGACAGCTCATGCCGACTTATGGCATGACGCGGTGGTGGTTAAAGCATGACGTCACTGTTGACAGCTCATGCCGACTTATGGCATGACGCGCTGGTGGTTAAAGCATGACGTCACTGTTGACAGCTCATGCCGACCCGATGCTTAAATGATTCTATTAATCTATCCATCTATAATATACCTCAATAGATCATCCAGCTGAACCTTGCCTAATTCCGCATGGTCGTCGGTTAAAACATCACGAGCTGATTATGGCATGACGAGCTGTTGGGTAAGGCATGACGTCATTGCTAGCAGCCCATGCCGACCCGACGCTTAAAACGTGATGATCTAGGTGATATGGCATGACGACTGATGGTTAATGCACAGCGCTTTGACTCTCAGACCATGCCGTCTCTACGGATAAAACATGTCGACTAGTGCTGCTGGCACATGTCAAATTATCTAGCAGAGCATGCCGACTTGTTATGGTTGAAACATTGCACCATAGCGGTTATAGCTATAAAACCTCGAACACCTCCGATTAATAGCCAGTCGCGAGCGATCTTTGTTCAGTGAATGAAGCTGCTGATCCTGAAAGAAACATGAGAAATCAAATTAGTTCTGAAACAATTCAAAAGGCTGTAGCCGAAGTCCGACGTGGTGGCTCGCGCAGAGCGATCGCTAGGTCATTATGTATTCCCGCATCTACACTGGGGCGGCTGTTGCGACGGGTTAAGAAAGTGAACGGCGTGTATGTCTATAATCCAAATATCGGGAATAGGAGAATCTTCTCAAAAGATGAGGAGTTGATGCTCGCTGATTATATCAAAGCAGCATCGAAAATGCCACATGGCGTGACACGCAAGCACGTGTGTAAATTCGCTCTAGAACAGGCTAGGCTGCTAAACAAGAGCTATCCACAACGCTGGGATAAACAACAAGCAGCATCTTTTGATTGGTGCAGAGGATTCATGAAACGGCATCCAGACATTTCACTTAGAGGCTGCAGGGAACGCAATTTGCAGCAAGTGGTAGATCCTGACAAAGCGGCTGAGACCGTCTCTTGTAAAAATCTCGAGACTTTTGACGTCAGCTCGAATAATTCGACTATGGTTATGAAGTATCCAACCAAAGCTTCCTCGAATACGTCGCTACAGCTCCTAGCATCATCAGGGCCTCAACCGGGACCTTCGCCAGTGCTGTCATCATCAGCCAGCATGATATCGGAACCATCAGATGTGTATGATGACGAGGATGCAGATGGTTATGAAAGAGCAAATGAGGACTCCACTACCAAGTTCTCCGGTAATAAAGAAGATTTTCACAGCTCTCAGGTTGGGACGTCCAAAGCCTATAATTATGTTAGCGTGTTCAGACCACGTTTTTCATCGGGAGATCAAGTCAAATCACGTCTCGCTTCTAAATATGCGAACACTGCTAAATCCTCGGAGGACTCTGTCTTGAAAGCTGATAGTGACGATGTGTTATACGATAGCTCTGGTGATTTCAACGCTGCCAAAGAACTTTCTTCGAGTTCGCTTATCAATCCGCGTACGGGGTATAAAAATGCATATGAGCGCCGTTTTTCATCTGAGGACGAGGATCAAAACATGTGGTGTAAGAGCTTCAGTAATACAAAAGAAGTTTCTTCAAGGGCGCGACTTACACCGAGTGGCGGATATCAGAATGCGTACAAGCACTGTTTTTCATCTAAGGATGAAGATAAGAGGTGTTCGGGGAGCGACTTCGAGAACATTGATGATCGTGCGGGGAATGGCTCCTTTATGAATGATATGGGACGACGGCGATTTGCGAAGAGGTCCCTAGTAGGTGAATATTTCACTGACATAAATGGCGTTATAGATCGATTAGTAACATTGAGTGCACAGCGGAACACCGGGGACGTCGGAGTCGTCCGAGAAATAGTATCGCTGGAAAAAATTCTCCGAGATGCTGAAGTAATATACTAACATTTTTTTTTGGATACCCTCAATAGCGTAAAAATGTCCATATTTTATTCACGATCGAATGGGACATTGATCGGAAATTTGTATCAACTAATACCTAATACCTACCTACCTACCTAGCCATTTAAAGATGTAGTGAATATTTCCGTGGAAATAAAGATATTGAACACTTTTGAATAGAGCATATTTCTTTCACTGTCATAATCACCAATCCTATATGCCTGGTTGTGATGCCCATACTTGTCTCAATAGCGAATCATAAGGTGAGGGTTTGCGGAATGCCTGCCTCATGGACACATTCATATTTATCAAAAAAAAAAAGAAAAGAAAAGAAAAAAGAATTCAGAGATGTCAAATAAATAGAGTGAGCTCGCGCGAAAGAATAGTCTCGACTGTAGAAACCCTCCAAAGCTCTTGTACTTTTTATCCCACCCGAATCAGTCCGGGCAGAGTCCAATTCCGGCTCTGTTAGAAGTCTATAATCTCTCATTCAATATATAAAAATGGTGCATTCCTTGATGCTAGAACATGGTATGCAAGGTGAGACATCCTTTTTGGCTCCCTTTTACTTCTCCTGAGCCACATCAATTCGGATGATAGCCTTACCCACTTCGAAGGAACGTCTACCGTATTTGGCGAGACAAATCAAAAATTTATATTTTTGCAATCACTGCGGGTACTAGCTACTGTAGCATCATGCATTTTTGCAGATTTTGGCCATGCAATGAGTTGCTAGAGACAAATTTCCCTGGCAACTCCCTGCACAAAAGAGGCGAAGCAGCACCTAATTCGAGCTGTATATCAAGTCAGGGAGATATTATAAATACAAATTTTTTATATGGTTTGCGGAAATCTCTGAGCTTTCGAGTAAACTAGATAATATTATCCTATCCAATTTTATTCAGAAAATCAGATAAAACATATAAAACATGTTTCACCCTCTAGCTTATCGTCAAAACCGATGAATTATTCTCGGAAATGCTTGCAAATACCTTCAAACATGTGAATGAAAATTTCTATGCTCTTGCTAGTACGATAAAATCCATCGTGTTTAACACTTGGGGGATATGGAAGATGCCGGTTCTCCGGTCATTTGGTTGGATTTTTTCCAACATTCCCATCTCAGATGGGGGGTTTTTTCGAGTCGAACTTTGCGGTCGAGGATGGATTACGAGAGCAGATGTTGTTTGAACCGTCAACCTCGTCGATCACGCTTATCATCAGAGAGCCTGCGAAGTAAGCTATCTGGAGCGTAGTGTTCCGACCATCGTATTATTTAAAATTATCGTAGCGAGAATAATCCAGCTTATTATACATGATTTTCTCTTAAATCAATGCTTTCATACGTATATCATATTCTTTTCTTTCCGTATGTGGTTATTTTGAAGCGAACTTGGGTATTTAGGCAAATACTTATCACTCTATACTCTACTATTTTCACGCAAGCATCCTGGGTTGAAAAAAATTATTCAGTGCTGATATTTTCCAACTCATGGCACTATGGCATGCAAAAGAAAGAAGTAGCTTTCAATTAAGTTTCTACATAAATATTTACTATATAATTAACTCCATTAATAGGTCTGAAAGAGCGTGCGCCCGAAGCTTCTCCTATAATACCTGCATATGGCCAGGACTATGTAGGTACCTGCATCAAAACAGGTGGCATGGCTGGGATTTCTTCGCGAGCTCCGAGATTCTTCTACGGTCCTCATTATGATGTCATCGCTCGAAATTGCGCTGTTTTGTTCGACCCGGGGTAAATTGGTTTTTATTCGCTAGGCATTTACAATACATCAGCGCTTACTATATACGTATCGCAATTTTACACCAGCAGCCATGTTGCAGGCTCAATTAGTCATGGTTCAGCCGACTGATCTATTGAGACATATTATAGATGGATGGATAGATAGATAGAATCATTTATTTGTTCAAGATGAAAACAGACAGGCAGGTTATCACGTGGGTACCTACACCCAGATCATTAGCGAACTTATGACATCCAGTATGTACACGCATGCGGTGGGATAGGTAGCCCTTCTCACTACATAGCACTATATATGGGGAGTTATGTTTGAAGGTGGATTCGGGTTTTATTTTAACAAAAATCTCGCACCGGTACGACCCTTTTTTTTTTTTAAACCCGTAACACCATGATAAACAAGACGGGAGATTTTAAATAAGGTTTTTATCTATCAAATAAATATTTCTCGGTTCACTCAGTTCTTTGCCATAGGAAAAAAATAGCTGATGCGACTAGCCATTCTTTCAGAAAGGAGGCGATTCCAGGTAAACGGTGTTCATTATGCTCATTCACAGCTGGGTTTATAAAAAAAGCGAGTGCACTCGTAGTTTTCACCCAAGTGGCTCGCACGCTTCATTGTATAGCGTATTTGGCTCGCAAGAGTGTGGTGTTTTGCCGAGCCAAGGTGGATTGGTTTTCATTCGCTAAGCGTTTACAATGCAACAACGTCCGCTATTTACGTATCGCAGTTTTACACCATCAGTCATGTCGCAGGTTCAATCAGCTAGTTTCTCAACCTCTGCATTACCTGTTTTTACGTATTCCTTCCCAGCCTTCATTTGAATGTAGCACCCTGATGCATTGGTCGTCCATACCGTCAACTTTCTGTTCTGCTTCCCCATGCTTTAGAAAGTGGTATAGAAGCCGTCTCGTTGTGTTGCTATATGGTTTTTCCAAAGTGCTCGTAGAATTATCTCCATACACCACCATCATATCACCATTTTCCTCGAAACTATGATGACACATAATTCTATAATATACCCCGAGCTTTGAGAGCATGAATTTTTTAAAGAGCAGCTACCTACCGGTTTTGTATGATAATAGCACTTTATACCTGCAGACCCTCGGTCGGAAACCTAACCTTATGCATCTAACAGGCCTCAAATATATCCATCTCGATGTGGGATGATAGACAGGGATGGAGCCGATATAGCGCGCTTTGTCATATGCGGCGCTTAGGTCTTCTCGCGAGAAAAAGCCCTTAATTCGGCAATTTACAAAACCATAAACGAGCAATATCTATATAACCAGCAGTTTCGTTCACCTTATCGAACAATCCCGGTTGCCACCCGCCGCTCCCTACCCTCCACCCTCTGGCAGGGGATATCATACCAATAGTGGATTTGAATATTTGAATTTTTGAATTGTGAAGAAGGTAGAAATGGCCGTACCTAGTCATGCGAAACTAATTTAGCTATCTCGAAATCACGGGTTAAAACATATCTAGATGATGTACCGAGGTATCTATTACCCCCTACCATCAAAAACATCATGATGTTTAGTACAACAGTTAGTTTTGTATCGGCTCATCTGTCCAGAGCATGTCGACTTGTTATGGCTAATGTATTCCGACGTAGCGAGCAAATAGAAAAATTAGGTACCTCATCTCAGAAAAATTAGGTACCTCATCTAATTTTTTTAAAACGTCGTGCGCCTCTCCGTAGGTAAGTAAAAGCATAGCCCACGGTTCTCTCTCAAACCTCTGCGTTTGGCTGGGCCACCACTGCATAGGATGATAGACAGAGATGTGGGAGCGAAATAGCTCTCTCTCTCTCTCTCTCTCTCTCTCTCTCTCATGCAGCGCTCATGCCCCCAATATGTGCAAGGACCTCCGAGCATCAGGACCTGCGTTGCGAAGGACCTACCTTTGCGAGTCCTTCGCATGTTCGATTGGAAGCAGCCATAAAACACGTTCCGGCGGTTTTGTGCCATGCGGAGCAGGTAGAACCGAGCGCGAGAGGAGAAGACCTCCCGCTGTGCGCTTGGTCGAGCTGTGTTAAGAGGATGGCAGCGCTTCATCTCGCTCTTACCAACATAGCGCAAACGGTGTCGGAGGAGGTTCGACTGAGAAGACACGTTGGCACAGGCACCTGCCACTGTCTCTAGAGGCTTGCATCGGTGGAGCTATGTACACGAGGAGGGAACGCGACCCGTACGCTCCATCTCGCTCCTTCAACCGCAGAACAAATGGAAACGACGAAGGTTCGACTGAGAAAGCGTGTTGGCACGCTCACCTACCACTGCCTCTGCTTGCACCTGCAGCGGTAGGCATGAAGAGGAGGAGGAGGAAAGCGATGGTCCAGGTAAACCGCGGGTTCAAGCTCGCAACGGTAAAACTGGTGTGCACATACTCTCGCGGCGTTATTACCTCTCCCGTAATTACCTCAATAATTAATGAGCTCGGTTTCAGGATCCTCACCCATATCACGTCTCTATAGCACACGTCGTCGTACCCTAAAGAGTGTACTCTAGAGCGGTAGGACCGGTCTAATTACCGACGTCGTAATTACCTCTACTGTAATTAGATCCTTAAGTAATGAGAGTTGATTCGGGGGCCCTCACTACTCACTACTAATAATCTATCAGGGGTGACTCAGGCTGAGGTGCGGGGGTAAAAATAACCCTAACTTTTTAAAATGTGAATTGTTTTCAAATTTAACAAGAAATTATGAAATATTGGAGCTTTTTATCAAAAAAAGATTCCTTTATTCAACCTCGGTAGACGCCACTGTTCGCGAGATATTTGACTTCAAATGTATGAAAACGTGGTCAGTAATGCTGATTTTTTAATTACGATATTCAAGGCAAAACAAAAACCATTTCAAGGCAACTTTATTTTTGTTAGGCATCAAAATTTTGTTGGGCGTATAAAGGTTATTGAATGTGTCAAGTTTGATTGATTTCCCTTGAACGGTTTCGAAAATATTAAATGAACACCATCTTCAGGGTCCCACCTTTAGAGGCCTGTAGCTCCCTTAGAAAGCGTTTTTAGGCCCATGTTTATGAGAACTTTTTTTCTTGTTTTGATGAGAGGAAGCTGCCCCAGAACGTTGTCAGTGTATTTTCGAGACACCCTGTATAAGCCACAGTGTTGTCATTCGGCTGGTGTGTTCTATGGCCAGCAAGCTTTCCCGTATTAGAGTAATCCCTCTGATCTTTCACAATTTAATGAAAGTATTCTCACGGTATGATTCCCACGTAAATTCATTGGAAAATGCCCCTGACTTCTTTCCATTTATATTCTAAGCCTTCAAACTAGCTTCCATCATTTGACACGTTGGAGTTTCCTCGTGAAATGATGCCTGCGACTTTCCACCAACTTTCTTGGAAGAATTTCAAGTTTACTGTTGACACTCCACAAATTTTCCTAGAAAATATCTCATAATTTTCTCAAAAAAAAAATGAGCAAGACATTATTCAAAACCACATTGAGCGTTATCTTTGGTCTGTTCGGATTTTTCTGAATATAATGGTTTCTGGAACCGACGATGTTTTCGAAAAATAAATACCTATCAGGCGATTTCTGGAAAAACTAGCTCCGAAATGACTCGCAAGATGTTTGAGTTCCAATAGAATAGTGTTTTGTTGGCCTTCTTGAGTTTGATCGCAAAAAGGTCCCACAGTTCACTGCTTAGATATCACGACAACGATCTAACGAAATAATTCTCACGTCGGTTCTCACGACATTCACTACAAAAATGAATCCAACATAATTTCCGAAAAACAACATAGAAGCTTTTCAATTGGGCTTTTCTTTGGGACGTTGAAGCTCTCTTGAAAGATGAATCCTGAAATTCTTCGCAGGAATTCACTGAGAACTCGTCAGTTTGTAACGCTGTCGGATAGAATCTCAGCGTTTGCTTAAAACAGTGCCAGCTATATTATTTTCAAGATGTCTGGAGTCGTAGTGTTTCCTTTGACCGGTAAAAGTTCTTCCTAGGTATATGGTCGCCTGTTTTTTTTTTGTACAATATGATATAGCCCAGGCATTTTAAGGTCTTGATCTGGAGAAAAATGAGTCTGAAAATTGGTGAAACGCTTTCACTTCAACCCTTTAACCACATACTGGAAGTCCTGAAATATCCCATGTGCGCTTTATCGGTGTTAGACGGCAAAAAGGTGTTAGTGACATTATTTCAGAAACTATTCATTGAAATATGTGTTGAAGTTTCAATACAGCTGAAAACTCCCAGAAATTATCTTCTTGGTCAGTTGAACAACATGTTGAAAATTCTGAGGAATCCTCTGTCCGCTTCATTGGTTTTTGGCGGCAAAAAGGTTTAAATGACATTATTTTGGAAACTTTTTATCAAAATACGAGTTGGAGTTCCAGTACAGCTGAAAATTGCTAGAACTAGTCTACTTTCCAGTTGAACAACATACTAGAAGTCTTAAAAAATCCTATATTCGTTTCATTGTTTTTTGGCGGCAGAAAGGTATCAGTGATTTTTTTTGTCACTATTCATCAAAATACGGGTTGAAGTTTTGATACAGGTGAGAATATTTTGGTCACCCCGGTCAGTTGAGCAGCATTCTGGAAGTCCTCAGGAATCGTATGTCCGTTCCATTGTTTTCTGGCGGCAAAAAGCTATAAGTGACATTGTTTTGAAAACTATCCAATCAAACAGGCGGTCAAGTTTCGATACGGCTGAAAATTGCTGGAGGTGGTTTCCTCGATCATGCAACCAACATACTGAAAGTCTCAAGAAATCCTGAGTCCGCTTCATCGTCTTTTGGCGCCAAAAAGGTATAAGATCATTTCTTGAAACAATTGATCAAAATATGTGTTGAAGCTGCAATACAGTCGAAAATTGCTGAAAATGGTCTACTCGGACTAGTACAGTCAACTAACAAAGGAGACCATTTCTAGCAATTTTCAGCTGTACTGAAACTTCAATCCGTATTTCAAAAAAATAGTTCACAATATATAATGTCACTTATACAGTTTTGCCGCCAAAGAACATGAAACGGGCATGGGATTTCTCAGGACTTTTAGTATGTTATTAAACTAACAAAGGATACTATTTTCCAGCAACTTTCAGCTGTACTGGAACTTCAACTCATGTTTTGATGAATTGTTTCCAAAATAATGTCACTTGAACCTTTTTGCTGCCAAAAACCGATGAAGTAGACATAGTATTTTCTAGGACTCTCAATATGTTGTTGCTGACCGAGAAAAGCATTTCCGGCAATTTACTGCTATATTAAAACTTGACCGCGTGTTCAATTGAATAGTTTTCGAAACAAGTTTTCTAGGACTTTCAATATGTTGTTCAACTGGCCGGGGAGACCATTACCAGCAATTTCAGCTGTATCAAAGCTTCATCGCGTATTCAAATGAATAGTTCCAAATTATTGTCACTTACACCCTTCTGCCGCCAAAGACCAATGAAGCGGAAATAGGATTTTTTAAGACTTTCAGGATGTGGTTGAGAGGTTTGGGTGGAAGCGTTCTACCAATTTTCAGACTAACGTTATTTTTTTTCCAGGTTTTGGTCAATTTTGATCGAAAATGCCGGTGCTAATGAATTCATGACTTTTTTTGAGAAACGGCTCTCACGCGATCTTTGAAGGAGTAAATCTAAGAATACTTGAAAAGTGCTTACCTTACAGCAGCTGGTTTCAACCTACTCGAAGCTCTTGGCACAAATTTTCTTGTACTTTCCCACTATTATCATGAGTTTATTCCACGAAATAGCGAAAGAGCGGTGGTGGCCCAGTAGTATGGGTGATGGCAAGCCAATAGGCCATTCGCGCTGCCCTGTGCGGGTTCGAATCCCGCTACATCCATGAATATTTTCTGCTATGCCCGACGTCGCATGGTAGAGCAGCTCATAGCTGAATGTCAAATCATTGAATAAGACAATTTGATGAATAGCAAAATTAACCTGAATGAATAGGTTAGGAGAGAGATCTCACGATTCGTCTCACGATTCAACTTACGACTAATCAGAAGAATGGCCTGAGAATATTGTTCCGAGTTCATTCATTTAGTGTTTTTTCTCGTGTTCTTCTTTGTATACTATGGACAATAATATTATCCATATAGAATTCTTCATAAGTACTTATCTGTTTGGGCGAATGTGAATTGTATTGAATTGTATGGTTTGGATGTGATATCCTTGTTGAGTGCTTATCGATCGTACAATGGTGATTTACCGTGAATTTTGATGAAGAATAAACTCTAAACTGAACTCGAAGTCAACATCCATAATCTCGCATTTTGTAAATTTTACTCATGATAATGTCAAACTTCAGAATAATCATGTCAATCACTGAATTCCAGTCCACCAAATAATTTTACTAATCTCCAAGCGTATGATCTTAAGCAAAACGGTATAACACAATTATATCAACAATCACAAAATGAGTATTTTCAAAACCAATAGTGACCTAATATTTGGGTTCATTGAGCTTTCAATATCATCTATTGAACATTAGATGCTTGCATTAGACACCACGTCTCAACTTCTCATTGTAGACCTCAATGTGGATGCCAACGAATGTTTCCTTTAGTTTCTCCAGTTTGACTAATTCTGAACCAAGCATCAGAACAAGCTCTTCTTCAGTCAACCAGTAATATTCCGAGTCTTTTTTCAAAACAATGTCGATCCTCTCCAGGTTTGGAGTCAGTTTTTCCAGAACACTGATAAAGAACAATACACATGAAGAAACTTGCAAGAATATCGAACATTTTCAAACTAAAACTCACCTAGCAAAGTTTAGTTCTAAAAAATTGATTTCACACAAACGTAGAGCTTTTAAACTCTGACACTGGATCATCCGGTCCATGATCGCTGGAGTTCTGAAAAAGAGGGATGGTGCTCCAAAGTACTTCAGATTTTTGACGCGATGAAAAAGGATCTCGAACGATTCTGCTATAGCGTGATCTTCCATGATGATGTAGGCTTCAAAACCTCCATCCGCCCAAAATTCTTTTGCCCGCTCATAAGGCGTAACATCTAACAGCACCAGTTTTTCCACTGTTTCAGGTATATGATCACAGAAGGCACGTAGCTGTTGTGAGAAAAACTGGCATCCAGTCAAATACAATTCTTTCAAACGACTGCAGCCGTTGAAGAGCTTTTGAATAATATCGATGCCAACGTCGTAAAAACTCGTCCATTCCATGGACAGCACTTCCAGGTTTTCATGTTTGGAGATTGCCTCCAGCATTTCAGATGTGAGATTAAGAGAAATAGGCCTGGTCGAGTCCAGTATCAGTTCTTTAGTTCTGAATCTCTCCAGCACGTACGCAATGTTGTCACTGCTAACATATCCCGTCATATTGAGCTTGTCAAGCGTCATGTGGAAATCGGACGATACTGCTCCACGGTGATATTCGACATCGGGATTTTGATGAGACTATGCAGAAAAAAACTCCATGTAGGCGAGCCCTTCTCCAAAACATACGGA
Organism: Anaspis maculata; assembly: GCA_949128115.1. Taxonomy (NCBI): domain Eukaryota; kingdom Metazoa; phylum Arthropoda; class Insecta; order Coleoptera; family Scraptiidae; genus Anaspis; species Anaspis maculata. The sequence goes on from OX421966.1 coordinate 1,324,316, forward strand.
ATATCGCGATTGATGGATCTTCACTGAGAAGAACAGAAAACCGGCACAGTTCTCGGCAGAAACAAATACTCACCCAACTCCACGACAAGTCGATTTCTTTGATCGGAAATGTACTTGTGATCAGAATCTCAATTTGGGAATATGTGATTTGCTGTTTAGTCAAAGAAAGCTTTTTCCACAGTCGTTCGTCGCCGCACACCCTCTGGAGTCTTTGGCTGACCTTTCCCAAGGTACACAAGTCAAATGGCGACAAAATCGAGATTATTTTGTATAAGACCTCGTCTGGTAAGTCATCAAAATAATTTATAGCTTGCTTCTGGAACATTAATAGCAGATTTTCAAGTAGGTATTGGTGGATAACATGACATGTTCAAGAAACTACCTATTACAATCAAGTGAGATGTTTGATATACGGGTGCTCAAGGCATGTCGCTCACGTGTGGTGTACGACGTTTTATCTCCAAATGTTTTTGTGAATTGAGTATATAATGGTTTATTTTGATGACTACTTGAAAACAACACACTCTACACACTAGAAACGGTTGTATCGAGGAGTCACAACATACACTGCTCGTAGATAATAGAATATTATTATACGAGTTCTAAGTATTTTCACACGACTGTTTTTTCTTTCACAGTCCAAAGAGAGACAAAAGAAGTGTGACAAAACGCCTCATTGGACAAGCTCATTATACTACTTTGTCTACTCTACATTTACGACTGCCATAAAAGGCTGAAAAGTCTAGCTGCTGCATATTGAGAAAACCCCATCTATCTTTTTGAATCTCTGGATGAGTGAACAACTCTACTTCTCATGTTTGGATAAAATCACGTTCATCGCTTTTAAAGTAATCCTGTCGCCCAAATAATGATTGCTTATAGTATATATGGATCTTTCTATTTTTTCACAAATTTGCACGTGTAAAGACGATGCACACAGAATGACAGCAAATAACAGGGAAGTGATGAGAATGAATCGGAGCAGAAAAAAGAGAGGTAATAATAAAAGTTCCCGTCGATTGTTTCCTTGAATGCTTACGAATGCATATTTGGTAGGTAGATTCACACAGAGGGAAAGATAATTGCATATGTTTGACATATTGATACCTCCTTATAAAAAGATTGTAACTGACAAAACGCAATTCCACACGGAGATCGGTTTTGAAGTTTTCGGAGATTTGAAATCGATCTCATTTGAGTATTGTTTAAAAAAGCGACACGGTTATTGTTTTCCGAGGCTCTTGTTTGTTCAAGAAGAGGTTGTGAGCCGTATTTTCTAAAGATATAGCTTTTTGAGGAATCAAGTGTCACTCACAATGGAGAAATCTCCCATCGGCAAGGGTAAAAGCATTGTAAGTGTGTTCACAATGTTTTTACTCGAAGCTATCAAAAAGCCATAATTGTAAGGGACATTAGAATCACTCATTACATAGCATTACATTACATAACAATTGGAGAATATCGAAGCAATAACATTGTATTGAATTTTACCATGATTTCACCGCAAATTGCGTCCGTATGTAATCCGTAATCTTTATCTCCTGTCTATGCTTTTTTGTTATTTGATTTATTGTTAGGGACAAGTCCACAGTGCATCACATTTGTTTTTAATGTATACGTGCCCAAAAGATGAGTTAATGCCTATTATTGTTATTATTTCATTATTTATGAAAAAAAGTAAAGGACGATACAATGAAAAGTACAACAATATCATAATTGTATTGGCTTTCACAATATTTTTAACGCAGAATTACTTCAAACTGGTAGATACAATTTCCAAAAAATCATACTTTTGACACATTTTAGAATTTTTTAGAGCCGCAAATTATTTTTTTCTGGAACTTCTACACTCTGAGGGAGCAAATCTGCTGAAAAGTAAAAATGGCCACGATATCAGTTACAATGTTTTTTTTAGGAGGTATCGATATGCGTATACAAGGTGGCTCAACGAAAACAGAACAGAGGGATTTCCGGACATTTCACCTCATGTTTTTTGAAAAATCTCAGACAGGTTGATTTTTATAACGAGGAGGACATCTGAAACATACATTGGCACATTCCTATTTTCAGCCCCCTCACCCCTACCCACTCCAACTTCAGAATTTTGAATGACACCATCTACTTTGCGATACATCATCAAAGATAATCTAATTACCTTTCCGAAAAAAATATTCTCTCTTTTTCTAAATTTCTCCGACTGTCCAATTTTCAATTCCCTTTAATTTATTCAGCGTCATTCTAAATAGCATCTGAGAAGAAAATTTTCGGTGGAAAAAAGTTCTACCTGAAACCACCCCTTCCCTCTCCCCTACCCCAACTTCAAAATTCAATATACACCACCTACCTTGCGATACATCGAATTGAAGGGAATTGATTTATCTCCCTGAAAACAATTTTTCTCAAACTTTCAACCCCTCCCCTGATAAATTGAACAATCTGAGTATTTTGAGGGGGGAATGGCTTCTTGAGAATTCTAAAAATATTTTATTTAGAAAGAGGATGCAATTCCCTTCAATTTGATGTACCACAAAGTAGGAAGTGTCATTTTAGATTTTGAAATTGAAATATCGCAAGGTGGGTAGTGTCATTTGAAACTTTGAAGTTAGGGTGGGTGAGGGTGAGAGGGCTGAAGATTGAGATTCAAAAATGTATGTTCAAGATGTCCCCTTTTGTATAAAAATCGATCTGTCCGAGCTTTTTTCAAAAAAATAACGTGAAATGCCCGAAAACCCCTCTGTTCTGTTTTCGTTGGGCCACCTTGTAGAGGTGTCTCAAAATTCGCGGCTCAGAGTGCAAAGTTTTTGAGAAAAATGCTTCACATGTACCAGAAATTGTCGGAAAAGTTCCAGGGTCTGTTTTTCCAGAAAGAGGAGGTCGAAGGGTAGAGCCTCGCTCCTCTAATTCTCGCTATCCAATCAGGCTCCTATAAACTGATTTGAGCACACTTGAAAGAAAAAATGTCAACGTTTTATTGTTGCTGCAGTTATTGTACAGGGTGTTACAATATTCTGTCGATATTCGAAAAAGCGGTAGATCATAGGAAAAAATGTGGATTTGAAAAAAATTGTATCGGAAACGCATGATAACGGAGATAGTGGCTTTCAGAATCGAGTTCTGAACATGTCTTCTTTGTTGTAACTCCAATTTTGGTTACTAATAGATTCCGACTGAATTTGGTACACAGAGTAGGGTGATGCATACCTATAAGCTGGTCATATTGACTAATGTCATAACTCTGGAATTTTTGGATTCTTCCAATCTTGTTCTAGTTTTTCCATTTTTCGATTTTTTTTTCGAAAGTAGGTACTGATTTCTTGGTGTTCAATCATCTCCCAAAATATTGATGGGGAAGTGTAACACCCTGTATCTACAATATGGAGAAAGTCGAATCTAAACTGGAAAAATCCAAGAAATCAAGCAATTTCTTGAAATGAAATTCTGGATCACAGTGTTAAACTGTGTTTTTCCGAACTAAATTTTTGGGTTTACCCGAACTAATAATTGGAGTGTATATAATATAAGAGGGTTAACTCGATGCTAACTGAACAAAATGTCAAAATAATTGTCAAATAACTGATTTTCGCTCTCAAATTTCAATGTGACAGTAAATAAAATATGTCAAGATAATTCCCAAACAACACAATTATTAAAAAATGTCACAAAGACTAGAGAAATGTCGAAATGATTCTGGAAACTGTCAGAATGATTCAAAAAAATGTTGAAATAATATCAAAAAAACAAAAACTTTCCAAAAATGTCAAAATTATTGGAACAAAAATGCAACAATGATCCTAAAAAGTGTTAAAGTGATTTCAAAAAATGTCAGAGCTATTGAAAAAATGGAACAAATGAACATGTTGGAATAGTTCAAAAAATGTCGAACCAATTCCAAGAACTGTCTGAATAGTTCCCCAAAATGTCAATCAGTTCAAAAAAAAACCAAACAGGTGAAAAATAAGCCAAATCAACTCGAAAACCAATCAAATGAATTTGAAAATGTCGAAATTATCCAAGAAATGTCAACATAATAGTTGTAAAATTGATTCTTTTCGGATTTGAATTTCTAAATGATCAAAAAATGTCAAAATTATTTCAAAAAGGTCTGAATGATTCAAAAACTGTCTAAATAAATTCAGAAGGTATCAAAAAAATCCCCCAAAAAAAAGCACCAAAATTATCACAAAAAATGTCTTGATTGAAAAAATGCCAAACTGAATAGTTCCAAAGTGTCGAACTTGTTCCACAATATGTCAAATCAGTTCCAAAAAATGCTAGAAAAATTTTGAAAAGTCAAAAAATGCCAAAAAGTTTCAAAATTTGTAGTTTTGAAAATGTTGGAATAGCTACCGAAATGTGAGAATGATTTCAAGTAGTGAATGTCAAAAACTTCGAGAACGTCCAATTATTCATATTTCAAGGACTTTGATGTCACGACGGATTGACCAAAAATCTTGGAATGATTGCGAAGAAGGCCAGAAAAAAATCTACAGAATGTTTCCAGTGGAAGTTTTCCTGCTGGATCTTCCGTGTCCCAAGTCAAACTTATTGGTGTTCAAATTCGAGATTTCGTGGGTGTCGGTCGGATTTCCGAGACTTGAAGAGTCAAAGTTGGGTACAAGAGGGCCTAAAACTAAATCTTTTTTGTTCACAGTCGAAATTTCACGTTTGAAGTCAAAATATTGATATGTAGTCAAATTTTTCAAGTGAAATTTCAAGATAAAAGTCGAAGGCTCTTGCTATTGGAGTCAAAATTTCAAATAAGAATTAGGTTTTCTTGTTTAAGTAGAATTTCCATGTTTGAAGTTGGATTTTTTTGTACTTGGAATAAAATTCTCAGAATTAAATACGGAGTTGTTTGTCTTTCCTTCGAGTAAAAATTTCAAGTTGAAAGTCAGAGTTTTTCGTATTCAAAGTTTGGATTTCGTGTTCGGAGTCAAAGTTTCCGGCTTCGTTTCAAGTTGAAGTTTTCTGTGTTCAAAGTCAGGAATTGAAGATAAAGTGGAAGGTTTTTGCGTTTGAAGTAGAAGTTTCTTGTTTGAAGTTGAATTTTCCTATCTGAAGTCAAGGTTCTTTGTATTCAAGGTCAACTTTTCGCAATAAAAGTTGTTTGACTTTTTCCAAGTGGAAATTTGAAGTTGAAGTTGGAATCATGATTTGAGTCAGAGTTTTTATTATCTCAAGTCAGAATTTCGAGATCAAAGTTTGAAGTGAAAAAAGCTATTTGTGTTGAAAGTTGAATGTCTTTTGTGTTTTGAAGCGAAATTTTGTAGTTAAGGTGAAAATTCCGAGACTTGCGAGTCGAAGTTGAGTCGCGGAGTCCGACAAGTCAACTCTTCTTGTTTGAAGTTGAAATTTTCATGTTCCAAGTCCAAACTTCGTGTATTAAGTCGAAGCTTCAAGATTATTGTCAAGTTTCTCGCGTTCAATGTCAGAACTTTGGAATAGATCGTCATGGCTTTTTTCCGTTTGAGGGCAAAATTTTGGGATAAAAGTCAAGAGTTTTCGTGTGTTTGAAGAAAATGTTTTCATGTATGAAGTTTGAGTTTTTGATGCTCAAATCACATTTTCGCAATGTCAAATTGAAGTTGTTTGTCGTTTTCCATGTCAAACTTTCAAGTCAAAAGTCGAAATTTTTTTGTGTTTTAAGTCGAAATTTTCGGATCAAGGTTTCTTGTGTTTGAGTCAAGAATCTTTTGTGTTTGTAGTTGAGGTTTCTAGATCAAAGTCAAAGTTTTCCATGTCCAAAGTCGAAATTTTGTGTTTATTCTGAATATCCAGATCAAGGCCAAGTTTTTTGTATTCGAAATCAGATTTTCGAGATAAAAGTTGAATGTTTTTGCGTTTGAATATTCGTTAATTGTCTGGTACGTTCTTTGAAAAAATTTTTGAAAGACCTAATAGTACGACCAATGTAAATTTGTCCACATTCGCAACTCAGTTCATAAATGCCACTACCTCGGCCACTACGATCAAAAGGTTCGATAGGATCTTTAGTTTTCACCAGTAGAGAATTCAATTCAAGAGATGATCTAAAATGGAAAAGTAAAAGATTCACTGTGTTTTACTGTTGGAGAAGACAAACAACCCTTTTATATTTTCCTGAACTGCTTTGGACTCTGGGCCACAAATTCCCAGACACTCTGTTTATTGAGTGAAGTGGGACCAATCGTCTTGTGTAGGTACCTGTTATTACGGTCACGGTTATGGTTTTGTATCTCGTTTTGTATGGAACAATTCAAATCACTGGCCAGGTAAACACCATAAATTATACTTTGAAACTATTTTGTGAGTAGAATAGGGTTTAGAACTCGGTTTTGAATAACATTCTACAGGCATGAAGCTTTTACTATGTGTAGTATGGAGTCCATAGTTTTTTCGTTGGACGTTAACATAGGTGGTCTTGAAAGCAATGTGAATAACGTTTTGTATGCGACTTGAGCCTATGAAAACGGGAGCTTTCACAACGTCAGTGCTCCGTCATCAACTACCAGGTGCTTTCAAACGTGAGAAAAAAATAACCAACACTATACATACAGGGCGTTTCAAAAGTCAGTACCTAGCTCCATATCGTTGGATTCAGCTTTCAAAAATATGATGAAGTTTGCGGTGAAAAAAAAATGCAAGAAGTGCCCTCTTTCAAACCAAGGTTGTTTGTTACAGGAGCCGGTTGTTACTAGTGCTGGCAAAAACCAGGAAAATTGAAACCGGTGCGCCGGTTTCGTCGGATACCGGTTGTAGGTAGAACCGGTATTGTAGAACCGGTATTGTAGAACCAGTATTGAAAGCCGACAGCGAAAACCGGCTCCAAAAACCGGTATTGGGAGCCGGCTTTGGCTCCCACTCCGGAATTCGGCTCGAAAAACCGGTCTCAAAAGCCGGTTTTCAGCTATCATCAGAGTTTCGGTTTTCGGAGCCGGCTTCCAAAACCTGATTTTTGGACTCATTTCAACACGTTCAAAATCGAGTTCAAAATCATTCTGTTGTTTTGGAGTTGTTCTGGGATTTCTTCAACTATTTTTGCACTGAACACGAGAGATGTAACACAAAAGAACATAAAATATTCCAACTTGATGTCAAAGTGTCGACTTTTGAGCTGAAATTTTGACTTGAAATACAGAATACTTCAATTCGACTATGAACAGGAACGAACCAAGACGGGAAACTTCGACTTCTGTCCAGGAATAACGACCTCAAATGCGAAAACCTTTTACGTGTATCATGAAATGTTCATTTCAATATCGAATTGTAGCGTACGAATACAAGATTTTGACTTGGAGGATCTCGACTTTGAAAACGAAAAGCTCCTGATCCAATCTGGAAACTTCGACTTCGAACACAAAAAATTTCAACTTGTAACACGAAAAATCTCTACTTCAAACCCGAAAAACTTTGACTACCATCTGGAAATTCCGAATTGGAACACGAAAAGCTCCGACTTTCATTTTGGAACTTTGACTTGGAAAACTACGAACAACTTCGACCCTCATTGCGAAAATTTGATAATAGATACAAATAACTCCGACTTTGTTCAGGGAAATTCTCGAGGAAACTTCACTCTAAACACGAAGCTTCGATTTTGATTCCCGAGTTTCGACTTCAAACGCATACACCTTCAACTCTTATCTCAAAAGTCTGATTTCAAATACAAAAAACTTGGCCTTGATCTGGATATTCAGATTAAACACAAAATTTCGACTTTGAACATTGAAAAACTCCGACTATGATCTAGGAACTTCAACTACAAACACAAAAGATTTTTGACTCAAACACGAAAAATCCTCACCTGGAAATTTCGACTTGGAACGCAAGAAAAACTTCGACTTTTGATTTGAAATTCCGACTTGGAAAACGATAAACAACTTCAATTCGACATTGCAAAAATGTGATTTTGAACATCAAAAACTCAAACTTTATACATGGAAACATTTTCTTCTAACACACAAAAACTTTTGACATTTATCCCAAAATTTCGCCCTCAAACGGAAAAAAGCCTCGACGATCTATTTCAAAACTCTGACATTGAACGCAAGAAACTTGACAATAATCTTGAAGCTTCGACTTAATACACAAAGTTTGGACTCAGAACATGAAAATTTCGACTTCAAACAAGAAAAGTTGACTTGTCCGACCCCGCGACTTAACTTTGTCTCGCAAGTATCGAAATTTCCACCTCAACTACAAAATTTCGCTTCAAAACACTGAAGACATTCAACTTTTAACACAAAAAGCTTTTTTCACTTCAAACTTTGATCTCGGAATTTCGACCTGAAATAATAGAAACTCCGACTCAAGTCTTGATTTCGACTTCAACTCCAAATTTCAACTTGTAAAAAGTCAAGTAACTTCAACTTTTATTGCGAAAAGTTGACGTTGAATACGAAGAACCTTGACTTCAGATAGAAAAATTCCACTTCAAACAAGAAACTTCCACTTCAGACGCAAAAACCTTTGACTTTATCTTGAAATTTTGACTTTGAACACGGAAAACTTCGACTTGAAACGAAGCCGGAAACTTTGACTTCGAACACGAAATCCAAGCTTTGAATACGAAAAAACTTTCACGTCTTTCAACTTGAAATTTTGACTCGAAGGAAAGACAAACAACTCCGTACTTAATTCTGAAAATCTTTTTCTCAAAACAAAAAACTCCAACTTCAAACATGAAAATTTTACAGAAACAAAAAAAACTTAATTTTTATTTGAAATTTCGACTCCAGTCGCAAAAGCCTTCGACTTTGATCTTGAAATTTTGACTTGAAAAACTTGACTGTTTATCAATATTTTGACTTCAAACGCAAAATTTCGATTGTGAACAAAAAATATTGAGTTTTAGGCCCTCTTGGACTCAACTTTGACTCTTCAAGTCTCGGAAATTCGACCGACATCCACGAAATCTCGAATTTGAACACCAGGAAGTTTGACTTGAAGAACACGGAAGATCCAGCACGAAAACTTCGACTGAAAACATTCTGTAGTTTTTTTTTTGACATTTTTCGGAATCATTTTAGTATTCTTGGTCAAACCGTCGTGACATCAAGGTCCTTAAAATTCAATCAATTGGACGCTTTCAAGTTTTTTGACATACCTACATCATTTGAAATCATTCTCATAATTTGGGAGCTATCCCAATATTTCAAAAACAACGTATTTTGAAACTTTTTGCAATTTTTTGACTTTTCAAGATTATTCCAGCATTTTTCGGAACTAATTTGACATAGTTGGAACAAGTTCGACACTTTGGAACTATTTAGTTTGGCATTTTTTCTCGATCAAGAAATTCTTTGTGATAATGTTGGTGTTCTTTGGGATTATTTTGATACCGTTTGAATTCATTTAGACAATTATCCAAATAATTCAGATATTTTTGAGATAATTTTGACATCTGTTGATCATTTAGAAATTCAAATCCGAAAAGAATCAGTTTTACAATTATGTTCATATTTCTCGAATAATTTCGACATTTTCAAAATCATTTGATCAGTTTTCGAGTTATTCTGACTTTTTCATACCTATTTCGACCTTTTTTTAAGCTAGTTGACATTTTAAGGAACTATTTAGACAGCTCTAGAGATTGGTTTGACTTTTTTTTAAATTATTAAGACATATTTCATCGCTCCATTTTTTCAATAGTTTTGACATTTTTTGGAATCACTTCAACATTCTCCAGGATCATTGTTGCATTTTTGTTTCAATAATTTTGACATTTTTGGAGAGTTTTTGTTTTTTGGTATCATTCTAACATTTTTTTGAATCATTATGACAGTTTCTGGAATCATTTTGACATCTCTCCAGTCGTTGTGACATTTTTCATTTATTTTGTTATTTGGAAATTATCAGACATGATAATCACTGTGACATTGAAATTTGAGAGCAATAATCAGTTTTTTCACAATTATTTTGACATTTTGTTCAGTTGGCGTTGAGCTAGCATCGTGCAATCAATACCAACACATCACATTTTTTTCATATCTTGTTCCAATAAAAAAAAGCTGTGAAAATGGTTATAGGAACTGCACAGTTGCTCAAAGGAAAGATTTTGTTGCTTTTTGTGGCGCGAAGCCGAGGTGCGAAGCACCGAGGGATACAGCAAGAAAAGAGCGAATTACGAGTTGCAAAGCATAACATTGTAAATTGCTACAAACAAGGTGCGAAGCACCGAGGTATGCAATATTATGAGGCATTTTTGGAAATATCCTGACATTATGAGATGGTTTCAACTTTTCTGATATTTGGACATATTTGGTCATTGACATTTTTTTGAGTAATTTCGACATTTACAGAATCGTCTTGACATTTCTTTCAAGTCAGATGCTACCGGAAGCAGCGTGAGGCGTGGCCCACGGGTCCACCTGGTCCTTCAATATTTTGCGATTTTCGACTCCACCCCAATGAAAGTTGGGTATTGGAAGACCGTATTGAAAAATGAGGCCTCCGATTTCGGTCTTATATTATCTCACAATAAAGGTTCCGTTCCGGTTTTGGTCTTGAAAATTTTCACGATAAAGGTTCCGTTACGGTTCCGATCTCATGAAATTGAAACGGTTTCGTTCCGGTTTACGTGAGCCCTTCTTCCAAAATACCTATACAAAATATCGATTGTCGGATTGTTACTATTAAGAAAAATCAAAACAGGCGCAGTTCTCGGCAAAACAAATACTCACCCAACTCCACAACAAGTCAATTTTTTCATCCGGAAACGAACTTGTAATCGGCATTTCATTTTGGAAATATGTGATCTTCTGCTCAGTCAAATTGAGCTTTTTCCACAATCGTTTGTCGCCGCACACCCTCTGGAGTCTATGGTTGACCTTCGTCAACGTGCACAAGTCAAATGGCGACAAAATCAAGATTATTTCGTATAAGATCTCGTCTGGTAAGTAGTCGAAATAGTTCATAGCTTGCTCCTGGAACATTTTCAAGAGGTTGAACGGCGTTGAATAATAAAATCATCCTAATAAAGTAACTTTTTTTTCCACTAACATTGTATCTGACACTTTGACATCTCTATAGCCTGAAATAACAAGAATTTTGCGTTGTGTCCCGGAGTCCTTGAGGACCTTACACAAAACCGCAGGCAGTGGTTTCAATAATAAAAGCGGAAAACGGAGGCGTTCCAGAGCAGAATATTGATTGATTGATTGATTATTGATGTTCTTTCCCTTATTGGTTTGCACTAGCATGGGACTTTTTGCCTTTTATTATTAATCTTACACGTTCAGAGAAATTGCAAGTTGGACATTGCAACAGCCAGACACCCCTGTAAATCGAACTCAGAGCCTCCATGGCCGCAGGCAGCCACTCAACCACCTGCGCCACGGGGCCGTCAACATGAAAATTTTAAACGGAAAGGCGTCGAGTCAGAACTGGCAGACATGAATTTTCCGACACAAAGACACATGGTAACTAAGTAAAACCAGAATGAAGAAGATTACCTAGTGGTCAAAGCAGCTCCAATGGGGTAGCACCTCTTTCAAATTTTTGAAAGATTTTATGATGTACATGTTAGAAGTCTTTTATTTTGTTCGCGGGGTTGCCCCTTGCTAACGCTCGTTCCTCAATTAACCCTGCTCACAAAATAATCTCCCACTTCCAACACTTACATCATGAATAGCATTTTGTGAATTGGGTATATAATGGTCTATTCTAATCACTTCTGGAAAACAACACACTCTACCCACTGAAAAACGGTTGTATCGTGGAGTCAATCTACACTGCTACTAGATAATAGTATATTATTATACGAGTTTCAGTATTTTCTCACGACTGTTTCTTTCGAGGTTTTTCCCACACTCCAAAGGAAGACAAAAGAAATGTGACAGAACGCCTTATTGAACGAGCTTATCATACTATTTTGTCTACTTTACATTCACGGCTGCCATGAAAGGTTGAAAACTCTCGCGGATGGATATTGAGAGAACCTCCAGCTATCTTTTGCAATCTCTGGATAAGTGAAAACTCAACTTCTCAAATTTGAATAAAATCACGTCCACCCCTTTTGGAGCCATCCTGTAGTTCCTTGCTTCTCCTTGTTCAATAACAGAGCTCTTAAGAGTGTTGAGATCGACCTACTCATGAGTTTGAACACAATGAGACACAGGATAAGTTCCAGCATGGAATATATATAATGTGTTAACTCCCATGTACAAGTGAAATTATTTCTCGGTCCAGAGCCGTTAGTATTCCGAAAGGTACCCACAGTCTCAAGGGTGAATCGAAAAATAGGATCAGTAGGCTCAATTATTAGGTATATAAATACTCACAGGTTTCTCGGACAGTTCTTCGTGTTGCGACATCATGATTGATTACAGTATATATGGGTCTATTTATTTCACAGATTTGCACGTATGAAGACGATGCACACAGAACGACAGCGAACAGGGAAGTGATGAGAATAAAACGAATCAGAAAACAGGAAGGTGCCTGAACTAGGATAATAAAAGTTCTCCTCGATAATTGTTTCCTTGAATGCTCACAAATGCATATTTGGCAGGTAGATTCACACGAAGGAGAAGAAAATAGCATGTGTGTTCAACATATGCGTTGAAGGTGTCCCAAAATTTGCGGCCCAGAGTGCGAAGCTTTTTAGAGTGATGTTTCGAATGTATCAGAAGAAATTCAAAAAAATCTAATGGTCCTTATTCCAGAAACAGCAGGTCGAAAGGTGGAGCCTCGCCTCCTTAAATCCTCGCTATCCAATCAGGCTCCTGTAAACTTGTTCGAACACACTTGAAAGAAAAGAATTTCAATTTGATATATTGTTGCTCCAGTTATTGTACAGCGTGTTTCACTTTTTTGACATCATTTTGGGAGATGATAGAACGTAGGAGAAAATGTAAAATATCAAAAAAAAATTATATCTGGAACGCATATTAACAGAGATTGAGACTTTCAAAATCGAGTTTTGAAAATGGTTATTTTGTTGTAACTTCAATTATTTCAATTACTGGATTCTGACCAAATTTAGTTCGGAAATAAAGTGATGCATACCTAAAAGCTGTTCATATTGACTCATGACACATTCGTGAAATTTCATTATTTTCGCCACTTCTCTATAAATTTTTCGATATCTTTTTTTTTTTGGCCAAAGTACTCATTTTTCGATGCTTTATCACTTCCCAAAATATTTATTGGAAGAAATATGACACCTTGTATAAACTGTATCGAGAATGTCGTATCTAAAGTGGAAAAATCCAAGGAGTAAAGCAGTTTCTTGAAATGAAGTTCTGGACCACAGGGTCAAACTGTTTTTCCCTGAACTGTTTCGGACTCTGGGACACAACTTCTCAGACTCTTTGTATATCAAGTAAAGTGGGAGCTATTGTCCTGTGTAGGTACCTGTCATTATTACGGTCACGGTAATGATTTTGTATGCAACAATCCAAACCACTGGCCAGGTCAACACCAAAAATAATACTTTGAAACAATATGATGAGTAAAATCGTGTTCTGAATAACATTATTTTGGCATTAAGCTTGTTCTATGAGCAGTATGGGATCCATAGTTCTTCCATCAGACTTTGACATGGATGACCTTGGAAGTAATGTCACCAGCGCTTTGTATGCGACTTCAGCCTATTAGCCCAGGCGCCAGGGAGCAAAAATCAGCTCAATAAGGAAATAATTGTTTCCTGACTGGGAACTAGCTTAGAACGATCTGTGTGGCTTAGGTTTTGACATTCTATTTTCCCCCCTTTCGGGAATGTCGGCGTCATTTCGCCATCATCAACAAAAAGTGCACCAGCGTGGTTTTTGCCGAATATCTTGATTTCGGGCCATCTGTCAGCAAAAGATGTGAGAAGTCATTTCGAAACCAATGAAATTCCCTACGGAATGGTTTCTAAATGACCTCTCTGCGACTTATAGTTTTAAGATAGAGCTTCTGGAAGTGAGAGGCATTGTCGTAAAAACTCCATGGCCACTTGACTAAAAAAACTAAGATGTCGATGTGACAAAAAAAATTCAAAACGGGATTTCTCGAGAATCCTTTACGCCATAGTTGCGGTGATGGTCCTCAACTCTCTCTCTTGAACCGTTGATCACGAATATAGAGAAGTCAAAATCGTCACATTGTACATATACAGAGTGTACTAAGGGAATCAAATCAGATCAGAAATTTCACATATTTCTTCGATTTAGCCTATATGCGATACTCTAAGCACCTAACACGAGTCCAATATCAGTATGGATTTGCTCTATAAGCTTCACTTAATACACTAAAGAAGTGATCAGCTCACAACTTTACTGCAAAATGTTTAGAAGGCCCTCTGAAATCATCAAAATATAAAAAATTTACAGTACCAAGGAATGTATATAACAATATAATACATACCAAGAGACCAAAGTGAATTTTGATTTGGGGATCTGGACCCAAAGGGCCCTTGAGCGACAAACTTCACCCAAGGGATTGAACGTTCACTTTGGTTCCTTGGTATATAATATACTGTTACATACATTTCTTGCTACTGTAAATTTTGATGATTTCAGAGGGCCTTCAAAACATTTTACAGAAAGGCTGTGAACTGATCACTTCTTAAGTGTATCAAGTGAAGCTTACAGAGCAATGCATATTGATATTGGGCTCGTAATAAGTGCTTAGAGTTTCGCATAGGCTAAATCGAAGAAATATGTCAAATTTCTCTGTTCTGATTTGATTCCCGTAGTACACCTGTATATGTACAATGTGACGTTTTTGACTTTTCAATATTCGTAATCTACGGTTCAAGAGAAGGAGTTAAAAACCATCACCGCAACTATAGCATGAAGAGTTCTTGAGTAATCTTATTTTGAATTTTTTTTTGTCACATCGACATTTTAGTTTTCCGAGTCAAGTGGCCATAGAGCTTTCACGACAATGGCTCTCGCTTCCAGAAGCTTTATCTCAAAGACCATAGGTCGCAGAAAATTTATTGAAGAACCAAACTGTAGGGAATTTCATAGGCTTCAAAATGACTCCTCACATTTTTTGCTGTCAGATGACCCAAAATTGAGATATTCGGCAAAAGCCACAATGGTGCACTTCTTGTTGATGATGGCGACATGACGCCGATATTTCCGAAAGGGGGGAAACTAGTATGTCAAAATCTAAGCTATACAGATCGTTTTAAGCTAGTTTCCAGCCAGGGAACAATCATTTCCTTATTGTTTTCCCTGGCGCCTGGGCCATATAAAATCGGGAGCTTTCACAACGTCAATTCTTGGTTATCAGCTTCCGGGTGCTTTTATTAAACGTGCATGAGCAAAAAAACACCAACACCTTGACCAACGCTATACAGGATGTTTTCAAAGTCAGTACCTAGCTCTATACCGTCGGATTCAGCTCTCAAAAATATAATGAGGTCAGCGGTGAGAACGAGGGTAAGAATGAATTGCAAGAAGTGCCCTCTTTCAAACCGTTCCACAAATTTGATTCAAATTTTGATCAAAAAAAAGCTAGGGGAGACCCGGGTTTATTGTTACAGGGGCCGGTTGTGGTGGATCCTGACTCGCCTCGAAATTCCCTATCTCCCATTAGTCTATGGAAGGTCACTCATGAATCACCCTGTATAATTCTCACCTAATGATTGAGTACATTTTTCAAATACTCACTGTTTTCAGCTTTACTTCAATAAAAGATGGGTATTAAAGGACCGTATTGAAAAAAGAGGGTTCCGTTTCAGTTTCGGCCTCAAAAGTTTCCACAATGAATGGTACCGTTACGGCTCTGATCTCATAGAACTAAAACGGTTCCGTTCCGGTTTTTGCTCTACAAGGGATCCAATCCTGGCTCCTGCCCTTGTTGTTCACAAGAATGGCCTCAATCTTTGGATCCCGCGTTCAGTTTAGGTATAAAAACCATTCTTGCAAATTTTTCATTTTGCAAGGCTTCATTCCCAAGCTATTTGAGTTTGAATCTTCGAAAAATATATCGAAAACACCACTTTCAAGAGCCTGAGAATTAAAAGCCAAGAAATGTAATGTTTCCTTCGTTGCAGTAGGTTTCCCTGGTGTATTAAGTTGATAAACCCCCATTTTTGCTGGAAAACAAATTTTTGTTTTGGATTTCGATTTCCAGGCTCTTGGAAGTGGCGTTTTTGAGATGTTTTTCCAAGCTCCATATCCAAATATCTCGAACACACAGCCTCTAAAAAAAAATTGGAGGAAACTTTGCTACCTTGATTGAACGTAGAATGCAAACATTGGTGTCATTGTTGTAATGGGGAATGAAAAATACAAGGGAAAAGGGAAGGGTACCCTCTATTGTTTCAACGCCTTAGAATGTTTGATGAAACGCGCTGTTATTATTCAATAGAGACTTATTCCAGTAAACTTTGATTGAAACTTGATTGAAATCGGTTAAACGGTTCAAAATTTATAGTGGAAAACTATATTTCGCAATACCGGGACAAAAAGTACACTTTTTCTCCCCCTTTTGCGGGGAGAAAACCACAATTTCACAATACCAGGACAAAAAGTACACTTCTTCTTCCCCTTTTGCAGGAAAAAATGTAGATTTTGATCCCCTTGGTTTCTCGCGCAATTGAAAATCTCGTTTTATCCGGAAGTCTGTGGACGAGACATTATATTTTTGCACTGTTGAATAGGATCTCTTCTGGTTGATCACACAATAGGTATATCCTCGGGGATACAGGTGTCCCAAAATTGCACCAACAACGTTCTGGAGCAGCTTCCTCTCATCAAAACAAGGAAAAAATTTCCCATGAACATGGGTCCAAAAACGCTTCCTAGGAGAGCTACAGGCCCCCAAAGGTGGGACCCTGAAGATGGTTTTCATTCAATATTTCCGAAACCGTTCGAGAGAAATGAATCAAACTTTACACATTCACTAATCTTTTTCTGTCCAATAAAATGAGGCAAGATTGTTCTCAAAATAATCTATCAGGGGTGACTCAGGCTGAGGTGCGGGGGTCAAAGTAACCCTAACTTTTCAAAATGTGAATTGTTTTTAAATTTAACAAGAAATTATGAAATATTGGAGCTTTTTACCAAAAAAAGATTTCTTTGTTCAACCTCGGTAGGCGCCACTGTTCGCGAGATATTTGACTTCAAATGTATGAAAACGTGGTCAGTAATGCTGATTTTTTAATTACGATATTCAAGGCAAAACAAAAACCATTTTAAGGCAACTTTATTTTTGTTAGGCATCAAAATTTTGTTGGGCATATAAAGGTTATTGAATGTGTCAAGTTTGATTGATTTCCCTTGAACGGTTTCGAAAATATTAAATGAACACCATCTTCAGGGTCCCACCTTTAGAGGCATGTAGCTCCCTTAGAAAGCGTTTTTAGGCCCATGTTTATGAGAACTTTTTTTCTTGTTTTGATAAGAGGAAGCTGCCCCAGAACGTTGTCAGTGTATTTTCGGGACACCCTGTATGAGCCACAGTGTTGTCATTCGGCTGATGTGTTCTATGGCCAGCAAGCTTTCCCGTATTAGAGTAATCCCTCTGATCTTTCACAATTCAATCAAAGTATTCTCACGGTATGATTCCCACGTAAATTCATTGGAAAATGCCCCTGACTTCTTTTCATTTATATTCTAAGCCTTCAAACTAGCTTCCATCATTTGACACGTTGGAGTTTCCTCGTGAAATATTGCCTGCGACTTTCCACCAACTTTCTTGGAAGAATTTCAAGTTTACTGTTGACACTCCACAAATTTTCCTAGAAAATATCTCATAATTTTCTCAAAAAAAAAATGAGCAAGACATTATTCAAAACCACATTGAGCGTTATCTTTGGTCTGTTCGGATTTTTCTGAATATAATGGTTTCTGGAACCGACGATGTTTTTGAAAAATAAATACCTATCAGGCGATTTCTGGAAAAACTAGCTCCGAAATGATTCGCAAGATGTTTGAGTTCCAATAGAATAGTGTTTTGTTGGCCTTCTTGAGTTTGATCGCAAAAAGTTCCTACAAGTTCACTGCTTAGATATCACGATAACGATCTCACGGAATAGTTCTCACGTCGGTTCTCACGACATTCACTACAAAAATGAATCCAACATAATTTCCGGAAAACAACATTGAAGCTTTTCAATTGGGCTTTTCTTTGGGACGTTGAAGCTCTCTTGAAAGATGAATCCTGAAATTCTTCGCAGGAATTCACTGAGAACTCGTTAGTTTGTAACGCTGTCGGATAGAGTCTCAGCGTTTGCTTAAAACAGTGCCAGCTATATTATTTTCAAGATGTCTGAAGTCGTAGTGTTTCCTTTGACCGGTAAAAGTTCTTCCTAGGTATATGGTCGCCTGTTTTTTTTTGTACAATATGATATAGCCCAGGCATTTTAAGGTCTTGATCTGGGAAAAAAGAGTCTGATAATTGGTGGAATGCTTCCACTTCAACCCTTTAACCACATACTGGAAGTCCTGAAATATCCCATGTGCGCCTTATCGATGTTTGACGGCAAAAAGGTGTTAGTGACATTATTTCAGAAACTATTCATTGAAATATGTGTTGAAGTTTCAATACAGCTGAAAACTCCCAGAAATTATCTTCTTGGCCTGTTGAACAACATGTTGAAAATCCTGAGGGATCCTCTGTCCGCTTCATTGGTTTTTGGCGACAAAAAGGTTTAAATGACATTATTTTGGAAACTTTTTATCAAAATACGAGTTGGAGTTCCAGTACAGCTGAAAATTGCTAGAACTAGTCTACTTTCCAGTTGAACAACATACTAGAAGTCTTAAAAAATCCTATGTTCGTTTCATTGTTTTTTGGCGGCAGAAAGGTATCAGTGATTTTTTTTGTCACTATTCATCAAAATACGGGTTGAAGTTTTGATACAGGTGAGAATATTTTGGTCACCCCGGTCAGTTGAGCAGCATTCTGGAAGTCCTCAGGAATCGTATGTCCGTTCCACTGTTTTTTGGCGGCAAAAAGCTATAAGTGACATTGTCTTGAAAACTATCCAATCAAACAGGCGGTCAAGTTTCGATACGGCTGAAAATTGCTAGAGGTGGTCTCAGGTAGGAGGTGGATCATGCAACCAACATACTGAAAGTCTCAAGAAATCCTGAGTCCGCTTCATCGTCTTCTGGCGCCAAAAAGGTATAAGATCATTTCTTGAAACAATTGATCAAAATATGTGTTGAAGCTGCAATACAGTTGAAAATTGCTGAAAATGGTCTACTCGGACTAGTACAGTCAACTAACAAAAGAGACCATTTCTAGCAATTTTCAGCTGTACTGAAACTTCAATCCGTATTTCAAAAAAATAGTTCACAATATATAATGTCACTTATACAGTTTTGCCGCCAAAGAACATGAAACGGGCATGGGATTTCTCAGGACTTTTAGTATGTTATTAAACTAACAAAGGATACTATTTTCCAGCAACTTTCAGCTGTACTGGAACTTCAACTCATGTTTTGATGAATTGTTTCCAAAATAATGTCACTTGAACCTTTTTGCTGCCAAAAACCGATGAAGTAGACATAGTATTTTCTAGGACTCTCAATATGTTGTTGCTGACCGAGGAAAGCATTTCCGGCAATTTACTGCTATATTAAAACTTGACCGCGTGTTCAATTGAATAGTTTTCAAAACAATGTCACTTATACTTTTTCGCCGATATAAAACAATGAAGCGGATATAGGAGTTTCTGGGACTTTCAATATGTTGTTCAACTGGCCGAGGAGACCATTACCAGCAATTTCAGCTGTATCGAAGCTTCATCGCGTATTTAAATAAATAGTTCCAAATTATTGTCACTCACACCCTTTTGCCGCCAAAGACCAATGAAGCGGAAATAGGATTTTTTAAGACTTTCAGGATGTGGTTGAGAGGTTTGGGTGGAAGCGTTCTACCAATTTTCAGACTAACGTTATTTTTTTTCCAGGTTTTGGTCAATTTTGATCGAAAATGCCGGTGCTAATGAATTCATGACTTTTTTTGAGAAACGGCTCTCACGCGATCTTTGAAGGAGTAAATCTAAGAATACTTGAAAAGTGCTTACCTTACAGCAGCTGGTTTTAACCTACTCGAAGCTCTTGGCACAAATTTTCTTGTACTTTCTCACTATTATCATAAGTTTATTCCACGAAATAGCGAAAGAGCGGTGGTGGCCCAGTAGTATGGGTGATGGCAAGCCAATAGGCCATTCGCGCTGCCCTGTGCGGGTTCGAATCCCGCTACATCCATGAATATTTTCTGCTATGCCCGACGTCGCATGGTAGAGCAGCTCATAGCTGAATGTCAAATCATTGAATAAGACAATTTGATGAATAGCAAAATTAACCTGAATGAATAGGTTAGGAGAGAGATCTCACGATTCGTCTCACGATTCAACTTACGACTAATCAGAAGAATGGCCTGAGAATATTGTTCCGAGTTCATTCATTTAGTGTTTTTTCTCGTGTTCTTCTTTGTATACTATGGACAATAATATTATCCATATAGAATTCTTCATAAGTACTTATCTGTTTGGGCGAATGTGAATTGTATTGAATTGTATGGTTTGGATGTGATATCCTTGTTGAGTGCTTATCGATCGTACAATGGTGATTTACCGTGAATTTTGATGAAGAATAAACTCTAAACTGAACTCGAAGTCAACATCCATAATCTCGCATTTTGTAAATTTTACTCATGATAATGTCAAACTTCAGAATAATCATGTCAATCACTGAATTCCAGTCCACCAAATAATTTTACTAATCTCCAAGCGTATGATCTTAAGCAAAACGGTATAACACAATTATATCAACAATCACAAAATGAGTATTTTCAAAACCAATAGTGACCTAATATTTGGGTTCATTGAGCTTTCAATATCATCTATTGAACATTAAATGCTTGCATTAGACACCACGTCTCAACTTCTCATTGTAGACCTCAATGTGGATGCCAACGAATGTTTCCTTTAGTTTCTCCAGTTTGACTAATTCTGAACCAAGCATCAGAACAAGCTCTTCTTCAGTCAACCAGTAATATTCCGAGTCTTTTTTCAAAACAATGTCGATCCTCTCCAGGTTTGGAGTCAGTTTTTCCAGAACACTGATAAAGAACAATACACATGAAGAAACTTGCAAGAATATCGAACATTTTCAAACTAAAACTCACCTAGCAAAGTTTAGTTCTAAAAAATTGATTTCACACAAACGTAGAGCTTTTAAACTCTGACACTGGATCATCCGGTCCATGATCGCTGGAGTTCTGAAAAAGAGGGATGGTGCTCCAAAGTACTTCAGATTTTTGACGCGATGAAAAAGGATCTCGAACGATTCTGCTATAGCGTTATCTTCCATGATGATGTAGGCTTCAAAACCTCCATCCGCCCAAAATTCTTCTGCCCGCTCATAAGGCGTAACATCTAACAGCACCAGTTTCTCTACTGTTTCAGGTATATGATCACAGAAGGCACGTAGCTGTTGTAAGTAAAACTGGCATCCAGTCAAATACAATTCTTTCAAACGACTGCAGCCGTTGAAGAGCTTTTGAATGATATCGATGCCAACGTCGTAAAAACTCGTCCATTCCATGGACAGCACTTCCAGGTTTTCATGTTTGGAGATTGCCTCCAGCATTTCAGATGTGAGATTAAGAGAAATAGGCCTGGTCGAGTCCAGTATCAGTTCTTTAGTTCTGAATCTCTCCAGCACGTACGCAATGTTGTCACTGCTAACATATCCCGTCATATTGAGCTTGTCAAGCGTCATGTGGAAATCGGACGATACTGCTCCACGGTGGTATTCGACATCGGGATTTTGATGAGACTATGCAGAAAAAAACTCCATGTAGGCGAGTCCTTCTCCAAAACATACGAAATATCGCGATCGATGGATCTTTACTAAGAAGAACAGAAAACCGGCACAGTTCTCGGCAGAAACAAATACTCACCCAACTCCACGACAAGTCGATTTCTTTGATCGGAAATGTACTTGTGATCAGCATCTCAATTTGGGAATATGTGATTTGCTGTTTAGTCAAAGAAAGCTTTTTCCACAGTCGTTCGTCGCCGCACACCCTCTGGAGTCTTTGGCTGACCTTTCCCAAGGTACACAAGTCAAATGGCGACAAAATCGAGATTATTTTGTATAAGACCTCGTCTGGTAAGTCATCAAAATAATTTATAGCTTGCTTCTGGAACATTAATAGCAGATTTTCAAGTAGGTATTGGTGGATAACATGACATGTTCAAGAAACTACCTATTACAATCAAGTGAGATGTTTGATATACGGGTGCTCAAGGCATGTCGCTCACGTGTGGTGTACGACGTTTTATCTCCAAATGTTTTTGTGAATTGAGTATATAATGGTTTATTTTGATGACTACTTGAAAACAACACACTCTACACACTAGAAACGGTTGTATCGAGGAGTCACAACATACACTGCTCGTAGATAATAGAATATTATTATACGAGTTCTAAGTATTTTCACACGACTGTTTTTTCTTTCACAGTCCAAAGAGAGACAAAAGAAGTGTGACAAAACGCCTCATTGGACAAGCTCATTATACTACTTTGTCTACTTTACATTTACGACTGCCATAAAAGGCTGAAAAGTCTAGCTGCTGCATATTGAGAAAACCCCATCTATCTTTTTGAATCTCTGGATGAGTGAACAACTCTACTTCTCATGTTTGGATAAAATCACGTTCATCGCTTTTAAAGTAATCCTGTCGCCCAAATAATGATTGCTTATAGTATATATGGATCTTTCTATTTTTTCACAAATTTGCACGTGTAAAGACGATGCACACAGAATGACAGCAAATAACAGGGAAGTGATGAGAATGAATCGGAGCAGAAAAAAGAGAGGTAATAATAAAAGTTCCCGTCGATTGTTTCCTTGAATGCTTACGAATGCATATTTGGTAGGTAGATTCACACAGAGGGAAAGATAATTGCATTCGTTTGACATATTGATACCTCCTTATAAAAAGATTGTAACTGACAAAACGCAATTCCACACGGAGATCGGTTTTGAAGTTTTCGGAGATTTGAAATCGATCTCATTTGAGTATTGTTTAAAAAAGCGACACGGTTATTGTTTTCCGAGGCTCTTGTTTGTTCAAGAAGAGGTTGTGAGCCGTATTTTCTAAAGATATAGCTTTTTGAGGAATCAAGTGTCACTCACAATGGAGAAATCTCCCATCGGCAAGGGTAAAAGCATTGTAAGTGTGTTCACAATGTTTTTACTCGAAGCTATCAAAAAGCCATAATTGTAAGGGACATTAGAATCACTCATTACATAGCATTACATTACATAACAATTGGAGAATATCGAAGCAATAACATTGTATTGAATTTTACCATGATTTCACCGCAAATTGCGTCCGTATGTAATCCGTAATCTTTATCTCCTGTCTATGCTTTTTTGTTATTTGATTTATTGTTAGGGACAAGTCCACAGTGCATCACATTTGTTTTTAATGTATACGTGCCCAAAAGATGAGTTAATGCCTATTATTGTTATTATTTCATTATTTATGAAAAAAAGTAAAGGACGATACAATGAAAAGTACAACAATATCATAATTGTATTGGCTTTCACAATATTTTTAACGCAGAATTACTTCAAACTGGTAGATACAATTTCCAAAAAATCATACTTTTGACACATTTTAGAATTTTTTAGAGCCGCAAATTATTTTTTTCTGGAACTTCTACACTCTGAGGGAGCAAATCTGCTGAAAAGTAAAAATGGCCACGATATCAGTTACAATGTTTTTTTTAGGAGGTATCGATATGCGTATACAAGGTGGCTCAACGAAAACAGAACAGAGGGATTTCCGGACATTTCACCTCATGTTTTTTGAAAAATCTCAGACAGGTTGATTTTTATAACGAGGAGGACATCTGAAACATACATTGGCACATTCCTATTTTCAGCCCCCTCACCCCTACCCACTCCAACTTCAGAATTTTGAATGACACCATCTACTTTGCGATACATCATCAAAGATAATCTAATTACCTTTCCGAAAAAAATATTCTCTCTTTTTCTAAATTTCTCCGACTGTCCAATTTTCAATTCCCTTTAATTTATTCAGCGTCATTCTAAATAGCATCTGAGAAGAAAATTTTCGGTGGAAAAAAGTTCTACCTGAAACCACCCCTTCCCTCTCCCCTACCCCAACTTCAAAATTCAATATACACCACCTACCTTGCGATACATCGAATTGAAGGGAATTGATTTATCTCCCTGAAAACAATTTTTCTCAAACTTTCAACCCCTCCCCTGATAAATTGAACAATCTGAGTATTTTGAGGGGGGAATGGCTTCTTGAGAATTCTAAAAATATTTTATTTAGAAAGAGGATGCAATTCCCTTCAATTTGATGTACCACAAAGTAGGAAGTGTCATTTTAGATTTTGAAATTGAAATATCGCAAGGTGGGTAGTGTCATTTGAAACTTTGAAGTTAGGGTGGGTGAGGGTGAGAGGGCTGAAGATTGAGATTCAAAAATGTATGTTCAAGATGTCCCCTTTTGTATAAAAATCGATCTGTCCGAGCTTTTTTCAAAAAAATAACGTGAAATGCCCGAAAACCCCTCTGTTCTGTTTTCGTTGGGCCACCTTGTAGAGGTGTCTCAAAATTCGCGGCTCAGAGTGCAAAGTTTTTGAGAAAAATGCTTCACATGTACCAGAAATTGTCGGAAAAGTTCCAGGGTCTGTTTTTCCAGAAAGAGGAGGTCGAAGGGTAGAGCCTCGCTCCTCTAATTCTCGCTATCCAATCAGGCTCCTATAAACTGATTTGAGCACACTTGAAAGAAAAAATGTCAACGTTTTATTGTTGCTGCAGTTATTGTACAGGGTGTTACAATATTCTGTCGATATTCGAAAAAGCGGTAGATCATAGGAAAAAATGTGGATTTGAAAAAAATTGTATCGGAAACGCATGATAACGGAGATAGTGGCTTTCAGAATCGAGTTCTGAACATGTCTTCTTTGTTGTAACTCCAATTTTGGTTACTAATAGATTCCGACTGAATTTGGTACACAGAGTAGGGTGATGCATACCTATAAGCAGGTCATATTGACTAATGTCATAACTCTGGAATTTTTGAATTCTTTCAATCTTGTTCTAGTTTTTCCATTTTTCGATTTTTTTTTTCCAAAAGTACTGCTTTCTTGGTGTTCAATCATCTCCCAAAATATTGATGGGGAAGTGTAACACCCTGTATCTACAATATGGAGAATGTCGAATCTAAACTGAAAAAATCCAAGAAATCAAGCAATTTTTTGAAATGAAATTCTGGATCACAGTGTTAAACCGTGTTTTCCCGAACTAAATTTTTGGGAGGGATCCATGTCCTTATAATTGGAGTGTATATAATATAAGAGGGTTAACTTGATGCTAACTGAACAAAATGTCAAAATAATTGTCAAGTAACTGATTTTTGCTCTCAAATTTCAATGTCACAGCGAATAAAATATGTCAAGATAATTCCCAAACAACACAATCAATAAAAAATGTCACAAAGACTAGAGAAATGTCGAAATGATTCTAGAAACTGTCATAATGATTCAAAAGAATGTTGAAATAATATCAAAAAAACAAAAACTCTCCAAAAATATCAAAATTATTTAAACAAAAATGCAACAATGATCCTAAAAAGTGTTGAAGTGATTTCAAAAAATGTCAGAGCTATTGAAAAATTGGAAGAAATGAACATGTTGGAATAGCTCAAAAAATGTCGAACCAATTCCAAGAACTAACTGAATAGTTCTCCAAATTCTCATTAGTTCAAAAAAAGTCAAAACAGGTGAAAAAAAAAGTCAAATTAACTCGAAAACCAATCAAATGAATTTCAAAATGTCGAAATTATCCGAGAAATGTCAACATAATATGTAGTTGTAAAATTGATTCTTTTTGGATTTGAATTCCTGAATGATCGAAAAATGTCAAACTTATCTCAAAAAAGCCTGAATGATTCGACAAAATGTCGAAATAAATCCAAAAGGTATCAAAAAAATCCCAAAATAAAAACACCAAAATTATCACAAAAAATGTCTTGATTGAAAAAATGCCAAACTGAATAGTTCCAAAGTGTCAAACTTGATTCACAATATGTCAAATTGGTCCCAAAAAATGCTAGAATGATTTTGAAAAGTCAAAAAATGCCAAAAAGTTTCAAAATTCGTGGTTTTGAAAATGTTGGAATGGCTCCCGAAATGTGAAAATGATTTCAAGTAGTGTATGTCAAAAACTCCGAGAACGTCCAATTATTTATATTTCAAGGACTTTGATGTCACGACGGATTGACCAAAAATGTTGAAATAATTGCGAAGAATGCCAAAAAAAAAATCTACAGAATGTCTTGAGTCGAAGTTTTCGTGCTGGATCTTGCGTGTCCCAAGTCAAACTTCTTGATGTTCAAATTCGACATTTCGTGGGTGTCGGTCGGATTTCCGGGACTTGAAGAGTCAAAGTTGAGTCCATGAGGGCCTAAAACTCAATCTTTTTTGTTCACAGTCGAAATTTCGCGTTCGAAGTCGAATTATTGATATATAGTCAAGTTTTTCGAGTCAAAATTTCGAGATAAAAGTCGAGGCTTTTGCTACTGGAGCCAAAATTTCAAATGGGAATCAGGATTTTTTTTAGTTTCAGTAGAATTTTCATGTTTGAAGTTGGAGTTTTTTGTCATGGAATGAAATTTTCAGAATTAAATACGGAGTTGTTTGTCTTTCCTTCAAGTCACAATTTCAAGTTGAAAGTCAGAGTTTTTCGTATTCAAAGTTTAGATTTGGTGTTCGGAGTCAAAGCAAGTCGAAGTTTTTCGTGTTCAAAGTCAGGAATTCAAGATAAAATGGAAGGTTTTTGCGTTTGAAGTGGAAGTTTCTTGTTTGAAGTGGAATTTTCCTATCTGAAGTCAAGGTTCTTTGTATTCCAGGTCAACTTTTTGCAATAAAAGTTGTTTGACTTTTTCCAAGTGTAAATTTGAAGTTGAAGTTGGAATCATGACTTGAGTCAGAGTTTTTATCATTTCAAGTCAGAATTTCGAGATCAAAGTTTGGAGTGAAAAAAGCTATTTGTGTTGAAAGTTGAATGTCTTTTGTGTTTTGGAGCGAAATTTTGTAGTGAAGGTGGAAATTCTGAGACTTACGAGTCAAAGTTGAGTCGTGGGGTCCGACAAGTCAACTTTTCTTGTTTGAAGTCGAAATTTTCATGTTC
Source organism: Anaspis maculata (assembly GCA_949128115.1). Taxonomy (NCBI): domain Eukaryota; kingdom Metazoa; phylum Arthropoda; class Insecta; order Coleoptera; family Scraptiidae; genus Anaspis; species Anaspis maculata. The sequence continues at coordinate 1,351,436 of OX421966.1, forward strand.
CAAGTCCAAACTTCGTGGATTAAGTCAAAACTTCAAGATTATTGTCAAGTTTCTCGCGTTCAATGTCAGAATTTTGATATAGATCGTCAAGGCTTTTCTCCGTTTGAGGGCCAAATTTTGGGATAAAAGTCAAGAGTTTTTCGTGTGTTTGAAGAAAATGTTTTCATGTATGAAGTTTGAGTTTTTGATGCTCAAAATCACATTTCCGCAATGTCCTCCTCAACTTACCTCGTCTGGTAAGTCATCGAAATAATTTATAGCTTGCTCCTGGAACATAAATTATAGATTCTCAGGTGAGTATTGGTAAATAACAAATGACATGTTTGAGAAACTTCTCATTAAAATCAAGTGAGATGTTCGATATGCGAGTGCTAGTACTAGTGTGATCAATTATTATTATATTATTCAAGTATTTTCACACGAGTGTTTTTTTCACACTCCTGAGGAAGACAAAAGAAGTGTGACAAAACGCCCCACTGGACAAGCTTATTATACTATTTTGTCTACTTCACATACACGACTGCCATGAAAGGCTAGAAATTCCAGCTGCTGGATAGTGGATATTGAGTAAGCCCCAGCTATCTTTTTGAATCTGTGGATGAGTGGACAACTCTTCTTCTCATCTTTGGATAAAATTACGTTTATCGTTTTTGGAGCCATTCTGTTACCCCTGGCTTTTTTCTGTTCGATAACAGAGCTCTCGACAGTGTTGAGATCGACCTACTCATGAGTTTGAACACAATGAGACACACGATAAGTTCCATCATGAAATAGATGTTATGTGTTTAATTTTATGAACAAGTGAAGTTATCTCACGGCATAGAGCCGTGAATATTCCGAAAGATACCCACAGGGTGAATAAAAATATTGGATCAGTATGAATATGGAACAGATAAATACTCACAGGTTTCTCGGACAGTTGTTCCTCTTGCGACATCATGATTGATTATAGTATATATGGATCTATTTATTTTTACAAATTTGCACGTGTAAATACGATGCACACAGAACGACAGCGAACAGGGAAGTGATGAGAATGAGACGAATCAGTGAACAGGAAGGTGCTCGAACTAGAACAATTGAAGTTCTCCCCGATTGTTTCCTTGAATGCTCACAAATGCACATTTGACAGGTAGATTCACACAGAGGAGAAGAGAATAGCATGTGTGTTCTACATATACGTATAGAGGGTGTCTCAAAATTTGCGACCCACTGTGCGAAGCCTCTTAGGGAAATGCTTCAAGTGTATCAGGAGAATGTCGGAGGAATTCAAGGGTCCTTTTTTTCCAGAAACAGGAGGTCGAAAGGTGAGGCCTTGACTCTTTAATCCTCGCTATCTAATCAGGCTCCTGTAAACTTGTTCGAGCACACTTGAATGAAAAAAATTCAATTTTATACAGGGTGATTCACCACCAAATGCACAAAGCTCAAGGTTAGGTCCAATTTTCCTACGCGAAACCGGATCTGGTTTCGTCATAAAGTTGTTCGTTTCGGAGCTACAGGGTGATTCATGTATTTCGAAGAATCTTTTGACAAGCTGTATCTTCAGAACGACTTGATGGATTCAATTGAAATTTTGTGAGTTGATTTTTTCTCTATTGATAGCTGTTTGACACATCGCCCTATCAAACAGTTTAAAATTTTTAGGGCCGACTTTGGAAGAAAAACTTCGAAGCTTTTTTTAAAAAAAGACATTCTGTATGCATATTCTTTAAAATCCATTTCATATATAGAAACCACATAAAACATGCTGATAATATCGCGAAAAAAATTGCTTGGCATCACTAAACTGTCTATAAAATTCTTATGATCCTGAAAATTTTTGAACTTGGGATTTTTTGTGGATTGACATTCAAAAATATTTGCAAATGATCTATGATGGCCTTGAATTTCAGCCGTTTCGTCAGTGAATTAAAGAAAAATTTACCGGTTTTTTCCGTAGCAAAAACAAATTTCATCAGAATTTGAGAACAAAAATTGTCACTTACCTCAACTTCATTTATTCCTCACATTGAGCTGAAATTGAGAGACGTGACATAGATTTTTCGAAAATTTTGATGAAATTTTTTGTTGCTCCTAGTTGGTTGGTGGAGAACGTTGAAATTTTTCCTTTGTTCACGAAACGACTGGAATTCAAAACCACGATAGATCATCTTTGAATATTTCAAATTATCGATCCACAAAAAATCCAAGCTTTGAAAATTTCCAAGATTATCAAAATTTTATTGACAGCTCAATGGTGCCAAGCAATTTTTTTTGCGATACTCATAACATGTTTTATGTAGTCTCTGAATGTGAGGATGAATTTGGAAAAATATAAATACAGAACGTCTTTTTTGAAAAAAACTTGAAGTTGTTGTTACCGGATTGGCCGGAGGGAGGAGCCAGTCCTCGTCGCCCGTTCACTATATAAGCCGGTGTTGTATAGTGAACGGGGATCAGTCCTTCCCTAACCGAAGCCGCCGTTTCGTTAGAGCCACAGTGACATCATTCGCAGCGCCGAAGCCATGGATCGTGACATCCAAGAAGAAACCATTGGCCCTTATCAGGGCCAAAGCATCGGCCCCCTCGGGGGCCACCGTCCAGAACCACCCGCCGAGCGGACATCGACCGCTATCGAAGACCCAGCGCTTCCCCCGGCACCGGCAGCTACTCCGGTCCACACCTCGACGCCGTTTGTGCCAGCACGCCACGCCCGTCTGGACATCATGGCGAGCCCAACGTGGGGCCTTACCCGAACCGTCGTTCAGGAGGAACCCGACACGACCCTGAGGGAACACGAGAATCGGAACTGGACGTTCCCGTTCTCCACCACCAACCCATTTCTCGTCGAAGACGAGTGGCGCCCAACCCACAACACGACAAACCCGTTCTTGGACCAGCCGCCAGCAGCCCAGCCTTGCAACGTCGCCATCCCTGCCGAAGTGTTGCGCTTGCTGGTTTGCAACGCCCAGCCGCGGCGTTTCACCGCCACATTCGCGGGCGAGCCCATGGAAGACCCCGAAAGCTTCCTGAGGGAGCTGGCCGCTCACTTCAGAGACAGCGGCATCACACAGGACCGAGACCAGCGACAAGCAGCCATCGGAGCGCTGAGACACGATGCAGCAAAATGGGCCGAGCCATACCGAAACTTGGCGGTATCGTTCCCCACGTTTGTACGACGCTTCCGCCAACGTTTCGACAACCCAGCCCTCCGGAACGAGCTCATAGCACAACTATACTCGACCCGGCAATCTCCGAACGAGCCGGCCGCAATTTTCATCACGCGGAAGCAGCTGCTGTACGCGAGGCTGCAGCCTCACACTCCAGAAGCAACCATCGTTGAAGCCATCACGGGACTTCTGCTCGCGGACCTGCGTGCCTTCCTCCTAGGCAAGGACATCCGAGACGTCGAGTCGCTCGTCACACTGGCCTCGAGTCTCGAGGCATGCATACAAGCCAGGCCGCGTCACCCAATGGCCACCACACCTCGCCCACCGACCAGGCAAGCCTCTGTAGCAGCGACACCGGCCAGGCAGTCCATCGCTCCCGCACCAGTCGCCGGACGAGACCCGCGCGGCCCTCCTACGCCCTGTCCACGCTGCCAAGGAGACCATTGGATGCGGGATTGCCACCAGCCGCCAAAAAACTAGTAGCGGACCGGGGCCAGACTCGCGACACTGGCTCCGGTCGCCGCACCCTGACAGCCCAGCAGGCCTGCGAGGACCCGTCTGGCCATCGACACGCCGTGCCGCCTGAGCCCGCCTCCGGCCAGCCGGCCAGCGACGACCAGTCTGGCCGCCGACACGCCCGGCCGCCCGAGCCAACTTCCGGTCAGCCGACTAGCGAGGACCCGTCTGGCCATCAACACACCCTGCCGCTCGAGCCAGCCTCCGGCCAGCCGGCCAGCGACGACCAGTCTGGCCACCGACACGCCCGGCCGCCCGAGCCAACTTCCGGCCAGCAGACCAGCGAGGACCCGGCCGGCCATCAACACACCCTGCCGCCCGAGCCAGCCTCCGGCCAGCCGGCCAACGAGCGACCTGTCCACCTGAGAGCCGTAGCCACCGACACCTGGCTACCCAAGGTCCGAATCCAAGTGGGAGGGGTCACCGTGACGGCCCTTCTGGACACCGGCTGCGGATCGAACCTGATTCAAGCCGGCCTAGCCGCGAGGCTGTCGGCCTCTCACCAGTCGCGCGTCAAGCTGGCAGTGGGCGAGACCGACATCACCCGCTACGCCGACCAGAGGCTTCCAGTCCGCCTCGGCGAGCACCAGCCGCTGCTGGCTACCTTCACCCCCCTCGCAGAGCTCCGCGAGGAGTGCATACTGGGGGTACCGTTTTTGCGGGACTGCGACGCCGTTCTCGACATGCAGCGATGCTGCCTGTACCTCGGCCGACAGGAGCGTCGGACGCTGTTCTTCGAGCAGGCCCGCGCCCCGTCTTCACTGAGCCTTGACGTCACGCTGCCCAGCTGCAGCAACCCGGCCGTTCGGGAATTAACGGAGGAGTTCCAGGACCTGTTCGACATCCAGCCGCGACAGTCAACGACGCTGACGACGCGCCACCGGTTGAATCTCACCAGCCCCAAGCCCGTCTGCGTCCGGCCTTACCCCGCCTCGGCCGCAAAGAAGCAGCTGATACACACGCAAGTGGAAGAGATGCTCCGAGCCGGAGTGATAGAGCTGAGCCAAAGCTCCTATTCTTCGCCGCCGGTCATCATCGAACGACCAGGGAAGAAGCCGAGGTTCTGCATCGACTACCGACAGCTGAACGAGATTACCGTCGACGAGCCGGCCGTTCTGCCTCGCATCACCGACACGATCAAGGACCTGGGGACCGCCCGGGTATTCAGCGTGCTTGACTTGAAGAGCGGCTATTGGCAGATCCCCATGGCCGAGGAGTCCAAACCCTACACCGCCTTCAGCACGCCCGACGGCGCGCTTTACCAGTTCCGCGTGATGCCGTTCGGCCTTAAGAACGCCCCGACGACGTTCCAGAAGATGATGACATCCGAGGTACTTCCAGGGTACTTGCATGCGTTCTGCAAGGTATACCTGGACGACATCCTCGTATACAGCGACACCCAGGAAGAACACCTCCGGCACTTGCGGCTTGTGTTCGAACGACTGCGGATCCATGGTCTCCAGGTATCTGCCGAAAAATGCCAGCTGTCCACCACCGAGCTGGATTACCTTGGGTTCGTTATCCAGGGCTCTGTGACCAAGTGCCAGCCGCAACACGTGCTGAACCTGCAGAACGCAGCACCGCCCCGCAACAAGAAGCAGCTGCAGTCGTTCCTGGGCACCGTGAATTGGCTGCGAGAATTCATCCCCGGGATCTCCTACCTCACGGCCCCGCTCACCGACCTCCTAGACGCCAAGGAGAGGTTCGCGTGGTCGGCCACGCAACAAGAGGCGTTCGAACGCGTCCAGGAGGCCGCCAGCCAGCCGCTGCTGCTGCACCGCCCAAACCCGAACTTGCCCTTCGTGCTGCAGACGGACGCGAGCGCCCTTGACATGGGAGCGGTCCTATACCAGGAGGAGGACGGACAGCGCCAGATTGTCAGCTACGCCAGCGCCAAGTTCCGGGACGTGGAACGTCGCTATCACGTCAATGAGCAGGAGCTGTTGGCAATTGTTTGGGCCGTCAAGCGGTACCGCTGCTATCTGGAAGACAAGGCGTTTCTCCTGCGGACTGACAGCCGGGCATTGCAGTGGCTGAGCCGGTACTCCGACACGAAATCGAAGCTGACCCGTTGGGCGCTCCTGCTCCAGGAATTCAAGTTCCAAGTGGAACATGTCGCCGGGAAGGCGAACGAGTTGCCTGACCACCTCAGCCGGCACCCGGAAGAAGAGCTCGACCAACACCCCGCTGAAGAAGCACGGATGCTTCCGCCACCGGTCGTCAACACCCTCACCGTCGCTGATGTGTATGGACAGGTAGTGAAGGCTCAGGGCTTGTCAACAAGCGTCACTCACGATATAGTGACCTGGCTCATGTACCAACATCGAGAGCCCAACACCCAGGAAGTGCGTGCGCTGTTGGAGAACTATGTCGTCGAGGACAACCTGCTCTGGCGCCGGACCCCGCATCAACCTCTACTAGTAGTGCCACGAAATATGACTCGGCGGGTCATATTCACCTACCACGACACCCAGGAGTCAGCCCATCCCGGACGCGAGGAGACATTGCTACAACTGCAGCGAACCTACTACTGGCGTCGCATGGACCAGGACGTGCAGGCGCACGTTCGAGACTGCGTCATATGCTCGGCTGTGAAGTCGCGCCAGAAGCAGAAGCCGGCCCCGATGCAGGCACACTCGCCCCGGCACCCTTGGGAAGTGCTGTCTATCGACGTGTTGGGCCCCTATCACGCGACCGCCGCCGGGAACAAATACTTGCTGGTTGTGAAGGACGTGTTCAGCCGCTGGATTGAAGCCGCGGCGTTTCCCGCCGTCACCGCTCGCGTCCTTCGCACCTATCTGGCCGACGAAGTGTTCCCGCGCTACGGTCACCCGAAGAAAATCATTGCCGACAACGGGACGATTTTCACTTCCGGAGAGTTCAAGCGATTTTGCACCGACGCCAGCATCGAGCTCCTGTTCACGGCGATTTTTCACCAACGCGCAAACCCCGTGGAGCGCAGTAACCAAGAGCTCAAGAAAGTGCTGCGGGCCCTGCTACACAACAAGAGCGAGCGAAATTGGGACCGAATGGTGCCCAGAGCCCTGGCCATCATCCGGAACCGGACCAACGCCTGTACCGGTACCTCGCCGGCCAAAATCGTGCTGGGACAGCCGCTTATGCGGGTAGCCGAACATCAACTGCCGCGAGACCCACCACCAACCAGACCGGAGCGCCAGGCCCGAAACCAGCGAGTCTACGCTCGGCAGCTAGACTACCAGGCGAAGCGGTATGCCCAGCCGGCCCCATTACCAGTGGAATTTCGGCCAGGAGACAGTGTGATGGCGAGAGAGACCCGCCAGCACGGGAAAATATTCGCACCCACCTGGTCTGGCCCGCATGACATCGTCGCACGAGTTAGCGACACCATATACACCGTGGCCCGAGATGGGGCCCATGTCAACATCCACGTGGACCAACTCAGGCCGGCACCAGCTGGGAATCCCGATCCATTCGTGCCAGACAGCGACACCGACGACAATAGCGACGCCGACGACGATTCCGACGACGCGCCGCCCGAAGAACCGTCCGAAGACGACGGCGAGAATCCCGACGAACTACGGGAGATGCTGGCCAGGCTCCATCAATTGCGCCAGTAGACCCGACGCTGCAAAGGATGCCTTCAGGGAACCGGGTGGTGTTACCGGATTGGCCGGAGGGAGGAGCCAGTCCTCGTCGCCCGTTCACTATATAAGCCGGTGTTGTATAGTGAACGGGGATCAGTCTGTTATCGCCTCGGGTCGTAGTCGGCTGGTGGACTCTCCGGAATGGGCGGCAACAACGATCCGGCAGCTCAGTCTCAGTAGTGGGGTCTGTCACGCCGGTGGCAGCTTCTTCAAGGAGTCGACGCTATTCTTTGTGTTATACTCTTTCGCAGAATGACTTGAGATTGTTGGCGCAGATTAAATAAAACCACTGTTTCGAATTAATTGCGCCGTCTCAAAAAGGAAAGGGGGTGTAACATGGGGTTAGTCCCTTGAAGAGAGACGAGTTCGAAGCGGGGGACGCCGGAGATGCAACGACCTCTCGATGCGTTGGGATACTAAGAACTGAAGGTGATTTTCGGGGAACGCGTGTTTATAGTAGGCGCTGGCGCCTACTCTGACCAATAGGCTTCGTTAGCGAGAGAGTACGCGTGGCCGCGCGGACCGATGACTGAACGCTTTCTCGCTCCGCGTGCGTCCGGCAAAAGGCCTCTCGCTAAACATATTATCGCGGTTAGCCATGGAAACGGGTGGATTTTTGGGGGCCGCGGTAACAAGTCCTTCCCTAACCGAAGCCGCCGTTTCGTTAGAGCCACAGTGACATCATTCGCAGCGCCGAAGCCATGGATCGTGACATCCAAGAAGAAACCATTGGCCCTTATCAGGGCCAAAGCATCGGCCCCCTCGGGGGCCACCGTCCAGAACCACCCGCCGAGCGGGCATCGACCGCTATCGAAGACCCAGCGCTTCCCCCGGCACCGGCAGCTACTCCGGTCCACACCTCGACGCCGTTTGTGCCAGCACGCCACGCCCGTCTGGACATCATTGTTTTATCAAGACCGGCCTTGGGAATTTCGAACTGTTTGATTAGGCGATGTGTCAATTATAAATAGTAGAATTGACTTACAAAATTTTGATCGAATCCATTGGTACGTCCTGAAGATATGGCTTATTTATAAAATCGACAAAATACATGAATCACCCTGTAACGTCAAAACGAACAGCGTTAGGAAATTTTCAAAGCTAGACCCTGTTTGCCTGAAAAAACTTGACCTACCCCCAGGCTATGTCCATTAGGTGGTGAATCACCCTGTATATTCTTGCTCCAGTTATTGTACAGCGCGTTACACTTCTCTGACAATATTTCGGAAGATAGTAGAGCAAAAAAAAAAAGCGTGAATACTCAAAAAAAAATTTATCGGAAACGCATAATAACGGAGATGATGACTTTCAAAGTCGAGTTCTGGAAATTATTGTTTTGATGTAACTTCAATCAATCGTGGAGTCAATATACACCTACACTGCTTGTAGATTATAGATTATTAAAATTATATTATTTGAGTATTTTCATACGAGTGTTTCTTTCACACTCCTAAGAAAGACAGAAGAAGTGTGACAAAACGCCTCATTGGCTTGTTATATTATTTTGTCTACTTTACATACACGACTGCCATAAAAGGCTAGAAATTCCAGCTGCTGAATAGTGGATATCAAGAAAATCCCAGCTTTCTTTTTGAATCTCTGGATGAGTGGACAACTTTTCTTCTCATTTTTGAATAAAATCACGTTCACCGCTTTTAGAGCCATCCTGTTACCCCTGGCTTTTTCTTGTTCGATAACAGAGCTCTCGACTGTGTTGAGATCGGCCTACTCATTAGTTTGAACACAATGAGACACACGATAAGTTCCATCATGGAATAAACGTAATGTGTTAACCTCTGTGTACAAGTGAAGTTATCTCACGGCATAGAGCCGTAAATATTCCGAAAGATACCCACAGTCTCAGGAGTGAATAAAAATATTGGATTTGTATAAATATAAAACAGATAAATACTCACAGGTTTCTCGGACATGTGTCCCTCTTGCGACATCATGATCGATTATAGTATAATATATGGATCTATTTATTTTCACAGATTTGCACGTGTAAAGACGATGCACACAGAACGACAGCAAACAGGGAAGTAATAGGAATGAAACAAATCAGTGAACAGAAAGGTGCTCGAACTAGAACAATTGAAGTTCTTCCCGATTGTTCCCTTGAATGCCCACAAATGCATATTTGGCAGGTAGATTTACACAGAGGAGGAGAGAATAGCATGTGTGTTGAACATATGCGTATAGAGGGTGTCTCAAAATTTGCGGCTCACCGTGCAAAGCTTTTCAGCAAAATGCTTCAAATGTATCAGGAGACTGTCAGAGAAATTCAAGGGGCCTTTTCCCAGAAACAGGAGGTCGGAAGTTGAAGCCTCGACTCTCTAGTTCTTGCTATGCAATCAGGCTCCTGTGAACTTGTTCGAGCAAACTTGGAAGAAAAAATGTCAATTTCATATATTGTTGCTCCAGTTATTGTACAGCGAGTCACACTCTTTGACAAATATTTCGAAAGTTGGTAGAGCATAGGAAAAAATGTCGATTATCAAAAAAAATTATATTGGAAATGCATAATAACAGAGATGAAGACTTGCAAAGTAGAGTTCTGAAAATGGTTTTTGTTGTTGTAACTTGAATTTTAATCACTGAGTTCTGACCAAATTTGGTACGAAAAGTGAAGTAATGCATACCCGCAAGCAAAAAAAATTATATTGGGAATGCATAATAACAGAGATGAAGACTTGCAAAGTAGAGTTCTGAAAATGGTTTTTGTTGTTGTAACTTGAATTTTAATCACTGAGTTCTGACCAAATTTGGTACGAAAAGTGAAGTAATGCATACCCGCAAGCTGTTTATATTGACTTGTGTCACATCCCTGAAATTTCATCATTTTCTTCATTTCCTTTTAAATTTTTCGATTTCCCATTTTATTTGCGGAAGTGCTCAATTTTTGATGCTCCATCACTTCCCAAAATATTGATTGAAATAAATATGACACCCTGTATAATACTATATCAAGAAAGTCATACCCAAAGTAAGAAAATCCAAGAAGTGAAGCAATTGCGTGGAATGAAATTCTGGACCACTGGGTCAAACTGTTTTTCCCTGAACTGTTTTGGACTCTGGGGCACAACTTCTCAGACACTCTGTATATCGAGTGGAGTTGAACCAATCGTCTTGTATGGGTACCTGTTATCATTACGGTCACGGTAATGGTTTTGTATGCAACAATACAAACCACTGGACAGGTCAACACCAAAAATCATACTTTGAAACAATATGGTGAGTAAAATCGTGTTTTGAATGATATTATTTTGGCATAAAGCTTGTACCATGAGCAGTATGGAATCCACAGTTCTTTCATTGGACTTTGACATAGATGACCTTGGAAACAATGTCACTAGCGCTTTGTATGCGACTTCAGCCTATAGAATCGGGAGCTTTCACAACGTCAATTCTCGGTTATCAGCTATTGGGTGCTTTCAAACGTGCACGAGCAAAGAACTAGCAACACCTTGACCAACACTATACAGGATGTTTCAAAAGTCGGTACCTAGCTCTATACCGTCATTAGGCTCTCAAAAATATGATGAAGTCTGTGGTGAGAATGAGGGAGAGTATGAATTACAAGAAGTGCCCTCTCTTGAACCGTTCCACAAATTTGATTCAAATTGTAATCAAAAAATAGGCAGGAGAGACCCAGGTTCATTGTTACAGGGGCCGTTTGTTGTGGATCCTGACTCGCCTCGAAGTTCCCTATCTCCCATTAGCCTATGTAAGTTCACTCATGAATCACCCTGTATAATTCTCACCTAATAATTGAGTACATTTTTCGAAATTTCACTGTTTTCAGCTTCACCTCAATAAGAATTGGGTATTGGAAGACCCTATTGGGAAAAAAGGGTTAGGTTTCGGTTTCGGCCTCGAAAGTTTCCACGATAAATGGTTCCGTTACGGCTCTGATCTCATAAAACTAAAACGGTTCCGTTCCGGTTTTCGCCCCACAAGGGGTTCGGTCCGAGTCCTGCCCTTGTTGTCCACAAGATGGCCCCAATCTTTGGCTTTCGCGTTCAGTTTAGGTATAAAAACCATTCTTGCAAATTTTTGATTTGAGGCTTCATTTCCAAGCTATTTGAGTTTATATCTTCAAAAAACATCTCAAAAACACCAATTTCAAGAGCCTGAGAATTAAAAGCCAAGGAAAGTGATGTTTCTTGTTCTTGGGCTCTTGAGAGTGGTATTTTTGAGATGTTGTCCAACTTCCATATTCAAATATCTTGAAAACGAAGCCTTTAATCAGAAATTGGCAGGAAATATTTTCACCTGAATTGAGAGTAGAATGCAAAAATTGGAGTCATTTTTGAAAATAACTAGGGGGATGAAAAATGGAGAAGTGAAGGGGAGGGTATGATCAATTGTCTTCATACTCAAGAATGTTTGATAAAACGCGTTGTAATTATTCATTAGAGTTTTATTTTAGTTGAGTTTGATTGAAATTTGATTAAAATCGATTGAACGGTTTGAAAATTAGGGTGGAAAACCATTTTTCGCAATACGGGGACACTAAGTGGGTACACTTTTCCTGCCCCTTTAGCGGGAAAAAAACACTATTTCGCAATACCGGAACAAAAAACACACGTTTCCTCCCCTTTTTGCAGGTAGAAAAGTAGATTTTCATCCCCTTGGTTGCTTTTACAATTAAAAATATCATTTTCTCCCGGGGAACAACACTGAAACTTCCCAATCAGTCTTTTTCTTGGGACGTTGAAGCTCCCCTGCAAGATAAATCCAGAGACTCCTTGCAGAAATTTACTGAGAGCTCATTAGTTCATAACGCTGTCGGAAAATATATCTCAGGCGATTTTTTCAATACAAAGAAGTGCTCTTGGAACATCTCCAAAGATGCACGAGATCATTGCAACTAGTGTTTCCGTCAGGCTGTTGAAACTCAGGTACTCGCGAAATGATTCATGAGACTTTTCACGAAATTGTCAAAAATAGGTATCTAGACATCCTGATTGATTATGGTAGATGAAATATTCATTATTCATTCATTTTATTATTTTATTATTGATTTCCACAGATTTGCACGTGTAAAGACGATGCACACAGAACGACCGCAAACAGGGAGTGATGAAATGAGATCAAAACAAATCGGTGAATAGAAAGGTGCTTAAACTAGGAACAATAGGTCCCTTCGTTTCGGTTTTTTTGAGTGCGCATATGTGGCGCAAATTTCATAGTTTCGTACACCGATGTTGGAAGTTAACACTAAAAAATATTGTAGTGTACCTAAAATTCCACAAAAAATTTGATTAAATGTTGGATACCATTTTCTATTCTCAAAGGAAATGTTCCATTGAAATTAAGTTCAATGATGATTTGTGGAAGTTCAGGAACAACGAAAATGGCAACAGCGCTCAAAGCAACAAGACATCGGCGCCAACTGTCACTTGTGACAATTATGATGACATTTCTCGTCTCTACCTGACCTACATTTCATTTGCTCATGTTTTGACGATAGAACACAACTTGTTGGAAATTGCTGTACCGAGAAGGAAGTTCAAGAAAGCTACAAAGAGATTTGTTTACGGTGTGTGTGAAAATGACAGCCAGAAACCAGTAGTTGGTCAAGCGGCTAGACAGAGCATGCAGCGTTGCCATTCAACTGACAGGTGTACAAATGTTTACAAAATTTGGAGCCTTCAAGCATGCGCACCTGCCCAAACGAAGAAGTTTTCCCCGATTGTTCTCTGAATGCTCACAAATGCCTATTTGGCAGGTGGATTTACACTGAGAAAAAGAGACAAGCATGTGTTTAACGCCAAATGCGTATGAAGGGTATCTCAAAATTCACGGTCCAGAGTGCGAAGATTTTTTCAAGATAAATCCTGAGATTTCTCGCAGGAATTTACTGAGAATTCATCAGTTCATAACGCTGTCAGAAAATATATTCCGGACAATTTTCCCAACACAAAAGAGTACTCTTGCAACATCTCCAAAGATGTTTGGAATCATTGCAATAAGTGTTGCCGCCAGGCTGTAGAAACTTGGGTACTTGCGGAATGATTCCTGAGACTTTTCACAGAATCGTCAAGAATAGGCATCTAGACATCGTGATCGATTATTGTACATACAATATTCATTATCCATTCATTCATATTATACCGTCCGTTTTTTTTTCTAGGCCCCAGCGCGTAGCGCCTTTATTATGGGTTCCACACCTAACATATTATATATTTTTGGAATCAGAAGAACAAAATCTTTCGATTGATGGTATGTCAAATTATTTTTGACAGATGTCATTTTTTGACAATTGACAGAATAGTACTTGTGATACATCATTTTGAAGCCCATTAAATTCTGAGGAAAACTGTGTCTTCATTTTTGGAATAGGATGTCTTTCACAGCTTCTAGAGGTCTTCAAATAAGAAAAATTGTTGAAATTCAGAAATACTCAATAAGTACATAAGTAGGCAAAACAGGTATTTTGAATAGTAACTAATGATGATAATCAATAAATAATCACAATGAGACGACAAAAGTCCTTCAGAAGTTACTCGAAATGACCGTTTCCTTCTTCCTTGAATGAGAGATTGAACGGCCGGTGAATTGGAACTGCCAGCCCAACGCGATAGTATCCGAGGTGGCCAGGTATGGCCCCCTCGATTTTTTTTATGAGCCTATCTGAAAGATAAGGTGTTTATAGAATCTCCCGCTAATTTGGACGATTTAAAATCAAAATATTATCATCAGTTGATATTAAAAGTACCTATTAATTATTAAGTAGGTATTTCTGAATATTTAACAATTTTTCATATTCAAAGACCTCCAGAAACTGTAAAAGACATCCTATTCTAGAAATGAAAACTCAGTTCTCCGAAGAATTTCATGGGCTTCAAAATGGTGTGTCACAAGTACTATTCCGTCAATTGTCAAAAAATGACATCTGTCAAAAATAATTTGACATACCATCAATCGAAAGATTTTGTTCTTCTGATTTTAAAAATATATAATATGTTGGGTGTAAAACCCATAATAAAGGCGCTATAAGCTGGGGCCTAGAAAAAAAAACGGACGGTATATCATTCATTTTCACAGATTTGCACGTGTAACGACGATGCACACAGAACGACAGCAAACAGGGAAGTGATAAAAATGAAACGAATCAGTGAATAGAATGGTGCTTGAACTAGCAACAATTGAAGTTATTCCCGATTGTTTTCTTGAATGCTCACAAAGCCTATTTGACAGGTAGATTCACACAGAGGAAAGAAGAAAAGCATGTGCGTCTAACATCATATGCGTGAAGAGGGTCTCAAAGCTTCACCCATCCCATCCACAGAGTGACAGGAGAGCACGATCCAACAATAAAATCGAACCGTAAGGTCAGGTCGTTATGTTTTACAAAAATAGTTATGTTTCCATATCTATTCGATACATTAAAAACACATACAAAACGAGAAGTTCCAGAAACAATGCATCGACGCCGGGTTTATATTAAATACATGTTATATTTAGTACGGCGAATTTTGAGGGGTTTGAGGACAATGAGTGGAAATCTTTTCTTTGTCAACGCACAACGTTTCGCCCCTAATTTTGGGCTTCCTCGGGTGCTAGAAGTAACGTATATTGAAGTAAGGAATAAAATATAAAAATACAAGAGCTTACGGTTAGCGATGATAGTTATTTTATGAAAATTTTGATTCAAAAGGCAAAAAATGACATTGAAAGGGATACAAAAATAATCGATTGATTCAAATTGTCAAAAATAATCATGACATAACAACCAGCTGTACAATAATTAGTAAAATAATAATGCTGGGTGTAAGTATTCCAGAAGTATACCTATGTAAATGTTCAAAGATGTATAAGGAATCTATATGTTGTGTAACTGATTAAAATACATATCACTGAGATTATGGGTATCTGTTCTGAAATTTGGACTATTGGTGAGTTTTTAATGAAAATCGTTTTTGAAATAATCTTCTAGAAAGTATATTTTCGGAATAAAAACATAAAATACAAACGAATCAAATACATGTTACAATGTTGAGTTAAAATGAAACGAAAAGTCAGTGACACAACAGATTTTTGATATAATTTATTGGACATTGGATGCCTGCTGCCCGGGAGGGAATGGCCCGATACAACGTTTCAACCTCTCATCGTAGACCTCTACTTGGATGCCGACGAATGCTTCCTTGAGCTTCTCCAGTTGGGCTTCATCTGAACTATGTTGTAGAGCACGTTGTTCTTCAGTTGTTGGTCGCCAACATCTCCTCAAAACGATGTCAATCTTGTTCAGTTTTGGCGCCATTTCTTCTAAAATACTGATGAAAAAACAATGCAAAAAAAACAGCAAAAATACCAGGCATTTCGAAATTGAAACTCACCTTACAAAATTTGAGTTCCGGAAACTGTGCTCACACAAACGTAGAGTTTCCAAACTCGGATACTGAATTATGCTGTTCATGGACGCTGATTTTCTGAATACCCAAAATGGTGTCCCAAAATATTTTAAATTCTTGAGGCGATGGCAGAGGACTTCGAACGATTCAGCTATAGCAACATCTACCATTTCAATGAAGGCTTCATAAGTATCTTCTCCTTCCCAAAATTCTCCTTCCTGCAAATGAAACGGAGCATCTGACATCACCAGTTTTTCTATCGTTTCTGGTATGTGATCGCAGAAGGCACGTAGCTTTTGTCTGGATAAGAGGCATCCGGTTAAATTCAACTCTTTCAAACGATGGCAGCCGTTCAAGAACGTTTGAATGTCACTGACACTAACGCCGTAAAAGCTCTTCCATCCCATGGACAGCACTTCCAGATTTTCATGTTTGGAGATCGTTTTCATCGTTTTGGAATCGAGAAAGCTGCAGTGACCCTGGACCGAGTCCAGTATCAGTTCTCTTGTTCTGAATCTCTCCAGGATGTAACTGAGGTCGTTATTGTCCCTGTTGCCAGCAGCACATCCCGTCAGGTTTAGCTTTTTAAGCGTCATCGTCATGTCGAAGTTGGACGATGTTGCTTCTCGAGGAATCTGGATATAGAAACAACAATAGGAAGGAGCAACAATATAGGAAAAGAATATTTTATTTGAGTAAGCCTCTTTTTAGGAAATTATCAACTTTTTGTACACGGAAGAGAAGGAAATGAGTACAATGTTTTCGACAAAAGCAAATACTCACCCAACTCGACGACAAATCCAATTCTTCAATCGGAAATGAACTAGTGATCAACATCTCAATTTGGGATGATGTGATACTTTGTTCAGTAAAAGAAACTCTTTTCCACAGTCGTTGATCGCCGCACACCCTCTGGAATTTTTGGCTGACCTTTGCCAACGTGCACAAGTCGAATGGATTCAAAATCAAAACAATTCTATACAAGATTTCGTCGGGTAAGCTATTGAATGACTTCACGGGTTGTTCCTGGAACAATAGTCACAAGTGATTAGGGACTAGCAGCATACATGACAAGGTATTAGAGAAACAGAAAGCGAATAATCAAGCAAGATATCTGACGGGTAGTGGATCTGAGAAACGGAAGCTCTAACCTTTCGATTTGTGAGCCAAGTTCTTCAATAGAATGTAGAGAAAGGTGATCAACTCCAAATTGATGAAAATCGAAACATCGAAGAAAAAAACAGTGAACAAAACACGCAAAAGGGAAAGAGGGTCCAGGGGGTGGAGCGAAATGTCCCATTTTCAAAAACTTCCACCAACATGAGAAATACAACTATTATTGCTGAAAAATGAGAAATGAGACCTTCCCTGGGCTGTCTTGACCTGACCTGACCATGCCATCGAAAACGAGAACAAATGTTCCCCTCAAAGAAAACCTTCTGGCAGTTTAATTGATAACACAAGAAATTTGAGTGCGATTATAAGAAATAAAATTCGATAATAGAAAAAACACAAAATCGAACCTCTTATTTCTTTGGTAGGTTTAAGATGAATCTGAGAATATAATGTCAAGTATGATAGGAACAGGGATGAAAATATGTGGGAGAGAAGTAGTAGGGTGATGATGGGGGAGGTGGTGGATCGCTTGATATTTTCGCGGCAAATTCAAAATCAGAAAAACCAGGATTTTGCTCGAAATCAGGACAAATTAGTACATGAACCTGGAACAGGACAAAGGTGTGAGAATCTAGACCTGTCCTTACCAAATCACGACGGTTGGTCACCTTTATGTAGAGCCGCACCATTATTTTATTCTCAGCCCCATTGAAATGGGGACCCTAAAGAGGGTTCTCATTCATCAAGTAGATATCTCCTAATGATTTACTGATGTGAGATGACGAAATTTACTAATTCACTGATATTTCATGCCTCATAAGATACACTGTGGATTATTTTGGATTTTTCTTCAGGGGTGGGTTGAATCTCATGTCGATGTGAAACTGGTATGTCGAAGCTTTCTAGGAAAATATACTCCTGCTTAATTTCGATGAGATGCACAGTTTTTGAGAGAAATACATTCTAACATTTCAATGCATTGCTCTGATTTGTAAGTATTGTAGAACGTCATTTGTCAACCCTGAATTTATCTCACTCCTGGTGAGAGTTTTAGAATGAATCACATCCCATTTCATCAAGCAAATAAACATTAGTGACTGTAGCGAGTTTCGCCATTTTACGTTGAATAGTTTCATAAATTATGAATGAAAACCTTTTCGAAGGTCCCAAGTTTGACGGGCTATAACTCAATGGGTAAGCATTTTTGGTCTTATGTTCATGTAAACTTTTTTCTCAGAATGATTCCAGGAATCAGCTTCCGGAATCTTTTGCAGTACTAATGTCACACCCTGTATATGTATGATTGAATTTCTAGGGCGCTCGTGGAATGAAACCTTGAATTGAGAAGCAACACAAGCGCAAATTTTGGAAAAAACGCCTTTCAAGCAAAGAGAGCAGTGAATATTCCGAAATATATCCGCAGCCTTAATATTGGATCACTACGAATATAGAGTGGATGAATACTCACAGTTTTCTCCGACAGTTGTTTCTCCTGCGACATCATGATTGGTAACAGTATATAAGTTTATATTTATTTTCACAAATTTGCACGTGTGAAGACGATGCTCACAGAACAATAGCAAATAGAGAAGTGATGAGATGAGAAGAGAGAAGAAAACAAGTCAGAAACGAGAAAAGTGCCTGAACTAGTGATAATAGAAGCATCCCCCAATTGTTCTCTTGAATTCTTACAAATGCATATTTGGCAGGTAGGTGTACACAGATAAAGGAGGATAGCAGGTGTGTGAAACATGCGTTGAGAGGGTGTATCGGAATTCATGGCCCAGAGTGCAAAATTTTCAGAGAAATGCTTTCATGTATCAGAAGAAAGTCAAAAAATTTCAAGGGTTGAACTTTTGCAAATAAGAGGGTCGAAAGGTGAACCTTTGCCTTCTCCCATTCTCATTATTCAATGAAATTTCTGTGAACTTGTTCGAGCACACTTGGGAGAAAAAATCGATTTTTATTGTTGCTTTGGTTCGAAAAACTCGAAAAAAAAAACAGTTTCTCTAAAAAAACATTCAGAACCACTAAGTCAAGCTGTATGTTCCTAAACTGACTCAAACTCTGTGGCACAAGTTTTCCAAACACTCTGTATATCAGGTGAGGAGTGATCATTCGAAAACGGACATGTCCATATAAAGTGGAACTGAGTAAATCGCAAAAAACTTCTTGTAGAAAGACCGTTCAATTCAAAGAAAAACTTTTCATGGTTAACAGAATGTTGGATCTCACAATCTCAATGAGCATAACATGATCCCAAAAATTTGATTGGTAATAACGGAAAAAAACAAGAAAACAAATTGGATATGTCTCACTTTGCTCGAAACATTGTGAAATGACCGGTTTTGTTTGAAACATATTCGAATATGTCGCATTTTGTTGAGATTTTTATCAAATTTCCTTGATAAAAACCTTCGATTAGTGGAATAACCATTCAAAACTTCATCATTAGGTTTTTATTTTCAAGGATAAGAAAAAAGATGTAACTCATTTTGATTATACCCATACAAATTGAAATGGATGATAATTTTTTTTTTACTGAAACAATCATGAATACTTATTCAAAACAGAAAAGAATAAGAAATACACGAAACAAATTTTTCAGAAGATAGAACAATGAAAATACATAGAAAATAGTTGAAATATATAAAAATGTTGAAGTCACAACGGCACAAAACGAGACGGTGGTCACTCCTCTTGCACCGACTAGACTTCTGAATTATGATTGCTGATAACACAGTTGCATACTATCAAATAATGTTCAGGAAATTCAATTTCACAATATGTGATTATGTCCACTTTTGTTTGATTTCTAAAGCTCATACGAGAGTTACTATTGAATATGTTCACTTTTGAAAAGATTCCTCTTCGGGATGTTCAACTATGGGATATGTCCTGTTTTGTGCGAAAACGTCACTTTCAGACCTGATTTAACATGGGATCTGTTCAGTTTTGTGCAATTCCTTAAGTGACATCCGATGTAAGCTACAAAATGAGTCGGAAACGAAAAAAACGAGCTTATATGAAAAGTGGAGATGTCCCATATTGAATGGTCACTTCTTGAGTGAATTGGGACCAATCGTCTTGGATGGGTACCTGTTGTATTATTACGGTTACGGTAATTGTTCTGTATGCAACATCCCAAACCGCTAGCCAGGTAAACAATTTATTATACTTTGAAACTATCTTGTGAATAGAACAGGACTTCGGGTAACATTCCTCAACCTTCCTATTTTTATGTGGGGTAAATTAGGTACCTCAGAGCATTTTTTCCTGAATATTACTTTGACAATAATTTATTTATTGGAACCTTTGTGACCACAGGTGCTTACAGTGGATACGGCTAGTCACAAAACAAAAAAAAAAGTGTATATAGGACGACACAGATGAGTGAATAAACTTCAACAATAAATTGTATAATAATAAATTTGATGCTCAACAATAAAATTCCATGAACAGATTTATTTTCTGAACAGATTTTCTTTAGAGCATATCCTTCGAGGTTGTCTTCAAAAATATATCAAAGATTCATTAATCATAGCCATTTCATTCAACTTTGATTTTTTTCAAAAAAATAATGGCTACCCGTGCCTTGAATGTAGGATAGATACGTGTTGAGCATTTTTTCAACATCTCATATTCACCAGTCCTTAGAAATATGTCAAAGATTCATATGCTCTGCTCATTTCAATATATTTTGATTTTTTTTTATATTTATATAAAATTGTAAGTCGTAAAAGATTACTAGCAATAGCCCGCGCAGGGTTGAGTAAAATACTTTTTGAAAGTGATCATCATTTGAATACTTTCTATCTGGTCAAAAAAATATTATTCAAATAATAAATACTTTATTTTAAGTGTGAGTTTTCAAATAACAAATAGTATCTTTCTTGAAATACTATTGTCATTTGAATAGATTCAAAGGACTCAAATACTCCAAAAGTATCCGGTTAAGTCAAACTATTCAAATACCTTTGGAGAATTCAAACAATTTTTCCATTTAAATACCTTCAAAGTATTTAGATACTTTTTTCAATTGAATACCCTCAAGGTATTTCATAAACTTGAAGTATTCGAGTACCTTGGGAGGAGGTATTTGAATTACCTTGGAAATTTCTTGAAGACATACCTATCTACAGGGTGTTCATTCAGAAAGTTCTCACCCCTGATTTCTGGCCGCCAAACTTTTTTATAGGAAAACACCGGGACAGGTCGATTTTTGTTTTTAAGGAGACATCCAGGACACATATCGCTGAATTTACACCTTCAATCCCTTCGCCCCCACCTTACCCCACTTCGAAATTTCAAATAGCATTACCATTTTGTGATCCATCAAATTGAAGGCAACAAAATTCTCTCCTTGCCAAACATAATTCTAATTTTTTTAAACCAACCTTCAACCCTTGTGAGAATCCTCTATTCGTTGATAAAAGGACAATTTCCCCCCTATCATCTCCAGATTCTTGAGAAATAGACTTCCAAGCAAAAATAGGTCCATTTTCATCCTAATAAGGTCATCTGAGACACGTGTGGACAAATTCTATCTCCAACCCCTTCGAAAATTTCACAAGAATTGAGAGGTGATTGAAAAACATTAGATCTACGTTTGACGGAAAGAGAATTTTATTGCTTTCAATTTGATGTTTCACGGAATAGGGAATGCTATTTCAAAATTTGAAAGTAGGGTGGATTGGGGGCGAAGGGGTTGGAGATGAACCCATCATCTTCTCAATACAACACTGTTTTTAGGAAAGCATTCTATCAGCACATATCCACTCAGGATTCATAGAAAAACTTCCTGAACATCTACTCAAGATTTCCCGAAAGCTTTGCTGAGAAATTTCCACGAGATATTCTCAAGAAATATATTAAAATTTCTTGAAAAATTCAACACTCAAGATTGGATCAGTCTAAATATAGAATAAATGAATACTCACAGGTTTCTTGGACAGTTGTTCCTGTTGCGACATCATGACTGGTTATAGTTTGAATCTATTAAATTTTCACAAATTTGCACGTGTAGAGACGATGCTCACAGTACAACAGCAGATAGAGAAATGATTAGATGACAAGAAAACAAGCCAGAAACTGGAGAGGTGCCAAAACTAGGAACAATGGAAGACTCTCTCAATTGTTCTCTTGAATTCTTACAAATGCATATTAGGCACGTAGGTTCACACAGATAAAGTGGAGTATTGTCTGTTTACCGATAGAATTCACTTTTTTGAATTTCAGTTATGTAACTTATAGCAAACAAAAGCACCAAAGACTGTTACAACATAGGCGCGTTTGGAACTGATATTAGTTTTGTTCGGTTGGTAGTCTTACCCGGGCAAATTATCCCTACGCCAAGCCAATGACAATACATTCCAGCGAGTCTGACACTTACGTATGATTTCCAATCTCCATTTCTCTATGATGTTTGTTATTTTTAGTCGGCTTGGCTGTTGTGAGTGTTGTGTAATAAAATCAGCTTGATGCAAGGAAGAAATCTCTCATTCATAAAAATTGGTAATTAACTGGTGTCATTTGAAATTATCATAGCACTCAGCTGTGATTAGCGGAAATAAGCACCTCTTTCTAACTGGAATTTTAAATTTTGCGGGTAACGCTCGGAGACTACTTTTCAAGCAGAGGAATCTGGTGGTCCTTTCTATCAGTGTATAGAGTATAGCATGTGTGTGGAACACGCGTTGGGAGGATGTATCGGACTTCATGGCCCAGAGTGCAAAATTTTCAGTGAGATGCTTCTATGTGTCAGAATAAGGTCAAAAAAACTTAAGGGCTGAGTTTTTGCAAATAAGAGGGTCGAATGGTAAAGCTTCGTCTCCTTTCATTCTCATCAATTAATGAGATTCCTGTGAACTTGTTCGAGCACACTTGGAAGAAAAACTCGAATTTTTGTTGTTGCTTTGGTTCAAAGGTCTCAAGAAAAATTGATTTTTCTCCATAAAAATATTCAGGACTACTGGGTCAAGCCGTATTTCCCTGAACTGCCTTGAACTATGTGGCACAAGTTTCTCGATCACTCTGTATATTGAGTGGATTGTATTGAGTGAGACGGCCCCGTGACGCAGGCGGTCGAGTGGCTTCCTGCGACGCGGAAGTCCCGAGTTCGATTCCCAATAAAAAGTCTGGGTGTTGTGTTGTTTAAAATTGGCACTTACCTCAGTTTGTATAATTGATGAACGGGCAAATTCTCATGGCAAGAAAGAGCCGATAAGGAGAAAAACAGTTATTTCTTTTATTTTTATTGAGTGAATCGAGACAAATCGTCTTGGATGGGGACCTATTGTTATTTTCACTGTTACGATAATTGTTTTGTATGCAACACCTTGAGCCGCTAGCCTGGTGAACACTTCATTAAACTTTGAAACTATTTTGTGAATAAGACAGGAATTTTACTAACATTCCTTGAATTTTTCATTCCCATGTGGAGTGAATTAGGCACCCCAGAGCAGTTTTTCTCAGATATTGTCTAGGCAGATTTTTTTAAACGCTCATCCTCCAATGTAATCTCCAAAAACATATCAAAGACTCATTTTTTATAGCATTATAGGCGATTTACATTTAAAAAACGCGACCTGGTGTAGAGCTCGGTACTTGATCGTCGAGGACGTTTATGCGAGGAACACCATG
The DNA here is from genome assembly GCA_949128115.1 of Anaspis maculata. NCBI lineage: Eukaryota > Metazoa > Arthropoda > Insecta > Coleoptera > Scraptiidae > Anaspis > Anaspis maculata. The sequence continues at coordinate 1,374,851 of OX421966.1, forward strand.
CTCCGACGTCTAGTAGCCTTTTTTTTTTTTTTTTTTTTTTTTTTTTTCCGCTCCCCTGCCATTCTGGCAGGGGCGGAGGGAAAATCGCTTGACACCCGGCGATGGATCTATCCGCCGGGTAGTGCCGGGCGCCAAACCGGCTAAAAACCCTCCGAGGACCTAGTGGTTATCCGCCCCCCGGGACCGCACGAGCATTGCTTCAGGGGGTGGTTGGTCCAATCTAGTTCTTGCTGTTTCAGTTTTACTGACGCCCAGCCCGGCTCGCCTGGTTAGGCTGCAGCTTCTGCTTCTGCACTCTCTCTACTCCGCTCCGCTCTGGCTCTCTCGAGCATGATAGTCCGAACGTAGTCGGAGACCAGGACGTCTAGTAGCCTGGGTGGGCCCTAGTGGATACCTGCAATACCCACATTATTCACATGGAAACTTGACAAGTAGAAATAATGTGAACGTTCAAACAAATAATCCATTATGAAATTTTTGAGTGCAACCGAATTCAAGAGATTTATTCAAGATTTCTCAAGCAATTCATTCAATCGAAAATATTTCTAGAAAGATTCAAGAAGACCTGGAGATATTTCTTGATGGATAAATAAATTGCTCTCAATAGAAATCACTTAGAGTTTTCTCGAGAAGCTGAATCAATTTTATCTCAACAGATTTGTTTGAAACTCACTGAGAAGAGGAATTCATCTGACATTTCTCAAAAGCTCATCATCTCATTCTCACAAATTCACCCAGGACTTTTCAGGATTCACGCAAGGCTACCTCTAGATTACAAAAAACAATATGAAACATTTCCAGGAGATTGATTGAAGGTTAACCAAAGGACTAACTGAAGATTTCTCAAGAGATTCACTGGGGGTTTCTCAAGAGGGATACTCGAGAAATACTATCAATTAAAATTTCTCAAGAGATACTCAGGATTTCTCGATTAAGTCCTTGATAAATTCATTGATGATTTGATAAATATATTCACCTATTGGAATATCTTTTTAGATTACTGACTTATACACAGGCGAGTGTTTCCGGAGATTTCTTAAGAGATCTACTCAAGATTCCTCAGAATATCTCTCAAGATATTTCACAAGAGACTCAGATTACATTTCTTGATAGAATCACGCAAAATTCTCTCAAAAGGAGTAATTCAATTAAACTTCTTAAAAGGTTCACTCATTCGATACATTCATCCAGGTTTTCTTCAAAGTAATTCATAAATGTTCTCTTGGATGAATCACACACAAGACTGCCCCAAGATTATCAGTATGGGGGCGTAGGTCGTGCCGTGTGCAACTTCGTGAAGATATATAGAGTTATGTCTCAATCGATTCCTGGGGGATCAAGGAGTATCAAAAATTATGGTGGAACATTGGCATTTACTGCAAGCGAATATGGTTAAGGCGCCAAAATGGACTTCATCTGGTAATAAGAAACTGGCTGTAGCTCGTTTGTTTCCCAACGGATTTCAACATCTGACACGTCATTTTGTGAACGAAAAAATTCTTCTCTTATTTCATACCTGAATTTTCGAACGTCATCCCGTGGAACTGTCAAAATTGTATTGATAAGATAAGCTAAATTCCGCAATTTCTTAAGGTTATCCGATATTTTTGAAACCTGGCAGTATTATAGATCTTGAAGTGCCCCCTCTGAATTTTTACTTTTTCACCTCGTATCTTTGCCATTTTGGCCGCCACATTGAAAATATGAGGCCCAAAAAACAGTTTTTTGTCGATATCTTGGATTCATATGACTCAAGATTAGAACGTGTATATGCGGAAAAAAGCCCATCCAATTCTGTAAAATTTGACATGTCAGTCATTCATGTGCAATTCACGGTTCTTGAGCTAGAGCTTTGAGAACTTTCGGAAGCATCAACTCCCGGCATTCAATCAGCATGTTGAATTGAATATCACCGACATGTGTCATGTTGTAAGCAAATAATAATGGATAGATCTCGGCCATCAACCATTAATAATAAAAACACCAAAAATTGATCGTGGTGATGTTAATTGTGTAATTACAGGGTGAACTGTGGAAGCAAACTGACTCTAAAAAGAAATAAAAGTAATATAGCATCTAAAGGATATCAGATACATTCGAAACTCATTATTATGATGGAACCTGGGGTCATCATTCAGAATATCTACTTTTCACTTCGTGTCTCTGCTGTTCTGGCCATAATTTTGGAAAGATGGCGCTAAATAAAATAATTTTCGATTGTTCTTTTGAATGCTCACAAATGCATATTTGGCAGGTGGATTCACACAGAGGAAAAGAGAAAAGCATGTGTTTGACACAAATGCGTATGAAGGGTATCTCAAAATTCACGGTCCAGAGTGCGAAGATTTTTGCAAGATAAATCCCGAGATTTCTCGCAGAAATTTACTGAGAAATCATTAGTTCATAACGCTGTCGGAAAATATATTCCGGACAATTTTCCCAACACAAAAGAGTGCTCTTGAAACATCTCCAAAGATGCTCGGAATCGATGCAACCAGTGTTACCGCCAGGCTGTAGAAACTTGGGTACTTGCGAAATGATTTCTGAGACTTTTCACGAAATCGTCAAGAATAGGCATCTAGACATCGTGATCGATTATTGTTCATACAATATCCATCATTCATTCATTCATATTAAATATAATTTATTTTCACAGATTTGCACGTGTAAAGACGATGCACACAGAACGACAGCAAACAGGGAAGTGATGAAAATAAAACGAATCAGTGAATAGAAAGGTGCTTGAGCTTGTAACAATTGAAGTTCTTTCCGATTGTTTCCTTGGATGCTCACAAAGCATATTTGACAGGTGAGTTCACACAGAGAAAAAGAGAACAGCATGTGCGTCTCACATAATATGCGTGTAGAGGGTCTCAACATTCCACACACTCCATCCACAGACTGACAGGTGAGCACGATCCAAAAATAAAATCGAACCGCAAGGTCAGGTAATTTTTTTCACAGAAATGGTTATGTTTCCATATCTATCCGATACATCAGAAACACATACAAAACGGGAAGTTTGAGAAATAATGCATCGACGCCGGGCTTATAAAAAATACATGTTATAGTTCGGCGAACTTTGAGGGTTCAAGGACAATGAGTAAAATTTTTTCTTTGTTGACGCACAACGTTTTGCCCCTAATTTTGGGCTTCCTCGGGTGCTAGAAGTAACGTATATTGAAGTGAGAAATAGAATATTAGCATATAAGAACTTGCGGTTAGCGATGATTGTTATTTTATGAGAATATTGATTCAAGAGGTAAAAAAATGACATTGAAAGGGATACAAAAATGTTTGATTGATTTGAATTGTCAAAAAAATCATATTATAACAACCAGCTGTACAATAATTGGTGAAATAATAATGCTGAGTGTAAGTATTCCAGAGGTATACCTATGTAAATCGATGGGTCCTAATAAGACTAGCTTTATTCGCAGAGCCGGATGTGAAGTAACGTTTCTCGCAGGGCATCTTTGTAACTAGCGCTATTGAAAAGAGGTCGTTGTAACTGGCGCATCTCAAATGAACGCAAGTGAACTGGCGCAACTTCTATTCGCGTACATAGAAGTTGCGCCAGTTCACTTGCGTTCATTTGAGATGCGCCAGTTACAACGACCTCTTTTCAATAGCGCTAGTTACAAAGATGCCCTGCGAGAAACGTTACTTCACATCCGGCTCTGCGAATAAAGCTAGTCTTATTAGGACCCATCGAAATGTTCAAAGATGTATAAATAAATAAATAAATAAATAAATAAATAGATTTATTGTTTTTATGGACTTGACGTCCAATAACAAGGATACACACGAAAAGAAAATCCAAAGTGTGGTGGTTACCAGAAAAAGAAAATTAAACCAAATACATACTGACGACAAATAGCAAATAAGACACAATCTCATACAGAACGAATTCAGCAATCAAAGATGTATAAGTGATCTATATGTTGTGTAACTGATTAAAATACGTATCACTGAGATTATGGGTATCTGTTCTGAAATTCAGACTATAAGTGAATTTTTTAATGGAAATCGTTTTTGAAATAATTTTCTAGAGAGTATATTTTTGGAATAAAAACATAAAATACAAACGAATCAAATACATGTTACAATGTTGAGTTAAAATGGAACGAGAAGTCAGTGACACAACAGATTTTTGACATAATTTATTGGACATTGGATGCCTGCTGCCCGGGAGGGAATGGCCCGATACAACGTTTCAACCTCTCATCGTAGACCTCTACTTGGATGCCGACAAATGCTTTCTCGAGCTTTTCCAGTTGGGCTTCATCCAAACTATGTAGTAGAGCACGTCGTTCTTCAGTTGGTCGCCAACATCTCTTCAAAACGATGTCAATCTTGTTTAGTTTTGGCGCCATTTTTTCTAAAATACTGATAAAAAACAATGCAAAAAAAACAGCAAAAATACCAGGCACTTCGAAATTGGAACTCACCTCACAAAATTCGATATTCGGAAACTGTGCTGACACAAACGTAGAGTTTCCAAACTCGGATACTGAATTATGCTGTTCATGAACGCTGATTTTCTGAATACCCAAAATGGTGTTCCAAAATATTTCAAATTCTTGAGGCGATGGCAGAGGACTTTGAACGATTCTGCTATAGCAACGTATTCCATTTCAACGAAGGCTTCATAAGTATTTTCCCATTCCCGAAATTCTCCTTCCTGCAAATGAAACGGAGCATTTGACATCACCAGTTTTTCTATCGTTTCTGGTATGTGATCGCAGAAGGCACGTAGCTTTGGTCTGGATAAGAGGCATCCGGTTAAATCCAACTCTTTCAAACGATGGCAGCCGTTCAAGAGCGTTTGAATGTCACTGACACTAACGTCGTAAAAGCTCTTCCATCTCATGGACAGCACTTCCAGGTTTCCATGTTTGGAGATCGTTTTCATCGTTTTGGAATCGAGAAAGCTGTAGTGACCCTGGACCGAGTCCAGTATCAGTTCTCTTGTTTTGAATTTCTCCAGGATGTAACTGAGGTCGTTATTGTCACTGTTGCCAGCAGCACGTCCCGTCAGATTTAGCTTTTTAAGCGTCATCGTCATGTCGAAGTTGGACGATGTTACTTCTCGAAGAATCTGGATATAGAAACAACAATAGGAAGGAACAACAATATAGAAAAAGAATATTTTATTTGAGTAAGCCTCTTTGTAGGAGATTATAAACTTTTTGTACACGGAAGAGAAGAAAATGAGTACAATGTTTTCGACAAAAGCAAATACTCACCCGACTCGACGACAAATCCAATTCTTCAATCGGAAATGAACTAGTGATCAACATCTCAATTTGGGAAGATGTGATACTTTGTCCAGTCAAAGAAACGCTTCTCCACAGTCGTTGATCACCGCACACCCTCTGGAATCTTTGGCTGACCTTCGCCAACGTGCACAAGTCGAATGGATTCACAATCGAGACTATTCTATACAAGATTTCGTCGGGTAAGTTATTGAATGACTTCATGGATTGCTCCTGGAACAATAGTCACAAGTGATTAGGGATTAGCAGCATACATGACAAGGTATTAGAGTAACAGAAAAAGAATAACCAAGCAAGATATCTGTCGGGTGGTGGATCTGAGGAACGGAAGCTCTAACCTTCCGCTTTGTGGTCCAAGTTCCTTGATAGAATGTAGAGTAAGTGACCAACTCCAAATTGATGAAAATCGAAACATCGAAAAAAAAAAACAGTGAACAAAACACGCAAGAGGGAAAGGGGGTCCAGGGGGCTGGGAGCAAAATGTCCCATTTTCCAAAAACTTCCATCAACATGAAAAATACAACTATTATTGCTGAAAAATGAGAAAAGAGACCTTCCCTGGGCTGTCTTGACCTGACCTGACCTGACCTGAGAAAATGCCATCGAAAAAGAGAACAAATGTTCTCCTCAAAGAAGACCTTCTGGCAGTTTAATGATTAACACAAGAAATTTGATTGTGATCATTAGAAATAAAATTCTATAATTGAAAAAACACAAAATCGAACCATTTATTTCTTTGGTAGGTTTAAGATGTATCTGTGAATATAATGTCAAGTGTAATGTAGGGAAGTAGTAGATTGATGTTGTGGAAGGTGGTGGATCGATATTTTCGCGGCAAATTCAAAATCAGAGAAACCAGGATTTTGCTCGAAATCAGGACAAATCAGTACATGAACCTGAAACAGGACAAAGGTGTGAGAATCTAAACCTGTCTTCACCGAATCAAGACGGTTGGTCACCTGTATGTAGAGCCGCACCATTATTTTATTTTCAGCCCCATTGAAATGGGGACCCTAAAGAGGGTTCCCATTCATCAGGTAGATATCTCCTAATAATTAACTGATGTGAGATGACAGAATTTACTAATTCGATGACGTCTTATGCCTCATAAAACACACTGTGAATTATTTTGAAACTCCCTCCAGGGGTGGGTTGAATCCCATGTCGATGTGAAACTGGAATGTCTAAGCCTTCTTAGAAAATATACTCCTGATCAACTTCGATGAGATGCACAGTTTCTGAGAAAAAAACATTCCAACATTTCAATGCATTGCTCTAGTTTGTAAGTATTGTAGAACGTCATTTGTCAACCCTGAATTTATCTCACTCCTGGTGAGAGTTTTAGAATGAATCACATCCCATTTCATCAAGCAAATAAACATTAGTGACTGTAGCGAGTTTCGCCATTTTACGTTGAATAGTTTCATGAATTATGAATGAAAACCTTCTCGAAGGTCCCAAGTTTGACGGGCTATAACTCAATGGGTAAGCATTTTTGGTCTTATGTTCATGTGAACTTTTTTCTCAGAATGATTCCAGGAATCAGCCCTCGGAATCTTTCGCAGTACTAATGTCACACCCTGTATATGTATGATTGAATTTCTAGGGCGCTCGTGGAATGAAACCTTGAATTAAGAAGCAACACAAGCGAGAATTTTGGAAAAAACGCCTTTCAAGCAAAGAGAGCAGTGAATATTCCGAAATATATCCGCAGCCTTAATATTGGATCACTACGAATATAGAGTGGATGAATACTCACAGTTTTCTCCGACAGTTGTTTCTCCTGCGACATCATGATTGGTAACAGTATATAAGTTTATATTTATTTTCACAAATTTGCACGTGTGAAGACGATGCTCACAGAACAACAGCAAATAGAGAAGTGATGAGATGAGAAGAGAGAAGAAAACAAGTCAGAAACGAGAAAAGTGCCTGAACTAGTGATAATAGAAGCTTCCCCCAATTGTTCTCTTGAATTCTTACGAATGCATATTTGGCAGGTAGGTGTACACAGATAAAGGAGGATAGCAGGTGTGTGTGAAACATGCGTTGAGAGGGTGTATCGGAATTCATGGCCCAGAGTGCAAAATTTTCAGAGAAATGCTTTCATGTATCAGAATAAAGTCAAAAAATTTCAAGGGTTGAACTTTTGCAAATAAGAGGGTCGAAAGGTGAAGCTTTGCCTTCTCCCATTCTCATAATTCAATGAAATTTCTGTGAACTTGTTCGAGCACACTTGGGAGAAAAATTCGATTTTTATTGTTGCTTTGGTTCGAAAAACTCGAAAAAAAAAACAGTTTCTCTGAAAAAACATTCAGAACCACTAAGTCAAGCTGTATGTTCCTAAACTGGCTTGAACTCTGTGGCACAAGTTTCCCAAACACTCTGTATATTAAGTGAGGAGTGACCATTCAAAAACGGACATGTCCATATAAAGTGGAACTGAGTAAATCGCAAAAAACTTCTTACAGAAAGACCGTTCAATCCAAAGAAAAACTTTCCATGGTGTATAGAGTGTTGAATCTCACAGTCTCAATGAGCATAATATGATCTCAAGAATTCGATTGGTGATAACGGAAAAAAACAAGAAAACAAATTGGATATGTCTCACTTTGCGTGAAACATTGTGAAATGGCCGGTTTTGTTTAAAATATATTTGGATATGTCGCATTTTGTTGAGATTTTCATTGAATTTTCTTGATAAAAACCTTTGATTAGTGGAATAACCATTCAAAACTTTATTATTAGGTTTTTATTTTCAAGGATAAGAAAAAAAATGGAACTCATTCTGATTATATCCATACAAATTGAAATGGATAATAATTTTTTTTAGACTGAAACAATCATGAATACTCATTCAGAACAGAAAAGAATAAGAAATACATGAAACAAGTTCTTCAGAAGAGAGAAAAAAAAAATACATGGAAAATAGTTGAAATATATAAAAATGTTGAAGTCACAACGGCACAAAACGGGACGGTGGTCACTCCTCTTGCACCGACTAGATTTCGGAATTATGATTGCTGATAACACAGTTGCATACTATCAAATAATGTTCAGGAAATTCATTTTCACAATATGTGATTATGTCCACTTTTGTTTGATTTCTAAAGCTCATACGAGAGTTACTATTGGATATGTTCACTTTTGAAAAGATTCCTCTTCGGGATGTTCAACTATGGGATATGTCCTGTTTTGTGCGAAAACGTCACTTTCAGACCTGATTTAACATGGGATCTGTTCAGTTTTGTGCAATTCTTCAAGTGACATCCGATGTAAGCTACAAAATGAGTCGGAAACGAAAAAAATGAACTTATATGAAAAGTGGAGATGTCCCATTTTGAATGGTCACTTCTCGAGTGAATTGGGACCAATCGTCTTGGATGGGTACTAGGCCAGTCAAATAAGGAAAGCTGGAGGGAAAAAACTGTTGGAGTTTTGGAAATTCGCCAGTAATGTCCGGTAAGGTGTACTGATAAACATACCAAAAGTCCCCAACTCTACCTATTGAGCTCGAGCCGCCATCTTGGAAAAATGGTCCTTCGATCCAGTTTTCTGCTTATATTGCGCGCTAATCATCAGAGATATTCAATTAGGTTTCATTAAAAATCAAGGCTATAAAATTGTCTACAAAAATTGTTTCATACCGATTTTTCTCTCGTATCTGTTGATATTAATTAAATTAAATTGACAAAAAATTTTTTAAAAAAAGCGATTTTTTGCCTATGGCTAGAGATATTGTCTTCAAAATTTGTGAAGATGTTGGCAGTCTACATCAAAGCTAAACGTGACAGTTGAGATAGAAAAAAAAATTGCGAAAATATTTTTTAATTTTTTTTTTGTATTAAGCAAAAATTTGGTTTTCGAGTTTGACATTTCCAACAGGGCGGAGTAAAGGTTTCAATCGAACATCAATCAGTTTTGATATTCACATATTGTAAGACAAGATTCCATCACTATTGTGCCTTCATGAGCTTCTGGAATGCTCGATATGAATTAAACTAAATGAATAATCGCTAAGTCCAAAAAGTGTTGTCGATTGGTTCTGAAGGAAACATTTCGAAACAAAAGACATCAGCAAAGGATATACAGGAGGTCCAAAGGTTATTCAACTGTATATGAGCCCCATATTGATGTGCCTTATCCAAAATAGTACAAAAGAATCAATCAAAATGTTAAAATCCACCCTGTATAACAAAAAGTAACGATACAAAATGGAAGTAGTGAAGCATACCTGGTGCCAAAAATACAGCCTTTACATTGCTGAAAAAAAAAACAAAATTGATCGATATATTTGAAAGTTATTAGTCCTCAAACTTGACTTTACAAATTTCAGCCAGTGAAATATGGAAAAGTAGAGAGGAGTAACTGTCGGAGTTTCAGAAATTTGACTAGGATGTTCGCTAAGGTATACTTATAAACATACTAAAAGTCCCCGTCAGTACCTGTTGCGCTTGAGCCGCCATCTTGAAATAATGGTCCTTCGATCAAATTTATTACCATTTTTCCAAGATGGCGGCTCGAGCACAACAGGTAGTGGCGGGGACTTTTAGTATGTTTATTAGTATACTTTAGCGAACATCCCTGTCAAATTTCTGAAACTCCGACAGTTACTTCTCTCTACTTTTCCGTATTTCACTGGCTGAAATTTGTAAAGTCAAGTTTGAGGACTAATAACTTTCAAATAAATTGATCAATTTCGTTCTTTTTTTCAGCAATGTAAAGGCTGTATTTTTGGCACCAGGTATGCTTCACTACTTCCATTTTGTATCGTTACTTTTTGTTATACAGGGTGGATTTTAACATTTTGATTGATTCTTTTGTACTATTTTGGATAAGGCACATCAATATGGGGCTCATATACAGTTGAATAACCTTTGGACCTCCTGTATATCCTTTGCTGATGTCTTTTGTTTCGCAATGTTTCCTTCAGAACCAATCGACAACACTTTTTGGACTTAGCTATTATTCTTTTAGTTTAATTCATATCGAGCATTCCAGAAGCTTGTGAAGGCACAATACTGATGAAATCTTGCCTTACAATATGTAAATATCAAAACTGATTTATGTTCGATTGAAACCTTTACTCCGCCCTGTTGGAAATGTCAAACTCGAAAATCAATATTTTGCTTAATTTGAAAAAAAAATCAAAAAAATATTTTCGCAATTTTTTTTTCTATCTCAACTGTCACGTTTAGCTTTGATGTAGACTGCCAACATCTTCACAAATTTTGAAGACAATATCTTTAGCCATAGGCAAAAAATCGCTAATTTTTTGATTTTTTTTTGTTAAACTAATTTTGTCAATATCAACATATACGAGAAAAAAATCGGTATGAAACAATTTTTGTAGGCAATTTTATAGCCTTGATTTTCTATGAAACTTGATTGAATATCTCTGATGATTAGCGGAATATGAGCAGAAAATTGGATCGAAGGACCATTTTTCCAAGATGGCGGCTCGAGCTCAATAGGTAGAGTTGGGGACTTTTAGTATGTTTAACAGTACACCTTACCGGACATTACTGTCAAATTTCCAAAACTCCAACAGTTTTTTCCCTCAAACGGAAAATTTTGTTCTAATTTGACTGGCCTATACCTGTTGTATTATTACGGTTACGGTAATTGTTCTGTATGCAACATCCCAAACCACTAGCCAGGTAAACACTTTAATATACTTTGAAACTATCTTGTGAATAGAACAGGATTTCGGGTAACGTTCCTCAACTTTGATATTTTTATGTGGGGTAAATTAGGTACTTCAGAGCATTTTTTCCTGAATATTACTTCGACAATAATTCATTCATTGGAACCTTTGTGACCACAGGTGCTTACAGTGGATAAGGCTAGTCACAAAACAAAAAAAAAGTGTATATAGGACGACACAGATGAGTGAATAAACTTCAACAATCAATTGTATAACAATAAATTTGATGCTCAACAATAAAATTCCATGAACAGATTTATTTTCTGAACAGATTTTCTTTGTAGCATATCCTTGGAGGTTGTTTTCAAAAATATATCAAAGATTCATTAATTATAGTCATTTAATTCAACTTCGATTTTCTCAAAAAAACAATGGCTATCCGTGCCTTGAATGTAGGATAGATGCGTGTTGAGCATTTTTTCAATTTCTCATTTTCACCAGTCCTTAGAAATATGTCAAAGATTCATATGCTCTGCTCATTTCAATATATTTTAATTCTTCTTTTATATATAAAATTGTGAGTCGTGAAAGAGATCTAGCCCGTGCAAGGCTAGGTGAGATACTTTTTGGAAGTATTTATCATTTGAAATTTTTTTATTTGGTGAAAAAAATATTATTCGAATAATAAATACTTTATTTCAAGTGTGAGTATCCAAATAACAAATGGTATCTTTTATCAAATACTTTTGTCATTTGAATAGATCCGAAGTATTCAAATACTCCAAAAGTATTTGGTCAACTTAAACTATTCTGATACCTTGAAAGTACTTAAACAATTTTTTCACTTGAATACTTTAGAAGTATTGGGATACTTTTTCTCAATCAAATACCCTCAAAGTATTTTATAAACTTGAAGTATTCAAATACCTTGGAAGGGGGTACTTGAATTACCTAAGAAATTTCTAGAAGACATACCTATCTACAGGGTGTTCATTTAAAAAGTTCTCACCCCTGATTTCTGGTCGCCCAACTTTTTCACAGGAAAACACCGAAACAGGTCGATTTTTGTTCTTGAGGGGGCATCTAGGACATATATTGTTGAATTTTCACTCTCAATCCTTTCGCCCCCACCCTACCCTACTCCAAAATTTCAAATAGCATTACTTATTTTGTGATACATCAAATTGAAGGCAACAAAATTCTCTTCCCCCAAACATATTTTTAATTTTTTTGAACCACCCTTCAACCCTTGTGAAATTCTTCTATTTGTTGATGAAAGGACAATTTCTCCCCTATCATCTCCAGGTTCTTGAGAAATAGACTTTCAAGCAAAAATAGGTCCATTTTCATTCTAATGAGGTCATCTGAGACACGTGTGGACAAATTCTCATCTCCAACCCCTTCGCTTTCACCCTACCCTACTTCAATGGGGTCGGGTGGTTCAAAATAAAATAGAAATATGTTCAACAGAAAGAGAGTTATTGCCTCCAATCTGATGTATCGGAAAATAGGATATGCTATTTGAAATTTGAAGGAAGGGTGGGGGCAAAGGGGTGTAGGATGAAAATTTGGCCACCCGTGTCTTAGAGGACCTCTTATCTTGAGATAAAAGTCGAGCTGTTTTTGCTGGAATGTCCATTTCTCAAGAATGGGAAATTTATAGGGGAAAAATTATTCTTTCATTGACAAACAGAGGATTTTCTAAGGGTTGAGGAGTGACTGAAAAAAATTAGAATTACGTTTAACGGAAAGAGAATTGTATTGCTTTCAATTTGATGCATCACAGAATGGGAAATGCTATCTCAAATTTCAAAGTAGGGTGGGGTGGAGGCGAAGGGGTTGAGGATGAACTCAACATTTTCTCAAGACAACACTGTTCCTAGGAAAGCTTTCTATGAGCACATATCCACTCAGGATTCATAGAAAAATTCTCTGAACATCTATTCAAGATTTTCCGAAAGGTTTGCTGAGAAATCTCCACGAGATATGCTCAAGAAATATGATATGAAAGATTTGTTGGAAATTTCAGCAAAGATTTTTGGAAGATTTACTGAATAGATTTCTCAGTCCCCGGTTGCACGAGAAAAATCAATCATGCAATAGGTCATCGAAGAAGTTATCTGGTGAATTCCATATGACCGTGCCAGTTGACTGACCACAAAAAATAATACAAACTCTTGTGAACTGAACATTCTCCCGTATTTTTTTATAAAACTGCGTTTCCCATTGAGCACTACGCAAAAATGCACAAAAGAAAACGTTGAAGTAACTATTTCATCATGAAATTTTTAGGTGCAACCTCGGGTGAAACTGAAGATAAGTGATTTATCCAAGATTTCTCGAACGATTCATTTAGGTTCCTCAAGATATTCCTTGACAGATTCAAGAAGACCTAGAAACATTCCTTAATGAAAAAATTATAGTTCTCAACAGAAATTACTGAAATTACTCGGAGTTTTCTCAAGAGACTTGAACATTTTTATCTTGACAGATTTGTTTGAAACTCGCCAAGAAGATAAATTTATCTAAAGTTCCTCAAAAGCTCATCATCTCGCATCCTCACAATTTCATCCAGGGTTTCTCAAAGGAGATCTACTCGTGATTTCCCAAGACTCACGCAAGGCTTACCTACCTCTAGATTACAAAAAAACAATCTGAAACATTCTCAGGAGATTTATTGAAGGTTTACCAAGAGACTCACTGGAGATTTCCCAGGAGATTCACTGGGGGTTTCTTGAGAGATCTACTCATGATTTCTGGAAATATCTTTCAAGATACTCTACAAGAGACTCAGATAACATTTCTCGATACATTTCTCATTGAAATCACGCAAAATTTTCTCAAAAAAAGAATATATCCAAAACTTTTCAGTAAGTTCGCTCACTCAACACATTCATTCAGGATTTCTTAGAAGTAATCCATAATTAATGTTCTCTGGGATGAGTCACAAACATAGTCCAGGAGCTTATGGGATCCCGTGGGATTTTGAATGGAAGAGCATAGCGACTAGGTGGAATACATTCCTTAGATGGCCAGCAATCACACCTCAACGGGTGTTTTGCTTGAATTTGTTACAGGAAAATTACACAGGGTGAAACAGAAAAAAACAATAAAAATTCTCAGCTCCAGACTGGGAGAAGGTGAGGAGAACAAACTGCATACGTGATCTGATTTTCTTGTTGTAATGATTTCTGCCAAGTTTGGTCCCAATCCATCGGATAAAATTTGTAGAATTGAATAACAAAGCTTTGAAATTCGACATTTTACAATATTTGACAGATGTCATGCAGAGCAATATTTCCAACAGGTTTGAGGACTGGCCGTCATTTCATGGCGGGCGATTGACTTATTTTCAAAAACTCCAACTGATATCAAGGAGTAGATTGCATTGGCGTCGTGTAGGTTCATTTTCAAATCCGACACGGTTCCAGTTTACCGACGGTAATTTTTTCGAAGTAATAAATTTGATTTTCAAGTTTCTTTGTTTTCCACTCGATTTGCCACGAATGTAAATTTTTCGAGCAAAACCTCCAAAAGTATCAAGTATCAAGCATCATTCTATCTTATCAAGCATGAAAACCTCAGTGACTGTGGCGAATTTTGCCATTCCACGTTGAACAGTTACAGAAGATGATGAATAAGAACCTTATTGAAGGTGCCAAATTTGACGAGCTATGACTCAGTGGATGAGCATTTTTGATCTTATGGTCTTGTAAACTTTTTTCTTATATTGATTCCAGGGATCAGCCTCTGTGATCTTTTGCAGTACTCAAGTTACAGCCTGTATATTACTGAATGTCTCGGGCGCTCGTAGAATAGAACTTCGAATTTGGGAGCAACACAAGCAGGAATTAGAAAAACGCCTTCCAGGCACAGAGCCGTAAACATCCCGAGATACAGGTTTCCCAAAAATACACCGACAACGTTCCAGGGCGGCTTCCTCTTATCAAAACAAAACAAAAATTGCTCATGAAAATGAGTCCGGAAACGTTTTCTAAGGAAACTACAGCCCCTCAAATGTGGAACCATGAGAATTGTGTTTATTTAATATTTCTGGAACCGTTCAAAGGAAATAATGCTTGACACATTTGTTACATTCTTTTGCCTGAGAAAATTTGGATGCCAAACAAAAATGAAGTTGCTTTGAAATAATTTCTCTTTCGCCATGAATATCGTAGTTGAAAATCAGCATTTCTGACCACATTTTCATACATTCAAACTCGAATACCTTGTGAACAATGCGTCCATCGAGATTGAGCATAGACACCTTGTTTTTCAATAGAAAACTCCGATATTCCATAATTTCTTGTTGAATTTTAAAACAATCTACATTCAAAAGAGTTGAGGTCATTTTCAGCCCCACACCTCAGCACGACTCACTCCTGATCATTTATTTCAGAATTATTTCCACCTCATTCAGTTGGGCATAAGGAGGTTGGTGTATATGTCAAGTTTGATTGATTTCCCTTGAACGGTTCCGGAGATATTGAATAAAAACTCGATGAAAACCATCTTCAGGTCCCTACATTTAAAGGCTTGTAGCTTCCTCAGGAAGCGTTTCCGGACTCATGTTCAGGGGAATTTTTTTCTTGTTCTAATGAGAGAAAGCTGCTTTTGAACGTTCTTGGTGGATTTTTGGGACACCCTGTATATTCACAGCCTCAAGATTGGATCAGTATAAATATAGAATAAATGAATACTCACAGGTTTCTTGGACAGTTGTTCCTGTTGCGACATCATGATTGGTTATAGTTTGGATTTATCAATTTTCACAAATTTGCACGTGTAAAGACGATGCTCACAGTACAACAGCAGATAGAGAAATGATTAGATGACAAGAAAACAAGCCAGAAACTTAAGAGGTGCCAAAACTGGGAACAATGGAAGCCTCTCTCAATTCTTCTCTTGAATTCTTGCAAATGCATATTAGGCACGTAGGTTCACACAGATAAAGTGGAGTATTGTCTGTTTACCGATAGGATTAACTTTTTGAAATTCAGTTATGTAACCTATAGCAAACAAAAGCACCAAAAACTGTTACAACATGGGCGCGTTTGGAACTAATATTAGTTTTTTTCGGTTGGTAGTCTTACGCGGGCAAATTATCCCTACGCCAAGCCAATGACAATACATTTCAGCGAGTCTGACACTAACGTACGATTTTCAACCTCCATTTCTCTATGATGTTTGTTATTTTTAGTCGGCTTGGCTGTTGTGAGTGTTGTGTAATAAAATCAGCTTGATGCAAAGAAGAAATCTCTTATTCATAAGAATTGTTGATTAACTGGTGTCATTTAAAATTACCATAGCACTCAGCTGTGATTAGCGGAAATAAGCACCTCTTTCTAACTGGAATTTTAAATTTCGCGGGTAACGCTCGGAGACTACTTTTCAAGCAGAGGAATCTGGTGGTCCTTTCTATCAGTGTATAGAGTATAGCATGTGTGTGGAACACGCGTTGAGAGGATGTATCGGACTTCATGGCCCAGAGTGCAAAATTTTCAGTGAAATGCTTCCATGTATCAGAATAAGGTCAAAAAAACTTAAGGGTTGAGTTTTTGCAAATAAGAGGGTCGAATGGTAAAGCTTCGTCTTTTTTCATTCTCATCATTCAATGAGATTCCTGTGAACTTGTTCGAGCACACTTGGAAGAAAAACTCGAATTTTCGTTGTTGCTTTGGTTCTAAGGACTCAAAAAAAATTGATTTTTCTCCAGAAAAATATTCAGGACGACTAGGTCAAGCCGTATTTCCCTGAACTGCCTTGAACTATGTGGCACAAGTTTCTTGATCACTCTGTATATCGAGTGGATTGTATTGAGTGAGACGGCCCCGTGGCGCAGGCGGTCGAGTGGCTTCCTGCGACGCGGAAGTCCCGAGTTCGATCCCCAATGAAGAATGAAAAGTCTGGGTGTTGTGTTGTTTAAAATTGGCACTTACCTGAGTTTGTATAATTGATAAACGAGCAAAATTCTTATGACAAGAAAGAGCCGATAAGGAGAAAAACAGTTATTTCTTTTATTTCTATTAAGTGAATCGAGACTAATCGTCTTGGATGGGTACCTATTGTTATTTTCACTGTTACGATAATTGTTTTGTATGCAATACCTTGAGCCGCTAGCCTGGTGAACACTTCATTAAACTTTGAAACTATTTTGTGAATAAAACAGGATTTTGACTAACATTCCTTGAATTTTCTATTCTCGTGTGGAGTGAATTAGGCACCCCAGAGCAGTTTTTCTCAGATATTTTCCAGACTGATTTTTTTAAAGCATATCCTCCAATGTAATCTTAGAGAACATATCAAAGACACATTTTTTATAGCATTATAGGCGATTTACATTCAAAAAACGCCACCTGGTGTAGAGCTCGGTACTTGATCGTCGAGGACGTTTTTGCGAGGAACACCATGCTCCGTCGTCTAGTAGCCTAGGTGGGCACTAGTGGATACCTGCAATACCCACATTATTCACATGGAAATTTGACAAGTAGAAATAATGTGAACGTTCAAACAATTATTCCATTACGAAATTTTTTGGTGCAACCGAATTCGAGAGATTTATTCAAGATTTCTCAAGCATTTCATCCGATCGAAAATATTTCTAGAAAGATTCAAGAAGACCTGGAGATATTTCTTGATGGATAAATAAATTGTTCTCAATAGAGATCACTCAGAGTTTTCTCGAGAAGCTGAATCAATTTCATCTAAACAGATTTGTTTGAAACTCACTGAGAAGAGGAATTCGTCTGAAATTTCTCAAAAGCTCATCATCTCATTCTCACAAATTCACCCAGGATTTTCCAGGATTTACGCAAATCTACCTCTAGATTACAAAAAACAATATGAAACATTTCCAGGAGATTGATTGAAGGTTAACCAAAGGACTAACTGAAGATTTCTCAAGAGATTCACTGGGGGTTTCTCAAGAGGTATACTCGAGAAATACTAACAATCAAAATTTCTCAAGAGATACTTAGGATTTCTCGATTAACTCCTCGATAAATTCATTGATGATTTGATAAATATATTCACCTGTTGGAATATCTTTTCAGATTACTGACTGATACACAGGCGAGTGTTTCCGGAGATTTCTCAAGAGATCTACTCAAGATTCCTCAGAATTTCTCTCAAGATATTTCACAAGAGACTTAGATTACATTTCTCGATAGAATCACGCAAAATTCTCTCAAAAGGAGAAATTCAATAAAACTTCTTAGAAGGTTCACTTACTCGACACATTTATCCAGGTTTTCTTCAAAGTAATTCATGAATGTTCTCTTGGATGAATTACACACAAGACTGCCCCGAGATTATTAGTATTGGGGCGTAGGTCGTGCCGTGTGCAGCTTCGTGAAGATATATAGAGTTATGTCTCAATCGATTCCTGGGGGATCAAGGAGTATGAAAAATTATGGTGGAACATTGGCATTTACTGCAGGCGAATATGGTTAAGGCGCCAAAATAGACTCAATCTGGTAATAAGAAACTGGCTGTAGCTCGTTTGTTTTCCAACGGATTTCAACATCTGACACGTCATTTTGCGAACGAAAAAATTCTTCTCTTATTTCATACCTAAATTTTTAAACGTCATTCCGTGAAACTGTCAAAATTGTATTTATAAGATAAGCTAAATTCCACCAGTTTTTAAGGTTATCCAATATTTTTGAAACCTGGCAGTATCATAGATCTTGAAGTGCCTCTTCTGAATTTTCACTTTTTCACATCGAATCTTTGCCATTTTGGCCGCCATATTGAAAATATGACGCCCAAAAAACTGTTTTTTGTCAATATCTTAGATTCATATGACTCAAGATTAGAACGTGTATATGCGGAAAAAAGCCCATTCGATTCTGTACAACTTGACATATCAGTCATTCATGTGTAATTCACGGTTCTTGAGCTAGAGCTTTGAGAACTTTCGAAAGCATCAACTTCCGGCATTCAATCAGCATGTTGAATTGAATATCACCGACATGTGTCATGTTGTAAGCAAATAATAATGAATAGCTCTCGGCCATTAACCATTAATAATAAAAACTCCAAAAATTTATCGTGGTGATGGTAATTGTGTAATTACAGGGTGAACTGTGGAAGCAAACTGACTATAAAAAGAAATAAGAGTAATATACCATCTAAAGGATATCAGATACATTCTAAACTCATTATTATGATGAAACCTGGGGTCATCATTTAGAATATCTACTTTCCACTTCGTGTCTCTGCTGTTCTGGCCATAATTTTGAAAAGATGGCGCTCAATAAAATAATTTTCGATTGTTCTTTTGAATGCTCGCAAATGCATATTTGGCAGGTGGATTCACACAGAGGAAAAGAGAAAAGCATGTATTTGACACAAATGCGTATGAAGGGTATCACAAAATTCACGGTCCAGTGTGCGAAGATTTTTGCAAGATAAATCCTGAGATTTCTCGTAAGAATTTACTGAGAATTCAATAGTTCATAACGCTGTCGGAAAATATATTTCGGACAATTTTCCCAACACAAAAGAGTGCTCTTGAAACATCTCCAAAGATGCACGAAATCATTGCAACCAGTGTTACCGCCAGGCTGTAGAAACTTGGGTACTTGCGAAATGATTTCTGAGACTTTTCACGAAATCGTCAAGAATAGGCATCTAGACATCGTGATCGATTATTGTACATACAATATCCATCATTCATTCATTCATATTAAATATAATTTATTTTCACAGATTTGCACGTGTAAAGACGATGCACACAGAACGACAGCAAACAGGGAAGTGATGAAAATAAAACGAATCAGTGAATAGGAAGGTGCTTGAGCTAGTAACAATTGAAGTTCTCCCCGATTGTTTCCTTGGATGCTCACAAAGCATATTTGACAGGTGAGTTCACACAGAGAAAAAGAGAACAGCATGTGCGTCTCACATAATATGCGTGTAGAGGGTCTCAACATTCCACACACTCCATCCACAGACTGACAGGTGAGCACGATCCAAAAATAAAATCGAATCGCAAGG
This sequence comes from Anaspis maculata, assembly GCA_949128115.1. NCBI lineage: Eukaryota > Metazoa > Arthropoda > Insecta > Coleoptera > Scraptiidae > Anaspis > Anaspis maculata. The sequence continues at coordinate 1,394,777 of OX421966.1, forward strand.
TCAGGTAATTTTTTTTACAGAAATGGTTAGGTTTCCATGTCTATCCGATACATTAGAAACACATACAAAACGGGAAGTTCAAAAAATAATGCATCGACGCCGGGCTTATAAAAAATACATGTTATAGTTCGGCGAGCTTTGAGGGTTTAAGGACAATGAGTAAAATTTTTTTCTTTGTTGACGCACAACGTTTTGCCCCTAATTTTGGGCTTCCTCGGGTGCTAGAAGTAACGTTTATTGAAGTGAGAAATAAAATATTAGCATATAAGAACTTGCGGTTAGCGATGATTGTTATTTTATGAAAATATTGATTCAAGAGGCAAAAAAATGACATTGAAAGGGATACAAAAATGTTTGATCGATTTGAATTGTCGGAAAAATCATAATATAACATCCAGCTGTACAATAATTGGTAAAATAATAATGCTGAGTGTAAGTATTCCAGAGGTATACCTATGTAAATGTTCAAATATGTATGAGTGATCTATATGTTGTGTAACTGATTAAAATACGTATCACTGAGATTATGGGTATCTGTTCTGAAATTCAGACTATTAGTGAATTTTTTAATGAAAATCGTTTCTTAAATAATTTTCTAGAGAGTATATTTTTGGAATAAAAACATAAAATACAAACGAATCAAATACATGTTACAATGTTGAGTTAAAATGGAACGAGAAGTCAGTGACACAACAGATTTTTGACATAATTTATTAGACATTGAATGCCTGCTGCCCGGGAGGGAATGGCCCGATACAACGTTTCAACCTCTCATCGTAGACCTCTACTTGGATGCCGACAAATGCTCTTTCGAGCTTTTCCAGTTGGGCTTCATCTAAACTATGTAGTAGAGCACGTCGTTCTTCAGTTGGTCGCCAACATCTCTTCAAAACGATGTCAATCTTGTTCAGTTTTGGCGCCATTTTTTCTAAAATACTGATAAAAAAAACAATGCAAAAAAAAACAGCAAAAATACCAGGCACTTCGAAATTGAAACTCACCTTACAAAATTCGATTTTCGGAAACTGTGCTCACACAAACGTAGAGTTTCCATTCTCGGATACTGAATTATGCTGTTCATGGACGCTGATTTTCTGAATACCCAAAATGGTGTCCCAAAATATTTCAAATTCTTGAGGCGATGGCAGAGGACTTCGAACGATTCTGCTATAGCAACATCTACCATTTCAATGAAGGCTTCATAAGTATCTTCTCCATCCCAAAATTCTCCTTCCTGCAAATGGAACGGAGCATCTGACATCACCAGTTTTTCCATCGTTTCTGGTATGTGATCGCAGAAGGCACGTAGCTTTTGTCTGGATAAGAGGCATCCGGTTAAATTCAACTCTTTCAAACGATGGCAGCCGTTCAAGAACGTTCGAATGTCACTGACACTAACGCCGTAAAAGCTCTTCCATCCCATGGACACCACTTCCAGGTTTTCATGTTTGGAGATCGTTTTCATCGTTTAGGAATCGAGAGAGCTGCAGTGACCCTGGACCGAGTCCAGTATCAGTTCTCTTGTTCTGAATTTCTCCAGGATGTAACTGAGGTCGTTATTGTCCCTGTTGCCAGCAGCACATCCCGTCAGATTTAGCTTTTTAAGCGTCATCGTCATGTCGAAGTTGGACGATGTTGCGTCTCGAGGAATCTGGATATAGAAACAACAATAGGAAGCAACAACAATATAGAAAAAGAATATTTCATTTGAGTGAGCCTCTTTTTAGAAGATTATCAACTTTTTGTACACGGGAGAGAAGAAAATGAGTACAATGTTTTCGACAAGAGCAAATACTCACCCAACTCGACGACAAATCCAATTCTTCAATCGGAAATGAACTAGTGATCAACATCTCAATTTGGGAAGATGTGATACTTTGTTCAGTCAAAGAAACGCTTTTCCACAGTCGTTGATCGCCGCACATCCCCCGGAATCTTTGGCTGACCTTTGCCAACGTGCACAAGTCGAATGGATTCAAAATCGAGACTATTCTATACAAGATTTCGTCAGGTAAGTTATCGAATGACTCCACGGATTGTTCCTGGAACAATAGTCACAAGTGATTAGGGATTAGCAGCATACATGACAAGGTATTAGAAACAGAAAGCGAATGACCAAGCAAGATATCTGTCGGGTAGTGGATCTGAGGAACGGAAGCTCTTACCTTCCGCTTTGTGGGCCAAGTTCTTTAATAGAATGTAGAGTGAATGACCAACTCCAAATTTATGAAAATGGGAACATCGAAGAAAAAAAAACAGTGAGAAGCAGTGCTTGAGAAGCAACACAAGCGAGAATTTTGGAAAAAACACCTTTCATGCAAAGAGAGCAGTGAATATTCCGAAATATATCCGCAGCCTTAATATTGGATCACTACGAATATAGAGTGGATGAATACTCACAGTTTTCTCCGACAGTTGTTCCTCCCGCGACATCATGATTGGTAACAGTATATAAGTTTATATTTATTTTCACAAATTTGCACGTGTGAAGACGATGCTCACAGAACAACAGCAAATAGAGAAGTGATGAGATGAAAAGAGAAAAGAGAACAAGTCAGAAACGAGAAAAGTGCCTGAACTAGTTATAATAGAAGCTTTCCCCAATTGTTCTCTTGAATTCTTACAAATGCATATTTGGCAGGTAGGTGTACACAGATAAAGGAGGATAGCAGGTGTGTGTGAAACATGCGTTGGAAGGGTGTATCGGAATTCATGGCCCAGAGTGCAAAATTTTGAGAGAAATGCTTTCATGTATCAGAAGAAAGTCAAAAAATTTCAAGGGTTGAACTTTTGCAAATTAGAGGGTCGAAAGGTGAAGCTTTGCCTCCCTCCATTCTCATTATTCAATGAAATTTCTGTGAACTTGTTCGAGCACACTTGGGAGAAATATTCGATTTTTCTTGTTGCTTTGGTTCGAAAAACTCGAAAAAAAACAGTTTCTCTGAAAAAACATTCAGAACCACTAAGTCAAGCTGTATGTTCCTAAACTGGCTTAAACTCTGTGGCACAAGTATTCCAAACACTCTGTATATTAACCCGGCGCTTGTGTGGTGGGGTGAAAAGCACCCAAGCAAAATTTCATGTCGTATTATTTCGGTGTGTATACGATTTTCACACCTCCGCTTCTCAGTACCTTCAAGTGGCTACCTTTTCTTCACTTTTCAGTTGCCAGTAGGCTATCACAGCCCATACGTCGACAGAAATTAGCCGATAAAGTTCAACTTGGGTCATTTTGACCCCACCACACAGTTCACGTGCAAATCTAGAAAAAGGTCTCTCCAAAGCGCAAGCAACTCTGCTTGCTCTTGCTCATATGTCGATCCCTTGCGGAAGACATATTTGCATCAACCTATCATCGAAACAATGTTCAGTTCTGGACCAAACATCAAAAATAAGACCATTATTGCCTCAATTTCATGGATTTGTGTGGTGGGGTGAAAATCACCCATGGGAATACGAAAAATCAACTTTTCATTTTTTGCATGATATGACGGTACCCCTCTAAACTGTCGAATCGATTCTAGTTTGGTAACTTGATAGAACATCAAAGATCATTTTGGTCACTATTTCAAGAGAAAAAACCTTTTGTTAATTTTTTTGTGGTCCAACAAAAGTTGGTGATTTCCACCCCAGCACACCATGCTCGTAACTATTATCCACCACACAAGCGCCGGGTTAAGTGAGGAGTGACCATTCGAGAACGGACATGTCCATATAAAGTGGAACTGAGTAAATCGCGAAAAACTCCTTATAGAAAGACCGTTCAATTCAAAGAAAAACTTTTCACGGTTTACAGAATGTTGGATCTCACAATCTCAATGAGCATAACATGATCCCAAGAATTTGATTGGTAATAACGGAAAAAAACAAGAAAACAAATTGGATATGTCTCACTTTGCTTGAAACATTGTGAAATGACCGGTTTTGTTTGAAACATATTCGAATATGTCGCATTTTGTTGAGATTTTTATCAAATTTCCTTGATAAAAACCTTTGATTAGTGGAATAACCCTTCAAAACTTCATTATTAGGTTTTTTGGTTCAAGGATAAGAAAAAAAATGGAACTCATTTTGATTATATCCATACAAATTGAAATGGATGATAAGTTTTTTTAGACTGAAACAATCATGAATACTCATTCAAAACAGAAAAGAATAAGAAATACATGAAACAAATTCTTCAGAAGATAGAACAATGAAAATACATAGAAAATAGTTGAAATATATAAAAATGTTAAAGTCACAACGGCACAAAACGGGACGGTGGTCACTCCTCTTGCACCGACTAGATTTCTGAATCATGATTGCTGATAACACAGTTGCATACTATCAAATAATGTTCAGGAAATTCATTTTCACAAGATGTGATTCTGTCCACTTTTGTTTGATTTCTAAAGCTCATACGAGAGTTACTATTGGATATGTTCACTTTTGAAAAGATTCCTCTTCGGGATGTTCAACTATGGGATATGTCCTGTTTTGTGCGAAAACGTCACTTTCAGACCTGATTTAACATGGGATCTGTTCAGTTTTGTGCAATTCTTTAAGTGACATCCGATGTAAGCTACAAAATGAGTCGGAAACGAAAAAAACGAACTTATATGAAAAGTGGAGATGTCCCATTTTGAATGGTCACTTCTCGAGTGAATTGGGACCAATCGTCTTGGATGGGTACCTGTTGTATTATTACGGTTACGGTAATTGTTCTGTATGCAACATCCCAAACCGCTAGCCAGGTAAACACTTTATTATACTTTGAAACTATCTTGTGAATAGAACAGGATTTCGGGTAACATTCCTCAACCTTCCTATTTTTATGTGGGGTAAATAAGGTACCTCAGAGCATTTTTTCTTGAATATTACTTCGACAATAATTTATTTATTGGAACCTTTGTGACCACAGGTGCTTACAGTGGATAAGGCTAGTCACAAAACAAAAAAAAGTGTATATAGGACGACACAGATGAGTGAATGAACTTCAACAATCAATTGTATAACAATAAATTTGATGCTCAACAATAAAATTCCACGAACAGATTTATTTTCTGAACAGATTTTCTTTGTAGCATATCCTTCGAGGTTGTCTTCAAAAATATATCTAAGATTCATTAACTATAGCCATTTCATTCAACTTTTATTTTTTCGAAAAAATAACGGCTACCCGTGCCTTGAATGTAGGATAGATTCGTGTTGAGCATTTTTTCAACATATCATTTTCACCAGTCCTTAGAAATATGTCAAAGATTCATATGCTCTGCTCATTTCAATATATTTTAATTTTTTTTTATATATAAAATTGTGAGTCGTGGAAGATTACTAGCAATAGCCCGTGCAGGGCTGAGTAAAATACTTTTTGAAAGTAATCATCATTTCAATACTTCCCATTTGGTCAAAAAAATATTATTCAAATAATAAATACTTTATTTCAAGTGTGAGTGTTCAAATAACAAATAGTATATTTCTTTAAATACTTCTGTCATTTGAATAGATTCAAAGTACTCAATTACTCCAAAAGTACCCGGGTAACTCAAACTATTCAAATACCTTTGGAGAATTGAAAAAAAATTTCCATATAAATACCATCAAAGTTTTTAGATACTTTTTTCAATTGAATACTCTCAAGGTATTTTATGAACTTGAAGTATTCAAATACCTTGGGAGAAGGTATTTGAATCACCTGAGAAATTTCTAAAAGACATAACTATCTACAGGGTGTTCATTTAAAAAGTTCTCACCCCTGATTTCTGGCCGCCAAACTTTTTTACAGGAAACACCGGAACAGGTCGATTTTTGTTTTTAAGGAGACATCTAGGACACATATTGCTCAATTTACACCTTCAATCCCTTTGCCCCCACCCTACCCCACTTCGAAATTTCAAATAGCATTACCATTTTGTGATCCATCAAATTGAAGGCAACAAAATTCTCTTCTTGCCAAACATAATTTTAATTTTTTCGAACCACCCTTCAACCCTTGTGAGAATCCTCTATTTGTTGATAAAAAGACAATTTCTCCCCTATTATCTCCAGATTCTTGAGAAATAGACTTCCAAGCAAAAATAGGTCCATTTTCATTCTAATGAGGTCATCTGAGACACGTGTGGACAAATTCTATCTCCAACCCCTTCGAAAATTTCACAAGGGTTGAGAGGTGATTGAAAAACATTAGATCTACGTTTGACGAAAAGAGAATTTTATTGCTTTCAATTTGATGTTTCACGGAATAGGGAATGCTATTTCAAAATTTGAAAGTAGGGTGGATTGGGGGCGAAGGGGTTGGAGATGAACCCATCATCTTCTCAATACAACACTGTTTCTAGGAAAGCATTCTATCAGCACATATCCACTCAGGATTCATAGAAAAACTTCCTGAACATCTACTCAAGATTTCCCGAAAGCTTTGCTGAGAAATTTCCACGAGATATTCCCAAGAAATATATTAAAATTTCTTGAAAAATTCAACACTCAAGATTGGATCAGTCTAAATATAGAATAAATGAATACTCACAGGTTTCTTGGACAGTTGTTCCTGTTGCGACATCATGACTGGTTATAGTTTGAATCTATTGAATTTTCACAAATTTGCACGTGTAGAGACGATGCTCACAGTACAACAGCAGATAGAGAAATGATTAGATGACAAGAAAACAAGCCAGAAACTGGAGAGGTGCCAAAACTAGGAACAATGGAAGCCTCTCTCAATTGTTCTCTTGAATTCTTACAAATGCATATTAGGCACGTAGGTTCACACAGATAAAGTGGAGTATTGTCTGTTTACCGATAGAATTCACTTTTTTGAATTTCAGTTATGTAACTTATAGCAAACAAAAGCACCAAAGACTGTTACAACATAGGCGCGTTTGGAACTGATATTAGTTTTGTTCGGTTGGTAGTCTTACCCGGGCAAATTATCCCTACGCCAAGCCAATGACAATACATTCCAGCGAGTCTGACACTTACGTATGATTTCCAATCTCCATTTCTCTATGATGTTTGTTATTTTTAGTCGGCTTGGCTGTTGTGAGTGTTGTGTAATAAAATCAGCTTGATGCAAGGAAGAAATCTCTCATTCATAAAAATTGGTAATTAACTGGTGTCATTTGAAATTACCATAGCACTCAGCTGTGATTAGCGGAAATAAGCACCTCTTTCTAACTGGAATTTTAAATTTTGCGGGTAACGCTCGGAGACTACTTTTCAAGCAGAGGAATCTGGTGGTCCTTTCTATCAGTGTATAGAGTATAGCATGTGTGTGGAACACGCGTTGGGAGGATGTATCGGACTTCATGGCCCAGAGTGCAAAATTTTCAGTGAGATGCTTCCATGTGTCAGAATAAGGTCAAAAAAACTTAAGGGCTGAGTTTTTGCAAATAAGAGGGTCGAATGGTAAAGCTTCGTCTCCTTTCATTCTCATCAATTAATGAGATTCCTGTGAACTTGTTCGAGCACACTTGGAAGAAAAACTCGAATTTTTGTTGTTGCTTTGGTTCTAAGGTCTCAAGAAAAATTGATTTTTCTCCATAAAAATATTCAGGACTACTGGGTCAAGCCGTATTTCCCTGAACTGCCTTGAACTATGTGGCACAAGTTTCTCGATCACTCTGTATATTGAGTGGATTGTATTGAGTGAGACGGCCCCGTGACGCAGGCGGTCGAGTGGCTTCCTGCGACGCGGAAGTTCCGAGTTCGATTCCCAATAAAAAGTCTGGGTGTTGTGTTGTTTAAAATTGGCACCCTCCTGAGTTTGTATAATTGATAAACGGGCAAATTCCTATGGCAAGAAAGAGCCGATAAGGAGAAAAACAGTTATTTCTTTTATTTTTATCAAGTGAATCGAGACTAATTGTCTTGAATGGGTACCTATTGTTATTTTCACTGTTACGATTATTGTTTTGTATGCAACATCTTGAGCCGCTAGCCTGGTAAACACTTCATCAAACTTTGAAACTATTTTGTGAATAAAACAGGATTTTGACTAACATTCCTTGAATTTCCCATTCCCATGTGGAGTGAATTAGGCACCCCAGAGCAGTTTTTCTTAGATATTTCCTAGACACATTTTTCAAAACATATTCTCCAATGTTATCTTCAAAAACATATTAAAGGCTCATTCTTCATAGCATTATAGCCATTCCATTCAATTTTGAGTTTTTTTTTTAAATCAAGCCTGTGCGTGTTGGGAGGGAAACTGGAGGCTACCTGTGTCTTGAATGTGGGATAGATTCGTGTTGAGCATTTTTCAAAATGCAATGTCCAAAATTCTCAATTTTTTTTGTGATTTTTGATTGGAACAAGAATCTTGGATATCGGACAATGGACTGACGAGCTATGATTTTTCTCAGAGTAAGATGCAAGTCAGAAGTGGAATATTAACAAAAACTGTGATTCCGTGAAAAAATTGAAAAAAAAATTGGCGAATACGGGTCGACTAATTTTCATGTCTCCACAACATCATCCGAAATTTAGAAAAATCCGTCACCATGAGTGCAGGAAGTTATCGTTTTGACATGGAATGACTCCTTTGATTTCACTTATATTTTATATATTTTCAACTAGATTCCATAATTTCTCGCGAAATGACTCCTGCGATCTTCTACTTACTCACAAAGAAGAATCTCAAGTTTCCTGTTGATACTTTACAAATTATTCAAGGAAATATCTCATGATTTCTCAAAAAAGCAAACAAGACATATCTACCATGTAAATTTCGATGGAAAAAGCACTCTGAACTAAACTCAAATTCAGCATCTATATGTTTTTCATTTTGTAAATTTTATTCAGAAAAATATCAAATCTCAAAATAATCATGACAATCACAGGGTTACAGTTCATCAAATAATTAACCAAATACCCAAGCGTAGGGTCTTGAGCAAAACGGTGATAGAATTATATTAACAATGACAAAATTTGTATTTTTAAAATAGAAAGAGACTCAATATTGGAACTGGTATTCATTCAAGCCTCAAAAATCTGCAATTTGGATATTCAGGTGAGTACATTGAGTTTTCAATATCATTTATTGAACATTGAATGCCTAGGGAGGAATGGTCCGATACCACACTTCAACTTCTCATCGTAGATCTCGACGTGGATACCGACGAAAGCTTTCTTGAGTTCCTCTAGTTGGACCACATCTGAACTACGTAGTAGAGCACGTTGTTCCTCGGTCGACCGGTGATTTTCCGACTCTCCCTCCAAAATTATGTCAATCCTTCTCAGTTTTGGAGCCATTTTCTTTAAAACACTGATGAAGAATATCATTTGAAAAATTAGCAAAGATATCGAGCATTTTTCAAATGAGAGCTTACCACACAAAATTTGGATCTCGAAAATCGTGCACCCGCAAACGTATAACTGCCAAACTCTGGTACTGAATCATCCGGTTCTGGATCGCTGGAGTTCTGAAGTAGCTTAGTGATGTTCCAAGGTACTTCAAATTTTTGACGCGATGAAAGAGGAGCTCGAACGATTCTACCACAGCTGCATCTCTCAATAATTCACGGTTGACATGAGCTTCATTATATCCCAAAACATTTTCCATCAGTCTACAAACCATAGCATCTCCCAGCACCAGTTTTCCTACTGTTTCAGGTATATGATTGCAGATGGCACGTAGGTGTTGTGTGGATAAATAGCATGCGGTCAAATTCAGTTCTTTTAAGTGATTGCAGCGGTTGAAGAGCATTCGAATGTCATTGATGGCAACGTCGCTGAAGCGCATCCATTCCATGGACAGCACTTCTAGATTTTCATGTTTGGAGATTGCCTCCATTATCCCAGAAGTGAGGATATTGGGACGCAGCTTGGTCCCGTCCAGTATCAATTCCTTGGTTCTGAATCTCTCCAGTATGTACATAATGTCATCGTTCTGCCAAAGAAATTTGTAATAACTCCGACCGTATTTCGTCAGGTTGAGCTTTTCAACAGTCATGTGGGAATTGGAAGATATCGCCACACTGTCAGGATCATGGTACATCTGTATAGAAAAATAAATATATTCCATCTAAGTGAAGCGGACTTTACAGCAGGCGATTTTCGTTGTCAGCAACAGAAATTGCCGCAATTTTATCTGGACGCATGTTCAAATCAGACCGTTTCGATCAAATTGTGCAATTTTTGTTGCGTTGCAGAAATATTTGCCCGACGCAACTCCATTATACGTTCCATCGACAATTTGAAAATAGAAAATAGCTACAACTTCCGGCATAAGCTAGAAATATTACACTCACCCAACTCCCTGACAAATCGAGTTCTTTGATCGGAAATGAGCTCGTGATCAGCATCTCAATTTGACAATGTGTGATCTTTCGTTCAGTCAAAGAAAGAACTTCCCACAGTCGTTGATCGCTGCACACCTTCTGGAATCTTTGGCTGACCTTTGCCAACGAGCACAAGTCGAATGGCGGGAAAATCGAGACTATTTTGTACAAAAGCTCGTCTGGTAAGTGATTGAAATAATTTATGGTTTGTTCCTGAAATATATTTCATAGGTGATTAGTTATTAGTTGATAACATGACAAGTTAAAGAAACAAAGCTATTAATGGGACCAAATGAGATGGATAATGATATAATACACGAGTGCTTGAGCAAATGTAGTGTAGGTCACTCTCACGTGTTTTCCTGCATCGTTGATTTCATCATCATTAAAATTCAGGCTGAAGTAAATGCAGTAAAAAATATTATTGCACAAAGGAAAAGATCGGTTGTATCACCCCAAAACTTCCCCGACGAGTACAGGGCCTGGCCTAGCAGGCCTGCAGTGCGTGCCTGCACGTGGGCGGCAAGTCATAGGGGCGGCAACTCGGGCGGCAATATACAGGGTGTTCCAGCAATGATAGCAAAAAATTCAATTGCAAGTAGATCTCTTCCTCGATCCCTCCAAAATCTGACAAAAACCTATGTATCATTTTGCAAAGTTCCGTCTAATGACAAAGATACAGCCCTTGAAAGTCAACTTTTTTCGAATTTCAAAAATTTGTAACTCAGGAAGGTTTCAATATCAGTTTAGCTTTCATTCAGCATGAGCTGGTTTATTGTCATAGTTATCTATCAACCTGCTACATTTTGATAGGTAGAATCCAATCAGTGGTGTGGATGTTATCAGGGGTCACCCCACCTTAAGTCAACTTTTCTCGGATGCTTCTTCAACACACCACTGGTTGAGTTCCTCCAAAATTTGGCAGGTCGGTGGATAGTTTCGACAAATCATTGTACCGGGTGGGCCATAAAAAACCGTACTGTTTTATTTTCCTCGCCGATTTTTTGTTTCTTGACCGATTTTGACAAGCTTAGTATCATTGTGTAGCTAGTTAAAGAAGCTACCAGAACCATATACAAATGATTCCTAAGTGTCAAAATTCTAAATGGCGGGAACAACTGAAAACAGGCCTTCTTTTGCAGTCGTTTTTTTCAATTAAAATTTGACAGAGTAGCCGAACTAAAGACTTTTTCTGAAAAAATGAGCGATTTTCTATATTTTGAGACCACAACTAGCTCAACTGGTTCATTCGTTGGGGAGATGTGACAAATTGGAAGAAAAACTCATTTCCCATTGTTTCAATCCAAAATGAATATTGAAAAATATTGTTTTGCCTGCCAAATTTTTGTTTCTGGAGCAATTTTGACAAATTCAGTATCATCATGTAACCAATTGAATAGACTCCAAGTGTCATATACAAATTTAATTGAAATGTCAAAATCCAAAATGACGGACACAACTGAAAATGAGCCTTATTTCGCAGTCTTTTTTTTTTCATTGAAATTTGACAGAGTTGAAGGGGCTGTTTGGAAAAAACGATGTGCAAATGTTGTGGGGATGACTATAAGAGTATTTTTCAACCATCAGTGAAATTGAAATTTATCTTACATGTTTATTTTAAAGCTAACAATGGATTCAAGTAATCAACAACGACTTTGACCAGTACAAATAGAAAAAATAGGATAGTCCTCAAATGTTTGCATCCAGAGAGTCCGCGTCCATAGATAGGAACTTACCTTACCTTACCTTACCTTACCCTGTAAAATAATGTCCAATTATACTATGAAAAACGGTGATTATATCTCAGACACCCACCCCTTGAATGAATTTTACAGACAAAATAACATTTTTTGAGCCTCGCCAGACGTAGTGGCGAAGGCTATTTGTGGCCGCTTTTTTTTTCCTCGTTACTCGTTCCTCGTTTTTCAACACAATTCACCTAAATCTTCCGTATCTTTTGAACGGTTCAATATATCCAGTTAATTCTTTCGCTAATCTAATCTCAACTACTGCAGCCCTGCTCGTGCCTTTCAAACTCTCAAACTAGTTGAATATCTCCATCAAATATCTTTTTGCCAAGCAAGTTTCAAACAGTTTCCAAGCTAATAAAACAATAACGATACTTCTTATTGTATGATGTGTGTACGTGTTTTATGTGTACTTTTTGTAATAATTTTCCAAAATGATTTATTGCTGCGAAGACCTTTTTTTAGGGCGAGGCTTCCTATTAGATACACCGCAAAGTGGGGAGATGAACTGGTTACTATATGTTTTGAATTGAAACAATGGCAAACAAGCTTTTTTCTAATTTATCACATCTCCTCAACGAATAAACCAATTGAGCTAGTTGTGGTCTCAAAATGTAAAGAACAATTCGTTCTTCAAAAAACGTTTCTAGTTCTGTCATTTTGTCAAATTTCAATTGAAAAAAAAAAACGACTGCGAAAAAAGGCTAATTTTTAGTTGTGTTGGCCATTTTGAATTTTGACATTCCAGTTACAATCGTATATGACACTTGAAGCCCATTTGATTGGTTACATTATGATACTAAACCTGTCAAAATCGCTCCAGAAAAAACAATTTTCATGCAAAACAATATTTTTATCATTCATTTTGGATTGAAACAATGGCAAATAAGCTTGTTTTCAATTTGCCACATCTCCACAACAGATGAACCAATCAAGCTAGTTGTGGTCTCAAAATGTAGAATATAGTCCATTCTTTCAGAAAACGTCTTAAGTTTGGTTATTCTGCCAAATTTTAATTAAAAAAATTCTGCAAAAGAAGGCCTGTTTCCAGTTGTTCCCGCCACTTTGAATTTTGACACTTAGAAATCATTTGTATGAGGTTCTTATAGCCTCTTCAATTAGCTACACAATGATACCAAATTTGTCAAAATCGATCCAGAAACAAAAAATCGGCAAGGAAAATAAAACAGTACGGTTTTTTATGGCCCACCCGGTATGCTGAATTTGAGTTATTTTCATCAGAACGTCACTGAACTACAATTTTTTTAAATCCGAAAAATGCCAACTTTGAAGGACCTACCTTCGTATCTGTGTTTATAGGCTGAACTTTGCAAAACGTCATATTTCGAGTATTTCGACGAGATCTGCCCACAGTCAATTTTTTTGCTATCATCGCTGGAACACCCTGTATAATAAAGCTGGATTTTGAATGTGGAAGGACTCTTCCCATTCCCGTATTGGGGAGGGGGCTTCACCGCCGGTGAGGGGGGCGGCAATTTTCCGCTGGCACGCAGGCGGCAAATGGACCAGGTCTGGCCCTGGACGAGTATCAAAGGAACAGATGGAAATTTTTGTATGAGATGTCCTTTCGGGTGGGAAGTTAGAATTTGAGAAAAAGATTGAAAAAAACTGGAGGTACTTCTCTCAATAAGGGCTTCATTTTGAGTTCCATAATTTGAGTCCGGTCTCGATAACCCAGGCCGGGTTTACATTCTCAACAAGGAAACTCTCGAGAAATTGAAAACAAAATTGTTGGAAAATATTTGGGAACCAGTTACTTCTTGCTCAAACAAAAATTGATGGAAACGGTTCACGAGTTGAATAGGTACCTGGGGCAGAGTTCTTATGATTCGCACTTCAGAGCCCCAAACGAGAGGGGGGCTCAGTGGGGCTCCAAGAGACACCCGTAGACACCAGGGAACCTATAAGGCTTCAACCAACCCAAGAAGACACCAGAGCGTCGCTTCGGCCTGAAACGGCAAAATCTGATAGTCACAAGTGGGGGGGCCCCATCAAGGCCTATTGGAACGGCATCAGGAATAAGCCACCATGGGGCCCTGGTACCGAATCAAACAAGGAAACTGCCTTGGAAACTGCCACATTACAGCTTGAATATACAGGGTGGTCCAGGTTTAAGTCGACAAACTTTGCAGGCTGATAGAGGATAACAATAGAAGTCGACTCACTCCAAAAAGTACCTATCTAAAATACATATTAAAAATGTTACAGGCCTACAAAGTTGCAAAAAAGTTGTTTTTTTCTTGATAACTTTTAAACTGCTTGATCGATTTCGCTCAAATTTTGAACATATGGGTTACGTTCCCAGTGATTTCTTGGATAAAAATTCTGTCAAAATGACACAGTGCCGTAGATATGGAGGAGACTAACCCTCTTACCCTCTCACTTTCCACGCCACTGGATATTTTGGGAAACCGTTGAACGTATTGAATTCCGCGTTCAATTCTGAAGAGAAAATTGGCGTGTCATTGCCACCTACATTTGGAGCAGCGGTTTCGGAGATATTTGTGTTTGAAGGTTCAAAAACACCGAATTACGCAAATGTTCAAAAATTCGAGCTTGCTTTGATCCATTCACTTTCAACTCTTTTTTCAATTCAAAGTTCATTGATCCAAAATTGAACAAAATCGGTAGAACGGTTCAAAAGCTATTGAAAAGCTGAAAAAAAAACAAGTATTTTTTTATTCAACTTTGAAGGGCTATATCTCCGTTACTGTTTGTTTTTGGACAAGAAATCGTCAAGAAATCCACAGAAATCCCTTGATTTGATACTGACCTAAACTCTTGAACTTTCTTTTATTTGACTAGAAAATTTCTCAAATTTGGTTGAAATCGTTCATTTAGGAAATGATTTTGTCATAAAACTCGAGTATAAGTCTAGGACTATAAAAAAAAGCTATAGGTCAAATATCAGAACATTTTTAGCCAAATAAACTTGAGTTTAGGTCAGTACCGTGGAATTTCTGTGATTTTTTTTCAATGTGGTACGTATTGTATTCAGAATTAGAGAGCTACATCGATTTCAATTCAAATACACAGGGTAACGCTTCAAGAAAAAAAGTTCTTAATGACACCTCATATGTGAACAGGGTGTTTCATTCTTGAATGTCGTCCTTGAGGGAGGTCCTTCGAGAATAAGTGGACTTTCTCAAGAAAATTATTATCGGAAACGCATTATAACGGAGCTAGAGGCTTCCAAAGTTGAGTTTTGAAAATGGTTTTTTACTGTTATAACTTAAAATTGATTCACTGGATTTCTACCAAATTTGGTGAACTTAATAAGTTGATGCATACCTACAAGCTGGTTATATGAATTTCTGTCACATTCGTAAAAGTTGTAATTTTAAATTTTTTATCAATTGAAAAAATATATTTTTTGTGTGTTTTTGGCGGAAGTGCTTATTTTTCGATGCTGTATCACCTCCTCAAAGGATGACATTCAAAAATGAAACACCCTGTATTATAGGTTATAAAATATTATAGTTTCCAATTTCAAAATATAGGCACAGAAAAAAATTGTTCAAGAGAAGTTTTTTTTTCTTTCAAAATCTTTCAATAAGGAAACCTCAAGCATAGGAGAGAATTCTTGCGTGATTACCCTGTGTTCATTTATATCAGATAAATCACAAGAGGATGAATCGAGGAATAAATAGGAGAAGCGAAATAAATGTCTGCTTGTGTGTGAATCATATACCCAGTGAAAAATAGGAACCGTTCATTAATAGTATCCCCTGACCCCCGCTGGTTCTACTCAACGTTCTACCTGCTAAGGAGCACGGTCGTATATCTATCCTAGGTCCCAACACAAAAGGTGAACTTACAAACAACGTTCGATCTCTAAAAATGTATTGTTGGTTGCCTATTTTGAAATATTTAGCCCCCAAATGGGACTCGTTTTCGTGTCATAAGTCCACTAAATTCCAATTCAATCAAAATATACCGCTGTCGCGCTCTTGAGGATTGTGTGTGTGACTAGAATATCATTATATTTTCTCTTTGAGGAAGTTTGGTGAGCTGTTATTCCTTATTCGGATTTTTTTAAATGTGGTGATTTTTTTCAAAAGTAATTGAAATTTCCTGAATTTTCCTGTGTCGCGCCCTTCATTCACTTGAATATGGTCATTTAAAATCGAGACCTTTCTTTCAGAACCTATCCTGGCTTGTCAATTCCTGATTCCGACGGCCTTAAAATTCGCTCATTTAGCCGGTTTTCACCCTGATGTACCGGAGACCGTTGAAGGATACAAGAAAACACACCGAGATCTGCTTAGGGAGATCTGTCTGCATCCATATAACCATTTTGTCACTTTGACGCATGGATACGTCAATGTAACAAAAACTTACCGGTTTTGTTGCAAAGGAAATTGAATGGGCCACAAATCGACTAAACAGGCAAATCCGGCTCTAATCGGCCAGGCCAAATTTTGCAAATTAAGCTTATTAGTGAAGCAGTTTTTGCGACTCCAAAAACCTTCAAACTGTCAAATTAGAAGGTGCATACATTTTGACATATTATTTTCTGTTTAGGACCTACCAAGAACATGAAAAATACAAATGAGCGAATATTTTTGTCAAAAGTATCGATTATCTCAGAAATTATCGAAAGGGATAGGCTACTATCAATAAATATTAAATAGAAGGGAAAAAGCTATCGAATGGTGGGATATAATGCGAGACATTCCAATTGAATAAATGACTTATGGCACTTTGAAATGAGCGACGTTCGAAAAAAATTCTGCACACCCTGTATCACTCAATCTCAAGTTTGTTATCATGGAGTTATTCGCCTTCTATTCGACTATCGTTGTATAAAATATAAAAGTGCGGTTGTTTGTCTTCTCCAACAGTGAAACACAGAAATCTTTTTTTTACTGCAGTCTCGGCTATTTATTCAATGCGAAGCCATTGTCAAAAATTAGTGTGAAAATATTAATTTGACATAAAATATGACATAGTATAGGGGTACGGGTAACAATATAGGTATAGGTAACAATAGTATAGGTATGTATCTAATTTCACAATAATTAACGAATCTCTAATGGTGGAAATCTGATGATTATTTCAGGTTATCGAGAAATAATGGAATAAGGAAGGTGTTATTAAACTCTAGTTGTTCAATAATGAGCTTTTTCTGGTTTTGCAAAAAACTTTATACTTTCACGACCTTCTAGGAGCCAAATAGGTTCTAGACAAACAGGTGAAAAATTGTAATTCTTTTCAACTATATGTTTCGCAAAATTTGAAGTGATATCATCGAGGAATTTTGTTGATTGTCTGGTATGTTCTTCAAAACAAGTTCTGAAAGACCTAATAGTACGACCAATGTGAATTTGTCCACATTCGCAACTCAGTTTATAGATGCCACTACCATCAGAAGGTTCCATAGAATCTCTAGTTTTTACCAATATTTTACCAATATAGAATCCAATGTGAGAGATGATATGGAATTGATGTTGATTTTTGAAAAATGTTCGCAATTTTCCTCGAAATATCACCAAAAAATGTTATTGTATGGTATGAAGGTGAATCTGAAGGATGAATTGAAGCAAAATTCTTTTTTATATTATATTGAAAGACTGTTTTCTTATAAAAAGATTCAGAAAGAGACATTGGAAAGCCATTGCTATTAGCAGTCTGTTTCATTATTCCTAATTCTGACTCAAAACTTTCATTTGATGGAGGGGTGTTGAGGAGTCTGAAATTTTTTCTAGAATTTCAAAAATTTTGCGAGACATATATTGTTGAAAAGAATCACAAGTTTTTCACCTGTTCGTCTAAAACCTATTTGGCTCCTAGAAGATCGTAAAAGTATTGAGTTTTTTGAGATACTGGAAATTGAGAACAATATTTCCAAAACCAGAAAAAGCTTAATCATAAACAACTAGAATTTGATAACACCTTCCTTATTCCATTAATTCTCGATAATCTGAAATAATCGTCAGATTCCCACCATTAAAGACTCGTTAATTATTGTGAAATTGGATACATACTCATACTATTGTTACCTATACCTATATTGTTACTTCTGTACTGTGTCATATTTCATGTCAAATTTATATTTTCACACAACTTTTTGACAATGGCTTCGCATTGAATAAATAGCCGAAACTGCAGAGAAAGAAAAGATTAACTGTGTTCTACTGTTGGAGAAGACGAACAGCCCCCCTTTTATTGGGCATGGATCCCTATCAAAAATATGTGACTATTGTTGTGCCTAATTTCATCCCTTAATTCCAGAAGACGAGGCACCTACGATTCTTTAAAGTGAAAGTTACAAGAAAAATCAGTTTTCAATAGCACTGCTGAGAATTTCGAAAATAGAAGTACACCCATGATAAAACTTGAAGAGCTGAAGAAGAAAACAAGACCAAAAGTGGGGCATTTCATTTGAAAGAATCACTTTCTTTGTTATAGCGAAAAAAAACGGAGCATCCTGTATAGTTGAAAAAAATTCCACAAGATAGAACTTTTTGAATCGATAATTTTAGTTCTTTCTCTTCCTCTTTCTCAAAAGTCCCAAATTGGAGGGGCAATAACTCAGTATGTGAGCATTTTCGGTCCTATGTTCATGTGAACTTTTACTATAGAGTGATATCAGGAATCAGCCCCTGTAATCTTTTGCAGTACTAAACATTTACCCTGTATTAACTGAATGTCCAGGGCACTCGTGAAATGAAACTCCGAATTCAAGATAAACACGCGCAGGAATCTGACAAAAAACGCGTTCCAAGCAGAGAGCCGTAAATATTCCGAAACATATCTACAGCCTCAATATTGGATCAGTATAAATATATAGGTAGAATAAATACTTACAGGCTCCTTGGACAGTTGTTCATCTTGCGACATCATGATTAGTTATAGTATATATGGATTTTTTTATTTTCACAAATTTACACGTGTAAAGACGATGCTCACAGAACAACAGCAAATAGAGAAGTGATGAGATAAGAATAAAACGAGTCAGGAACTAGTCACATTAAAAGCTCCTTTTGATAATTGTCAGCTTGAATTCATGCAAATGCGTATTTGACAGGTAGCTCTACACAGATAAAGGAAAATAGCATATGCGTGTAGAACATGCGTAAAGAGGGTTTCTCAGAATTGGTGGCCCAGAGTGTAAAATTTTCAGAGAAATGCTAGTGTATCAGAAGATTGTCGAAAAAATTCAAGGGTTGAATTTTTGGAAATGGGAGGGTCGAAGGGTGAAGCTTTGCCTCCTTCCATTCTCATCATCCGATGAGATTCCAATAAACTTGTTCGAGCACACTTGGAAGAAAAATTCGTATTTTCATTGTTGCTGTGGCTCTAAGAACTCAAAAAAAATACTTTGTCCAAAAAAATATTCAGGACAACGAGGTCAAGCTGTATTTCCCTGAACTGCCTTGAACTCTGTGACACAAGTTTTTCAAACACTCTGTATATCAAGCGAATTAGAAATAATCGTTTCGGATGGGTACCTGTTGTTATTGTTACGGTTACGGTGATTATTCTTTATGCAACATCTCAAACCTCTAGCCAGGTAGCCACTTTATTATACTTCAAGATTTCAAGTAACATTCTTTTAAGGCAATCTTCAAAAACATATCTAAGACTCATTCATTATTGCCATTTTGTTCATTTTTGCATTTTTCACGAGAGAATCATCAAGTTTGTGCGTTTTTAGAGGGCAACTGACTGCTACCTGTGCCTTGAACGTAGGATAGATTCGTCTTGATCATTTTTTGTAAAAATCATGTCAATCGCTATTCAACTAGAACTAAGTTGAGCTTGTTGTTGTAGGTTGAGACTATTATATTGTCACCAATAGAAAAAGGGTCCAGCCCTTTCCCTACTCGTGGACTGGGATTGCTCTTGATTGTTGTTTTTGCACAGCTAAAATCAAGGAGGTGAATGGGAACTAGAGCATTGTGCTGAGATGATAAGTTTATTGTTCATTATTAGATAATTCCACGCATCGTACTCGGCACTTCACTAACATGACAATTATCTGCCTGGATCACAATGTTTTTAAAGAATGCCGAGGGGGGGCTCACCGAATGACAATCGACCATCAATGACCGCAATCGAATCAACAATAATGATAAACGCCGAGTTCCAGTATTGCAAGCGTTTTTATCAAATCGTCCAAATCAGATCAGTGACGTCTCTTGCCATTTCTGGTAGATGTTGGCTTTGTTTGGGGTGCGTTAAGTTGGCCTCCTAATTTTCGAATTTCAAACGCATTCGACAGCATTTCGCGAGCATTCCAAGATGCCGTTGTGAGATTTCCAAAATTCGAAAGTGAAGGGCAAGCGTTAAGCTGCCTCCCCCCCCCAACTTCGAAGAGCTTTTATGTCGATTTGGGCCCAGCAAATTTCGAAAAAAATACAGCATCCACCAGCATTTCGCGATGCCGTCGTGAAATTTTGAAAACTCAAATGTGGGGGGGGGGCTATCGTTGAGTTGGCCCCCCAAACGCGAGACTTGCTGTTCAGTTTGAGGCCGGGACATGACGGGTGGAGTGAGCCTGTCAGGTGCCTTGGGATGTTATGGGACTCGAAGCTGACATGGGCATCCCACATCGAGTATTCATCAAGGAAACTATCGAACGTTATATTTGTTCTCAGAAGTTTAAAGTCCAAAGTCTCATCGGATTATGTGACCATGGCGTATTATTCTCTTTTCCATCCAGTCATGTCGTACGGTGTTCTTTTGTGGGGCTTCTCGTCACATGCCAGCGACATTTTGATTTCGCAAAAGCGAGCACTTAGAGTCATGTCGGGTGTCGGTCCTAGGGAGTCCTGTAGATCACTGTTAAAAAAATTTGGAACTCTTAATTGCGTGAGTCAGTATATCTTGGTGTGTTTGCTGCATGCCAAGGAGTCTGAGCTTTAGCTAAGCATGAAGAGAGCTCCTGGAACAAGGAGAGATTTGATTCCGCTGCCATGCTTTTGACTGAAAAAAAAACTCCATTCTTTTAAATTTATTTCATTCAGGCTTTTCAATTCGCTGCCCGTGTCTTGAAAAACATTGCGATTCAATTTGTTTAAGCGTGAAATCAAGGTTCTTTTGACGAATAACGTTTTTTATTCGGTGGATGAATTTGAGAGATTTATGAGGTCTTACACTGTAAAAATATATAAATACATATAAACTCCTGTGGTTTGATTCAATAATTTTATATGACTAACTGCTTGAACTCGCAAGCGTCGTTTTATTTCAGCGTTCATCGGGGTGCGTTAAGTTGGCCCCCTCATTTTCGAATTACAAAAATTCGACTGCGGCATCGTAAAATGCTCGCAAGATGCTGGCGAATGCTGTATTTTTCATCAAAAATGCTCGGCCCGATTCGCCAAAAATTTTTCTATTTGGGGGGCCAACTCAACGGTAAAACTTTCAAGTTTTGGAAATTTCACGACGGCATCGTGGAATGCTCGCAAAATGCTGGCGAATGCTGTATTTTTTTCGAAAAATGTTGGGCCCAAATCGACGCAAAAGTCCTCCGTCCTTCGAAGTTGAGGGGGGGGACAACTTAATGCTAGCCCCCACTTTCGAATTTTGGAAATCTCACGACGTCATCTTGGAATGCCCGCAAAATGCTGGCGCATGCTGTATTTTTTTCGGAAAATGCTCAGCCCGATTCGCAAAAAAAATATTCGAGGGGCCAACTCAACGGTAGCCCCCCCACATTCGAGTTTTCAAAATTTCACGACAGCATCGTGAAATGCTCGCAAAATTCTGGCGTATGCTGTATTTTTTTTTTAAATGCTGGACCCAAATCGACACAAAAACCCTTCGAAGTTAAGGGGCCAGCTCAGCAATAGCCTCCCACTTTCAAATTTTGAAAATCTCACGACAACATCTCAAATTGCTCGCAAAATGCTGGCGAATGCTATATTTTTTATCAAAAATGCTCGGCCCAATTCGCCAAAAAAACAATTTTCATTTGGGGGGCCAACTCAACGGTAGTCCCCCCACTGTCGAGTTTTGGAAATTTCACGACGGCATCGTGAAGTGCTCGTGAAATGCTGGCGGATGCTGTATTTTTTTCGAAAAATGCTGGGCCCAAGTCGACACAAAAGTCGATTCCACATCGTTTTTTGATCGTTGGAATCGTAAGCGGAAACTCAAAATTGGTCTGAAAGGGACTGCATGGCATTTTTGACACTTTACAAGAAACACCCCCCATTACCCCCATTTTCTAGTTTTGGTTTCAAATAATCATATCATCAACTTCAGAGGACTCGACATGATCACACTTGAAGCTCAAGAATTCAATCCGTGTCGAATCAAGTTACTTATTGAATATTTTAGGGCCGAACTTTGACGCCACCTCTGGCATATCAAACAGCTCAGAACGGTCTAAGGAACGTTTGTGCCAAATGACATTGCGTCACTCTAAGTTCCACGCACTTTTTGTGTATCGACTAAATAACCGCTGAAGAAGTAGACCTCTACATCTCCTCTTGATGGAAATTTTGACTGGGCCTACGATCCAGTTTCACCCATTATATTTTATCAAACAATTTAAAACGTTCCTTAGTCGATGGAATTGTAACTGATACCTCAAAATCAAACAGAAAGAGAGTGCATGGTATTTTTCAAAAATCCCCCCCCTCCCTCGCCCCCCATTTCGGTTTTTTCTTAACAACCATCGTCAACTTCAAAAGACTCGACGTGATCATATTTGATGATTAAAAATTGGATCAGTGGCGAATAAGACATTTGTTGAACATTTCGTGGTCCAACTTTGAACCCCCCTAGAGTGTCCCCTAAGGGAAATTTTCCGTACCCCGACGGGTCAAATCTCTTAGAATGGTCTGAAGAGTATTTGCACCAAACGGCATTGCTTCACTAAAAAGTGCACGGAACTGGACTTTTTTGTCGCGTATTGTGGGATTTCACCTTATTTTACCATATTAGAATGTATAATTATTATAAGCCACGCAAAGTTTTAAAAATTCCCCTTTCAACGAAACAGGCACAAAAATGCGAACTTGTGTTAACCCATGGTCGGGCAGTTTTGATGCGGTCACATTTGGGACTTTCGACCATAGTGTCGCCCGTCCTAAGACTGTAAATGGGTCGAGCGACGAGATTTTATCACATTAAATGAGGGTGGCCTTTCCGTCTGCGGGCACAGAGCGAGGAACTAGACCAGCACGGAGGCAGAAAGACGTGGGTAGTTTCTCGAAGAGGCTGTGTGTTTTGCGTGTTTTTGTAGGTGAATATTAATTTTTGTTGTATTTTTTAAATTACTTGTGTATTCGTTTGTCGTTTTCTATTTGAATACTACTTGGTTTCGATTGATTATTCACTGCCGAATTAAATTAAATGTACGTCCTTTTTATGGAAACATGCGCTCAGATAATTTTAAAGGCACGCATGCCGCTTTTGACTGGAATAATTCAACGTGAGGTGATTATTACATTGAATTTGTCTGTTTGAATTTT
Organism: Anaspis maculata; assembly: GCA_949128115.1. NCBI lineage: Eukaryota > Metazoa > Arthropoda > Insecta > Coleoptera > Scraptiidae > Anaspis > Anaspis maculata. Next base: position 1,418,234 of record OX421966.1, read on the forward strand.
ATGTCATAATTCTATGGTCAGATTGGTAATTTTTGTATGTAATTTGTTTTTCATGTGTGCACTTGACTGTAATTCTGTGTCAAATTTTAGTTGAACGTCATTATCTGCGATATTTTTATGTTGTCATTTTTATGTACAGTTTTGTAGTCAACTCTTTTTTTAATGTCAGTGCTGTACCTTTGATGTCTCATAATCTTTGTGTCAATATTCAGAGCCCTCCGTCTGTTCCGATTCTCAAATATTTTCTTGTTAAATTGAATTGAATTGAAATGTTCCCCTTTTGTTTATTTACTCACTGAGTTTTGCAAATGGCGCTTGCGAGTATGATCGAGCCTTGATGAACTTATTTTACTAATATTTTCTTGAATACCGTGGAAGTCGTTCCTGTACTATCAACCACTTCTACCCAACCTAAAATTGACTTTTAAAAATGTTTATTTTTGTCTATGTATCAGAGGGCTTTTACCGTCCAAGCAGGTTGTACGGTACTTTTTGTTGGGGAGTCATGTTCATTTATTTTGCTTTGTTTGTGATGAAATGATTTGATGCTACCTGCCAGGGCGAGGGACAGGGACAGCCATGGTAGATACGAACGGTTGGTTGCAACTTAGTCGCTTGCGGCTCGTGTAACGAGGCAAATGTCAGTTTGATTGGGATAGGTTCTCTTACAGTGTCCTCGAGTACAGGTTCGCAACAGGATTTCCCCCATTGTGTAGTTGTTATATTTTGTCGTTGTATTGTAGTGATTTGTTTATTATGCCCTTTCTACTAACGTGTCTTCAGTTGTTGTTTTTTGAGTGTTTGTGTGAGTGTGGCGACCTTTTGTTTTACGTTATTATGCGTTGCTTTGCGTTACTTTGCGTTGCTTTGCGCTACTTTGCGTTGTGTTGCGTTACTTTGCGTTATTTGCTGCGTTGCGGTAGGGAGAGCAAAGTCTCAGTGAGTTTTACATTTTGTCACATGTTTGAGAACCTTTTTCTTTGAGCCTAACTCAGTGGTTTCTTTGACTGGGTTCTTCCACATGAGTGCTCTTTTTTCGAATCCGTCATTCTCCATTTTCTTTGACTTGACAGTTTGACATATTTTGTTGTGTTGTTTTCAATTGTTTCATTGTTTTGCCCATTTTATCCATTTTGTACCTTTTGTTCATTCTGTCAGTCACATGTTAGGTGTTTTGAGAAAAGAACCATAAAAGACTAATTTTGCACTTATTTGCTTTGAGTAAATGTCAATTTTCTTTGCAATGAGCGTGTTTCATTGAAGTCGACCTTGAACTCCACCTTCTTCCCCCTCGGGTCGTTCTCCTCATGAACAAAAGCGGATCAAAGGGTTAAGATGCAAACAAAAACGGGCACAACGTAGAATTCCGACGATCAGAGGCCAAACACGTGAAATTGTCACCGGGGGAGGGGGGGCGTACCATTACAGTATCTACCGACTCCACTACTAAGTAGAAATCAAGAATAAAATATGGATAACGTGGACTGGAAATGCTATGAAATTGTTGATTTACTTATTGCCGATGCCGTAGAGTCTGGATTCAGAGTGTGACTCAGTTATTTCGAATATTTTACGGTTTTAAACAAGTTCCAGTGGATTAGTTCCTCGTAGCCAACCAATCTAAAGTGTCCCAATGGAAAAAAATGTTTTTTTTTCCATTAAAAAAAAATTGGAAAGTCAAGGTAGTCATTTTATTCTGTGGTGAAAATTGTACCGTATATCGTTTGTTAAAATTATGGATTGGGGCAGGCTATGGAAGTGAAAACGTATGTCGTGAGTTTATTAATGATTAGTGCTGGCAAAAACCAGCAAAAATAAACACCAGTATACCGGTTTTGTCGAATACCGGTTTCGGTAAAACCGGTATTAAAAGCCTAATCCCAAAGCCGGTATTCAAAGCCGGCTTCGAAAATAGGCATTGGACACCGGCTTTGAGAACCGTTATTGGAAGCCGGCTTCGAAAACCGATACTTTGGACCAATTTCTCCGAAAACCAATTTTGGAAGCCGGCTCCGAATACCGACTTTGAAAGCCGGCTCGAGAAACCGGTCTCGAAAGCCAGATCTGGAAGCCGGTTTTTGGCTATCATCAGAATCGCGGTTTTCGGAGCCGGCTTTCAAAACCGGTTTCGTTGCCAACACTAATTTAAATGGTGGAATTTCGACCTTACACATGGAACTCCGACTTCAAACAGGAACTGATTCGACTTTAATCGTGACATTCTGACTCCAAGCAAGAAATTTTTACCCCATACGCAAAAACCTTGGACTTTCTATGGCGAGATTTTGATTTCTATTATGTAAAATTTCCGACTTGAAACAAGAAAACTTCGACTTCCAACTCGGATATTCGAGTCCAAAACTGACAAACTTTGGCTTTTATTGCAAAACTCTGACTTTGAACACGAAAAGACGGAACACTTTTGACGTGAAAATTGGGTCTTTCAACGCGGAAAATCTAACTTCTAGAATTCTATTGCAGAAGTTCAACTTTAAACGCAAAAAACTTGATTTGAAACTCTTGGAGTAGTGACTTCAAAAACTTCAAGTTTTATCTTGGAGTTTAGACTTAAAAACCGACAAACTTTGACTTTTAATGCGGAACTTGGACTTTAAACACGGAAAACTTGAATTAAATCTCGAATTTTTGACTTCAAACACGAAATTTCGACTTTCAACATGAAAACTTTGACTTCAAATGCGGAAGATCTAACACAAGAAGTTTCAACTTTTATCTTGGCATTTCAACTTGAAAACCGACAAACTTCAACTTCTATTGCAAAATTTTGAATTCAACACGAGAAACTTCAACTGTCAATACTCAAAACTCCGGCTTCAACCACGAAATTCCGCCGTAATTCAATACAAAAAACTTCGACTTTCAACACGGAAGCTTCGACTTCAAAAACAAAAATTTTTGACTTTTACCGCAAAAAACCTGAATTTTTATTTCGCAATAGTGACTTTGAACATAACAATCTTTAGTTTCAATACCGACATTTCTATTTGGAGCACGTTTCGACTTCAAACACGAATGACTTCGATTTTGATCTTGACATTCCGACTTCAACCACGGAATTTCGACTCTACACCAAAAACCTTGTACTCTACATCTTGGAATTTCAATTTTGATCACGTACAACTTTTGACTCCAAACAAAAATTGACTTAGAACACGAAGAGCTTGACTCTCGAAAATTTGGCTCAGACAAGAAATTTTGACTACGAACATGAAAACTTCGACTATATTTCGAAAATTTGACTTTAAATGGAAAAATCTTCACTCTTATCGTGAATACTTCACTTCGAATACAAAAAACCTCGCGAAAAACCTTGACTTCAACATGACACTTTCACTTCAAACATGGAAATTCCGATTCCAATAATATCGAAATATTGGCTTTGAACACAAAACTTCGACGTCAAACACGGAAATTGTGACTTTTGACTTGAAATTTTGACTTGAAATACAGAACATTTCGACTTTGAACACAAAAAATCCAACACGGAAAACTTCGACTTCTCCATCTCGGAATTTCGACCTCCGATGCAAAAACCTTTCAGGTGCATCATGGAATTTCGACTTCAATATCTAATGGTGGAGTACGAATACAAAATTTCGACTCCAAACACGGAAGATTTTGGCTTGGATCTCGACCTCGAAAACAAAAAGCTTCTGATTTAATCTGGAAACTTCGACTTTAAACACAAATAGTTTCGACTTGGAACACGAAAATCTCTACTTTGAACCCTGAGAACTTGAACCCAAGTAACTTGACCTTGATCTCGACATGAACACTCCAAACACAAAGCTTTGAGTTTGAAGATGAAAAACTTCGACTTCAATCTGGAAACTTTGACTTAATACACGAAATTTTGATTTGAACATGGACATTTCCCCTTCAAACAAGAGAAGTTGACTAGTCCGACCCCGCGACTCAACTCTGACTCTCGAGTCCGTAAACCTTCATCGAAACCACGAAATTTCGTCTCAAAACACAACAGGTATTCAACTTTCAACACAAGAAGCTTGATCTTTTACTTCAAATTTTTCACATGAAAACTTCTATTGTGATTCCAAAATGTCGACTTTGAACAGGAAATTTCGATTTCAAACACGGAAGATTTCAACTTTGATTTCGAAATTTCGACTGAGACAAGAAAACATGGACTTGAGACATTATTTCAACTGCAACTTGAAATTTCAACATGGAAAAAATCAAACAACTCATACTTTTATCACAAGAAGTTGACGATAAATACGAAATACATCGACTTCAGATGAAAAAACTCTGCTTGAAAACAAAACACTATGACTTCAGACGCAGAAACCTTCAATTTCATCTTGAAATTCTGACTTTGAACACGGAAAACTCTCGACTCTGGATTCAGTGGTGATTTCGACTTGAAGAAAAGACATACAATTTTGTCTTTTGTTGCAAAAATTTGACTCTTGAAATGGAAGACTCCGCCTCCAAACATGAAAATTCTCCTTGGACAAAAGAAAACTCCAGTTTCATTTGTAATTTTGACTTCAGGCTTGAAAGCCTTCGACTTTGATTTCGAAATTCTGAATCTAAAACTTGACCTTGATATGGAAATTTTGACTTCAAACACGAAAACTTCGACTAAAGATATTTTGTGGATTTTTTTTTGACATTTTTCAAAACCATTTCATTATTTCTTCAAATCATTGTGACATTCAAATCCTCAATATATGGATAATTTGACGTTTTCAAATTTTTTGACATGTTTGAAATCATTCTGTTAGCTCTGGAGTTATTTCAACATTTTTGAAACTAAGTATTTTGGAGTTTCTTTGCGCTTCTTAAGCTCAGAAATATTTTAATATTTTTAGGAACTGATCTGACGTTTTGTGGAACAATTTCGACACTTTTTATCTTTTTTGGAATTATTGTGAAATTTTTTTTGATAATTTCGACATTTTTATAGTCTTTTAGACAGTTTTTTTTTCCAATTATTCCAACATTTTTTGAATAACATATTATGGAATTATCTTGACCTATTTCAATCATTGTAAAACTGGAATTCGAGAGCAATAATCAGTTATTTGACAATTATCTAGACATATAATCGAGGTTGATCTACCAACACACCACATTTTTCCATATTTTGCTCAAATGAAAAGAGCTGTGGAATTGGTTATGGGTACTGCCCAGTTGCTCGAGCGGAAGATTTTGTTGTTTTTCGTTGTGTTTCGAGGTATACAGCCAAGATAGGGCAATGACGAGTTGCAAAGCATAACATTGTAAATGACTACAATCGAGTCGCGAAGCACCGAGGTAGGTATACAATATTATGAGGCATTTTTTGGAAATATCCTGACATTATGAGATCATCTTAACTTTCAATTATTTGGACATATTTCGATCACTGACATTTTTTTAATTATTTCGACATATTCTTAGAATCATCTTGACATTCGTTCCAAATCATACCGATATTCGAATTATAAAAGATTGAAGAATAGGTTATTTTTCTTCACATTTTTGGAACTATTTTGACACGTTCATAATCATTCTAATTTTCAACTATTATGACATTGAACACGAAAAACCTTGACCTAATCTCAAACTTCAAATCCACAAAGCTTCACTTTGATCTTGATTTTCTGAAAATTTTGACTGGGGATGTTGACTTTGAGGACGAAATTTGGAGTTCAAACATAAATTTTACTTCGTGCAATAAAACTTCGACTTCTACCTCGAAATTTCGACTTCATCGACACAAAAAACTGCGACTTCAAACAAGTGAAACTCTGACTTTCAGCTGGAAGACTGAATTTGAACCACGAAATTACGACTCACACGCTTGAAACCACGACTTTCAACAAAAAAAATCCGACTCCAAGCATCAAAAATTCCGTTCTTTTTCCACAAAGAGCTCTTTTTTCTTCATCAAAATAGTGACTTCACACCTGACAGTCTTCAATTTAATTAGTGCTGGCAAAAACCGGGAAAAATAAAAATCGGTATTCCGTTCGTTAAAACTGATATTGGAAGCTGACTCCGAAAACTGGTATTGAAAACTGCTGCGTAGACCAGTATTGGAAGGCGGCTTCGGAGATCGACACTGGAAAACGGTCCGAAATTTTGGAAGCCGGCTCCGAATACCGACTCCGAAAGCCGGCTGTGTGAGCCGGTTTTCAGTTATCATCGAAACTCGGTTTTCGGAGCCGGTTTTCAAAGCCAGCTTTCAGAATCGATTCGGTTGCCAGCACTAATATAGATGCAATATTTCATTATTTCGTTCACATTTCGTGTGGAAAAAAATACGTTTTGCAGAATTAGTAAATTGTTCCTCCATGAAACATCCGGTGAGAATCGACTGCTGCAGACCAACTCGTCAAATTCAAAGCCCCCACTTCGACCCCGCAAACCGCGCTCCGAAACAGCAAAACTCACACTCCAAAACGCTCCGAAGCCGTATAACAGAAACGCCGCTCATTTTTCAGCTTTTCAAACTGCCATCCCTCTTTTATGCCTCGCCGCCGAAACATCCCCCGAAATTCCCGAAACGGCATGTATACACGTGTCTGAAAACAATGTGACATGGCATTTGCGGGATCAATCAAACTGATGATGGTGCGCTGCCGGCTGCCTGCAAAAAAAAAAAGTTCACGCCGAAGTGTAATACAAGAGCATCAGGAGGCACGTTGAATTTTTTTTCGGCGTTTCTCCTGCGGGAAAACCGGAGAGGTTGTGAAAAACGTCGTCGATTCGCGGGCGCGACGTGGTCTGAACGCGCGGAAAAAGTTTCGGTTCGCTCGGCGGGCGTCGCGGCGCTCCGTCGAGAACCGACGGTCGGCGGCGCGCGTAAAGTTTTATCTCCTGAAATTGATAAGCGCTTTCAGCGCTCTGGAAGCGTGTGCGATCTGCTGAAATTTCAGTAGTTGGTCAACTACTGATGCGCGCGCGGTCTTCGTCAGCAACAGAGCTTTTCGAAATAGTTCGTTCGACTTTGAGGACTTTGGAGTTTTTACGGGAACTTTGGGAAGAGAAAATAGTTTGGTCGTTTCAGTGCGGAGTTTCGTACGGGTTTTTGGAACTTTTTTGCTTGGCGGTGGAAAAGCTGCGAACTCTAGAATAAATTGGTAAGTTTTTTTTTTAATTCAATTTTGATTGCTTTAATCGGTACTTGAATAAAGCTCCTGAATTTTGCATTCCAGTTGATCTATGAATAATATCAATTAATTCTCATTTCATTCAAGTTTATTCCAATTCAATTTGAAGTCTGATTTACGGACAATGCGATTTTTTCTCAAGAACAGATTGTAGCCTAATAGGGTAGAGTGGGGGAATGGCGACCACCTAAGGGAAATTGCCTATAAGATTACTGAAAAGCTGAATTTTGTATTTTCAAATTGTGTGTATGAAAGACTAGAATATGTAGGTGCGTTTCCCCTCCAAATAAACCAATTATTGGGATTAGTTTTTATTGAAAAGAAAATAATTTGAAGGGGTGCATTTGGTTGTGATTTCTCACCTAGTGGGGTAATAGCGACTATAGGTTGGGTAATCACAACTAGGAATCTTAGATTTCTTTAGATATAATAAATGACAAAAATACATCTATATTTTAGAAAATGTAAAAAAAAATTGGTAGGATTGCACGATAAGTTTATTTTGCGCAAAATTGTGCAAGAGGCACAATGTTCAACATTCATTTGTTTGTTTATTGTCGGTGCGGATTTTTTTTCCAAAGCACTCTTCTAAAAAATTTGGAAAAATCAATGCCCAAAAACATTCATTCAACAGTGACATGTGACACATCATTGTAACTAGAAAAAAATACTGTATTGAAAAATGTCAAAATCCAATATGACGCCCATGAGTAGAACCAGTCCATCTCCCCACCTTGCGGTGTGTCTAATAGGAAGCCTCGCCCAAAAAAAGGTCTTCGCAGCAATAAATCAGTTTGGTACATTATTACAAAAAGTACCCATAAAACACGTACACACATACATACAATAAGAAGTATCGTTATTGTTTTGTTAGCTTGGAAACTGTTTGAACTTTGCTTGGCAAAAAATTAATAATGATGGTACCTACTCTAAAACTTCAATGAAGTGATATCGAAACATATTTGCCAAATGTGACCTGAGATAAAAATAATTAGTCAATAATGCAAAAAAAGGCAATGAAATAAAAAGAGGAACTGTATGTGACACGTAAGTATACTTCTCACTTGCGATTTGCGGTGAAAATTTGAGATTACTCAACTAAATAGTTTGAAAGTTTGGAAGGCACGAGCAGAGCAAATGTTTGGAATAGGATCTTTCCGATGTAGAAATAAGGGGTGAATAGTTTCATCTCCATCATACCTACTTTACGTTGATATACCATTGTACCGTTAAGGGCGGTCTCAGCCCCATAACTCGGCTAGCGTAAACAGGTGCTTTTTTTTTTTTTTTTTTTTCGTAAAAAGCAAATATCTGATTATTTCTGTGGAAGCTCAGCTTCATACGAAAAATGCCCACCTCAGTGGTAATATGGAGCATTTTGCATACCGGGTGATCATTTGAAAACTATCCACCTGCAATATCTCCCGATTCCTAGTGCAAATGTCTTTGAGCAAAAACAGGTCGATTTTTTTATCGAGGGGGACATCTAAAACATACATTGGAGAATTTATATCTTGAGCCCCCTCGCCCCCACTCACCCCAACTTTGAAATTTCAAATGACACCACCTACCTTGCGATACATCAAAACAAAGAAAATTAAATTCTCTTTCTTGAAAAAATATTTTGAAATTTTTCAACCCCACCCCCCGTTCTTTCTAAAATTCTCTGAGTGTCCAAGTTAATATTCTTGACCTCCATTTCCCTTTAATACAGTCAACGTCATCCTGCACAGCATCAAAAGAGAAAATTTTCTATAAAAAAAAGTGCCACCCAAGTTCACCCCTTCGCTCCCCCCACCTGACCTTAAAAATCTAAAATGTCAATACCCACTTTGTAATACATCAAATTGAAGGAAATTGAATTCTCTTCCTGAAAAAAATTTTTTACAATTTTTAAAGCCCCCCTATTTCCCCCCTAGAATACTCCAAATGACCAATTTATTGGGAGAGGGGTAGAAAATTTCAAAAAAATTCTTCTCAGAAAGAGAATTCAATTCCTTTCAATTTGATGTATCACAAAGTGGGTGGTGTTTTGTTAAATTTGGGAGTTGAGGTGGGGGAGAGCAAAGGGGTGAATTTGGGCAGCACTTTTCCCACCGAAAATTTTCTTCTTTGATGCTATCTAGGATGACGCCGACTAAATTGAGAAAAAAATGAGGGGTCCAGAATATAAAATGGGACAGTCTAGAGAATTTTTAGGGAAAAGGGGGTGGGGTTAAAAATTTTGGAAATATTTTTTCCAGAAAGAAAATTAATTTCTCTTCAGTTTGATGTATCGCAAGGTAGGTAGTGTCTTTGAAATTTTAAAGTTGGGGTGAGTGGGGGCGAGGGGGGTGAATATAGAAATTTGTCAATGTATGTTTTAGATGTCCCCCCCCGATATAAAAATCGACCTGTTTTTGCTCGAAGAAATATTCACTAGGAATCGGGAGTTATTGCAGGTGGATAGTTTTCAAATGATCACCCGGTATATATGAGTGGCACGGTGCACCACTTCTTCACAGTTGTTGGTTGCGTCAGAAAAAAAATCATATCTAAAAAACTATCACTCCTAGATCAAAATTTTTTCTTTTCAAAAATTCTGCAATACTTTGGCTCCAATTGCTTTGCTGGTTGTATATAGAAAACTGTGGAAATAAAAATTTTCCTCGCTGATTGAAAATCATGCGGCATTCATAGCCGATGAAAATGTTTATAAACCTCATAAATAAATGATAAACAATTGTTTATCAATCGCTGTCACACTGTAACAAAGGTCTGGATATGTACTCCAATTTCAAAGGAAAATTAGGCACAAAGCTTCATTAGATCCAAAGATATGATGATGGAAAGGCTGGCATCCATGCGTTTTCTCTATTTAAATGAGTTTCACGAGTTGTGCATTCTTTATTGTTGTTAAAGATTGTTTATTTTTGACCCATCATCTTTAAACGTCGTCGGTATCAATCTGCAATAGTTGAGATTCGATTAGCGAAATAATGAACTGGATATATTGAACCGTTCAAAAGATACGGGAGATTTAGGTGAATTTTGTTCAGAAACGAGGAACGAGGAACGAGGAAAAAATAAAAATAATCACGAAAAAAAAAGCGGCCACAAATAGCCTCCGCCACTACGTCTGGCGAGGCTTCAAAAGATGAATGTCGTATCTAGGTTGCTTTTTGTAAGCAAGAGTCAAGATTGTGGCAGCCTCGAATTTTTCTTGGAAAAGTGTCCTGAAAATGTCTCAATTAGAAAAGGCTACCTTCAACCGTTTTTTGAACAAAAAATAAAAACAAAAATTTCAAAACTCCTGTTTTTTCACGATATTCTGAATAATAAAACTTATGGGTCCAATATCTTTCTGGATCACTGATCGTCATGGAAAGGTGCAACTGTTTCCTAACCGACTTCTTTTCATTTTTGGCCCTAAAAAGTGCTCTATGCAAATTGTTGCATGGGTAATGACGACCACTGGTTGTCATTTCCCAACGAATTTGATCGCGATTGCTCAATACGTCTGAAAAATTCAATTTATAGGTTGAAATAATTTGAGTTCAATATTTGCTGATCATGACATACGATACCGGAAGCTAATTGTATACTCCTTACTTGCACATGTTCAGCAAACTTTTGACACCTTTAATTCAGTTCTCATAGCTTACTCAAGCAGTGGAGAAAATTAGATACATGGTACTCACCCGAACGGAGACAAGTCACACTGAAGGAATACAATGGTGGCTTCTCTTGCGTTTGGCAAAAAAATTTGATTGTGCTATTGAATAGGGTAGTGACCACCATCGAAAAATATGAAAAAAAAATCATACTAATCGAATGTAGAGCCTTAATAACAAGACTACGTTTCGTAAAAAATTGAAAAAAAAAAAAGTTGCAAGTGTCTCAAAATCTGCCTTGGAAGTGGCTACTTTTGCGAACGATTTTGAAATTTACCGAGCTGTACGGTGAGCTGTTACGTTTAAATATTTTGACAGTAGTGGGGATGACCCCACCTCCGTTGCCTGTGTGTCAGTGTTGACGTTGACGTTTGCCAGCACAACATAACCATTGAAGTCTGATGTAGTTTTGAAATATTCATGAATCATGAAAGATTTCACCAACTTTCCATATTTTCAAGCAAAACAACTAAACAACACGAATCACCGCACAGATACACAAAGCGTTTACAATACAACAATCAGCTGTTATGAGCGTTGACGGGTTGACGCTAGTGCTTTTTGTAGTACCCAAGTTCTGTAGTGTTGTCAAGCCTGCTTCTCCGCCTATGAAAGATTGTGACGTCATCGCGCCAAATTTGAAATGATCGAAAACTTCCCAAATTTTTTTTACCAAAAAAACTCACGAAAAAAAATCTGTTAACTATATAGCGTCTCTCATCAAGAAGTGAACTTCAAAAAAAAAGTAATAAAAAAGATCGGTCACTACCCTCCTATACTAGATGACGCCACATATACCACTTTTGTACTTCTTTTTGCGAATGAGAACTACTGGTGGTCGTCATTACCCGCTGGTCGTCATTCCCCCTCCCTCCTCTATATCCACAAGAAAAACTTTGACGACTACTGCAAATTTGCCTGCAATTTTCCTGCAAACTTTCGTAATTCCTTGCAACACATACTCACGTGTTATTTATTTTTCTTCAACTCAATTACTACATGAGTGAACCTAGACAAAGCTTCACTTGAAGTAGCACAAAATGCTTCAATTCAGTGAACAAGTAAATCTTTTGTTGCATATGTTGTCTATCAACAATAAAGTATGCGAAAGTTATTGGAGTTATCTTCAAATTTACGGGAGCTGCCAGGAAATCATGGTAGAAATATGAGAAATCTTGGTAATTGCTCTGCCTTAAGAATTTGTCCATCATGAGATGAATTTGATTGAAATGCTATGAATACTCGAAAATTGTTTTAAGACGCAAAATTGCGTGAGAATTATTGAACAAGGCGTGAAAAAACTTGTGATTAAGACACTTACAACACCATGATTTCTGTTCACCCAGGCATTTTCACGCGGAATTAAGTTGAGTTATTCTACAGGAGTTTTTGCAGAATATCAGCAAGTGAGTGAGAATTTTTAAAGATCGCTCGGGAGAAAATCAACTGAGAATGCGCTGAATATTTTGGAACTGTTCAGGAAGGCAAAATTGAGTGAGAATTTTCCAACAAGAGAATACTGTGACATATTTTTAGTGGATAGGTGATGAATCTTGGAGATTGTTTGTTAAAAAAAAGGTCTCATCGACTGGAGTAAAGACACTCCCAACACTATCATTGTTCTCTCTTCAGTTAGGCATTCTCACGCAGAACTGCGTGAGGTCATTCTGCCAGAGTTTTTTTGCGGAATATCATGAACGAATGAGTGAGAAATCTTGAGGATTGCTCAGGAAAGTTGTCATTCAAGATGCCATGAAGATTTCAAAACTGTTTTTCTATGCTAAAATTGCGTGATAATTCTCCAACAAGAGAATCTTGTGACATATTTTAAGTAAAGTGGTGATGAATCCTGGGAGATTGTTTCACGAAAAAGCTCCAAATAGCCTGAGATAACTTTAAGCTGAGACAATTTGCACATTACCCACCTATCAAACTTTTTTTCAGTCAAGCATTCTCACGCAGAATTGCATAAGGTTATTTCGCGAGATTTTTCAATCGCTGTTAATTTTTAGGAACTGTTTTGATATGCAGAATTACGTGAGAGTTTTTCAACAAGAGAATCTCGCGACATGTTCCCACTGAATTGGTGATATTTCTTGGATATTGTTCGTCGAGAAAAGCTCTTAGCGACCCAAAGAAACTCTTGTTGAAGTGGATTTCAACGCCAATATTTTTTTTGAAATTGGGCAATCTCACGTAGAATTGCGTGAAGTTATTTCGCGAGAGCTTTTTTTTGCAAAATATCAACAGATGAGTGAGAAATTCTGAAAATGCTTGAGAAAACTCTTATTGAGAATGCTATGAATATTTTGGAACTGTTTTGCTATGAACTGTTTTATCCGTTCTTCAAGCTTAACAGGCCTGAGAAGACATTCGTCGCAAAAATTTGAACTTATCTCCGGAATGGCATCGGAAACACTAACTTGAGAGTCCTACCACTCGAAAGAGATCGCGTGAGAATCATCCTCAGTTGATATCTCGCTCAATATTTTAGGCAGATGAGTGTGAAATTTTGAAGATTGAGCTTTGGCTGGTGTGAAAAAACGCCTACTGGAGATGTGATGACCAATTTCGAACTGTTTGATTGCAAAATTGCGTGATAATCATCTGACAAAGCAATTCACAAAATACTACTTGTGAATTGGTGAGGAATGCTCAAGATTTTTTTCCTTACCAAAAGCTCTCAATGGCCTGAGGAGTGAACTAACGTTAAGGACAATTTGACTACCATCAATTGTTTTTGGTAGGATGGGTGAGAAATCTTGGTAATTGCTCTGCCTTGAAAATTTGTCCAGCATCAGATGAATTTGATTAAAATGCTATGGATACTCTAAAATTGTTTTGAAACGCAAAATTGCGCAAGAATTATTGAACAAGGCTTGAGAAAACTTGTGTAAGAGACACTTACAACACCATCAAATTTGTTTTTTTTTTATTCAGGCATTCTCACGCCGAATTAAGTTGAGTTATTTCACAAGAGTTTTTTGCGAAATATCAGCAGATGAGTGAGAATTCTTGAAGATTGCTCGATAAAATATCAAATATCATGAAAATGCGCTGAGTATTTTGAAACTGCTTAGAAACGCAAAATTGAGTGAGAATCTTCCAACAAGAGAATACTGCGACATATTTCTAGTGAATAGGTGATGAGATGGCTCTTGGAGATTGTTTGTCAAAAAAAGCTTCTATCGACTAAAGTGAAGACACTTTCAACACTATATTTTTCTTCTCTTTAGCTAGGCATTACCACGCAGAACTGCGTGAGGTTATTCCGCCAAAGTTTTTTTGCAAAATATTATGAGCAAATGAGTGAGAAATCTTGAAGCTTGCTCAGGAAAGCTATCATTCAAGATGCCATGAAGATTTCAAAACAGTTTTGATACGCAAAAATTGCGTGATAGTTCTCCAACAAGAGGATTTTGCAACATTTTTTCAGTGGATTGGTGATGTATCATGAAAGATTGTTTTACAAAAAAGCTCCAAATGGCCTGAGACAACTTTTAGCGGCGACAATTTGAACACTATCAAACTTTTCTCAGTCAAGCATTCTCACGCAAAATTGCATCAAGTTATTCCGCGAGATTTTTCAAACGCTATGAATATTTCAAAACTGTTTTGAAATGCAGGATTGCGTGAGAGTTTTTCAACAAGAGAATCTTGCGACACATTTCCAGTGAACTAGTGATATTTCTTGGATGTTTTTCGTAAAAAAAAAGCTCTTAACGGCCCAAAGAAACTCTTGTTGGAGTGACTTTCAACGCCAATAACTTTTTCGAAGTTGGGCATTCTCACGTAGAATTGCGTGAAGTTATTTCGCGAGAATCTTTTTTGCAAAATATCAGCAGATGAGTGGGAAATTTTGAAAATGCTAGAGAAAACTCTCATTGAGAAACCCATGAAATTTTGGGACTGTTTTGATATGAACTGTTTTATACGTTCTTCAAGGTTAACAGGCCTGAAAAGACATTCGTCGCAAAACTTTAAACATATCTCCGGAATGGCATCGGAGACTCTAACTCGAGAGTCCCACTACTCAGAAGAGATCGCGTGAGAATCATTCTTAGAGAATATCTCGTTCAATATTTTTGGCAGATGAGTGCGGAATTTTGAGGATTGAGCTTTGGCTGGTGTGAAAAAACGCCTACTGGAGATGTTATGTAGGGAGCGGATTTATATGCGGTTGAAAAGCTCCAAATATGCAGTTTATATGCGCTTGAAGAGTATCAAAATATGCGGTAAAAATGTTCAAATAAAGCAATATATGCGAGTGAATATGTGATATAAGCTGAAAAACTTGTAAAAATTTCAACATTCCCTTGTAAAACCAATCAACTAACTTTGACTATCAGAGTAAAAAAAAATTTTCTTCGAGAATTTTGAATCATTTCTTTCTCAAAATGAAAAAATCTCGATTTTCAAGCACATACAGGGTTATTCAAAAGTCCGGAATAAAATTGATGATTTTTTTTCCATATTTATTCCGGAAAAAACGCTCGAACCGGTCGATTTCTAGAAACGGTAAGCCGTTATTTCATGACACGTGTCATGTTCTACCGTCAAACCCCTAGCCCCAAGCTACCCTTGGTGTTTTTTTACAATGGCACCCTATGGCTTGTGGGGGCTCGTTGGGAAGCTTGCCAAAAACTCGATTCAGATCAACCATTGAAAATTGGATCGTACGCTTCACCATGAAGTTTTGAGAAACCCCAGCTTTACTCAACAGTCCGGAATAAAATTCATAAGCGTCCGACTGTTGAGTAAAACTGGGGTTTCTCAAAACTTCATGTTGAAGCGTCCTATCTAATTTTCAATGGTAGATCTGAATAGAGTTTTTGACAAGCTTTCCAACGAGCCCCCCAAGCCATTGGGTGACATTTGAAAAAAAAAAATACTGAGGGTGGCTTGGGGTCGGGGGTTGACGGAAGAACACGACACGTGTCATGGAAGAACGGCTTACCGTTTTCAAAAATTGACCTGTTCTAGCGTTTTCTTTCTGAAAAAATATGGTGAGAAGTTATAAATTTTGTTCCGGACTGTAGTGTGAAACTGGGGTCCCTCGAAACTTCATGGTGAAGCATCCGATCTTACAAAATGGTATTCAGGTTTTCGCGGTTTTCGTCATATTTTGACGAGATCTATCCACAGTTGAATTTTTTGCTATCATCCCTGAAACACCCTGTATATACAGGGTGGTCCAGGTTTTAGTCGACAAACTTTGCAGGCTGATAGAGGTTGAAATTGAAGTCGACTCACCCCAAATAGTACATATCTAAAATGCATGTTAAAAGAGTTACAGGCTTTCAAAGTTGCAAAAAAAAATGTTTTTTTCTTGATAACTTTTGAACGGCTTTACCGATTTTGCTCAAATTTTGCACATATGGTGAACAAACACGTTCCCAGTGATTTCTTGAAATTTTTTTTATTAGGATGACGCAGTGCCGTAGATATGGGGGGGTACTAACTCTCTTACCCCCTACTTTCTACGCCACTGGATATTTTGGAAAACCGTTCAAAGTATTTAATTTGACGTTCAATTCCGAAGAGAAAATTGGCGTATCATTGCTACATTTGGAGCAGCGGTTTCAGAGATATTTGTGTTTAAAGGTTCAAAAACACCGGATTACGCGAATGTTTCAAAATTCGAGCAAGCTTTGATCCATTAACTTTCAGCTTTTTTTTTCAATTTCAAGTTTATTGATCCATGATTTAGCTCATGAGAAATTGAAAATTGCTTGTGAAAATTACTAATTTCAGTAACGTGACCAATAAGAAACAAAGAGCCCTTGGTTCTTGTTCTTACAAAACTTCCCAACTATCAGTAATAAGTGAATAGGTACCTATTGGATATTCAATTGTTGCTGAAATTATGAATTTTCACAACCAATTTCCAATTTCTCATGAGCTAAATTATGGATCAATGAACTTCAAATTAAAAAAAAAGTTGATAGTTAATGGATCAAAGCTTGCTCGAGTTTTGAAACATTTGCGTAATTCGGTGTTTTTGAACCTTTAAACACAAATATCTCCGAAACCGCTGCTCCAAATGTAGCAATGACACGTCAATTTTCTCTTCAGAATTGAACGCCGAATTTATGTTTATGAACGGTTTTCCAAAATATTCAGTGGCGTAGAAAGTAGGGGGGTAAGAGGGTTAGACCCCCTCATACCCACGGCACTGCGTCATTCTTACAGGATTTTTTTCAAGAAATCACTGGGGACGTGTTTGTTAACTATATGTGCAAAATTTAAGCGAAATCGGTCAAGCCGTTCAAAAGTTATCAAGAAAAAAACAATTTTTTTCTGCAACTTTGAAGGCCTGTAACTTTTTTAATATGCATTTTAGATAGGTACTTTTCTGAGTGAGTCGACTTCTTTTCCTATCCTCTATCAGCCTGCAAAGTTTGTCGACTGAAACCTGGACCACCCTGTATAGAAACTTTTTCAAAAATTACTTCTTCCCAACACTTTGGGTTGCTATAATTACAAAGAATACATTGCAAAAAGGTGAAACATGAATAAAAATATGATAGAATGCAACAGGATAAGAGGGTAATGTGTATACTTATCAATTATACGTCTCTCAAAAATATGAAGTCGTTTATAATTTTTTTGTTTGTCAAAAAATGTCTATATCTCTTTATCTTCATTTTTGTGGGAGGAATATTAATACCCTGCGAATACAGTCTTAAGAGTGTGGTGCACATGTTATAGTTCGTTTCATCTTCACGATTCAACTGTATCTCCATCTTAAAATCTTCAACTGACTGAATGTACTCGATTGAAAGCCAGTAGCACGTGAATTAGAATTTTCCACGTAATATACATATTCTACATATTCTACATATTCTGCGTAGTTATTTCCAGTGATGTAGGAAAATAATTTTCTACGTGTAATGACCCAACCCTGAACGTAAGTAACACAAAATAACTCGAGAGACAAGTTTATCTAAAGCTGACTTACTCAGTACGACGATATTCTGTTCGGTATTTTACAGTTGGTATTTCGAATTTGTACATTTCAGTAGTTCATCTTATGCTTTTCACTAGTGAATTATGTTCATAAATGTGGTAAATGTTTGGTGAATGTTGGTAAGTGTCGTAAATGTTTGGTGAATATTAGTAAATGTGGTAAATGTTTGGTAAATGTTTGGTAAATGTTTGTAAATGTTGGTAAATATTAGTAAATGTTGGTAAATAGTGGTGAATGTTGGTGAATGTGAGTGAATGTTCAGTAAATGTAGTAAATGTTTGGTGAACTTTGTAAATTTCGTAAATGGTGTACACAAATTTCTTAGGTGGTCAACCCCTCGCATTTACTACTATATTTGCAATCGTGAAAACTGTTTAAAATGACAAATTTTGCTGTCAAAATAAGAAAGTGACGTACGATAGGAGTGATTTTGACGTTTGTTTTCAAAATTAGTTGATTTCCATTGCACGCTAAGTTTATTCGATGAAATTTGTGTCCATTTTTCAAAAAAACACAGATTATTTTCCAAACTATCAACTTTGAGAAAAAATTTGAATTTTCCTTTTTCAAAGATGATTTCATAATCATATTCCTCGAGCTTGAGGCGCCACCTGACCAGTTTAGAGTTAGGCTCCTTGAAGGAGAATGACCATATCAAGGGTTTGTGATCAGTGATGATATTAAACTCACGCCCAAAGAGATAGGGCCTGAAGTACTTCACGGCGTACACAATTGTCAGAAGTTCCTTTTCGATCGTGGAGTAGTTTTGTTCCGTATCATTGAGAGTTCGTGATGCAAAGGCCAAAGGCAGGTCGTTACCAATGGACCCTTGAGACAAAACGGCTCCAATGGCTACGTTGCTGGCATCGGTGGTCAGTTTAAACGTTTTAGAAAAATCAGGATACTAAAAGATGGGCTCGTTCATCACTACCTTTTTGCATGTGTCGAAACAAGACAAGAATTCATCATTATGGGTAATTGTGGCATCTTTTACATATCTAGTCAATGGCTTGGTGAGCTTCGAGAAGTCTTTAATGAACTTTCTATAGTAGCCCAAGAGCCCTGGAAATCCTTTCAGCTGCTTTGGCGTTTTTTAGATGGGAAAATTTTGAATAGCCCCAACCTTTTCTGGATTGGGCTTAATGCCATTGGGTGTAACAACATGACCCAAGTAATTTATTTCATTTCTTAAGAACTCGAACTTGTCCAGTTGAATTTTGAAATTCGCTTGCTCTAATCGTTGGAAAACTTGTTTTAGGTTAACCAAATGGTCCTGAAGTGACACACTGAAAATGATTATATCGTCTAGATAGACAAGACAGAGTTCATTCTGTAACCCGCGTAATATATTCTCTACAACGCGCTGGAAGGTCGCCGGAGCGTTCTTTAACCCAAAGGGCATGCGTAGGTACTCATAGTGCCCATTTTCGACCGTAAATGCGGTCTTTTGGATGTCTTCCGGGGCCATTTCAATTTGGTGGGAACCGGAAGCCAGGTCTAACAGGGAAAAGTACTGACAACGTCCCAAATGTTTGACAATGGATACCTGTCGTCGATGGTTTTCTCATTTAGCTTCCTGTAATCGACAACAATACGCCATTTTTGTCCACCACTGGCGTCAGGTTTCTTTGTCACTATTCAGATCGGTGAACTCCATGGCGAACTGCTAGGTCTTATGATTTTTTGGTCTAACATCTTTTGAATTTGTGTTTTCACCTCATTTTTATGGAAGAAAGGGTATCTGTAAGTTTTTAACCTTCGCAACTCACAGATATATTTCAGTTACAAGATACTCACACTGGGGTCCCCGGGACCCTGATTTTCCAAAGTCGTTAATACATCTATGTATTTTTTTTGTACAACAAGTGACTATGTATATGGATAAAAAGAACTATAGTCTATATATTTCATGGATAATCAAGCATCCAAATACAAAATTGATTGTTCTGGGGTGATCTTTGTCTAACAATGTGAAAAATATACCAAAAAAGTGATAGGTTGATAGGATAATTATTTTTTCAAAATTGACAATGCGTTGGAAAAAAAGAATTAAACTCTGATTGTATATAAGGAAGGACAAACATAAAAAAAAAATTCGAGCAATATAACTTGAAAAGCCAGTCTTAGCGAAGTTGTTGAAAACTGCTATTATTCGCTATGCAGTGTTCGCATTTCCACGCTCTGTGCTCGTCTCACATTGGTTTATGACAGACATGACATGAGTTTTTTGTCTTTCTGTCTTTTCTCTGGGACAGAAGACACACCTGTCTTCCTTCTCGACAATCTCTCGTCGACCTGGAAGTGGTCATGTATTCCAAAATATAGTTACATGGATCTCACAGTGGGGTCCAGAGTACCCGAGCATCACTTTGGATGTTCTTAAAAACAATACAAAACGCATCTGAGGTAAATTACTGGAAGTATAGGTGGGTGAAGGTACCAACTGAATTTACATGGACGGGTGCTGCCCAATTTGCAACCGTTAAAAAATTATCGAAAAAACAAAATTCGCTCGGGTCTTTTGGACCCCAGAGTGAGGTGCGAAGGTTAAATATACTGGCATTTCGTCTGATGTTTTGATTTGATGTTTGATCGCATTTGTCAAAGTTGAAGGGGTATCTTCATCGTAAAAAGTATGAGAAAATTCTTTTACAAGGTTTTCAATGGCAATTTTTTCCTCAGCATTCATGTGTTCAGTTCGAATTTTGGGTTGATTGCATTGTTTGTGTTCAAAGTTATGGAAATTAGAGCATTCCATTGAGTTTCTCTGGAAATCTTCAGAAGCAATCGGCTCGGATTCGAGAGGCTCTGAATAAAGTGGTTCAGAAAAGTCGAGGTTGATGGGTTGTTCAGTTTTATTTATAATCGTTACGAAAGCTTCATGGTTTTTTGCAGTAGTCAAGCACTCTGGGATCTCACAGCCATGTGATGATACATGGGGAATGATGATGTCACCATTGGCGATGGTGGTTCTTACCTTGACAATTTGTTCGCAACGAGGGATTATTGAACAGGTATTAATTTGCTTTTGGGGAATATTTTGGAAATGAATTTTCAGCTTTCCAAACGGAGTCACCAGTGTTTGACTATTGAAATCCAGAGTAGCATTCAAAAACTGCAAGTTGTCCAAGCCAATTAGTCCTTTAAAGATATTATGGAATTTGAATAATCGAAATTTCATAAATTCACCTGGGCGATTAAATATGTAGGGAACTTCCATCCATCCGCTATATTTATGCGCCGAGGTTGAAAACATGTTTGATGCAATAAATGTATCGAATTGAATGGTGTCTGGGAAAATCTGCTCTGCAATATCCGGATCAACAAAGGATTGGCTAGCACCTGTGTCTATCAAAAACTTCAAGTCTTTAAAATTTGAGAAGATAACATACGGTAATTGATTTGTATGCTCTTCGCTATGATTAAGGGTTACTTGTTCAATTCCGTCGCTGAGGCCGGCATTAAAAAATTTCCGTCCTCCTCTACATATTGATGATTAGGTCCGTTAGTTGGTCCGTCAATTTCTGGGATATCTTGAGTTTCGTTATGATGGAACTGAGAGTTGTAATTATTATTGGGTCAGTAATTTTGAGTGAAATTCGGTGGTCTCTGTTGGGTTTGCCTGGTACTTATACTCATGGGTACCGGCGGCGTAATGACTCACCCTGTATGATGATTTTGGATGAATATGAAGATTTTTTGGAATTACTCAGCGTATGATTCGTTTTCCAAGAAAACATTTGCGAAATATTTCTAGGATCTGGAATTGCCATTGGGTAGGCAAGCGGATGAGTGTGAGTTTTCGGAGAACAAAAAAATTGAATTCCATCAAGCCCATACACCAATTATTCACAGTTTCGTTCCGCCTCACGCCTTCACTTGCAAAATATCTTGATTTTATGCTAACGTTTCGTTACCTCATGAGAAGCTGCGTGAGAATTGACCCGCCTTGCGTGATATTCTCAAAAGAATAATGAAAAATCTTCAAGAAGAATTGTTTTTTGTTTTTGGATAGGTTTGAGCCACTGATGAGGAATCACGTGAGGATTTGCTCAAAAACCTAAATAGTTTCCTAGTTATTCTTATCCATTGAAAAACTGTAGAAATTCTTCTTTAAGTAAAGCTTTGACGAGCAAAAAAAAATTCGCTTCGAGAATATATTGTCCAACACATTTTTTTGAAGACAAATTCTTGGCTTGTTTAGATGCTCTTCTGAGAACTTGCGTAAGGTTTTTTTCTACGATGGATGCGTGAAAAATTTTTCAGGGATCATATGTTTAGAGAGCTCCAAGAAAATCCTTGGAAATACTTTGGGTCTTGCAGACTGACTTTGAAAACATTGATGGGAAATTGTGTGAGAAATATTCTGTAAAAAAAAATCTCTAGAATGTGCATGTATTGGGGAATAACGAGGAATATTCGATAAAGATTGAATGATGAATGAAAAAGTCTCTCAAAAGGCTCCGTAAAATATTCTTTGTGAAACGGTGAGAAATCTTGAGGATCAATCCTCAAAAAAGCTTTGATTCAGCTGATGGAATGCTCTCGTTGAAGGCTCACTAAAAAGCTCAGGTAGATATAAAATAGATATGATACGCAATGATCTCCGAATTAATTTCATGGGAGATCGCGCGAGAACTATTTTTTTGTGGAAACAGAAAAAAAATTACGCAAGATAATATTCAAGACACTTTCAAGAAGGGCGTGAGAAAAATGTATTTCGGAGTAATTTCAGGAATCGCTACATGATTCAAGCACAATTGCATGAAGCGTGTGTGAGGTAGTTTTTATTATTAGCACCTCTGTCCGATGTTTTATGCATCTCTCTCGCCATCTCCCGGCTTTCAAAACTCGACTTCCGCCACAAAACCGAATCCAACATTTCCTGCTGCAAAAGCAACATTTCCTGTCGGGCATCACGCATTCCTTTATATAAATTCTCCTGTTTCAATCCCTCGCTCTTCAACTTTGAGCTTTTTATCCTTTTTTTTCAAGCTTGAAACTCCATTCCTACCTAGCAGTACTTGACCATGTTCGAGTTTTTGTTTCATCACGTTTATGGCGAACGCTTTTGGTGAAGAACACCAGATACTTTGTTGAGCTCTGCTGTCATAGGAAATTTCGAAATATAAAGGAAAAGTAAACCGTTTCTTGTATCATAGTTACACCTATACAGCCTAGCTAGACATTGCAAATTTTGTATATACACCTGACCTTAGCTTTGGCATAAACAAAAGACTATTTTTACTGCACATGAGATCGTATAGTATTAATCAAAAAGAGCGGTTTTATACCTCCACCTATGATTAATAATAAAGTAAATATTTACGTTGGTGTATACCCGCAGTGCATAGGGTGCGTAGCCTAATGAGCGCTGTGGAAAAAATTGTATTTGAAGAAAATAAAAGACAAAGTCCAAAAGGAAAAATTCCACTCAACTCCAACAGCACTGCACAAATATGATTCGAAAAAAATATTGATACAAGAGTTATTACACAGCGAATTAGTTTGGATTTAATTTTATAGTTAGTGCTTTCGGGTAGGTGTATAATGAGGATTATTTGTACGGATGTTTGGGCAATTAAATACCGCACAGAGGATGATGGCATACTCAACTCTGACGCTCAGTCATGATTTTTTTTTCTTTCAACTCGAAGAATTATTTATCATTATTGTATGAACTATTCGAAAGCACAATTACCTATGAGGTAGGTACCTCGGTAGGTAAGCTCCAGCCAAAAATACTGAGATTGGAAATTTAAACAAATAATAAACATTCTCCAATCTTCATTACCGCAATGTAATAATCTTGAATTTTGAGAGAGTTTTTAATTGCATGACAATTTTTTACCAACAAATTTGTCCTCATATCCGGATGACAAGTTTCAATTTTTCTACAAAAGCAACGTTCCAGCAAGCTAGCGAAAAACCCATTGCAACAATTTCTAATATCTCCACATGGAAATTTGGTATCTCAAAAGTTTCCGATAGAACAACGGTGATACTCTCATATTTCCTTGATATTTCTCACAAAAATATTTCACTGGATATCCCTAGTGAGTCAACTAGCTAAAAAGTCGGGAAAAAAAGCAGTTCTGAGAGCTTTGATGGACCAGATAAATTATTGAGTGGACTTCAAGATTTACAAAATGTTCTTCAAGGAGCCCTCATGCGAAATGGCATGGAAAATCTTTCGTCTTTTGTGATAATACGTATCAATCGATGAGGAATTTTGAGCAAACAGTCCTAAAAAAAGCTTCAGCAAGCCAATATGACCGTTTTTCCGCACGATTTTCTCGAAGAATATTTCTCACGTGATTTGGAGTGTTTCTCTCTCAACTCTATCTCAACTCAACAATCATAGCAAGAATCCATTTCTCACTATTTTTCAAGGATGTCTTGCACAACGTTGTTGTGAAAAATACTTCTTTTGCAAAGCTGGGCACCAAAGCATCAATCCGTTGATCGTTAATTAACGGAGTTGACTTTTTCATCACGATTTAACTTTTAAGTTAAATTGAAAAATTATTAACGGACAAAGTAACTTCCGTTACATTCAACTCACGTTAACTCAAGTCCGTTAACGTTAACTTGTTCAGCCATTTTTGTTTTTAAAACCCGAAATAGAAAAAGTCTGAAAGATTGAAGTTTCCAACTATACCACCGAGTAAACCACCACCTGTGAAGATCATCTATCGACCATCGGCAGAAACATTTTCAGAATCGAGCAATTTTTTCCCGAGTCATCCTCATTGAGGTTGGTAACTGAGGCAGAGTTTTGGGGTAGTTCACCCCAATTTTGGCTCAGTTTAGTTGGGCATGCTGATGTAGGGTGTAGGGTAGGTCTTATAGTTTAGTCGCTTCCAAGATGGTGTTCGGGTGGTCTGAGAGATGATTATTTTGGTTTACAAAATAAAAAATTAACGTTAACGGTTTAACGTTAGCTTCTGTTAAATTTCCAATCAATTGACTGATTAACGATCAACAAAGTTAATATTTCTGTTGACGATTAACGTTTAACGAAGTTAACTTTTTCGTTACGGTGCCCACGTTTGTTCTTACGTAGTTTTTTGACGTGATTTGCATTTTTGCAGGCCAAGACTATATTCTTCGAATGTTTGACATTTTTCAAAAAAGGTTTCTCCTTGGGCGCTCTTGAGGAATGACCTTTGGAACTCCCGAGGGGACTTCTATTCGGGAGAAAATCTTACGTATTTTCTCGTCAGTGTCTGCGGATTCATTCGAATTTCAAGGTGTTTTTGACTCTATAAAAGAATAGCCTTATTAATTCTCAAAACAAAAAATACATGGGACATATTTTCCACAATAATGTCAGGCGAAATGTTCCCTCAATGCGAGAAATGACTTCTTGCAACCGTGAGAAATATCCGGCAAGCCTGAGAAGACTCCTCGTATTGGAAAGACCCTGGACCTTTCAGAATGTCCTTGGAGACACTGTTGAGAAATTGCGCGGAAAATTTTTCTTCTCAAAGTCATGCGAGAAGCTAGAAACACTCCTGATAAATCGATGAGACATTTTGGATGATATCTTGAAAAACGCTTGAACAGTTCAGATAATAAACTTGTGGAAATCTCAGATGCAACAACATATATAATCTTGAAACTTGAAGATACTTAGGGCGCTACGTGAGAACTATTTCTCACGAGAAAATTTCACGCAGTAATTGAAATAGTTGAATAAGTGAGAAGTTCCAGGGGAAATTTCTGAAGAAAGCTTTGACATGCTTTCGAGAACCTTGAGAGGGAGTTTCGATTTCTGAAATAATTCGAGAAAACACTCTCATAAGAAATCACGTGAGAATGAAGTTTATAGTCTCGTGGAATATTTTCTGGGAACCAATGAGAAATCTTGAAGATGATTAATCCAAAAGAAGCTTCAATACACATTGGAAAACACTACCAAAAAACACCTTGGCCTAGTTTTTTCCAACAGGCCTAGATCTACTCACTTTAAGACAACCTTTAAGGAACCTTGAAACTTTCAGATTGGGTTCGGGAACATTGATATAAGAAATTGCGTGAGAAATATTATGCCAGGAGCACCAGCCAATTATTATTGATAAATCGGTGAGAAGTTTTGAGGATAATAATATTTTATCGGACCAAAGAGGAAACACGCTGCAACATTTTTTCATGACCACCACCTCAATATAATGATTTTGAGTTACAAAGATTCTCAAAAAAATATATTGAGAAATGAAGAAGCTTCGACCTTGGCCTGAAAAAACCTTCCAGAGACCTGGATTCAAAAAGGATTCTCATGAGAAACGGTGCGAAAATTGCATCGTCATGCAGAATGATATTTCCCAGAAGATCTTGAGAAATCTATGAGAATTATAATTTTGAAAAAAGCATTCTTCAACAATACTCCGAAATACTTTGAACAGATTTGAAAACACCGACGAAAAGTCGCGTGAGCAATATCCACTTGAAAAGTAGTTGAAATATTCTGAGTGAATCCGTGAGAAATGTTGGAATTGGAACCCGGTTTCAAATTCGCTTCAAGAAAGCCTTGCAAGTTTGGAGGAGCGCTTCTCAAAAAGACAATTAGCATGGCCTTGGGAACACTGATAAGAAATCATGTGTTTTTCTCCCGAAAACGTCGTGGAAAATATTTATATAATCAATTCTATTAGAGATCTTCGAAAACTTTTCACACTGAAACTTCGATAGGGCAAAGAAAAAATTGCGTTGAGAAGATGTCATATTATTAGACAAAATCAACCTGAGCTTGTGATAACACTGATGAGAATTGGCGTGAGAGGCGATTCCATGGTATATTTTTTTGTTGAATCACGACTGAAAAAAAAAAATATAAATTCGAGCTTGGCGTGGAGACGCTAGTGAGAGATCAGGTGAAAAATATTCCCTGAAATGTCTCACATGACTTCTTATCAGTGTCCCCAAGTCACGGGAAAATTTGAGTGATAATAGAATGATTGACGAGAAATAATTGAATGAGTGGGAAGTTCCAGGGGAAATTCCTGGAGAAAGCTTTAACATGCTTTCGAAAACCTTGGAAAGAAGTTTTGATTTCTGAAATAATTCAAGAAACTCTTACAAGAAATCGCGTGAGAATGGAGTTTATCGTCTCGTGGAATATTTTCTAGGAACCGATGAGAAATCTTGGAGATCAATAATTCACAAGAAGCTTCAATAAACATTGAAAAACACTACCAAAAAACACCTCGGCCTAGTTTTTTCCAACAGGCCTGGATCTACTCACTTATGAGAAACGCGCAAAATTCATTTCTCAAAGATGATTTCTGCAAAATACTCTTGGCTAACCGTACGAGAAAAAAAACCCTTGATAGAGGTTTGGCAAGCAATTGCATGATAATCATCTTCCACGAGAATGTCGCGGGTAATCTCGGTAATTGTGTGAGAAACGATTTCTTTGAAACATTAGCTGTTGGAGCATCTCACGCGAGTTCTCATCAATGTCTCCAAGGCAATTCTGGGAATGCAGTGATTCTATAGTCTTCCTGATGGCCGATTTCTCAGGCTCGTCAATGGTTTTGCAACTGATGATTTCTCGAAGAAAATTTCTAATACATTCATCAAGAGTACCCATTCCACATGGGTGAAAAATAGTTCTCATGCAATTCCTTACATAAATATTTGCATAGCCAAGATTTTTATCTTGAAATGTTTGAAAATGTATCAACCAAATTTCTCTCTGGCTTATCACAGCTCTCTCTTCAGAATTGATCATAATTTTTCTATTCTGAATGATTTTTTGAAACAATCTCGCACAGCCTAAAAAATTCTCTCGCAATTTCTCATTGGAGTTTTCAAACCCACACCCAAAAAGATAGGATTTTTCTTGAGGAATGACTATGAGTTCATCAACCTATGAGTTCATCAACCCTCTTGTAGTTTATTGATCCCAAAGATTTTTCACCGATTCTCAAGGAATATTTTGCAGGACTGATTTATTAATTCTCACGCAATTTCTTTCGAGTTTTTCAAACACCATTGTGGAAATCCAGAAGTGTCTTCATGGTTCTCTTTAGCCCGTCAATGTTTTCCTTTGAAACTTCTCCTGGAACTTCTCACTCACCTATACACTTAGAAAGAATATTTTGTACAATGTTCTTGTGAGAAATAGCTGTAACACAATTTCTTTATCATATTAAAGTGCAACATTGAAATTTGTTGGATTAAGACTTTTCGCAACGAGCTCTCCATCTTGCCTGTCCAAGCATTCTTCCAAAATAATCCTTACAATTTCTTTCTGATTCGCACGGAATTTCTCGAAAGACTTTATCGGAAAATATTTCTCACGCAATCAGTTTCTCGGAAGACATCTCCATGGAAACTCCTAAAGTTCCTCAATTCTTCCAAGACGAGTATTTCAAGGCTCTTCGAATCTAGGGAAACCGTTTTTCAAATGAAGAAACCTTCTGATTTTTCAAATAACCTCGGAGAATTTGGCGAGAAATTGCGTTAGTTTTTCTTTGAGAACAGCTTGCGAAATATTTCTGGTATTTCATGAAATGAATGTCAAGTATCCCCCCTCACTGAAGCTTTGACAGAAAAGAGAGGATTCTTCTTGAGAATATGTCGAATGAATATTTCAAAACAATAACCCTTTCATGTAAGAATGCTTTCGTGTGAAATGATGTGGGAATTGTTTTCACGATGGATGAATGAGAAATTCCTTGAAAACCGTTTGTAGAAAATGCTTTGATAGGCAAGAGATAACCCTACAAAAATTTCAAAACATCCAGAACAGCTTTTGTGTCATTGATGAACGATTGCGTGAGAAATATTTCGTGAGAAACTCGTGCGGAATTATCTTGGTTGATTGTTGAGAAATTTTCAAAATAACAATATTAGAAGAAAGTTTTGTCGGGCCAAGAAAGAAACAGGTTGTGGTATTTCCCGACACCCAAGGAATCATCCGCTTAGATAGCCTTGACAGGCATAAGACAACCTTTGAGGAACCTTGAAACCTTCAGAATGGGTTCGGGAACATTGATAAGAAATTGCGTGAGAAATATTATGCCAGGAGCACTAGCTAATTATAATTGATAAATCGGTGAAGAGTTTTGAGGATAATAATATTTTATCGGACCAAAGAGGAAACACGTTGCGACATTTTTTCATGTCCTTAATATAATGATTTTGAGTTACACAGATTCTGAAAGATATATATTCGGAAAGTTCTTCTGGAATGTGAACAAGAAAAAAACAAAGCAAAAGAAATATATTTCTGAAATGAGCTTTATCCTGGGCCCACGAACGCCTTGAAGCAGTTTTAAGGCTCATAGAATGGTCCCAAAGACCAAGAGAAATTGCGTGAGTTTTTTCTTTGAGAACGGGCAGACAAATATTCATCGTAGTCCAAAAAATGACGCATGAATATTTGAAAACTAGAATCTTGACCCGCAAAGATGCTCTTGTAAAATATTGCGTCTGAATATATTCTTTACTATGAAGGCTTTGGTGAAATTGATGAAAAAGTGTCTTGTGTGGAATACTTTCAATGAATTGGTGAGGGAGTTTTGAGATTGTGACATTGTCAGGCCAGAGGGGAAAACACAATATTCTGTCATTCAATGACACCTCAATATGGTAATAAAGGTGGATTATTACGATTTTTGGGAAATATTCAACGTGAGGTATATTTTTCAAGAGAATATTGTGCGAAATATTTCTAGAATGTAAACTATCGAGGAGTTACAAAGGATAATATTCCCAAAGAAAGCTTCAACTTTGGCCTGAGGGAACCTTCCCAGAGACCTGAATTCGGAAGACATTCCCATGAGAAATGGTGTAAGAATTATAACGTCTTGCAAAATGAGCTCTCCCAGGATATCTTGAGAAATCTATGAGATTTTCAATTCTGAAAAAAGCATCCCTCGACAATACTTTGAATTACTTCGAACAGATTCAGAACCACCGACGAGAAGTCGCGTGAGCATGATCCAATTGAGTAGTAGTTGAAATATTCTGAGTGAATCTGTGAGAAACCTTGGAATTGGAACCCGGTTTGGAATTAGCTCCAAGGAAACCTTCCAAGTTTGAAGGTGTGCTTCTCAAAAAGACGATTTTATTATGGCCCTGGAAACACCGATAAGAGATCATGTGAGCTTCTTCTTCCGAAAACGTCGTGAGAAATATTTTTATAATCAATTATATGAGAAATTTTCAAAAATTTCCCACACTGAAACTTTGATATGGCAGAGGAAAAATTGCGTTGCTGGATTGTCATATATTTGGACAAAATAGGCCTGAGGTCGTGAAAAGCTCTTATGACAATTAGCGTGAGAAGCGATTCCTTAAGATTGTTTTTACCACGACTGGAAAAAACAACCTATAAGCTTTTGAAAATTTCAGCTTGGCCTGAATACGCTAGTGAGAGATAAGGTGGAAAATATTTCTCAAAATGTCTCACATGACTTCTCATCAGTTTCTCCGAAGCTATGTTGGAAACGTCCCTAAGGGGCATTCCTTTAAACTTGCAGAGCTCCCTTGACGATAATTTTCCAAAATTTGTCACCAATTTCCATCAGAAGGGATTTTGACTCGAAAATTTCTCACCTATTTACTAAGAATGTTCCGAAATACGTCTTCAGAGAATATTGCTCACGCGATTTCTCATGCTCACCGAGACACGCGAAAACACTGGGTTGGAAAACAGAAAACGGAATTTTCACAAACGCTCCGTCCAATTCAGTTCAACAAACCCTCAGAGCATCCCCATTTTTTTTTTTTTTTTGATAATGAAAATTTAGTGCTTATTACTACGCCAAATAAACCAATAAATTATGTAATAAATTATATTTTTTTATGGGATCTCGGAAATTGGCCAATTAAACTACGCCGACTCTCTTAACGCTGCAGTAATCGAGAAAATCGCATATCGATGCCCCTCTCTCCAGTCTCTCCATTCCGATGGTCGTTATCCTGTAAATCACGACCTATCTTTATGGTTTGCGCCATCAGCTAGCAGTGGAAATAATGATAAAAGAAAATTTATATTTCCAGACGAGCGGGACGCAAAAAAGTAGGTATAGAGTGTGAAAAGCTCTCTTCGCTCATGTTTGAATTCCATTAATTCCCCATCGCGAGCCTTGTAAGCCGTCCAAAGAAACTGTGTATTTACGTTCTGGGGGTGAAAAATGAAAAGAAGAGAAAAGAAGGATATATTATTCTGCTTTAAGAGGAGCTGAAGAGGCTGAGCAGAGAGCATTTTAATTAAGTAGATTATCTCGTTTGAAAAAAAGCTTGCGCGATGATCCGATTTGAATTATGACGTTGTTGGCAGGATGAAAAAAAAAGGAAAAATTTAATAATTCTATTTGGCATACTCCGGAAAAGCTTGATGAACCAAGTAGATTTATCGACCGCAGGTTTGTACTATTTTTCAATTTCAGCGGTTAGTGGGTGGCGGTACGATGCACGTAATTTGATGGGAATATAATCAATCATTTCAACGTGACAATGGAAGAAAAATGTTTGTGATAGACACGTTTCTGAATTAATTAGAGCGTTTCATGACGTGAAAATTGGTCGTCGAAATGTTCATTTTATCCACGAGTAGGGCGATACTGGAATTTTGCTTGATAACGTATGGACAGGGAGCTGGTGCCTCAAAACTTACGTCATAAGGTACATGATTTTAACCCTGTAGGTCTAATGTGCGTTGATAAGGTTGTTAAAACTGCTTTGTCTTACATAGACCGGGGGCTTTAGGCTGGTATAAGCCTGTCAATTTTCGAAAAAATTGCCAAAAATTTACGTCATGAGGTACATGAATGAAACAAACTGAATTTTGTTTGGGAACATCCCCTTGATCGAAAATCTGGTCGTGAGAGAGAATTTTTGGGGGCTTTCGGTCCATGAGAAAAGTTTGTTATTCAATAAAAAAGGACCAAAATTTATCAATTTTTTCACAGGCGTTTTGTTGACTAACCCACCAAGTGTGATATAAATTTGTAATCAAGATGGAAAACGGAATCGATTTCCATGACAAAATACAAGGTGTGAGATCCGAGAAACAAATTTCAATGTTGCACCCTGTAAACGATGTACCATTAAAAAATTTTGTGGACAGATTCGAAGCCTGAGTGAAAAATCATGTGAGAATCGTTTTTTATTCCTAAAATTATGCTATAAAAGAAGTCTCCAGGAGGACGTGAATTTTGGCCTTTTTTGAAAATTTCAAACTTGTCTTATGGACCGAGAGCCCCCAAAAATGTTGTCTTATGACCCGATTTTTGATAAGGGAGATGTTCCCACACGAAAGCTTCTTGGTTTCATTCATGTACCTTATGACATGATTTTTTGACATTTTTCGAAAACTTACAAGCCTATACCAGCCTAAAGCCCCCGGTCTGACATGTAAGGCAAAGAAATTTTGACCAACCCTATCAACGCACATTAGACCTACAAGGCTAAAATCATATACCTTATGACGTGAGTTTTGAGGCACCGGCTCCCCAGTAGTTATGAAAATGGAATATTTTGACAGTGGAAGCCTTACCCAGTACAAAAGTGTGAATGATTGGTGCATGACTCCAATAAAATTCAATTTTTGTGGGATTTTCATTGATTTCAAAGATTTTCCACCGGTTCTCAAGAAATATTCCACAGAACGACTTTTTCAATCTCCCGCAATTCTTTGTAACAGTTTCACGAAAACCAGAAGTGAATCCCGATGTCTCTTCCCAGTGGCTCTCCAAGAGCCCCTTTGTCTCTTCAACATCTTTTGAAGTTCTGCTAAGCCCCATGTCATTTTTCCGTGGCTCACCGAGCTATATCGGCCCCCTTATGTCCTCATGAGGTCATGAGCCTCCTTTTTTTCGTGGCTTTCAGAGCTCCAGCAAGCCCCCTTGTGTCTCTTTGCGTTGTTAGAGGCCGAGTTGAAGGTGTGGCGACAAAATATCCCCGCCAAAAATATCCCAGCCAAAAATATGCCGGCAATAATATCCCAGCCGAAAATATCCCTGCGACAAAATATCCCTGCGACAAAATATCCCAGGCCAAAAATCTCCCCGCCAATAATATTCCAGGCCAAAAATACCCCTGCCAATAATATCCCCGCCAATAATGTCCCCGCGAATAATATCTCGGGAATAATGTGATGAATAATGTATTATAGAATATATAAGAATAAATATCGAGTTTCAGACCCACCCGATAACGAGTCTATTCTCGTCTCAAGTATCGTCCTTCTTTCCAGACCCACCAGATAAGGAGCTCATTTTCGACTAAAGTATCATCCTTATTCTCAGACTCAACAGATAAAGAACTAATTTTTCACTCGACCATTCTCGTTCTTTCAAGATCCACCAGATAGAAATCTGTTTTTGACTCAAGAGGCATTAGGCCCACCAGATAATGGTTCATTTTTGACCCAAGCTCAAGTATCATCCTTTTTTTCAGACCCACCAGATAAAAAACTGATTTTTGACTGAAGCATCCTCCTTCTTTTTACACCCATCAGATGAGAAGTTCCTTTACTACTCAAGTATCGTCCTTCATTTCAGACATACCTACTTCAAAGACTAGTAGTCTTTTTTTGACTCAATCATTTTTTTTTTAGACCAGCCAGATAAGAATAGAGAAGATAAAGCAACATTTATTCTTGACTAGAGTATCATCCTTCTTTTTAGGCTCATTAAATACAATAATATATATTTTTCGCCTGAGAAATTGTGTGACAAGGATGTTTTTGGCTGGGGTATTTTAGGCTGGCATATTTTTGGCTGGAATTTTATTGGCGGCGATATTTTTGGCTTGGAATATTTTGTCGCGGGGATATTTTTGGTTGGGATATTATTGCCTGGGATATTTTGTCGCGGGGATATTTTTGGCTGGGATATTTTTGGCCGGGGATATTCTGTCGCGGGAATATTTTTGGCTGGGATATTCTGTTACCCGACCGAGTTAGAGGCTTCAGTGACCCCCTAAGGGCCCCCTTGTTTCTTCAACTTTTTTTGAAGCCTTACTAAGCACCATAGCAGTTTTCCGTAGTTTATGGAGTTTCATCGGTCTCCCTTGTGCCCTTCTATGTATCGTTTGAAGCCCGGATCAGCTCCTTATGTACTTTGTGTAGCTTCAAAGTTCTACTGACCTCTTTTGTGCCTACTTGCGTTGTACGAGGTCCTAGTGGCCCTCCAAGGGGCCTCTTGTTTCTTCAATGTCTTTTGGAGCCCTGATGAGCCCCCTTATTTTCTGTAGCTTCCACAGTCCCAGTGAGCCCCTTGTGCATTCTTACGTTATGAAAGGCCCTAGTGCCCCCCTCCCTCTCGAGACCGCCCTTGTTTCTTCAACGTTTTTTGAGGTCCCGCTGAGCCCCCTCACCTTTTTCTGTATCTTTTGAAGCATTAGTTAGCAAGTTCCTTGTGTTTTCATGTGATATTCGAAGCCCTATCGGCTCTCTTACGTCCGAAAGTGTAGTTTGGAGCCCCAATTAGTCCCTTTATGTTTTTTCACAGCCAGAGATCAGATTTCAAGCAAGCTCCATTTCGTATTTTTGTTATCCAAAGCTTCATTATATTTGACCCCCTTGTTTCTTCAACGTGTTTTGAAGCCCTGCTGAACCCCCTCACATTTTTCCTGACTTTTGGTGCATCATTGGGCGATTTGTGTCTTCATGTGATGTTCGAAGCCCTATCAAGCCCCCTTGTGTCCTCGAGTGCAGTTTAGGACCCTAATTAACTCACTTATTTTTTTTCTTGACACCCAGAGTGGGAGTCAGACGGAGGGTAAACCACCTTGGAAATCCGGTGTACACTCCCATGGAAATCATTGGAAATCACTGGAAATCGATTGAAAATCATTCGGAAATCATATGGAAATCCTCGTGGAAATCATTTGGAAATCATTTGGAAATCATTCGGAAATCTTTGGAAATCGTTCGAGAATCACTGTAAATCGGTGTACAAAAATTCCGTCAGTGGTTTAGCCCCCCCCCCCCCCCTAGGTGCTAGAGCAATTCTTCGCGCGGACAATTTTTCACACCGGGGGGGGGCACATAAGGCTCTGAGGAGCCTAAAAGGCACAAAGAAGCTTTTTAAGATTCCAGACACTTTGAGGAATCAGAAGGGGGCACCTGGTCTGCCAACGATAAGTGAAGACACAAGGGGCTCGATAGGGCTCCAAACGGTACTTGAAGATACAAGGGGGCTCAGTAAAGCTTGAAACGCTTCAATTTAGACACAAGAGAGGAGAGGCTTCTAAAAATCGGACAAAGGCCTGGCGGGGTTCACTGGGGCTCCAAATGACACAACACATGGAGACTGACAGGAGCTAACTAGAGCTTGGAAAACAGACACATTGAACAAAGGGGCTCGGCAGGACTACAAATGACACTTGGCGACACGAGGGGGGCCCGTAAAACTTTGACCAACACATTAAGATTAACATGAGCTAACTAGAGCTTGGAAAACTGACACATCAAAAAAAGGCGCTTAGCAAGGCCACAAATGGAATACGAAGACACATGGGGGCCACATAGGGCTTTGAAAAATCTGATATAGCACAAAGGAGCTTTCTAAGATACCAGAAACACCGGAAAGTCAAAAGGGAGTAACAAGGTCTGCAAACGATAATTGAAGACACAAAGGGGCTCAATAGGGCTCCAAACGGGTCCATACAAGGGGGCTCAGTATACTTGAATAGCGTTCGTCCGATTTTTGGAGGCCTCTTCTCTCTTGTGTCTGAATTGAAGCGTTTCAAGCCCCATTGAGCCCTTTTGTATCTTAAAGGAGATACAACACAAAAAACAAGTTGGAAAGAGTTGAAAAAACTAGAACGATTGAATGACAATCAACAGAAACGACAATGACGTCAGAGAAGCAAATTTTCGCGGGCTACCTATAGCTACTCACGGGCATACCTGTACCTGATTCCGTTGCCGATGAGATAATCAATACTGATCGTTTAAAGACAATGACGTTTGTCAGAACGACAATAACAGCAATAACAAGACCATGGGAACGTGATAGGTGAAAATCTAGGTGAACATCTTCCCAAGTGACGTCACGATAATTATATTTCCAAAACGTTTTTTATCGGCTGATTGGACTCGTATAGAAAACTTTGTTTTGTTCTGTATCCTTTTGAACTACCTCCCCCATAAGTTGGTCAAATAAAATATAGACCCGTTTTTTGTGTTGTGGTCTCCTTCAAAGTATCGTTTGGAGCCCTACTGAGCCCCTTCAAGTCTTCAATTATCGTTTGCAGGCCAGGTGACTCCCTCAAGATTTCTCGATGTTCCTGGAATCTTAGAAAGCTTCTTTGTGTCTTATTAGGTTTCTGAGAGCCCAATGTGGCCCCCCTGTGTCCTAATCGATGGCGAAGAACAGCAACCTTCTATGTCACCGTTTGCAGAAATTCAGCAAGCTCAAAAAGGGGTACTTTCCAGGAAGAACAAAATTGTACTTTAAACGTGATGTACTATATTTTTTGCCATTTTAGCTTGATATGATATTCACTATCAATTAAGGTGACAAAATGGGATATGAAATTTGATATTATTCACTAGATTTGGCTATGAAACGTGACATAGACGGTTTTGTCAGCAATATATTGATATTTTTGCAGAATAGAAGCTTCATAACAGCCTTTTTGTCTGACCTAGAAGGCTATTTTCCATCTTGCCGTTGAAATTTTGTGCCACAACCTTCCATCTTTGACATAGAAGGCTATTATCTTCTGCCTTGTCATCGTATTTTCTGCAAAAACCTTCTTTGTCTGACATACAAGGTTGATTTCTTGCACTTGACATACGAATTAGTCTTGATTGTAATCGGAGATTTTGTCAGTCGATCAAAGGCTGGAGTCTCGATCGTTTGATTCATTATTTTCAATTCTGCTGAAATTGACATAGGAGGTTGTTGATTTTGTGCAAAGGGTGATATAGAAGGTTGCTGTTCTTTGGCCATCGTTAGGTTTTATTTGTGGCCCTGCTGAGCCCCTTCTTGAATTGTCTCAGTTTTCGAAAGTCTGGTTAGCTCCTATGAGTCTCTATGTGTTGGTCGGAGCTCTACAGGGCTCCTTGAGCTCCCTTTTTGTCTCAAAGTGACATTTGGAGCCCTAATGAGCCCCCTTGTGACTACAATACTATTGTTTGGAGCCCCGGTGACTCCCTTCTGACCTCTCGATATTTCTGACATCGTAGAAAGCTCCCTTGTGCTTTCCAGGTTTCTCAGAGCCCTATTAGGCCCCCTGGGACTTCATGTGTTATTTGGAGCCCTGGTGAGACCCATCAGTCCTTCTCGCGATATTCACAGCCCTATCCTTTCTTGGCCTACATTGTAGTGGTTCAGGCCCTGCTGAGAACTCTTGTGTCTTCTAATGTCGTTTGGAGCCCCATTGAGCCCCTAAACCTTTTTTGTGTTATTCAAAGCCCTATCAACTATAAGCCCTATTATCAGCCTTGTGTCTACATTCTGGCGATTTGAGCCCTGCTAGCCCCCTTGTGTCTTGAAGTATTGTCGAGGGCCCTAGTGAGCCCTGCCAGGTCTTTCTGTGATATTCAGAGCCCTATCCTCCCTTGTGTGAACATTGTAGGATTCAAAGTCTTGCTGAGTCCCCCTGTGTCTTGAAGTGTCCTCATTTTCATCATTTTCAATTTGTTACATGTCCACAACGAATGAACAAAGTGAGCTGGTCATGGTCTCAAAATACAGAGAACAGTCGATTTTTCCAAAAAAACGCCTTGAGTTTCTATCGTTCTAGCACATTTTTAAAAAAAGAAAAAGCTGCAAAAGAAGGGTTATTTTCAGTTGTGTTCCTCATTTTGAATATTGTGATTCCGACCATATTCGTGATGATTATTGTGGCCCATTTATTTGGCTACACAATGGTACCTAATCTGTCGAAATCTTCGAAGAAATAAAAATTCAGCAGTCAAAACAATAAATTTGTTTCACTCGTTAAGGATCGAAACAATTCCAAAAAAAAATTTCATCAATTTCCCACATCTTTCTAACAAATGAGCCATTTGATCTGGTTGTGGTCTGAAAATGGGAATAACAGTTCGTTCTTTCAAAAAACGCCTTTAGTTTCGTCAGTCCGTCAAATTTCAATAAAAAAAAATACGACTGCAAAAGAAGGCCTATTTCCAGTTGGGTCCGCCATCTTGAATTTTGACATTTCGACCGTATTCACACATGATACTTGTATGATATTCAGTTGGCCACACAATAATATCAAACTTATCAAAATTGTTTTAGAAGCAGGAATTTGGCTGGCAAAATAATATTTTTTTATTATTCGTTACGGATTGAAAAAAATGGCAAACAAGCCTTTATTCAATTCGCTACATTTTCAGAAAAAAAAAGACCATTTGAGCTGGTCATGGTCTCAAAATGAAGAAAACAGTTCGTTTTTCCAAAAAATGTCTTTAGTCCTGTCATTCTGTCAAATGTAAATCAAAAGAAACGACTACAAAAAAGGCCCATTTTCAGTTGTGTCCGCCATTTTGATTTTTGATATTCCAGCAATATCTACATACGGTTTCGATAGCCTACTCATTTGGCTACACAAGGATAGCAAGCTTGTCAAAATCGGCCAAAAAAACAAAAATTCGTCGAGGAAAATAAAACAGTGCGGTTTTTTATGGCCCACCCGGTATATAATAAAAGTGAGTGCCAAATCTTTGTGCCGCTAAAACTCAGAAACGAGTCCCGCTACGATCAAGGGAGTTGTATGGTGTGGTAACCCTTTATCCCCCATCGATGAAGAAGGTTTCCGTTTTTACCTTAAGGGCGTGCTTTTAAAGATATAAGGACTGGAAGTTTTTCGCTCTCTAGAAATGTCTAGAACAGTCTAGAACATTCGAGAGTATTCGAGATCATCCCACAACATTCCGGAACGTTCTGGTGTGTTCTGGAATGTTCGGGAATAGTCTTCAACGTTCGAATAATAAAAGTGTACAGAGGTGCGTGCCGAAACTCGGAAACGAGTCCCAGTAGGATCAAAGGAGTTATATGGTGTGGTAGCCCTCTATTCCCGGTTTTATTTGAAAAGCGGGTTTTTTTAAGACGAAAGGGCTGGAACTTTCGCCCTCTAAAATGTCTAGAACAGTCCAGAACACCCGAAAGTATCCGAGATCAATCAACGACATTTCAAAATGTTCCGGTATGCTCTACAATATTCGGGAATAGCCTGGATCGTTCGGAAACATCCCGGAACATTCGAGATCATTTCATAACATTCCAAAATGTTCCGGTGTGTTCTAAAATGTTCGGGAATAGTCTGGAACGTTCGGAAACATCCTGGAACATTTCAGGTCATTGTGGAACATTCGAGATCATTCTACAATATTCCAAAATGTTTGGGTGTATTCGAGAATAGTCTGGAACGTTCGAAAACATCCCGGAATATTCCAATCCATTGTGATACATTCGAGATCGTTCCACAACATTCCAGAATGTTCCGGTGTGTTTTAAAATGTTCGGAAATAGACTGGAACGTTCGGAAAACGTTCGTTAACATCCCGAAACATTCCAGATCATTGTGGAACATTCGAGATCATTATACAACCTCCAAAATGTTCCGAGATGTTCGGGAATGGTCGGGAGTAATTTGGGATGTTCGGAAACATCCCGGAATATTCTAAATCATTGTGGAGCATTCGTGATCATTGCACAACATTCCAGAATATTTGGGTATATTCAAGAATAGGCTGAAACGTTCAAAAACATCCCGGAATATTCCAATCAATTGTGGTTCATCCAAGATCGTTCCACAACATTCCAGAATGTTCCGGTGTGTTTTAAAATGTTCGGGAATAGTCTGGAATGTTTGGCAAACATTTCAGATCATTGTGGAACATTCGAGATCATCCTACAACATTCCAAAATGTTTGGGTATATTCGAGAATAGTCTGGAAAGTTCGAAAACATCCCGGAATATTCCAGATCATTGTGGAACACTCGAGATCATTCTACAACATTCCAAAATGTTCCGAGATGTTCGAGAATGGTCAGGAATAGTTTGGGATGTTCGGAAACATCCCGGAATACTCCAGATTATTGTAGAGCATTCGTGATCATTCCACAATATTCCAGAATGTTCGGGTATATTCGGGAGTAGTCTGGGACGTTCTGAAACATTCTGGAACATTCCAATCCATTGTGGTACATCAGAGATCGTTCCACAACAGTTCAGATTTCAGAATGTTCCGATACGTTCTAGAATGTTCGAGAATAGTCTGGAACGTTCGAAAACATTCCGGAACATCCCAGATCATTGTGGAACATTCGAGATCATTCTACAACATTCCAAAATGTTTCGGTATATTCTAAAATGGTCGGGATAATCTGGAACGTTCAGAAACATCTCGGATCATTCCAGATCATTGTGGAGCATTTGTGATCATTTTACAACACTCCAGAATGTTCGGGAATGATCGGGAATAGTCTGGAACGTTTGGAAACATCCCAGGATGTTTCAGTATGTTCTGGAATGAACAAAAAAAATCTGAAACGTTCGGAAACATTCCAGGATGTTCCAGTATGTTCTGGAATGATCGAAAATAGTCTGAAACGTTCGGAAACATTCCGGAACTATCCAGATCATTGTGGAACATTTGAGATCATTCTACAACATTCCAGAATGTTGAGGTATGCTCTGGAATTGTCGGGAATAGTCTGGAACGTTCGAACAGATCCCGGAACATTCCAGATCATTGTGGAACGTTCCAGAACACCCTAGAACGTTTCTGGAACATTGTGGAACATGGAACATTCGAAGCCTTTTTGGTGTGGGGCCACCTATTGGTAGAGGTACAGTACAGAATATGTACAGAATATTCGAAAGTATTCGAGATCATCCCACAGCATCCCAGAATGTTCAGTTTGTTTGGAAATGTTTGGGTAATTCAAGAGGATTCGATATTATTCCACCGGGTTTAGTACATTTCACCGACAACCAACTCACCGACAGGACATTTCACCGACAACCATTTCACCGAACGGACATTTCACCGACACGCCGTTTCGCCGACAGGACATTTCACCGACTCGCCGATTCACCGACAGGACATTTCACCGACAAGACAATTCGCCGACACGCCATTTCGCCGACAAGACATTTCACCGACACGCCGATTGACCGACAGGACATTTCACCGACAGGACACTTCACCGACACGCCCTTTCACCGACAGGACATTTCACCGACACGCCAATTCACCGACAGGACATTTCACCGACACGCCATTCCACCGACAGGACATTTCACCGACACGCCGATTTACCGACAGGACATTCCACCGACACGCCATTTCACCGACACGCTATTTCACCGACAGGACATTCCACCGACACGCCGATTTACCAACAAGACATTTCACCGACAAGACAACTCACCGACAAGACAATTCACCGACAGGAAATTCCACCGACTCGCCGATTTAGAAAACTTTGCTTCAGAATGAGTTTTCGGAAAATGCTGCAAAATGTCACCATATCATGTTTGGTATTGGCGAATGCGGGATAAATACTTTTTTGTGTAGGTTTCATGTTTCCACATTTACCCTGTACTGTACATTGCTAGAAGCTCAAACGAGGAAAGCAGATTCTTGCCTATATCTTTTTCCTGGAAAATTCGAGGCAAAAAAAATTGGTATGACAAAATGCAAAAATTGATCATCTGTTTTAAGACATCAACCAATCTCGATTCAGAAGTACGTTTAAGTTACAAAATTTTCAGTATCTGATGGGGTCCCCAAACATTAGGATCTTCTTATGGATCAATGAAAATTCACCGTAATTCACTGAACTACGTTGAACAATTACGTAAATGGTTATCGTCGTTGACCGCTGTTTTCT
This sequence comes from Anaspis maculata, assembly GCA_949128115.1. NCBI lineage: Eukaryota > Metazoa > Arthropoda > Insecta > Coleoptera > Scraptiidae > Anaspis > Anaspis maculata. The sequence goes on from OX421966.1 coordinate 1,459,818, forward strand.
AGGTCTTGTTTAGGGTCAATTAAAAATAAAGTTCTGGAAAATTGAATTTCTACTTTTCCCGCGAAAAATCCAAGAAGCCATAATGATATAGGATCGTTTGCAATGAAATTACTAAAGTGGTCATTTTTATTTTTGTTGGGAAATCCAAATTTCGAAAAAACTTTTCCACAAATTTCCTTCACAAGTGAGTAAAGGCTGTCTGATTTCTACATAAGTCTAGTGGGCTGTATCTTTGTACTAAGTTCAGAAAGAAGGATGTTACCTGAGTCAAAAATAAAATCTTTATCTGCTGGATCTGGAAAAAAGGATGATACTCGACTCAAAAATCAATTTCTTATCTGGCGGATATAAAAAAAAGTGATACTTGAATGAAAAATGACCTTATTATTTGGTGAATCTGAAAGGAAGAAGGATGCTTGAGTCAATAAATCAGTTCTGTATCAGGTGAATTTGGGAGGAAGGATGATACTTGGGTGAAAAAGTAACTTATCTGGTGGGTCTGGGAAGAAATAAGGATGCTTCAATCGAAAACGAAAAAATAGGTCCTGCATCAGGTTAATCTGAAGAAAGGATGATACTCGTCGAAGATAAACGTCTGAACTAGCGTGTGAAGAAAACAAGAATGTCAAGTCAAAAATAGACTCCACCTTTGTAGTGAGTTGAAAAAAAAAGATGGTACCTACTTGAGTCAAAAATCAATTATTAATCTGGTGGGTCTGGAAATAAGGATGATACTTGAGTTGGAAATGAGCTTTATATATCTGGTAGGGTAGGCCTAAGAATACTTGACTCAAAAATTGAATCCTTATCTGGTGGCGCTAAAAAGAAGGACATAACTTGAGTGAAGAGTCAATGATCTATCTGATGAGTCTTAGAAGAAGCAGGATACTTGAGCAAAAAATGAACTTATCTCATCTGGAGGGTCCAAGAAGAATAATAACGTATGGTCCGAAAGTTTTGGGAATTTTTTTGAAAGCTAATAACGTTTTTTTGGACAGTTTTAATTTTGTAACTCAATATTGCAAAAACTAGCATCATCTTTAACAATTTCAAATTCATATTTAACATATTGAAGATGGGCCATTATCTTTGATGGCTCTCGGTTTTCTTCTGCCATGTTCGATCATTCTCTGGACAACAGCTGGATTAATTTCTCAGAGCTCCTGCCTCCCTATGTACCGCATGCCCGACCAATGTAAGATTTATGGTAAGTATTGAGCAGGATAGTATACGACAAGGGATGGGAAGCTGCAAATGAAGACCAATTACGGCGTCACATTTTTCAATAATATTAGAGAATTTCGCATTTGAGAAATTGATACAGAAAAGTATGGAACATGGCAGAAGAAAATTGAGATCCATTGAAGATAATGGTCCATTTTCAATATGTTGAATATGAATTTGTTATTGTTGTATATGATGTTAATTTTTGCAATATTAAGTATAAAAATAGAACTATTCAGAAAAAGTTATCAGCTTTAAACAATTTCCCAAAACTTTCGGACCATACGTTACTTGAGTCAAACATCTATTCCTCATCTGGTGAGTCTCAAAAGAAAAATGATACTCGAATAGAAAAAAAAAACTTATCATCTGGTGAGTCTGAAAAGAAGGATGATACTTGAGCAAAAATCAATTACTCATCTGTTGAGTCCGAGAATAATGATAATTATTATTGAGATTATTATACTAGGAAAAAAGGAAGATGCTCGAGTCAAAAATCTAGAAATTGACTGTGTATCTCGCAGGTCCAAAAAGAAGAATGATACTCGGGTCAAAAATTAACTCCTCAACTGGCAGGTCTAAGAAAAAAAGAAGATAAGCCAAAAATCAATAACTCATTAGGTAGGTCGGGAAAGAAGGACGATACTTGAGCAAAAATTAAACTCTCATCTGGTTTTTCACTTGTGTGGGTCTAAAAAGAAGGATGAACTCGAGTTAAAAATCAGATTCTTATCCGGTGAGTCTAGAAAGGAGTTTGATAGAATCTGAAAAGAAGGATGTTACTTGAGTCAACAATCAGTTCGTAAAATGTCTTGTCAGAATCAGCGTGTCGGTGAATGGTCCAATAACCAAAATCACACATAACGTTGAAAACCAGACAAAATATTGGTGTATGTGATCAATAATAAAAATATAATTTACACAATGTGTTGGTGGAATAAGACCTGGAAAAACTGTGGTAAATTCATATAATTTCTGATCACCAAAGAAATACTAACAATTCATCAGAAATTGATTCCAAGTGTAGGTATCTGGAAGTTTGTGGACCTTGTTTCAGAACCAAGCTGATTTGACTTCCTAGTCACCCCTGATACATCTACACGCGCCTTTATTCTTCATTTCTGATCTTTTTCTTAGACTCGTGTCTCATGAGATGACCTTTTGCCTTCATGGCTTCTACCGCTTACGTGAAGAATTTATTTCAGATGTCTACTGTATCAAATGGAAAATTCCAAATTTCAACTAACTCAAATGCATGGTGCACCCAAGGGAAACTTGCCTTTGTCGTAAAAACAATTTTCCTTGACTTTTTGCCAAAAATTGCCAGAAAAAAAAAAGACCGTAGCTGTCAACCCATCCCTCATTTTTGGCGCTGACTGGCGCTGACCAGCAACCATGGTGTTCGGAAACCCGCCGTCAAGTGGCGCCAACGGTAGGGAATCAAGCATATCAATCTTTCAAATGTAGGTCACTTTCTCTCATAGATTTTGCTCCGAAACTCAAAACGCTACAGTCCTGTCGGTGAAATGTCCGGTCGGCGAAATGGCGTGTCGGTGAAATGTCCTGTCGGTGGAATGTCCTGTCGGTGAAATGGCGTGTCGGTGAAATGTCCTGTCGGTGAAATGGCGTGTCGGTGAAATGTCCTGTCGGTGAAATGGCGTGTCGGTGAAATGTCCTGTTGGTGAAATGGCGTGTCGGTGAAATGTCCTGTCGGTGAGTCGGCGATTCGGTGAAATGTCCTGTCGGTGAAATGGCGAGTTGGTGAATCGGCGAGTCGGTGAATTGTCCTGTCGGTGAATCGGCGTGTCGGTGAAATGTCCTGACGGTGAATTGGCGTATCGGTGAAATGTCCTGTCGGCGAAACGGCGAGTCGGTGAAATGTCCTGTCGGTGAATCGGCGATTCGGTGAGTTGGGTGTCGGTGAAATGTCCAGTCGGTGAGTTGGTTGTCGGTGAAATGTCCGTGTCCCATTCCACCACATTCCAGAATATGCCGGTATGTTCTGGAATGTTTGGAAATAGTCTGGAACGGTCAAAAACATCCCGAAACATTCCAGATCATTATGGAACATTCCAGGACACTCTTGAAAGTTTCTGGAACATTGTGGACTATTCGAAGTCTTTTTGGTGTGGAGCCACCTGTCGGTAGAGGTACAGTAGAGAATATTCGAGAAGTATTCGAGATCATTCCACAACATTCCAGAATGTTTCGGTATATCCTGGAATATTCAGGAATAGTCTGAAACGTTCGGCCAGAAACATTCCAGAACACCCCCGAATGTTGTGGAATATTCTGGAAAGTTGTGTATCATTCGAAACTTTTTTTTTGGTTTGGGTGGGACTACCCATCGGTAGGGGTATATAAAGCAAGATCCGTCGTGGTTTTGATCACCTGTTTCTTACCAGTTGTTAATATGAGAAAGTTGTAATCATCTGTGGTTGTAATGAAAAAGTCGAAGAGCGCGAAGTATGTATACGTTCCCAACGAATCAGCAGAATGAGCACCATTAGATGCAGAGAAACTGAAGAACAATGAAATGAACGAATTGCGACACAATCTTATAACAAAAACACTGTGAATGCAAGTCACTCATGAAAATATTACCTTACGAGAAGCGCGAGCAAACGAGGACTAGGTTTCGCTTAGGGGCCGCGAAGCGGCCCCGGCGTAAGCTAGTTCCCAAAAATAATTACAGCTCAACACGAAACGTTTAGTTGTGACACGTGACCTTGCACGTGACCCTGAACCCTGGTTATCGGGATGACCATAAGTCAACCCCGCTGACGCGCGGGCGTGTACAGGGCGTCCCGTGAACCACGTCCCGCGTTACGGGACCCGAACACGACCTCCGCTTCTCTCACATAAGAATTTTTTCTCCGCTCCACGCTGCCAATATTGATGGCGCAACCCATTCAACCACGGATAAACCAATTACGCCGTCCATTAACTCCCCTGCATTTGACATGTTCATATAAATTATTCATACATAGATACACAACATGGCCAGAACACGCCGTTCGATGCTGTAAACTTGCGACTTATCGGCCGTTATACATTCGTAATATATCTCTCTCGTTGCGCCGACACCGACGTCACCAAACAAAAGCGCATCGCCGTGACAACGCCGAGCGATCGGCTCCCGCCATTGGCTGTTGCACCGACGTGACGTCACTCACGTCACGTCGGCTCGACTGTGTATGAATTTGAGAATTCCACACGCAAATTTTGGAACGCTTGTGCCAGGAAGACGGGACGACGACACAACTGGAGATTAATGAAAATCGCTTGTGAAGCAATTTATATCCTTGGAGATTAGTGACGCTTGGTTGATTTAGCAACGTAAATATTTGGATTGACATTAATTGCCGAGCTGTGTGCGGCCGGCTATACGACGGGAGTCGTAGAGTTGACGGATCGAAATTAGGAGAATTGAGTGGTTAATTATAATGGCGGAGGGCGGCAGCGTGATGTGTGTGTGTGTATAAAAGAAAACTGCGTTGCACATTAAAAGGCTAAAAGCGATCGTTTGGGTATTCGTACATCAACAGGTAGTCTATTAGCGCGCACCTCACGGCGTTTCGCGTGCGGAGAGACTTAAAAAGCCGGTGTGGATTACGTTTTAGACTTTCGCGTGGCTGCCTGGTCTCCCCTTTACAACAGGGGTAGGAAACTGGGATAGGATTGTTTACAGTTATTTTGTGGTTCTGTCCCACAGGTATAGATGGCGACAGTAGTGCTCAATTTGACAGATGAAAATGACATTTCTGACAACTAATGGACAATTTTGGTTTGGACTTTGGACCTAAAAACCGTTGAGATTTTGTGCCGTTCGGTTTTATATGCCGTTTGCAATTTTGATTTTGCGAAGTGCTTGGGTGAATTGCGATACGTTGTGCGAAAAGCGTTTTAGAAAAGCGAAAGTGAAGGAAAAACATTCTCAGTTTTATTTCTGTTCCTGTGCTACGTCGAAAACATTTTGGAGTTTGGCTGAAGCCAAAAAAAGCCAAAACGGTAAGTCTATACCTATCTTATTTAGTTGATTTGGCCCAAATTGTGCTAGGCCTTTTCTTCTTCAGATGCCTGTACTCTACAGCGTAGTTTCCCGTGGGAACACCATCCTGGCTGAGTTTGCCTCCTGTACTGGTAATTTTACCGAAGCCATCGAACAAATCTTAGCCAACATTCCGGAACACAACGACAAGCTAACTGTTTCTCATGAGAACCACCTGTTCGATTATATCAAGAAGAATGGCATTGTTTACATGTGCATCACTGATAATGTGAGTTCTTTCAATCATTTATAGGTTCTGATTCTAATAGAATTGATAGGAGTTCGATCAATTGCGAGCATTCCTTTTTCTCCATGATATCAAGAGACTCTTCTTTTCATCATATGGAGAAATGGTCGAGACTCTAAATTCTGAATTCTCGAGGATTCTTGCCAACGAAACGAAGCACTATCCTGAATATCGAGATATTGGAACAACTTCCAGTGTGCATACTAAACTTGACGAGCTGAAAGATACAGGTTTGTGTTGTAATGAAATGTTGCCTTTAATTACAAACTGAGATTCTGTGCGTTTATAGATAATGTGACCACAAGAGGAGAACCACTTGAATTTATTGTTATGACTTCACGAATAAAATCTTGCTGCGTACCTGGATGCATCCCTACAGATGTGCGTCGGTATGTATAATAAGGTTCATTTTGCAATATATTGAAGCCAACTGTCGCATTTCGTTTTATAATAGACATGCTATTCCCAAGCACGTCAAAATTAGGGAAGTGCGGCTAGAAAGGATTGGGAATGAGAAGTTATTGACTATACAGGACAACTATGAGCTTCTGAAAAATTATAGGATATGTGGAGGACACTTTGATGGAAGGTGTAAGAATCCCAATGGAACCCTGATTCCCCTTTCATTACCTACATTATTGTTGCCAAGTAAGTAATTTCTTCAATAATGTTTCGAAAGGCAATACCTCAATTCTGTTTTTAGATTTTGATGGGCCTTCCAATAATGAGACTTGCTTCTTAAGACTTGAAGAACAATCGCATAAGTATGTGGCTCCTGAAAAGTTACGAGGTTTGTATTTTTAGTGTATAAATTTTAATAGTTTTTCATAATTGTTTATTTATTGTGCAGAAGCTTTGAAATCTGCTATGGCTTCCAAGCAAGTGAGTGAAGTTGATCTAAAAGTTAAAACACCAGTGAAAACATTTGTCAAGTCAACTGCGAAGAAAAGGAAAGCCCTGTTCCATGAAGGTGACCCATCAGATGGTAATAATAATACTTTATCCTCAACCTCAAGTTCCCATTTAATATTTATTTTAATTTTTTTTCCAGAGCCGATCCCTAGTACTTCAAAAGGAATTGCGGAGCCAATCCCTAGTACTTCAAAAGGAATTACACAGCCGATTCCTAGCACATCATGGGGACCAATTCAACACCTGCAAGATCAAACTGCACATGAACTTGGCGTAAGCCCATTGCCACCAACTGCATCCCAACAAGATCCAACACCATGTAAATTAAGATCTTTTAACTAAAGCTCGTGCGCAAACATGAAAGTAACAGTTCCAGAAATTTTACTTTCTAAAAATCTTTTTTTTTATGTCAAAACCAATATCGATTTTGTTATCACTGTTCGTTGACCTTCTATCAAGGCACTCTATAGTACTGGTGCAAAACTTCAGTTTCTAATAATTTTTGTTATAGGGTGATATGTAAAGTAGTGCGAAATCACCGTGGGCTTAACATATCATTGTGTCAGTATTGTATTTTTTTCCTGCAATCGACAAAGATGTATAGGCCAGTCAAATTAGAACAAATTTTTCCGTTTGAGGGAAAAAACTGTTGGAGTTTTGGAAATTTGACAGTAATGTCCGGTAAGGTGTACTAATGAACATACTCAAAGTCCCCAACTCTACCTATTGAGCTCGAGCCGCCATCTTGGAAAAATGGTCCTTCGATCCAGTTTTCTGCTTATATTCCGCTAATCATCAGAGATATTCAATCAAGTTTAATAAAAAATCAAGGTTATAAAATTGTCTACAAAAATTGTTCCACACCGATTTTTTCCTTGTATCTGTTGAAATTGATTAAATCAAATTAACAACAAAAGAAACAAAAAACGAGCGATTTTTTGCCTATGGCTAGAGATATTGTTTTCAAAATTTGTGAAGATGTTGGCAGTCTACATCAAAGCTAAACGTGACAGTTGAGATAGAAAAAAAAATTGCCAAAATATTTTTTATTTTTTTCAAATTAGGCAAAAATTTGGTTTTCGAGTTTGACATTTACAACAGGGCGGAGTAAAGGTTTCAATCGAACATCAATCAGTTTTGATATTTACATATTGTAAGACAAGATTTCATCAGTATTGTGCCTTCACGACCTTCTGGAATGCTCGATATGAATTAAACTAAACGAATAATAGCTAAGTCCAAAAAGTGTTGTCTATTGGTTCTGAAGGAAACATTTCGAAACAAAAGACATCAGCAAAGGATATACAGGAGGTCCAAAGGTTATTCAACTGTATATGAGCCCCATATTGATGTGCCTTATCCAAAATAGTGGAAAAGAATCAATCAAAATGTTAAAATCCACTCTGTATAACAAAAAGTAACTATACAAAATGGAAGTAGTAGATCATACCTGGTGCCAAAAATTAAGCCTTCACATTGCTGAAAAAAAAGAACAAAATTAATTGATTTATTTGAAAGTTATTAGTCCTCAAACTTGACATTACAAATTTCAGCCAGTCAAATGGGGAAAAGTAGAGAGAAGAGTGTCGGAGTTTCAGAAATTTGACAGGGATGTTCGCTAAGGTATACTAATAAACATACTAAAAGTCCCCGCCTCTACCTGTTGTGCTCGAGCCGCCATCTTGGAAGAATGGTAATAAACTTGTTCGAAGGACCATTTATCAAAGATGGCGGCTCAAGCGCAATAAGTAGAGGCAAGGACTTTTAGTATGTTCATAAGTATGCCTTAGCGAACATCCCTGTCAAATTTCTGAAACTCCGACAGTTACTTCTCTCTACTTTTCCCTATTTGACTGGCTGAAATTTGTAAAGTCAAGTTTGAAGACTAATAACTTTCAAATAAATCAATTAATTTTGTTCTTTTGTTCAGCAATGTGGAGGCTGTATTCTTGGCACCAGGTATGATCTACTACTTCCATTTTGTATCGTTACTTTTTGTTATGCAGGGTGGATTTTAACATTTTGATTGATTCTTTTGTACTATTTTGGATAAGGCACATCAATATGGGGCTCATATACAGTTGAATAACCTTTGGACCTCCTGTATATCCTTTGCTAATGTCTTTTGTTTCGAAATGTTTCCTTTAGAACCAATCGACAACACTTTTTGGACATAGCTATTATTCTTTAAGTTTAATTCATATCGAGCATTCCAGAAGCTCGTGAAGGCACAATACTGATGAAATCTTGTCTTACAATATGTAAATATCAAAACTGATTGATTTTCGATTGAAACCTTTACTCCGCCCTGTTGGAAATGTCAAACTCGAAAACCAAAGGCTGGTTCTCAGTTTTGGGGGTGAATTGGGCCTCGTAATAATCTATGACGAAAACCGAATTTCTGCGAAAAAGGTTTCTAGAATACTGCCAAGATGTTCTCTGATCATGAAAACACACAATATGTGACTTAAATGTTACAGAAAACAAAGAAGTGAACCATTTTCGAAGACCATATTTTGCCCGCTTTGACTACGCAAGGCTTGAATCTGTGCCACATTTTCGGCTATTATTTCTCCATGTAGGACCGCACTTCTGCTTTCACAAAAAAATGATCATAGAGCCTAGTTATTTCTCTTTATCATGGTGCATGTTTGAAGGACATAAGAAAATGTTCTTCAGCAAGAAGTAGAGATTACTGGAGACACTTCAAAAAACCGCATTTATGGCTTCCGTATGATCATACCCTAATATTTCAGTTGCTATGGACACACCCCGGCACTGACGTTTTATGTTTATCTGGCAGACGTTGTCATCTATGAATTGCGTGACTTTTATGCATGAACCACAACTGTTAGAAGAATTACAGAAAAGAACTTGGATGTCACTGAGCAAACTCTTGAGGTAGGTGATAATTGTTAAGCTATGACTTCTCAATGCAATCACAATGCACGGGGATAACTAACTCAAGTTATCACAAGCAAGTTCAGCCACACGGTAGGTACGAGCACAAACAACAAAAAGCCCAGCTTGTCTCCAGTCCTTGGAGACAAAGCTCGAGCAATGCTGAGGTGATGGGTTGGTAGTACACACTATAAAGGAAATCCTGACAAAAAATTGCGATGGCGCTATCCCTAGTTCCGGAGGAATAAGTGTCAACATTTCGGTCCGGCCCGAGGGGTAACAGAGAGATTTAAGAAAAAAAATTAAGGTCCTTGGAGACAAAGCTCGAGCAATGCTGAGGTGATGGGTTGGTAGTACACACTATAAAAGAAATCCTGACAAAAAATTGCGATGGCGCTATCCCTAGTTCCGGAGGAATAAGTGTCAACATTTCGGTCCGGCCCGAGGGGTAACAGAGAGATTTAAGAAAAAAAATTAAGGTCCTTGGAGACAGAGCTCGAGCAATGCTGACGTGATGGGTTGGTAGTACACACTATAAAGGAAATCCTGACAAAAAATTGCGATGGCGCTATCCCTAGTTCCGGAGGAATAAGTGTCAACATTTCGGTCCGGCCCGAGGGGTAACAGAGAGATTTAAGAAAAAAAATTAAGGTCCTTGGAGACAAAGCTCGAGCAATGCTGAGGTGATGGGTTGGTAGTACACACTATAAAAGAAATCCTGACAAAAAATTGCGATGGCGCTATCCCTAGTTCCGGAGGAATAAGTGTCAACATTTCGGTCCGGCCCGAGGGGTAACAGAGAGATTTAAGAAAAAAAATTAAGGTCCTTGGAGACAGAGCTCGAGCAATGCTGACGTGATGGGTTGGTAGTACACACTATAAAGGAAATCCTGACAAAAAATTGCGATGGCGCTATCCCTAGTTCCGGAGGAATAAGTGTCAACATTTCGGTCCGGCCCGAGGGGTAACAGAGAGATTTAAGAAAAAAAATTAAGGTCCTTGGAGACAAAGCTCGAGCAATGCTGACGTGATGGGTTGGTAGTACACACTATAAAGGAAATCCTGACAAAAAATTGCGATGGCGCTATCCCTAGTTCCGGAGGAATAAGTGTCAACATTTCGGTCCGGCCCGAGGGGTAACAGAGAGATTTAAGAAAAAAAATTAAGGTCCTTGGAGACAAAGCTCGAGCAATGCTGAGGTCATGTGTTGGTAGTACACAGTATAAAGAAAATCCTGACAAAAAATTGCGATGGCGCTATCCCTAGTTCCGGAGGAATAAGTGTCAACATTTCGGTCCGGCCCGAGAAGTAACAGAGAGATTTAAGAAAAAAAATTAAGGTCCTTGGAGACAAAGCTCGAGCAATGCTGAGGTGATGGGTTGGTAGTACACACTATAAAAGAAATTCTGACAAAAAATTGCGATGGCGCTATCCCTAGTTCCGGAGGAATAAGTGTCAACATTTCGGTCCGGCCCGAGGGGTAACAAAGAGATTTAAGAAAAAAAATTAAGGTCCTTGGAGACAAAGCTCGAGCAATGCTGAGGTGATGGGTTGGTAGTACACACTATAAAGGAAATCCTGACAAAAAATTGCGATGGCGCTATCCCTAGTTCCGGAGGAATAAGTGTCAACATTTCGGTCCGGCCCGAGGGGTAACAAAGAGATTTAAGAAAAAAAATTAAGGTCCTTGGAGACAAAGTTCGAGCAATGCTGAGGTCATGGGTTGGTAGTACACAGTATAAAGAAAATCCTGACAAAAAATTGCGATGGCGCTATCCCTAGTTCCGGAGGAATAAATGTCAACATTTCGGTCCGGCCCGAGGGATAACAAAGAGATTTAAGAAAGAAAATTAAGGTCCTTGGAGACAGAGCTCGAGCAATGCTGAGGTCATGGGTTGGTAGTACACACTATAAAGGAAATCCTGACAAAAAATTGCGATGGCGCTATCCCTAGTTCCGGAGGAATAAGTGTCAACATTTCGGTCCGGCCCGAGGGGTAACAGAGAGATTTAAGAAAAAAAATTAAGGTCCTTGGAGACAAAGCTCGAGCAATGCTGAGGTGATGGGTTGGTAGTACACACTATGAAGGAAATCCTGACAAAAAATTGCGATGGCGCTATCCCTAGTTCCGGAGGAATAAGTGTCAACATTTCGGTCCGGCCCGAGGGGTAACAGAGAGATTTAAGAAAAAAAATTAAGGTCCTTGGAGACAAAGCTCGAGCAATGCTGAGGTGATGGGTTGGTAGTACACACTATAAAAGAAATCCTGACAAAAAATTGCGATGGCGCTATCCCTAGTTCCGGAGGAATAAGTGTCAACATTTCGGTCCGGTCCGAGGGGTAACAAAGAGATTTAAGAAAAAAAATTAAGGTCCTTGGAGACAAAGCTCGAGCAATGCTGAGGTCATGGGTTGGTAGTACACAGTATAAAGAAAATCCTGACAAAAAATTGCGATGGCGCTATCCCTAGTTCCGGAGGAATAAGTGTCAACATTTCGGTCCGGCCCGAGAAGTAACAGAGAGATTTAAGAAAAAAAATTAAGGTCCTTGGAGACAAAGCTCGAGCAATGCTGAGGTGATGGGTTGGTAGTACACACTATAAAAGAAATTCTGACAAAAAATTGCGATGGCGCTATCCCTAGTTCCGGAGGAATTAGTGTCAACATTTCGGTCCGGCCCGAGGGGTAACAAAGAGATTCAAGAAAAAAAATTAAGGTCCTTGGAGACAAAGCTCGAGCAATGCTGAGGTGAAGGGTTGGTAGTACACACTATAAAGGAAATCCTGACAAAAAATTGCGATGGCGCTATCCCTAGTTCCGGAGGAATAAATGTCATCATTTCGGTCCGGCCCGAGGGGTAACAAAGAGATTTAAGAAAGAAAATTAAGGTCCTTGGAGACAAAGCTCGAGCAATGCTGAGGTCATGGGCTGGTAGTACACACTATAAAGGAAATCCTGACAAAAATTTGCGATGGCGCTATCCCTAGTTCCGGAGGAATAAGTGTCAACATTTCGGTCCGGCCCGAGGGGTAACAGAGAGATTTAAGAAAAAAAATTAAGGTCCTTGGAGACAAAGCTCGAGCAATGCTGAGGTGATGGGTTGGTAGTACACACTATAGAGGAAATCCTGACAAAAAATTGCGATGGCGCTATCCCTAGTTCCGGAGGAATAAGTGTCAACATTTCGGTCCAGCCCGAGGGGTAACAAAGAGATTTAAGAAAAAAAATTAAGGTCCTTGGAGACAAAGCTCGAGCAATGCTGAGGTCATGGGTTGGTAGTACACACTATAAAGGAAATGCTGACAAAAAATTGCGATGGCGCTATTCCTAGTTCCGGAGGAATAAATGTCAACATTTCGGTCCAGCCCGAGGGGTAACAAAGAGATTTAAAAAAAAAAATTAAGGTCCTTGGAGACAAAGCTCGAGCAATGCTGAGGTGACGGGTTGGTAGTACACACTATAAAGGAAATGCTGACAAAAAATTGCGATGGCGCTATTCCTAGTTCCGGAGGAATAAGTGTCAACATTTCGGTCCGGCCCGAGGGGTAACAAAGAGATTTAAGAAAAAAAATTAAGGTCCTTGGAGACAAAGCTCGAGCAATGCTGAGGTGATGGGTTGGTAGTACACACTATAAAGGAAATGCTGACAAAAAATTGCGATGGCGCTATTCCTAGTTCCGGAGGAATAAGTGTCAACATTTCGGTCCGGCCCGAGGGGTAACAGAGAGATTTGAGAAAAAAATTAAGGTTAATTATCACTGATTGCCGTCAGCGATTTCATATCGGTTGTCAGTGTTCGATAGCTCAATCCTTCGTTCTTAGCCTTGATCACGTCGAATACAAACAATGTTCTATAAAGTTTCTACATGGTGATCAATGGAACAGTGGAAAATTGCCGAAAGTTCAGTACGAGCGCGATTTCCCAAAAACAATTTTTTATGCATTCCAATAGCACAGTGAAGAAGACTGGTTCTTCAGCTCCAGTAACGTTTTTGAGTTTTGGAAATGAAAGGTAATTTGCTTAAGATATTGATCATTTTGTGCCGCCATGTTGAACTTCCAAGAAAACGATCACAAGCTATCGAACACTGGAAACCAATATGAAATCGCTGACGGAAATCAAAAGTTATGATGATTTGAGAAATCGTCTGAATTTGCTTGTCCTTCAGATTCTTTTGATGCGTGTATTTTTATGACATTTTCACTATTCTACCAACTCGATATATCAGAAACTGTGACTTGAAGAGCGATCGCTAGTGGATAGGTGACCCTCGCAAGTAGCGCAACGCGGCCCAGGTAGCCAAAATAAGGTAGCTGAAAGCTCATTCGACCCACAGGCTGTGTATTGATTGACAGATATCTATCAGATTAGTTTATCATTCGGCTCATAGGTGGCGTATTGATAGTTATCTGTCAGATCATTAACCATTCAGTCCACAGGTGGCGCATTCTTTAAACCTGACAAATGACAAGTGACATTTGACAGTTGACAGTTGGCGGTCTGACATATGACAGCTGACAATTGATCTATGATAGTTGACAGCCCATCATCTGGTTCATTCATAGATGGCACAGCGGTGACAGTTGACAGGTGACAGCTGAAAATCGAAAAGTGAGAGTTGACAGCCCGTCATTTTGAAGTCGACATTTCACAACTCTCCCCTGCATACTCGGGTCAGTTCAGGTTAGACCACTCTCCCCTATCTTTCGGGACAAGCACATCGAATAACCGTCGGTGCCAGCGCACCTCCAAAAAATTGCTTCAGTGTATCAGCTCTTCAATGGCTAAATTGTTTTTGGATCAGGAACAGTGGCTAAGCGTCGGTGCTATCGCACCTCCCAGAACTAACGACATTGTATCAGCTCTGCGAGAGCAAAACTGCTTCCAGATCAAAAGACTATCAGCTCTGCGAGAACTCAATTGTTTCCGGGTCAAATAATGAATAACCGTCGGTGCTGTCGCACCTACGAGAACCAACGACAGTGTATCAGCTCTGCCGTCCGCGAAAGCAAAACTGCATCCGGATCGAAAGATCATCAGCTCTGCGAAAGTGGAATTGTTTTCGGGTAGAGCACAATGAATAATCGTTGGTGCTGTCGCACCTCCGAGAAATAACTACAGTATATCAGCTCTGCAATTGCAAAATTGTTTTTGGGTCAAGAACAGTGGCTAAACGTCGATGCTGTCGCACCTCCCAGAACTAACGACAGAGAATCAGCTCTGCGAAATCAAAACTGCTTCCGGATCAAAAACAATGAATACTCGTTGGTGTTGTCGCACCTCCGAGAAATAACTACAGTGTATCAGCTCTGCAATTGCAAAATTGTTTTTTGGTCAAGAATAGTGGCTGAACGTCGGTGCTATCGCACCTCCTAGAACCAACGACAGAGAATCAGCTCTGCGAAATAAAAATTGCTTCCGGATCAAAAATAATGCATAACCGTCGGTGCTGTCGCACCTCCGAGGAATAACCACAGTATATCAGCTCTGCAATTGCAAAATTGTTTTTGGGTCAAGAACAGTGGCTAAACGTCGGTACTATTGCACCTCCTAGAACCAACGACAGAGAATCAGCTCTGCGAAATCAAAACTGCTTCCGGATCAAAAACAATGAATAATCGTTGGTGCTGTCGCACCTCCGAGAAATAACTACAGTATAACGTATGGTCCGAAAGTTTTGGGAAATAGTTCTAAGCTAATAACTTTTTCTGAATAGTCTTTATTTTTGTACTCGATATTGCAAAAATTAACATCATATATAACAAGAAGAAATTCATATTCAACATATTGAAAATGGACCATTATATTCGATGGATCTCAATTTTTATCTGCCATGTTCCATGATATTTGGTATCAATTTCTCAAATGCGAAATTCTCTAATGTTATTGAAAAATGTGACGCCGTAATTGGTCTTCATTCGCAGCTTCCCATCCCTTGTCGTATACTATCCTGCTCAATACTTACTAAAAATCTTATATTGGTCGAGCTTGCGGTACATTGGGAGGCAGGAGCTCTGAGAAATTAATCCTGCTGTTGTCCAGAGAATGATCGAACATGGCAGAAGAAAACTGAAAGCCATCAAAGATAATGACCCATCTTCAATATGTTGACTACGAATTTGAAATTGTTAAAGATGACGCTAGTTTTTGCAATATCAAGTTACAAAATAAAACTATACAAAAAAAGTTATTAGCTTTTAAAAAAATTCCCAAAACTTTCGGACCATACGTTATCAGCTCTGCAACTGCAAAATTGTTTTTGGGTCAAGGACAGTGGCTAAACGTCGGTGCTATCGCACCTCCTAGAACCAACGACAGAGAATCAGCTCTGCGAAATCAAAACTGCTTCCGGATCAAAAACAATGAATAATCGTTGGTGCTGTCGCACCTCCGAGAAATAACTACAGTATATCAGCTCTGCAATTGCAAAATTGTTTTTGGGTCAAGAACAGTGGCTAAACGTCGATGCTGTCGCACCTCCCAGAACTAACGACAGAGAATCAGCTCTGCGAAATCAAAACTGCTTCCGGATCAAATACAATGAATAATCGTCGGTGCTGTCGCACCTCCGAGAACTAACAACAGTGTATCAGCTCTGCAAGGGATTGTTAAAAAACAATGGTTACCCATCGGTGCGGTGTCGCATCCTTGGCAGCTAACATTGAGTTATCAGCTCTGCGGGGGTTGAATAGCTTTGGGTTGAGAACAGTGGCTGACCGTCAGTGCTGTCACACCCCCTAGAACTAACGACAGTCTATCAGCTTTACGAAAACAAAACTGCATCCGGATCAAAATCCATCTGCTCTGCGAAAGCTCAATTGTTTACGGGTCAAGCACAATGAATAACCGTCGGTGCTGTCGCACCTCCAAGAACTAACGACGGTTCATCAGCTCTGCGAAAGCAAAATGCTTCCGAATAAAAAACAATGAATAACCGACGGTGCTGTCTGTCACACCTCCGAGAAATAACGACGGTGTATCAGCTCTTCAAGGGCTTAATTGTTTTTGGGTCAATAACAGTGGCTAACCGCCGGTGCTTTTGCACCTCCTAGAACTATCAACAGACCATCACCTCTGCGAAAGCCAATAGCTAAATTGTTTTCGGGTCAAGCAAAATGCAAAAGGCAAAATACCTCTGGGTCAAAAACACTGCTCAACCGTCGGTGCGGTGTCGCACCTCCAAGAACAAACGACAGGCTATCAGCTCTGTGAGGGCTAAATTGTTCCTGGATCACAAAAACAATGGTTACCCGTCGGTGCTGTGTCTCAGTTTTGGGAACTAGAGACGGCTATCAGCACTCCAATAGCCTTTAGGTAGTTAGGTACTACTGGTAATAAATCAAACCCATATAGCTTCCAAATTCAATCGCCTGAAACTTCTTCCCAACTTGTGATAATTTTGGTTTTCCTGTCGATTTTCATTTAGGCATTACCTACTGACAATTGGCCTTGAGAGAAATATTTATTGAACATAGCCAAAATCTGCGGAATTTCAAAATGGAGTCCTTCGAAACTGGAGAAGGGTTTAAAACTATTCAAACTTTTTCAGTAGAAGCCCTTTTTTCATGGGCATGTGATGGTGTGGACTAGAGACCAACAGGTGTGTTATTTCAGATCCCATAAAGGGCTCATTTTTCTGCTACAAGTACCTACTGTCCAGTTCTCCGAGAAGTTTGCGCTTGTTCATTGAACCATGGGAATGTACCGTGATACCTACTATACTCACCTACATACACTTAGCTACATATACCTGTCTACTTCACACAAAGCCACTATGCCAGATTCATTGAATTTAACCCGTGTACTACGGAGGTACTCTAGCGAGAGAGCTGGAGGTGCAAGCCCACACAGAAATGAGGTTCATGAGACATCCTTGGCCATTGAAATCATCAATCAACCGACTTACTAGAATACTGACAACTTTCGCATTTTTTTGAAGGAACTGACCAAATGTTGAAGATATGATGAGACACTACCTCCTAGACATCGATAATTTCGCAGTCTTAACTATTTAAACTAGACCTGGACATCTGATCTGACACTGGCATTTCGATAAAAATTATTTTGATAGAACATCTGACACACCGTAACCTAGTTACGTATCATTAGGGTAGGCCCAGCCGCACGCCCGGCAAACCCGCTGTCTCCCGGTGTTTTCCGAGATTCTAGGCCCAAACGACCGCCCAAATGCGGAACCATCCTTTTTGCCTAATTTGAAAAAAAAATAAAAAAATATTTTGGCATTTTTTTTTATCTCAATTGTCACGTTTAGCTTTGATCTAGACTGCCAACATCTTCACAAATTTTGAAAACAATATCTCTAGCCATAGGCAAAAAATCGCCCATTTTTTATTTTTTTTTGTTAATTTAATTCAATTAATTTCAACAGATACGAGAAAAAAATCGGTATGAAACAATTTTTGTAGACAATTTTATAACCTTGATTTTTTATTAAACTTAACTGAGTATCTTTGATGATTAGCGGAATATAAGCAGAAAACTGGATCGAAGGACCATTTTTCCAAGATGGTGGCTCGAGCTCAATAGGTAGAGTTGGGGACTTTTAGTATGTTTGACAGTACACCTTACCGGACATTACTGTCAAATTTTCAGAACTCCAACAGTTTTTTCCCTCCAGCTTTCCTTATTTGACTGGCCTAGTAGTCATAGAGCTTGATGTCTTATCTCGGGACGGTTTCAAAATTTAACAACAGAATATGTTCGTCGCTGATGGAGATGATGGGGAAACTCAAAGTCGTGAGGAAAACCTGTTTCGAACATGCATATCTGAATCAGATGAGTTTTCCAATTTAATTTTCAGACAACAATCAATTACCTTCACTCAAAATAAAAAATTATATTTTTATTGTTGAATGTCTCATCCAAGAAATTCCAAAACAGTTCCTAGCTAAGACATTTGACTGCATGAATGCATCATTAAGGGGTTTCTGATGTGACTAAAAAAGTTGTTGACGGGAATCAGTTTTATTTAATTTTTTCCGTCAAGTAGAAACTCCTCCAACAAGAAAATGTACGGGCAATGACATCAAATTTTGAAAAAAAAAAATTAAAAAAATTTGAAAATTTTTCATTTCGATTTTTGAAAATTCAGAAACTAGATAGCATCGACAAAACAACTTTCCTCAAGAAAGTCGCATGCCTAATTTGAACTTCTTATTTTCAATAAAAAGGTACTAAAAATGATTTCTCGTAGACATGAAAAAGCGAATTGGTAGAAATCATTTTTGGTACCTTTTTTTTTGAAAATAGAAAGTTCAAATTTGGCATGCGACTTTCTTGAGGAAAGATGCATTGTCAATGCTATCTAGTTTTTGAATTTTCAAAAATCAAAATCGAAAATTTTTCAAAATTTGTTAGCAATGCCCGTACATTTTATTTTTAGAGGATTTCTACTTGACGAATAAAATAAAATTGAACCGATTCCCGCCAACATTTTTTTTAGTCGCATCAGAAACCCCTCAAGATTCAAAAACTTCCTACGAACTCAGTGATTTTGCACTGCTTTGCATATTATCATTATGTAGAAAAAATATAGAAAAGGTTACCAGTGGGATAGATTGCTGAAGGATGAGGCTCACAAACAGTGAAAAATGGAACTGGGATTGGTTGTGACATTGAAAAAAAAACGTTCTTCAAAAGGGTACAATTTTCGACACCGTCACTTGTCTTTGTGCGCACTATACAGGGTGATTCATTATAAGATTAAAATAATGAACCATCATATCAAAGAGGAATACAGTAGGAAACTGACCCTGATAACTTCTAAGTTCCATACTTACACATTCTCTCTTGATAAGAGGTCATTTGTTTTGTTCTAATAATTATGAATCACCTTAACTTGAAAAACTCCCTATTTTACAGTCAGTTTTTCAATTTCATATTATTCATATTTCACATTCATTATAGCGATGGCCCCTAATAAGACTAGCGTAACTCGTGAGACACGGTTAGAACTAGCGTATCTCTGCGTTTACCAAATGAACTAGCGTATCTCTGCGTTCTCCAAATGAACTAGCGTATAGCCTGTGTAAATCCAATGGGAGGGACGCTAGTTCATTTGGTAAACGCAGAGATACGCTAGTCTTATTAGGGGCCATCGATAGGTTCCCCCACAAAACGCAGAAAAAGAGGGCTAATCCATTTGTTCGGTGCGTCTCGGCAGGCCTTGTTAACACCACGTTCCAGGAAGTTATATGCTGTCACAAAAAAATTACGAATGCCTAGATTGCTGGCTATGTAGTGAAAACCATACTGGAAAAGAAAAAGTGTACCGCTTGCATGAAAAAAATGTGTGAGGCAGAGGAAGAAGCGCAGAATGTGTTAGTTAGAAAACGGCAACTTGAGGGTTGTAAATTAGCGCACCCTTCGTCTCGATTTTCGAGGACATTTAGAAAGTGTACCAAACTAATTTTAGGAAAAATAGCTGATATTATTTGTAAATATAGGATTAGGGCAGAATTGAAAGATTCAATTTTAAGAGAATTAAGTAGCGATATGGCAACTTTGTTTTGTGTAAATCATCAACAAAATAGTGATGTTTTTATTGCAAAAACCATTAACATTGTCTTTCATAATTACATCAATAATGCTAACAATATTTTAAGTGGCAAGGATTTGAGGAGGCAAAATGAAATGTCCAAAGCTCCAATAATGTCTTTAGCTTACGCAAAGTTCTCTAAAATGAATTGGAAGAGACGCTGAATACTCAATAAAGTTCTTCACACAAGTGACGTCTCGAAATATTGTTTATTCCTATATTATTTCTTGTTTGTCATGGCTTCAAGTCCACCAGTAACAATAATTAATATTTTCTGATTAAAATTACAAACCAGTTCGGAAGCTTACTTGTAAAAATTATGTGTGAAAGGTAGATCACAGTAGAAGTTCTCAAATGATTTTACAATATCATTCGAGAAAAATACTGTGAAATACCTTTTATACAATCATGATTTTTGCACTTCGGCTTCAAAAAAAAAAAAACAAAAAATCCCGGGATTTTATATTTCCCGCTACAAATTTTCACATATTTCTTCCAAAACATCACAATCAATGCGAGTGATACTGTCCCATTTTGGTAGATGGCGCTCTAATTCATCCACGCCTGGTGTAAGGAGAGTGGCCTATCTTTATAGGCTTGTCTATGCTTCACAAGTCGCGGTGTTTTCTTCAAAGTGGACGTTTCCGTTATAAATTATGACATGACCATGGAAAGTACGGAGAGGGGGGCTCAATGGGGCTCCAAGAGACACCCGTAGACGCCAGGGAGCCGATAAGGCTTCAACCAGCCCAAGACACAAGGGCGTCGCTCTGGCCTGAGACGGCAAAATCTGGTAGTCACAAGTGGGGGCCACATCAGGGCTTTGAACGACAGGAAGACACCATGGGACCCTGGTACCGACTCACACAAAGGAACTGTACGGAGCTTCAACGTATACCCCAACGGGATGGGCATACTGGACTTGCTAAAGCTACAACAGGAAACCACAGGGGGTCCACGGAGACCCAAAACAATACTTGAAGACACAAAGGATCGTGGTGCACTGTTGTGTTGAACGATACAAGAAAACACAACGAGATCAGCCTGCATCCATAACCATTCTGTCACTTTGACACATATACGTCAATGTAACAAGAACTTACGGGTTTGGTTGCTGAGGAAAATGAATGGGCCAAAAGGCAAGCCCGGCTGAAATCGGCCGGGCCGAACTTGAAAATTCACAACGCCAGTTTGGTGAACGATGTATAACTCCAACTTCAGCATTGATTCGATTCCCGGTGGTGGTGGTCGATCGGTGGTGTTGTTCCCTGCCAAATTATCAATTGAACGGTAAAATTCCAGATATTGCCTTTTTTTATCATTTGACTGACAGTAGATAGGGAGGTATTTGTATCTGTTCTGAATACAGATTTTTGAGGGCTCTCAAATGACATATTGCAAGTTAATTTCCGTGAGATGAAGCCACTTTATCTTTTGTTTCAGTGACACTTTTGTTTGACAGATGACAGCCAAAAACTAGTCTGATCATTTGACTGCAAAATCATGTCCGCGTACTGAATTTCAAGTCGATCATGTCAACGGTTCGGCAGCTACCGTGGAAGATTACAAACACACAGACACACAGACACGCAGACAGACAGACAGACATCACTCTGGAAATGGTCTTAATCGTCTTGGGGGACCACAAAATGGGTATATCCGTCAAAATCTCAAAACTTTTTTTCTGCTCGATTACAATATTTTCCCTTCCATGTTGGTGTGGAGGCCGGGAAAGTAATACATATATACATACAGAATGGATAGAGGTCATTCTGGAAATGGCCTTAATCGTCATAGGGGACACCAAAATGGATATATCCGTCACAATTTCAAAAAAAAAAACCTCAGCGCGTTCACAATACTTCTTCTCCTCGTTGGGTGGTGGATCGGAGAAGTGAATCTTAAAGTATCTTTCCGCATTCCTCCAAAATAAGATCTTTCAGCCCGCTCTTGGTTTTGGGGCTGCGCCTTGTACAGGGTGTTTCAGGGATGATAGCAAAAAATCTAACTGTGGTTAGATCTCGTTAAAATATGATGGAAACCATATATATCATTCAGCAAAGTTCGGCCTAATGACAAAGATACAGCTCTCCAAAGATCACTTTTTTCGGATTTCGAAAATTTGTAACTCAGGAACGTTTCAACAAATTTAGCTTTAATTCAGCATATAAGCTGGTTTGTCATGATTATCCATCAACCTGCCAAATTTGGGAAGGATCCAATCAGTGGCGTAGAAGTTATGAGGGGTCACTTTAAGTCAACTTTTCTTTGGATGGTTCTAAATTATTGACTCTCATAACTCCTACACCACTGGTAAGACTTTTTCCCAAATTTTACAGATTGATAGATAATCATGACAAAACCAGCTTTTGCTTGATCAAAGCTGAATTTGTCGAAGCGTTCCTGAGTTACAAATTTTTGGAATCCGAAAAAAGTGAATCTTGGAAAGCTGTATCTTCGTTATTAGGCCGAACTTTGCAAATTGAATATAGGTTTTCGTGATATTTTGACGAGATCTACCCACAGTTGAATTTTTTGCTATCATTCATGAAACAGCCTGTATAGTCGCTCTTTCAAGTATCTCGGCTCCACAAGAAAAAGTCCAATGGGAACTGATCACGTGACCTGGAAGGCCACTCAATTTCCTCTTTTCGATTAATCCATCTTCGTGAGTGCCTGTAATGTCAAGGAACTCCCGCACGGCCGGCGTGAAGTGCGGTGAAGCCCCGTCTTGCTGAAACCAAAGCTGAATCCGTCCTTTTGGAGAAGAAATGACACTGATGGCCGGAACAATGGAATTTTGTGAATGCTCTGAATAGCTATTCCCGTTCAAATTTCCGTCATTGGAGAAGGGTTCAATAATTTGCTTTCCGACAATTCCACAGTCCCACAATAATAGTCGGAATTTTGAGATCTTCCACAATCTGTTCCAAAATTTTTTAATTTTTTTGTAGCTTTTGTACTTGCTGTCTATCAAGTGAACCGCCTTCGTAGATTTTATTATTATTTTACTTTCCCGGCCCACCCACGAACACGGAGGGAAAGTATTGTAATCGTGCAGAAAAAAAGTTTTGAGATTTCACCGGATATATCCGTTTTGAGGTCCCCCAAGACGATTAAGACCATTTTCAGAATGATGTCTGTCTGTGTGTGTGTATGTGTGTGTGTGTGTATGTGTGTATGTGTGTCTGTCTGTGATCTTCCACGATAACTGCCGTAACGTTGACTGGATCGACTTGATATTTGGTATACAAACATGGTTGTTTCCTGAAAAGAGCCCATTAGTCTTTGGCTGTCATCTGTCAAACCCAACTGTCACTATCATCAAATGTCAGAAGCTATATCTCACGGAACTCAACTTGCAATATGTCATTTGAAAGCCCTTGGAAAACTGTATTCAGAACAGTTGGAAACATTGCCCTATCTGTCATCTGTCAAATAATAAAAAATGTTAAAGTTCAAAACTTTACCAATTAATTATTCAAAATCTATCTGATGGATTGGAACCAGATTTGGCAGGAAGCAACACAACAAAAGAGTCAAATTGAGGCCGCAGTTGCAGTTTTCCACCATTCTCCAGTTGAGCGTAATGAATTTTCGAAATTTCTCCTGGCCGTTGCCACTCAGGAGGGGCTCTCGCCGGTGTTTCGACCAGCACGACTCGCTTTTGTAGCAGGACTCCACTCAAAAATTTATTCCTGCTCGGGGATCGACTTTTTTTTGGAAATTTCAACTGATATCGAAAGTAGATTGTATTGAGCGTCGTGCAGGTCTATTTTCAGAGTTGACACGGTTTCGGTTTTCCGACTGTAATTTTTTCAAAATGAAATTTGCACATTCCGTGAATTTGAGAAAAACGCAATGCAAACTTCTACATGCGGTAGGCCCCACGAAATATTGATTTTAGGTGCAGACATGCTGTGAATAAAAGTTAGAGAAAAGAATGAGCTAATTTTTGGAGGAAAAATTTTCGAAATCGGATCAACAGTTGCCGAGTTTTCCTCTCTGGAAAAACTGCAAATTTTCCAACTTTTTATTCAGTGAACAGATTTCTCGGAATTGTTTTTTTTAGAGAATAGATAACTGGTTCTTGAACATTTTCCAATAATTTCTCTCCAATTTCCCGGAAATTTTCCTCCTGAAAATATAAAACCACTCATGCGATCGTACAAATTAAGCGGTTCTGTCACGATAATTACCGAATTATTGATCCGATCAAATCGAAATCAGGTACGGAGGCCTAAGTTCAGCCTGGAATGTTCTGATTAGACTTTGGGTGGATGATTTTGATCGGAAGCCCTCAGGTGGCACATTGGGTCTGGGTTTGTCTGCCCAAGCTCTAAATTGAAAATATAGAATTGAAATTTGACACACAGATGCAGTGAAAGTTTTCAATCAAGTTTTTGTAATTTCATCATCATATCTAAAGTAGGAACAAAAATTTCAATAAGGAACCAGCATTGCATTTTTGAGATATCACAGCAGTTAGCTACCTAGTTCTACCTTTTTGATCATTTCATCACCTTGGAAAACTGACCTAACCTGTCATTTTTTCTGTCCGCTCAACAATGGATGCAGGATGCTCGCTAAACGCTCGACTAAATAGAATTTTTTCATCAATTTCCAAATCGAATCGCCCCCTCCCGAAGGGACACTTCGATCAAAATCATTACTGACGTCTCTGGATACCGCCGGGAAAGTTTTGTGTCGCCCCACAACAGATTTTTTATCATTCATTCATTGACCAACAGACCAACAGGTCCTGTAATAGGCCAACATCAAAATAACGCATTCAAGAAAGAACAATTCTCAATCTACAGATTGGATCGTGAAATATATCGAAGCCATCCTGAGCCTCAGCCCTGTTGTAGCTGAGGCAAAGCCGGTTGAGAGGAGAGTTGTAATTGAAAGATGTTCGAGATGTGCCAATATGAGAAGTCTCAGAACCTCTCAAGGAATATGGCCATTTCACCGACACCCAACTCACCGAATCGCCGATTCAGCGGCAAGACATTCCACCGACTCGCCAATTCACCGACAGGACATTTCACCAAATCACCGATTCACCGGCAGGACAGAGGGCAAGACATTTCACCGACACGCCATTTCACCGACAGGACATTTCATCGACACGCCATTTTACCGACAGGACAGTTCACCGACACACCATTTCACCGACAGGACAATCCACCGAATCGCCGATTCACCGACAGGACGGTAGCGTTTTGAGTTTTGGACCATGGGTACCTACATTTGAAAGATTGATATGTTCGATTTCGAGCATGGTTGATGTTCAGCGCGAAAAGTGTATTCGATAACCAGACAAGAATCTAATTTTCACTCAAGTATTTTCCCTCTTTTCAGACCCACTTGATGAGGAAATGTTTTTTTTTTGCTTATCTACCTTTCTAAAGACCCGCCAGTTGAGGAGTTCATTTTTGACTAGAGTATCTTCCTTCTTTTTCAACTCAAGTCAAGTATTCAGGTGGTACCTAATAACCACCCGATACACAGTCAGTTCCTGAATTTTTGACTCAAACATCCTCCTTTTTTTTCAAACCCACAAAATGAGGAGTGTATTCCTCACTCAAGTATTATTTTTGTCGGACCAATTAGATAAGAATCCGATTTTTGACGCAAGTATCATCCGAGGTGTCATCCTTTTTCTCAGACCCACCAGATAAGAAGTTCATTTTCTATTCAAGTATATCGTCCTTCTTTTGAGACTCACCAGATAAGGAATTCATATCAGACTCAAGTTTTATCCTTCTTAGACTTAGACCTTAGACCAACCAGAAAAGATTATTTCTTGCTCAAGTATCATCCTTCTTTCTAGCGCCACCAGATAAGGGTTTAATTTTTTAGTCTAGTATTCTTAGGCCTACCAAATATGGACTTTATTTCGAACTCGAGTATGATCCTTCTTCCCTGACCCACCAAATGAATAACTGATTTCCAATCAAGTACCATCTTTATTCTTCTCCAACTCACTACATAGATTATGTATTGACAAGAACACTTTTTTCACCCGCTAGTTCAGGAGTTTATTTTTGATCGAGTACCTCTATCATGAAATTTTTTAGACTCACCATATACAGAGCCTATTTTTGAGTTTTTGATTCAAACATCGCTTCCTTTCCAGACCCACCAGATAAGAAGTTCATTTTTTACTCAAATATCATCCTTCTTTTCAGACCCACTACTCGTATGAGGGGTCTATTTTTGAATCAAGTATCCTTAGGCATACTAGATATGGAGTTTATTTTCGACTCAAGTATCATCCTTCTTTTCAGACCTACCAGATCAAGACCTGATTTTTGACTCGAGTATCATTCTTCTTTTTGAACTCACTGCATAGATAAAGTCAATTTTTGACTCGAGCAATCTTTTTTTTTTAGACCCGCCAGTTGAGGAGTTTATTTTTGACTCGGTAACCGTACGTCCGAATCCAGATTGGTTAGGGTCTAGATTTGATGATAAATTTTTGCATTCTATCATACCAATTTCATTCTCCTAGAATTTTCCGGGGAAAAGATACAGACAACAGTCTGTTTTCCACGTTTGATCTTTCAGCAATGTACAGGATCGATGTGAAAATATGAAACCTACACACAAAAAAAGTTCTTTCTTGCATTCGCCAATACCAAACACGATATGGTTACATTTTGCAGCATTTTCCGGGAACTTATTTTCAAGCAAAATTTGCAAATTCGGCAAGTTAGTCAAATTTCCTGTCGGTGAGTTGTCGAGTCGGTGGAGTGTCTTGTCGGTGAGTTGTCTTATCGATGAAATGTCCTGTCGGTTAATCAGCGAGTCGGTGAAATGGCGTGTCGGTAAAGTGTCCTGTCGGTGAAATGTCCTGTCGGTAAATCGGCGTGTCGGTGAAATGTCCTGTCGGTGAAATGGCGTGTCGGCAAAACGGCGTGTCGGTGAAATGTCCAGTCGGTGAATCGGCGAGTCGGTGGAATGTCCTGTCGGTGAGTTGGTTGTCGGTGAAATGTACCAAACCCCCTCTCAGCCCTGGTCTGGGAACATTCAGGGGTATCTTTGGCTGGAGAGCTTGGCAGATATAAGTAGCCATTTTATCTCCATTCAAAGAGTTATGATGCAGTATTTCTTTATTTCCCAAGTTTTGTACGTTTTCTCGCTTCATCAACAAAAATTTCTCAATAAACCATTCAAGTGATTTCTTCTCTTTCGAATGATTGTGTTTCAATATTTCTGTGTTTTTCAATTTTTGTTCATTTTTTAGCCTTCCGAACAAAATTTTTCCAGCGGATGGCTTCCGTTGAGGCCTCCAAGGAGGCCTCCGTCGATTTTTCTTTTTCAAAAAAATCTAAGATGTCCGCCTTTTTTGACTCATTGTATATTTCAAGATTCCCAAACAAATCTTCAGTGAAACGTTCCCATCTATTGTTTCTCCTTTCAATTAATTGTGTTCTAATATTCCTCTTTTTTATGAATATTCATGCTCTTGATCTTTTTAAAAGAAGTCTCTTCAGCTAAGAGCCTCCGTAGATTGTTGATTCTTGAGTAAATCGCATTAGTCAATTTTCCCAAGTACAAAACGATTTCTTAGAAATAAGAGCGCAAAGACACTTGGAGTGTCCAGAAACTTCGATACTGAGGATTTAAGGACAATAATTACCGAAGATGACTTGATACAAGAACTAAAATTTGAAACGTCAAACGCCTCACTAAAGAGACCAGCACGTTAACTCAGTCCCAAACAGCCATTACTTCTTGATTATTGTCAGGGATAATAACAAAAATTTCCTTTGTTATGCTTCAGGACGTAGGTACCGTACATAGTACATATCAATCGATAAACTCATTCGTTTCTGTCATTACCGCAATAATAACCATTCACACTTATAGGTAGCTACTTTCAGACGCCTCACAACATAATAGTAATGGGTATTTCTATTTATGACGCTGCACACAGAAAAAAAACTAATTCAATTTATCGAAGTTTAACACCCTGTACTAAAACCAAATTTTTATGCGAAAAACCCGTAAAGATAAAACAAGTCCATGACACTAAAAGATGAAATAGAAAACAGGGATGGGTACACCCATACATCTTAGAGTTTCAAAGATATAAGTTTATGGGCTCGTCCAATTCCAAGCTTCGCACCCACATCCCTCGTTTTAACCCCTCAAGTCCTTGCTCTTTAATCAGGACGTCTAATAAAATTACCATTCTGGCGACCGCAATTCGCAAACGTGGCCTACTTAATTCAATTTCAATTCGCTATCGCACACCACTCACACGAAGACATTTTGCGGTTTTCGGAAATTTATGGGAGGAGAAAGATGCGTACTCACAAGAGGACGGGGGTAGCGAGGTGGCAAGACTTCAAATTGCTTTTAGGATAATTGAGTAATGTTCTAATAGAATGGCCGGGTGAGTATACCATCTTTGAAGAGCGCCACCAATAATCCTTAATCGTCTTCACCTGAAATTATGAAACTTGCTCAGTTCTTTTCAACATACCTACTTGATACTTTATGCCTGAGGCCAAAAGCTTGGAATGTTGAAAGCTTTGCCGTAGCATGACATGTACTGATATGTGAAATGTATAAAACATAAAAGTTTGCGATAAGAAGCGCCCTGCAGGGTGATTTAATATTTCATAGTTCTAACCGCGTTTGTGATTTCGAAACTGAGATTGCGAATTAAACATTCAAGCGAGCTTTTAGCAGGATTAGAATTCGCTTTTTTTTTTTTTCATTTGTTGTATCGATTAAGCTGGTGCAATGCGATGAATAAATAAAGTGATTGAATTTGGTCATTCTGATGGGAAAAGTTTGTATCTGAGTACTCAAAGAATTTTTTGTGATCAAAGTTGTAACATAGAAGCTTTATAAATCAGTGCTTGAAACTTCCTTAATTGCGTAATCAATCAAGACAAGCACTTCCAAGCTTTCCACTTTTTTATTCGGGCAACCAAAATGAAACGGAAGAGGAAAAATTATGATACCTAATTGGAAAATGCTTTCGATTTGCGAATTTTTACAGAGCTTTCTGTCACTACTCTCATCAAAAATTACGTGATAATCATATTTTACAAAATAGCTTAAGAATGTATGAAGACTTGAAGTGTACAGAATCATTGAAAAACAATCATTTGAGAGAAGAAACAATCGACGGAGGCGATTTACTTCAAAGATATTGTTAAAGAGGCTCGAAGGCATATGAAAATTCAAAGAAAACAAAAAACATTGTCGAGTACACAGTTATTTAAGAACGAGAGCAATTAACCAATGCAATTTACTACAGGAATTTTGCTCGAAAGGTTAGAAAAATGCACAAGAACTTCAAGAATACAGGAATATTGGAGCACAGTCATTTGAGACCACAAATCTACGAGATTGATTTCCCCAAGGAGCTTCGTTCAAAAATGCTCATGAACGCACAAAAGCTCGAGGAATACAAAAAACTTGAGACACAAGTTTTCGGATGAAGAAACATAATGTTGACGAAATCAATTTACTAAAGACACTTTGTTGGAAAAGATTCAAAATTTTCAGATGTGCAAAGAATATGAAAGTATCAAACACAATCATTTGAAACGAGACACAATTGAGAGAGGCCATTCAGTGGGAGAGCTCAATTCGGAAGGCTCAAAAACGTATAAAAATGAAAAAAAGAGGAACCTTCCAACGCAATTTTTCGGTTGAAGAATAAAATCGTCTGAGGCGATTTATTGGATAAACCTTGCTCATAAAGCGTGAAAACGTACAAAAACTTGAAGAATACATGGATACTGCGACACAGTTCTTTGGAAAAAAGGAGGAATAGAAGGAGGACATTCACTGGGGACGCTTTGTTGGAAAGGCTCAAAAACATTATTGGTAATACAAAAAATTGAAAAACTTCGATACTCATCATTTTTCGAACGTAAAAATCAGTTAGAAGATGTATTTGGAAAATTTGTTGATGAAGCGTGAAAATGTACAAACAAAATACAAACACACTGAAACATGAATCTTTGAACAAAGGTGAAATTCACGAAAGCGGTTTACCAGAGAAACCTTGTTGGAGAGGCTTTAAAACGTACAAAAAGTTAAAGAATCTAGAGTTTCTGTAACACAATTATTCGAGAGAAGGAATAACGATGAACGAATACTACGGATGCTTTGATCAAAAGACTAGGAACCTACAAATATTCACAGAATAGAGGAAACTTGGAACACAATAATTTGCGAGAATTAAAAATCAAGGCACTAGTGACTTGGTTCAAAAATCTCCAAATCGTACCAAAACTCGAAGAATGATGAATATTTGAACACAATTATTTAAAAAAAAAGCAGTAGATGGAGGCAATTTCCTGGAAAAAAACTTAGTGCAAGATACTCGGAAACGTACAAGAAACAAACGGAATCGTGGAGCACAACCATTTGAAAGAAAAACCAATCGATGGAGGCTATTTATTATCCATCAATGGAGTTTGGTCCGAAATGCCCAAAAACGTACTAAGGCTCAAAAAATACGGTATTATGGGAATTGGGAACACAATCAATTGAAAGAAAAAGCAATCGACAAAGGCAATTTACATGAGTGTATCGATGTTTTGTACTCATGTGATCACCACGCATCGATCAACCTTCTGTTCATATGATGTTCTCTCCATTGTGACCTTACATCTTTGTTCCTTGTGGATCTTATGATAATAAACTTTACTCATTTAGAAAGGGTCAAGAATGTACAAAAAGTGGAAAAAAATAATTTCTAATTGATTCAATCAGAGACCGGACCACGCGTGAATCAAGCCTTATTCTAGCCAAAGCATTCCATGAATCTCTTTCTGGACTTGCACGTCGAAAATGAGCTCTATCGAGAACTGATTGACGCGTGAACCAAGCTTTATTTTGACCAAGACGACTTCAAAAATATATTTCTTGATTTGCACGTTGAAAACAAACTTGTACCGAGTCAAGCGTAAATCAACCCTTAATCTTGTCAAGGCACTCCTAGAAATCTATGTCTGTTTTTGCATGTTGGAAACAAGCTTCATCAACGATCTGGTTCCGCGTGAATCAAGCCTTTATTTTTGCTGAGACCAAGAAATCTATCAATGGGTTTGCACGTTGAAAACAAACTTCACTAACAACTGGGTCATGCGTGAACCAAGCCTTATGCTTGCTAAGGCGTTTTGAGAAATTGATTTTTTGATTTGCACGGTAAAAACGTGTTTCATGGCCGTTTGGATCACGCGTGAAACAAACCTTGTAAACAAGCCAAAACACTTTTAGAAGTTTATTCCTGGATTCACACGTTGGAAACAAGCTTTGTACGACTGGATCAGCTTCAATAGCGACTAGGTTGCGTGAGCCAAGCTTTATTCATGCCAAGACACGTTTGGAATTCCAATTATAGATTTTTTTTACGTTGAAAACGAGTTTCATCAACGACTGGGTCATGCGTGAACCAAGCTTCATTCTTGTTCAGACACTTTTGGATTTCCAATTCTGAAACGTTGAGAATGAACTCCATCAACGACTGGGTCACGCGTGAACCAAGCCTCATTTTGGCCAAGGTGCTTTTAGAAATCTCTTTCTGAATTCACACGTAGAAAACTAGCTTCATTAACGACTGAATCACCCGTGAATCAAGCCTCATTTCCGCCAATACACTTTCAGAAATCTACTCATTGGTTTGCACGTTGAATATGACCTCCATTGATAACAGGGTGACGCGTAAACCCAGCCTCATCCTTGCAAAAGCACGTTCAGAGTTATGTTTTCGGATTTTCTTATTGTCAAAAATGAGTTTTAATAACGACTGAGTCAAGCGTGAACCGAGCCTCAATCTTGACAAGGCATATTTAGTGATCTATTCTTGGATTTGCACGGTTGCACGTGGATCACTTCCGTTGATCTATTCTGGAACTGGCACGTTGACAACGAGCTCCAATAATGACTGGGTTACGCGTGAATCAAGCCTTATTCCAACCAAGGCATTCCAGAAATCTTTTTCTGGCTTAGCATCGAGTTCAGCACCTTGAGAATATGCTCCATCAAAACCTGACTGAAGCGTGAGTCAAGCTTTATTCTCAACAAGGCAATCTTGGAAAAAAATTTTTTGGCTCGCACGTTGGAAATGAACTTCATTAACAATTAAATCACGCGTAAACTAAGCCTTATTCCTGCCAAGGCACTCCTAGGAATATACGTCTGGTTTCGCACGTTGAAAACAAGCTACATTCACGATGGGGTTACACGTGAATCAGGACTTATTTTTTGCTTAGGCACTCTTAGAAGTCTGTCTCTGTATTTGCAAGTTGAAAAAGACTCCACTATCAACTGAATCATGCGTGAACTAGGCCTCATTCTTACTCAGGAATTTCTTAAAAATTCATTTCTTGATTTGCATGGTAGAAATCTGCTTCATGGCCGTTTAGAGCAAGCGTGAAACAAGCCTTATCAACAAGCCAAAGCACTTCTGGGAGTCATTCCTGGTTTAGCTTGTTTGAAACAAGCTTTGTACGACTGGATCAGTTGCATTAACGACTTGGTCGCGTGAGCAACGCCTTATTCTTGCCAAGACACTTTTAGATTTCAAATTATAGATTTTTTGTACGTTGAAAACGAGTTTCATCAACGACTGGGTCATGCGTGAACCAAGCTTTTTTCTTGTTCAGAGACTTTTGAAATTTCAATTCAGGAACGTTGTGAATGAGCCCTATCAACGACTGGGTCACGCGTGAATCAAGCTTCATTTTTCCTAAGGTGCTTTAAGAAACCTCTTTCTGAATTAACACGTGGAAAACGAGCTTCATCAACGACTAGATCGTGCGTGAATCAAGCCTTATTCTTGCCAAGATATTTTCACAAATCTGTTAATTGGTTTGCACGTTAAATA
This sequence comes from Anaspis maculata, assembly GCA_949128115.1. Classification (NCBI taxonomy): domain Eukaryota; kingdom Metazoa; phylum Arthropoda; class Insecta; order Coleoptera; family Scraptiidae; genus Anaspis; species Anaspis maculata. The sequence goes on from OX421966.1 coordinate 1,492,579, forward strand.
TGAGCTTCACTAACGACTGCGTTACGCGTGAATAAAGCCTCACTCTAGTCAAGGCATTCTAGTAGTTTGTTTCTGGATTTGCACGTTAAAAATAAGCTCCATGAAAAACTGATTGACCCGTGAACCAAGCTCCATTCTTATCAAGGCAATTTTTGGAATATATTACTCGACTTGCACTTTAAAAATGAACTCCATCAACGACTGAGTCACGCGTGACCCAACCCTTATTCTTGCCAAGGCACTCTTAGGAATCTATGTCTGGGTTGGCATGTTGGTAATAAGCTCCATTAAAAAGTGACTGACTCGTGAATCAAGCTTTATTCTTCCCAAGGCAATTTCAGGAATATATTTCGCGACATGCACGTTGAAAACCAACTCCAATCTCAACAAAGTCACACATGAACCAACCCTTATTCGTGCCAAGGCACTCCTAGGAGTCTATGTGAGGTTTTGCACGTTAGAAACAAGGTTTATCAACGACTGGGTCAAGTGTGAACCAACCCTCACTTTTGCCCAAGCACTTGTGGGAATCTATTTCTGGATTTGAATGTTGACAACGAGTTTATGGAACTTATTCATGTCAAACAGGGGAGGAAAAAGCTCGGTTCACATGTTCATAACACATTGATTCGCATCAGTCAACACAGACTCATGTTTTTGGTATAAATATACGTTCACTCTATGAAAGTCTGATGTACTAGTCATTGGCACTTGACCAAAGCGTGACGGCATCAGCACTACCCAAATGTACGCGTGAAAGGTGCTTTAGTCACGCAAGTGAATTGTTATGCAATTGGGCTGTGGCACTAGCTTTGTTCCATGTCTGAGTCTGGCTAAAGCAACGTTTACGTTGTGGTTGATTTGGAGTAGTGTCCCAGAGCTGCAGCGCAAGCCAACACAAAAAAGTCGATTATATGGTTAAAGCCACGTTTACGTTGAAGAACTTACATCAGTCATCAGCATCTGTTACGGCTAACTCTGAATTGCTTTTCACTAAGGGCAGCCCGGCTCCAAGCTCAGCCTTACCATCATAAAAGTAGAGCTCAGAAAAAGAGTATTCAAGAAAATTGCTCAACTAAATAAAGATAATTGCCAAGAAGATTCATAAAAGCTTCAGAGCAGATATGTCCCCTATATGTAGGCAACCAAATATACACTAATACTTTGTTTCTTACTTTGAATATTGAAGGCATCATCGTTTTTTGTAGTTTTTCTTCTGAAAACGGGGAGCTTTTTGGCTTGCGACCTCTCCAAGATAAATTGTGAAACAGGCCCCAAACCTCGTTCCAAACTATTCCTGATCATGAACAACAGCTCTAAACTAAGCTCTAGTCATTCCAAAAGAGACTCGTCAGAGGAATCTGTTGAGAAGTGGCTAATTCAGTTGATAGTCAGAGTTTGGAAATCCTGGGAAAGTTTCTAGGGGAACATGAACTTAAGATGTAGGCAACCAAATAAACACCTCAGCTTTTTTCTCGACCTTGACAAAAGTAAACGATAGATGCGTTCAATTTTGAAATAAAAAAAAATCAGCAAAAATTGGAATGAATAGCTGTGAGAAAAGCTTATCCCGTGTTGATATTCGAGGTTTTTTGACAACGCTGGGACCATGAACTAAAGCATGGCAGAAGGTCAGGTAGAGTGTAGAGTCTAGATCATTCACGGATATTCCTCCTACATTTGGCTCCTCCACCAATTGTGCAGAGTTCCGCATCCTTACGTCAAACTCTTCTGTTGATACAATTTCTTTGGATCGAGAGAGCTCCGGAAAAAAATCTCGGAAAATTCCAGTGAGCTTTCAATATTGAGCTCCCTCGCCAACTGTGCAGGTTTGTACCTTATTCTTGCGTAGAAGTCTCCCGCGAATTTTGTCCTTCGGAAACAAAAAAGCTTTCGGGAACACCACGAATTGTTTTCAGAAGATGTTCCTTTCGATAGCCTCCTGGAATAATAGCAAGATGCATCCTTGGAAGACGACTGATACTCCAATTAGCCATCAAGTAGTTTCTATACAAAAGAAGGAACTCAGTTCCATATGTTGGATATAATATCAAATAAAAATTCCTCTGCAACTCAAAAAATTCATAACTGAACTAGACAGAAGAAAGAAAGAAGTGGCAAAATGTCATATCGCTTCACCTTGGTCAAACTGGCACTCTCCAGCCTTTCGGTGGGAGCTTAAAAAGCACAACACACCCTCTTCCGCTTCCATTCCGAATTTCTCTGTAATATCCTCACGTTTCATCATGAATTATTCAGTCTTGCAAGGGAAATCTTGATTGAAACGTCTTGAGTACTTCATGATCTCTTTCGGATAAAGCAACGGTAATGGAGAATGCTTGATGGGAATAAAAATAGCTTTCGAATTCCGGGAACTCAAGACAAAAACGGCGGGCGACAAAAAACGGGGCTGTTTTGCAAGAATATTGCCGCTTATACTTGTTGGGGTCTTGGGGGAGCTTCGGCATGAAAAACGTCCCGTGTAGGAATTTTACGGCTTTTTCTTGCATGTGCGTCTCTGTTTATACGTAAACATGATTTCCGACAGGCGGCCACGGGACGTTCAATATTGGTTCGGGAGCTTGCGAAACAAATCCGGGGATTTATTTTAGTTGACAGCACGCGGTATTACGCTGACATGCATGTGGTTTGAAATCGTTTGATATCCTGGAAATACATTTTTAACCCTGCAAGTTCTTGCTGAGTACTGCATTGTTACATGAATGCTGCGTTTGTATGAATTGCAAGCAAAGGACAAGCTCCAGGATAAAACAGTTGAGAAACTCGGCAGAAATCATCCGAAGCCATTCAAATCTCTTATCGGGTCTTGACACAATCAATCTCTAGGTCAGTTACAAGCGGAGATTATTTATAGTTTCAAGCAAACTCTATTGTACGAACAAATTACAGTTTCCTGGAGCTCTTATTTCGTTTAGAACAACTGTACTCCTGCAAAGTGCAGAGGTGAAAACAGGCAGCTATAGTGTTCGTTTCTATCCATCTCGCGAAAGCTTCATGGATTATTTCTCTACCTCCAAAGCTCGTGACTTGAACGACGACTTATTTGTACTTGTGAAAGATATAAACAGGATTTTCAGTTTGCGGTTACGTCGATAGTGTAGCATAAATTTGTAAGTGCCCACTTAAAATTGATCAGTTCGTGTTTCGCTGTATAGGTAAATAAATAAATAAGCTCTTACGACCAAGAAAAATGTGGTAACTGACTGAAAACTGGGAATCTACTCTTGATTCTTCCTTGAACTCTTGGATGGGTACAGGTAAGCATCTCATTGAACTATAGTTTTCTTATTCAATCCTGGTTGATTCAGTACCCCAGGCTCAGGCACAGAACAGCATGAGGGCAATCGTCGTAATTTGCGATATTTCCTTGGATAAGGAACAGGACTGTGCTTTGGGAGAGTCTGGGTTTATTAAAAAAAAACAGGTCAGTCCCGGGAATGAAAAGGGAAATAAAATTAAGTCGGACTGGCGACAATAATAGCGTGCAACTTCCGAGCTGGAGAAGAGGTAAACAGGCTGCGAAAATAAAATATGCGATTATTTCCGGTAAAATCAGGTGGGACTCAGAAAAAATCAGGTCAAAGGCAGAGTTCTTGGGAGGAAAAGAGAATTGTAACTTACTTCAGCTTATGAAATTATTTTACATTCTCTGAGCTAGAAAAGAATGCAGACAATTATTCAACGTGCAGGATCTGTTCTTAGTATCTCAATCAAACTTTTATTGTACTAAGAAGTTTAAGCAAAAACTTCAAATCCACCCAAGAATTCACCCAACTTGGTTTTTTTTTCAAACTGGTTAACGACAAAAGAATCAATGTTGAGTAGGTGGAAACGTTCTGCGTTAGAACAAGCTTAATTCACTTGCAAAATATCTTGAAATTGAAGCAAGAATTGAAGAAAACATTGCCTCTAGCATGCTGTGCAAGGATGTATCGAAGTATATAAGCAAATCAGTGGAAGACAAGGGCAATTAGGTAACAGAAAGCAAACTTGTGTCGTACGAAATGCTGGCATTTGAAAAAAAAAAATTGGGTTGCTTGTCTGGAGACTCCAGAAACAAGTTCAGAGATTTCACCACAGCTTTTTGAATGACATCAAATTATAACTTGAATTAAGCACGAATACCAGCGGAGTGAATCTCTGGGAGAGTATATTGAAAATTTCAGGGATCATTCGACAAGTTTCCGATTTTAGGCTCTTCCGCCAAACGGAGAGGTTCCAATTTTACTCATGCATCGAAGTCTCCGGCTGATCTGGTGCATCCGAACCAAGAAAGCTATGAAAAAGTGCAGAATATGCGCTGACAATATTCTGACAAGTTTTTCATTTTCAGCTCCTCCGCCAAATTTGCAGGCCGGCATCTTATTCCAGCGTTAAAGTCTCTGGCGAGAGTTGTCTTTTCGGATAGGGAAGTACTTGGAAAAGTATAGTCCTTGGAAGTAATCCAGCAACGTGTACCGAAACCCAATTTCAAGGACTCAACAACGTACAAAGACTCAGAAAGTACAGAAATCTAGCTCAGTTGAGCACACAAGAAGCGGAAAAACTCAATTTTGAGATCTTTGCACGTGAATTCGGTTCGGAAGTTGAAAAAATAATCGAAGAAAATTCAGGATAAGAACGCAATCACAAGAAAAACAAACAACGGATGCAGGCCATTTACTGTAGAAAATGTTTTTTTCAAAGACTCAAAATTGTGGAGAAGCTCGAAAAGTACCAAAACGTGACTCAAATAAGAACTGAAGAGATATAATTCAAATATTTCAAAATCTTTGTTGAAATGGGCTCCGCAAAAATAATCGAACTTTGAGTTGGGGGTTGAAAGTTGGGGGTTCAAAACCGAGCACTTGAAGTTGGATGTTAGAGGTTGGATGTGCTGAGTTCAAGTTTTAAAGTTTGAAGTTCCAAGTCCAGAGCTGTGAACTTTCAGTTCGGTATTCGCAGTTTGAATAACTATGTTCTGAGCTCAAACTTCAGAGCTGAGTTAACAGTTAGAAGTTTGAAGTTTTAAGCTCAAAATTTGGATTTGGAGAGTGGAAAGCTTCCCAACTTGAAGTAATAGTTTCAAAATTCCATGTTGGAAGTTCCAACTTCAAAGTTTCAAGTTGGAAGATGGAGTACAAAATTGGAAATTTCAACTTTGGAGTTAGATGTTTCACATTTGAATAGCTAAGTTTTGAATGCCAAGTTTGGAGCTCAAATTTCATGATAATATGAGGTGCAAATTGAAAGACAAAAGTTGGTAGTTGGGAGTTATGTACTGACACTTGAGTACTGGGAGGTGTGAGATTGAAATTAAGAAAAATTGAAGTTGAAAGTTGGAGACTCAAGTCGGAGATTCTTGAACCAATCGAAGACTTGAGCTTTCAACCCAGCAATTTTTAGCTTATAGCTTACAAGTTCAAACTTTCAGTTTTCAAAGGACCCCGCACGATTCCTATGGAAAATGGGTCTCGGTCAAATTCCCTAATTTTTTAATATTTTGTAGCCCAATTTGACACGAGCCAAAATCCATCGTCCGTTACCCAAAAAAATGGACAGTTTTTTTTCTATAAGGGGTTGAAGATGAGTTATTTCCAGGTAAAGAAATATGTTCCAACGTAAGTGAGAACATTTCAACGTCCTTTATAACATATGTAGCTCATGACAATTCCCTTTTTCTTATGTGGGAAAATCAGCCTCCTCCCTCACCCCCAACCCCTACTTGTGAGTATCAAATTCAAAATTACTTTTGAAAGTCATGCAGATGGTTCTATTTTGTCGAATTATGAATTTTGGCACAAATTGTTTTTCCAACCCCCAAATAGGGGGTGGGGTTGAAAAAAAAACCATCGATCAATTCGGCTGAATCTCTGATATTGTGCTTCATTACGCTGAACAAGATGACCAAAGAAAAACTCATTCGTATGACCAGTTTTCATCCCATAGAGGGTTGAAGTTGACTATAATGAAGCATAAAACATTCTTCCATGTCATAAACCAAATGAATGAAAATAGTGGACTTTCATATCGTCTTGTTTTGTAAAAATGTCTATTCTTCAAAAATAATTTCAACCCCGTCTCTCATTCCCTTTCCTTGTTTCTGAACATCATATTCGAAATAAATCTTGATAATGTAGGAGGTCTATGATGGTCGGACTCTCTGCATCTGGATTGTGAATACCCTCTCAAAATTCACTTTCACTATGCTTACGTTAGAGTGCTAACATAAGCAGGGTGGGATATATTTTTTTTTTGATTTTTGACTGGATTATTATTTAAAATATTGGTGTTCCTATTTAGTTTCAACTTCACAGCAGGTCAATTATGTTCACATGTACATAATTTCTAACTTTTTTCTTTTGTACGGATATACCTCAATTTATAGTTTAGATTGAAGAATTCATTGTCATTTGAAGCGAAAGCTGCTCAATCAAGGCAAAATATTATGTCACACTCTTATTCCAGCTACTGCGACCACGTGAAGGATGAAATAAAAATTATTTTAATTTTCAAGATTCCGGCATTTCGAATATGATGTTCAGAAACAGGGATAGGGGATGAAGGACGGGGTTGAAAGTATTTCTGAAGAATAGACATTTTCACGAAACATGATAATATGAAAGTCCACAATTTCCATTCATTTGGAATCCATTTCATTTGGTTTCTGACATGGAAGAATGTTTTATGCTTCATTATAGTCAACTTCAACCCTCTGTGGGGTGGAAACTGGTCATACGAATGAGTTTTCCCTTGGTAATCTCGTTTAGCGTAACTGGTAAAGCACAATATCAGAAATTCAGCCCAATTGACCGATGGTTTTTTTCCAACCCCACCCCCTATTTGGGGGTTGGAAAAATAATTTGTGCCAAAATTCATAATTTGACAAAATAGAACCATCCGCATGACTTTCAAACGTAATTTCGAATTTGATACTCACAAGTAGGGGTTGGGGGTGAGGGATGGGGTTGATTTTTGCATAAAAGGAAAAAGGAATTGTCATGAGCCATATGTGTTAGAAAGCAGGTTGAAATGTTCTCACTTACGTTGGAACATATTTTTTTACCTTGAAATAACCCATCTTCAACCCCTTATAGACAAAAAAACTGTCCATTTTTTTGGGTAACGGACGATGGTTTTTGACAAGTGTCGAATTGGGCTACAGCATATAAAAAAATTAGAGAATTTGACCGAGACCCATTTTCCATAAGAATCGTGCGGGGTCCTTTACCTTCCAATTTCTCACTTTGATGTCTTGAGCTGGAAATCTGTGGTTTGAAGCTGGAAATTTGAAGTTGCAGAACTTGAAGTTTAGAGTTCAAATTGGAAGTTTGGCTTGAAAGTTGATTGTTTGAAATCAAAAGTCCTAAGTCCTTTCGAAGCTCATTTCACCAAATTTACAGTTCAAAGTTCAGAGTTTCAAGTTTCGCAGGTTGATGTGTGAATTTCAAAAAATCGAAATTCAAGGCTTCAAGTACAAATTTCAAGACTTAAATTTGATACTGAAAATTGTAAAGTTTGTTGAACACTCTCAAACTTCCAAATCATCTTTCAGAGTTCAATAATGAGAATTAAAAGTTTTCAGATTCGAGTTTGTAGCTTGAGGTTTGGAGCTCAATGATTCAAATTCAAAGTTCAAAATTTAGGTATAAAGCCCAAAAATGGAGGGTTTGAAGTCGAAATTTTGAGCTTGAGATTCAAAGATTGGAGTTTGAAATTGCAAATTTGAAGATTGATGGTTCGAGTTTTTAGTCCAAACTTCCAAGTTTCTATTTGAAAGTCGGAGCTTCAGAGCTCAAGACTTCACATTTTCAATAAAAACTTAAATGAAAGTCTGAAGTTAGAAGTTCAAAGTTAAGAAATTTGAAGCTTGAAAATCAAAGATAGGAGTCCAAAATACAAAGATTTATATTGAAAGTGAGATGTTTGAGATTTTCAGGTTGAAACTTCGAATATCCAAGTGGGAAAGTTGGAATTTCCCTTCCTTGATTGGGAGTTTGAAGTTTTCATTTGAGGCTGAAGGTTGAGGTTTGATGTTAGAAGTTAGAAGTTTGGCCGTCAAAGTTCAAAGCTTCAAGTTCTGAGTTTTGAAATTGAAGTTTCAAGTTGGAACCTTTGGGTCCAAAGTTTTCAGCCGAGAGTTTTAGAGTCACGAGATCGAAATTTGAAGTTTGAAGTCTGATGTTTGAAACTCCAAGCGTGATATTTGGAGTTTGTGACTTGAAGAATCACAAATTCCAGTACCAAACTTACAAGCTCAGGTTTCAAAATTTCAAGCCCAATGTTGCAAGTTTGAATTCAAAACTCTCAATTTGGAAACTCCAAGTTCAAAGTTGGAGGTTCAATTTGAAAATTCAAGTTCCAATACAAAATTCATAACAAAGAGGTGAAAGTTGGCGGATAAAGTTGAGAGGTGGAGATATGGGATGAAGGTTGAATGCTGAATGTTCAAAGATCGAAGTTCAGAGAATTGAATTTGGAAATTGAGTTCAATTTCCAGAACTGAACTTGAAGATTCAGATTTGAGCAGTTGATTTTTGTAGAGGTGCTAGCCAGTTGAATGTTACGTGAGCTTTAGTCCGACTAGGCCTTTCATATTATCATTATAATATTGAAAATCGATATCGAGAAAAATTTCAACCTTGGATGTGTTGAAGATTTGAGCTTCTAACTCTGCAACTTGCAGCTTTTTGCTCACAACGTCAAACTTCCAGTTTTCAACTCAACCTTCCAATTTTCCACTTGCAATATTTTCAACTCAAAGCTTGGAGCTGGAGCTTGAAGTTGAAATTCCAAAGTTTAGAGTTGAGTTTTCAAATGAGACTTGGATTAGGAATTTTGAGTTTAAAGTCGATTTTCATAATCAAAAGTCCAAAGTTCGCAGCGTGAGGTTCAAAATTCAGATTTTGAACTTATTATCATCGGATTCACAGCTCAAAGCTTGTTCGCAGCAGAATGTTTTTTTCTCCGGTTGTTTGTCTTGAGATTTCAGGAACAAGCTTGGATACCAGCCAAATGAATCTTTGTGAGAGTATATCAAAAATTTCGGGGATCATTCAACAAGTTTTTGATATTCGGCTCCTTCGCCAATCGAAGAGGTTCCAATTTCACTCTTGCATCAAAATCTCTGGCTGGTCTGGTTCATTCAAGTCAAGAAAGCTGTGGAAAAGTGCAGATGAGCTGACAACATTCCGACAAGTTTTCGATTCCCAGTTCCTCCGCCAAATTTGTAGGCCGGTATCTTGTCCTAGCGTCAGAGTCTCCGGCAAAAATTCTCTTTCCGAGTCAAGAAAATACTAAAGAGGGTAAAACCCTTGGAAGTAATTCAGCAACGTATACCAAAACCCAATTTCAAGGACTCAAAAACGTACGAAAATTCAAAAAGTATAGAAATGTAGCTCAGCTAAGGACACAAAAAGCAAGAAAACTCAATTTTTGGATTTTTGCACGTGAATCTGGTTTGGAAGTGAAAAAAAATCATCCAAGATAACGCAGCACAAAAACGCAATCACGAGAAAGAAGAAATAACCGATAGAGGCGATCTACCAGGGAAAGTTTGTTTCAAAGACTTGAAATTGTGCAAATACTCGAAAAAAAAAAAAAACAGAAATATGGCTTGAATGAGTCCTAAAAAGGAACTTGAATTTGGCAAAAATCTTTGTCGGAATGAGCTCGACAAAATGTTCAATTTCCAATCAAGTAAAATGAACTTGATATAAGAGTCGAAAAAGATCAAAAAGGCGATTCAGCACAGGAACACACTTACGTGAACGTAGAAACAACCGACGAAGGCAATTTATTGATTAAACCTTGTTCAAAAGACTCAACATGTACAAATACATGTAGAACAGGGAAATATTGGAGATATTTGGAAAAAAATAAGCGACAGAACCGTTCCACTTGAAAAACTTTGTTAGACAAGATCAAAAACGTACCACAACTTGAAGAATACAGAAATATATAAACCCATTTATTTGGCAGCAGAAACAATAATTGGCGAAGCCGATTCACTTGAAAAACTTTTTCAAAAGGCTTGAGAACTTGAAAAAATTTGGAAACCAGTGCAAATTGGAGCATGACAATTCAAAAAAAGAAAAAATGACGGAAACAACAACAAATAATGCGGATCAGTGATGTGGAACAAATTCCAACCTTGAATTTTACCTTAAACTATTTGCACTTCAATCTCCCAGTTTCCAACTAAATTCTTGGAATTCTTGAGTAATTCTTCAAATTCCAGAGTTATGAGTAAGCAATTTGAAGTTTGAAGCTTAGAACTCAAGGTTGATCATTGAGAGTTTGAGGTCTGGGATTTCAAATTGGAAATTCGAAGTTCAATATTTGAAGTTTGGTGTTGAAAGTTGCAGCATTGCAACTCAAAGAAATATTTCCAAGGTTATGTGGATATAGACTCCAAAGTTTAATATGATTTGGAGGTGAAAGTTTGAAGGTTGAAGTCGAAAGCGGGATGTTATAAACTAAAAGCTGAGTGCTAGGAGGTGGAAGACTGGAGTTTGATAAATTGAAATTGAGAGAATAAGTTGAGAAACGATCCTAAAGTTAAAGAGTGGAGTTTTTGTAGGTTATTATTTGGAATACAAACTCTCAAATTAGTTGAATCAGGAATCCAAAGTTGGAAGTTTGAGATTCAGAATTGAGATTTGGGAGTTCATGTCACCGAGTTTACAGCTCAAGTTTGGAACTTTAAATTCGCATTTTGAGGTGGAGATTTCGAAGGTTACAAGTTCATGGTTTGAGATCAAAAGTTTGATAAATAAAATCTTATATTGCAATTTGAAAAGTTTGTATTTTGAGTTCAAATTTCAAAATTTGCGTTCTTCTTCTTCTTCTTCTTCTTCTTCTTCTTCTTCTTCTTCTTCTTCTTCTTCTTCTTATTCCAATTTCTCACTTTCAATGTTCTTAGCTTGAAATCGGTAGTTTGAAGCTTAGAGTTTGAAGCTGGAATTTCATAATTCACAGTTGAGAATTCAAAATAATTGAGGGCTTGAATTCAAAAGTCTGAGCTGAAATTTGGATGTTTGAAATTAAAAGTTCAAAGTTTAGAGTTTGAGCTTCAAAATCAAGATTTTTGAGTTCATATTACCAAATTTACAGCCTGAAGTTCAAAGTCTCGAGCTTTTGCAGTAAGGAGTTTGGGAGTTGGAGCTCAACAATTGAAACTTAAGGTTCGAAATCCATGTCACTATTTCATGAATGCAGGTTTGAAGTCAGAAATTCTAGTTCAACATTCAAAGATTAGTTTAAAATTGCAAATGTGAAGCTCAAAGTTTCAAGTTTTGAGTTCAGAGTTCCAAATTTCAATTACAAAATTGGGAGTTTAGAGCTCATAGCTTCACGTCCGAAGTTTTCCATTCAGAATTTCAATTGTGCAGCTCAAAGTTTGGAGTTAGTAAATGAGAGTTCAAAATTCGAAGTTAGAAGTTTGAGGTTTGAAATTCAAAGACGAGGGTTTGAAATTTAAAGATTGATATTGAGAGTGGGATGTTTGAAAATTACAGGTTATAAATTCAAAATCCCAAGTGAAAATTTGGAGTTTTTACTCTTAAATTGGGAGTTTAAGTTTCCATTTGGGGCTGGAGTTTTGAAGTTTGAAGTTGGAAGTTGGAAGTTTGAAATTTGGGAGTCAAAGCTCAAACCTGCAAGTTTTGGGTTTTTAAATGAAAGTTTCAAATTTAAAGCTTTGAGTTCAAAGTTTGCAGCTGAGAGTTTCAAGCCATGAATTTGAAATTTGAACTTCAAAGTCTGAAGTTTGGAATTCCAGACGTGATATTTCAAGCTGGAAGTTCAAATTGAAAATCCAAGTTTCAGTCCAAAATTTATGATGGAGGGGTGAAAGCTGGGAGATGGATAATTAATTCATCGAATCCAAAAATGAACGTTTTGGAGTGCCTTGGCTGAAATTGAGGCTTGATTCACGCGTAACTCGAACGTGAATGGAGCTTATTTTCAACTTGCAAAACCAGATATAGATTCCTTAGAGTGCCTTATCAAAAATAAAGGTTGATTTTCGCGTGACTCTGTCGATCATGAAATTCGTTCTCAAAATGCAAGTCGAAAAATATGATTCTAGAATTGCCTTAGTGAAAATAAAGCTTGATTTACTCGTCAATCACTTTTTGATCGAGCTCCCTTTCAACGTGTAGATCCAGAAATAAATTCCCAGAATGCCTTAGCTAGAATAAGGCTTGATTCACGCGTAACTTAGTCGTTATTGAAGCTCCGTGTCAGGATGCAAATTCCAGAATAGATCAACAAAAGTGAATTGGCTAGAGTAAGGCTTGGTTCACGCGGGACCTATTCTTTGATTGAACTCGTTCTCACCGTGCACATCCAAGAATAGATCACTGAATATGCCTTGTCAAGAATAAGGCTCAGTTCACGCTTGACCCTGTCGTTATTGAAGTTCATTTTAATTGTGAAAATCCGGAAACATGACTCTGAACAAGCCTCTGCAAGGATGAGGCTTGGTTCACGTCTGACCCGGCCGTCAATGGAGCTCATATTCAACGTGTGAACCATGAATAGATTTCTGAAAGTGTATTGGCAAGAATAACGCTTGATTCACGCGTGATCCAGTCGTTAAGGGAGCTCGTTTTCTACGTGTGAATTCAGAAAGAGATTTTTAAAAACGCCCTAGCCAAAATAAGGCTTGGTTCACGCGTGACCCAGTCGTTGGTGGAGCTCATTCTCAACGTTCCAAAATTGGAGTTCCGAAAGTATCTGAACAAGAATGAAGCTCAGTTCACGCATGATCCAGTCGATCATGGAACTCGTTGTTAAGGTACAAATCCATAATTGGAATTCTAAAAATGTCTTGGCAAGAATAAGGCTTGACTCACGTGACCCAGTCGTTAATGAAGCTGATCCAGTCGTACAAAGCTTGCTTCCAACGTTCAAATCCTGGAATGAACTTCTAAAAGTGCTTTGGCTTGTAAATAAGGCTTGTTTCACGCCTAACCCAAACAGCCATGAAGCACATTTTCACCGTGCAAATTGAGAAATAAATTTTTGAGAATGCCTCAGCAAGAATAAGGCTCCGTTAACGCATGACTCAGTTGTTAGTAAAGGTCTTTCTCAACGTGCAAATACAACGACGTATTTCTTAGAGTGCCTTAACAAAAACTAAAGCTTGATTCACGCGTAACCCAATCCTTGATAAAGCTGGTTTTCAACGTGCGAAACCAGACAACCAGGAAAACCAGAAATCTACTCTTGATTCTTTCTTGAACTCTTGGATATAGGTAAAGGTGAGCATCTCATTATACCCGTTTTTTTTTCAATTCTGGTTAATTCAGTACTTCAAGCACCGAACAGCAATGAGGACAATCGTCGTGATTTGCAAAATTTTCTTGGATATGGAACAGGACTGTGCTGTAGGAGAGTCTGGGTTCATTAAAAAAAAAACAGGCTAGTTCCGGGAATAAAAAGGGAAATGAAATCAAGTCGGACTGGCGACAACAATAGCGTGCTACTTCCGAGCTGGAGAAGAGGTAAACAGGCTGCGAGAATAAAATATGCGATTATTTCCGGTGAAATCAGGTGGGACTCAGAAAAAATCAGGTCAAAGCCAGAGTTCTTGGAAGGAAAAGAGAACTGTAACTTACTTCAGCTCATGAAATTATTCAACATTCTCTGAGCTAGAAAAGAATGCAGACAATTATCCAACGTGCATGATCTGTTCTTAGTATTTTAATCAAACTTTTATTGTACCGAGAAGTTTGAGCAAAAACTTCAAATTCACCCGAGAATTCGCCAAACTTTGTTTTTTTTTCCAAACTGGTTAACGACAAAAGAATCGATGTTGAATAGGTGGAAACGTTTTGCGTTAGAACAAGCTCAATTCACTTGCAAAATATCTTGAAATTGAAGCAAGAATTAAAGAGAACATTGCCTCTAGCATGCTGTGCAAGGATGTATTGAAGTATGTGAACAATTCAGTGGAAGACAAGGGCAATTAGGTGACAGAAAGCAAACTTGAGTCGTACAAAATGCTTGCATTGGGAAAAAAAAATCGGGTTGCTTGTCTGGAGACTCCAGAAACAAGTTCAGAGATTTCACTACAGCTTTTTGGATGACATCAAATTATAACTTGAATTAAGCACGAATACCAGCGGAGTGAATCTCTGGGAGAGTATATTGAAAATTTCAGGGATCATTCGACAAGTTTCCGATTTTAAGCTCGTCCGCTAATCGAAGAGGCTCCAATTTTACTCATGCATCGAAGTCTCCGGCTGATCTGGTGCATCCGAACCGAGAAAGCTATGAAAAAGTGCAGAATATGCGCTGACAATATTCTGACAAGTTTTTCATTTTCAGCTCCTCCGCCAAATTTGCAGGCCGGCATCTTATTCCAGCGTTAAAGTCTCTGGCGAGAGTTGTCTTTTCGGATAGGGAAGTACTTGGAAAAGTATAGTCCTTGGAAGTAATCCAGCAACGTGTACCGAAACCCAATTTCAAGGACTCAACAACGTACAAAGACTCAGAAAGTACAGAAATCTAGCTCAGTTGAGCACACAAGAAGCGGAAAAACTCAATTTTGAGATCTTTGCACGTGAATTCGGTTCGGAAGTTGAAAAAATAATCGAAGAAAATTCAGGATAAGAACGCAATCACAAGAAAAAACAAACAACGGATGCAGGCCATTTACTGTAGAAAATGTTTTTTTCAAAGACTCAAAATTGTGGAGAAGCTCGAAAAGTACCAAAACGTGACTCAAATAAGAACTGAAGAGATATAATTCAAATATTTCAAAATCTTTGTTGAAATGGGCTCCGCAAAAATAATCGAACTTTGAGTTGGGGGTTGAAAGTTGGGGGTTCAAAACCGAGCACTTGAAGTTGGATGTTAGAGGTTGGATGTGCTGAGTTCAAGTTTCAAAGTTTGAAGTTCCAAGTTCAGAGCTGTGAACTTTCAGTTCGGTATTCGCAGTTTGAATAACTATGTTCTGAGCTCAAACTTCAGAGCTGAGTTAACAGTTGGAAGTTTGAAGTTTTAAGCTCAAAATTTGGATTTGGAGAGTGGAAAGCTTCCCAACTTGAAGTAATAGTTTCAAAATTCCATGTTGGAAGTTCCAACTTCAAAGTTTCAAGTTGGAAGATGGAGTACAAAATTGGAAATTTCAACTTTGGAGTTAGATGTTTCACATTTGAATAGCTAAGTTTTGAATGCCAAGTTTGGAGCTCAAATTTCATGATAATATGAGGTGCAAATTGAAAGACGAAAGTTGGTAGTTGGGAGTTATGTACTGACACTTGAGTACTGGGAGGTGTGAGATTGAAATTAAGAAAAATTGAAGTTGAAAGTTGGAGACTCAAGTCGGAGATTCTTGAACCAATCGAAGACTTGAGCTTTCAACCCAGCAATTTTCAGCTTATAGCTTACAAGTTCAAACTTCCAGTTTTCAAATTTACCTCCCAATTTCTCACTTTGATGTCTTGAGCTGGAAATCTGTGGTTTGAAGCTGGAAATTTGAAGTTGCAGAACTTGAAGTTTAGAGTTCAAATTGGAAGTTTGGCTTGAAAGTTGATTGTTTGAAATCAAAAGTCCTGAGTCCTTTCGAAGCTCATTTCACCAAATTTACAGTTCAAAGTTCAGAGTTTCAAGTTTCGCAGGTTGATGTGTGAATTTCAAAAAATTGAAATTCAAGGCTTCAAGTACAAATTTCAAGACTTAAATTTGATACTGAAAATTGAAAAGTTTGTTGAGCACTCTCAAACTTCCAAATCGTCTTTCAGAGTTCAATAATGAAAATTGAAAGTTTTCAGATTCGAGTTTGTAGCTTGAGGTTTGGAGCTCAATGATTCAAATTCAAAGTTCAAAATTTAGGTATAAAGCCCAAAAATGGAGGGTTTGAAGTCGAAATTTTGAGCTTGAGATTCAAAGATTGGAGTTTGAAATTGCAAATTTGAAGATTGATGGTTCGAGTTTTTAGTCCAAAGTTCCAAGTTTCTATTTGAAAGTCGGAGCTTCAGAGCTCAAGACTTCACATTTTCAATAAAAACTCAAATGAAAGTCTGAAGTTAGAAGTTCAAAGTTAAGAAATTTGAAGCTTGAAAATCAAAGATAGGAGTCCAAAATACAAAGATTGATATTGAAAGTGAGATGTTTGAGATTTTCAGGTTGAAACTTCGAATATCCAAGTGGGAAAGTTGGAATTTTCCTTCCTCGATTGGGAGTTTGAAGTTTTCATTCGGGGCTGAAGGTTGAGGTTTGATGTTAGAAGTTAGAAGTTTGGCCGTCAAAGTTCAAAGCTTCAAGTTCTGAGTTTTGAAATTGAAGTTTCAAGTTGGAACCTTCGGATTCAAAGTTTTCAGCTAAGAGTTTTGAGTCACGAGATCGAAATTTGAAGTTTGAAGTCTGATGTTTGAAACTCAAGGCGTGGTATTTGGAGTTTGTGACTTGAAAAATTACAAATTCCAGTACCAAACTCACAAGTTCAGATTTCAAAATTCCAAGCTCAATAATGAAAGTTCGAATTCAAAACTCTCAATTTGGTAACTCCAAGTTCAAAGTTGGAGCTTCAATTTGAAAATTCAAGTTCCAGTTTACAATTCATAACAAAGAGTTGAAAGTTGGCGGATAAATTTAAGAGGTGGAGCTATGGAGTGAAGGTTGAGTGCTGAATGTTCAAAGATCGAAGTTCAAAAAATTGAATTTGGAAATTGAGTTCAATTTCAAGAACTGAGCTTGAAGATTTAGATTTGAGCAGTTGATTTCTGTGAAGGCGCTAGCCAGTTAAATGTTACGTGAGCTTTAGTCTGACTAGGCCTTTCATATTATCATTATAAAATTGAAAATCGATATCGAGAAAAATTTCAACCTTGGATGTGTTGAAGATTTGAGCTTCTAACTCTGCAACTTGCAGCTTTTTGCTAACAACGTCAAACTTCCAGTTATCAACTCAACCTTCCAATTTTCCACTTGCAATATTTTCAACTCAAAATTTGTAGTTGGAGCTTAGAGCCTGGAGCTTGAAGTTGAAATTCCAAAGTTTAGAGTTGAGTTTTCAAATGAGACTTGGATTTGGAATTTTGAGTTGAAAGTCGATTTTCATGATCAAAAGTCCAAAGTTCGCAGCGTGAGGTTCAAAATTCAGATTTTGAACTTATTATCATCGGATTCACAGCTCAAAGCTTGTTCGCAGCAGAATGTTTTTTTCTCCGGTTGTTTGTCTTGAGATTTCAGGAACAAGCTTGGATACCAGCCAAATGAATCTTTGTGAGAGTATATCAAAAATTTCGGGGATCATTCAACAAGTTTTTGATATTCGGCTCCTTCGCCAATCGAAGAGGTTCCAATTTCACTCTTGCATCAAAATCTCTGGCTGGTCTGGTTCATTCAAGTCAAGAAAGCTGTGGAAAAGTGCAGATGAGCTGACAACATTCCGACAAGTTTTTGATTCCCAGTTCCTCCGCCAAATTTGTAGGCTGGTATCTCGTCCTAGCGTCAAAGTCTCCAGCAAAAATCGTCTTCTCGAGTCAAGAAAATACTTAAAAAGGGTTATAACCTTTGGAAGTAATTCAGCATCGTATACCGAAACCCAATTTCAAAGACTCAAAAACGTACGAAAACTCAAAAAGTATAGGAATGTAGCTCAGCTAAGGACACAAAAATCGAAAAAACTCAATTTTTAGATTTTTGCACGTGAATCTGGTTCAGAAGTCAAAAAAAAATCATTGAAGATAACGCAGCGCAAGAACGCAATCACGAGAAAGAAGAATAACCGATGGAGGCGACCTACCAGGGAAAGTTTGTTTAAAAGACTCAAAATTGTGCAAAAACTCGAAAAAAAAAACTGAAATATGGCTTGAATGAGTCCTGAAAAAAAAAATGAATTTGGAAAAAATCTTTGTCGGAATGAGCTCGGCAAAATGTTCAATTTTCAATCAAGTACAATGTACAAATACATGTAGAACAGAGAAATATTGGAGATAATTGGGAATAAGAAGCGACAGAACCGTTCCACTTGAAAAACTTTGTTACAAGCTCAAAAACGTACCACAACTTGGAGAATACAAAAATATTTGAACTCAATTATTTGGCAGAAGAAACAATGATTGACGAAGCCGATTCACCTGAAAAACTTTTTCAAAAGGCTTAAAAACATGAAAAAATTTGAAAACCAGTAAAAATGGGAACATGACAATTCAAAAAAAAAAAATTACGGAGACAACAACAAATAATGCGGATCAGTGATGTGGAACCAATCCCAACCTTGAATTTCACTTTGAACTATTTGCATTCCAATCTCTCAGTTTCCAACCAAATATATAAACTTGCATTGTTTCAATTTCACCTGCCAGTTTTCCAACTTGGAATTCTTGAGTACAATACAAAGGCTGGGTCTGAATGTAGAGTTGAGAGTTGTTGAAAGTTTGAGGTACATAGCTGAGCGCTTGAAGTTGGAAGTTACGGATTGAAAGTTGATTGAGCCAGGTTGAAAGTTTGAGTTGTGGATCTGAAGTTCAGAATTCGAAGTTTGAATCACAAAGTTTCAAGTTCAAATTCCAGAGTTATGAGTTGGCAGTTTGCAGTTTGGAGTTTAAAGCTTAAAACTCGAGGTTGATCATTGGGAGTTCGAAGTTTGAGGTTTCAAATTGGAAATTTGAAGTTCAATATTTGAAGTTTGAAGTCGAAAGTTGCAGCTTTGCAAATCAATGAAATCATTCCAAAGTTGAATGAATATAGAGTCCAAAGTTCATTATGATTTGGAGGTGAAAGTTTGAAGGTTAAAGTCAAGAGCAGGATGTTATAGATTGAAAGCTGAGTACTAGAAGGTGAAAGACTGGAGTTCGAGAAATTGAAATTGAGGAAATAAGTTGAGAAATTGGGACTGAAGTTGAAGAGCGAAGTTTTTGTAAGTTATTATTTGGAATTAAAACTCTAAAATAAGTTGAATCAGGAATCCAAAGTTCAAAGTTTGAGGTTCAGAATTGAGATTTTGGAGTTCATGTCACCGAGTTTTCAGCTTAAAGTTTGGAATTTTGAATTTGCATTTTGAGGTGAAGATTTTGAAGGTTACAAGCTCATGGTTTGAGATCGAAAGTTTGATGAATAAAATCTGATATTGAAATTTGAAAAATTTGTATTCCGAGTTTGAATTCCACAATTTGCGTTCTTTCTTCTCCAATTTCTCACTTTCAATGTTCTTAGCTCAAAATCTGTGGTTTGAAGCTTGGAGTTTGAAGTTGGAATTTCATAATTCACAGCTGGAGATTCAAAATAATTGAGGGCTTGAATTCAAAAGTCTGAGCCGAAATTTGGATGTTTGAAATTAAAAGTTCAATGTTCAGAGTTTGAGCTTCAAAATCAAGATTTTTGAGTTCATATTACCAAATTTACAGCCTGAAGTTCAAAGTCTCGAGCTTTTGCAGTGAGGAGTTTGGGAGTTGGAGCTCAACAATTGAAACTTAAGGTTCGAAATCCATGTCACTATTTCATGAATGCAGGTTTGAAGTCAGAAATTCTAGTTCAACATTCAAAGATTAGTTTAAAATTGCAAATGTGAAGCTCAAAGTTTCAAGTTTTGAGTTCAGAGTTCCAAATTTCAATTACGAAATTGGGAGTTTAGAGCTCATAGCTTCACGTCCGAAGTTTTCCATTCAGAATTTCAATTGTGCAGCTCAAAGTTTGGAGTTAGTAAATGAGAGTTCAAAATTCGAAGTTAGAAGTTTGAGGTTTGAAATTCAAAGATGAGGGTTTGAAATTTAAAGATTGATATTGAGAGTGGGATGTTTGAAAATTACAGGTTATAAATTCAAAATCCCAAGTGAAAATTTGGAATTTTTACTCTTAAATTGGGAGTTTAAGTTTCCATTTGGGGCTGGAGTTTTGAAGTTTGAAGTTGGAAGTTGGAAGTTTGAAATTTGGAAGTCAAAGCTCAAACCTGCAAGTTTTGGGTTTTTAAATAAAAGTTTCAAGTTTAAAGCTTTGAGTTCAAAGTTTGCAGCTGAGAGTTTCAAGCCATGAATTTGAAATTTGAACTTCAAAGTCTGAAGTTTGGAATTCCAGACGTGATATTTCAAGCTGGAAGTTCAAATTGAAAATCCAAGTTTCAGTCCAAAATTTATGATGGAGGGGTGAAAGCTGGGAGATGGATAATTAATTCATCGAATCCAAAAATGAACGTTTTGGAGTGCCTTGGCAAAAATTGAGGCTTGATTCACGCGTAACTCGAACGTGAATGAAGCTTATTTTCAACTTGCAAAACCAGATATAGATTCCTTAGAGTGCCTTATCAAAAATAAAGGTTGATTTTCGCGTGACTCTGTCGATCATGAAATTCGTTCTCAAAATGCAAGTCGAAAAATATGATTCTAGAATTGCCTTAGTGAAAATAAAGCTTGATTTACTCGTCAATCACTTTTTGATCGAGCTCCCTTTCAACGTGTAGATCCAGAAATAAATTCCCAGAATGCCTTAGCTAGGATAAGGCTTGATTCACGCGTAACTTAGTCGTTATTAAAGCTCCGTGTCAGGATGCAAATTCCAGAATAGATCAACAAAAGTGAATTGGCTAGAGTAAGGCTTGGTTCACGCGGGACCTATTCTTTGATTGAACTCGTTCTCACCGTGCAAATCCAAGAATAGATCACTGAATATGCCCTGTCAAGAATAAGGCTCAGTTCACGCTTGACCCTGTCGTTATTGAAGTTCATTTTAATTGTGAAAATCCGGAAACATGACTCTGAACAAGCCTCTGCAAGGATGAGGCTTGGTTCACGTCTGACCCGGCCGTCAATGGAGCTCATATTCAACGTGCGAACCATGAATAGATTTCTGAAAGTGTATTGGCAAGAATAACGCTTGATTCACGCGTGATCCAGTCGTTAAGGAAGCTCGTTTTCTACGTGTGAATTCAGAAAGAGATTTTTAAAAACGCCCTAGCCAAAATAAGGCTTGGTTCACGCGTGACCCAGTCGTTGGTGGAGCTCATTCTCAACGTTCCAAAATTGGAGTTCCGAAAGTATCTGAACAAGAATGAAGCTCAGTTCACGCATGATCCAGTCGATCATGGAACTCGTTGTTAAGGTACAAATCCATAATTGGAATTCTAAAAATGTCTTGGCAAGAATAAGGCTTGACTCACGTGACCCAGTCGTTAATGAAGCTGATCCAGTCGTACAAAGCTTGCTTCCAACGTTCAAATCCTGGAATGAACTTCTAAAAGTGCTTTGGCTTGTAAATAAGGCTTGTTTCACGCCTAACCCAAACGGCCATGAAGCACATTTTCACCATGCAAATTGAGAAATAGATTTCTGAGAATGCCTCAGCAAGAATAAGGCTCCGTTAACGCATGACTCAGTTGTTAGTAAAGGTCTTTCTCAACGTGCAAATACAACGACGTATTTCTTAGAGTGCCTTAACAAAAACTAAAGCTTGATTCACGCGTAACCCAATCCTTGATAAAGCTGGTTTTCAACGTGCGAAACCAGACATAGATTCCTAAGAGTGCTTTGGCAGGGATAAGGGTTGGTTTACGCGGGACTCAGTCGTAAATAAGTTTGTTCTCAACGTGCAAGTCCAAAACGTTGTTGGACTTTGTCACAATTTCCAAAACTCTATTGTACGCTCAATTTACAAAATACAGTTTCCAAAAGCTCTTATTGCGTTTAGAACAATTGTACTCCTGCCAAGTGCAGAGGTGAAAACAGACAGTTTGTAGTGTTCGCTTCTCATTAGTTCGCGAAAGCTTCATGGATTATTTCTCTACCTCCAAAGCTTGTGACTTGAACGACGACTCAATTAGTACTTGTAAAAGATATTAACAGGATTTTAAGTCTGCGGTTACGTCGATGGTTTAGCATAAATCCGTAATTGCCCAATTAAAATTGATCAGTTTGTGTTTCGCTGTATAGGTGAATAAATAAATAAGCTCTTGCGACCAAGACAAATGTGGGTACTGACTGGAAACTGGGAATCTACTCTTGATTCTTTCTTGAACTCTTGGATATAGGTAAAGGTGAGCATCTCATTATACTCGTTTTTTTTTTAATTCTGGTTAATTCAGTACTTCAAGCACCGAACAGCAATGAGGACAATCGTCGTAATTTGCAAAATTTTCTTGGATATGGAACAGGACTGTGCTGTAGGAGAGTCTGGGTTCATTAAAAAAAAAAACAGGCTAGTTCCGGGAATAAAAAGAGAAATGAAATTAAGTCGGACTGGCGACAATAATAGCGTGCTACTTCCGAGCTGGAGAAGAGGTAAACAGGCTGCGAGAATAAAATATGCGATTATTTCCGGCAAAACCAGGTGGGACTTGGAAAAAATCAGGTCAAAGCCAGAGTTCTTGGAAGGAAAAGAGAATTGTAACTTACTTCAGCTTATGAAATTATTCAACATTCTCTAAGCTAGAAAAGAATGTAGACAATTATCCAACGTGCAGGATCTGTTCTCAGTATTTCAATCAAACTTTTATTGTACCGAGAAGTTTGAGCAAAAACTTCAAACTCACCCGAGAATTCACCCAACTTTGTTTTTCCCAAACCCGCAAACTGGTTTGGAACGACAAAAGAATGTTGAATAGGTGGAAATAGGTGAGAATCATAACTTGAATAAAGCATGGATACCAGCCAAGTGAATTCCTGGGAGAGTATATATAACCTAATCAAGATCTCGGGGATCATTCAACAAGTTTTCGATACTCGGCTCCTCCGCCAATTGGAGAAGTTCCAGTTTTACTCTTGCATCAAAATCTCCGGCTGATCTGATTTATCCGAGCCAAGAGAGGTCTGGAGAAATGCAGATGCGCTGACAATATTCTGACAAGTTTTTGATTTTTAGCCCCTCCGTCAAACTTGGAGACCGGTATTTTATTCCAGCGTTGAAGTCGCCGGCGATTGTTATTGTCTTTTTGAGTTCAAAAAGTACTTTAGAAGGATACGATCCTCAGAAGTAGTCCAGCAACTTATATTGAAATCAAGTTTAAAATTACAAATTGAATCTCAAAATTTGTTCAAAGTTCCAAGCTCCAAGTTGAAATTCAGAGTTGGAGCTCAAAGCTTCACGTCTCAAGTTTTTGATTCAAAATTCCAATTCGGGAGCTCGAAGTTGGAAGTTGGGCGATTCGAGCTCAAACTAGAAAGTTTCAAGTAACAAATTCAAAATTTGAAGGTCGGAGTTGAAAGTTTGGAATTCAAAGATTGATACCGGAGTTTTGGAAGTTTAAACCTCTAAATTCGCGACCCAAAATTTAGATTGAATTTCTGGGAATTCTCAGTAAAAAATTTGGAGCTTGGAGCTAGCAGTTCCAAGTTTTGAGTTTTGAAATTGGAGTCTTAAGTTGAATTCTATGAGCTCAGGGTATTCAGTTGAAAGTTGTGAATATTGAATCCAAAATTTGAACTTTGGAATTTCGGGCGTGATATTTGAAGTTTGAAAGTTTGGAATTTCAAGTTGAAGTAGCAAAATAAAAAGTTCAGATGTCAAAATTTCAGGTTTGGGGCTGCAGAATTCAATGTTCAACTTTCAAGCTGGAAGCTCGAATTTTGAAGATTTCCATTTTTTCTTCAAATTTTGTGGTTTAATTTATTGGAAAAATGAGAACCGATAAGGTCAACACCATTCTGAGAAAAATGAAAGAGTTTCCCCAGTTTATTCGAATTTTAAAGTTGAAAGTTTGGATTGGAAATTAAAGTTTCAGTTCAAAGTTCATGATATACAGGGTGGTCCAGGTTATAGTAGCATTGATTCACCATTCGATGGTTCATCGAAAGCCGGGTCGACATGCATGATTTAATTTTTTTCTAAAACGCTTCCTAAGAGAGATACAGCCCTTCAAAGTTCAATTTTTAAAATCTTTTTTTTGCAATAACTCTAAAGTCATCAAAGCGATTTTGACCAAATTTGATATAAATACTGACAAATTAATGCCCATCACTTGACGTAGATAACTTTTGTCAAAATTGTCCAGTGGCGTGGATACGGGGGATTTGTTACACTTCTCACGCCCTATTCTATACGCCACTGAATATTTTTGGGAAGCTATACTTTTTCCAAATTCCCTGTTAAATTGAAAAAAAAGTTACTCCTGTAAAATTTTCTAAATACTCTGAGTTGAGATTCCAAAATCAGGCGTTTAAATGTGGAAGTTTGAGTTGAGAGTTGATTGTTCAAAACTGAAAGTTCAAAGTTCGAAGTTTGAGGTTCAAAATGAGACTTTGGATTTCCAAAGCTTGCAGAACTATAAATGAAAGGCGTTCTCCCCACAAAATGTTTATGAAAAATTCCTGACTACAGTTTCGGGAGCCTCCGGTCTCCCGTCCCAAGTGGTAGAGCACTAAAAACATCAACACAATAATTTAAAATGTTAAATATTTTAATGAAAGAGTGGGAGTGAATATTCTACATGAATTATCTAACCAAAATATTCTACAAGCTCTTACGTATGTTATACTCGCCAATTTTATGTTAGTTTTGATTATTTTGATTTAGTTTTTCACCTCTGACAACAGGAGACTGGGGGCTCCCGGAATTGCAGTCAAGAATTTTTTATAAACGTTTTGTGGAAATATTGCCTTTTAATTCACCTATCACTTCACATTGTATGCCCAGAACGATGACGGATAAATTTCTGAAGATCAAAGTTAAGAGCTTCCAGTTTGCAATTTAAAGTGTGAACTTCGAGGGTTTGAATTTGAGGTTCAAAGTTCAAGATTCAGAATTTATTACTGAAAGTTGAAGAGTTTGCATCTCAAGCTCAAGCTTCAAAACTCTTCAGTTTCCAGTTTGAAGTTTAGTGTATCAAAATTTGAAACTCAAAATTTAGGTTTCAACTCTGGAGCTTGTGGTTTGAAGTAGAAGTTTCAATTTGACATCCAAAGATCCAAGTTCAGAATTGCAAAATTTGAGTTCAATGTTTCAAGTTTTTGGTTCAAGTTTCAAGTTTCAAGTTGAAGTTTTAACTCAAAAGTCGAACGTTTAGAGCTCAGAGCTCCACGTTCCAAATTTTCAATCCAAAATTTCACGCTGGGAGCTCGAAAATTCAAAATAAGCGATAAGAGTCCAAAGTTTGAAGTTTCTAGTTACAAATGCTAAGTTCAAAGTACAAACTAGAAAGTACAGAGTTCAATGAATAATATTAAGAGTGAGAAAGTTTGGAATTTCCGCTCCAATTCCGAAAGTGTGAAATTGAACATTTGGAGCTCAAGTTTGGAATTTGGAGCTTGAAGTTCAATTTCCAAGTTCAGAGCTTGAAGTTTAGATTTCCAGGCTCAAAAGTCAAAGTTCAAAGTTGCAAGCTTTGACTTTCAAAATTTAAGTTTTGCATTGTAAGCTTCAAGATCAGAGTTTCAAGCTGAAACTTTTGAGCTACGGATTCAAAATTTGAAGTTCGTAGTTTGGAGTGGAGTTTGACTGTTTGAGGCCTTTTTTTGTGTGGAGCTACCCATTGGTAAGAGCAGAGCACAGAACATTCGGTAGTGTTCGAAATCATTTCACAACATTCAAAATGTTTGGGTATGCTCTGAAATAATTGGGAATAGTCTGGAACGTCCAGGACCAAAAACATCTCAGATCATTGTGGAACACTCCAAAACACTCCAAAAAGGTAGTGGAATGGATATCATGGAAGCATCCAAAAACATCCCAGAACATTCGAGATTATTCTACAGCATTTCAGAATGTTCTGGAATGATCGGGAAATGTCGCCCCCTAGGAATTTCTAGGAAAGTCCAGAACATTCCAGAGCATTCGAGATGATTCTAGAACATTTTAGGATGTTCCGGTATGTTCTGGAATATTCGGGGATAGTCTGGAACTTTAGAAAACATCCCGGAACATTGCAGATCATTGTGGAACCTTCGAGATCATTTCACAACATTTCAGATGTTCCGATATGTTCTGGAATGTTCAGAAATGATCTGGAACGTTCGCGGAACGTTCCTGATCATTGTGAGACATTCGAATTCATTTTAAAATATTCAAGAATATTTCGATATGTTCTGGAATGTTCGGAAATAGTTTGAAACGTTCGAAAACATCCCGGAAGATCTCAGATCATTATGAAACATTCCAGAGATCATTATGATCGGAATAATCTGGAACGTTCGCGGAACATTTTTGATCATTGTGAAACATTCAAGATCATTCCAAAACATCATTCAATTAGGAATATTCAGGATCATCCAGGAATATTTCGATTGGTTCTGGAATGTTCGGAAATAGTTTGGAACGTTCGGGCATATCCCTGAAGATTCCAGATCATCATGAAACATTCCAGATTACATTAAAAAGTTTTCTCCCATCCATGAAGAAGGTTCCCGGTTTTACCTAAAGAGCGTGCTGACAAAAATATAGGGACTGGAAGTTTTACCTCCTTAAAATTTCTAGAACCGTCGGGAACATTTGTCCAGAACCTTCTAGAGTATTATAGAGAGCTCCACAACATCTCAGATTGTTCCAGTATATTCTGGAATGTTCGAAAATAGTCGGGAACGATCGGAAACATCCTGAAACATTTCAGATGATTGTTGAACATTTGAAATCAATCCACAATATTCCAGAAGGTTTTGATATGTCATAGAATATTCAGGAATAGTCTGAGATATTCAGAAACATTCCGGAATATTCCAAATCATTGTGTTACACTTAAGGTCATTCAACAACATCCCAGACTGTTCCAGTACGTTTTGGAATGTTCAGGAATAGTCTGGAACATCTGGATCATTCTGGAACATTGTGGACTGTTTGGAGCCTTTTTTGTGTGGAGCTACCCATTGGTAAGAGCACAGCACAGAACATTCGAAAGTGTTCGAAATCATTCCACAACATTCAAAATGTTACGGTATGTTCTAAAATAGTCGGGAATAGTCTGGAACGTTCGGGACCAGGAACATTTCAGACCATTGTGGAACATTCCAAAACACTCTCAAATGTTGTGAAATGGATATTCTGGAATATTGTGGACCATCCAAGATTTTTTTGGTATGGGTGGGGCTACTTACTGGTAGGGGTATATCAAGATCCCTGGTGAGTTCGAACGCTTAGCTCCGACCGAGACTCCGACATATACAGGGTGTTCCACGAAGTAACCAACAAACTTCAAGGGCAGGTGTACTTCCTCAAGGCAAATCAGAGGGATACGGATATTTCACCGACAACCAACTCACCGACAGGACATTTCACCGACACCCAACTCACCGAATCGCCGATTCACCGACAGGACATTTCACCGACTCGCCGTTTCGCCGACAGGACATCTCACCGACACGCCGATCCACCGACAGGACAATTCACCGACAGGACATTTCACCGACACGCCGATTCACCGACAGGACAATTCACCGACTCGCCGATTCACCGACTCGCCATTTCACCGACAGGACATTTCACCGAATCGCCGATTCACCGACAGGAAATCTCACCGAATCGCCGATTCACCGACAGGACATTTCACCGACACGCCATTTCACCGACAGGATATTTCACCGACACGCCATTTCACCGACAGGACATTTCACCGACACGCCATTTCACCGACAGGACATTTCACCGACACGCCATTCCACCGACAGGACATTTCACCGACAGGACATTTCACCGACACGCCATTTCGCCGACAGGACATTTCACCGACAGGACTGTAGCGTTTTGAGTTTTTGAGCAAAATCTATGAGCGAAAGTGACCTACATTTGAAAGATAGATATGCTTGATTCCCTACCGTTGGCGCCATTTGACGGCGTGTTTCCGAACACAACATCATGGTTGCTGGTCAGCGCCAGTCAGCGCCAAAAGTGAGGGATGGGTTGACAGCTACGGTCTTTTTTTTCTGGCCATTTTTGGCAAAAAAGTCGAGGAAAATTGTTTTTACGACAAAGGCAAGTTTCCCTTGGGTGCACCATGCATTTGAGTTAGTTAAAATTTGGAATTTTCCATTTGACAAAGTAGACATGTGAAATAAATTCTCCACGTAAGCGGTAGAAGCCATGAAGGCAAAAGGTCATCTCATGAGGCACGAGTCTAAGAAAAAGATCAGAAATAAAGAATAAAGGCGCGTGTAGATGTATCAGGGGTGACTAGGATGTCAAATCAGCTTGGTTCTGAAACAAGGTCCACAAACTTCCAGATACCTACACTTGAAATCAATTTCTAATGAATTGTTAGTATTTCTCTGGTGATCAGAAATTATATGAATTTACCACAGTTTTTTCAGATCTTATTTCACCAACACATTGTGTAAATTATATTTCATTATTGATCACACATACACAAATATTTTGTCTGGTTTTCAACGTTATGTGTGATTTTGGTTATTGGACCATTCACCGACACGCTGATTCTGACAAGACATTTTACGAACTGATTGCTGACTCAAGTAACATCCTTCTTCTCAGACTCTAATAAACTCCTTTCTAGACTCACCGGATAAGAATCTGATTTTCAACTCGAGTTCATCCTTCTTTTCAGACTCACACAAGTAAAAAACCAGATAAGAGTTTAATTTTTGCTCAAGTATCGTCCTTCTTTCCAGACCCACCTAATGAATTATTGATTTTCGGCTTATCTTTCTTTTTTCTTAGACCTGCCAGTTGAGGAGTTTATTTTTGACCCGAGTATCATCCTTTTTTTTGGACCTGCGAGATACACAGTCAATTTCTAATTTTTTGACTTAAGCATCTTCCTTCTCTTCAGACCCATGAAAAAAAAATTATTTTTACTCAAGTATAATAATCTCAATAATAATTATCATTATTCTCGGACTCAACAGATGAGTAATTGATTTTTGCTCAAGTATCATCCTTCTTTTCAGACCTACCAGATAATAAGTTTTTTTTACCTTGATTTTCAATAAAATTTGAATTTGGAAAAAAAAAGTTTTTTTTTCTATTCGAGTATCATTTTTCTTTTGAGACTCACCAGATGAGGAATAGATGTTTGACTCGAGTATTATTCTTCTTGGATCCTCCAGATGAGATAAGTTCATTTTTTGCTCAAGTATCCTGCTTCTTCTAAGACTCACCAGATAGAGCATTGACTCTTCACTCAAGTTATGTCCTTCTTTTTAGCGCCACCAGATAAGAATTCAATTTTCGAGTCAAGTATTATTAGGCCCACCCTACCAGATATATGGAGCTTATTTCCAACTCAAGTATCATCCTTATTTCCAGACCCACCAGATAAATAATTGATTTTTGACTCAAGTAGGTACCATCTTTCTTTTTCAACTCACTACAAAGGTGGAGTCTATTTTTGACTTGACATTCTTGTTTTCTTCACACGCTAGTTCAGACGTTAATCTTCGACGAGTATCATCCTTTCTTTAGATTAACCTGATGCAGGACCTATTTTTTCGTTTTCGATTGAAGCATCCTTATTTCTTCCCAGACCCACCAGATGAGTTACTTTTTCACCCAAGTATCATCCTTCCTCCCAAATTCACCTGATACAGAACTAATTTATTGACTCAAGCATCCTTCTTTCTTTCAGATTCACCAAATAATAAGGTCATTTTTCATTCAAGTATCACTTTTTTTCTCGCTTTTTTTATATCCGCCAGGTAAGAAATTGATTTTTGAGTCGAGAATCATCTTTTTTTCCAGATCCAGCAGATGAAGATTTTATTTTTGACTCAGGTAACATCCTTGTTTCTGAACTTAGTACAAAGATGAAGTCTTTTTTTATTCAAGTACTTTTTTCACCCGCTAATTAAAGACTTTATTTTTGATTGGGTATCATCCTTCTTTTTAGACCCACTATAAGAAGTCTATTTTTAAATCAAGAATCCTTTTCTGAACTTTTGACTTAAGGACCTTCTTCCCAGACCCACCAAATAAGAAGCTTATCCAATCCTATTGAATAGTGCACGCATTATCCCGCGCATATATGCCTGCTTTAATAAGACTGGATGAAGCATAGTATTCTACTCGCGGGTAATGGCTATTACTCATTTAGATGCTTTACGACACTCGTCAAGGCTCGTCCCGGCAAACTGCATCCTCATGAGTAAGGAGCAATCATTACCCGTTTGTTGAATACGAGGTTGGATAATATACTATTATTTTCAACTCAAGTACCTATAATTTTTTTCGGATCCATCAGATGAAAAATTGATTTTTGACTCAAGTATCATCCTTCTTTTGAAACTCACCAGATAAGGAATTGATTTTTGATTCAAGTACCATATTTCTTTTCAAACTCACGACAGGGATCGATGGAGTCTATTTTTGACCCAAACATTCTTGTTTTCTTTACCTGCTAGTTCAAAAGTTCATTTTTGATCGAGCATCATCCTTTTTTTTTAGATTCACCAGATACCGAGCTAATGTTTGAATGTTTAATTCAAGCATCCTTTTCCTTTTCAGACTCGCCAGATAAGAAGTTCATTTTTCATTCAAGTATCATCCTTCTTTTTAAGACTCGCAAGATAACTAATCAATTTTCTAGTCAAGTATTGTCCTTAATTTTAGACCTACTGTAAGTTTATTAAGTATCCTCAGGCATATCAGATGAGGAGTTTATTTTCGATCCAAGTATCATCCTTCTTCTCACACTCACCACCCACAAGATAAGAACTGATTTATTCACTCAAGTATTGTCCTGCTTTCCAGACCCACCTCATGATTTTTGGCTCAAGTATCTTTTTTTTTCCGGACTCACTACATAGCTGACGTCTATTTTTGACTCCAGCAATCTTCCTTCTTCAGACATGCCAGTTGAGGAGTTTATGTTTGACTCGAGTATCCTCTTTTTTTCAGACTTACCAGATACACAGTCCATTTTCGAATTTTTTACTCTAGCAGTCTAGCATCCTCTTTCTTTCCAGGCTTGTCATATAATAAATCCATTCTTTACTTAAGGACGGCATTTCCTAGCATAGAAAATGGCTAAAGAAGACTGCGGATAAGCTGCAGAGTGAAAGAAAAACAGATAGATTCTTGTGGCGCGAATTTCTGCCAAATCTGTGCAACTAATGATGTAACAAAATAATGAGTCATTGAATACTAGGCTGGCAAGATAATGAATGTCTTTTTTCGAAGAGTATATAAAAATTTTGAAAAAAAACTAATTTTTCGAATTTCAAAGTTTTGAAATAATTATACTTACCTACGTTTTCATACTTGATTTTAAATAACCCTTCTTTTTTTCAATTCTCCTACTCCACTGATTTGTGATACTCCATAGTATCAGTTCAGGGGCTGTGACGTATACAGCAAATGTGCGGATTTGCTGTATAGGCGTCGTAGATAAAGTCAATTTTTGACTTGAGCATTCTTCTTTTTTTTACTTACTAAATAGTTAAGTTTGTGTGCAGTTTATTATTCGAATGCAATTCCCCGAAAACGACTATTCCTTGATGGGAATTGCATTTGAATGAATAATTCCCCAAAATAAATTTTGTAGGTATGATTCACCCCTTCCTTCCACCGGTCAAAACATCAGAAAAAGGCTATAATTATCACAAACAATACATGAAAACTACGTTAACTATATTTATTCCGCGAAAAACTCATGGTTTATGACTGTCTAGGTCTCGGTTCTCCGTCCAAAGTTTCGTACTGTGCATGCATGACGCAGTAGCTAAAATACCTAGATCGAATTCGGACTCCCTCGTCTCCTTCTCTGTTCCAGTACCGGTACAGGTCTTTGATGGTTCTATCATACCCACTCATCAGTGAGCCCTTGATTTTCAATAAAAATGTCAAGAGGTCCTCCACTGAACGAATACCATTTAAATAAAAAAAAGACGTGACCCTCAGTCTATCCACGTATTGGAACGTGGAAGAAAACAGAGCAATTTTTACGTATCGTGGCCATAGGTCAACTGGTCCCGCGATGTCTTGCACCACCCACAATATATCGCCTGGAATTGTATATATTTCATTAATTCATTCACCTGAGCTTTTCATTTTTGTGACAAATTTATTGCTCACCTCCATTAAATGGACCTCTGTAGACGGTCTGCAGCCGCTGTACTTGGAACTGATAATTATTATTTGCCATGCCGACGTTATTGACCAATCTGATTGCGTTAAGGGATTCGATCCAAAATGAGTCTCGAAATGAGTTCTGTCCCGTCACTTTTGTCACCTATGCAGTTTGAATTTAAGAACTGACATTTTTTTAAAGTGTTCATTATTGTGTCCGTCATACACTGTACCTGTTGACTATTGGTGAAAAGAGATCTATATCAGTGCAGAAAAAAGTGGAAGAAACGTAGAACGTAGCTTAACTTTGAAAAAAGGCATATTATTCAGATATCCTCCACCTATTTATTGATCTACGAGTTTTATAAGACGTAGTCACACGACTGGTTTTGGGGCACGACGAGCTTGCGAGAAGTGCTCTTATAGAAGAAGTGTGATAATACGTTTTATGAAACCAAAGTGAGACGGTCGCCTACATTTTGGTAGCAATCAATTGTTTTTATCTACCTACTTTGCGTTACTAATGGATTCATTATTACATAGAAAGCGGCAAGGAAAGCGGTGTTCTAATGAAGAATATTATTCAACTGCTTTCCAACCAATAGCAACAATTTATTGTCAGTAGAAGGTAGGCGAATGTCAGTGCGGAGGTGTCCCCTGTCAAACGTTTCTATTTTTAGCAGCCAGAATTTACAATTTCTGGGTCATTATCAGAGTGAAGTAGATAATAGTATATTATTCAACAAGCGGGTAATGATTGCTTCTTACTCATGAGGATGCAGTTTGCCGACACGAGCCTTGGCGAGTGTCGTAAAGCATCCGAATGAGTAAAAGCCATTAGCCGCGAGTAGAATACTATGCTTTATCCGGTCTAATTGGAAAATACAGGCATGTATGCGCGTGATAATGCGTGCATATTATTCAATAGGATTGGATAAAATAGTATATTATAGGTACTTGTTTAATAAGACGTATTGTCACACTGCTTCTTTTGGAATACTACTAGCAAGCTCGTTGCGCCCCAAAACCAGTAGTGGCTATACTGTCTTAATGAAAGTCGTAAACCTAATAATATAACATTATTATCGGTTAAAAAGCACTTCAACAAAATGTTCTTTCAGACACAGCTTTCAGTATTAAAAAGTATCCATTGTTAAACCAAAATTGATAAGCTTTAGTAATGGGGCAGTATCACCATGGGTTTGCGGTCATCCTTAAAAGGTGGCATAGTATAAGTTCAGCCGACAGAAGTTTTTGCTTAGTTACTGTGAGAGTTCCTAATAGAAATTAGAAAAAAATCTATTCTAGCAGCTATGTACCTAGGTATGTAGAGTAATCGAATAAATTTCTCCTCAAAGTAGGCCTCGGTCTCTTTGGGAGCCATGTTTTTCCACCAGACTTTCAGGAATCACAGGTGACTTGAGAAGAAATTTATTCGATCACTCGTTAGTTGAAAAGATCCAGAATTTGAACTGAGTACTCTTTTATTTTAGGCATTTTTAAGGAACGTGAATGAGTGACAATAAGAAGAATATTGACAACATAGAGACTAACTGAATTGATTAATGTTTAGTGAATGACATAACAGATCTAAATAATTTCAACCTAATAACTAACAAAAATCAATTAATTATCATTAACTACCAGGTATTTCAGGTTAACTAAGTTACAACTTTAAGTTATGAGCAATGGCCCTTAGATATTCGAATAACGATTTTCCGTCTCGATTTATACACGAGTCTACTAGCATTTTCTCCCTTTTGATATTCCTTTTTGACATCTGTGCTTTAGGTACACCACGAATATACAGTTCAATCTCGTTTTCGACAGTATTCTGCTCTTTTCTCAGCTCGTCTAGAAGGAAAAAAAAGCTGGCATGGGGTGTACCAACCAACTGGTTAATCCTGCGATGCCAGGCCTCAGCATGGTTTGACGTTCTTGGCAGACCCAATTCTTTAACAATTTTCATATAACAGGATTTTTAAGTTGAACAACGAAAATATCAAAATGAATGTACCTAAATTCTCGTACACGGACCACAATGCTGGCGGAAACTTTGGGGGCGTTCTGATTTCTTTGCTGGTTGATTTCATTTTGCCGAGGGCATAGTTATCTTCGAACCATGTAACCATGGGGACGGCTTCCTCCGGCATTGTTTCTTTCAATATTCTGAATGCATCTGGAATCTCGTGAACTGGCATGAAAGCCAGAGCCATCATTTGCCTTATTTTTAGGCTGAATGTCTCATTTGTTCCGTAGAATCCAGCAAGCCCAGATTTCTGCAGCCGTCGCCATGCTGCCTGGCATAGATGGAACAGACACCCTTTATTTCTCACACCAGGGAATTCTTTCTTCGATGCATTGATGGCAGCAACCTCAAAATCGGAAATTATTATTTCCGGAGCCAAATTCAGGTCGTTCTCCTCAGCAAACTCTGTCAAAGCCTGAAATAATTTGAAATTGTTACCTGGATCTTCACCTATGTGTTTTTTTTTTCTATTTATGATTTTTTTTGCTGGGTTGCAATGGCAACAGTTTCTATTATTTATTTCAATTCAGTGAACCACCTATACCACAGTCGTATATCAGTTTCGATACGGGGGTTATCCATGAGAATTTTAGGAATATTTATTTTATATCATATTTTTTTTTGTACTTTATGAATATGGTATGATAATATGATACCTACTAACCTTGAACATTACAGTGTAGGTTTCTTCTTTTTTAGTTGTTAATAAAGCATATACCAAAGGAACAATCCTGGCATTGGCGCCGTTGCCAATTTTGCCATGGATCGTGAACAGCTGTTTGAAAACCCGGGGAACAATTTTGAATGTCCCGTCCATGATCCAGAACTGGGAGGCACCTAATCTTGTTACATTTTGTTTAGTTGTAAAAAGAAGAATCCTATCGTCACCTAGAAATTAAAAATATATGTAGTTGGGTCAGAAATCCTTATAGCAATATCACCTAATGCAATATCTTTGACCAAAAAGGGTTCCCTAGACAGCGTGAGCATGAATTCTGGCGGAATCAGAACATTTTCCTCGTCAGTTGGCTCTTTGGGGTACAATTTTCTTTTGACTCGTTTAATTTTTTTTCGTTGAGCCTCTCTGTCCGGTAAATAAGGCCGTATATTTTCGGATACTTCTGCCATTGCTGATTGCATTACTTGCGAAGGCGTCGCTCTTGTTTCGGCAATTTCTACAACAATAAAACGATGAAATTCCAATGCAGGAGGTTTTTCTTGGGTAGTTATTTAGAGCAGGTAGACAGGTACTCATCAAAATAGATAGAGGATCCTTGGCTTCCTCAACTTACCTTTAACCAGAATATTTGCCTTAGTTATACCATATCTGTGGGTCTCAGGTGGATGGTTGTGTTCGGACCACTTCGTCAATTTTTGGCTTGCATTTTGCAATACCGTGCAAGCTCGACCATTGCACTTATACCTGCCTTTTTCATCGCAATTCCAGTAAAAGTTCAAATCTCTGCTTTTATCCTTTACCATCAAAAATCCCCTCACCAAAATTTTGGGTTTACCCCGCTGCGAGGCAACCATTTTGCAAAAATCGCCGACTTCCATTGCAATCTTGAAACAAAATCGACATGATCAGAATTCTGATAGTTTCTGTTGAGTCTATATTCATTTAAATTGTCATTGATGATCCTCCGGCCGACCTACAACTGAATCATGAGCTGAACTTGGTAAAGAAGGACTCCTGGACCTTCTGCAATAAAAAATTGTTGGGCCCATCTTCCTAAATATTGCAGCTCCCCCCTGATCATGTTTGGATAGACATTTCCTCGTCTAGAATCTCAAAATACCAGACCCTCGGCAAAACGGAGTATAACAATATTGACACCAATACAATGATCAAAATCTTAATAAGTATAAAAAGCATAATTATTACAATTTATATTTCTGGTGGGTACTTACGATTCTGGTATTCAAAGTAGCTAGCGATTAACAATTTTCACTGGAAGCGAGACTGGAAGTATTGAAATGTTTTGCACAGGCGTCAAAAATTTGCAAAAAAATGAAGGCGTTTTCACTGTTGTTTATAAAAACAAATGACACCGCAAACGGCCGATTTCAAAGCTAGCTTGGTGAACGGACACCCAGTTGTTGAGTTCGCGCGGCCGTGATTTTGAGTCGATTTTTGATTGATTAACCTTTTAGTACAGTAAAATGAGGAATTTGAATTCGAATTGATTTAAGGCTTAATGTTGAAAATATGAGAATGTAGAGAATGGAAAAACTGAATCAGAAAAACCAGATTTATATTTCACATCGCATCGAGGAATCGTGAAAGAAAAAAGAGTTGAAAATAAAGAAGATGAAAAAACTTGATTGGCAATGTTTTTCCTAAAACAGTGAGAGAACGGTAAAAGATACATGAAAATTGTCAGCAACCACGTTGTAGAGAATTCAATGATCTACAAAAAAGTCCAGAAGGCATTTGTCTAGCTTTTTTAGTAAGGCTTTGAATCGCGTTCAAAGTTGCACGCCGCTCCAGTGAAATGGAAAAGCCGTCCGTCGGAGCGGCACCGGCTTGACATTCCTCTTTGAATGCTGTCGAGAACTTAATACTCTACAAGGAAAGTCTGGAGGCCATATGACCATCTTTCCGATTTAGCCCTGAGAGACGTTCAAAGTAGTTCGACAGTTGAAACAACTTGAAGACAGGTATATCTGCCTCTAAACGAATATGAAAATTACTCGAAAATTAGATTGATTCTTCCAACAAAAATGGAATCACTTGTTCCAAACAATTCGGCTTCATTCATCCGTATACTTTTCGAATTTTCCGCGGGAAAGCGGAAAGTGCAACTTCCACCAGTTTTCATTTTTCCCTCTATAACCCAGAACCCAGGCCAATACGTAGAAAACAATGGTCTATATCTAAAGGCTTTTGAATAAATTTTTCAACGTTATTCGGCTAAAAACTAGATTTTTCTAGTTCCAAGGAAATTTAGGGTGTTTGGAGACGTCAAACACAAAAAAAATATCATAACTTTTCAACAGTATGTCCGATTTCGTATTGGTTTGGTGTCAGATCTATCAATATTTTCTGTTAGAAGTGGTGGCAGGCTCATCGTCGATATTATAAATCACCACCCCCTGTATCGAAACTCTTGGACTGTGGTACAGGTCATTATCTGAATTAAAATTGATAATAAAAAACTGCTATTATTGTAAGTAGCAACAAAAGGAAACTATGAATAGCAAAATAAGACAATATGTGACAATGCAGGTAGTAATTTCAAATTATTGCAGGCTTTGACCGAGTTCGCTGCGACGTTATTCGGTGAACTACGGTGAATTTTCATTATTTCGTAGAAAAATCGACATGTTTGGAGACCCAAGACACGTAAAAACTTGTAACTCGGTAACCGTACGTCCGAATCCAGATTGGTTGGTGTTTTAAAATTGATAATACATTTTTGCATTTTATTATACCAGTTTCATTTTCTTTACATTTTCCGGAAAAAAGATACAGGCAAGAATTTGTTTTCCACGTTTGAGCTTCTAGCAATGTACAGGGTCGGTGTAGAAACATGAAGCCTACACCAAAACAAAGAGTATTTTTTTCCGCATTCTCCAACACCAAACACGACATGGTTACGTTGCGGTATTTTCCGGAAACTCATTTATACGCGAGAATGCAAAATTTGAGGGAGTACTCACTCATGAAGGAAATGGGAAATTTTTTTGAAATTTGGATTTTTTCAATAAAAATGGAATAACCACTTCAGTAAATTCATTTTGAACGATCCCATGTCATTGGTTCGTTTCTTGGATTTTCCGCGGGAAATGTGGAAACTCAGTTTTTCACAATTTTCCACTTTTTTTCCTAATTGACCGCGAATAAGACGTAGAAAACAACGGTTGATGAGTAAAACTATTTACGTGAATTTCTCAACGTTGTTCGGTGAATAACGATGAATTTTCTCGAATCCATAGGAAATCCGGGATGTTTGGAGATCCAAGACACGGAAAAACTTGTAACTCGGTAACCGTACGTCCGAATCCAGATTAGTTGATGTCTTAGAATCTCCTTTCCTCGTTTGAGCTTTTGGCAATGTACAGTGCAGGGTCAATGTGGAAACATGAAACCTACACAAAAAAGTTTTTATCCCGCATTCGCCAATACCAAACATGGTATGGTGACATTTTGCAGCATTTTCCGAAAACTCATTCTGAAGCAAAGTTTTCTAAATCGGCGAGTCGGTGGAATTTCCTGTCGGTGAAATGTCCTGTCGGTGAAATGGCGTGTCGGTGAAATGTCCTGTCGGTGAATTGGCGTGTCGGTGAAATGTCCTGTCGGTGAAAGGGCGTGTCGGTGAAATGTCCTGTCGGTGAATAGGCGTGTCGGTGAAATGTCCTGTCGGTGAAAGGGCGTGTCGGTGAAATGTCCTGTCGGTGAATTGGCGTGTCGGTGAAATGTCCTGTCGGTGAAAGGGCGTGTCGGTGAAATGTCCTGTCGGTGAAATGGCGTGTCGGTGAAGTGTCCTGTCGGTGAAATGTCCTGTCGGTGAATCGGCGTGTCGGTGAAATGTCTTGTCGGCGAAATGGCGTGTCGGCGAATTGTCTTGTCGGTGAAATGTCCTGTCGGTGAATCGGCGAGTCGGTGAAATGTCCTGTCGGCGAAACGGCGTGTCGGTGAAATGTCCGTTCGGTGAAATGGTTGTCGGTGAAATGTCCTGTCGGTGAGTTGGTTGTCGGTGAAATGTACCAAACCCAAATCAGAATCTGCCTTCGGAATTTTTTTGACGTTCCCTGTTTCCGATATACAGGGTGATTTATGTGCTCAACCGAAAATTTGGATTGGCCATATCTCAGGAATACATCGATAGAACCTTTTAAAATTTTGCAGGAATATTCTAGACCCAAGAGCCTTTGTAGCGCTCTATTCACTCATGGAATAAATACAGGACTGTACCCAAAATTCTGTTTTTCGAGTTTCTGTTGAAAAAGTCATTCTGTATAGATTTTTTCTCAAAATCTGATGTCATAATAGATAACGACATGGAAAAATGCTACAAAATACGATTCCTAAATTGTTTGGCACCAATTAGGCTAATTCGAAAAAAAATTATAACAGATTCTTCATGAATATTTTTGAAAATTTGATTCAAATCACTCGAACGCTATTCCAGATCGTCAAACAAGGTCACAATTTCAATTTTGATGTTCAACCAAACTGAGGATAATTTCAGGAGATTTTCTGGAAACATGAATTTTGGTAGGAATCTGAGGTACCAAATTCATGTTTGCAGAAAATTCTCCTGGAATTATTTTTGGTTGGTCAGAGCACCACAATTGAAATAGTGACTTTGTTTTCGACCATCTGGAATAGCGTTTCACTGATTTAAATTGAAATTTTTGGAAATATTCCTGAAAAATCTCTGTTAATTTTTTTTCTCGAATCAATTGAATTAGTGTCAAACAATCCAGGGATCGCGATTTTGTAGCATTTTTTATGTTGTTATCAAATATCACATCAGATTTTGAAAGAAATCTATACAGGGTGACTTTTTCAACCGAAACTAAAAAAAAAACAGAATTTTGGGTACGGTCCTGTATCCATTTTATAAGTGAATATGGCGCTACAAAGGCTTTTGGCTCTGGAATATACCCGCAAAAATCTAATAGATTATATTTTTGATGTATTCCTGAGATATGGCTAATCAAACTTTTCGGTTGAGCACATGAATCACTCTGTATATCGAAAACGGGAGACGTCAGGAAAATTTTGAAGGCAGATTCCGATTTTCCTTATGAAAAAACGTCTACCCTTAAACTATGTCGTTCACTTCGTGGGATACCCTGTGTACAAATAAATCACTTCTTGATTTTATGAAAGAGGAGTTCAATCAAGAATGTCGCTAGGCTCACCTCAACAACTCTGGGCAATACATACCTTGATTCAACCTTCACACGTAATTTTAATGTCAACCCAGTCCGTTACATTTCATACTTTCCTTATCATTGACCGGTGTTCAATAAACTCACTTTGAAACATCAATTCGTATTGTTCTTCCAATTGCCCCAAAACCCTCTTACACAATATTGACGTATCCACGTAAAGCCTGCGGCTGTATCTAGATGCAAGAGGCACTCTTTCTCATTTTTCTTGAAAACCTATGACGTCAACACCATTTTGAGAAGTATGGAAGAATTTTCTCAATTTATTTTAAGATAAGTTTGAAATCGCAAGTGTGAAGCTCAAAGTTCAAAGTTTCAAGTTCAGAGTTTCAAGTTTCAATCCGAAGGTCAAAAGTTCAGAGTTCAAAGCTTCACGTTCCAGGTTTTTGATTCAAAATCTTAATTTTGGAGCTCGAAATTTGAAGTTAGGAAATGAGAGCTCAAAGTTGGAAGTTCAAAGTTACAAATTTGAAGTTTGAAGTTCAAAGATGAGAGCTTGAAATTTGTAGATTTATATTAAGAGTGGGATGTTTGGAATTTTCAGTTTCAAAATCCAAAATCTCAAGTAAAAAATTGAAGTTTTGGCTTTCAAATTGAGGGTTTGGAGTCTTGTTTGATGCTGAAGTTCTGAAGTCTGAAGTTCAAAGTTTGTGAGTGAAAGCCTCAAGCTGCAAGTTCTGAGTTTCGACATTGAAGTTTCAAGTTGGAAGCTTCAAGTTCAGAGATTCCAGCTGAGAGTTTCAAGTCACAAATCCAAAGTTTGAAGTTCAAAGTCTCAAGTTTGAAATTCCAGGCGTGATATTTCTAGTTGGTAGTTTGAATTGAAAATCCAAGTTTCAGTCCAAAATTGATGATGAAGGGGTGAAAGTGGAAAGATGAAAGCTAGAATTTGGAACGTTTGAATTCAAAGTTAGGTTCCGAAAATAGAAGATGAAAGTACAAAAATTGAATTCGAAAATCAAGATGAATGTTCAAGACTGAAACTGAAGAAGAGCTTTGGGCAGTTGGGCAGTTGGGCAGTTGGCAAATGAAAGAGCACTAGTCATTTGAATGAAACGTGAGCTTCAGTCCAACAGAACAATATTCTATATTGAAAATCGATATTTAGAAGAAAATCCGACCTTTGACGTGTTGAAGATTTGAGCTTTCATCTCTGCAATTTGAGGCTTCAGCTCACAAGTCCAAACTTCCAGTTATTGATGTCATTCTCCAACTTTTCATTTTCATTGTTTTCAATGAAAAATCTGTAGTTTGAAGCTTAGAGTTTGGGATTGAAATCCCAAGAACTCAAATTCCAAGAATTCAGAGTTGAATGTCCAAAATTGGACGCTTCAATTCGGAAGTTCTAAGTTAAAAAATGATTGCTCACAAATAAGAGTCCAAAGTTCAAAATTTGAGGTTCAAAATTTAGATTTTAAAGTTCTCATCACCGAATTCACAGCTCAAAATTCAGAGTTCCGAATTTGCAGTCCAAAGTGTGGATTATGAAGTTCAGAAGTTCAAGGTTCAAAGTTCAAGAATCAAAATTTCATTCTAGTCAAGAAGTTTTTATTTTAAGTTCAAACTTCAAAATTTGCGTTTCGAGTTCAATATTCTGGGAAAAAATGTTCCAACTTGAAGTTTGAAGCTTGGCATATATGAAGCTTACCCACTAAATTCCAAAATTCAAAATTTAGGTTTCAAGTTCAAAGTTGCAGGTTTAAAGTCGGAGTTTCTAGTTTGGCATTGAAAGTTCGCAACTGGAATTGTGAAACTCAAAGTTCCATGTTCCAACTAGAAGTGTGAAGTTCAGTGCTTGAAGCCTCACTCTTCAAGTTTTGGATCCAAAATTCCAAGTTGGGAGTTCGAAATGTAATTCAAGCTACAAATTCAAAGTTCAAAGCTGAAAGTTATAAGTTCTAAAATAAGAGATTGACATTGAAAGTTTGGGAGCTCAAAATTCCAAGTTGAATACTCAAAATTTCAAGTGAAATATTTAAAATTCCCAGTCCAGAGTTAGGAGTTTGAGGATTTGGAGCTAGGGTTTCAAAGTTGAAATTTGACGTTTCAAGTTTGAAGTTTGAAGTTGAGAGTTCAAAGCTCAAAAATCGAAGCTCACAGTTGCAAGTTTTCAGTTTGAAAACTGGAATTGGAAGCTTGGCTTGAAAATTGGCTCTTCAGGTTGAAAGCTTCGAATTCCAATTTGAATTTGGAAGTTTCAAGCTACGATTTCAAAATTTGAAGTTCAAAGTTCAAAGTTTGAAATTTTAGGCGTGACATTTGAAATTTGAAAGTTTTGAATTTCACGTAGAACGTACTCGAGGAGCGTAACTATCCATCCATTGAACAAGAAGCTCTAACAGTGATCTATAACTATTTATTGCTTCTGGAATAAGCTTGGAAAAGGAAATGGAGAATACACAACTGGAGCTTTTTCACTTGTGAAGCATATTCATTCGACTTTTGAGCAAAAAGCCTTGGCAATAGACGCAAAACGTATACGTTCATAACAATACAATTTTCTTCAGGACAAGCTTGAGAAATGGATCATGGAATTTTTGAAGCTTTCGCACCTGCTAAACGTGATTATTCAACTATTGAACAGAGAGCTTTGTCAGTGAACAAGAGCTTTTGCATTGCTTTGGCGATCAGCACGAAAGCTCCAGAAGACTGGAACCAAACTTGCACGGCTTTCCAACAAAAAAATGCTGTTAAGCCTCTTGTGAAACTGGAGCTTTGCTGTAAAAAGCTCGCGTCGTTGGTACAATTCCTTCAAATTTTTTTCTGCCCCACTTTTTTCCTATACTAAATAAAGAAAAAGCTCTGCAAAGAATAATAATTAAGCAAAAGCAACCATTGCCTCATTTTTCGGAAACAAAGGGAGATTCTCGCTAATGATGACATCAACCGGCTTTTTTTGTCCTCCGTTTTTTACAGCTCTTCCACAACTTTAGAGTGAGTGGAATTCCCGATAGCCATGTTTAATAAATGAACAGTTTAATTAAATTTGTCGGCTGCGCGAGAGAGAACCTGGCCCGAAGACTGATGGATTCCCATTTCTTTTTGTGTGTTTTGTGTTGTTGTGGCCATATTGCCTGGATCTGTCCCACTACTCCCACTTGAAAAGTGAATAAAAGCGGCAAGAATGGAGTGTACACACACAAAAAGCTTATGAATGTAAGGTTGAGGTGATGCAGGAAAAAGAAGTGGCTTTCACGACTCAATGGAAGTTGCTTCCGTTTTTTATCTTTATTGCTGGTTATTATGGTCTCTTAGCCGCAGGGTTTATTCCCACCGTGATCATGGCTTCCGCGTCCTCTAAAAGCGAATGGAATTAGGGCGTGCGAAAAGGGAATTTTATGGTGAACACTTCGACTGAAATATACTTGGAACTTGGCATACATTCAGCGTTTTTATATGTGTACTATTCGTGGATACTCACATCAGAACGATTATAGGTACTGGAGATGTTTCTGGAAATTTCATGGGATAAAAGGAGGAAATGGGATGACGAGGAGTGAAGAGTAAAGTATAGTGGATTGGAGAAGAGGATAATTTCATTAACACCCTTAGCATGTGGGAACTCAATCAAGTTACTATAATACAGCACTATTACAATCATGTGCTAATCAAGAGTGTGTGGTTGAACATAACCAAGTTAAATCGTGGATTCAGGAGGGCGAAGCTTAGAAATCTGGTTGTTGGTTTAACTGAAATCCAGCTTATTCTTAGATTGTAGAAAAACAAAATTACACTGTAGCTCATGATGATGATGAGAAAGAAAACGCATAAAATTCGACGTCAGTTGCACTGTCAGCTCGAAATGGCAGTTAATGATGCAATCTTTCAGTAAGAACATCGTTTTTTTTTTTATACCGCCACCGCGGAGAAAAGCTGCAGTAAGTTATGACTTTTCCAAGACGTCATCGGCAGACGTCCTCCGGCCGTGCTTTATTGCCGTCCCGCGTGCATACATAACTTATTCAATTATTGCCGCTTTTTTTCTTGCAAAATGTTCTACTTGCCAGAATCGAGGTTGACAAGAATAAGTACTTGTAAACTCATCCCGATGGGCGTCCTCCTGGATCTGAAGGATAATTTGCGGCAAGTGTTCGGGTACACTTGGGGATAATGCAGAGTTGCTGGATTTGATAACGATGCGGTGTTTGGAAGTGAAGGATAAAAAATTGAAAGAAAGGCGAAGAGAAGGGTTTGACAGGAAATAATTACGTACCGGCTGTGGACAAGTAAGTATAAGAATATACAAAGGTGGGAGGCGTTGAGAGGTAGATTTGTAAAATCTCGGTGGATTTGTTTTGAGCTTTTGCACTGCGTTTACTCAAGCGAGCTTTTTTAAGCTCAAGTACTGCAAAGCCGAGCTCTGCCACAGTGCAGTAGCTTTAGATTACCGCACTAGAGCTTACTACAGCGTAGTTTGAAGCTCTCAAAACATGTTCATTCAACTTTGAGCTTCCAACTTGTGGCTTTGAATTCAAAACTTGCAACTTTGAATCCCCAGTTTTGGAATTTCAATTTGAGATTTCGAACTTTGAACTTCAAATTCAAAAATTTTGCAACTGTTCAATTTCAAACTTCAAACTCAAAATTCTAGGATTTGAGCTGTGAATTTGAACTTCAAACTCTCACTCAGAGAGTTTGAGCTTCAAATTTTGAATTGAAAATTCTCAAATTCAACCTTCAAACCCGGAGCTTAAAC
This sequence comes from Anaspis maculata, assembly GCA_949128115.1. Classification (NCBI taxonomy): domain Eukaryota; kingdom Metazoa; phylum Arthropoda; class Insecta; order Coleoptera; family Scraptiidae; genus Anaspis; species Anaspis maculata. Next base: position 1,537,095 of record OX421966.1, read on the forward strand.
TCCAAACTTCGATTTAAAAAATTTGAACTTCAAACTGAACCTTTGAACTTGGACCTTGAAACACCAAACATTAAAATTCCAACTCGTAATTTCCGACATAAAGCGTCTAGTCCAAAAACTTCTAGCTTTCAGCTTTCATCAAACTTCGAGCTTCGAAAGTGAAGATTGAAAAGTGAAGTTGAAAGTTGCAAGTTTGAAGTTGGAAGTTGGAATTGAACAACATGAGAAAAAACAATTTGAATTCATTCTTTCAACTCTGATTTGAAATTCAGTATAGAAAGAGAAAGAGAAAAATCGATTTTGGGGGATTCTTCGGGACATCAAGTATCGATTTCAGAGGTCAAGGAAAAGTACCGCTTTGAAGTTGGCGACTACTTGACAAAAATTTGATACCGAGTGTTGAATTGGCTTTCCAAACATGTAAAACATATTGAAATTTGCACATTGTCTGCCCACGTTACAGCTCCTGAACTGACACTATGCAAATTGTTACGTAAAATCCGGAAATAACTTTTGAGTAAATTTCACTGCGTTTTAGCAGACGCTGTCTCTCAGAGACTATTTACCGCAAAGTAATGAGTTGAGTACTGATCTCTTCGGAGCTTAACGGGCTACATTTGCTTTGCAGATATTTGTGCTCTGGAGGTAATAGTTCACAAGTTATTCAGAAAAAATTGAAAATTTTTAAGGATGACGCTCTTTTATTGGTCCAATAAAAATCCAAGTCTTGGAATTTTTGGGATATTCAGTATGTTATTCTACGTTAGATTTTGCATGAATCTACCAAACCTCAACTTCCGAATTTATTTCCGGTTTGGCCCGATTATTGCTCAATTTGACTGGACTATCTTGCCTGCCATTTTTATTTATTTTCATTGGAGTTCTTACTTTCTTCTGATTATATAGACTTCTTGGACCCCCTTGTGTCACCAGTATTGTTTGAAGCTCTTCGTTTGGAACCCTAATAAGCTCCCTTGAATTTTTTCGTGGCTTTCAGAACTTCAGTGAGTCATCTTGTGCCTTTTTGCGTTGCTGGGAGCTCCAGTATGTGTCCCTTAGTGTCTTCATGTGATATACGAGGTGCTCTTGGACCCCCTTGTGTCCGCAAGTTTAATTTGGAGCCCTAGTCAGACCTCTTATTTATTTTCAACTAGCTTTCACCAGGGCCGCTTTGCGGCCCCTGAGCGAAACCTAGTCCTCGTTCGCGCTTCTCGTAGGGTGATATTCTTAAAGGTGACTGGCATTCGCAGTGTTTTGTTATGAGATTGTGTCGCAATTGATTCATTTCGTTGTTCTTCAGTTTCTCTGGTTCTCACGGTGCTCATTCTGATTCGTTGGGAACGTAAATGTGCTCCGCGCTCATTGACTCCCTCATTTTTCCGATGTTCTTTTACTTCTTTTTATTTGCGCTGTTTTGCTACAGAACTGGCAAGATCTCCTGCTTCTTTACGTTTGGGCATTAAGTCACATCACACATCAGCTTTCAAACAACAACTGACAACTGTTAAGAAACATGCGTTCGAAACCACGACGGATCTTGCTTCATATACCCCTACCAATGGGTTGCCCCAAAAAAGTTTTAAATGGTCCACAATGTTCCAGAATATTCCACAACATTCGAGAGTATTCTGGAATGTTCCACAATGATCTGGAATGTTGCCGGATGTTTTTGAACGTCCCAGACTATTTCTGAATATTCCAGAATATACAGGGACATTCTGGAATGGTGCGGAATGATCTCGAATACTCTCAGATGTTCTGTACTGTACCTTTACCATAAGGTGGCCCCACATCAAAAAGGCTTTGAATAGCCCACAATGTTCCAGAACCTTCCACAACTTTCAAGAGTGTTCTGTAATGTTCCACAATGATCTAAAATGTCTCGGGATGTTTTTCATCGTTTCAGACTATTCCCAAATATTCCAGATCATACCGGAACATACTGGAATGCGGTGGAATGATCTCGAATAATCTCGAATTATCCGAACATTTCAGAATATATCGGAGCGTTCTGGAGTGTTGTGGAATGATTTCGAATATTCTACAATGATCTGGAATGTTCCCGATTGCTCCAGACTATTCCCGAACATTCTAGAACATACCGGAACATTTTGGAATGTTATAGAGTGATCTCGAAAGTTTTATAATGATCTGAACTGTTCCGGGATCTTCCAAACATTACGGAACATACCGGAACATTCTAGAATGTTGTGGAATGATCTGGAATATTCCACAATGAACTGAAATGTTCCGGAATGTTTCCGGACGTTCCAGATTCTCAAACATACCGGAACATTCTATGATGTAATGGATTGATAACGAGTGCTCTACAATGATCTAGAATGCTCCGGGATGTTTCTGAACGTTCCAGATTATTCACGACTTTTCCAGATCATACCGGAACATTCTGCAATGTTGTGGAATGATCTCGAATGTTTCATAATGGCTGGGAATGTTGTCGAACCTTCCAGACTACTCCAGACAATACCAGAACATTCTGGAGAGTTGTGGATTGATCACGAATGTTCCACAGTGATCTGGCATATTCTGAAATGTTTTCGGACGTTTTAGATTATTCTCGAACATAGTCGAACATCCTGGAATGTTGTGGAATGATCTCGAATGTTCTTCAATGATCTGGAATGTTCCAGGATGTTTCCGAACGTTCCGGACTATCTCCGAACATTCTAGAACATACCTAAACAGTTTGGAATGTTCTGAAGCGATTTAGAATGATCCACGATGGATTGGAGTGGACAAAAATGTTTCCGGACATTCTAGACTATTCCAAACATACCGGAACATTCTGGAATGTTGTGGGATGATACCGAATCCTCCACAACAATCTGGAATGTTCCGAGATGTTTCTAAATGTTCCAGATCATTCACGACTATTCTAGAACATACCGGACCATTCTGGATTGTTGTGGAATGATCTCGAATGTTCCACAGTGGGTTGAAATGTTCCTGAATATTTCCGAACCTTCCAGCGTATTTCCGACGATACTGTCACATTTCAGAATGTTGTGGAACTATCACGAATGCTTCACAATGATCTGGAATATTCTGAGATGTTTTTAAACGTTCCAGACTATTCCCGACCATTCCAGAACATACCGGGACATTCTGGAATGTTGTGAATTGATCTCAAACGTTCCACAATGGAAATGTTTCCGAACGTTTCATAGAATATTTTAGAACGTTCCAGATTATGCTTGAACATTCTCGATCATTCTGGAATGTTTTGGATTGATCACAAATGCTACACAATAATCTGGAATGTTCCGGGTTGTTTCTAAGCGTTCCAGATTATTCTGATCACTCGAGAACATGTCGGAAAATTTTGGAATGTTATGGAATGATCTTGGATGTTCCACAATGATCTGGAATGTTCCGCGATGTTTCCGAACTTTCCAAGCTATTTCCGAACATTCTAAAACATACCAGAACATTCTGGAATGTTGTGGAATTATCTAGGATACTTTTTAATGTTCTGGACTGCTCTAGACATTTTAGAGGGCGGAAGTTCCAGCCCATATATTTTTGGAAAACACGCTCTTCAGATAAACCAGAATACCTTCTTAATGAATAAGGGATGGAGGGCTACCACACCATATAACTCCTTTGATCGTACCGGGACTTGTTTCAGAGTTTTGGCACGCACACTGTACATTTACTTCAATTATCCCAACGTTGCAGACCATTTCCGAACATTTGAGAACATACCGGAACATTCTAAAATGTTGTGGAATGATCTCAAATACCCTCGAATGTTCTGGACTGTTCTAGACATTTCTAGAAGGCAAGAAACTTCCAGTTCGTATATCTTCAAAAGCACGCTCTTGAGGTAAAAACGAAAACCTTCTTTATCGATGAGGGATGAAGGGCTACCATACCATATAACTCCCTTGATCGTAGCGGGACTCGTTTCTGAGTTTCAGCGGCGCAAAGGTTTGACACTTTCTTTTACTATATATATTGATATTGATTACCCCTACTGATGAGTGGGGCTGGCTACCCATACCAAAAACGTTTCGAATGGTTCACAATGTTCCAGAATATTCCACAACATTCGAGAGTGCTCTGGAATGTTCCACAATGATCTGAAATGTCCTTGAATTTTTCCGTACGTTCCAGATCATCCCTGAATTATACAGAATATACCAGAACATTCTGAAATGTAGTGGAATGATCTCGAATACTCTGGTATGTTCTGTTCTGTACCTCTACCGATAGGTGGCTCCGCACCAAAAAAGCTTCGAATAGACCACAATGTTCCAAAGCCTTCCACAACTTTCAAGAGTGTTCTGGAATGTTCCAGGATGTTTCCGAACGATTCAGACTATTCCTTAAATCCCAAAACATACCGGATTATTTTGAAAATGTGGTGGAATGATCTTGAACACTCTCGAATTTCCCGAGCATTTCAGAATACACCGGAGGAACATTTTGAAATGTTTTAGAATGACTTCGAATGTTCTACATTGATCTGGAATGGTTCCGAACGTTCCGGACTATTCCCGGGCATTTCAGAACATATCGGAACATTTTGAATAGTTGTAGAATGAGCGTGCTTTGCGCTCTTCACTTTTTTATTCTTTCGCCGTTCTCTTCATTTTCGTCGTTATCGAGAATTGTATAAAATATGAATCACATTGACTTTTTACCCATTAAGTACAAATTAATAAGAAACAAGCGTTCGAAACTACGACGGAACTTGCTTTATATACCCTTACCAAGGGGTAGCATCACTCATACCAATACCAAAAAGGTTTCGGATGGTCCAGAATGTTCGAGAATATTCCACAACATCGAGAGTGTCCTGGAATGTTCCACAATGATCTAGAATGTTCCTGGATGTTTCCGAACGTTCCAGGCTACTCTCGAATATTCCAGAATATACCGGAACATTCTGAATTGTTGTGGAATGATCTCGAATAGTCTCAAATTTCCCGAACATTTCAAAATATACCGGAACATTCTGGAATGTAATGGAATGATTCAGAATGTTCTACAATGATCTGGAATGATTCCGAACGCTCCAGACCGCTTCCGCACACCCTCGAACATTCTAGGACATACCGGAACATTCTGGAATGTTGTAGGATGATCTTTGATGTTCCACAATGATCTAGAATGTTCCGGGATTTCCCGAATCTTTCGGAACATACCAAAACATTCTGGAATGTTGTGGGATGATCTTGAATAATCCGCAATAATCTGGAATGTTTCATAATGATTTCGAACGTTGCGGGATGTTCATAAACGTTCCAGAGTATTCCCGAACATTCCAGAGAATACCGGAAAATTCTGGAATGATCTTGAGTATTCCACAATGATCTGGAATGTTCAGAGCATGCCGGAACATTCTGGAATGTTGTGGAACGATCTCGAATGTTCTACAATGGATTGGAATATTCCTGAATGTTTCCGAACGTTCCAGACTATCCTCGATCATACCCGATCATTCTGGGATGTTGTGGGATGATCTCGAATGTTCCACAGTGATATGGAGTGTTTCGGGATATTTTGAACGTTCCAGCTCATACCGACCGTTCCAGAACTTACCGGAACATGTTCGAATGTTGTGCAATGATCTCGAATGTTCCACAACAATCTGGAATGTTCCGGGATGTTTTCGAACGTTTCAGGCAATTCCCGAACATTCTAGAACTTAACGGAACATTCTGGAATGTTGTGGATTAGCTCGAATACTTTCGAATGTTCTAGACTGTTCTAGGCATTCTAGAGAGTGGAACTTCCAGCCCTTATATCATCAAGAAACACGCTCTTTAGATAAAACCGGGAACCTCCATCATGAATGGGGGTTGGGGGCTACCGGCTGCCAAACCATATAACACCCCTGATCGTACCGAGACTTGTTTCTAAGTTTTGGCTCACTTACTTTCATGATCCAAACGTTACAGACTATTCCCGAACAATCCAGAACATGCCGGAGAATTCTGGAATAATGTGGAATGATCTTGAATACTCCCAAATATTTTGGTTCGTTCTAGACATTTCTAGAGGGCGGAAAACTTCCAGCCCTTATATCTTCAAAAGCATGGCCTCAAGGTGAAAATGGAAACCTTCTTCACTGATGGGGAATAAAGGGCTACCACATCATATAACTCCCTTGATCGCAGCAAGACTCGTTACCGAGTTTTACCGGCACAAAGATTTGGCACTTACTTTTATTATACATATATAACTATCAGAATTTCAGTTAGCCCCTTCTGCCTTTTTGTAAGCACCCCATGACTCTATATGAAATCGGAATCCTAATTAGCCCGCTTATGTTTTTATTGGCTTCAAGAGGAAATATCAATGAGCCCTCTTCCTCCTTTTTTTGTTATATAAAGCTCGATCCATTGGGCTCCCTTGTGTCTTCAATATCGTTTGAAGCTTCACTGAGCTCTCATGCATTTTTCCGTGTCATTAGGATCTCTATTGAGCCCTCTTGTGCTCTCATGTGTCGTTTCTTACGTTTTTTCGTGGCCTTCAGAGTTCCAGTAAGCCTTCTTGTGCCTTCTTGCGTAATTGGAAGCTCTAGTGTGAGTCCTTCGTGTATCAATGCGATATACGGAGCCCTATATGCCCCCTTCATGTCCGCAAGTGTAGTTTGGAGCCATAGTTAGTCCTCTCATGTTTTTTTCACAACTACCAGAATTTCAGTGGATCCCCTTTGGCCTTCATTTATTACATGAAGCTCCCTTGAGTCCCCTTGTGCCTTTGATATCGCTTGAAGCCCTGCCAATCTTCCCTCACATCTTTTTGTGGCTTTCGGAGCATTAGTGAACACCTCAAGCCTTCATGTGATAATGGGAGCCCAATCAGGCCTTTTATGCCCTCAAAAGAATACCAAGCCCTAATTAGTCCCTTTATGGTTTTTCCTGGTTCTCAGAAATCCAGGAAGCCCCCTTTTCTCTACTTGTATCATCCAGAGCTACTCTTGGCCCCCTTGTTTCTTCAACGTCTTTTGGAGCCTGTTACAATTTTCCAAGAGGCTTCCGGAGCATTGGTTGGTGAGCACCTTGTGCCTTAATGCGACTTTGGACACCGACACTTTGGGTCCTCAAGTGTAGTATGGAGTCTCCCGGTGAGCCCTCTTCTGCCTTCGTATGTTATATGAAGCTTCACCGGGCCACCTTGTGTCTTCAATATCACTTGAAGCCTTGCTGAGCACCTCTGCATTTTTGCGTGGTTTTCGGCCCGGTGCGGCGGCGAGATGGACATGACGTCAAACTGTCCTGCGTCAATCCGGCCGCTTTGAACAATCTAGGCGTCCAACCAGCTGCGTCAAACCGTCATGTATCCGGTTGACCCCATAGCAGGGCTTCAAAAGACGTCAAAGAAACAAGGGGGCCAAATGGGCTCTGGATAATACAAGAGGGCAAAAGCCCAGGAAAAGCGGAAGAGGGCTAATTAGGGCTTCATATTCTTTGGAGGACACAAGGGGCCGATCGAGCTCCAAATATCTCATGAAGGCTCTAAGTTTCACAAGTGCTCCGAAAGCCACGGAAAAATTAAAAAAAACATGAGGGAATTAATTAGGGCTCTGAACTGCACTTGCGGACATAAAGAACGTATATCGCACTAAGGCACAAGGGATACACACTAGGGCTTCCAACAAGGCAAGAAGGCACAAGGGGACTCACTGGAACTCTGAAAGCCACGAAAAACGTGAGGAGGCTCAATCAGGCTCCAAACGACACTCATGAAAGCACAAGAGAGCTCAACAGAGATCCGAATGACACAAAAAATACAAGGAAGCTGAATAGATCCAGCTTTCTATTGAGTACAAATGAAGGTAGAAGGGAGCTTATTGTACTTATTCTTGAAACCAATTAAAGCCAAGTGGGTGAAGTGGGGCTCCATACTATACCTTCACAACTTCAAATTGAGACGAATCACTTTCAAATTGAGAATAAACACATTCAAATTGGCACTGAAAAATGCTACAATGATTAAACACAGTCCAATTGGGAATAATCGATTTCAAATTGAGAATAATCACTTTTAAATTGGGAATTAACATATTCAAATTGGAGCCAAAAAGTTTTGCAGCAGTTTTAACAATAATTGATTAGACACTACATATATATCCGATATTTGGCTCTATATATATATATATATATATATATATATAATGTCTATCCTGACATGAAACTTTTCTCAAAAATCTCAAAAGTGAGTTATTGTGAATTTTGGTTTCTGTATGTTCATACCATTTATATATTTATTTGTAGCAACAAAACCCTGATGAATGATGAGCGCTAGCTTGAAATATATATTGGTCAAAAAATGGACAACGCCTTTATATAAAGTAGTGTAGACAGAAGAACTACATATTTATTAAGAAACACACTACAGATATGGAAGAATTCCTGTGGAAAATTTCACTTTGAGAGTTTGAGCTTGAGATTTTGAATTGAAAATTTTCAAATTCAACTTCGGAACCCGGAGCTCTAACTCTAAACTTCGAAGCATTTGAGTTTGACTTTGGATTTGAATCAAGAAATTTCAACTCCAAACTGAACCTGTGAATTTGAACCTCAAAACATCAAACATTGGAATTCCAACTCGTAATTTCCGACAAAAAGCGTCCAATCGAAAAACTTATAACTTTCAGCTTCCATCAAACTCCAGGCTTCGAAAGTGAAGACTGAAAAGTGAAGTTGAAAGTTACAAGTTTGAAGTTGAAAGTTGGAATTGAACAACACGAGAAACAACGATTGAAGTTTGATCTTCCAACTCTGATTTGAAATTGAGTACTTGAAATAGCAAACTCCGAACGCAAAGTTCAGAAATTCAGAAGACAAGCTTTGAATTTTACATTCCAAACACTCAAGGCTCCAAACTTTGTCTTTCAACTTTGAATTTGAAGCTTCCAACTTGAAAATTCAGGTTCAAAACTGAAAATGTGAAACTTCAAGGTTCGAACATGATTTTGAAATTCAAACTTCAACGTCCAACTTCGAACTGTGAACGCCAAACTTCAAGCTTCAAACTGGTAACTCTCAATTTTGATCCTCAAACTTCAAACTTCAAACTGAAATTCCCCAACATCAGTCTATAAGGGTTGTCAATTTGTTGCAGATCACTCAAGTGGATCGCGGATGAAGCTCCACTCACACGTTTAGAGCAACAAGGGAGGTGAGTGACAAACTTCATATACTGAATTTGGAAAGCGACTAGCTGTTTGTGAATGAAGCTGTATTCCGCCAAGGTCATCTGTTCGACCAGTTATGTTAGCAGCAGTTGAACTCTGAATACTGGCCGAACTGTTCAAGTTAATTGGGTTTGTTCTATAATAATCATTTGAAGCTGCAAAAATCTCCATGGGCCAGGTTATTCAACATTTTTCCAGCTAAAAAGATTCCACATCCACAACTATATATAAGTAGGTATCTCACATTTGCATCAGCTACAAATAAAAAATTCAGGTTTCCGGATAGGTGAAAAGAGACTCATCACAGGAAAGGAAGAGTATCAGAATAAGAATGGATTGGTGTGTGTTGTAGGGAGAGCAGGTGAATATCGACCACTCAAGGCAAAAAATTCAAAACTGGTCGCCATGTGCTCTGTCAAGGCTGTACGTTTTGTATCATATTAACGTTTTAAAAATTGCAAAAATCAATATTGACACGCCTTTGCCTCCAAGCGGCCGTTTTTCTGTCTTGTCGTATCTTTATTTCGGCCCGGGACAAAAAGAACGGAGGAAAAACAGTGGGACTTGAGTGGTAGACGTTGAACAAATCACCCACCGGCTGCGAGCCCCAGGATTTTCCCTTTAAAGTAACAGTTCCAACAAAATTTCCCCTTCATATCGTTCCGATACCGTGCTGTGAAGGCCTAGTTATTTGGGAAATACCAAGAAGGTCGGAAAGGTCCAATCCACTCTGTCACTATTGGACAGGGAGCTGGTGCCTCAAAACTTACGTCATAATATACATGATTTCAATCCTGTAGGTCTAATGTGCGTTGATAAGGCTGTTGAAAATTTCTTTGTCTTACATGTCAGACCGGGGGTTTTAGGCTGGTATAGGCTTGTCAATTTTCGAAAAATGTCAAAAATTTATGTCATGAGGTACATGAATGAAACCAACGGGCTTTTGTGTGGGAACATCCCCTTGATCAAAAATCGGGTCATGAGACCAAATTTTTGGGGACTCTCGGTCCATAAGAAAAGTTTGAAATTTTCAAAAAGGCCAAAATTCACCTCCTTCTGGAGACTTCTCCTTTGGTATAATTTTAGGAATAGAAAACGATTCTCACATGATTTTTTACGCAAGTTTCGAATCTGTCCACAAAATTTTTTAATGGTACATCGCTTACACACTGAGAGAAAAGTTTCATTTATAGGTAATAAGTACTTGTTTCGTACCAATTTAATAACAAATACTATAACAAAGTACATGTCACCATATGTCGTTTACATCAAAAAACTATTTTAAAATCACCTATTCATCATAACCAAAGGGCTTATTATGCCAGTTGTTCATAAGAGTTCAGAAGATTTAATGAATATATTATTCCGTATCAAATATCAGTCAAACTTTCCCACAAAATGATTTATTACATCCAAATTGCACATTTTGTTTGTGATTGAGCCGGTTTATCAACTATAAACAAATACATATTGGCGGACAATCACCTGTTCTTAACCAACAATATACCTACCTGTGCTCACTTCACTTTGGCACCATTCATTCCCCAATAATAACTGTGCATTATTCATAAACAATCGCTAAGTCACCCATAATGAATTTAATCACTAGAGTATCTTCGGATATTATTATTTATTATCGCCAATGTAATGCGTTGGTGGGGTGAGAGATTTCCACCCGGCGCCATTATTCGTGCATGGTGTCATTTGTGTCGTATCATCCCATGCCATTCATTGTCTAGTATCTCGTTGAAGAAAAACAAATTTATTTACACAGGGTGACTCAAAAATGTTGGGCCATCTTGAAGGTGCGTGATGTAGAGGTGTAGTAGAGTGCTGGAAAGTTGTTGAAAAGATTCTAATGTCTTCCAGTTTTGAAGTTGTGGAGAAACAAAAGTTGGTTCTTGGATCGCTTCTATTTTCGTTGTTTCAAAAGATTTTGGTGAACTGTTTATGGAAAAACAATGAGTGCCAGAAATCAACCTCTAAATCTGTGATGAATTTCTCTTTTGTATAAAGGGTGAGTCATGAATCTTGGAAATTATTTTTTTCCAAAAGTGCCTGCAAACAGTCCTTTATCCTATGTAGAGCACAATAAAACCCAATTCAATTCTATAAAATTCTTTGCTTCTGGTTTCTTAGGGAAACTGAATTTTTGTAGCTTATGACTCAACCAGTATAGAAAACAGAATAGTTCATGACTCAACCTGTATAGAAAACAGAAATTCAATACAGATTCAGAGGTTGATTTTTTAAATCCATTATTTCACTATATGTAATGGAGTCTTTGCTAAAATTTTTTGAAACAACGAAAATAGAAGAAATCGAAAAATCTAATTTTGTACCTCCATAACTTCAAAATTTAAAAGCCTAGAATATTTAAAACAACTTCCCAGTACTGTACTATACCTGCATATCATGCACCTCCCAGGTGCACAGTGGGCCGATAGCTCAGATTAGCGTGGCGAAATTCCCGGCATTTTTGGGTGTTCGGGGGTCTAGGTTCGAATCCCACTTCGGATTATTATTATTTTTTTTTTCTGGAAGATTTTTTTGAAGGTATTGTTATTTATTCTCAAAGTACTCATCATAACTGATGCTTTTCTTGAAAAATTCATTTTTCCCAAGACCGCAAGTAGATGCAAATGGAATAGGGAACATTAGAAACAAGAACCTCTCTTCTATATAAAGTGGCCGTTCACTTTGTGTTTCTTCTTGTTTTTCATGTGATCTATTTATTTTTCCAAAGTTGTGGTTTTAATCTCAGTCCCTGCAACTTTTTTCTTTTTCTTTTCTTTTGAAGGTAATTGAGGAGTTATTTCAACTTATTCCCACAGTAATCATCAAAGTCCATAAGCTTGCCTAGTTTCACTCTATTATCAATGATAATAAAAAAATACAGCAACTTCAACAAATACAACAACGCATTCAAACACATCTTTGAAAAAATTAATAACTTCCATGAAAAACAAAAAGAAACACAAAGTGAACATCCACTTCATATAGAAGAAAGATTCATCTTTCTTATGATGCTATTCCCATTTGCATCTGCTTGCGGTTTTGACTCATGATTCTATCATGAAGAACTAAAAAATATAACAAGAATATTGAGTAATGCAGCTTTTTTTTGAAAAATTCATCTTCCCAAAACCGCAAGTAGATGCAAATGGAAATAGCATCATTGGAAAGAAGAACCTCCCTTCTATATAAAGTGGCTGTTCACTTAATGTTTCTTTTTCTTTTTCATGTGATTTATTAATTTTTTCAAAGTTGTGTTTGAATGCATTGCTGTATTTGTTCAAGTTGCTGTATTTTTTTATTATCATTAGTAGGGAGAGATAGCGGATTCTACTCCCACCCCCAGGTGGTGGTGGTGGTGGTGGTGGTGGGAGTAGAACTGCATGCTGATTCAACTCCCACAACAATGTGGTGGTGGGACTAGAACTGCATGCTGATTCAACTCCCACCTAGCTCAGACCGTTGACCGTCTTGATATGTGGGATGGCAACAAATTGAATTCCAAACTATCAGCTCTGACAACTCGGGTAGTCGACCATCTTGGATCAGGAATTTTCCAACTTGTATCCTGAATCAGGACGAGTTAGCCTAGCTCTCCCATACCCAGGCTAGTTCATATCAGTTCTACACACACATACACAATTGCGCAATGTGGTGAGCTTGGGAAATATCAGGGTGCTTATGGTATAGCCGACAGGTGTCGGGTCGACAACTTGAATTCCAAACTGCCAGATCTGGCAGCTCGGACAGTCGTCCATCTTAGATCACGAATTCCACAACTCGTCCCCCTACAGTCCCCGGGTCAGGACGGGCTAGCCCGGTCATCTCGCACCCAGGTTGGCCCATATCAGTTCTACTCCCACAATCGCGCAATGTGGTGGGCGTTGAATTGATATGCAGTTCTACTCCCACGGTGGGAGTTGAATTAACATGCAGTTATACTCTCACGGTGGGAGTTGAATCAGCATGCAGTTCTAGTCCCACCACCACATTGTTGTGGGAGTTGAATCAGCATGCAGTTCTACTCCCACCTGGGGTGTGAGTTGAACTGACATGCAGTTCTACTCCCACCACCACCACCACCACCTGGGGGTGGGAGTAGAATCCGCTATCTCTCCCTACTATCATTGATAATCAAGTGAAACTAGGGAAGCCTATGGACTCTGATGATCACTTTGGGAATAAATTGAAATGACTCCTCAGTTACCTCTAAAAGAAAAGAAAAAGAGAAAAGTTGCAGGGACTGAGATTAAAACCACAACTTTGGAAAAATAAATAAATCACATGAAAAACAAAATGAAACACAAAGTGAACAGCCACTTTATATAGAAGAAAGGTTTCTGTTTTTAATGTTGCCATTCCCATTTGCATCTACTTGCGGTCTTGGGAAAAATGAATTTTTCAAGAAAAGTTGCATTACTCATTATTCTTGCTACATTTTTCTAATTCCTCATGATAATCTAGTGAAATTTAAGGAGTGCATCAGTTATGATGAGTACTATGAGAATAAAGAACAATACCTCCAAAAAAATCTTCCAGAAAAAAAAAATAAAATTATCCGAAGTGGGACTCGAACCCAGACCCCCGAACACCCAGAAATGCCGGGAATTTCGCCACGCTAATCTGAGCTATCGGTCCACTGTGAGGTGGTCCGACACTTTGAATCATCCTGTATTTGTTAAACGAATTATTAGCTATTAATAATGGATTCAATATGTTTTATGATGATTTGGCAGAATCATCATAGCTAATATTCTATCGTTACCACTCAATAATCTGATTGCTTATTATTATTTACGTTTCTTATTGATGAAACATTATCAAACTGATGTTTTGTAATTATAACCAAATATTAAATAACAGGAAACAAGGTATTTCAACGCTATCAAAACAATCCGCTTGGTGGATGCAAATAAATATTTATTGAGCCATATTTAAATGAGGCATTTGTTAACAATAAACGAGTCTGGGTTTTCCATGATAAATATTCGAAATCTTTGCTCTCAGTGCAGGGTGCAACATCGAAATTTTTTCTAAAATCGTACACTTTGTATTTTAACATGGAAATCGATTCCGTTCCTCATCCTGATAGCAAATATATATCACACTTGGTGGGTCAGTGAACAAAACGCCTGTGAAAAAAAAAAAATTTTGATCCTTTTTTGAAAATTTCAAACTTGTCTTATGGACCGAAAGCCCCCAAAAATTTCATCTCACGACCAGATTCTCGATCAAAGGGATGTTCCCACACAAAATCCAGTTGGTTTCATTCATGTACCCTATGACGTAAATTTTTGGCCATTTTTTTGAAAACTGACAGGCTCATACCAGCCCAAAGCCCCCGGTCTGACATGTAAGACAAAGCAATTTTCAACAACCTTCTCAACGCACATTAGACCTACAGGGTTAAAGTCGTGTACCTCATGACGTAGGTTTTGAGGCACCAACTCCCTGCTCATATCGTTGTTCTAACAGAGACATTATTATTTTGTTGAAGTGGCGTTGATAGAAAATTTGCTAAGAGTCATCTCGAACCAGCTAATTTTGTTGGATATTATTGGACTGACTAAGTTTCAGAAGAGCCGTGCATGTGTTTCTGGTGCCTGGACTATTATACACCGATAGGTGGGGTGTATTATCGCTACATCGAGGATTTTCACGAGGGGATCCGAGTGTAAATCGAGATGTAAGCGATAATATTATATCGAACCTAGAGGTGTATTTGTTAAGACAATTAACCGAACTACACTGAAAATCTTCCTGAAAAAGTGGAAACTGTTTGAATGTTTGAGGTTGGTCATTCTGGAGGGGTGTTTTCACCATAGACCTTGGTGGTAATACACTTATACGCCCTACTGTTTTAAGGAATGAGGTGAATTGTCACTCAAGTATCCTGATAGTTTCCCAAAAAGTACCCAATTAAGACCGTAACGTACGTGACCAGCCGGAAGAACGTCGAAAGGCGGCCTAGATCTGAGAGCCAATACTCTCCGTACTGGATAAACTTCAGCTATCCAAACAGCAATTTTTCAACTTACAAGCTTTCTGTCTCTCATCGGCATCGTCGTTATGTGAGTCGTTTCTATTTAATTTTGAGGAAATTTTTGCGGAGATTGCTTCAAGGGAATAAGTAAAGGAAACCCATTATCTACCTGTTGCTGTTGTCGCGTTGTTCATTACCATTTTTTTCCACAACCGCATATTGTGTATAGTTCTGCGTTATCTGATCATCTTTTTATTTGTACATTTCCAATTTAAAATTTCATGTACTAAATCTTTCAAAAATTGACTGTATTGCTACTTTTCCAGTATTCACCTTCAAGGTCAATCACTCACAGATTATTCATGGTTTTCCTAACCTGTACTGGGCTAGGGTAGCATTTGTACAGGTGGCGCCCGGTTTTACATCAAAAATAAGAATCCGCTCCCTCTTTTTGAGCTGGCGGGGCTACACCAACGGAGAAATGTGTGACACCATATTCTCAACCATTTATCCACCCGAAACCTTGAACAGTCACTCACTCAGTGACAACTTTTTTTTGAAAAAGCAAGGAAGCAAAGTAAAAATTAAGGCGAGTAATATCGACCAGTGGAATTGAATCGTCCACCAGGTCGGATAATTTCGATCGCACGCTTTCTGATCCATGTTGTAGTCTGCATGCTTGGCAAAAGCGCAAAAATACAAGTCGAAACATCTCTGTTCGAGAAAAATCTAGTTTTATTTTGATTTTGCCTCCCTTTTCCTAACATTCACCAAGAATGGCGCCCATGATAGGAACCTAGAAGAATAACAGTGAAAATTGAAAATAATTCTTGTGTAAAAGTACTCTCAGGAACCTCATCAGGTCATCTTCGCACCACACGAGGCACGATCCGTTTTTCGCCGATATTTTCCACGAGGCATCTGAAATGATGTATAAAACTCCATTTGTACAATATCGACCAAGAGGGGGTAATATCGACCATCGTGATTGATATTGGCCGACAACAAAAGCAAAAGCAATTCTTTGATGATGCAGAACCAGCTTAGATTATGGAACTAAGCCCACCACACAAAATAACTATCAAAGATCCTTGGTACCAAAAGACCCAAGTCTAACTACAATGAAAAGTCTGCAATACCTTATCATGAACACTCCTGAACTTAAATCATATCGGCTCGAGACAATAACTCGTTCCTGTCAGTCAAGCACTTCGAATAAATGGCTGACGGAAAGCTGTGCTGTAATTCACTTGGCTCTCCATGGCATGATTCCAAAAAACATACAGGATGGGTCACAGTGGTGTGGTCGATATTAGATCGCCGGTCGATACTCGGCTCTCCTCCCCTACGTGAGCATAGATGATCGCGTCGTGTGCCTGTAGCTTCATAATTCACCAGAAGGATCAATTTCTTGTTTTACGCCAACTACGCTCTGTGCGAACATTATCCCTGTTTGTGTGTGTGTAACTGTATATTAGTGTATATGCCCTTTTACCCTTCGACGTTCGTGCACCGCCAGAATATACCCTCCGAGAGCTCTCGACTACAAGAGACGACGCCGGACGTCAAAGTGAGTCCTTTCCCTTTCTTTCCCGCGCATTTCCGGGTGTATTCCCAACATAATTTTGGTCCTTCGAAATCCAGATCCAGTTGTCCTTTGTACAAAGCCGCTATTCAACGCGTTTTGCATTTCAGTTTCATTCAAGTCTCTTTGTCTTCTACTTTTTCTTGCACTTTTGTGATGTCAATTCTTCAGGATGGTACTGCGACGGTAGCGCACTTTGACCGGGGTTTGAACAAGGTAACGCGATTCAAGTCTTCACGTGTGCGTTAACGAGCTGTCGGCGGACAAACGGCTGTCACTTTCGTTGTCATTTGCGTTGACATTCACGTCGACTGTTTTATTTTTTGTTGTTGTCACTTTTCGAAGCCATACCTACCCGTCAGGTGGAGGGGATCCTGCTCTGATGAGCTTGAGCGTGGAAAAGTGGTGACGTTTAGCCCTGAGTTGGCTTGTGTTCTTCGACCAGTCTCATCCAAGACTTACGGCGGTCTTGAAGGAGTCAGAAAGGCGTCAAACTGCAACTCAGGCTGCCTTTCTCTCAAATCCAGGACCCACACTCCTGGAACTGACACCACTTTTGAAATAATATTTCAAGTGCAGTGGAATATTATCTGTGCTCACAAGACAGAAACGTTTCTCCACGTGTCAGGTTGGTAATGTCAAAGTGACAGAACTTTGTTCACTTTTTGGAACAAAGAAAATGTATCCAAAGATAAAAATAGCAGGACTTGTGGAATAAAATGACAAAACGACTAAGACAAAGAACATTTTTTTTTTGGTAACATCATGATTATCAGTCGCCACCGAGGGGAAAATCACGATTATACTCACAGTTTCTTCGCAGTTGAATTGTTCTCATCTCACTACTTTTTTTGTGATGCCCATCTCAGACCCACGCGCAACATTCAAGTTGAAACTTGGAACTTCAAACTTGAAACTCAAAACTGTCAGCTTTCAATTTGCAATTTCAAACTGTGATATTCGAATGTTAAACTTGAAGTTCCGACTTTAAATCTTCAACTCTGAACTTGAAAGCTGGATTTGGAATTTCTAGTCAATCGCTTAGCTCCATAAGTCAAAATTTAAACTGAAAAAAACTGTCATCTTCAAGTAATTAACTCGGAATTCAGTTTCGACTTTGATGTTTGAATTTTGGACAAAAACTTTTGAAACTCGCACTTCAATCTCCAAACTCCAAACTCCGAACTATGAGCTGTGAATTTGGTGATAAGAACTCCAAAATCTTAACTTCAATCTGAACTTTGATTCCTCAGTTCTGAATTTTGAAATTTCAAGCTCCAAGCCTTTCATCACAGCTTATACTTTACACTAGAGATTTTGAGCTTGAGGCATTGAAAGTGAAAAAATGAAAGGTGGAGTTGGAGAAGCTGCAAGCTATAAGCTGAAAATTGCAGGGTTGAGAGCTCAAATCTTCAACTCGTTCAAGATTGAAATTTGTCTTCCACTATCAATTTTGTATACAGACCAATGCTTTTTTGGACTGAAGTTCACGTCAATTTTAATTTGCTAGTGCCTTTTCAGAACCTTACTACTCAAATCTCAATCTTCAACTTCAGTGTCAGAAACTTCCAACTTGATTCTATCAAATTGTGAATCTATTGGTGAATCAAACTGGAATTTGGGTGAGAACAGAGCTTTGAATGAAGCTGTGGATTGATCCACAAATCAAGCTGCAAATCTGGCTCCGATATAAGCCGGAAACAGAGCTGTGAATCAAAGTTAGAATCAACTGTGGATGAAGCTGTAAAGAAAGTAAGAATCAACTGTGCAACAAAGCAAGCATCACAAAAATTAGTCAGTCAAGCTGTGAATCAAGCTATGAATTATTCTTTGAATCAAAATATGAATTGAGCTGGAAATCAAGCTGTAGATAGTGTTAAACAAACTTTCTATTGGATTGTTGATCAAGCTGTGATACGTCTGTTAGTTAAGCTCAATGGAGCTGAATAATTTGAACCGAGTCCAAGCTTAGCTGACTGAGTTGAGCCGATGGTCGATCAATCGGTGAATCTAGCCGGAAATCAACCGCCAAATCAAGTTTGGATCGAGTTTCCATCGAACAGTAAATCAAAACCAAAATCAAGCTGTGGATCAAACTGTGAATTAAACTAGCGGATAAAGCTATAAAACAAACTTCCAATCAAGCTGCGAATCAAATGAAGCTGTGAATAAGGCTTTTGATTGATCTGCAAATCAAGCTCTGAATCGAATAGCAATTCAAGCCGTGGATGGAGCTGTGAATCAAATTCAGAATTGAACTTTGAATCAAGCTGCAAATCAAGCTGTAAATCAGAGTTGATATGAAACTGTTGATCGAGCTGTGAATCAGGCTGTTAAGTCAACTTGTTATCGAGCGTTTAATCAATTTGTACCTAAATGTAGATTAAAATCGACCTCTAACTCGAACTTTGTATCAAATTTTGAATCGAACTGTGCATCGAAATTTGAATCAAACTGTGGATCAAGTTGTGACTTGAGCTGTGACCTGAGCTGTGGAATAGTCTTGTGAATCAAACTGTGAATCAAGCTGAAATGGAGCTGTGAATCGAAATGCAAATCAAATTTTGGATTTAATAGATAATTTATAAATAAAAAGGCGATCATTTACTTTGCCATAAGGATACATGTAAAACTTGACTGCCTCGTGCGCAAAGAACGTTGAATATCTCAGTTACGTGTTGAATGACATTTTTCATTCCACTCCCACTCGATTATCTTCGTAAGCACTAGTTCAATCAAAAAAGTTCCTTCTGTAAACCATGTTACCTATTCCATTGCAATTCTTGCGGTTTTTTCAGATTTGATTTATCTTAAATAGTAACTGAGCTAGGGACGGAATTGGAATGTACTGCATGCAGCGGACAAGTGCAGCGCTGAGGCCCTCGCGTACCCCTGCTCCCGTGAAAAGGTAAAACTTGGCAACCCACATTTTTTAGTGAAATGAGTTTTTCACATATTCGGAATCTTCCAAGTATTTCCTCCACTCAGATATTGATTTTGGATTAATATTCAAAAATGAATGAATTAGAAAGTATGGAATTTTCTAGTAAGTGCATTTCTAGTCTACTTTACAGTGGAAAAACATAGCACGTATCCCTTCCAGAGGTAAAACCTAGAATCTTTGCGGCATTGTAGATATTTTACAATGGATGAACATAGCAGGGAGGCCTCGAGGGTGGCTTACTAGGTTTTCCCGGTGTTTTATTCAGGATATTATGATCTAGATGAACCCAGCATGGCTCTTACTGGATTTCTCCAATTTTTTGTGCGTGTTTTTCAGTCGAGCTGATAGTTCATTGATGGATGCTATGAATCCATACTTCCGTTCAAACTTTGTAGTACGTTGCTTGAATAGGTAGGTATCCTAAATTTACCTACTAGTCACACTTCAAGAGGCCATTGAAGGTCAAGTAAATCAACTGCGCTTTCACGCGTTATACCCAAAAAAACACAACACAAAAAGATTTACACACCCCCAGCATAAACACTCTTAGCACCATGTGCCCCATTGTTGCCGTTTGGACCGTTATACGATACGTGCTCTTACTCGATTCTCCCGCTAAAACATCAAAGAAAGAGGTCGTATGATGAACTAGTTAATAATTATTATTGATAGCAATTGCGTTTTGCTGGCATAAAAATGCCTTCGAGGGAAAAGCTTCTCGGAGCTTTGGCTACTAATAAACGTGAGCTTTGTTAATTTCATTGTTCCAGGAGCACTAAAGTTCTAATCGTCGTGATATTTCCAAAATTATAATTTAGTATTATACTCTCTCATTATTTTAGGTTCACAAAAGTACAACAACCAAGAACGCCGATTGATTAAAGTGTAATTAATTATAGGGGGTAGGTAGGTCCGACGCGCCGACATCAAAAAAACTCCGACTTTTCTATCCTAACTATTAGATAAGACAATTGAAGAATAAATTATTTGAACAAAGACAAAATTTTTGAGAGAATTGTGCCCAAAATGCCACCTGTGAAGAGACTTTTCTGGAAAAATATTGATTCGTCTGATGCATCTTCTGGTTTGACATCAAATGTTGTTCATTTTTTTGTTTTGAATAAAGTTGGGAGAGTGTAATTTTTGAGCTATAATTTTTGTTGCCTGCTTTTGGGTCTTATCACGGTGGCTCTTGTAGTTGAAACAATATAGTATTTTGTCGATTTTGCTATTATTGTTACGATTAATTAATACAACGATGGTTCATTTTAAAAATTACAATATTGTTCCAATTACATGAGCCACCGTGATTAGACCCATCAGAAAAAAGTGCCATTGATGGAGATAAGTATACTTTGATTTGGTAATGAGTAGGTACCTGAAAGTACATTTTGAAGGCATTGTTGTTTTTCATTGGTTTGTAATGTCAGTTATAGTTACTCGGTTAGTTACCTATGTGAATGATTATTTTGTTTCCTGATTAGTTCAATCGCAACTCGAATCGTAACTTTTTTTGCGTGCAATTTCGAATGTAAATCCCTGCCAAATATATCAATTCATATCGATAGAAATATTATTTTGAAAACGCTATTTTGTTTGATTGTTGGTTCTATTTTTAAAAGTTACATCAAATATGATTTTTAACATAACAGGAAGAGATGGAGGAGCTGGAGGGAATTTGGTGATGGTGCTGGTGTGCCTTTTTTGTGGCTGAATTTATTAATATATCCATTTATACATATTTACTTAGAATCCATTCGTTTATTGAATATTCTATTTAGTGTTGTTTATATTTATATTTTTATTAGTAAACGAAAGTTATATATGATAACTAGAGACCGGATTTTAGGCCGTTAAAAAGTGGAAATTAGGACACATGTTTAGGCAAATAAAAGCTCCATTTTAGGACGCTTTAGGCCGTAACGACTGAAACAGGCAAAATAGGCCGAGAACATTTTTCGGATGCAGTAAAACAAATGATTGATTCTCAAGTAGGTATTGTCTTCCTGAAAAAGTCATTTTGCCGACTGCTTTGAGTCCACAAAACACGAATTTTTGCGAACTGTATCTGAAAGATTCTCTCAAGGTGTTGCATTGTTGATTGAGCAGTTCAGTTGTTGTAGTTACATTGTTACGGAGTAGACAAGTTCACTATGGCCGATATAGAAGACACAAATTGGTGTTTGGAAAGCTCATGCTAAAAAATGATGTATGCGACAAGTACGCAAAATGCTTCGGCGGGTCATTCGATTTCAGGGATGACGCGGATTTATTCGCTAAAGATTCATTTTGCGTACATGTTACATAAATTACCAATTGGTGTCGAAATGAATAAAAGTGACATACAGTACGATGTGACAACAAATAATGGACCAATGTGGATCATTTCACCTGCAAAATAGGAAAACCTATTGTAGGCTGTTAAAAAAGAACTTTTAGGAGACTAAATCCGAGTTTTGATAATTTTAGGCAAATTAGACTTCAATCAAAGAGATGTGAAAGGCTATTTCTTTCAACATAACTATATATTTCAAAGCTGTGTGCAAATGGGAGTGGAATGAAAAATGTCATTCAACACGTTACTGAGATATTCAACGTTCTTTGCGCACGAGGTAGTCAAGTTTTACATGTATTCTTATGACAAAGTAAATTATCACCTTTTTATCCATAAATTATTTACGACAACTTACAGTTGACGAATTTGTTCCAAACTGATATCAGCCAAAAGCTGACAAACTGTAGAACATTTTTCAAAAAAACTGTTTTTTTACAAAACCGCCCCCATACCGCCCCCACACTGGACGATTTTTTGACGACAAGTGGATTCTTCATCCCCAAGCCATACTACACCATAAAAAATGCAGCCCAGCTTTTTACCTTTCCGTACACACGAACTTCTCAAATAAGCACATTTCGCTTCATATTTTCCTCTACTACCAGGACATTTTTTATCGGGTGGTTGCTCACTATCGCCAGAGGAGGACGATTTGGTGACGCATACTACCAATTTGTTGAATCGCTGGCAAATGGTTGCTCAAACTACCCAGCATTCCTGGCGAGCATGGTCCCGCGATTTTATGCATTCGCTCACGCAACGACCAAAGTGGACGACTCCGGTTCCGAATCTGTAATTGGAAGACTCAGTGCTGCTCACTTGTCCCTCTGTTTCGCCTTTATGTTGGCCGCTTGGAAGAGTGACACAACTTTTTCCGGGTGCCGACGGTGTTGCTCGCGTTAATCAAATTCGAACCGCTGACAGCTTCATCACGCGGCCAGTCACCATAGTCATTCGCCTCCCATGGGTCTGACTTTGATCTTTTTCAATTTTGATTTTCCGTTTTCACGGATCATCTTCAAGAGGAATCGTTTCAAGTTTGTGCTGAGCTGAGCTCTCTAACCGAATCTTCGTAATCTTGGGGTTCGTTCATTGTTTGAATGTAACAACCTGTTCCTGCAATTTGGAAACCAAATGTGCAATATATGCTCGCCTCATACCCTCATAAAAGCAATACAGCCCCCAGCAAAATCTCGCAGAGTTTAAAATGCGTCCCGACTAGTTCCATCCGGAGGATATTATATTATTTCAAACAGTATGTCAGCATTATGCTGCATGCTGTCAACGAATAAATCCCTGGATTTGTTTCGCAAAGCCCGAACTAATATTGAATGTCCTATGGCCGCCTGTCGGGAAACATGTCCACGCATAAGCAGACGCACATACAAAAAAAAACCTCAATGGAACTCCCGGATGACCCGTTTTCCAAAACTCCCTCAAGGCATAGCCGGATTGTAATATTTTTTCCGGAACAACTACTTTATTTCGCTTGTTGTTGCTCTTCAGCTCAGCTGTTCGCATTCCAATGAAGTAATTTCTTTTGTCATTGCTTCATACGAAAAAGATCACGAAGCACATTTCAATCAAGACTTGATAGGGCTGAATAATTCATGGCGAAACGTAAGTATCCCGAATAAAAGCGAAAGGGTGTTGTACTCTTGAGACTCTTGCTGATGTCGGAGGACTGAAAGGCCCGGCCAGTTTGACTTATGTGGGGCAGACGTGAGACATTCGGCGCTTCATCCGACTTCTTTCTCTCCTGCGGAGTTTAATTGATGGTTTTCCGCGAGCTGCAGCGAAATTTTCGTTCGATATTGTATCCAACGCAGAAGGCGCCGTTCTTTTTGCGGCAAAATGTACGGCCGCTAATTGGGAAACCGTTTTCCAACGATGCCTCATTTTGCTCCAGTGGCTCATTAGAAGGAAAATCTTACGGAAAACCCATTTTGTAATTTATTATTATTAGGGCTTGCGGCTGTGAAGCTGTACCTATTGCTTTTGCATTAGCGCGATTTTAGAAAACTGTCGTGGAGCTGTAGCGGTTTGCCGACGAGTCCATCCTTTCCTGCGTTATCTGAACCACACATCATCTCCTAATTATCTTTCCATATCCCCCGGCAAGTCAATGAAATATAGATTTCACTCACAACCACCAAGGTAATTGATTCATTACATACCTAGTAGGAGGTCGGGAAGTGACCCCTTGCCGACCTCCCGAGAAAGTGATGAAATGGTGGCTTCAGGAGGGAAATTTCAAAATTTGCATCCAACCAAACAACAAGTGTGTGATTCAGTATTTCCTGAACCACGTTTCAGCAAAATTATTCGGCCTATCTGGAAGTTGAGACAAAAAGTTAATTTTCAGATTTCAACTTTGAACGCCTGTAATCCTGCAAGCTGAGTACATGGTTGTGGATAAAATAGTATGCATACTCTCGACGGTAAATACATCATTACTGCTGAGGGCACAAAGAGCCTCCAGGCTTTGCCTGGAGGCTCTAGCCCGCAGCTAGTATTCCGCAAGTATCACATCCCGTCTCGGTATGTGATATACTATTGTTTATAACCACGTTACGCTAGTCTATTTTATAATGTACTCTCAATAACGCTCTTGGATTCACTCACATTGGACTCACGTTTTCAATAGTGCTGGCAAAAACCAGCAAAAATGAACACCAGTATACCGGTTTTGTCGAATACCGGTTTCGGTAAAACCGGTATTAAAAGCCTAATCCAAAAGCCGGTATTCAAAGCCGGCTCCGAAAATAGGCATTGGACACCGGCTTTGAGAACCGTTATTGAAAGCCGGCTTCGAAAACCGATACTTGAAACCAATTTCTCCGAAAACCAATTTTGGAAGCCGGCTCCGAATACCGACTCCGAAAGCCGGCTCGAGAAACCGGTCTCGAAAGCCAGATCTGGAAGCCGGTTTTTGGCTATCATCAGAACCGCGGTTTTCGGAGCCGGCTTTAAAAACCGGCTTCGTTGCCAACACTAATTTAAATGGTGGAATTTTGACCTCACACATGGAACTCCGACTTCAAACAGGAACTGATTCGACTTTAATCGTGACATTCTGACTCCAAGCAAGAAATTTTCACCCCATACGCAAATACCTTGGACTTTCTATGGCGAGATTTTGATTTCTATTATGTAAAATTTCCGACTTGAAACAAGAAAACTTCGACTTCCAACTCGAATATTCGATTCCAAAACTGACAAACTTTGGCTTTTATTGCAAAATTCTGACTTTGAACACGAAAAGACGGAACACATTTGACGTGAGAATTGGGTCTTTCAACGCGGAAAATCTAACTTCTAGAATTCTATTGCAGAAGTTCAACTTTAAACGCAAAAAACTTGATTTGAAACTCTTGAATTAGTGACTTCAAAAACTTCGAGTTTTATCTTGGAATTTAGACTTAAAAACCGACAAACTTCCACTTTTAATGCGGAACTTGGACTTTAAACACGGAAAACTTGAATTAAATCTCGAATTTTTGACTTCAAACACGAAATTTCGACTTTCAACATGAAAACTTTGACTTCGAATACGGAAGATCTAACACAAGAAGTTTCAACTTTTATCTTGGCATTTCAACTCAAAAACCGACAAACTTCAACTTCTATTGCAAAATTTTGAATTCAACACGAGAAACTTCAACTGTCAATACTCAAAACTCCGGCTTCAACCACGAAATTCCGCCGTAATTCAATACAAAAAACTACGACTTTCAACACAGAAGCTTCGACTTCAAAAACAAAAATTTTTGACTTTTACCGCAAAAAAAACTTGAATTTTGATTTCGCAATAGTGACTTTGAACATAACAATCTTTAGTTTCAATACCGACATTTCTATTTGAAGCACGTTTCGACTCCAAACACGAATGACTTCGATTTTGATCTTGACATTCCGACTTCAACCACGGAATTTCGACTCTACACCAAAAACCTTGTACTCTTCATCTTGGAATTTCAATTTTGATCACGTATAACTTCCGACTCCAGACAAAAATTGACTTAGAACACGAAGAGCTTGACTCTCGAAAATTTGGCTCAGACAAGAAATTTTGACTTCGAACATGAAAACTTCGACTTTATTTCGAAAATTCAACTTTAAATGGAAAAATCTTCACTCTTATCGTGAATACTTCACTTCGAATACAAAAAACCTCGCGAAAAACCTTGACTTCAACATGACACTTTTACTTCAAACATGGAAATTCCGATTTTAATAATATCGAAATATTGGCTTTGAACACAAAATTTCGACGTCAAACACGGAAATTTTGACTTTTGACTTGAAATTTTGACTTGAAATACAGAACATTTCGACTTTGAACACAAAAAATCCAACACGGAAAACTTCGACTTCTCCATCTCGGAGTTTCGACCTCCGATGCAAAAACCTTTTAGGTGCATCATGAAATTTCGACTTCAATATCTAATGGTGGAGTACGAATACAAAATTTCGACTCCAAACACGGAAGATTTTGGTTTGGATCTCGACCTCGAAAACGAAAAGCTCCTGATTTAATCTGGAAACTTCGACTTTAAACACAGAAAGTTTCGACTTGGAACACGAAAATCTCTACTTTGAACCCTGAGAACTTGAACCCAAGTAACTTGACCTTGATCTCGACATGAACACTCCAAACACAAAGCTTTGAGTTTGAAGATGAAAAACTTCGACTTCAATCTGGAAACTTTGACTTATTACACGAAATTTTGATTTGAACATGGACATTTCCCCTTCAAACAAGAGAAGTTGACTAGTCCGACCCCGCGACTCAACTTTGACTCTCGAGTCCGTAAACCTTCATCGAAACCACGAAATTTCGTCTCAAAACACAACAGGTATTCAACTTTCAACACAAGAAGCTTGATCTTTTACTTCAAATTTTTCACATGAAAACTTCTATTGTGATTCCAAAATGTCGACTCTGAACAGGAAATTTCGATTTCAAACACGGAAGATTTCAACTTTGATTTAAAAATTTCGACTAAAATAAGAAAACATGGACTTGAGACATTATTTCAACTGCAACTTGAAATTTCAACATGGAAAAAATCAAACAACTTATACTTTTATCACAAGAAGTTGACGATAAATACGAAATACATCGACTTCAGATGAAAAAACTCTGCTTGAAAACAAAACACTATGACTTCAGACGCAGAAACCTTCAATTTCATCTTGAAATTCTGACTTTGAACACGGAAAACTGTCGACTCTGGATTCAGTGGTGATTTCGACTTGAAGAAAAGACATACAATTTTGTCTTCTGTTGCAAAAATTTGACTCTTGAAATGGAAGACTCCGCCTCCAAACATGAAAATTCTCCTTGGACAAAAAAAACTCCAGTTTCATTTGTAATTTTGACTTCAGGCTTGGAAGCCTTCGACTTTGATTTCGAAATTCTGAATCTAAAACTTGACCTTGACATGGAAATTTTGACTTCAAACACGAAAACTTCGACTAAAGATATTTTGTGGATTTTTTTTGACATTTTTCAAAACCATTTCATTATTTCTTCAAATCATTGTGAAATCCAAATCCTCAATATATGGATAATTTGACGTTTTCAAATTTTTTGACATGTTTGAAATCATTCTGTTAGCTCTGGAGTTATTTCAAAATTTTTGAAACTAAGTATTCGATTATCATTATTATTATTCCACCCATTCGATGGAAGAAATTTTTTACATTTTATAGTTTATTTATATATAATTGTTATATACCTACCTTTATTATGTACAATGTTTTATTATATAAAGTATTCTGGAGTTTCTTTGCGCTTCTTCAGCTCAGAAATATTTTAATATTCTTTGGAACTAATCTGACGTTTTGTGGAACAATTTCGACACTTTTTATCTTTTTTGGAATTATTGTGACATTTTTTTTGATAATTTCGACATTTTTATAGTCTTTTAGACAGTTTTTTTCCCAATTATTCCAAATTTTTTGAATAACATATTATGGAATTATCTTGACCTATTTCAATCATTGTAAAACTGGAATTCGAGAGCAATAATCAGTTATTTGACAATTATTTAGACATATAATCGAGGTTGATCTACCAACACACCACATTTTTTCATATTTTGCTCAAATGAAGAAAGCTGTGGAATTGGTTATGGGTACTGCCCAGTTGCTCGAGCGGAAGATTTTGTTGTTTTTCGTTGTGTTTCGAGGTATACAGCCAAGATAGGGCAATGACGAGTTGCAAAGCGTAACATTGTAAATGGCTACAATCGAGTCGCGAAGCACCGAGGTAGGTATACAATATTTTGAGGCATTTTTTGGAAATATCCTGACATTATGAGATCATCTTAACTTCCAATTATTTGGACATATTATTTCGATCATTGACATTTTTTTAATGATTTCGACATATTCTTAGATTCATCTTGACATTCGTTCCAAATCATACCGATATTCGAATTATAAAAGATTGAAGAATAGGTAATTTTTTTCACAATTTTGGAATTATTTTGACACGTTCATAATCATTTAAGTTTTCAACTATTTTGACATTGAACACGAAAAACCTTGACCTAATCTCAAACTTCAAATCCACAAAGCTTCACTTTGATCTTGATTTTCTGAAAATTTTGACTGGGGATGTTGACTTTGAGGACGAAATTTGGAGTTCAAACAAAAATTTTACTTCGAGCAATAAAACTTCGACTTCTACCTCGAAATTTCGACTTCATCGACACGAAAAACTGCGACTTCAAACAAGTGAAACTCTGACTTTCAGCTGGAAGACTGAATTTGAACCACGAAATTACGACTCACACGGTTGAAACCACGACTTTCAACAAAAAAAATCCGACTCCAAGCATCAAAAATTCCGACCTTTTTCCACAAAGAGCTCTTTTTTCTTCATCAAAATAGTGACTTCACACCTGACAGTCCTCAATTCAATTAGTGCTGGCAAAAACCGGGAAAAATAAAAATCGGTATTCTGTTCGTTAAAACTGATATTGGAAGCTGACTCCGAAAACTGGTATTGAAAACTGCTGCGTGGACCAGTATTGAAAGGCGGCTTCGGAGACCGACACTGGAAAACGGTCCGAAATTTTGGAAGCCGGCTCCGAATACCGACTCCGAAAGCCGGCTGTGTGAGCCGGTTTTCAGTTATCATCGAAACTCGGTTTTCGGAGCCGGTTTTCAAAGCCGGCTTTCAGAATCGATTCGGTTGCCAGCACTAGTTTTCAACTAGTTGTTTTGGCTTGCCTTGACTCGAATCGAGAAAGTTTCGTGAAATTCCAGAAGCTTGCTCCTCCGCCAGCTTTGTTAATTCTTGCATCGAAATCTCTACCAGGTATTGTTATCTCAAATCTAGAAAATGTGGAGGCTTTGTGAATATTCCAGCAAATTTTCAGTAACGGCTCCTACGCCAATTGTCAGGCTTCTTACCCTTGCATTGAATTTTCCAGGGAATGGCCGTGTACCGCTATGGTTCGTGCGTTGGGTACTTGTACCTCGAATTGTACCTACTCATTCTACTCGGAGCTAGCTATAGTTCAAAATACAGCTTCACTAGATCGGTATTACCAACTCGCCGGAAGCTATTTTGTAGTTGAAGCTTTCTTGAAGAGCATGCATAGGTAGTCAGTTCAAAAGGAATAGCATGCAACACGCCTAACCTGAAACGAGTTCAACCCAAAAGTACGTGCACCTCCTAGATTTTTGTATTTATTTTCCCTACACTATCTTAGGCTTATTTCAACACAAAAATGAAAAAAATCGGTAGAGCCGTTTTTCAATAATCATTGTTTTTATCATTTTTTGACCTAAATGGCCTAGATGTTAGTTGCTAAAGAAATGTTTGCACTCAAAAATTTTATGATGCCAAGACGCCACTCGACAGATGTGTTGATTGAACCATTCTGATTAGATTCAGACTAGCCATTAGTTCTAAACAGTCCCGTGGTATATACAGGGTGGAAAAAAAAGTCGAAAACCATCATTCTATGAACAATGCAAGTGAAGTCTTGTAAATCGCCTCAACTCATCTACATTTATGCTTGAATGGAGTTGGATTGGTGAAATAAGATGTTGCCGAATCAATTCTAGCGGTCTTATTCCTTAAGAAAAATTGAACATTCAAATCTATTTCTAGAGCTATAGGTATAAGTACCTACTCTTTGTTAGGTATATGTTTGCTTCTTGTTGCTCATAATCATAATTCATGTTATTTGTATTTATCATCTCGTAATATATTTCATGCATTATGTCAGTAGATATGCCATATGTATCTTCACCAGTGACTATCTCCTAGGCTTGTAATATGGTCTCAATGGGGAATGAAGATTCCTCATATACATATTCATTTGCTACGAATTGAAGGTGTTTTTGTTTTAAAAACTCAATTTTTGAAAAACTGTTCTTTAATTTAGAAAATATTTTTATGATCAACCATAGTACTTCTCTGTAGCTTTCAAAAACAATAATAATAATTGATTCGCCTCATTTCACCAATCCAACTCCGTTTTGAAACTGGTCTTTCTTGGTTTCACACATTTTTAGAGCTTATGATGAAACAATTTGGATTTTATTTCACCACAGCACTAGACATATTCTTAGGAACAAACCTGTTCAGGCATGATATTGAACTATATTTAGTGATTTACAAAAAAGTTTGGGTTGATAGGTG
Source organism: Anaspis maculata (assembly GCA_949128115.1). NCBI lineage: Eukaryota > Metazoa > Arthropoda > Insecta > Coleoptera > Scraptiidae > Anaspis > Anaspis maculata. The sequence continues at coordinate 1,567,797 of OX421966.1, forward strand.
ATATAGACAGAGCCTAATTCCATTCTAATTCTATAATATTCAAACCATTACAAAAACCATCATGGGAACTACAAAGGTGTTGAACCAAAAGAGACCATATTATTGACAATGGCAACAATTGTTTTTCAGAATAAGGGGATTATTTTATGCTAGAATTATTGTTTGTTACAATTTTGAGAATTATCACTTACAAGTCTTAGAATTACTTCAAAAAAATTTATTTGTGAAAATAGTTAACCCAAAGGTTAACTGCCCATCTTATTTTATTTTTCAAGCTGTTTAGTTATTATAGAAATAGCAAGTTCCACTACAATGTCTTGGAGAGTCACGGGTTAGAAAAAAAAATTGTGTATAAAAACTTCAAAACTTTTGGTCTTTTCGATATTCCAGAAACGGTTAAACACATTCAAGAACCGTTTGTTGGGACTTTTTAAGGATGACTGTAGATAATTTGTGACGATTTCCAATCTTCCACTTCATAAAATAATAATGAAATAATAATTTTTGACTTCTTTCTTTTTCCACCCTGTATACACCCCCGGTATGGTCGGCACCAATGCTACTAGTCTGAATCTAAAGAGAATGGCTCAATTGACACCTCTGTTGAGTGGCATCTTGGCATCATAAAATTTAAGGTGCAAACATTTTTTTAGCAACCAGCATCTAGGCCATTGTATCAAAAAATGATATTATTGAAAAACGGCTCAACCTATTTTTTTCATTTTTGTGTTGAAATAATCCCAAGATAGCGTAGAATAAGAAAATAGAAAAATCTAGAGGGTGCACTCACTTTTGGGTTGAAGTCATTTCAGGCTAACAACCAAACTACTCAAAAATTGAAGTGGCTCACCCAAAATTTTTAATGAAGTTCAAAGTGCTCTAGCTCCCGAAAAAATAGGAATGATTCCAAATTTTTCCTTTTCTCACACACCTGCGCTCTTTATCTATGAGAGGACGGATACAGAATCAAGTTCAAATCTTCCTTGTTGGCTATACAGGGCGTCGCGTAAAACCCTCCAAAAACTAAAGAGTTTGAGTAACTCCCAATTTGAAAAAACATGTTTTTGAATATTCTCAACTGGTCCAGAGAGGATGGTAAACCCATATCTCGAAACCGTTTTTCAATTTTCCGATTATCTTTCTTCACTACAGGGTGACTCGAGAAAAACAACTTCCTGGTTTCTGGTCATAGCTTTTTTCCTTGTTGACCGATTTTCATAATCTGTAGCTCACGTTAAAGCTGAAGGTTCAGGAAACATGAATATGTCTTCGAAATTCATGCAGAAGAAAACTTGGAATTGAGACTCGGCATCAAAAATGACACAGATCTGAATAGCCCCTAAAATCAGATCTGGAGATGGAACTCGTCCGAAATGAACATGCTTCAAAGTCAACCATTCAAAATGATCATTTTAAGATATTCCTCTTCCTGTATTCAGGGTGTTCCAGGGATGATGGCAGAAAATTCAACTGTGGGTAGTCTTGTCAAAATATGACGAAAACCTATATATATATATATCATTTTCCAAAGTTCGGCCTCTCTAGCAAGCGTTTACAAATTTGTGGTGACAAAGCAACCGCCTTTTAACTTTGGAGTATCAGAAGAAAAAGTGTGCTGTTGACGCTTGGTGAATGGATAAAGAACAAAGTATGTAAGTCCTCCATAGTCTATGCTTTTATTTCTTGGCTATAAAAATACTTGTTCATCTTCTATACAATTTATGTCAAATTTATATTTTTACACTCATTCTCGTAAATGGCTTCGCATTGAATAAATAGCCGAAACTGCAGTGAGAGAAGAAGTATTACTGCGTGTTTCACTGTTGGAGAAGACAAACAACCCTCTTTTATATAGACAAAAAGAAGCTATCAGTTTTAATTATATACTTACAAATTTGTGCAACACCACTGACGTAGCCGCAGTCTGAAAATCCTGCAGATATCTCTCACAAGTTCTAATTAAGCTGTCGCTTAAGACACGAGCTTTTGGAGGTAAAGAAATAATCCACGGAGCTTTCACGCGATAATTAGAGACAAACTTTACAACTTGCTGCCTGTTTTAACCTCTGTACTTTCACAAGAGCTGGAAAGTCTAGAACGGATCAAGAACTTTTGAAGGGTGTTACAATCATGTGAATCAAGGGCACGGAAGAGTCTCCTAGAAAATATAAAGGTGTCCCGGAATAACGCTGTCAACATAGCGATAGAGAATCGGGTGCTGAGGCAATTTTTCTTGAAAAAAAAACGCCTTCCCAATTGCATAATAGGTGAGATATCAGCTTTCAAAATTGTTTGAAAATATTTTAGGTTTGAGTTTCAGGACAAAAACCATTACGAGTGCTTCAACAGCTCACTCTAAGGAACATGAGCTAACAAAGAAGGAACTTTTTTTGAAGCTCTTGCAACTACATTTCAAAACACTTGAATAAATATGACCGGATAAAAGCTCTATACACTCGAATGATACATTGCTTTTTCAAAGTATTCGCTTTTGAAAAGTTTGAGAGCTGAAAATCACAAGAAATTTCTCTGAGGCTCTTGAAGACGGCCTTTAAAGCTCTTCAATTCAGAGGATTTTTGCTCTAAGGAGAGTTCAAGTTCAAGACTTTAGTTTTGTGCTTCACATTTCTCTTTTGAATACGACTGAAAGGACCTCCATGATTATTCTAATCATTTGTTGGAATTTTTTGATTCACTAGCTATATTTCTTTGAACCCGCATCATTGATGCCCCTCTAGGAAGCTCTAAGAAAGATCAAAGTTTTTTGACGGCTTTAAGAAACTACTTTGAAGTTTCTCAAAGCTCCCCAAGTTAGTTCTGAAAGAACTTTCTTACTATGTTTGCTCAAGTTTCTGTTTGTTGATGGAAAGTTGTTTTCAACTTGACGACTATTTCAAAAAGATAGAATAATGTTTTGGGTGTCCCACTTCAAATTGTGACCAGCATAGCTGTAGCCGAATAGAACTGCTGAGATAGTTTTTCGCAGATTTGGACTGATGGAAGTATGTTTTTGTGAAAATGAACTGGAATGACAACAGTTAGAATTTCCAACAATTTCTCTCAGGTAACTTTTTTCTCAAGTGCCACCGTTCACGAGATAAACGCAAAAAAATGATTCTTAAGTTCTTTTCGAGGCGACAACGGCCGAGGCTCCCACTGGATCTTTGAGAACTTCTAGTTTGTTGAATCACATGCTTGACTGGCTTCATTTTTCAGCTAGGTTCAATTTTTTTGCCATTATTCCTATAATTCCTGGACCTGGACTATTAATTTCTTAGCAAGAATTGTGAAATTCGAAGTGAAAATCGCTCATGAAACAACAATTGCATAGTTATTATACTGACAAAGTGATCCACTTTGTAGCAAGATTTTGTCCAAATTCATCACTTGAAGCAGAAATTCTGCAAAACTCATCAACTTGGTATTGGGAACAAAGAAAAAAAAATCATTTTTTCAGATGGAATTCAGCTGAATTCATCAACTTCTTAGTAATTTCATGAATTGAAAAGTTGAACTCCGTAGTGGATATTCCTCTGAATTCATCGACTTCATTGTAATGATATCTCAATCCATCAATATTATAGCGAGAGTCCTGTTCAAGTCAGCTCCATAGTACGACTTCGGCTGAATACATTAATTTTTGGTGAGAAATAAATTTTCTCTGCTTCCCAACTCCAAACTCCAACTCCAAGCTAAATCTCTGCTGAATTTCTGAACTATGTAGTGAGAGTTTTACTAAGGCCATCAACTTCGTAGAAATTATGCTCAATTCATCAACTTTGTAATGACATTTTTGTTAAGTTATTCGGATTATTTGGGGATATAACTCCTAATTAATCACTTAATGGCTGGAATTGTGCCAAAACAATCAACTTCATTGCAACAATTTTGTCAAGTCCATCAACTTTTTTGGAGGAGATTTATTCATATTCATATTGATATTCATAATCAACTTCACTTGTCAATTTCTTGAAAAAATGGTTTCAGTGAATTTGGCTCAATTTTTTATATGTTGTAGATCTTGATTCAAAAGATATATTCCAGGAAAATTGGACCCCTCCTATGAACAGTTTTTCCCCTACATACCTAATAAGGCCAAGATTAGGAATAGTCCCAAAAATTTTCAAATTCATGAAACTGGTTCAAATCGAAATCGTGATCATGAGAAAAGTAATTAAAAAATCCAAGTTGTGAATTGGGGTAGTTATTGAAGGGGCTGGGGGTCGAAATTGTAAGAATAAATCAAAATTCCGAAATTTTTCATTCTTATAAAATCTGAACAGAATAATAATGGAGAATAAATTTTGGAAAATTCAAATAAATTGATTGGGGGTTATTCTGAAGGGGGCTGGGGGTCGAAGTCAAGAAAACGCAGTGGGATTCCGAAACTTGCAATTCCCATAAGAGATCTTACGAGCAATGGGGAAATAACATACTCAAAAAATCCAAACCAATGAATGAAAGGGGTTATTGAAAGGTAAAGAGAGTAGAGGGTCGAAATTGAGAGAACAGTGGAGTTCTGGAAATTCCAGTTTATCTAGGAAGATCTGGGCGAATGACAAAATGATAATAAAACCAATGTGGATGAGGACTGATTTCATCGTTTCTCGATCATCTTAACCTCCTAACCAGCCACCATAATGATACCCACCCACAACCACAATGGGGGGCTGGAGGGTGAAATCAAGAATGCCAAAGGAAGGAATGTCAAATGTGTTAATTTTTGAAGTCGTGGAACTTTCGGCTTTTTTTTCTCCCCAGTTTTAGAAAGCGGATATCAGTATCACGAAACGGTTCTTGACTTTCAATTGTATTTTGTTTCTCCAAAGAGCTCTTGACTTTTTTTGTGGAATTTGGATTTTTGGATACAAAATTTGCTAGAGCTGTCGCTTTTTCTTGAAAATTGATAGAAACGCACACAATTGCTGAACGAATTATACCGTGAGAAAATTTGATCTCATAAGCCCCTAGAAGAAGTTATCCTCTGGACCTCTTCAGGGGAGATACCCAATGAAGCATGCTGCGACATCATATTGACACTTATTGACTCCAGCATGAATAAAAATTCAAGTTCGACTGCCACTCCAGAGGTCGCGGGTTCGATCTCCGCCGGGGACTGATTTTCGGCCTCGAAAAACAAGCTCCTTGGTTTAGTTGGAATGCTTGCTAAATGCAAGACGCGCCGTGTGTCGCATAGCACGTAAAATACGAACGATGGTGCCGACCCCATGCGATGTTGGTGGTCATTAAAAATCCCTACCCTGTGTTGGAACACACAGGGGTTCGGCAAAATTTCCGGTATAGTGGAGGAAAGCATTCACCGGCGTCGGTGTTAGGCCTCGTTGCGGAAATAGGCCGACGTTAAATAAACGAATAAAAAAAAAAAAAAAAAAATTCAAGACTTGTAACTATACGTTACATCAAAATCACCATGGTTATCACTTAATCCCATCATGGATGATTTTGTTACTGCCTAAGTCACTGGAAATTTCCAGAAGTTAGACGAATACAGGGCGATAGAGCCGTATTTCTTTTTTTGATCTCAATCGGATACATTTTTGGTCATTCAAGAATGATTTGCAAATTTTTCAGTTTCTACTTTTCCAGTGGTGGGGGTAATTTTGACGTTTGTCATGTCAGAACTATTTTTTTGTACTTGTCATCATTGAAATGTCAGATTGAATGTTATCCACCACTTCCACATCAGTGGTGGAAACAAAAGACCCACAAAGGTTTTCTCAGAAAACCTGGACTTTGAGGAAGAAAAACACCGAACGCAAACTTGGAATTTATCAGCTGAAAATGACCGTATACATCCATGTTGGCATTCCAACGATGACAAGTACAACAAAAAAGGTCCGACATGAGAACGTCAAAATTACCCCATACTACTGAAAAAGTATATACGTGAAAAATTTGCACATCATGCTTGAATGACCAATAATGTGTCCGATTGGAATCAAAAAAATAATCATGGCTCTATCTCTACTCGTCTAGGAGGTATCACTGCTGGAAATTTCCAGTGATTCTCTGAAAGTCTTTTGACACTCTTTCCTTTGGCATCCTGTATATCGTGGACAAAGTCGATGGTGGCGTAAGTCGACACAGTGTTTTGTGACTGAAGAAAGGCTCTACCAGGCATCATATTTTTTTCAAATCGGATATCTTTCCTTGAAGAAATCCATGCTTGAAATTGAAGAAAAATTTGGTCTATGCTTAACTTTTGACGAGCAGTTTATCATGGTTGATGGGATAAAAGGGATGGTGGAGAAATGAAGAGCTTAGTCCTCATCCAGATTGGTTTTATTATCATTTTGTCATTCACCCAGATCAATTTCTAGATGAACTGTAAGGTCCAGAATTTCATTGTTGCCTTGATTTCGACCCTCTACCTCCTCAATAACACCAGAATTCATTGGTCTAGATTTTTTTTGAATTATTTCCCTATTGAAATAAAAACTAAATTTTTATTAAAACTCCAAAAAAAAGGCAATTCGAGCAATGTTAGGCTTAGTTCAAAGAGAATCTTGTAGGGAACATTTCAAAGATTTGAACATCATGACGGTAATCTCTTTATATATATTAAATTGCTTGAGTTACATGCATAAACATAAAGGGGAATTTAGTGTAGGAACTTCTGTCCATAATCATCAAACTAGAAAAAATAACGAAATTAGGGGGAAAATCCCAAAGAATGACATTTTTCTAAGATCTTTTGTACATCAATCAATAGTATTATATAACAAAATTCCAATCGATATCAGAAATCTCAACTCAAAATTTTTCAATCAAAATTTAAAAACAATGTTAAAATCAAAAGTATATTATTCAATGGAGGAATATATTAATGACACTTCAAAGTGGGAATAAGTAAACTTTTATACAATTACATTTTCTGTTATCATTTTATGACATTTTATTAATGTATAATTGTTATTGTTTTCTATTATTCTTGTATGTTACCTATATACCTAATTGTTATGTATTCGACACCAGTAATGGTACATGAATAAACATTATCTATCTATCTATTGCTCGTGAGATCATATATTTATATAAATAACACAGGTGAACAAAATGGAAAAAAAAATTGTGCCTGGGTTTATTTAATGATTCTATTGAATGTCATGAGTCAAAATAAAGGAAAAGTACCCACATTCTCATTCAAGTTTGCTTTTGTAATATTGGCAGGTACTAATGGAACAGATTTCATATCATGAATGAGAACAGAAAATCAGTTTATAGGGATACGGAGGGAAATTCTGACGTCCATGTGTCATCTACATCAGAGTCTAGAGTGCTCTGGAGTCTGGAGTCGCAAAAACGATAGTCAAGTGTTTTATTTGACGTTTGTAGGAAATGAAAAATGCAGAAAAAAATTAAAAAATGTTCTCATGATCATAATAGGAAGAGTCAAGGACTTCATTTCTGATTTTTTCTTATTATTTTGCATCAATTTTGTGTTAAAGTTGATAAAAAAACAAATACACAATTTTTTTCCATTTTTTTTCCAACAAGCGAACTATCAAAATGGACATTTTCATGAATTTTTAAATATGTCAAAAGCAAACTTTGTCATGGGAGATTTTTTGTACATGTTGATTTAACTCAAGCTACAGAAATTTGGTATACTTATCCCAGGCACAAAATTTGTGTTGACCTGTATAATTTATTCAAATAAAATAGATTAACACCTTTATAAATGAAATAAATTGCCCTAGGACAAAGGATACCGCATCATGTAGTGAATTTTCTGATTGAATAAAATAATTAGTTTGATAAGTGAGTTGGAATTCATACATTAGAGTTGAATTTTGAATTGAGAACATAATATGATGTTTGAAAATTCTGATGGAATCCTTGAGTGCGGATAATGCGATATCTTTTGCCCTTCTAGTCGATACATTAAATGAGTGACAGAATTTGCGATAAAAAATTTGGGAATGGTTCCCCGAGCTCCTATAAGGTACCCGAACACCTGAATACTATTTATATCATATTTTGTTTCAAAATAAGGTACAGTCGTTTCATAAATGGCTCGCTTGTCAACATGGACAGCTTAAGGTTGTTCTTTGCTATCTTCAAATCTCATAGTTGGATCTAGTATGTATCCTTTCTGTCGCTTTCTGTCAATGGCAAGGACGTCAACTCTCCGCCAGCTGCCGTTGTCTGCCAAACCCGGTACCTCTTCGTGTGTTTCCCAGCCTTAGAACTTCCGAAATTTCAATTTATTTTTCTGATTTCGACCCCCAACCCCTTCGATAGCTACCCCAATTTACAACTTGAATTTTTTCAGTGACTTTTCCCATAATCACAACCTCAGTTTCAACCAGTTTTATGAATTTCAAAAATTTTGAGACAATTCCTTATTCGGGCCTTATTATGGGAGTAGGGGAAAAACTGTTCATGGAAGGGGTCCAATTTTTTTGGAAATATATTTCTCGAGTCAAGATCTACAACATAAAAAAAAATCAGTCAAATTCACCGAGACCACTTTTTCATAGTAAACGTGCGGGGTCCTTTGTAGCGAGAATTTTCCGAGATTCAGCGACTTCCTGGAAAATTATCATGAAATAATCAACAGTAATATCACAGGTGCCTAGATTTTCACGATAATTTTGGCCGGACGATCGCAAGTGCTGGCTGTAGCAATAAATGCCCGACTCCGGAGGAGGAGGGCATTTATCTAGGGACAATCAGCCCGAAGGAAACGCTTGGCTGAAATTATCTGGGAAAATCTCAAGCACGAGTGATATTTTTATGATTAATGCAGGAAAGAAGTTCAAAGTGACAGCTGTCAGATTTTGTTGTATAGATGAATTTTATTCTGTTGCCATTGACAGTGGGGCTTAGATAAGTGAATATTATTCTTGTAGGTCTAATAATCAAGGGCGTTGTATGTAATAATCGATCAAATCACATGAATAATATCCATTCATCTTTGGAATACAAATAGTATAAAATAAAGATCTTATATAATTGAAGCGAAAATTGGGTTACGTTAATGAAATATGCAGTGAGAAGTTTCTCCAGATTAACCAAGTTCAGTTCATAGAAGAATTATGCTTAATTCATTGAGTTTGTAATATGAATTTCTTTCACTATCCACTAAATCTACTTATACTGAGAACTCTACTCAATTCATCAACTATGTGGTGAGAGTTTCGTTAAATTCATCAACTTCATAGCTGCTAAAATTAACGACCATCAATCAGTTATGCAGGGGCGGACTGGCCAAGGCCGCTAGGCCGCGATTCCGCCCTAGATTTTTGGGCGGAGGGCCCCCACAACTTAGGTCGATTAGGGGCCCCCGCAGACCAAAAGTAATTGTAGAAATAAAGTTATATGAATAATCTGTCTCTCCACGTAAATTGTATAAATATATTTTGCTGACCCGTTTCGGCCTTACAAAAGTTTACTTTGATTTTGACACTTTACACATTTTACACCTTTACTGCTTTGAAGATGACCCTTCACCCCGAATTGTGAGGCCGAAACGCGTCAGCAAAATATATATTTATACAATTTACGTGGAGAGACACATTATTCATATAACTTTATTTCTATAAGATGCCTCCATTAGGTGATAATCCCTCAACTTTTGCGATATTGTCAAAAGTAATTGGATTAAAAAAATACAAAAACAAATTATACGAAAATTATACTTCCTTTTAATTTTTGTTTAATAAAGGGCAGTGATATTATAGCGCAATAGATAGATGTAGTTCATCAGTGAGAATTTATAGTTTGTGACAATAAATATGGTTACAATAGGTAGTTATGCGCTTTTAAGCTGCTGAGTTCCTAGAAGATGTTTGAATGTTTTTTTTTATCAATCCACCAGGTGGGTAGGTTTCATCAGCTCTTCACAAATACTTCAACCTAGGTACCAATAATAATAATTTCAATCCAAAATTCAAAATAAAAGAAAGTTTCAGCCTGTGACCCCCCTCCACGTCACAGGGGGGGCCCAAATCACACCAGTGGCCTAACTTTCAGAACCTCAGTCCGCCCCTGGATATTTTCACTTTTGAAAACGATGTATCCATCGAAATTCACGCTGTAAAGAAGAAATTGATGAATTCTTGAATTAAACTGCTCAACAACTGGAATGATGGTATCGAAAATTTTGCTCTTTTTCAAAATAACGTAACTTTGGATTGACACAACCGACTTTGAATGTGTTTCCACAGTTTTTAGATCCATCTTTTGGCAATTCATCTCATTGACAAGATCAGGTTTTTAATTTCCAATTACTTTTTCACAGGGTGGAATGTAAAACATTGCAAAATTGTGCTAAGTTCGACCGATCCCCGATTCTCTGAATTTTTTTTTTCTCGATTTCGAATGGATTATTATTCATGAAGCCTGATGTCTAATCCTGGAACGGATTTTCAATTTTCCAGATCAGAAGTCCAACAATGACGATATGATTTTTCCACTTTCCCGGCCCACCACCCAACGAGGAGGGAAAGTATTGTGAACGTTCTAAAAATTGTTCCCGAGATTTCGACGGATATATTTGTTTTGAGGTCCTCTATGACGATTAAGACCATTTCAAACGTGTAATTCCATCTTCAAAATCGACACGGTTTAGGTTTCCCGACTCAAGTTTTTCAAAATGGAATTTGCACATTCCGTGAACTTGAATCAATTGCAGTGCAAACTTCGACATGCGATGAGCCCCACGAAATATCCATTTTAGATGCAGACATGCTGGGAATAAAAGTTTGAGGAAAGATTAAATTGATTTTTGGGGAAAAAAATTTCGAAATCGGACCCACGGTTTCCGAGTTCTCCTCTCTGGAAAAACTACAAATTTTCCAACTTTTCATCCCGTGAACAGATTTTGGTGGGTCGGGAAAGTAAAAAAAAAATCATATCGTCATTGTTGGACATCTGATCTGGGAAAATCAAACACCGTTTGAGATTAGACATCAGGCTTCATGGATAATTCATTAGAATTTAAAAAAAAATACTAAAACGGGGATCGGTGGAACTCAGCACCATTTTGCAATATTTTATATTCCACCCTGTAAAAGAAGTGATTAAAATAGAAAAAAAAATATCATCAATGGGATGGATTGCTGAAGAATGAATCTAAACAACTGTGGAAACAAATTTAAAATCGGTAGTGTCAATCCAAAGTTACATCATTTTGAAAAAAGACAAAATTTTCGATACCGTCATTCCAGTTGTTGAGCAGTTTAGTTGAGAAAGTTGATGAATTGACCAAATAAAACTCGCAATAAAATTGATAAATTCAGTTAAGTTATTACTAAAAAAGCTGATGAGCCAACGAATTCCACACTACAAAGTTGATGAATTTATCTTATAATGACCTTATTAAATTTCGAGAAATTTTGCTAAACAAAGTTGATAAATTCAGCACAATTCTTGCTACGAACTTGATACATTTTGAGAAAATCGTGCTACAAAGTTGATACTTGAAGCGAAATTCTTATTTTGAGCTTGATGAATTCAGTTGATTTGTTAGTATAAAGAGCTAGAGCTACCATCAAGATTCTTTTATGAATTCAGTGCAATTCTCATTTTGAACATGATGAATTTGTCGAGATTCTCACTTTAAAGTCGATGAGAATTTCACTACAATGTTGCTTATGGGCATTATTTTACTCACAAAGTGATTAATTTCGAGTATAGTCGATTAATTTGTCAAATTTTTCACTGATGAGTTGATGAATCTGGAGAAATCGTCACAACAAAGCCAAATCTTCGATCCAAAGTTTATTATTGGACACAATTTTTACAATAACGTGGTGAGTTTAAGAAAGTTGATGATTTGGCCAAATTCTTACAATCAACTTTTGGGTTTAAAGCAATTCCCGCTACAAAGTTGATGGCTCTTGCACAATTATTCTATGAAGTTGGTTAATTCCGGAGAACTCTCTCTATGGAGGTGATGAATTTCGAGAAATTCCCGCTATAAAGTTGTACTTTCAGCGAAATTGCCATTATAGACTTGATGAATTTAGTGAAGTTTTCACTATGAGGTTGATGAATCCATCGAGATTTTTACTCTAAAGTTGATGAATTTCGAGAAATTCCCGCTAAAAAGTTGATAAATTTCGGAAAAACTTTGCTACGAACTTAATACCTCCAGGCGAAATTGTCACGATAAATTCAATGAACTTGGTGAAATTCTTACTGAAAAGCTGATGAATTTATTGAAATTTTTACTACGAAGTTGATAAATTCAACAAATTTCACACAATTTTTGCTATGAACTTTGAACTTCGGAATTGACATTGTGATCTTGTGAGCTTGATGAATTCAGTCAGTTCTTGTTATGAATCTATGAATTTTCACAGATTCTTGTACACACTTGCTGAATTGAGCACAGCTTTCACTATAAAGTTGATCAACGTCAAAAAATTCTGCCTACGAAGGTGATAAATTTCGAGAGATTCTCACTACGAGGTTGATATCTTTAGCAAAATTGTCATTATAAACTTGATGAATTGAGCGAATTTTTGAAAGTATAGATTATAAATTTATCTAGAATTTCACGATAAAGTTTATGAATTTGGAGAAATCTTAGCTACGAAGTGAATTTCTCACGAGAAAGTTCATGAATCCAACGAATTTCTTGCTACAAAGCTGATGAATTTTCTTCAGTGTTTGCTATTAACTTGATGAATTTTGAGGAATGCTCGATACAAAGTTTACATCTTCAGCAAAACTGTCATTACAAACTTGAATTAAGTGGAATTCCCACTATAAAAAATTATGAATTCATTCAGATTCTCTCTATGAAGTTGAAGGATTTGGAGAAATTGTCGCTACGAAGTAGAGTTTTGTCTATAAAATTGATTATTTCAACCGATTTCACAGTACAAAGTTGATGAATATTTCAAGGTAAGTTTTTAATTCCTGGAATAAGTATACTTTGAATCTGAATTTTCAATTTCCATGGAGTCCACGTCACGAAAAAATCTAGAATTTCTGGGATATAAGCTCTACTAATAAGATACAGAATTTCCTAGATAACGTCTGAATTTCACAGTGATGTGAAGTTTCGAGATAAAGTCTGAATTCTCCAAGATACGTCTGTATTGTTCGGATAATGACTGAGTTTCCAAAAAAAAACAACTTTTTCACAATTTAATTTAAATTTATTGTCACGATTCGTTGCAAATTCCCAAAATTAAAATTCAAATTTCAAATATCGCCCTGGAAGTGGGCTCACTTTGGCTACCGTGCCACACACCGAGCCGGCTCCGGGACTATTATTATTGATTGCTCGGAGCTAATTCGGGAAAGGTTTTTGAACAAACGAAAGTGATTGCACTGGAAAACTCGAGTCTTATCTTTCATTTCCTAACAGAGCCGTCAAGATACTTTCATCTTCGAAGCCACAAGAATGCCTCGGATTGGCCTTAGTGTCCCACGACAGTTTGTTCCCCAGCTGATGGAGGAAAATGAAGTTCTCCAACTGGTCTTAATGCGGCTACTCCCTAGCCGTTCAAGTAAAGAAATACCTTGTAGTCACCTTCGGCGATAATAGTGGCTCTATAAGTAACAACTAAATCATGTTTCTCTGCAAATTTACGGCAACAATACAGCAACCAATGGAGGTCGATTTTTATGTGTAAATATTCGAAAAGAAACTTGTCAATTTGAATTATTCATCTCAAATTTTAATGGGCGATTTCATCAATCCACTTTTTGGGTGGGATCAGAACCCTCCAGCGAAATTGTCGCTCTAAAGTTGATAAATTGAGAGAAATTGTCTCTACCAAGTTCATGGCTTGAGCGAGATACTCGTAAAAATGATGACTACAGAAAAATTTTTAATTTGGAGTCTGTGGAATCAGCACAATTCTTGCTATAAAGTTGATGAATTCGGAGGAATTTTTGCTACGAAGTTGATTACTTCGGCGATATTTTCAGGGGCGGACTGGCCAAGGTCGCTAGGCCGCAATTCCGGCCTAGATTTTTTGGCGGAGGGCCCCCAAAACTTCGGTCGACAAGGGGCCTCCGCAGACCAAAAGTAATTGTAGAAATAAAGTTATATAAATAATCTGTCTCTCCACGTAAAATGTATGAATATATTTTGCTGACCCGTTTCGGCCTTACTATAGTTTACTTTGATTTTGACACATTACACATTTTACACCTTTACTGCTTTGAAGATGGCCCTTTACCCCGAATTGTGAGGCCAAAACGTGTCAGCAAAATATATTTATACAATTTACGTGTAGAGACAGATTATTTATATAACTTTATTCCTACAAGTTGCCTCCATCAAGAGAATCTCTCAACTTTTACGATATTGTCGAAAGTAATTGGGTTAAAAAAATACAAAAACAAATTATACGAAAATTATACTTCCTGTTATTTTTTGTTTAATAAAGGGCAGTGATATTATAGCGCAACAGATAGATGTAGTTTATCAGTGAGAATTTATGGTTTGTGACAATGAATATGGTTACAATAGGTAGTTATGCGCTTTTTAGCTGCTGAGTTCCTAGAAGATGTTTGAATGTTTTTTTTTATCAATCTACCAGGTAGGTAGGTTTTACCAGCTAGTTACAAATACTTTAACCTAGATACCAATAATAATGATTTCAATTCAAAATTCAAAATGGAAAAAGTTTTAGCCTGTGACCCCCTTCCACGTCACGGGGGGGCCCCAGATCACACCAGCGGCCTAACTTTTAGATCCCCAGTCCGCCTCTGCAGTTATGTTATTAGCAATTTTCAACAGTGAATATGTACATTCCCAAGCACTCACTAGTTTATTTCACGTACTTAAATTCACTCTGTGTTATTTCAATTTGGAGCGAAGAAACCATGGATGATGAAATAATTTTTTCGGCTCCCACAAAGAACGAAACGGGCAAGGAAAGCGGACATTTATCGCCTCTTGTTTGCTCAATTTCGCCAGCACTCGCGATAAATTCAAAAGTTTGCTCCTTTGTGGCGCTCTTATCCTCACTTATTTTCGCCGATTCCGCGCCCACATCTTCTCTCGTTCCTTTTCATCACGCATTCATCCGGCCGAAAGCAGCTTATATTCGCCTAATTCGTACAGGCAATGTTTACAGCAATTTATACCTGTGCAGATAACCGTTTAATTTTTTTCTTCTCGACGCTCTCTTCTTGCGTATTATATGTTTACACGAGAGCCGAAAATCTGGCAAATCTGGCGAAAATGGCGTTTCCCAGAGAGGTTAATATCACGAGCGCCGTATCAAACATCAAAGCGAAACGCTTTCGAAGAACGTACATAACGGCATAAAGAAAATATGCCGGGCGGCACATAGCGGGAAGGTAAATAAAATTTTCATTGAGTGTTAAAATGAGCGGAGCAGGTTGAGCACCTGTGTTTTCGTGACTCGGTTTCGATATATATGTTTTCCCAATAATATGAATCGGAGCGTTTCAATCATTTTTTCATCATCGAATTTCTCCAATCAATTTTCTTTGGCTGATTACTTGGTTTGATGTGTTCCATACTCCAGGGCTGGGCGGTACCTATTTCAAATACAAGTATTTGACATACGTCTTCTATACATTTGATCAACAAGTATTTTCATTTTGTATTTTGGTATAGTTCAAGTAGATAGTGTTTTGTATTTTATATATAAAATACCCTTTTCGGAAAAGTATTTTGATTTTTGAGCAGTGGTAGCCGAGTGGTACAGGTGATGGCAAGCCAAACCATTCGCGCTGCCCTGTGTGGGTTCGAATCCTACTTCATCCATGGATATTTTGTGCTGTCCCCGAGGTTGCATGGTAGAGCAGCTTATAGGAATGCCGCCTCGTAAAATAAGACAATTAAAATTTAAAAAAAAAAAATTTCAAAAGGCAAAATACAAAAGTCTGCCGATTGCAATTTTCGTTTTGTTCGTTGCGTTATTCAACTTGGAATGTTTCCGTAACCCATGTTATGATAGTGAATGTTAAAAAAACCCATGTTAAACTTCTACAGGGTGATACGTAAAATAGTGCAAAACTGCATCAACGACTTCATCGTACCCCCTTCTGTCGAAAATATTCTTATTTATATTCTTATTCTTATACAAAAATCATGGAGTGTCATGCATGTCTTATCTCAAAACGGTTCTTGAATAACCGAGATTGAAAATCCACACTGGAGATATTAACTTTTATGTTGAATGTTAACAGATTTGCGAAGCTCTGGCATAGAACAAGCAGAAAAAGTATAGGTAACGTCCAGGGGGCTTTATGCTTTACCCCACTCGGAGGCTGAAGTTATACTTAGTTGTCATGTTCAGGGGAAGGGGCTGAAAATAGAACACGTTCCACATGCGAAATTGTGATGAAATTCCTAGTGAAATTCCAACGAAATTTAACGTACGGAAAAAAGGCAATGACAACCACTTGAAAAAGTGCTCCCTGCTTGGCCCCACACCAAATATTCGGGTTGTGTTGGAAGTAAAATTGCCCCGAACTATTGTGGAAACAATCTTGCCCAATATCAACATCCATTCTTCAAAATCAAAAGTGACTTCATTTCGCATGCCAACATGGCAAATCTGTATCTGGTTTTGTATTGGAAAACATAAAAAAACTTTTCTTGACAAATAGAGGTACGATGAAGTCGGTGCAATCTTGCAGCATTTTACGTACCACCCTGTAAAAATTTTGGATTGAGCTTCTCAACAATCACCTTCTCAGGAAAGGTTACATAACAGAAGCATTGGGCTAATCAACACAACCAACAAAATGGAAATCGAATCCGACAATCAGAAGTTATTGGCCTTCAAAGTCGAACAATTTTTCTGATAGCGACAACGTCGTTGTCCAGCAGTATATACCAGGTGAGCATTTGAAAACTATCCACCTGTAATGAATACCGATTCCTTACGAAGATGTCTTCGAGCAAAAACGGATCGATTTTCATATCGAGGGGGACATGAAACAAACATTGGCGAATTTCCATCTTCAACCCCTTGGCCCCACTCACTCAAGCTCTGAAATTTCCATTGACACCACCTATTTCGTGATACATCAAATCAAACACGATTGAAGTCTCTTCCTTATGAAATATTCATGAATAATATAGTTGTTTTTTTTTTGGAAATTCAGTCATCCGAACAATACAGACGTATCTTGGAGAATTCAGACTTTATCTCGAAACTTCACATTACTGTGAAATTCAGACGTTATCTAGGAAATTCTGTATCTTATTAGTGGAGCTTATATCCCAGAAAATCTAGATTTTTTCGTGACGTGGACTCCATGGAAATAGAAAATTCAGATTCAAAGTATACTTATTTCAGGAATTAAAAACTTACTTTGAAATATTCATCAACTTTGTACTGTGAAATCGGTTGAAATAATCAATTTTATAGACAAAACTCTACTTTGTAGCGACAATTTCTTCAAATCCTTCAACTTCATAGAGAGAATCTAAATGAATTCATAATTTTTTATAGTGGGAATTCCACTTAATTCAAGTTTGTAATGACAGTTTTGCTGAAGATGTCAACTTTGTTCGAGCATTCCTCAAAATTCATCAAGTTAATAGCAAACACTGAAGAAAATTCATCAGCTTTGTAGCAAGAAATTCGTTGGATTCATGAACTTTCTCGTGGGAAATTCACTTCGTAGCTAAGATTTCTCCAAATTCATAAACTTTATCGTGAAATTCTAGATAAATTTATAATCTATACTTTCGAAAATTCGCTCAATTCATCAAGTTTATAATGACAATTTCGCTGAAGATATCAACCTCGTAGTGAGGATCTCTCGAAACTTATCAACTTCGTAGTAAAAATTTCTATAAATTCATCAGCTTTTCAGTAAGAATTTCACCAAGTTCAATCAATTTATCATGACAATTTCACCTGGAGGTATTAAGTTCGTAGCAAAATCTTTCCGAAATTTATTAACTTCTTAGCGGGAATTTCTCGAAATTCATCAACTTTATAGTAAGAATCTCGATGGATTCATCAACCTCATAGTGAAAACTTCACTAAATTCATCAAGTCTATAATGGCAATTTCGCTGAAAGTACAACTTCATAGCGGGAGTTTCTTGAAATTCATCACCTCCATAGAGAGAGTTCCCCGGAATTTACCAACTTCATAGCAATAATTGTGCAAGAGCCATCAACTTTGTAGCGGGAATTGCTTTAAACCCAAAAGTTGATTGTAAGATATTGGCCAAATCATCAACTTCTTTGAACTCACCACGTCATTGTAAAAATTGTGTCCAATAATAAACTTTGGAGTGAGGATTTGGCTTTGTTGTGACGATTTCTCTAGATTCATCAACTCATCAGTGGAAAATTTGACAAATTAATCGACAATACTTGAAATTTATCACTTTGTGAGTAAAATAATGCCCATAAGCAACATTGTAGTGAAATTCTCATCGACTTTATAGTGAGAATCTTGGACAAATTCATCATGTTTTAAGTGAGAATTGCACTGAATTCATCAAAGAATCTTGATGGTAGCTCTAGCTCTTAATACTAACAAATCAACTGAATTCATCAAGCTCAAAATAAAAATTTTGCTTCAAGTATCAACTCTGTAGCACGATTTTCTCAAAATGTACTAAGTTCATAGCAAGAATTGTGCTGAATTTATCAACTTTGTCGTATCAAATTCATCAACTTGAAAATGAGAACTTTGCTTCGTAGCCAGGAATTTTCTAAATTCATCAACTTCATAGTGAGGA
The DNA here is from genome assembly GCA_949128115.1 of Anaspis maculata. NCBI lineage: Eukaryota > Metazoa > Arthropoda > Insecta > Coleoptera > Scraptiidae > Anaspis > Anaspis maculata. Next base: position 1,586,475 of record OX421966.1, read on the forward strand.
TCTTGGATAGATTCATCTATTTTATTTTATAGTGAGAATGTCAGTGAATTCATCAAACTCATAATGGAAATTTCGCTAAAGGTATCAACGTTGCAGCAAGAATCTCGTGAAATTCGACAGCTTCTTCGCAGCGAGAACGACTCGAAATCTATCAACTTTATAGCAAGAATTGTGCTAGATTCATCAACTTTGTATAGCAAAATTGCTCGAAATTTAATAAGGTCATTATAAGATGAATTCATCAACTTTGTAGTGTGGAATTCGTTGGATCATCAGCTTTTTTAGTGATAACTTAACTGAAAAGTTGAAGTTAAAGTTAAACTTGACTTCATTTCGCATGCCAACATGGCAAATTTGTATCTGGTTTCGTATTGGAAAACATAAAAAAACTTTTCTTGACAAATAGAGGTACGATGAAGTCGGTGCAATCTTGCAGCATTTTATGTACCACCCTGTAAAAATTTTGGATTGAGCTTCTCAACAATCACCTTCTCAGGAAAGGTTACATAACAGAAGCATTGGGCTAATCAACACAACCAACAAAATGGAAATCGAATCCGACAATCAGAAGTTATTGGCCTTCAAAGTCGAACAATTTTTCTGATAGCGACAACGTCGTTGTCCAGCAGTATATACCAGGTGAGCATTTGAAAACTATCCACCTGTAATGAATACCGATTCCTTACGAAGATGTCTTCGAGCAAAAACGGATCGATTTTCATATCGAGGGGGACATGAAACAAACATTGGCGAATTTCCATCTTCAACCCCTTGGCCCCACTCACTCAAGCTCTGAAATTTCCATTGACACCACCTATTTCGTGATACATCAAATCAAACACGATTGAAGTCTCTTCCTTATGAAATATTCATGAATAATATAGTTGTTTTTTTTTTTGGAAATTCAGTCATCCGAACAATACAGACGTATCTTGGAGAATTCAGACTTTATCTCGAAACTTCACATTACTGTGAAATTCAGACGTTATCTAGGAAATTCTGTATCTTATTAGTGGAGCTTATATCCCAGAAATTCTAGATTTTTTCGTGACGTGGACTCTATGGAAATTGAAAATTCAGATTCAAAGTATACTTATTCCAGGAATTAAAAACTCACTTTGGAATATTCATCAACTTTGTACTGTGAAATCGGTTGAAATAATCAATTTTATAGACAAAACTCTACTTCGTAGCGACAATTTCTCCAAATCCTTCAACTTCATAGAGAGAATCTAAATGAATTCATAATTTTTTATAGTGGGAATTCCACTTAATTCAAGTTTGTAATGACAGTTTTGCTGAAGATGTCAACTTTGTATCGAGCATTTCTCAAAATTCATCAAGTTAATGGCAAACACTGAAGAAAATTCATCAGCTCTGTAGTAAGAAATTCGTTAGATTCATGAACTTTCTCGTGAGAAATTCACTTCGTAGCTAAGATTTTTCCAAATTCATAAACTTTATCGTGAAATTCTAGATAAATTTATAATCTATACTTTCAAGAATTCGCTCAATTCATCAAGTTTATAATGACAATTTCGCTAAAGATATCAACCTTGTAGTGAGAATCTCTCGAAATTTATCAACTTCGTAGGCGGAATTTTTTGACGTTGATCAACTTTATAGTGAAAGCTGTGCTTGATTCAGCAAGTGTGTACAAGAATCTGTGAAAATTCATCGATTCATAACAAGAACTGACTGAATTCATCAACTTCACAAGATCACAATGTCAATTCCGAAGTTCAAAGTTCATAGCAAAAATTGTGTGAAATTTGTTGAATCTATCAACTTCGTAGTAAAAATTTCAATAAATTCATCAGCTTTTCAGTAAGAATTTCACCAAGTTCATTAAATTTATCATGACAATTTCACCTGGAGGTATTAAGTTCGTAGCAAAATCTTTCCGAAATTTATCAACTTCTTGGCGGGAATTTCTCGAAATTCATCAACTTTATAGTAAAAATCTCGATGGATTCATCAACCTCATAGTGAAAACTTCACTAAATTCATCAAGTCTATAATGGCAATTTCGCTGAAAGTACAACTTCATAGCGGGAATTTCTCGAAATTCATCACCTCCATGGAGAGAGTTCCCCGGAATTTACCAACTTCATAGCAATAATTGTGCAAGAGCCATCAACTTTGTAGCGGGAATTGCTTTAAACCCAAAAGTTGATTGTAAGAATTTGGCCAAATCATCAACTTCTTTAAACTCACCACGTTATTGTAAAAATTGTGTCCAATAATAAACCTTGGAGTGAGGATTTGGCTTTGTTGTGACGATTTCTCTAGATTCATCAACTCATCAGTGAAAAATTTGACAAATTAGTCGACAATACTTGAAATTAATCACTTTGTGAGTGAAATAATGCCCATAAGCAACATTGTAGTGAAATTCTCATCGACTTTATAGTGAGAGTCTCGACAAATTCATCATGTTCAAAGTGAGAATTGCACTGAATTCATCAAAGAATCTTGATGGTAGCCCTAGCTCTTTATACTAACAAATCAACTGAATTCATCAAGCTCAAAATAAAAATTTCGCTTCAAGTATCAACTTTGTAGCACGATTTTCTCAAAATGTATCAAGTTCATAGCAAGAATTTTGCTGAATTTATCAACTTTGTCGTATCAAATTCATAAACTTGAAAATGAGAACTTTGCTTCGTAGCCAGGAATTTTCTAAATTCATCAACTTCATAGTGAGGATCTTGGATAGATTCATCTATTTTATTTTATAGTGAGAATGTCAGTGAATTCATCAAACTCATAATGAAAATTTCGCTGAAGGTATCAACGTTGCAGCAAGAATCTCGCGAAATTCGACAGCTTCTTCGCAGCGAGAACGACTCGAAATCTATCAACTTTATAGCAAGAATTGTGCTAGATTCATCAACTTTGTATAGCAAAATTGCTCGAAATTTAATAAGGTCATTATAAGATGAATTCATCAACTTTGTAGTGTGGAATTCGTTGGATCATCAGCTTTTTTAGTGATAACTTAACTGAAAAGTTAAAGTTAAAGTTAAAAGTGACTTCATTTCGCATGCCAACATGGCAAATCTGTATCTGGTTTCGTATTGGAAAACATAAAAAAACTTTTCTTGACAAATAGAGGTACGATGAAGTCGGTGCAATCTTGCAGCATTTCACGTACCACCCTGTAAAAATTTTAGATGGAGCTTTTCAACAATCACCTTCTCAGGAAAGGTTACATAACAGAAGCATTGGGCTAATCAACACAACCAACAAAATGGAAATCGAATCCGACAATCAGAAGTTATTAGCCTTTAAAGTCGAACAATTTTTCTGATAGCGACAACGTCGTTGTCCAGCAGTATATACCAAGTGAGCATTTGAAAACTATCCACCTGTAATGAATACCGATTCCTTACGAAGATGTCTTCGAGCAAAAACGGATCGATTTTCATATCGAGGGGGACATGAAACAAACATTGGCGAATTTCCATCTTCAACCCCTTGGCCCCACTCACTCAAGCTCTGAAATTTCCATTGACACCACCTTTTTCGTGATACATCAAATCAAACACGATTGAAGTCTCTTCCTTATGAAATATCCATGAATAATATAGTTGTTTTTTTTTTTGGAAATTCAGTCATCCGAACAATACAGACGTATCTTGAAGAATTCAGACTTTATCTCGAAACTTCACATCACTGTGAAATTCAGACGTTATCTAGGAAATTCTGTATCTTATTAGTGGAGCTTTTATCCCAGAAATTCTAGATTTTTTCGTGACGTGGACTCCATGGAAATTGAAAATTCAGATTCAAAGTATACTTATTCCAGGAATTAAAAACTCACTTTGGAATATTCATCAACTTTGTACTGTGAAGTCGGTTGAAATAATCAATTTTATAGACAAAACTCCACTTCGTAGCGACAATTTCTCCAAATCCTTCAACTTCATAGAGAGAATCTAAATGAATTCATAATTTTTTATAGTGGGAATTCCACTTAATTCAAGTTTGTAATGACAGTTTTGCTGAAGATGTCAACTTTGTATCGAGCATTCCTCAAAATTCATCAAGTTAATAGCAAACACTGAAGAAAATTCATCAGCTTTGTAGCAAGAAATTCGTTGGATTCATGAACTTTCTCGTGAGAAATTCACTTCGTAGCTAAGATTTCTCCAAATTCATAAACTTTATCGTGAAATTCTAGATAAATTTATAATCTATACTTTCAAAAATTCGCTCAATTCATCAAGTTTATAATGACAATTTCGCTAAAGATATCAACCTCGTAGTGAGAATCTCTCGAAATTTATCAACTTCGTAGGCGGAATTTTTTGACATTGATCAACTTTATAGTGAAAGCTGTGCTCAATTCAGCAAGTGTGTACAAGAATCTGTAAAAATTCATCGATTCATAACAAGAACTGACTGAATTCATCAAGTTCACAAGATCACAATGTCAATTCCGAAGTTCAAAGTTCATAGCAAAAATTGTGTGAAATTTGTTGAATTTATCAACTTCGTAGTAAAAATTCCAATAAATTCATCAGCTTTTCAGTAAGAATTTCACCAAGTTCATTGAATTTATCATGACAATTTCACCTGGAGGTATCAAGTTCGTAGCAAAATCTTTCCGAAATTTATCTACTTCTTAGCGGGAATTTCTCGAAATCCATCAACTTTATAGTAAATATCTCGATGGATCCATCAACCTCATAGTGAAAACTTCACTAAATTCATCAAGTCTATAATGGCAATTTCGCTAAAAGTACAACTTCATAGCGGGAATTTCTCGAAATTCATCAACTTTATAGTGAATATCTCGATGGATCCATCAACCTCATAGTGAAAACTTCACTAAATTCATCAAGTCTATAATGGCAATTTCGCTGAAAGTACAACTTCATAGCGGGAATTTCTCGAAATTCATCACCTCCATAGAGAGAGTTCCCCGGAATTTACCAACTTCATAGCAATAATTGTGCAAGAGCCATCAACTTTGTAGCGGGAATTGCTTTAAACCCAAATGTTGATTGTAAGAGTTTGGCCAAATCATCAACTTCTTTAAACTCACCACGTTATTGTGGAAATTGTGTCCAATAATAAACTTTGGAGTGAGGATTTGGCTTTGTTGTGACGATTTCTCTAGATTCATAAACTCATCAGTGGAAAATTTGACAAATTAATCGACAATACTTGAAATTAATCACTTTGTGAGCAAAATAATGCCAATAAGCAACATTGTAGTGAAATTCTCATCGACTTTATAGTGAGAATCTCGACAAATTCATCATGTTCAAAGTGAGAATTGCACTGAATTCATCAAAGAATCTTGATGGTAGCTCTAGCTCTTTATACTAACAAATCAACTGAATTCATCAAGCTCAAAATAAAAATTTCGCTTCAAGTATCAACTTTGTAGCACGATTTTCTCAAAATGTATCAAGTTCGTAGCAAGAATTGTGCTGAATTTATCAACTTTGTCGTATCAAATTCATCAACTTGAAAATGAGAACTTTGCTTCGTAGCCAGGAATTTTCTAAATTCATCAACTTCATAGTGAGGATCTTGGATAGATTCATCTATTTTATTTTATAGTGAGAATGTCAGTGAATTCATCAAACTCATAATGAAAATTTCGCTGAAGGTATCAACGTTGCAGCAAGAATCTCGTGAAATTCGACAGCTTCTTCGCAGCGAGAACGACTCGAAATCTATCAACTTTATAGCAAAAATTGTGCTAGATTCATCAACTTTGCATAGCAAAATTGCTCGAAATTTAATAAAGTCATTATAAGATGAATTCATCAACTTTGTAGTGTGGAATTCGTTGGATCATCAGCTTTTTTAGTGGTAACTTAACTGAAAAGTTGAAGTTAAAGTTAAACTTGACTTCATTTCGCATGCCAACATGGCAAATTTGTATCTGGTTTTGTATTGGAAAACATAAAAAAACTTTTCTTGACAAATAGAGGTACGATGAAGTCGGTGCAATCTTGCAGCATTTTACGTACCACTCTGTAAAAATTTAAGATGGAGCTTTTCAACAATCACCTTTTCAGGAAAGGTTACATAACAGAAGCATTGGGCTAATCAACACAACCAACAAAATGGAAATCGAATCCGACAATCAGAAGTTATTAGCCTTCAAAGTCTAACAATTTTTTTGATAGCGACAACTTCGTTGTCCAGCAGTATATACCAGGTGAGCATTTGAAAACTATCCACCTGTAATGAATACCGATTCCTTACGAAGATGTCTTCGAGCAAAAACGGATCGATTTTCATATCGAGGGGGACATGAAACAAACATTGGCGAATTTCCATCTTCAACCCCTTGGCTCCACTCACTCAAGCTCTGAAATTTCCATTGACACCACCTATTTCGTGATACATCAAATCAAACACGATTGAAGTCTCTTCCTTATGAAATATTCATGAATAATATAGTTGTTTTTTTTTTGGAAATTCAGTCATCCGAACAATACAGACGTATCTTGGAGAATTCAGACTTTATCTCGAAACTTCACATCACTGTGAAATTCAGACGTTATCTAGGAAATTCTGTATCTTATTAGTAGAGCTTATATCCCAGAAATTCTAGATTTTTTCGTGACGTGGACTCCATGGAAATTGAAAATTCAGATTCAAAGTATACTTATTCCAGGAATTAAAAACTCACTTTGGAATATTCATCAACTTTGTACTGTGGAATCGGTTGAAATAATCAATTTTATAGACAAAACTCCACTTCGTAGCGACAATTTCTCCAAATCCTTCAACTTCATAGAGAGAATCTGAATGAATTCATAATTTTTTATAGTGGGAATTCCACTTAATTCAAGTTTGCAATGACAGTTTTGCTGAAGATGTCAACTTTGTATCTAGCATTCCTCAAAATTCATCAAGTTAATAGCAAACACTGGAGAAAATTCATCAGCTTTGTAGCAAGAAATTCGTTGGATTCATGAACTTTCTCGTGAAAAATTCACTTCGTAGCTAAGATTTCTCCAAATTCATAAACTTTATCGTGAAATTCTAGATAAATTTATTATCTATACTTTCAAGAATTCGCTCAATTCATCAAGTTTATAATGACAATTTCGCTGAAGATATCAACCTCGCAGCGAGAATCAACTTCGTAGGCGGAATTTTTTGACGTTGATCAACTTTATAGTGAAAGCTGTGCTTAATTCAGCAAGTGTGTACAAGAATCTGTAAAAATTCATCGATTCATAACAAGAACTGACTGAATTCATCAAGTTCACAAGATCACAATGTCAATTCCAAAGTTCAAAGTTCATAGCAAAAATTGTGTGAAATTTGTTGAATTTATCATTTTCGTAGTAAAAATTCCAATAAATTCATCAGCTTTTCAGTAAGAATTTCACCTAGTTCATTGAATTTATCATGACAATTTCACCTGGAGGTATCAAGTTCGTAGCAAAATCTTTCCGAAATTTATCTACTTCTTAGCGGGAATTTCTCGAAATTCATCAACTTTATGGTAAATATCTCGATGGATCCATCAACCTCATAGTGAAAACTTCACTAAATTCATCAAGTCTATAATGGCGATTTCGCTGAAAGTACAACTTCATAGCGGGAATTTCTTGAAATTCATCACCTCCATAGAGAGAGTTCCCCGGAATTTACCAACTTCATAGCAATAATTGTGCAAGAGCCATCAACTTTGTAGCGGGAATTGCTTTAAACCCAAAAGTTGATTGTGAGAATTTGGCCAAATCATCAACTTCTTTAAACTCACCACATTATTGTAAAAATTGTGTCCAATAATAAACTTTGGAGTGAGGATTTGGCTTTGTTGTGACGATTTCTCTAGATTCATCAACTCATCAGTGAAAAATTTGACAAATTAATCGACAATACTTGAAATTAATCACTTTGTGAGTAAAATAATGCCCATAAGCAACATTGTAGTGAAATTCTCATCGACTTTGTAGTGAGAATCTCGACAGATTCATCATGTTTAAAGTGAGAATTGCACTGAATTCATCAAAGAATCTTGATGGTAGCTCTAGCTCTTTATACTAACAAAACAACTGAATTCATCAAGCTCAAAATAAAAATTTCGCTTCAAGTATCAACTTTGTAGCACGATTTTCTCAAAATGTATTAAGTTCATAGCAAGAATTGTGCTGAACTTATCAACTTTGTCGTATCAAATTCATCAACTTGAAAATGAGAACTTTGCTTCGTAGCCAGGAATTTATTAAATTCATCAACTTCATAATGAGGATCTTGGATAGATTCATCTATTTTATTTTATAGTGAGAATGTCAGTGAATTCATCAAACTCATAATGAAAATTCCGCTGAAGGTATCAACGTTGCAGCAAGAATCTCGCGAAATTCGACAGCTTCTTCGCAGCGAGAACGATTCGAAATCTATCAACTTTATAGCAAGAATTGTGCTAGATTCATCAACTTTGTATAGCAAAATTGCTCGAAATTCAATAAGGTCATTATAAGATGAATTCATCAACTTTGTAGTGTGGAATTCGTTGGATCATCAGCTTTTTCAGTGATAACTTAACTGAAAAGTTAAAGTTAAAGTTAAAAGTGACTTCATTTCGCATGCCAACATGGCAAATCTGTATCTGGTTTTGTATTGGAAAACACAAGAAAACTTTTCTTGACAAATAGAGGTACGATGAAGTCGGTGCAATCTTGCAGCATTTTACGTACCACCCTGTAAAAATTTTAGATGGAGCTTTTCAACAATCACCTTCTCAGGAAAGGTTACATAACAGAAGCATTGGGCTAATCAACACAACCAACAAAATGGAAATCGAATCCGACAATCAGAAGTTATTGGCCTTCAAAGTCGAACAATTTTTCTGATAGCGACAACGTCGCTGTCCAGCAGTATATACCAGGTGAGCATTTGAAAACTATCCACCTGTAATGAATACCGATTCCTTACGAAGATGTCTTCGAGCAAAAACGGATCGATTTTCATATCGAGGGGGACATGAAACAAACATTGGCGAATTTCCATCTTCAACACCTTGGCCCCACTCACTCAAGCTCTGAAATTTTCATTGACACCACCTATTTCGTGATACATCAAATCAAACACGATAGAAGTCTCTTCCTTATGAAATATTCATGAATAATATAGTTGTTTTTTTTTGGAAATTCAGTCATCCGAACAATACAGACGTATCTTGGAGAATTCAGACTTTATCTCGAAACTTCACATCACTGTGAAATTCAGACGTCATCTAGGAAATTCTGTATCTTATTAGTAGAGCTTATATCCCAGAAATTCTAGATTTTTTCGTGACGTGGACTCCATGGAAATTGAAAATTCAGATTCGAAGTATACTTATTCCAGGAATTGAAAACTCACTTTGGAATATTCATCAACTTTGTACTGTGAAATCGGTTGAAATAATCAATTTTATAGACAAAACTCTACTTCGTAGCGACAATTTCTCCAAATCCTTCAACTTCATAGAGAGAATCTAAATGAATTCATCATTTTTTATAGTGGGAATTCCACTTAATTCAAGTTTGTAATGACAGTTTTGCTGAAGATGTCAACTTTGTATCGAGCATTCCTCAAAATTCATCAAGTTAATAGCAAACACTGAAGAAAATTCATCAGCTTTGTAGCAAGAAATTCGTTGGATTCATGAACTTTCTCGTGAGAAATTCACTTCGTAGCTAAGATTTCTCCAAATTCATAAACTTTATCGTGAAATTCTAGATAAATTTATAATCTATACTTTCAAGAATTCGCTCAATTCATCAAGTTTATAATGACAATTTCGCTAAAGATATCAACCTCGTAGTGAGAATCTCTCGAAATTTATCGACTTCGTAGGCGGAATTTTTTGACGTTGATCAACTTTATAGTGAAAGCTGTGCTTGATTCAGCAAGTGTGTACAAGAATCTGTAAAAATTCATCGATTCATAACAAGAACTGACTGAATTCATCAAGTTCACAAGATCACAATGTCAATTCCGAAGTTCAAAGTTCATAGCAAAAATTGTGTGAAATTTGTTGAATCTATCAATTTCGTAGTAAAAATTTCAATAAATTCATCAGCTTTTCAGTAAGAATTTCACCAAGTTCATTAAATTTATCATGACAATTTCACCTGGAGGTATTAAGTTCGTAGCAAAATCTTTCCGAAATTTATCAACTTCTTAGCGGGAATTTCTCGAAATTCATCAACTTTATAGTAAAAATCTCGATGGATTCATCAACCTCATAGTGAAAACTTCACTAAATTCATCAAGTCTATAATGGCAATTTCGCTGAAAGTACAACTACATAGCGAGAATTTCTCGAAATTCATCACCTCCATGGAGAGAGTTCCCCGGAATTTACCAACTTCATAGCAATTATTGTGCAAGAGCCATCAACTTTGTAGCGGGAATTGCTTTAAACCCAAAAGTTGATTGTAAGAATTTGGCCAAATCATCAACTTCTTTAAACTCACCACGTTATTGTAAAAATTGTGTCCAATAATAAACCTTGGAGTGAGGATTTGGCTTTGTTGTGACGATTTCTCTAGATTCATCAACTCATCAGTGAAAAATTTGACAAATTAATCGACAATACTTGAAATTAATCACTTTGTGAGTGAAATAATGCCCATAAGCAACATTGTAGTGAAATTCTCATCGACTTCATAGTGAGAATCTCGACAAATTCATCATGTTCAAAGTGAGAATTGCACTGAATTCATCAAAGAATCTTGATGGTAGCTCTAGCTCTTTATACTAACAAATCAACTGAATTCATCAAGCTCAAAATAAAAATTTCGCTTCAAGTATCAACTTTGTAGGACGATTTTCTCAAAATGTATTAAATTCATAGCAAGAATTGTGCTGAATTTATCATCTTTGTCGTATCAAATTCATCAACTTGAAAATGAGAACTTTGCTCCGTAGCCAGGAATTTTCTAAATTCATCAACTTCATAGTGAGGATCTTGAATAGATTCATCTATTTTATTTTATAGTGAGAATGTCAGTGAATTCATCAAACTCATAATGAAAATTTTGCTGAAGGTAATCAACGTTGCAGCAAGAATCTCGCGAAATTCGACAGCTTCTTCGCAGCGAGAACGACTCGAAATCTATCAACTTTATAGCAAGAATTGTGCTAGATTCATCAACTTTGTATAGCAAAATTGCTCGAAATTTAATGAGGTCATTATAAGATGAATTCATCAACTTTGTAGTGTGGAATTCGTTGGATCATCAGCTTTTTCAGTGATAACTTAACTGAAAAGTTAAAGTTAAAGTTAAAAGTGACTTCATTTCGCATGCCAACATGGCAAATCTGTATCTGGTTTCGTATTGGAAAACATAAAAAAACTTTTCTTGACAAATAGAGGTACGATGAAGTCGGTGCAATCTTGCAGCATTTCACGTACCACCCTGTAAAAATTTTAGATGGAGCTTTTCAACAATCACGTTCTCAGGGAAGGTTACATAACAGAAGCATTGGGCTAATCAACACAACCAACAAAATGGAAATCGAATCCGACAATCAGAAGTTATTAGCCTTTAAAGTCGAACAATTTTTCCGATAGCGACAACGTCGTTGTCCAGCAGTATATACCAAGTGAGCATTTGAAAACTATCCACCTGTAATGAATACCGATTCCTTACGAAGATGTCTTCGAGCAAAAACGGATCGATTTTCATATCGAGGGGGACATGAAACAAACATTGGCGAATTTCCATCTTCAACCCCTTGGCCCCACTCACTCAAGCTCTGAAATTTCCATCGACACCACCTATTTCGTGATACATCAAATCAAACACGATTGAAGTCTCTTCCTTATGAAATATTCATGAATAATATAGTTGTTTTTTTTTTGGAAATTCTGTCATCCGAACAATACAGACGTATCTTGAAGAATTCAGACTTTATCTCGAAACTTCACATCACTGTGAAATTCAGACGTTATCTAGGAAATTCTGTATCTTATTAGTGGAGCTTATATCCCAGAAATTCTAGATTTTTTCGTGACGTGGACTCTATGGAAATTGAAAATTCAGATTCAAAGTATACTTATTCCAGGAATTGAAAACTCACTTTGGAATATTCATCAACTTTGTACTGTGAAATCGGTTGAAATAATCAATTTTATAGACAAAACTCCACTTCGTAGCGACAATTTCTCCAAATCCTTCAACTTCATAGAGAGAATCTAAATGAATTCATAATTTTTTATAGTGGGAATTCCACTTAATTCAAGTTTGTAATGACAGTTTTGCTGAAGATGTCAACTTTGTATCGAGCATTCCTCAAAATTCATCAAGTTAATAGCAAACACTGAAGAAAATTCATCAGCTTTGTAGCAAGAAATTCGTTGGATTCATGAACTTTCTCGTGAGAAATTCACTTCGTAGCTAAGATTTCTCCAAATTCATAAACTTTATCGTGAAATTCTAGATAAATTTAAAATCTATACTTTCAAAAATTCGCTCAATTCATCAAGTTTATAATGACAATTTCGCTAAAGATATCAACCTCGTAGTGAGAATCTCTCGAAATTTATCAACTTCGTAGGCGGAGTTTTTTGACATTGATCAACTTTATAGTGAAAACTGTGCTCAATTCAGCAAGTGTGTACAAGAATCTGTAAAAATTCATCGATTCATAACAAGAACTGACTGAATTCATCAAGTTCACAAGATCACAATGTCAATTCCGAAGTTCAAAGTTCATAGCAAAAATTGAGTGAAATTTGTTGAATTTATCAACTTCGTAGTAAAAATTCCAATAAATTCATCAGCTTTTCAGTAAGAATTTCACCAAGTTCATTGAATTTATCATGACAATTTCACCTGGAGGTATCAAGTTCGTAGCAAAATCTTTCCGAAATTTATCTACTTCTTAGCGGGAATTTCTCGAAATTCATCAACTTTATAGTGAATATCTCGATGGATCCATCAACCTCATAGTGAAAACTTCACTAAATTCATCAAGTCTATAATGGCAATTTCGCTGAAAGTACAACTTCATAGCGGGAATTTCTCGAAATTCATCACCTCCATAGAGAGAGTTCCCCGGAATTTACCAACTTCATAGCAATAATTGTGCAAGAGCCATCAACTTTGTAGCGGGAATTGCTTTAAACCCAAAAGTTGATTGTAAGAGTTTGGCCAAATCATCAACTTCTTTAAACTCACCACGTTATTGTGGAAATTGTGTCCAATAATAAACTTTGGAGTGAGGATTTGGCTTTGTTGTGACGATTTCTCTAGATTCATAAACTCATCAGTGAAAAATTTGACAAATTAATCGACAATACTTGAAATTAATCACTTTGTGAGCAAAATAATGCCAATAAGCAACATTGTAGTGAAATTCTCATCGACTTTATAGTGAGAATCTCGACAAATTCATCATGTTCAAAGTGAGAATTGCACTGAATTCAACAAAGAATCTTGATGGTAGCTCTAGCTCTTTATACTAACAAATCAACTGAATTCATCAAGCTCAAAATAAAAATTTCGCTTCAAGTATCAACTTTGTAGCACGATTTTCTCAAAATGTATCAAGTTCGTAGCAAGAATTGTGCTGAATTTATCAACTTTGTCGTATCAAATTCATCAACTTGAAAATGAGAACTTTGCTTCGTAGCCAGGAATTTTCTAAATTCATCAACTTCATAGTGAGGATCTTGGATAGATTCATCTATTTTATTTTATAGTGAGAATGTCAGTGAATTCATCAAACTCATAATGAAAATTTCGCTGAAGGTATCAACGTTGCAGCAAGAATCTCGTGAAATTCGACAGCTTCTTCGCAGCGAGAACGACTCGAAATCTATCAACTTTATAGCAAAAATTGTGCTAGATTCATCAACTTTGCATAGCAAAATTGCTCGAAATTTAATAAAGTCATTATAAGATGAATTCATCAACTTTGTAGTGTGGAATTCGTTGGATCATCAGCTTTTTTAGTGGTAACTTAACTGAAAAGTTGAAGTTGAAGTTAAACTTGACTTCATTTCGCATGCCAACATGGCAAATTTGTATCTGGTTTTGTATTGGAAAACATAAAAAAACTTTTCTTGACAAATAGAGGTACGATGAAGTCGGTGCAATCTTGCAGCATTTTACGTACCACCCTGTAAAAATTTTAGATGGAGCTTTTCAACAATCACCTTCTCAGGAAAGGTTACATAACAGAAGCATTGGGCTAATCAACACAACCAACAAAATGGAAATCGAATCCGACAATCAGAAGTTATTGGCCTTCAAAGTCGAACAATTTTTCTGATAGCGACAACGTCGTTGTCCAGCAGTATATACCAGGTGAGCATTTGGAAACTATCCACCTGTAATGAATACCGATTCCTTACGAAGATGTCTTCGAGCAAAAACGGATCGATTTTCATATCGAGGGGGACATGAAACAAACATTGGCGAATTTCCTTCTTCAACCCCTTGGCCCCACTCACTCAAGCTCTGAAATTTCCATTGACACCACCTATTTCGTGATACATCAAATCAAACACGATTGAAGTCTCTTCCTTATGAAATATTCATGAATTTTTCAACCCCAACCTCCTTCTTCCTGAAATTCTCTGAGTGTCCAACTTGATATTCTTGACTTCTCAATTCTTTTCAAGGCAGTCAACGTCATCCCGCACGGCATCGACAGAACGCTGCCTCCACCTCACCTTAAAAATTTGAAATGACAATACGTACTTTGTGATACATCAAATCAAAGGAAACTGAATTCTCTTTCTGAAGAAGATTTTTTCAAAATTCCCAAAACTTTCCCTTTCCCTCCTAAAATACTCCAGATGTCCAGTTTATTGGAGAAGGTGTTGAAAATTGAGAAAACAAAATGTTCTAAGGAAGAGAATTCAATTCCCTTTGATTTGATGTGTCACAAAGTAGGTCGTGTTTTGTTAAATTTTGAAGCTGTGAAGGGGAGGGAGGAGAGCAAAGGGGTGAATTTGGGTAGCACTTTACCATCAAAAATTATGCTCCTAATGCTATTCAGGACGACGCTGACTATGATATGAGAGAATTAAAAAGTCCAGAATATGGAATGAGACATTCAGAGAATTTTTAGGTGGAGCTAAAAATTTTGAAAATATTTTTTCTGGAAGAGAATTAAATTTTCCCCAATCTGATAATAATTCATATGATGTATCGCAAAGTAGTGTGGTTTGAAATTTCAGTTGTGGTGAGTGGGGGCGAGGGGGCTGAAAATAGAAATCTGTCAATGTATATTTTAGATGTTCTCCTTGATATAAAAATCGACTTGTTCTTGCTCAGAGAAATATTGACTAAAAGTTGGGAGTTATCGCAGGTGTGGATAGTTTTCAAATGATCACTCGGTATATTGGGGCTGCGATATACAGGGTGTTTCAATCAGAACGAGCCACCCCGAATAAACTTTTGATTGATGGAATCTAGGAAATTTCTCGAGATCCGTCGATTTCTGTTTTGAGGGGACATCTAAAAATTATATAGGCAAATTTCTATTTTCAACCCACGCCAACTTCAAAATTTCCATTGCACTTGGTATATTACAATGTACTGGTGAATGATAATTTCAGGGATTTCTGGAAATTTTTGGAGTATACCAATGATGTCCGAGGAATTTCTGATATGCCTCCGGTTTTTAGGTATTTCTGGGTTTAGAGATGTCTAAGAGACTTCTAGGAATCTATCAAAATTTGTGTAAGAACTCTAGGGCTTCCTGGAGATTCTTAGAAATTTTTGAAGAATACATAGATTTCTAAAAATTTCAACGGGTTTTCAAATTGTACTAACGAGATTTTTCATGATCCCTGATAGAATTTCTGGAGATTTCTCAAGGTTTTCACGGGATCATTAGGGTTTCTCGGGATTCGTTCGGAATTCCCAGGGATTTCTTGATCATAATACCAGGTACCAGTTTCCAGAGATTCTGAAGATTCCCGAGAATTTCTACGGAGTTCTAGAACTAAACATGAATGTGTTCAAGAATGAGTTTCTATTGTTCCAAGAATTCCTTCAAGCTGAGATTGGAGATGAGTATGGGATCTTTACGGCTTTGAAGCTTTATCATTTCAAAAATTTCTGAGGACTTTTAGGTTCTTACAATTCATACAGGATTTTCAAGGATTCCTAGAGATTTGTATGAGATTTCAAGGTACTTCTGAAGAGTTTTATGGGAATTGAGAGGACTCTTGGAAATTTCTACAAGACTGATAGGAATTTCTGATAATCCCTAAATATTTCTGAACACTTCAAGGAAGTTCTAAAAGTCTTCACAGGGTTTTTTGAAATATCGGTGGATATCTGAAGACTCATAGAATTTTCACAAGATTTTTGAGAATTTTTGAGAGTTTCTAGAGCTTTCTGAAGATTTAGTCGGGAATTCGAGGGATTTCCAATGATTTCCTCGAGAACTGAAGAGATTCATACAGATTTCCACGGAATTCCTGGAGGTTCATTTGGAATTCCTGGAATCTTCTGGTGATTCCTGAGAGTTTTTGTAGATTCTGAGAGATTTCCACGAGATTTTCAGAGATTTGCAAGAATTTCTGCTCAATTTTGTAAGGATTTTTGGAGATCCTTCAAAAACAACTATGGATTTCTCATTATTCCAACGGAATTTCCGGGAATCGATGAAGACTGGTATGAAGTTTCTAGGGACTACTTGACATTCATATGAGACTTTTCAGGGACGTTTTAGGGACTTTCCAAGACTATACGTAATTTCTAAAAATATTTACGAGATTTCTGGAGATTCTTGTGAAAATTTCGTGGGATTTTTGAGAAAATTCACGAGATCTCAAGGGGTTTCTGAAGATTAGTCCAAGATTTCCAGAGACTTCCGAATATTTTCACGGAATTTCTAAGGATTTCTAGATATTTCTACGGATTTTGTAGGGATTTCCAGAGACTCTGACAAGATTGTTTCATATTTCTGAAGATTCTCTCACGAGATTTTCAAGAATTCATAAGGCTCCCGAAGGACTTGTACAAGATACCTACAGATTTCTGGAAATTCTCACAGGATTATTTCGACGAGATTTCCACAAATTCCCAAGGATTTCTGAAAGTTTCTGAGAATCACCACGGGATTTTTAGGGATTTTCAGAGATCTTCATGAAATTTTCAAAGTTTCATACGACTGTTCCGGGATTTTCCAAAGACTCCTGAAACTCACCAATGATTTCCAAGTGGTTTTTGATATTCCCATGGTTTCCAGGGATTTTTAAAAGGCTCCAAGACGAAGCTCAAGATTTCTAATGCATTTCTAGAAATATTTAGAGATTTGTATGAGATTTATAGGGATTTCTGAAGATTTCAAAAGATTTTTGATGAATTTCCAAGGATTTCTGGAGATGTCTACGGGGCTCCTGATCTTATATCAACGAGATTTTTGAAGGTTCCTGTGAGATTCTGTACGGATTTCTGAAGATTTTCACAGGATCACTGGAGATTTCTACAGGATCACTGGAGACTTCTATA
Source organism: Anaspis maculata (assembly GCA_949128115.1). NCBI lineage: Eukaryota > Metazoa > Arthropoda > Insecta > Coleoptera > Scraptiidae > Anaspis > Anaspis maculata. The sequence goes on from OX421966.1 coordinate 1,603,934, forward strand.
GATTTGTTTGTGATTTCTTGAAGCTGAAATGTGGAATCTTTATAATTGTATAGTAATACATGGGGTGAATGATCCGTGTACCTACAACTTGTTCGTGATATTGTTGTTCATTGTCATTGCTTCTACATATTCTCTTATCTTCAAATTGCTTGACATTGTTTCCAGACTAATGATACTCATATGCTGTGATTACTCAGTCGAAAGAAAGAATAAAGTCAAAAGTTGATTTCTGAATATTTCTACGAAATCTCTGAGAATTTTCGAAGGTTCCTACAGGACATCTAGGGATTTTTGGAGATTTTTTCAGGATTTTCAGAGATTTGAGAGGTTTTGGAAAATTTTTCAGGAAATTCTGGAATTGATGTGTATCTTTGTGATTTCTTTTCTTTCAAGATTCATACAGGCTGAGATTGAAGACTAGTATGGGATTTCTAGGGATTTCTAGAAATTTCTGCGAGATTTCTGAGGATTTCTGGGATTTTCAGGCAGTGTTGGGAGTTTCACAAGATTTCTAGACATTTTGTATAGGATTTTTGGAAATTTCCGGACGTTCTTATGAAAATTTCCACGATTTTGAATATTTCTACAAATTTTTTGAATATTTTCAAAGTGCTTGGCCTTTTTCATTCGTTTCAAAGTCGACATGACCATAATTGATGACATATCAGAACAAATTCTGATCGATGCGATAAGGATTTTACACAAACATATTTATATATAATATGCTATATTTATTTTCATCTTTTAACTTTATACATTTCACATTTTTTCATTGGATTGATTGGTATGCTGTGTACTATTACAACCCGAAGTAAACGGGCAGCCCACTTTGAATAAAGTTTTCTCTCTCGGGGATGAACTATTCATGTGGAAATTCCTATGTGTTCCTCAAGACTCTCTTGGGATCTCTTTGAGATCGCAAGGATTCCCAAAAACTGGTATGAGATGTCTAAGATTCTCTACGTGAAATACTTCCACGTATTTCCAAAAATGTCCACGAGATTTGTGAAGATTTTTGCAGTTTTACACAGAGTAGTAACTAGAGCTTTCGGAAGTTTCCTACGAGATTGCTCAGTATTTTTGAGAATTTATGGGGAGTTTCGAAGATTCCTGTACGATTTCTAGGAATTCGTCTATATTTCTACGAGATTTCAGGGATTTCAAAAGATTTCTTCGAGATCTCCTACACTGCAAGTTTTTCTAGGGATGTCTAGAGATCTGTATGGGATTTGTGATACGTGGGGATGTCCACTAAGGGGAAGATTTCTGAAGATTACCAATAGCAAGAGTTTCTTGAGACTTTCGATAATTTTTACGACAATACGAGCGATTTCTGAAAATCTTTACTGGACTTTCATGGATTCCTGATTTGTATGGAATTTCTAGGAATTTTTGAATGTGTTCATTGGACTTTCTAGGATTTTCTAAGGTTTTCACAAAATCAGTCGTGAGTTCTGAAGATTCATGAAGATTTCTGATAACTTTTAGGGAGTTTTGAAGACACCTAAAGGATTCCTGAAAATTTGCATGGAATTTCTAGGGATTCCTGGATATCTCCTCACAAAATTTTCAGCGACTTCCAGAGATTTCCCATTGCGATTTTATCGTTAAAATGCTTTCATCGAAGCCTTGGCATTTTACGGGTTCCTCGAATAAAATCGCTGGAATGATTGAGTATGTATTTTGTATTTTGGAATTCCTTGGCTTTCCAAAGTATGTATCTTGTATTTTGTATTTCAAAGACATTCCAACAAGTAGTCTTCAATTTTGTATTTCGACGATCTTGGATCGAGTATTTTGTATTTTGTATTTTGATATATTCTCGAGGTATTCAGCCCAGCCCTGCCCACACTCACATAATAATGACAAAGAAGAAATTGGATCTTGATGCCTAACGTTCACTTTATGCCTAACGCTCCCTTTATACGCAACATTTTACGTCCGAAGCTAAGCTCGCTTTTAGCTTAAAGCTCAATTATCACCGTATGGCTTTAGCCCGATGTACAAACAGCCTGGCGTGCTATGGTTGAGGCTTGATTTTCGCGTAAATAGGAGAAGTTGCAGGCAACTTTCCAGTAAAGTAAACAAAAGTAATTTGCGGAAAACTCCGTGAAGCCGCAGAAAGTCTGGCGTGAGAAGGTCGGCGGGTATAGTAAACCGATATAATTATTACTATAGGAATACAGCTGGATGAAAACCTACATTTTGAGCAACTTTCTGAGTCTTATAACGCTGTCTGTGTCTTGTTTTCGTATCGTGTTAATTAATTTCGGAAGTTCATAGCCCCGCAGACTTGTTAGACCCGTACCACTACCCTTTTCTATCGCAGTAAAAATTACGGAACATTATTTGAGAGTTGTGAATAGTACTAACACTATTTTGATTATACTATACTGGATTATACGATACTAATTTTGATATTCTTTATACACAAATAGGTACCTCAACTATTTAATTTGAGATAACCTGAAGAGATTAACCTTCAATTTGCGTCAACAGAGAAATAAGTAAAAATTTCCTGCTACCGCATCCGTTTAGTCGTGCTACAAAAATGTTGGCTTCAAAACCACGTAAGTTCATTCTTGTAAATCTTTACTATAAGAGCAGATACCTGGCTTGTCACAAGAAAATTAATCATGGGGATATTTTTCGTTTATTAGTTTCCTGCTTGCGTCACGTTTTTGTTTTATTTGACCAACAGTTGCGCAAAACACGTGCAAACACTATGGCTATGAGCACAGACTCTATAAGTTAGTGGGTATGCTATCATTGCTGCCAACTTTTGGACGCAAATACAATATAAAAATCTCGAATATTTGCGTCAAGTTACATTGAACCCAATTCACTTCGTAAATTCGGGCATGGTACCTTACCTGGTGTTTACACTATAAAACACTCGATTGCTTAGTAGCTACTTGTCTGGATGAGCTAAAAATAGAAACGATTAGAGCTTGATGTACAAATTTTGATTAGAGAATTAAGCCTAAAAATTAATGCTAGCTCAATCAACAATCAACAATCTTTCCTTCCATCAACAGATTGCAAAAATTGTCGTGATCAGGAAAACATTGATGTTGTTGGAATATTACTGATCATCTAGGAAGTTTCATTATTGGTATGTTGGCTTCATGAATCTGATCAGATGTCATTGTAATTGTTTGAAGTTCACTTCAAAGCGACAAGACAATTTTAAAAGTTTAAAGAATATCTTCATAACAATAACGTTGTATTGGTGCTTTCGGTATCATCCTATAGGTTTCTAGGAATTTTCACACTTTTATGATGGTACTATAGGCTGAATGAAATCAACATGTTTTGATGTCTTTGAGATTCCGTAAATTTCTAGGGACTTTTACATTTTATTGTTAGCACCAGAGCTCACAGGAGCTGGTAAGATGTCATTCTGATTGTTCACGATTGCAGTTGAAGCGACAAAACAAGCTTACCAACTTCAAAATAAATGTGGGTTCATCAAAAACATTCACGTTGTATTTTTGCTCCTAGGACTTCCTTGTGTTTTCATGACATATCATGCTTTTATTTTGGTACTACTGGCCAAATTGAACTCTTAGAGTGTCATACTGATTGCAATGTTGACAACTGACGATCAAACAACAGGCTAGTTTTATACACCTCAAATGAATATTTTTCCAGCATAATACACGTCACAATGATGTCTTCAAGGTTTTTTTATTTGTAGGTAATTTGATACCCTTATGTTGGCACCACAGGCTATAATCACACTGGCAAAATGTCATTTTTGTTGTTGGTAATCGACGATGGAACCATATTACAATTTTATCGGCCTGAAATGTGAATTTGAAACTTCCAATATGAAGGCTTGAAATCAACTTCAGACTCTGAACTCCAAATTCCACACTTTGAACTTCAAAACTTCGAACGTTGAACTTTGAGACTTCGAGCTTTGAACTGAAAGTTTGGCAATTGATGCACCAAACTCCAAATCAAACACTATACTATCAACTTTTCACTTGATTCTTCAAACTTTTTTTTTGTTTGAGTTTCTACTTTTTACTTCCAAACCCACATCTCTAAACTTCACGCTTTGGATTTTCAACCTCCAACTTGGAACTTGGAGCTTTGGTGTTGGAACTTCAAGGACAAAACTCTCAACTTTGAGCCATGAACCTCCAAGTTTGAACTTGAGATTTTGGGCACTCTTGATAGAACTTTAAATATGACACTTAAACTCCACACTCCAGAATAACTCTGCTCCGCAAACTCCAGATTTTGAACTCTCAACGTTCAGCTTCAAATATCAAATTTTGGACAAAAATGCTCGACTATACAAATTTTGAACTTGAAATTGCAAACTTCGAACTTGGAATTTCAAAATTTCAAACATCCAATATCAAGCTTTGTATTCTGCACCTCAAACAATTTGTAATTTGAAACTCTAAACTCTGCACTTTTGTCTTGAGATTTCAAATTTCAAACTTATATCATATTATCATTATTATTTGAGCTTGCCGCTTGAAACTTCAGACCGAGAACTTGTAACGTGTTCCACCTTTGGAACTTGAACTCAAGATTTCAAACTTCCAACACCAAGCTTTAAACTCCGAGCTTCAAACCTCCAACTCCTTCTTTGAAACTCTCAACTTCAAACTTTTGTCTCCCATGTTTTGAACTTCCGGCTCCCAAATTGGAATTTTGATTTGAAAACGTGAAACATGAGACGCTGAAGCTTCAAACTAATGATTTTGGAATTCAAATTCGAGACTTGAACTTTGAACATAATTTTGGAGCCCAAAATTTTGAACTTCAACTTCCAACTTTGAACTACGAGCTTAGAACTGAAAATTGAAATCCCAAACCTGCATTTGTTCAACATCGAACTGCAAACTCGAAACTTTGAGCTTATATTGAAATTGTTGAACTTTGAATTCACAACTTGAAATTTCAACCGCCAAATGACTTTTCCTCAACGCTAAATATAATTATTCTTGTCTCGCTTATTGGTTTTCGAACGATTGGCAGCTGGGGTGATTCTGCGAGAGCCATCATAAAAAAAATGGAAGAAGAATAACCGACATGGCAGACGAACCTAAATCGACAGATTTTTGTTCAAAAAATTCGTCATAGAAATGCAAGTGCTGATGCTAGTTCGGTATTGGGCACGGTTATTTCTAGAAGATATTCGAATGGAATTCTCGGCTTGTTGTTTCTGTTGAGTTTATTGTAAAACTGCACAATAAAAAACACTAAAATCTAATACAACGCGAAAAAAATTTTGAACTTGAAACTCTGAACATTCAAATCTCAATGAAAGGACTCAACTCCAAATTTCCAACTTGGAATTTTCAACACAAAACTGAGCTCAAAACTAGGAGTTTGAACTTTGAACTTTGAAAGTTGAAAATTGAAAGGTAAAATTGAGAGTGGAATGTTCAAAGTTTTACGTTGAAATTTGGAACCAAACAACCAAGAAACAACTCAACTTGAGTTTGAACTCCCAACTTCAAACCTCGAGCTTGGAACTTCAACATCAAACTTCCAACCTCCACTTTTCAATTTTAACTTGAAATTTCTAACTTTGAACTTGGAGTTGCAGCCTTCGAACTTGGAATCACAAACATCCTAATTTGAGCTTTCATCAGCAAGTTTTGAATTTCGAACTGAACAATCAATTCGTAACTTGGAAAATTCAGCTTCAAACTTTTGTCTCACAAATTTGAGCTTGAGCTGACCTGAGAAACTTTTTGAATTCAAAACCTAGGTTATGAAACTTTGAAATTTGAGCTTGTGGTGACTATGAGTTTTGAATTCGATGATTGGAACTTTGGATCCTCCTCATTTCAACCTGAAATTACAGAATCATATCTTCCACTTCAAACCTGCATTTTAAACTTCAAACTTCACCGTTCAACCTTGAAGTGCAAGCTTCAAGCTTCAAGCTTTGAACTGAAAAGTTCCAACTTTCAGCCTCCAACCTAGAACTTCGAGCTTTTCACTCTGAACATAGAATTCTCAACTTGAACTTCGAAACTTTGAACTTGAAACTTGAATTTTCAAATCTCAAACTTTGAAGTGAAAGTTATGCATTTTGAATATTGGATTGAGAGTTGTTCTGAATTTTGAAGTTTTAGCTTGGAATTCAAAATTTTCATCTACAATATCAGATTTTGCAGTTCAAACCTCAAACTTCAAAGCTTTGGAATCCGAATTTCGAAATGCAAAATCAAAACTCCAAACTTTGATCGTTGAATGTGCTAATTTGAACTTCAATCTCAAAACTTCGAACCTTGCACTTTGGACTTCGAGCTTTCAACTTGAAACAATTTTTCTTCACCCCACAACAACTGTCAACTCCAAGCGTTCAGCTCAGAACTTTCACCTTCAAATGTTGGGCTCCTAAACTCAAAATTCAAGTTTTAAATTATACGGATTTCGAACTCAAAATTTTGGAAGGTGGATATTTAGAGGTGAAGTTTGAACTCGGAATTTGGAATTGTAGGTTAAAAGTTGGAAATTGCAGGCTGAAGTTGGAAGTTTTAAACCAGTTCAAGGTTGAAAATTTTCGCCTGCTCATCCACTTTAATTAACGCACTATTTTTATTTTTTTTTGGAAAGCGTACATTGAGCTGTTTATTCCTCCTCAGATTCGACTACTTGAATTCAAATTTTTCTAGTTCCAGCCTTTCAACATTCAACCTCAACCTATTGATTTTCAATCCTCCAAATTCCCATTCCTTACCTCCTTAGAATTATTATCTTTCATTGTCAAACTTTAACAATCATACTATACAATTTTATCCTTCAACCCTCACACTTCAAATATTGAATCTTGAAATTAGAACCTCCAGCTTTAGAATTCAAAGTCATAACTTCGAGCTTTGAGCTCCCAACTTGGAACTTTGGAGTCAAAACTTGAAACCTTGAGCTCTAAACCTACTATTTTGGATTTTGAACTTCAGTCACTGAATTTTAAACCCCGAATTCAGAACTTTAACTGCAAATCTCGAAGAATTTGAGCTTGAAGCACCGACTTTTGAGTTTTGATATCCCAATATTGAACTTGAAACTTTAAGTTTCTAATTCCAAATTCGAAATTCCAAACTGCCAATTTTTCAATATCCAACTTCAAAATTCGAATCTCAAAGTGCAAATGAGGATTTCTGGATTCTCTGGTTGGAATTTGGCAACTCAATAAAGTCCAGTTTCTGTATTTTGAATTCTAAAGCTCTGGATTCTGAATTTTTGAATTGAAGTTTTGGATTCTGAGCTTCAACTTCAAACTCAAAGCTTTGAAACTTTGAACTTCAAACTTCAAATTTTGAACCTCCAATTTTGAACGTTCAAAGTCAAACCGGCATCTTCCAGCCCGCAACTTCAAACTTGAAATTTTGAACTTTAAATTTGGAGTCTGGAATTTCGACCATGAAATTTCAAACTATTCACAGTTTGAATTTTCGAACCTCTAGCTTCAATCCTCAAATTTATAAGGTGGAGCTTTCAATTTGAAGCACTTATATCATCCAACTTTGAACTCAAGCTTCCAACCTGGAATTTGAATCAACAACTTGAAACGTAGGACTTAGAACTTGGAACTGTGAACTGAGCTCATAACTTTGACCTTCAAAATGCAAATTTGGAACTATGAAATTCTATCCTAAAGCTTACTATTTTAAGTTTCAAATTCTGAATATTATGAACTTCATATTGCAAACTCTTAGCTTCAACTTTCTAACTGTGAGTTCTGAGCCCCACTCTCTCAACTTCAATCTCCAGCCTCAAACTTGAAACTTCAATTCCAAAATTTTGAGCTTGTTACTTTGTGCTTCGGACTTCAAAATTTTCAATTTCCAAATAAGAGAGAACACTTTCAACTTGGAACTCAGAACTTGAAATTTTAAACGGTGAACCCAAAATTTCAAACTCCCAAACTTTCAGTATAAAGTTCTGAACTCCAAAATTCCAACTCCAAGCTTCGAATTTGAATCTTGGAACTCCTTCAGTTCAAGCTTTTGATTTTTAACTTGGAGTTTCAAACTCTCAGCCTGAAATTTTGAATTGAAAACTTGTAACGTAGAGATTCGAGCTTCGAACTTATAACTCCGAACCTAAAACTATAAGATGAGATGAGATCTTGAACTCTAAACCTGGAATTTTCACTCCAAACTTATTCAGCCCTCAACTTCAAACTTTAAACTCTGATCTGGAAGTTCCCAACTTTGAGCTTTGGACTCTGAATACTGATTGGAATTTCAAATTTTGAACTTGAAACTTGGAACTTCAAAACTTGATAATCCAAGCATCAAATTCTGAATTTGCACTTTGGAATTCATACTGCGAATCCTGAGCTTAGAACTTCCAACTTCAAACTCAACTCTTAACTTGGAACTTGATTTCCAAAGCAAAAAATCTGTAATTTTCACTTTCAAACTTGACATTTTGATCTTCTAATTTTGTACGTTCATACTGTGAACTTTCAACTTTGATATTTGAATTTGAAGTTTTCAACTTTAAATTCGGAATTTCAAGTTTTGAAGTCAGAATTCCAAACTTCCGAACTTCCAGTATCAAGTTTTGAATTTTAAACTCCCGAAACTCCAAGCTTTGGATAAGTAAATCGAGACTTTCCACTTCAAGCTCCTATCTTGCAACTCTGAACTCGAACACTGAATTGAAAACCTAAAACTTGAGACTTTCAGCTTTGAATCTTAAGCCTTGACATTCAAAATTTGAGCTCTCCTCAGCTAGCAATTCCAGGCAACAGAACTTTGATTCTCAATTTTCAGAATGTGAGCTCTGTACTTCAAACATTCATTCTCGAATTCCAAACTTCAAAATTGATTTTCAAACAGGAAACTGTCAACTCCAAACTTCGAACTACTTGAAACTCAAACTCTGAAGTAGAAACCTCTGGCTTCAAACCCTATTTTTTGAACTTCTCAATTAAGACGTTGAACTTTAGACTGAAAGTTTACATTTTTCAACTCTCAACTTGAAACTACGAGCTGTCAACTTGAATTTTTGAACCTTCCATTTTCCAGTATCAAGTTTTGGATTCCAGACTTCAAGCTTTATACTTTGAATGCATAACTTGGAATGTTTGAATGAAGCTTTAAACTAATAGTTTTGGTATCCTAATCCGAGACTTGAAGTTTGAACATAATTTTGGAGCCCAAAATTTTGAAATTCAACTTCTAGCTTTGAACTACGAGCTTAGAACTCAAGAATTAATTTCCGAACCTGCATTTGTTCAACATCAAACTGCAAACTCGACACTTGGAGCTTTTAATTGAAATTGTTGAACTTTGAATTCATAACTTGGTATTTCAACCGCCAAATGACTATTCCTCAACGCTGAATATATTCTTGTCCCGCTTGGTTTTCAAACGATTGGCAGCTGGAGTGATTCTGCGAGAGTCATCATAAAAAAAAATGGAAAAAGAATAACCGACGTGACAGACGAACCTGGATCGACAGAATTTTTGTTCCAAAAATCTCAATTTATGTTGAAATGAAAGGATTCAACTTCAAATTTTCAACTTGGAATTTTCAACACAAAACTGAGATTCAAACTGGAAGTTCGAACTTCAAACTTTGATAGTTGAAAATTGGATGGTGGTGGATACATGAGTTTGAATTTTTCTAGTTCCCAACTTTCAACATTCAACCTCAACCCATAAATTTTCGATCCTCCAAATTCCCCTTCCTCACCTTCTAAGAATTTCCAACTCTCATTGTCAAACTTTCACATTCATATTATACAATTTCACCCTCCACCCCTTCACACTTCAAGTGATGAATCTCGAACTTAGAACTTTCAACTTCAGAATTTAAAGTCATAACCTCAAGTTTCGAGCTTCCAACTTAGAACTTTGGAGTCAAAACTTGAAACTTTGAGCTCTAAACCTTCCATTTTGAATTTTGAACTTCAGTCACTGAATAATATAAAACCCCAAATTCAGAACTTCAACTGCGAATCTCGAAGAACTTGAGCTGGAAGCACCAATTTTTGAACTTTGATATCCCAATATTGAACTTGAAATTTTGAGTTTCTAATTCCAAATTCAAAATTCCAAACTCCCAAACTTCCAATATCTAACTTCAAAATTCGAATCCTAATGTGCGAATAAGAATTTCTGAATTCTCTGGTTGAAATTTGGCAACTCAATAAACTCCAGTCTCTGTATTTTGAATTTCAAAGCTCTAGATTCTGAATTTTGAAATTCAAGTTTTGGATTCTGAGCTTCAACTTTAAACTCAAAGCTTCGAAACTTTGAACTTCAAACTCCAAATTTTGAACTCCCAATTTCGAAAGTTCGAAGTCAAACCGGCATCTTCCAGTCCGCAACTTCAAACTTGAAATTTTGAACTTTGAATGTGGAGTCTGGAATTTCGACCATGAAAGCTCAAACTATCACTTGTCTATATCAAGTTTGGAATTACAAACCTCTAGCTTCAATCCTCGAATTTATAACGTGAAGCTTTCAATTTGAAGCACTTATGTCATCCAACTTTGAACTCAAGCTTGCAACCTGGAATTTGAATCAAAAACTTGAAACGTAGGACTTCGAACTTGAAACTTTGAGCTTATAACTTTGACCTTCAAAACGCAAATTTGGATTTATGAAATTCCATCCTGAAACTTGCTATTCCAAGCTTCAAATTCTGAATATTATTAACTTCATATCCCCAATTCTCAACTTCAAACTTCTAACTGTGAGTTCTGAGCTTCACTCTCTCAACTTCAATCTTCAGCTTTGAGCTTAGAACTTCAATTCCAAATTTTGAGCTTGTTACTTTGTGCTTCGGACTTCAAAATCTCCAACTTCCAAACAAGAGAAAACAATTTCAACTTGAAACTCAGAACTTGGAATTTCAAACGGTGAACTCAAAATTTCAAACTCTCAAACTTTCATTATCAAATTTTGAACTTCAAAATTCCAACTCCAGGCTTTAAATTTGAATCTTGGAACTCCTTTAGTTCAAGCTTTCAATTTTAACTTAGAATTGCTCTCAGCCTAAAATTTTGAATTAAAAACTTGGAACGTAGAGATTGGTGCTTTAATCTTATAACTCCGAACCTGAAACTATGAGTTTCAAACACCAAAGTTTGAACCTCGAACTTACAACTTGGACTCGAAACTTCAAAACTGAGATATTGAACTCTAATCCTGGAATTTCAACTTCAAACTTCAAGAGTTCAGCCCTTAACTTCAAACTTTGAACTCTGATCTGGAAGTTCCTGACTGTGAACTTTGGACTCTGGATGCAGATTGAAATTTGGAATGTTGAACTTGAAACTTGGATTTTCCGAATTTTTAATATCAAACTTCCAATTTTGAACTTCAAAGTGCAAACTCGGAACCCTGAATTTCCAATTCAAAACTTGATAATTTGAGCATCAAATTCTGAATTTGGTCATTGAAATTCATACTGCGAATCCTAAGCTTGCAACTTCCAACTTTAAACTCAACTTTCAACTTGGAACTTGATTTCCAAAGCAAAAAACCTGAAATTTCCACTTTCAAACTAGACATTTTGATTTTCTTATTTTATACGTTCATACTGTGAACTTCCAACTTTGATATTCGAATTTGAAGTTTTCAACTTTGAATTTGGAATTCCAAACTTTGAATTCAAAATTCCAAACTTTTGTACAAAGTATCAAGTTTTGAATTTCAAACACCTGAAACTTCAAGCTTTGGATAAGTGAATTGAGACTTTCCACTTCAAGCTCCTATTGAAGCTTCCTCCCCCTCAACATTGAATTGAAAACCTAAAACTTGAAACTTTCAGCTTTGAATCTGGAGCCTTGACATTTTAAATTTGAGCTCTCCCCAGCTAGCAATTCCAGGCAACAGAACTTTGATTCTCAATTTTCAGAATGTGAACTCTGTACTTCAAACATTCATTCTCGAATTTTAAACTTCAAAATTGATCTTCAAACAGGAAACTCTTAACTTCAAACTTCTTACTCCAAAGATTGAATTAGAACTCGAATCGCAAATTTTCAACCTGAAACTCCGGAATTTGAATATCCTATATCAAACTTTGAACTTCGGGATTCAAACAACAAACTTGGAATCTCAAAGTTCCAAACTCTTTGATAATTCAAAATTCGAACACTGAATAATGAATATCAGATATTCAAACTTCTCCCAAATTCCAAAGCTCAAACTTCACTTTGACCACATTGAATTGTAAACTTCAAACTTTGAACTCCAAACTCAACTCTTACCTAACTACTTGAAACTCAAATTCTGAACCAGAGACTTCTGGCTTCAAACCCTATTTTTTGAACTTCACAATTTAGACGTTGAACTTTAGACTGGAAGTTCACATTTTCCAACTCTCAGCTTGAAACTACGAGCTGTCAACTTGAATTTTTGAACTTTTCAACTTTCAGTATCAAGTTTTGAGTTCCAAAATTCAAGCTTTATACTTTGAATTCATAACTTGGGATATTTGACTCGAGGTTCGACTTCAAACTTCTATTTTCCAGCTTTCGACTTCAAACTTCTTACTTGGATTGGAAACCTAAAACGTAAGGGTCTGAGTTTTGAGCTCCCGTCTTCAAAATTCAGAATTTGAAACTTTGACCTTGAAGCTTCGAAACTTCGAGCTTTGAACTCTGAACATAGAATTCTCAACTTGAACTCCAAAACATCTAACTTGAAACTTGAATTCCCATATCTCAAACTTTGAACTGAAAGTTTTGCAATTTGGATATTGAATTGGTGATTTTTTTGAATTTTGAAATTTGAGCTTGGAATTTGAAATTTTCATCTACAATATTAGATTTTGCAGTTCAAACCTCAAACTTCAAAGCTTTGGAATCCGAATTTCGAACTGCAAAATCAAAACTCCAAACTTGAACGTTGAATATGATGATTTGAACTTGAATCCCAAAACTTTGAATCTTGAATTTTGGACTCCGAGCTTTCAACTTGAAACAATTTTTCTCCACCCCACAACAACTCTCAACTTCAGGCGTTCAGCTCAGAACTTCCATTTTCCAATATTGGGCTCCCAAACTCAAAATCCAAGTTACAAACTATACGGATTTCGAACTCAAAATTTTGAAAGGTGGATATTCAGGGGTGAAAGTTGAACTAGAAATTTGGAATTGTAGGTTAAAAGTTGTAAATTGTAGGCTGGAGTTGGAAGTTTTGAACCAGTTCAAAGTTTGAATTTTTCGCCTGCTCATCCATTTTAATTAACGCACTATTTTTTTTTTTGGAAAGCGTACATTGAGCTGTATATCCCTCCTCAGATTCGACTACTTGAATTCAAATTTTTCTAGTTCCCAACTTCCAACATTCCACCTCAACCTATTGATTTTCATTCCTCCAAATTCCCATTCCTTACCTCCTTAGAATTCTTAACTTCCATTGTCAAACTTTTACAATCATATTATACAATTTTACCCTTCAACCTTCTCACTTCAAATATTGAATCTTGAAATTGGAACCTTCAACTTCAGAATTTAAAGTCATAACTTCGAGCTTTGAGCATCCAACTTGAGACTTTGAAGTCAAAATTTGAAACTTTGAGCTCTAAACCTACCATTTTGAATTTGAACTTTAGACACTGAATTTCAAACTCCGAATTCAGAACTTCAACTGCAAATCTCGGAGAATTTGAGCTTGAATCACCACCTTTTGAGCTTTGGAATCCCAATAGTTAACTTGAAACTCTCAGTTTCCGATTCCAAATTCGAAATTTCAAACATCCAAACTTCCAATATCTTACTTCAAAATTCGAACCTCAAAGTGCAAATGAGGATTTCTGAACTTTCTGGTTGAAAACTCAATAAAGTCCAGTTCCTCTATTTTGAATTCCAAAGCTCTGGATCCTGAACCTTGGAATTCAAGTTTTGGATTCTGAACTTCAACTTCAAACTCAAAGCTTCGAGACTTTGAACTTCAAATTTTGAACTTCCAATTTTGAACGTTCAAAGTCAAACCGACATCTTTCAGCCCGCAACTTCAAGCTTGAAATTTGGAATTTTGAATTTGGAGTCTGGAATTTAGACCATGAAAGTTCAAACTATTCAAAGTTTGGATTTCCAAACCTCTAGCTTCAATCCTCAAATTCATAAGGTGAAGCTTTCAATTTGAAGCACTTATATCATCTAACTTTGAACTCAAGCTTCCAACCTGGAATTTAAATCAACAACTTGAAACGTAGGACTTAGAACTTTGAACTTTGAGCATATAACTTTGACCTCCAAAATGCAAATTCGGAACTATAAAATTTCATCCTGGAACTTGCTATTCCAAGCTTCAAATTCTGAATATTATGAAGTTTATATCCCAAACACTCAACTTCAATCTTCTTATTGTGAGTTGTGAGCTTCACTTTCTCAACTTCAATCTCCAGCTTCGAACTTAGAACTTTAATTTCAAAATTTTGAGGCCGTGACTTTGTGCTTCAGACTGAAAATTCGAGACGAAAATTTCCAACTTTCGAATAAGAGAACACTTTCAACTTGGAACTCAGAACTTGGAATTTCAAACCGTGAACTCAAAATTTTAAACTCTCAAACTTTCAGCGTAGAACTCTGAACTCCAAAATTCCAACTTCAAGCTTCGAATTTGAATCTTGGAACTTCCTTAGTTCAAGCATTTAATTTTTAACTTGGAATTTTGAGCTCTCAGCCTAAAATTTTGAATTGAATACTTCGAAAACTTGAAACGTAGAGATTCGAGCTTTGAACTTATAACTCCAAACCTAAAACTATGAGTTTCAAACACCCAAGTTTGATCCTTGAACTTCAACTTGTACTCCAAACTTCGAAATCGAGATCTTGAACTCTAAACCTGGAATTCTCACTGCAAACTTTGAGAGTTCAGCCCTCAACTTCAAACTTTGAACTCTGATCTGGAAGTTACCAACTTTGAACTTTGGACTCTGGAAACAGATTGAAATTACAAATTTTGAACCTGAATTTTGGAGCTTCCAAACTTTTCATATCAAACTTCCAATTTTGAACTTCAAAGTGCGAACTCAAAACCCTCAATTTCCAATTCAAAACTTGATAATTCAAGCGTCTGATTCTGAATTTGGACTCTGGATTCATACTGCGAATCCTGAGCTTGAAACTTCAACTTTAAACTCAACTCTCAACTTGGAACTTGATTTCCAAAGCAAAAAATCTTTTATCTTCACCTTCAAAATTGACATTTTGATCTTCAAATTTTGAACGTTCTCACTGAAAACTTTCAACTTTGATATTTGAATTTGAAGTTTCAACCTTTTAATTTGAAATCTCAAACTTTGAACTCAACATTTTGAACTTCCGAACATCCAGTATCAAGTTTTGGATTTCAAACTCTCGAAACTCCAAGGTTTGAATTAGTGAATTGGAACTTTCTACTTCAAGCTCCTATCTTTCAACTTTGAACTCGAACATTGAATTGAAAACCTAAAACTTGAAACTTGCAGCTTTGAATCTGAAGCCTTGACATTCAAAATTTGAGCTCTTCTCAGCTTGCAATTCCATGCACCAGAACTTTGATTCTCAATTTTCAGATTGAGAGTTTTGTACTTTTAATTAATTTTCTTTTTAAGTTTGTAATGTTCTTTATTGTTAAGTATTCCTTGTATTTACAGACCATTTATTATAATGGTAGGACGTTATTGTTTACAATAAATATATATCAACATCCATTCTTGAATTTCAAACTTCAAAATTCATCTTCAAACGGGAAACTCCCAACTTTAAACTTTGAACTTCAAAGATTGGATTTGAATTTGAATCGCGAATTTCCAACCTGAAACTCCAGAATTTTAATATCTCATATCGAACTTTGAACTTCGGGATTCAAACAACAAACTCGGAATCTCAAAATTCCAAATTGGATAATTCAAGATTCCAACTCCGAATAAGTGATGAATATCAAATATTCAAACTTCTCCTAAATTCCGTAGTTCAAACATGAAAAAAAAATTCAATTTGACAACATTGAATTGTGAGCTCCAAACCTCCAACTTCAAACTCAACTCTCAACTTGTTACTTCAAACTCAAACTCTAAACCTGAAACTTCTAACTTCAAACCTAATTTTTCGAATCTTTCGATTTAGACGTTGAACTTTAGACTGAAAATCCACATTTTTCAACCTTTTACTCAAAATTTTGAACCTTCTAACTTTCAGTATCAAGTTCTGAGTTCTAGACTTTGAGCTTTATACTTTGAATCCGTAACTTGGAATGTTCGACTCCAAACTCCTATTTTCCAACTTTAAGCTCCAAGCTTCTAACTTGGATTGAAAACCTAAAACGTAGGAGTCTGAGTTTTGAGTCCCCGTCTTCGAAATTAGAATTTGAAACTTTGAGCTTGAAGCTTTGAAACTATGAGCTACCAGTTTCAAACTCTAAGCTTGACGACAACAGAATTTCGAACTTTGAACTTGAAATCTCCCACTCCAAGCTTTCAAATCTCAAACTTCGGATTCTCGACTCCTAACAATCAACTTCAAACTCATAACTTGCCACTTCAAATCTTCTTGAATTTGCCACTTTTTTCGATTCTCAACTTTGACCTTCCAACTCAAAAGCTTGAGCTTCAAACTAGAAACTTTGATTTGATCGAAGTTGAAAGTTTGAAGCTGGAATTGGAAGATTATTTCTTTGAGTTGTAAATTTGAAGCTGGAAGTATCAAATAGAAGGTTGGAACTTTGAAGTTCAGATTCGTTCAAAGTATATACATTTGAATAATAAATAATAATTATGATAATAAATGTGTTCCACACTAAAAATTCTGATGATCGCACACTTTGTCAGACTAAAGCTCACGTGACTTTTGCTTGACGAGTGCTTTCTCAAAATAAGAATAAGTTACGTATAGTGGAAGATTTGCAAAATTGGATTTGTTTCTTTATTGATTGATTGGTTATTCAAGCCAGGTTTTACAATGAAAGAGTGCTGGTCAGCCCAGGAAATGTTCGTCCTTTACCTAGCACCTAGTCTAGCAAAATTTGAAATGGTGTGAAGCTCGATCTACGCCATCAATCTTTACTGTTCAATTCTTTGTCGGGCTAAAGCTTGGTTGAAGCTTGTCTAAAGCTTCGCTGAAGCCACTCACTAAGCAAATGCCATTTTGAAAAAATATCACGTTTCAAAGTTGAAGTTGAAGCACACTCTCAAGTTACATGATTCAAACAGGGCTTTATTGATTTTTGGCGAGAACAACTCAAAATATGAACCATGAGTTTCACTCCCACGAAATTCTATGGGAAAAAAATTGATTTTTTCCCAATGAATAATTCAATAGTCATTGCTTTATAATTGTACCAACTTCAAACTCCAACAGTTCCTGGTTTTTACAGTCTTTCAGTTTTTCCTCAGTTTTTTCAAAGCTGATTGAGGCTTCATCCGAAAGTCTCGCGGAGCTCAATGACGATAATTTAGGTTATCGCTTTTTTCTCAAATAATCTCGCACCTTGAAAAGCAATGCCGAGAAAAACTTTTACAATACATAGCCTATGAGGCTGCTACATGCCGAATAGATACCGAGATAATTTTATTAGAGCTCCAGCACTAATTTTATTGAGTTTGCTTAATACGTTCAGCGTATTTGTTAACATTTCTTATAAATATTTACCAGAAGCACCTAAGTACATGCCATTGAAGGTAAAACGAGGTGCTTGGCTATTGCTCAGTAGTAGTGCCCGTTCCTGTACAGAAGCTGTTAATACGGTTGCAATTTATTTATACAGTAGTTATCGGAATGGTGGTCGAGTTCGGATAGCATTTTTATTGTTACAAATTACAGAATAGTGCTTTAGTGGTTAATTTTGGACTTGATCAGTCACCTATGATAGTGCTTCTGTGGATTTAAAGTGTATACACCAATAGCAGTGTTTGTATTTGGAAAAAATATTCACAGGAAGTAGAAGGTTAGTAACTCAGTCGCTGCAAGCGTTGTTCGAATCACAATACCTGCTGACAATTTTCTATATTATTTAATATGAGTAATTCAGTCGATGAGCTCCGTATCAAATACCACATCATTTATAAATGATTGGATCGCTGAAACAGCGAAATGTCCATTCGGGAATTATTAAACTGCATAAATCATGACGCTTCATTTTCTACCAGAACCAGAGTATTGACAAGAATTGTGCAATTACTAGGCGTTTCAATAAATGCAAGCTTTTCCCTAGCCTTATGGGAATAGCCCTATGCCGGATTATATACATACCTGGACGCAGGGCTGGGCAAAATACTTTGAAAATATATTAAAATATGGAATACAGAATACTCGATCCAAGATAGTTGATACAAAGTAGTTGTTGGAATAAATTGTCTTTGAAATACAAAATACACACAAGATACGTATTTTGGAAAACAAATAAATTTCAAAATACAAACTATCAATTTCAAAGTACGAAATACATACCAGGGGTGCGATTCTCGAACTTGTTCGAAGAGTTTTCGTATGCGAATTCTCCTTTCCAAACGCCCAAATGTACATGAAACCTAGAAGGATATTCGTATACGAAAAGTCATTGGAATAACTCGAGAATCGCACCCCAAAACATTCCAGCGATTTTATTCCAGAAACCCGCGAAATGCGAAAGTTTCAATTCAACACTTTACTGATGACATCGCAACAAGAAATCTTGTGAGAATCTCTGGAAGTTGCTGAAAATCTTGTAGAAAAATATCCAAAAATCGTTAAAAATCCCATGCAAATTTCAAGAAATCCTGCAGAAATTTTTGGAACCCCTAGAAACTATCAGAATTTTTTTGAAATCTCCAGCACTGGGTCAGTTCTCTCGACAAAACTTGTGGGAATCTTCGAAAATCCCAAAAACTCTCATGAAAACCTTCAAAAATTCCTAGAAATTCCACACAAATCTTCAGGAATCCGTGACTGCCCCGTAGAGATTTTTGGAAATCGCTGAAATATAAATATAAATATACTGGAATATCGTCTTCATATAAAGTTTAGCACTTGGAACTGAATTCATAGGCGTCCTACAGAAATCTTTAGAACTCCCCAGAAATTTTCAAAAATACTGAGCAATCTTGTAGGAAACTTCCGGAATCTCTAGTAATCCTGTGAAAAGCCATAGAAATCCCCACAGATCTCGTAGAAATTTCCAGAAATTGCTGGAAATCCCGTGAAAAACTTTAAAAATCCATGGGAACTCTCACAGATTCTCAGAAAATTCCAAACATGCTATGGTGATTCTCAGGAATCTATTGCGATCTCGTAGAGATTCCAAGAGATCCTTGAGAAACACCTAAAAATTATCACAGAAATATTCAGAAACTCTCTAGAAATCCCAGGTTATCCCGTGGAAAGAAATCTCCAATATCCTGGAAATGTCCATGAAAACCTTCGGAAATTCCTGAAAATCCCTACAAAATGTTCAGAAATCCTGTGAAATTTCCAACACTGCCTGAACAGTCTCAGAAATCCTTGGAAATCTTGTAGAACTCTCTAGAAATTTTTCTAAAACCTCTCAAGTCCCTGAAAACCCTGTAAAATTCACAAAAGTCCCCATAAATTCTCACAGGAACCTTCAGAAATTTCGTTGGTATAGAATTAGAAACCCCGTAGACAACTCCAAAAATCTCTCAATATTCTTCAAATTCAAACAAATCCCTGTAAATTCTTAGAAATTTCTCAGGAATCTTGAGCTCTCCAGAAATTCCCAAAAAACCGTGGAGATATCAAAAAATACTTGAAAATCATACCATTGGTGAAGTTCAGGAGTCTCCAGAGAATTCTTGAATTATAGCGGAAATCCTTGAAAATTCCACACAGATCTTTGAGAATCCCCCGAAATCCCGTAGTGATTTTCAGAAACATTTGAAGATCCTTGGGAACCCGCAGATATCCCGTCGAAATAATCCTGTGAGAATTTCCAGAAATCTGTAGTGATCTTGGAGAAGTTTTTCGAGAGCCTTATGAATTTTCAGAAATCTCGTGCAAAATTATCCAGAAATCTGAAACAATCCTGTCCAAATCTCTGGAACTTCCTACAAAATCCGTAGAAATATTCAGAACTCTCTAGAGATTTCGCGAAAATATTCAGACATTCCAAGAAATCTGAGAAAAATTTTCGGAAACCCCTGGAGATCTCGTAGATTCCTTCAAAAATCCCACGGAATTCTCACAAGACTCCTCACGAATCTCGTAAGTATTTCTAGAAATCACGTAGAATCTTCAAAAGTCCCTGAGGCTCTTTCAAGTCTTGTATAAATCTCAAGTAATCACCAGAAACTTCATACAAGTCTTCATGTATTCCAAGAAATTCCGTTGAAATAATGAGAAATTCATACAAGATTTTGTGAGTGCTCAAAGATATTCAAAAGACCCTACAGAATCAAGTGGAATTCTCTGCAAATCCCTGAAAGTCCCGTGAAAATCTGAAAATTCATAGGAACTCCCAGGAATCATGAGAATATCCACATAGAATATCCACATAGAAATTTGTGGAAGGAAATCTGAAATCTCCTAAAAATTTTGTAGAAACTCCCTAAAAATTCTATGGATATTTTCAAGAGTCCTGTAAAGAACTTTTTAACTCTCTGGGAGTTTCCAGAAGTCTCTAGGGATTATAAGAAATTCCTACCAATTCTGTAAAAATCTCCAAGAATCCTTCAAATTCCCATGAAACTCTTCAGAAATGCCTAAAGATTCATACAAATCTCTAGGAACCCCTCAAAGATCCTGTATAAGTCGTAAAAACATAATAATTCTCAAAAATCTTCAAAGCCGTGGGAATTTCATACTGATCTCCAGTCTCAGCCCGTAAAAAATCCTGGGACGACAGAGATCACGTACACATACATGTTCAATCCCATAACTCCCTAGAAATTCTCAAAAATTTTGAGAATCCCCCAAAATCCCGTATCATTTTTTATAAATTCCTAGAAAACTCAAAAAAATCCTTAGGCCTGATGATTCCGTAGAAATCTCAAGACATCTCTTGAATTCTCACAGGAAACATGGAAAATCTCGCTAGTATATCCAGAAGACCCGTGGAAATCTTCAGGAATCTCTCGCAACTCTACAAAATCTCTGAAAATCTCCAGAAACCCCCAGCAATCTTACGCAAATTTTTATAAATTCTTAGAGATCCTTGAGACATCTCTAACCTTCCAGAAATTCCCAAAAACCGTGGAAATATTGAAAAATCCTCAAGAATCATCAGTGATCATCTGAAGTCTTCAAAAATATCTTGAGTTGTCATAGAAATTCCTATAAATCCTGAATAAATTTTCAGAAATCCCCAAAAATCTTGCAGTTATCCTGAGAAATTTCTAGAAATCTTCAGAAATTCGCAGAAGTCGCTTGGAAGTTAACGAAAGAATCTTGTGAGTTTCCCAGAAGTCTCTAGAAATCTTGCGGGAATCTCCCAAGATCGATATAAATATTCAGTTTTCTTGTCGAGGTCTTGAGAAATTTTCAGGAATCTTCAGTCGCAAAAAAATTCGAATAATGATTCCATGAATATTTTGAAGAACCATTGTCCTGATTGTCAACGTTGTATTAACTGATTCCGTTATGATTTTGTTCTGTCTGTGGATCCTAGATTCATTCAAATTGGTAAACCGATTTTTCGATGAAGCGACGTCACTATAAAGCTAACTAGACAATAATTGAGTAAATTAACCAATCTGAGTAAATCTAGAACCAGAACCCACAGACAGAACGAGATCATAACGGAACCAGTGATTACAATGTTGACAATCAGAACAATGGTTCTTCAAAATATTCATCAAAAATCATCTTATTCGAGTTTTTCTGCGACTGAAGATTTCTAGAAATTTCTCACGATTTGGACGAGTATACTGAAAATTTATATTGATCTTGGGAGATTTCCACAAGATTTCTAGAGACTTCTGGAAAATTCATAAATTTTTTTTGTAAATTTCCAAGAAACTTCTGTGGATTTCTGAAGATTTTTAGAGATTTCTCAGGATCACTACGAGATCTTCAGGGATTTCCGAGAGTTTATTCGAGATTTATAGAGATTTTTATGACAATTCTACGGATTTCTAGAGACTTCTGAAGATCACTGATGATTTCCAAGGATTTTCCAATATTTCCACGATTTCTGGAAATTTCTGAATGGTTAGAGGTGTCTGAGAGACTAAATAATAATAAAGATTTGTGCAAGATTTCTAGGGGTTCCTTGAGATTTTCACAGATTTTTGAAGAATTTTGAGAGATTTCTGGGGATTTCAACGGGTCTTCTGGATATACGAGCGAGATTTTTGATGTTCCCTGTGAGAATTGCCAGAGATGTCTCAAGATTTCCACGGGATTAGGATTCCTAAGAATCTGTTTAAGATTTCTAGGGATTTATGAATAATCATACAAAGTTTCGGTGAATTCTAGAGATTTTTGAGAATTTCTAGGGAGTTCTGGGATTGAACATGCATGTATACGTTATTTCTATCTTTTCCAAAATTTTCACGGGCTGAGATTAAAGATCAGTAAGGAATTTCCACGGCTTTGAAGATTTTTACAGCATTCCAAAGAGATCTGAGAATTTCTAGGTTCTCACGATTTAAACATAGTCTTTGAGAGATTCTTAGATGTTTGTTTGAATTTTTAGACATTTCTGAAGATATTGATTGGATATTAAAGGAATAGTGAAGATTTCTACAAAATTGGTAGGCATTTCTAATGGTTCCTAGAGACTTCTAAAAACTTCTAGGAAGTTCGATAGATCTTCACAGGATTCTCGAAAATATCGATAGAATTTCTAAGGACTTTCTGCAAGATTTTCAGGAACTTCTACAGATTTCTACGAGATTTTTGAGAAATTCCGGAAGTTTCTAGGGCTTTCTGAAGATTTGTACCGGAATTCGAGTGATTTCCAAAAATTTCCTCAAGAAATCAAAAGACCTATACAGATTTCCACGGAATTTCCAAAGGTTCACATGGAATTTCTAAAATCTTCTTATGAATCCTTGTAGTGTTAATGAATTTTCAGATTTCCACAGGACTTTCAGAGATTTGCAAAAAATTTGACTCAATGGAGTTTTTAAAGATTTTTGGGGACTCCCAAAAACTTCTACGAATTTCTCCATATTTCAACGGAATTTCTAGGAATTAATGAAGACTTGTATGGAGTTTCTAGGGATTACTTGAGATTATCACGAAACTTGAAAGAGTTTTAGGAACTTCTGAAGATTCTACGTGATTCCTGTAAAAATTTACGGGATTCATGAGAATTCTTGTGAGAGTTTCGTGGGATTTTCAAAGGATTCTACGGGATCTCCAGGGATTTCTGAAGACTTTTCTAAGATTCCTGGGAATGTTTGAATGTTTTCACGGAAATTCTAAAGAGTTCTGAATAATTCTACGGATTTTTGAGGAATCTCCAGAGATTTCGACAAGATCGTTTCAGATTTCAGGAGTATTTTGCACAAGATTCCTGAAAATGAACAAGGTTCTTGGAAAACTCCTCCAAGATCCCTACAGATTCCTGGAAATTCTCACGGGATTGTTTCGACGAGATTTCTGCGGATTTCCAAGGATCTTCGAAAGTTTCTGAAAATCACTACAGGATTTCGAGGGATTTTTTAAAACTGTGTGGAATTTCCAAGGACTTTTGCGATAATTCCAGGATTTTCTGAAGACTCCTGAAATTTACCAATGATATGATTTCCAAGTATTTTTGGTATCTTCATGGTTTTTTAGGGATTTCTGGGAAGCTCAACATTCCTAAGGAGTTTCTAGAAATTTACAGGGATTTGTTTGAGTTTGAAGAATTTTTGAGGATTTCTGGTGATGTCTACGGAGTTTCCAATCTTATATCAACAAAATTTCTCAAGGTTTCTGTGAGAATCTATAGGAATTCCTGCAAATTTTATAGAATTTTTAGGAATTTGAGAGGTTTTAAAAATTTTTTTTTGAGAGTTCTGAAATTGATGTGTATCCTCGTGTTTTCTATCATCTTGTATAAATATTGTCTTGTATAAATCTCAAGTAATCACTAGAAACTCAATACAAGTCTTCATGTATTCCGAGAAATTCATAGAAGATTGATATTCAGAAAACCCTACAAAATCAAGTGAAACTCTTCGCAAATCCCTGGAAGTCCCGTGGAAATCTAAAAATTCATAAGAACTCGCATGAATCATGAGAATATTCCAGAAAATCCATATGAATCTTTGAAAATGTTGTGGAAATCTGTATAAGTCTTAATAGTTCTCAAGGAAATTTCTGGAAATCGCTTGAATTTTCATACAAATCTTTAGAAAGCCCTAGTAACTTTCGCAATTCCTCAGAAATCTCGTAGAAATTTGTGGAAGGAAATCTGAAATCTCCTAAAAATTTTGTAGAAACTCCCTAAAAATCCTATGGATATTTTCAAGAGTCCTGTAAAGAACTTTTCAACTCTCTGGGAGTTTCCAGAAGTCTCTAGGGATTATAAGAGATTCCTACCAATTCTGTAAAAATCTTCAAGAATCCTTCAAATTCCCATGAAACTCTTCAGAAATGCCTAAAGATTCATACAAATCTCTAGGAACCCCTCAAAGATCCTGTATAAGTCGTAAGAACATAATAATTCTCAAAAATCTTTAAAGCCGTGGAAATTTCATACTGATCTCCAGTCTCAACCGGTAAAAAATCCTGGGACGACAGAGATCACGTACACATACATGTTCAATCCCATAACTCCCTAGAAATTCTCAAAAATCTTGAGAATTCCCCAAAATCCCGTATCATTTTTTATAAATCCCTAGAAAACTCAAACAAATCCTTAGGCCTGATGATTCCGTAGAAATCTCAAGACATCTCTTGAATTCTCACAGGAAACATAAAAATCTCGCTAGTATATCCAGAGACTCGTGGAAATCTCCAGAAATCTCTCGCAACTCTACAAAATCTCTGAAAATCTCCAGAAACCCCCAGCAATCTTACGCAAATTTTTATAAATTCTTAGAGATCCTTTAGACATCTCTAACCTTCCAGAAATTCCCAAAAACCGTGGAAATATTGAAAAATTCTCAAGAATCATCAGTGATCATCTGAAGTCTTCAAAAATATCTTGAGTTGTCATAGAAATTCCTATAAATCCTGAATAAATTTTCAGAAATCCCCAAAAATCTCGTAGTTATCCTGAGAAATTTCTAGAAATCTTCAGAAATTCGCAGAAGTCTCTTGGAAGTTAACGAAAGAATCTTGTGAGTTTCCCAGAAGTCTCTAGAAATCTTGCGGGAATCTCCCAAAATCGATATAAATATTCAGTTTTCTTGTCGAGGTCTTGAGAAATTCTCAGGAATCTTCAGTCGCAAAAAAATTCGAATAATAATTCTATGAATATTTTGAAGAACCATTGTCCTGATTGTCAACGTTGTATTAACTGTTTCCGTTATGATTTTGTTCTGTCTGTGGATTCCAGATTCATTCAAATTGGTAAATCGATTTTTCGATGAAGCGACGTCACTATAAAGCTAACTAGACAATAATTGAGTAAATTAACCAATCTGAGTGAATCTAGAACCAGAACCCACAGACAGAACGAGATCATAACGGAACCAGTGATTACAATGTTGACAATCAGAACAATGGTTCTTCAAGATATTTATCAAATTAATCTTATTCTAATTTTTTTGCGACTGAAGATTTCTAGAAATTTCTCATGATTTGGACGAGATTACTGAAAATTTATATTGATCTTGGGAGATTTCCACAAGATTTCTAGAGACTTCTGGAAAATTCATAAATTTTTTTTGTAAATTTCCAAGACACTTCTGTGGATTTCTGAAGATTTTTAGAGATTTCTCAGGATCACTACGAGATTTTCAGGGATTTCCGAGAGTTTATTCGAGATTTATAGAGATTTTTATGACAATTCTACGGATTTCTAGAGACTTCTGAAGATCACTGATGATTTCCAAGGATTTTCCAATATTTCCACGATTTCTGGAAATTTCTGAATGGTTAGAGGTGTCTGAGAGACTAAATAATAATAAAGATTTGTGCAAGATTTCTAGGGGTTCCTTGAGATTTCCACAGATTTTTGAAGAATTTTGAGAGATTTCTGGGGATTTCAACGGGTCTCCTGAATATACGAGCGAGATTTTTGATGTTCCCTGTGAGAATTGCCAGAGATGTCTCAAGATTTCCACGGGATTAGGATTCCTAAGAATCTGTTTAAGATTTCTAGGGATTTATGAATAATCATACAAGGTTTCGGTGAATTCTAGAGATTTTTGAGAATTTCTAGGGAGTTCTGGGATGAAACATGCATGAGTGCGTGATTTCTATCTTTTCCAGAATTTTTACAGGCTGAGATTAAAGATCAGTGAGAAATTTATACGGCTTTGAAGATTTCCACAGCATTCCAAAGAGATCTGAGAATTTCTAGGTTCTCACGATTTGAACATAGTCTTTGAGAGATTCTTAGATGTTTGTTTGAATTTTTAGACATTTCTGAAGATATTGATTGGATATTAAAGGATTCGTGAAGATTTCTACAAAATTGATAGGAGTTTCTAATGGTTCCTAGAGACTTCTAAAAACTTCTAGGAAGTTCGATAGATCTTCACAGGATTCTCGAAAATATCGATAGAATTTCTAAGGACTTTCTGCAAGATTTTCAGGAACTTCTACAGATTTTTACGAGATTTTTGAGAAATTCCGAAAGTTTCTAGGGCTTTCTGAAGATTTGTACCGGAATTCGAGTGATTTCCAAAAATTTCCTCAAGAAATCAAAAGACCTATACAGATTTCCACGGGATTTCCAAAGGTTCACATGGAATTTCTAAAATTTTCTTATGAATCCTTGTAGTGTTAATGAATTTTCAGATTTCCACAGGACTTTCAGAGATTTGCAAAAAATTTGACTTAATTTTGTGGAGTTTTTAAAGATTTTTGGGGACTCCCAAAAACTTCTACGAATTTCTCCATATTTCAACGGAATTTCTAGGAATTAATGAAGACTTGTATGGAGTTTCTAGGGATTACTTGAGATTATCACGAAACTTGAAAGAGTTTTAGGAACTTCTGAAGATTCTACGTGATTCCTGTAAAAATTTACGAGATTCATGAGAATTCTTGTGAGACTTTCGTGGGATTTTCAAAGGATTCTACGGGATCTCCAGGGGTTTCTGAAGACTTTTCTAAGATTCCTGGGAATGTTTGAATGTTTTCACGGAAATTCTAAAAAGTTCTGAATAATTCTACGGATTTTTGAGGAATCTTCAGAGATTTCGACAAGATCGTTTCAGATTTCAGGAGTATTTTGCACAAGATTCCTGAAAATAAACAAGGTTCTTGGAAAACTCCTCCAAGATCCCTACAGATTCCTGGAAATTCTCACGGGATTGTTTCGACGAGATTTCTGCGGATTTCCAAGGATCTTTGAAAGTTTCTGAAAATCACTACAGGATTTCGGGGGATTTTTTAAAACTGTGCGGAATTTCCAAGGACTTTTGCGATAATTCCAAGATTTTCTGAAGACTCCTGAAATTTACCAATGATATGATTTCCAAGTATTTTTGGTATCTCCATGGTTTTTTAGGGATTTCTGGGAAGCTCAACATTCCTAAGGAGTTTCTAGAAATTTACAGGGATTTGTTCAAGTTTGAAGAATTTTTGAGGATTTCTGGTGATGTCTACGGAGTTTCCAATCTTATATCAACGAAATTACTCAAGGTTCCTGTGAGAATCTATAGGAATTTCTGCAAATTTTATAGGATTTTTAGGAATTTGAGAGGTTTTAAAAAATTTTTTTTGAGAGTTCTGAAATTGATGTGTATCCTCGTGTGTATCCTTGTGATTTCTATCCTCTTGTATCAATATTGTCTTGTATAAATCTCAAGTAATCACTAGAAATTCCATACAAGTCTTCATGTATTCCGAGAAATTCATAAAAGATTTTGGGAGTCCTCAGAGATATTCAGAAAACCCTACAAAATCAAGTGAAACTCTTCGCAAATCCCTGGAAGTCCCGTGGAAATCTAAAAATTCATAAGAACTCCCATGAATCATGAGAATATTCCAGAAAATCCATATGAACCTTTGAAAATGTTGTGGAAATCTATATAAGTCTCAATAGTTCTCAAGGAAATTTCTGGAAATCGCTTGAATTCTCATACAAATTATTAGAAAGCCATAGTAACTTTCGCAATTCCTCAGAAATCTCGAAGAAATTTGTGGAAGGAAATCTGAAATCTCCTAAAAATTTTGTGGAAACTTCCTAAAAATTCTATGGATATTTTCAAGAGTCCTGTAGAGAACTTTTTAACTTTCTGGGAGTTTCCAGAAGTCTCTAGGGATTATAAGAAATTCCTACCAATTCTGTAAAAATCTTCAAGAATCCTTCAAATTCCCATGAAACTCTTCAGAAATGCCTAAAGATTCATACGAATCTCTAGGAACCCCTCAAAGATCCTGTATGAGTCGTAAGAACATAATAATTCTCAAAAATCTTCAAAGCCGTGGAAATTTCATACTGATCTCCAGTCTCAGCCCGTGAAAAATCCTGGGACGACAGAGATCACGTACACATACATGTTCAATCCTATAACTCCCTAGAAATTCTCAAAACTCTTGAGAATCTCCCAAATTCCCGTATCATTTTTCATGAATCCCTAAAAAACTCAAACAAATCCTTAGGCCTGATGATTCCGTAGAAATCTCAAGACATCTCTTGAATTCTCACAGGAAACATAAAAAATCTCGCTAGTATATCCAGAAGACCCGTGGAAATCTTCAGAAATCTCTCGCAACTCTACAAAATCTCTGAAAATCTCCAGAAACCCCTAGCAATCTTACACAAATTTTTATAAATTCTTAGAGATCCTTTAGACATCTCTAACCTTCCAGAAATCCCCAAAAACCGTGGAAATATTGAAAAATCCTCAAGAATCATCAGTGATCATTTGAAGTCTCCAAAAATATCTTGAGTTGTCATAGAAATTCCTATAAATCCTGAATAAATTTTCAGAAATCCCCAAAAATCTCGTAGTTATCCTGAGAAATCTCTAGAAATCTTCAGAAATTCGCAAAAGTCTCTTGGAAGTTAACGAAAGAATCTTGTGAGTTTTCCAGGAGTCTCTAGAAATCTTGCGGGAATCTCCCAAGATCGATATAAATATTCAGTTTTCTTGTCGAGGTCTTGAGAAATTTTCAGGAATCTTCAGTCGCAAAAAAATTCGAATAATAATTCCATGAATATTTTGAAGAACCATTGTCCTGATTGTCAACGTTGTATTAACTGATTCCGTTATGATTTTGTTCTGTCTGTGGATCCTGGATTCATTCAAATTGGTAAACCGATTTTTCGATGAAGCGACGTCACTATAAAGCTAACTAGACAATAATTGAGTAAATTAACCAATCTGAGTAAATCTAGAACCAGAACCCACAGACAGAACGAGATCATAACGGAACCAGTGATTACAATGTTGACAATCAGAACAATGGTTCTTCAAGATATTTATCAAATTAATCTTATTCTAATTTTTTTGCGACTGAAGATTTCTAGAAATTTCTCATGATTTGGACGAGATTACTGAAAATTTATATTGATCTTGGGAGATTTCCACAAGATTTCTAGAGACTTCTGGAAAATTCACAAAATTCTTTGTGATTGCAGAGAGTGGAAAATAAATGTAGGTAAAATCAAAATACTTCTCCGGAAAGCGTAGTTCATATAATAAAATACAAAATGCTAGCTACTTGGACTATACCAAAATACAAAGCGAAAATACTTGTCAATCAAATGTATTTAAATACAAAATACATTGAATGCATTTCAAATACGTATGTCAAACACTTGTATTTGGAATACCATTCAGCCTTGCCCAGACGTCTATTGGATATTCCTCAAGATTCTCTTTGACATCAAGCAAACGACTCGATAAATTATGCAGGCGCTGTAACGATGCGTGTTTGTTCGAAGGTGGCTATGGCGTTAATGTCATAAATATCCAAAGCTCCCTCGAAAGCTCCAGCTTGAATCGATTAATTAATCATACAAATATCAACATCCATATACCTGAAGGTAGCTATTTATTTCACCTGTTGCGAAGCTCTTTGATTTCCTGTTAGAACTAGTCGAATTTTTCCTTCAAGAATTGCCGGCAGACAAACATTTTTCAAGTATTTTATTAAGTTAAAATAAATTGTAAACGTGTGCATAAATATCGACAAAGTTTGTTTATGTAGACGGGTATAAACGTGCTTTTTGATGAACATTTTTACGTTGGTATACCGGTATACTTGCGCTATAGTTTATTTTTATTAGTGATAATTATGAAAGTACATAAATTATGATCGTGAGCATGTGAGTGAGATTTTTCTGGTATTTAATCGACGCTAAGTATTTTCGGAGCGAGAGCTTTTAACAGTGTTTTTATTTTTGTTTCCAGGGAGCCGGATGGCGAGTCAGAAAGGTGAGTCATTATTCCTCCGACCAAAAATTAGTTGTACACACAAAAATCAAATTCAATCATGGAATTTTTTATACTCACCATCAGCAATACATTTCGAGTGTTGCGTATAAATTCAGGTGGCTATTACTTCACAGAGTGTTATTGGTAATTAGGCTGGGAGCGATGGATTTATCTTGACAATTTAATTGTTCATTTCACCCAGGCGATCATTATGTACAACGTAAAGTTCCACTGAAAGCTTTCTATTAATAAAACGCGACTGGTAGCAAAGCTTGAATGAGTTGGATATCAGCAGAGATAGAGGTAATTGTTTACCGTTGAAAAACATAACAGCCATGGCTCTGGACGCGTTCGCTAATAATAAGAAGCAAAGTTCAAAAAGAGGCTTTCAACTCCAGTAGGTACTGTAAAGGCATTTTGTTATTAAATCCCGCTGTGGATTACGAAGCTTCCCTGAAATAATTTCGGTTCCTCGGCCCAAACCAAGGTGTGTTATTACAAGAATATCATTAACATTATCACAATATTCTCAGAATACTCCTGAATAATTCCTGCTCGGGCCTACCTAGCTCGAGACCTAGCTTTACGAAAGCAAAAAGTACATCTCCAGCTCATGTCATATACAATACAATACATCTCAGGAAATGGCTCGAATTTTTGTAAATACCATAAAAAGTCTGAAGAAATTCTTGTTAAAATTATAGATAACTTTCAGCAGTCGTATCCCTAGAATTATCTTGAAAATCCTTACAAATCACAAGTCTCATACCAATCCCTGGAAATCTCTGAACATTCTTGCAAATTCTTGGAGATCTCAAAGAAATAATAACAAATTTCTGGAAACCCTACAGAATCTTCAGAACTCCTGAAAAATTCTAAGAAATACTCAGCAATCTTGTAGGTATCTTTAGAAATCGATAGGACTGCTGTGAAAAAAAAAAATAGAAATATCCACAGATCTCAGAGAAATTTTTAAAAGTTTCTGAAAATCCCGTAGAAATCTCGGACATCTTATAGTGAACTTTGGTAAGTCCCTAGAGATCTCAAAGAGATCCTCAGATAATCTTGAGAAACACCTATAAATTCTCACATAAATACTCAAAAACTCTGTAGAAATAATCCCTTGGAAACCTTTGGCAATATTCAAAAATTTTGTAGTCATCTTTACAAAGTCCAAAAAAAAAATCCAGAAAACCGTCGGAAATTAGAGAAAAAATCACATACATATCTTGAGAAATCCTGTAGGAACTTCCAAAACTGCCTGCAAGTCTCAAGAAATCCTCAAAAATCTTGTAATAGTCCCTAAAATCTCTGAAAATCTTATGGAGAAAAATTCTGCAATCCATAGAAATCTCATGCAAATTTTGTAAATTCTGTAGAAATCTTTTGAACTCCTTGGAAGTTCTCAGAAATCTTTAGAAATCTTCAAAAGTCGCCACTAATCTTGTGAAGATCTGAAAAAATCCTAGATTCCCATGGAAACCTTGGAGAAATCCAAGAAATCTCATACCGATCTCCATACATCTCGTAGAAATTTCCAAAGATTCCGTTGAAGT
The DNA here is from genome assembly GCA_949128115.1 of Anaspis maculata. Classification (NCBI taxonomy): domain Eukaryota; kingdom Metazoa; phylum Arthropoda; class Insecta; order Coleoptera; family Scraptiidae; genus Anaspis; species Anaspis maculata. The sequence goes on from OX421966.1 coordinate 1,635,853, forward strand.
CCCGTAGAGATTTTCGGAAAATGCTCGAGTTCTTGTGAAAATCGATGAAAGTCTTAGGAAATTCTTCTTGTTTTTATTGGTATCTAGTCTTCAAGAATCTTATCGCTGGGATTATTGTGAAGATTCCTACAAATGACAAGTTCTATACAAATCTCTGGGAATATCTTGAAATTCTTGCGAATTGTTGGAGATCTTGAAGAAATTTCGGGAATTCCCTAAGAATCTCATAGAAATATCAACAAATTCTTAAAGATCCTACAAAATTTTTTAGAGATCCTACAGAATCTTCGGAGCTCCCCAAAAATTCTTATAAATAGGTACTAAGATCTCGCAGGTATCTTTGAAAACTTTGAAAATCGATAGTACTGCAATTGGAAAATCCAGAAATTCCCACAAATCCCGTGAAATTTTTTGGAAGTACCTGAAAATCCCGTGGAAATCTTCATAAATCCATGGAGATTCTACGGAATTCTTGAACATTTGGAGACATATAACACTAAACTTTATGAATCCCTACTGTTCCCATAGAGATTTTCAGATAATCTCGAGAAACACCTAGAAATTCTCACATACATACTTGAAAACTCTGTGGGAATCCCTATGAATCCTGTGAAAATCTCAGGGAATATTCAAAAAGGTTGTAGTCATCTTCATAAAATCCCGAAGATAACTAAAAACCCTTCGGAAATTATTGAAAATCCTATACATAGGTTCAAAAATCCTGTAGAAACTTACAAAACTGCCTGCAAATTTTGACAAATTCCTAAAAATTCCATACGAATTTCTAGAAATCCTAGAGAGTCGTTACAACTTTCTGAAAATTCCCGGAAATACTCAGCAATCTCGTAGAAACCTCCATAAATCAAAAGTACTGCTATGGAAAAAATTTGGAATCCCCACAAATTTCGTAGAAATTTTTGGAAGTACCCTCAAATTCCGTAGGAATCTTCAAATATCTGTAGGGATTCTCACGTATCCTCCAAAATTCTGAGACATCTTATACTAAACTTTGGTGAATCCTTTGAGATCACATAGAGATCCTTACATAATCTTGAGAAACACCTAGAAATTCTCACATGAATACCCAGAAACACCGTAGAAATCCCTAGAAATCCCTTATAAATCTTTGGGAATATTCAAAAAATTTGGAGAGATCTTCACAAAGTCCCGAAAATTTCCGAAAAACTTCCGGAAATTATTGAAAATCCTACACATATGTTGAAAAATCCAGTAGGAGCTCACAAAACTGCCTGCAGAATTCAAGAAATCCTCAGAAATCTGGTAAAAAGTCCCTAGATCTCTGAGAATCTTGTAGAGAGAAATTCTGAAATCCCTAGAAATCCCATGCAAATTTTCATAAATCCTGTAGATATCTCTGGAGCTCTCGAAAAGTTCTCAGAGATCCTTAGAAATCTTCAAAAGTCTCGACTGATCTTGCAAAATCCTGAAAATTCCTAAACATTGAACCTTGAGAAATTTCTAGAGATCCCATACAAATCTTCAGGAATCCTTAGAAATCCTGTGGAAATCTTGATGATTTTATGGAAGTACCTTGAAGATATTTGGAAAATGCTCGACTTCTTGTGAAAATCCTTGAGAATTTCCAAAAATCTTGTAGAGATCTTCACAAAGTCCCGGAAATTTACAAAAAACCTTCGGAAATTATTAGGATTCCCACAAACATGTTCAAAAATCCTGTGGGAATTTTCGTAACTGCCTGCAAATTTCAAGAAATCCTTAGAAATCTTGTAAAAATCCCTCGAGTCTCTGAAAATCTTGTTGAGAAATATTCAGAAACTCCTAGAAAACCCATGCAGATTTTGATGAGTCTTGTAGAAATCTATAAAACTCCCTAGAAGTTCCCAGAAATTCTTAGGAATCTTAAAATATTCCGGCTAATCTTGCAGAAATCTCAGAGAATCCTGAAAATTCTCATGGGAACCTTGAGAAAGTCCTCAAAATCCTTTTAAAATCTTCAGGAATCCTTAGAAATTCCGGAGAAACCTCAAAGATTCCGTAAGAGTCTCGTGGGAAAGTCTCAAGGAACTCTTGTTATTATTGATAGTCTCCAGGAACGCTATCTCTGGAACTATCGTTGAAATCTCTACAGACTACAAGTCCCATACAAATCTCTGAGAATCTCTGAAATATCCTGCAAATTTTTGAAGATCTCGGAGAAATCTCCGAAAATTCTTGAAAATCTTGTAGAAATATCAACAAATTCCTAGTCATCTTCTTCAAATTTCTAGAAATCCTACATAATCTTGAGAACTCCCTAAGAATAAGTATCTTATTCAGGAAAACAGCAATCTCGTAGGAATCTTTAGAATTGAATACATTTGCTGTGGAAAAATTCAGGAATCCTGACAAATCTCGTAGGAATGCTTGAAAGTATCCAAAAATCCCGTAGAAATCTCCAAAAATCCATATAAACTCTCACGAATTCTTAGAAATTTTTAGACAGCTAATAATAAACTTTTATGAATCCCTAGAGATTTCATAGAGATTCCCAGAGAGACTTGAGATACACATAGAAATTCTCACATGAGTACTTAGAGACTCTATAGAAGTCCTTAGTAATCCCGTAATTTTTTTTCGAAATATCCAAAACCAAATATCCAATTATTCAAAAATCTCATACATCTGTTCAAAAATCCTGTAGGAAGTTTCAAAACTGCCTGCAAGTTTCAAGCAATCCTTAGAAATCCCGCGAAAATCCCTAGAGTCTCTTGAAATCTTGTAGAGAGAAATTCGGGAGCCCCTACAAATTCCATGCAAATTTTGATAAATCCTGTGGAAATCTTCAGAACTCCCTAGAAGTTATCAGAGATCCAGGAATCCTCAAGAGTCGCGACAAATCTTGTAGAGATCTCAGAAAACTCTTGAAACTCCCATGGCAACCTTGAGAAATTCCATGAAGTCCCATACAAATATTCAGGGATCCTTACAGATCCCATAGAAATCTCAAAAATTCCGTTAAAGTCCCGTAGAGGTTTTTGGAGAATGCTCGAATTCTCGTAAAAATCCATGAAAAGTTCCAAGAAATCCTTGTTGTTATTGATAGTCTTCAAGAATCTCATCCCTGGAATTATCGTGAAGATTTCTACAAATCACAAATCCCAAACAAATCTTTGGGAATCTCTGGAAATTCTTGCAAATTGTTGGAGATCTCGAAAAAATCTCTGCAAAGCCCTATAAATCTTGTAGAAATAATAACAAAATCCTAGAAATCCCATACAAATTTTCAGGAATCCCACAGATACTTCGGAACTCCCTAGAAATTCTTAGAAATACTCAGCAATCTCGCAGGAATCTTCAAAAGTCAATAGTACTGCAGTAAAGAAATTCAGAAATTTCCACAAATCGTGCGAATATTTAGAGATGTAATAAAGATCCTCATGGAGACTTGAGAAACACCTAGAAATTCTCACATGATTACTCAAAAGTCTTCAGTGATCCTGTTAAATTTTTTGGAAATATCCAAAAATTTTACGGAAATCATCACAAAGTTCCGGAAACCTCCAAAAAACTTTTTGAAATTCTCAGAAATCCCCTACAAATCCCAAATCCCGCCTGTAGATAGTTTGGGAGAATAAAAATCACAAAGGTACACATTTTCAATCTCAGAACTCCCTAGAAATTTTTTGAAAACTTTTCCAATCGATAATAATTTTGTGAAATTATTCAAAAATCATTGGATAAAAGTTCAGATATGAATTACCCTAGGAATCCTCATCGAGTAATCCTCACGAATCTTGTAAAAGTAGAAGATTTTTCAAAGTAGTGGAATTTTTGAAAAATTCCACGAAACTCTTACAAGAATCTTAAAAAAATTCCGTAAATATTCTCAGAAATCACGTAGTATCTTTAGAGCCTCTGAAATTTCTTCAAAAATCCCGTAGAAATCTCAGATAATCACTAGAAATCTCACAAGAATCTCACAAGTCTCCATTAATTCCTTGAAATTCCATTAAAATAATGACGAATCTATAGAAATCTCTGGGAACTTTCAGAAATCCTTAGAAGACATCCTCAAAAATCCTTAGAGATCCCCGTAAACTCCGTATAAATATTCAGAAATCCGTTGAAATGTCAAACGAATCCTCGAGAATCCCTGATAACCCTGTAGAAATTTTGGGAGATCTCTGGGAACTCTCACAGTGATCATCAGAAATCTCGTTAGTAGCTTCAGAAAACCCGTAGAAATCTTTCGAATTCTCCAGACATCTCACACAAATCCTTATGAATTCCTAGAAATTCCTCAAAAAGCTTGAGCCTCCTAGAAATCTCTGAAAACCGTAGATATATCAAGAACTCTTCAAAACTATTGGTAATCTTCAGAGGTCTTCAGAAATCCCTAGAATCCCATGAAAATTCCTTTGAATCCCGAACAAAACTTTGGAAATCTCTAAGAATCTCGTAGTGATCCAGAGAAATTCCTAGGGATCTTCAGAAATCTACAGAAGTCTGATGAACATTTCCAGAAGAATCCTGTGAATTCTCTAGAAATTCCTGAGAATCTTGTATAGAAATTTTCCGAGAATCCTTATAATATAAATTTCCAGACATCTTTCACAAATCTTTGAGAGTTTCCAGAAACCTTGAGAAATTCAGGAGAACCTTTGTTTTAATTGCCAACAGTGTATTAACTGGTTGCGTTATGATTTCAGCATTCTGTCTAGTAAATTTTGCAGGATTGCTCAGTTATAGTCCGGTCGTGGGCTGTTTCTACACTGCAAAATTTGAGCCGCGATGCCACTTGACAGAATTGTTATTTGGAACATTGTCTGGATTTTGAGAAGTGGTGCCAAGATGGCGGTCTGTGCAGACGCTGTATACGGGGTGATCAAAAATAAGAAAATTCAGGAACAAAAAGAGTTGGAGTAATGAAAATCACCATGTAAATTCACAATTTGATGCTTATCAAGATAAAATGAACCGCGTTCGAGGAAATCCTTAGGAATCTCGTGAAAATCCCTAAAGTTCCTGGAAATCTTGTGAAGAATAATTCAGAAATCCCTAGAAAAAATCATGCAATTTTCAATAAATCGTGTAGAAATCTTCAAAACTCCCTGAAAGTTCTTAGCAATCCTCAGAAATCTTCAAATGTCTCGACTTATCTTGCAGAAATCTTGGAAAATCCAGGAGATTCTCATGGAAACCTTAAAAATTTCCTAGAAACCCCATACAAATCTTCAGGAATCCTCTGAAATCCCGCGGAAATCCAGAGGATTCCGTAAGAGTCTTGCGGAAATTTTTGGAGAATGCTCTATTTCCCGTAAAAAATAATTAAGGTTTCAGGAAATTTTTGTTAACATTGGTCGTTTCCAGGAATCTGATCCCTGGAATTATCGTGAAGATCCCTTCAAATCACAGGTCCCATACAAATCTCGGGGAATATCTGGAAGTTCTAGCAAATTGTTGGATTTCAGATTTCGGAGAATTTCTGGGAATCTCTGAAAATCTTTTAGGGATATAACCAAGTTTCTGGAAAACCCATAGGTACACATTGTTAGAAATCCTGCAGAGTCTTTAGAACTCCCTAAAAATTCTCGGAAATAATTAGCAATCCCGTAGGAATCTTCAGAAATCAAAAGTACTGCTGTGAAAAAAACTAGAGGATCCCCACAAATCTCGTGAAAATTTTTAAAAGTACCTGAAAATCCCGCAGGATTCTTCAAAAATTCATAGAAATTTTCACGAATTCTCAGAGATTTTCGGACATCCTCAACTAAACTTTGATGAATTCTCAGCTATTTCATAGAGATCCTTAGATAATCTTGGAGAACACCTAGAGATTCTCACATAAATACTCAGATACTCTATAGAACTCCCCAGTTACCTATTTCGAGAAAATCTTTGGGAATAACTAAAAATTTGTAGAGATCTTCACAAAATCCCGAAAATTTACAAAAAAAAAAACCTCCAGATATCACTAAGAATCCCATACCTACATGTGCTCAAAAATCCTGTAGAAATTCACAAAACTGCACCAAGGTTTCAAGAAATCCTTGAAAATCTTGTGAAAACCCCCCAAGTTTCTGAAAATCTTGTGGAGAAAAATTCAGAAATTCCTTGGAATTCCATGCAAATTTTCATCAAACCTGTAGAAATCTTCAAAACTCCCAAGAAGTTCTCAGAAATCCTTGGAAATTTTCAGAAGTCGCGATTTATCTTGTAGAAATCTTAGAAAATCCTAAAAATTCCCATGGAAACCCTGAAAAATTCCGTAGAAACTCCATACAAATCTTCAGGATTTTTTGGAAATCCCGCACAAATCTGAAAGATTTCGTAAAAGTCCCGTGGAAATTTTTGGAAAATGCTCGAATCCCTGTGAAAATTATTGAAAGTCCCAAGAGATCCTTGTCATTATTGGTAGTCTTCAGGAATCTGATCTCTGGAATTATCGTGAAGCTCCCTCCAAATCACAAGTCTCATACAAATCTCTGGGAATCTCTGAAAATTCTTGTGAATTGTTGGAGATTCCGGAGAATTTTTGGAATTTTCTGAAAATCTTATAGTGATAAACAAATTCCTGGAAATCCCATAAACATCCTTAGGAATCCTACAGAGTCTTTGTAACTCACTGAAAATTCTCAAAAATACTTAGCAATCCCGTAGGAATCTTCAGAAATCAACAGTACTGCTGTGAAAAAACCAGAGATCTTCACAAATCTTGTGGAAATTTTTGAAAATACCTGAAAATCCTGCAGGAATCTTCAAAAAAACATAGAAATTCTCACGAATTTTTCAAAATTTTCAGACATCTTATAATGATAAGGAATTTTGATGAATCCCTTGATTTCTCATAGAGATCCTTAAATAGTCTTGAGAAACACCTAGAAATTCTCACATCAATACTCGGGAACTCTGTAGGAATCCCTAGATATCCCGTGAAAATCTTTGGGAATATTCAAAAATTTTGTAGAAATCTTCACAAAATCCCGGAAATTCACAAAAAAATCTTCAGAAGTTATTGAAAATCCCATACCTACGTAATATGCTCAAAAATCCTTTTTGTAAATTCTGTAAATCCAGGAGTTTGCAAAACTTATATGAAAATATCCAAATTCTTGGGAAATCTTGTAGAGAAAAATCCAGAAATCCCTAGGAATCCCATGCAAATGTTTATCAATCTTGTAGAAATCTTCAAGACTCCCTAGAAGTTCTCAGAAATCCTTAGAAATCTTCAGAAGTCGCGACTAATCTTGTGGAAATCTTAGAAAATCCTGAAAATTCCCATGGAACCCTCGAAAAATTTCTAGAAATCCCAAACAAGTCTTCAGGAATCCTTTTTGCTCAGCTACCCCTAGGAAAATCGGAGTCGAAGCAAAATAAGCCCTTTTCCATCCACACGGCCTATAGAAACCTCAATCATGATAATCTTCAAACTCAGCCAGTAGAAATCTTGAAAAACCTTAGAATTCTCCAGAAATTTTCAAAAATTCTCAGAAATCCCTGTGAACGCCGTATGAATATTCAGAAACCCGTAGAAATTTCGAACGAATCCTTAGGAGTCCATAATGATCCCGTAAAAATCTTGGGAGATCTTTAGAAATTCTCACAGTGATTATCCGAAATCTCGTTAGTAGCTCAGAAAACCCGTAGAAATCTTCCAATTTCTCTAGACATCTTACACGAATCCTTATAAACTCCTAGAAATACCTCAAAAGCTTGAGCCTCCTAGAAGTCTCTGAAAACCGTAGACATATCAAGAACTCCTAAGAAACTATTGGTTATCTTCGGAGGTCTTCAGAAATCCCTAGAATACCATAGAACTTCCTATGAATCCCGAACAAAACTTTGGATATCTCTAAGAATCTCGTAGTAATCCCGAGAAATTCCCAGGGATCTTCAGAAATCCACAGAAGTCTGATGAACATTCTCATAAAAATCTCGTAAATTCTCTAGAAATTCCAGAGAATCTTGTATAGAAATTTTCCGAGAATCCTTATAATATAAATTTACAGAAATCTTATACAAATCTTTAGAAATTCCCAGAAAAATTGAGAAATTCAAAAGAACCATTGTTTCAATTGCCAACAGTGTAATAACTGGTTCCGTTGTGGTTTCAGCGTTCTGTCTGGTAAATTTTGCAGGATTGCTCAGTTATAGTCCGGTCGTGGGCTGTTTCTACACTGCCAATTTTGAGGTCGCGATGCCACTTGACAGAATTGTTCTTTGGAACATTGTCTTAATTCAAGGAAGTGGTGCCAAGATGGCGGTCGGTGCAGACGCTGTGTACAGGGTGATCAAAAATGGGAAAATTCAAACTCAGGAACAAAAAGAGTTGGAGTAATGAAAATCACCGTGTAAATTCACAATTTAATGCTTATCACGATAAAATGAACCGCGTTTGAGGAATTCTAAGAAATCTCGTAAAAAACCCTGAAGTTTCTGGAAATCTTGTAGAGAAAAATTCAAAAATCCCTAGAAATCCCATGCAATTTTGGAAAAATCGTGTGGAAATCTTCGAAACTCTGGAAAATTTCAGAAATCCTCAGAAATCTTCAAATGTCTCGACTTATCTTGCAGAAATCTTGAAAAATCCTTAAAATTCTAATGGAAACATTGAAAAATTCCTGAAATCCCATACAAATCTTCAAGAATCCTCTGAAATCCCGCAGAAATCCCAAAGATTCCAGAAGAGTCTTGTGGAAATTTTTGGAGAATGCTCTATTTACCGTGAAAAATATTGAAAGTTTGAAGAAACTCTTGTAATCATCAGTCGTTTCCAGGAATCTGATCCCTGGAATTATCGTGAAGATTTCTTCAAATCACAGGTCCCATACAAATCTAAGGGAATCTCTGGAAATTCTTGCAAATTGTTGAAGATCTCGAAGAGTTTCTGGCATCTCTGGAAACCTTTTAGGAATATAACCAAATTCCTGGGAAACCCATAGGTACACATCCTTAGAAATCTCGCAGAGTCTTCAGAACTCCCTAAAAATTCTCGAAAATACTTTGCAATCCCGTAGAAATCTCCAGAAATCAATAGTATTGCTGTGAAAAAGTTCAGAGATCCACACAAATCTCGTGGAAATTTTTCAAAGTACCTGGAAATCCCGCAGAAATCTCCACAAAAATCATAGAAATTCTCACGAATTTTTAGAAATTTTCAGACATTTTATACTAAACTTTGATAAATCCCTAGATTTCTCATAGAGATCCACAGATAATCTTGTGAAACATCTAGAAATTCTCACATATATACTCGAAAACTCCGTAGAAATCTTTAGTTATCCCGTAAAATCTTCAGGAATATCCACAAATTTTGTAATAATCTTCACAAAATCCCAGAAATTCACAAAAAAAATACAGAAATTATAGAAAATCTCATACCTACATATGCATATGCTCAAGAATCCTGAAGGAATTTACAAAACTGCCTATAAGTTCCAAGAAATCCTTCGAAATCCAGTTAATATCTTCAAATTCTCGGGAAATCTTGTGGAGAAAAATCCAGAAATCCCTAGGAATCCCATGCAAATGTTTAACAATCCTGTAGAAGTCTTCAAGACTCCCCAGAAGTTCTCAGAAATCCTTGGAAATCTTCAGAAGTAGCGACTTATTTTGTGGAAATCCTAGAAAATCTTGAAAATTCCCATGGAACCCTCGAAAAATTTCTAGAAATCTCAAACAAGTCTTCAGGAATCTTTTTTGCTCAGCAACTCCTAGGAAAATCGGAGTCGAAGCAAAATAAGCTCCTTTTCATCCACACGGCCTATAGAAACCTCAATCATAGTAATCTTCAATCTCAGCCCGTAGAAATCTTGAAAAAGCTCAGAATTCTCTAGAAATTTCCAAAAATCCCCAGAAATCCCTGTAAACTCCGTATTAATATTTAGAAATCCGTAGAAATTTTGAACGAATCCTTGGGAATTCCTAATGATCCCGTAGAAATCTTGGAAGATCCCTGGAAATTCTCACAGTGATCATCAGAAATCTCGTTAGTACATCTCACACAAATCCTCATAAATTCCTAGAAGTCCCTTGGAAATCTTGAGCCTTCTAGAAGTCTCTGAAAACTGTGGATATATCAAGAACTCCTTAGAAACTATTGGTAAACTCAGAAGTCTTCAGAAGTCTCTAGAATTACATAAAAAAAAATGTATGAATCTCGAACAAAACTTTGGGAATCTCTAAGGATCTCGTATAGTGATCTTAAAAAATTCCTAGGGGCCTTCAGAAATCCACAGAAGTCCGATGAAAATTCTCAGAAAAACTCTGTGAATTCTTTAAATGAATATTTGTATTTCAAATATTTGTATTTAAAATACCGGCCAGCCCCGGTCGGCCAGCGCTGATGTTAAGAAGCAAAGCACAAAAAGAGGCTTTCAACTACTCTAATATAGGTACTGTGTGTATAGGCATTTTGTTATTAAATCCTGCTGTGAATTACGGAGCTTTCCTGAAATAATTTCGGTGTCTCGGCCCGGACCAAGGTGTATTATTCCAAGAATTTTACTAACATTATCACAATATTCCCGGAATATTCCTAAATAATCCCAGCTCGGGCCTACCTAAAGCCCTACGAAAGCAAAAAATACACTTCCAGCTGCCAGGTATTTCCAGCTGAAAAAGCACCGCCGTGTACTTCTCGAAATACAATACGGCCGACTGGAAGCGCCACTTTTTCAGATTTCACTCGGTAATTTGTAAATTTGAAACGGTTTAACGTTGCGGAATCCCGGAATCAGAGACTGTGTGAGTTCTGAACGCCGACATGAATTTGGCAAGAATTCGCCGGCGCGCAGCAAGAAGTAGGCAAAGAGAGGGTTTTAACATCAAAAGGACCAAAAGGACCATACCCCGAAAAGGCACCATAGCAGGAGCATTGAACAAATAATCCTGCCATGCGATGCGCCAGCTCTGGTAATAGCTGAAATCCTAGCTGAAGCCGTTCCAGATTTGCTTTGCAATATTAATCATATTCATTGCTTCTGCCGGCGCAGAGCGAATAGTAAAACAAAACCGGAAATAAAACTACTACGGTATAACAAAGTTGGAGCTTATTTGCGCTTTGTAATGGTAGTGTTGAATTTCTGTTAGAATTTGATACTGGATGGAGCATGTCATTGCGAATTACGTCATCTTTTGTGTCGCCGGTACATATTCTGTTCTTTTTTTAATAAAAACGAGCTTCTGGTAAACAAAGGACGGCGGTGACGTGTGCGTCAAAACATCTCATTTTTTTTTTCGACGTCGCTTTTAATAAAAGTTATGAATGAGGAACTTGGTGGCAATCTCTGGCGGGTAGCCGATAACTCGACGTGACTCTGCAGATATTATTATCGAGGATGTACGGAAAAATACAAGAAAAACTTCGAGAAAAACTCTTGCTGGAGACAAGGACAGTTTTTTTATCATTATTATAAAATATTTTGAGACAGAAAAAATTAAGCTATCCAAAACAGTAGATATTTCATTACGTAGAGTATTATCATATTACTGCTGGGCATGAAGTTATTTCTGGAACTTAATATAAATACCTTCAAAAATTTTCTTCAGAAAGTTATTCCAACAATTTTTTGTACAATTTTCGCTTTTGTTTCATAGTAAAAATATGAATTTGCACCAAACCCAATTTGAAGTAATGAGTTTGAACTGAATCCCGCTACAAAGTTGATCATTTCAGCGGAATTCAAACGATTGAAGTGTTGTTTCAGTACGATTCTCACTTTGAAGTCGGTGGTTAACACAATTCTTGCTATGACATTGACGAATTCATCAAAATGCTCGCTAAAATGTTGATAACTCGGTTGATGACTTTTGTGGAATTCTCACGTAGTTGACGAATTCAGCAACATTCTCCGTGATTGAAGAATTTGCAAAAGTCTCAACGCACAAATAAAGAATTTGACACCATTCTAACAATAAAGTCCAGAAATTAGACGAACTTCCGTCAAAAAAATTATAAATTTGGCAAAACTGTTACAAGAAAGTTGATAAATTCAGCACAATTGTCGCTGTGCAGTGATGAATATGTGAGAAAACTCTCTCAAAAATTGTATATTTTGGCGAAATTCGAGCTATATGAGTGATATATTCAGTGCGATTTTCACTTTTAAGTTGGTGAACAAACACCATTCTTGCCATAAATTGATGAATTCAGGGAAATGCTTATTTCTAGCTTGATTGCCTTTGTGAAACTCTCAAGTGCTTGTCGAATTCAACACAACTTCCACTATACTATTGATGAATTCAGCACAATTTTAGCGACTGAAGTGATAAATCTGGAAAAAATTCGTTCAAATAGTTCAATAATTTGGCGAAAAGTACTGATAATGCAAAGTTGATCCATCCGTCAGCACAACTGTCGTTATAGAGTGATGAATTTGTACAGAATTCTGACACAAAGTTGATCATTTTGGCGGAATTCAACTATCAAAGTGATGTATTCAGTGCGATTCTCACTTTGAAGTTGGTGAATCTAACACAATTCTTGCTATGGAATTGATGGATTTAGCGGAATGCTCACCTCGAACTTGTGACCTTTGTGAAAGTCTTGAGTTATTGATGAATTCAGCGTGATCTTCACTGGCGATCAATTTAGCATAAATATAACGACAAAAGTGACGCATCCAGGGAAAAAATCCTCAATAGTTAAATAAATTGGCCATAATGTGCCTACAAAGTTGATGAATTCAGCACAGTTTTAGTCATAGAGTGATGCATTTGGACAAAATCTTGCTTCAAAATTGATTGATTTGGCGGAATTTGAACCATGAAAGTGATGTATTTGGTGCGATTCTCACTTAGAAGTTATAAAATGATGAAGTCAGCGAAATGCTCACTATGAGGCTGATGGCCTTTATAGAATTCTCACGTGATTGACGAATTGAATAAGCTTCTCACTACATAGTTGATAAGTTTTCGCACAATTCAAGCGACAAAGCTGATGAATTGGATTTACTAGGTGACAAAAAAACTCATTTTTGGAAAGAATGAAGGTTGAAAAAGTGAGATGAAATGTCAATTCGCATTGAGTATTTCACCGGAAAAAAACGTTAATTCTCCCATAACCAGCATACAAATATTTGTTTCGAGCTTGTTAGCTCTCGTCAGTGACAGATATATGTTGGAATTAAGCCCTAAATGACCAGAAAAAATCGAAATCGAAAGGTAAATATCAAAAAAAAAAATTTCAGTTTGTTACCGGAACCCCGTTCAGGATAACCTGGATCAGTCAGTAAGTGTTTTATTTTTTTATTTTTCCTCTTTCTCCTTTTGATTAAAAAAGTGGATGAATTTCAAGGAATTCCCATACAAACCTGATAGATTTGGCTAAACTCATTTGATTACATGATAGAATGTACATTCATAAAAATGAAAAGTTGATAAATTCACCACGATTTTTACTATACAGTAATGAATTTGAAGGAAGTGCTATTACAAAGCTTATGACTCAAGAGAAGTTTTCGATATAAAACTCTTAGTCTTGGCATAATTTCAGATAAGTTTTAATAAATTTGAGGACATTCTCACTACAGAGTTTATAGATTGGCGGAATTGTTACTATACGGAATTTATGAATTTAGCACCATATCTCCTGTGATGTTGATCAGATAAAAAAAAACTACGCAACACAATTGATGATTCATGCGTAATTTTTACTTTGAAAGCTTTAATTCAGCACAATTTTAGCTATGAAATCAGTTACCTTGGCAAAGTTTTAGCTACAAAGCCGATGAATTTGAAAAGAGTCTTGCTAGGAAGTTTCACTGCAAAATTGATTGATTAAGCATATTTTTTGCTATGAAGTTGATGAATTCGAAGGAAGTTGCGTTACAAAGTTGATAGCTTTAGCAAAACACTCATCAGACAGAATTATCCAGAGACATTTCCATTATAAAATTGTTGACTAAGAAAAATTCTCACTGCAAAGTTAGTGAATTCAGCAGATTCCCCACTACAAAGTCGAGTTGTGAAGCTCTTACTATACAATTGGGGAATTCAGCACACTTTTGGCTGGAAAGTTGATGAATTCAGAGAAATTCTCACTGCACAATTGGATAATTAGCCGAAACTCCCACCAGAAAGATGATGAATTCAGCTCACTGGTTGCCATTGAGTGATGAATTTTAGAAGTCTCCCTATAAAGTTGATGACTTGAGAGAAATTCTCACCAATCACTTACTGAATTTAACAAAATCCTACTTTCAAAATTGATGGATGTGAAGAGATATCAACTGCAAAATTGACTGATTTGGCTTAGCTGTAGTGCAGAGTTGATGAGTGCAGCGTCATTTTCAAAATTCATGAATTTAGAGAGAACGGCCCTACCAAGCTATTGTCCTCAATAAAACTTGCATCAAGAAGTTCAGCAGAAGCCGTGCCATGAGGCTGAGGTTGAAGATTCTCGCTATGATGTTATTGAAATTAAATAACATAGCCTTAAGGCTCATGAGTTCAGGGTAATCTTCGCTCCGAAGTTTATGAAAAAGTTTCCTTTGAGATGCTCAATAGAACACAATTTCTGCTTTTAAGTGATGGATCGAGTGATGGATGTGGACAAAATCTCGCCACAAAGTTGATCATTCTGACGAATAGCGAACTCAAGAAACGATGTATCCAGCGCGATTTTAATTTTGAAGTTGGTAGATCTGACGCAATGCTTGCTATAAAATTGATGAATCCAGCAAAATGCACCATTCAATGTTGACGAGTTTTGTGTGATTCTCACATGTTTGACGAATCCTGCAAAATACGCAGTTGATGAGTTTCGCACAATGCTGAAGATATAAGTGATGAATTCGAACACATTTTCATTCAAAAGTTGATTGATTTGCCAAAACTGTTGAACTGAAACATGCTTACTATGAAGTTGATGATCTTTCAGAAATCCTCTGTGGTTGGTTGACAAATTTGGCGGAATGCGCACTAGACAGTTAATAAATTCAGCTAAATTCTAACGATGGAATCGATTGACTAAGAGAAATTGTCATTGAGAAGTTTATTAGTTTGGCGAAACTGTTACCAAAAAATTGATGAATTCAGCAAAATTCTCGATATGGAGTGATGAATTTGGCCCAAATCTAGCTACGGAATTGTTCATTTTGGCGGAATTCAAAATGTGGAAATAATATATCCAGTGTGATTTTCACTCCGAAGTTGGTGAATCTAACACAATTTTGGCTTCAAAATCAAAGAATTCAGCGAGATGCGAACTGTGAGGCTGCTGTCCTTTGTGAAATTATCACGTGGTTGACGGATTCAGCGGAATTTTCACTACACAGATCAATCCAGCACAATTCTGAAGATAAAGGTTATGAATTTTGAGGAATTTATATCAAAAAGTAGAACAATTTCGCCAAATTACTTGGAAGTTGATAATTCAAGCACGATTATCTCTATGAAGTGATGAATTTGTGAAAACTTTGCTTCAAAATTGATCATGCATTTTGATGGATTCCAAAATATGGAAGTAATGTGTTCAGTGCGATTCCCATGATGAATTATAACCTAAACCTCGCACTTTCAACTCACAACTTTAAACTCTGAATTTCGAACTTCAAGATTCAAACTTCAAGCTTTAATCCACAAACTGAGAACTTCAATCAACTTTGAACTTGAAATTTAGAATTTTGAGCTCCAAATTAGAAAGTCCCAAACTTTCAGCATCATATCATTGTATCGAACTTCAAATTGCCTCCAGAAAACTTGTAAGTCTGGATTTTCTTGGAACTCTACTTGAAGTTTTGAATTTTTAATTCAAAATTTAATTCTTTTGAACTTCCAATATGAAGATTCGAATTTCGGATTTCAAACAATAAATTGATTGCTTGGAACTCTCCAGCTTTAAACCTTTGTCATTCACTTTCAAGCTTTGAGCTTCCAACGTGAAACTCTGGATTCAAAACTTGAATAGTGAAACTTTAAGCTTCGAAATTTTAATTTTGAAATTTGAACTTTAGACTTTGAACTTTGAATTTCAAATTTGAGGCTTTTAAACCCTGAGCTTTGAACTTTCAACTTCAAACTCCAACCTCTACTTCAAACTCCAACGACACTTCAACTTCTAAATCTAAACCTGCCTTTTTGAACTCCAAGTTTCAACCGTTCAACCTCAAACTGCAAAATTTCCAAACTTGGAGCTTTCAACTGAAAAATTTCAACAATGATCTTATTACTTGAAATTTGGAGCTCTAAACTTTGCAATCAAAATTTTGAATTTGAACTCCAAACTTGAAACGTGAGCTTCAAACTTTGAATGTTCAAACTTCCAAATTCCAGCACCAGACTTCAAATTTCGAGCTTCGAATTTCGGAACTCTGATTTTAAAACTGTGCAATTCAGACTTCAAACTGCCAACTGAGAACAGCAGTATTCGAACTTTGACTCGAGTAATTTGAAATTTGAACTCTGAAATCTAAACTCGTCTGAACTCATAACATCCATTTCCCACTCCCAACTTTCAACTACAAGCGCGTAAGTGAACGTGTCCGTATGTAGTTGATGAATTTGACAAAATCTCACAACGCATTATATGATGAATCGAACGCAATCCTAACTAGGTAACTGATGAACTAAAGGAGAAATCTTGATAGAAAATTGATGAATTTGGGGGGAATATATCATTACTAAGTTTACAAATTTTGCACAAATGGAGTCACATAGTGTTACGGCTGAAATTTCATTTGGGGTTTGTTTACTTCTGGGTGACCTTTGGTGTTCTCAGCGATTAAACTTTGCGTTCAAACAGCTGATCGAACAATACCTGGGAGCGATGACCACGCATCTTATTCGTCTTCGACGCTGGCCCTTTAGGCGGAACGAAGAGAACCGTATGCGGCAAGAAATAGGTGCGAGTGTGCTATCATGCCTTCTCCTACAATAGTCGGTAGGTACCAACTTCCGCACCTCTTCGTTTGAGCGGCGATGGACTTCCCCTCTCGTAATTACCACGTGTAATTGGAAGATATCGGTAATCCAGAGTCATCCAGGGTTGATCGGGGTTTTTCATCCCCCTGAAACGGTTGGTCGTATCGTTTTCTCTCGTTTACTGTGTGTTGCCTCGTATATTTTTGTTGTTTAGTCCGTCCATTTTTGGATATTTCAGAAGGTGGGCATTGTCTTTGATTTGAAATGGACGTTGGAGAGGGGAATTTGATAAGAGAAACATTATTATTTCTGTCGAGTAATCGAGTGGTGTGTGCTGGAGATTTTGGAAAAGCGCTAATCGCGGATTTAATCAGCCACCACTTTCCGATTAAAAGATCATCGCAGACTCGATCGCAGATTTATTTATTATTCTTTGAGGCCACACAACAACCGTCGGCCTCCATTTCTTCATCCGTCCAGTTATCCATTTCGGATGCTTTGAATGTTTTTCTTTGTCCGTCCCAACATCTTCTTCATCGGATAAATTGGGGTGCTTCTTCACTGGTGTGGATTCCTCAGCTGCTCCGTAAATCCATCAATAGCTGCATCTGTGACTTCACCGCCACTTTTTGTGCTTTCATCAAACCTCGTGTTGTCTGGAGAGAAGTGCCCAGTCTTGTGTTTCTGGTACAGCCACACCCAGTGTCTGTCTGTCCAGTCTGGAAGAACCCTCGATGGGAACCCGAGGCGAAAGTTAGGTGATAGAATAAGTTGTCGGTTGATGTCCAGATTATGGAAATTGCCAAACTACAGCACGTCGCAAACTTATAATTGTGAATTGTGAAACTTATTATTATTGTGAATTTCATAGCCTTCAGCTCTAAAAGCCTTCAGCCTTCTCAATTTTCATTATTATTTTTCTTCAGTAATTCAAATACCAAATTCTTTATCATTCATTATCTCCATTTGTTAGTTTTTTTTTTTTTCTTTATTTTGTCAAATAAGCTTATGTCCAGGAAAAGCAACGCACACAAGTTCTCAGGCAGAGTAGTGATTCACTACCTGTGGATTTTTGTGGAGATTGCGTGTGCCTGGTTAGATCGTGCGGGACAGGACCGGGTTTGGGGTGAATAGGGCCCATTGTTAGCGACCCCCCATTTCTCTGTGCACGGATAGTTGGGTAGGTAGCTAGGCTAGAATACCATCCTTTTCCTTGCTGCGTTCTGGCCGCTCGCGTTGATCCATCAGATCCCTCTCTTTTGTTTCTTATTTGTTTTGCTTGATTGTTTCTTTTCTTTTGGACGCCCGCTTAACAGTATGGCTATTTTTCCTTGAACTTAACTAACTTTCATATTTCTCAATCTATCTAATTGTTACTTTCTCACTATTTAAAACTTGTTATTTCTATTTCATTTAATTGGCTTCAAATATACTTCAGTACCTCTCAACTATTTTTATTTTTTTTTTATTTTTTTTTTTTCGTTCTATTCTGGATCCATGATATGCCAGCAACCGGACCTCACGAACCCCTAAAGAATCTCAACCGGGTTACGCAATTCGGGGCGTAACATTTGGCGCCCAACGGTTTTTTTGAGTTTGCAACGTAAATAAGTTAGTAGGTACCTACTATTTGGCATCCAACGCGATTTTTGTTTGTGTTGTTTTTGAGAAGGCTGGAAAAAGAAATTCACCATTGGCATCTGACATCTAGCACTTTACTGAAAATACTTTGTAATTATTTTGGCCGATGTTGGTAAAGGATAATGTTAGACTTTCGAACTGGAGAAATTTCTTTGGGTGAACGTTAACCATAGCGGTTAATTTTTTTTTTTTGCAGCAGCAGCAGCGCTTTTGTAATATTTTTTCTGGTCTAGGGTGACGAAAAATAATCCGGCCTGGAGAATTTTCGTGGTTGTAGTATACAGAGTGTACGCTAGAGCGCGCATTACCTGTTTCGATACTACCTACGCTGTATATAGAGGGTTTATTAGGTATTAGTTATTACTTTAGGATTAGTATTAAGATTTATTGGGTTTCCGCTGGCAGTGCTAGGTTGGAGACGTCCTCCCTAGTAGTGGTGCTTCGCGTGATTGGTTTTAATTTTTCTTGCGAAAAATTGTGCAGGTACGGGGGGAGTTCGGTTTCGGACAAACCTCAAGTTTTCCTGGAATTTTCCGGAGAGTGGACCGTGCAGTCTCATTTGAAGAAGGACTATTCCTTCTTATCAAGTTTTTTTCGATAAATCTTGAAACCTTTTGGGTTTATTTATTGGGTTATTTTACGCACAACGAAGCGTAGTGAATACCCACAATTGTGTTGTTTAACAATAATAAACAAATTTGTGGTTTTTATATACAGGGTGTATACCTAACCTACAGAGTGTGCATATATAGTTCCTATATAAATACAGGGTATATCAACGTTTTTTTGGCGGTCTTTCACTTGGTTTTATTGCTTGTAGTAAACAAAGTGTAATACCAACGCATTTATTCGGACACTTGGTCGTTTTTTATTTAAGAACTATACAGGGTGACCTCAAATATGGTGGAACAATTGAAGCCAAACCGTTTGTTGAAGGATGAACTTGCTCATGAACTCCAGATTCGTGGTGTGGCGTCTTCTGGATTGGTCGAGGAAGACAGGGCTCTTCTTCGTGAAGCATATCGCTCAGGCCTGGAGGTTAGACGATTGAGACTGGATCCAGAAGAAGAGTTCGAGATCATTCGGCAGAAGTTGAATGAGCTCGCCCTACGAATTCGCAATTTCAACTTCGAAAATAGAGATAATGAACATGAAAGCATTTCCACTCGCCTGAGACATTTGACAGGTCGACTGGATCGTCTCTGGTCGGACTCTGAGATGATGGAAAGACTTCATGTGGAACTCAAGTCGAAATGTATTCGATTGAACGCACTGTTGTTGGCCGTGTTTGAAGGCGAAGCTTCTGGTGGGGGCGATGACGGTCCAGAGGTGGAGGAAGAACAGAATCGGTCTCGAGATGCTCTCATACAAACGGCAGAAACCGTGGTGGGAATGCTATCGCGTATCAACATTGACTCATCGAGCGTAGACGAGGAGGGACCCCCGGTGACGGAGAATCAGGCAAGTCTCTATTCCCTTTTGGATAAAATATCCATAGCGGTCAATTCGACTGCACCAACTTTGCTACCATTCGTAACCTCTAGCACAACTTCAGGACTATCAAGTTCACAGCCCCAGCAAATCATTTCTACTGGCACATGCGCAACGTTTTCGGGAGGAGGGCCGATTTCATCGGTTACAGTTGGTACTTCAGGTGTTCAGAACATGGCACAACAGGGTATTCTGTTTCCACCAACCACTAACGCTGCACCATACCAACCTTATTACGGTCCTTATCGTCAACAACCGCAACACCAGCAACCACAACGATACTATCATCAACAACAACAACCACAACAATATCATCGACAACCACAATACCAGCAACAACAGCAATGCAATCTTCAACCACTACTAACACAACAACAACCACCACTACCATTCGCTCAGCAACCTGCGTATTTCGGATTCCCGAGCGGACTGACCTCTACTCAGCCGTTCCAGGCGTCTCACCACATGGGACAGGGATCCATTGCGAAGTGGAACGTGAAGTACAGCGGATGTACGAGTCTGGCTTCATTTATCCAGCGAGTCGAAGAGTTAGCGGTAGCGAGAGGAGTATCGCAGGACCAACTTTTCGTCGCGGCAGTGGACCTACTCGAGGGAGATGCCCTAAATTTTTGGCGAGCGAACCGAGTTCACTATCGGAGTTGGACGGATCTGGTGCGGGGACTTCGAGGTGCTTTCGAGCCGATGGACTATGCGAAGCGACTTTGGAGCGAGATAGAACGGCGCACGCAGCATCCCTCGGAGGGAATAGTGGCATATGTTTCGGCCATGGAAAATTTATTTTCGAGACTTGCGGTGACTCCACCGGAAGAGGTTCGTCTGAGCGTGATCCGAGCAAATCTTCTGCCCTATTTACAATTTGAGCTGACCCGAACGCCGTGTCACACGGTCGCCGATTTAATGTACGTAGGAAGGATGTTCGAGGAGACTAGGATAATGGCCGCTCGTTATCAACCTCCCACAACCGACACCTCTTCTATGCTGGAGCCAGACCTGTCGTGTCCAAATCTTGCACCTTCGAAACAGCGCACTCGGCCACCATTATCGGTGTTCACAGGATTCCCCGAAGGAAAAATGGCCCGAACAAGTGTGGTGGAAGCTGCTGATCAGAAGCAGGCAGAAAGAAACGAAAGTCGCAGCCGGCCTAGGGGACTTTGCTGGATTTGTGGCGGGACAGGCCACTACGCGTCGACGTGCCCGGATGGCCAGGCGAATTTCTGCTCCAGGTGTGGAAAGGAAGGCGTTTCCCTGAAGACATGTCCACGCTGTCGCACCAACCCTGGAAATCGAGGTCGTGGTGGATCGAATGCGGGAAACGGAAGGATGAATCAGGAGTAGGTCGACACCTCGATTCAAACCCTTCTCAGTCGACCAAAATTCTAGGATGGCGCCAGCTGGCGCGTACGAAAGGAGACAACCGGCCACACCTTAAGGTGGAGATTCTGGGAAGGGAGATAGTTGCCTTGCTGGACACTGGAGCATCGCGCACATGTATCGGAGAAGAAGGAATACGACTTTTTGAGGACATGGGGTACCATATTGGTGGAACGCGCTTCGAAAGCTGTCGCGTAGCTAACGGCAGCAGACTGGAGACTATCGGTGCCTTCTCCGTCCCCATCCGGTTGGGAAAGGTGGAAAAGCTTTTCGAAGTTCTAGCAATACCATCACTGACGAATACAATGATCCTCGGCGCCGACTTCTTCAGACGTATGCGACTCACCTTGGACCTGTCCCGTGGATGTCTGACTTTTTCTTCTGCCCAACTTGATGTCTCCAGTGTAACTGTTCGATCGGATTTGACCGCTTATCAACACCAGCGTTTGGAATCGTTGTTGAATGAGGCTCTCAGCCACTCCGACTCCGGTTTGGGGAAAACCAACCTGGTTGAGCACCGTATCAAACTAAAACCGGGCACAGAGCCCATTAAACAACGATATTATCCCTTGTCACCAGTGCTACAGCAACATGTCAACGCCGAGCTTGAGAAGATGTTGGAGATGGGAGTGGTGGAGCCTTCGACGTCCCCTTGGGCCTCCCCAATTGTGATGGTCAAGAAGGGACCCGACCAATATCGCTTTTGTGTGGACTTCCGCAAGGTGAATCAAGTTACCGAAAAGGACGCTTATCCACTACCTTTTATTTCGAACATCTTGGATAGGCTTGGCCAGGCACGCTTTTTGTCATCTCTGGATATAAAGAGCGCTTATTGGCAGATTCCCATGGAGCAGAATTCAAAAGCCCTGACGGCGTTTACGGTTCCAATGCGTGGGCTCTTCCAATTCACACGCATGCCATTCGGGTTGCATAACGCCCCTGCGACGTGGCAGAGAT
Organism: Anaspis maculata; assembly: GCA_949128115.1. Lineage (NCBI taxonomy): Eukaryota > Metazoa > Arthropoda > Insecta > Coleoptera > Scraptiidae > Anaspis > Anaspis maculata. The sequence continues at coordinate 1,658,158 of OX421966.1, forward strand.
TGGTCGACCGTGTCCTGGGTCCAACTTTGGAACCGTACGTTTTTGTTTATCTGGACGATATAATCGTCGCTACTCCTGACTTCGATGGGCATCTGGAGGTTCTGGCTGAGGTTTTTCGTCGGCTGCGTCACGCGGGATTGGTTGTCGGTCGTGACAAATGTAACTTTTGTCGGCCGGAACTTCGGTATCTGGGTTACGTGGTGGATGGTCATGGATTACGGGTCGACCCAGAAAAGATTCAGGCCATTTTGGAAGTGCCAGCACCGACCAAGGTCAAGGAGGTTCGTCGCGTCCTTGGAATGGCGGGCTGGTACCGCCGCTTTGTGCCGAATTTTTCTACACTGGTAGCCCCCATGAACGGACTGTTGCGGAAGGGTGTTAAGTTTGAGTGGACACCGGCTTGCAAACTCTCCTTCATGGCCTTGAAGCAGCATCTTGTGACGGCTCCAGTGGTCAGGTGTCCGGACTTCTCACAACCCTTCTCGGTTCAAACTGATGCGAGCGACTACGGACTCGGCGCAGTTCTCACGCAGACGTTTGATGGCACTGAGTGTGTGATCAGCTACATTAGTCGTTCGCTGACAAGCAGCGAGCGCAAGTTCAGTGCGACCGAGAAGGAGTGCTTAGCGGTTTTGTGGGCAATTGAGAAGTTCCGGGCATACGTGGAGGGCAGCAGGTTTGTCGTCATCACGGACCACTTCGCCTTGCAGTGGCTTCACAACTTGCGTGATCCAAATGGGAGACTGGCCCGCTGGAGTGTGAGGCTCCAGCAATATGTTTTTTCTGTTGTCCACCGTCGGGGGAAGGATAATGTGGTTCCAGACTTCCTCAGCCGATCCGTCCCTAAGACTGAGGCGCAGGCCAGTGGCCATGTCGACGCATTGGACTTCACCGCTGTTCGGGATCCGTGGTATCGGCGGATGCGGAATCAAGTTCGTGAGCATCCCCTATTGTACCCAGTTTGGAGGCTGGATGGAGAACAGCTAATGAAGAACTGCCGAGACATGTCTACGGGTTTTGGTGCTACTCGATCTTGGAGATTGGTCGTTCCACAGGATCACCGACAGGAAGTATTGTCTTCTGCTCACGACTCACCGACATCTGGTCATGGAGGCATAACGAAAACATTCTTTCGACTGGCTGAGACTTACTATTGGCCAAAGATGCGGCATGATGTGGCGAAATTTGTCAAGAAGTGCGAAATCTGCCATGCTCAAAAGCCGGAACAGAGACCTCCGAGAGGACTGATGAGTGGTAGAGCAAATGTCACTCGTCCATGGGAACTGATCTACATCGATCTTGTTGGACCATTGCCAAAATCAAAATCGGGGAACATCTACATTTTCTCGATACTGGATCATTTCAGTAAATTCTCGATTTTTCTGCCTCTTCGAACGGCCTCAGCCAAAAATGTTTGTCGTCTTTTGGAGGACAATGTTTTTCTATTGTTTGGCGCCCCTAAGACCATGGTTTGTGACAATGGCAGACAGTTTGTCAGCCAAGAACTCGAAACCTTGGCCAGACAATATGGTGTCAAAATCTCTCATACCGCCGTACATCACCCGGAGGCAAATGCTGTTGAGAGATATCATCGTACTCTCAAGGTGATTCTTGCATCATATGTGAAAGACAATCATCGTAGTTGGGAAGAACATCTACAAAAAGCGGCTTGCGCAATGAGATCTTCACGGAATGAGACGATTGGACTTACTCCCTACTACGTCAATTTTGGCCGTCGGATGTGCCTCAATGGTGAAGACTTCGATCCATCGGAAGATGTACAGAACGACGACGCCCTGAGACCAAGAGAAGCGGTGTTTCGCCAGATTTTCGATCAGGTGCACGCAAGACTCAACAAGGCTTGTCGACAGTCTAGGGAACGTTACAACCTACGGAGGAGACCAGAGTCATTTTCAGTTGGAGACCGGGTCTGGCATAGGCATTTTGCACAGTCTGACGCAGCTCGCTACTACTCGGCCAAACTTGCTCCAAAATTCGTCGGTCCATTTGTGATCTCAGCGACAATTTCTCCTTGGACATACGAGCTTTCCACTGAGGATGGACGCCGAATTGGAGTTTACCATGCTAGTGACCTTAAAAGAGCTCTACCGAACACTTGAGGTAGCTCCTGTTCCTATTGTTTTTTTGTATGTGTCTGTCAAGTTTGTTGGAAGATTTTCCTTCCTAGGAAAGATCTTCGTGGAGGTAAACGGGGGAATGTTACGGCTGAAATTTCATTTGGGGTTTGTTTACTTCTGGGTGACCTTTGGTGTTCTCAGCGATTAAACTTTGCGTTCAAACAGCTGATCGAACAATACCTGGGAGCGATGACCACGCATCTTATTCGTCTTCGACGCTGGCCCTTTAGGCGGAACGAAGAGAACCGTATGCGGCAAGAAATAGGTGCGAGTGTGCTATCATGCCTTCTCCTACAATAGTCGGTAGGTACCAACTTCCGCACCTCTTCGTTTGAGCGGCGATGGACTTCCCCTCTCGTAATTACCACGTGTAATTGGAAGATATCGGTAATCCAGAGTCATCCAGGGTTGATCGGGGTTTTTCATCCCCCTGAAACGGTTGGTCGTATCGTTTTCTCTCGTTTACTGTGTGTTGCCTCGTATATTTTTGTTGTTTAGTCCGTCCATTTTTGGATATTTCAGAAGGTGGGCATTGTCTTTGATTTGAAATGGACGTTGGAGAGGGGAATTTGATAAGAGAAACATTATTATTTCTGTCGAGTAATCGAGTGGTGTGTGCTGGAGATTTTGGAAAAGCGCTAATCGCGGATTTAATCAGCCACCACTTTCCGATTAAAAGATCATCGCAGACTCGATCGCAGATTTATTTATTATTCTTTGAGGCCACACAACAACCGTCGGCCTCCATTTCTTCATCCGTCCAGTTATCCATTTCGGATGCTTTGAATGTTTTTCTTTGTCCGTCCCAACATCTTCTTCATCGGATAAATTGGGGTGCTTCTTCACTGGTGTGGATTCCTCAGCTGCTCCGTAAATCCATCAATAGCTGCATCTGTGACTTCACCGCCACTTTTTGTGCTTTCATCAAACCTCGTGTTGTCTGGAGAGAAGTGCCCAGTCTTGTGTTTCTGGTACAGCCACACCCAGTGTCTGTCTGTCCAGTCTGGAAGAACCCTCGATGGGAACCCGAGGCGAAAGTTAGGTGATAGAATAAGTTGTCGGTTGATGTCCAGATTATGGAAATTGCCAAACTACAGCACGTCGCAAACTTATAATTGTGAATTGTGAAACTTATTATTATTGTGAATTTCATAGCCTTCAGCTCTAAAAGCCTTCAGCCTTCTCAATTTTCATTATTATTTTTCTTCAGTAATTCAAATACCAAATTCTTTATCATTCATTATCTCCATTTGTTAGTTTTTTTTTTTCTTTATTTTGTCAAATAAGCTTATGTCCAGGAAAAGCAACGCACACAAGTTCTCAGGCAGAGTAGTGATTCACTACCTGTGGATTTTTGTGGAGATTGCGTGTGCCTGGTTAGATCGTGCGGGACAGGACCGGGTTTGGGGTGAATAGGGCCCATTGTTAGCGACCCCCCATTTCTCTGTGCACGGATAGTTGGGTAGGTAGCTAGGCTAGAATACCATCCTTTTCCTTGCTGCGTTCTGGCCGCTCGCGTTGATCCATCAGATCCCTCTCTTTTGTTTCTTATTTGTTTTGCTTGATTGTTTCTTTTCTTTTGGACGCCCGCTTAACAGTATGGCTATTTTTCCTTGAACTTAACTAACTTTCATATTTCTCAATCTATCTAATTGTTACTTTCTCACTATTTAAAACTTGTTATTTCTATTTCATTTAATTGGCTTCAAATATACTTCAGTACCTCTCAACTATTTTTATTTTTTTTTTATTTTTTTTTTTTCGTTCTATTCTGGATCCATGATATGCCAGCAACCGGACCTCACGAACCCCTAAAGAATCTCAACCGGGTTACGCAATTCGGGGCGTGAACTTCCAATATGAAGATTCGAATTTCGGATTTCAAACAATAAATTGATTGCTTGGAACTCTCCAGCTTTAAACCTTTGTCATTCACTTTCAAGCTTTGAGCTTCCAACGTGAAACTCTGGATTCAAAACTTGAATAGTGAAACTTTAAGCTTCGAAATTTTAATTTTGAAATTTGAACTTTAGACTTTGAACTTTGAATTTCAAATTTGAGGCTTTTAAACCCTGAGCTTTGAACTTTCAACTTCAAACTCCAACCTCTACTTCAAACTCCAACGACACTTCAACTTCTAAATCTAAACCTGCCTTTTTGAACTCCAAGTTTCAACCGTTCAACCTCAAACTGCAAAATTTCCAAACTTGGAGCTTTCAACTGAAAAATTTCAACAATGATCTTATTACTTGAAATTTGGAGCTCTAAACTTTGCAATCAAAATTTTGAATTTGAACTCCAAACTTGAAACGTGAGCTTCAAACTTTGAATGTTCAAACTTCCAAATTCCAGCACCAGACTTCAAATTTCGAGCTTCGAATTTCGGAACTCTGATTTTAAAACTGTGCAATTCAGACTTCAAACTGCCAACTGAGAACAGCAGTATTCGAACTTTGACTCGAGTAATTTGAAATTTGAACTCTGAAATCTAAACTCGTCTGAACTCATAACATCCATTTCCCACTCCCAACTTTCAACTACAAGCGCGTAAGTGAACGTGTCCGTATGTAGTTGATGAATTTGACAAAATCTCACAACGCATTATATGATGAATCGAACGCAATCCTAACTAGGTAACTGATGAACTAAAGGAGAAATCTTGATAGAAAATTGATGAATTTGGGGGGAATATATCATTACTAAGTTTACAAATTTTGCACAAATGGAGTCACATAGTATGGAGTAGTGAATTTGAGAGGAATCTCGCTGGGCAGATTATAGCTTGAGTGGAATTCTCACCATAGTTTTGATAAATTCAGCTCTATTTTCGCTATAAAGTTGATGAATTTGAGGAAATTTTCAACGCAAAGTTGATTGGTTTGACGAAATAATCACTACGAATTAGGGTATTGAGCAAAATTTCTGCCATGAAATTAATGAATTTAGAGAAACTTGCCCTACAAACTTGATGGTTTAGTTGAAGATGTCATGTTAAGGCTTATGAATTCAGCAAAATTCATGCCATAGTTATTTGAATCGAAAGGAGGAAAAGGAGAAAAAAATGAAAAAAGCACTGAATCATCCAGGTTTCAGAATCCAAGCCTGAATGAGCCGCTTTTCTACGGCTGCAAGACAAGGACTCGTCTGGATTTCGTTGACGTTAAAAACGCTAAAATTATTTGAATTCACTAGGTGACAGCAAAACTCATTTTTAGAAAGAATAAAGGGGAAAAGGTAGGATGATATGTCAATTCGCATTGAGTATTTCACCAAAAAAAAAACGTTAGTTCCCCCATAACTGGCATACAAACGTTTGTTTCGAGCTTGTTAGCTCTCGTCAGTGACAGATATATGATGGAAATAAGCCCTGAATGACCTAAAAATATTTGAAATCGAAAGGGAAATGTCAAAAAAATTTATTTGTTCATTACCGGAACCCCGGTCAGGATGATTATTTGAATCAAAAGGAGAAAAAGGAAAAAAAGCACTTACTGAATGATCCATCTTTTAGAATCCAGGCCTGAATGAGACGCTTTTCTACGGCTGCAAAGCAAGGACCCGTCTGGATCCCGTTGACGTTAAAAACCCCAAAGTTATTTGAATTTACTAGGTGACAACAAAACTCTTTTTTGTAAAGAATGAAGGTAGAAAAGGTGAGATGAAATGTCTATTCGCATTGAATATTTCACCGAAAAAAAACCGTTAGTTCCCTCATAACTGGCATACAAATGTTTGTTTCGAGCTTGTTAGCTCTCGTCAGTGACAGGTATATGTTGAAAATAGGCCCTAAAGGACCAAAATAGAATCAAAATCGAAGAGGAAATGTCAACAAAATTCTTTTGTTCGTTACCGGAACTCTGGTCAGGATAATTATTTGAATCAAAAGTTAGAAAAAGGAAAAAACACTCACTGAATGATCTAGGTTTTAAAATTCAGGCCTTAATGAGCCGTTTTCTACGGCTGCAAGGCAAGAACTTGTCTGGATTCTGTTGACGTTTAAAACGCCAAAGTTAATTGAATTTACTAGGTGACAACAAAACTCATTTTTGGGGAAAATAAAGGTAAAATGTAAGACGAAATGTCAATTCGCATCGACTATTTCACCAAAAATAAACCATAATTCCTCCATAACTGGCCTACAAACATTTGTTTCGAGCTTGTTAGCTCTCGTCAGTGACAGATATATGCTGGGAGTTAGCCCTAAAGGACCAAAAAAAAATTAAAATCGAGAGGGAAATGTCAAAAAAATTCTTTAGTTTGTTACCGGAACCATGGTTAGGATAATTATTTGAATCAAAATAAGAAAAAGGAAGAAGAAGAAAAGGAAAGAATGAGGCCTGGATTTTTTTTTTGCTTCTTCTCCCTTCGATTCAGATACATATCCTGACCGGAGTTCCGGTAACTAACTGGATTATTTTCTTGGAATTTGCCTTTGGACCTAATTTTTTTTTTCTGGTCATTCAGGGCTCATTTCCAACATATTATCTGTCACTGACGAGAGCTAACAAGCCCGAAACAAACGTTTGTATACCAGTTATAGGGGAATGATCGTTTTTTTTTTTTTTGGTGAAATAGTCAATGCGAATTGACATCTCATCTTACCTTCTCTACTTTTATTCTTTCCAAAAATGAGTTTTGTTGTCACCTAGTGAATTCATGCCATAGTGTTGAGTTGGCAAGAAAGTTGATGAATTCAGATATTGTCACTATTACGCTGATGAACTCAAAGGAATACCCACTACTTTAGGTAGATGAGTTTTGACGGTGACAAGATTCCCACTCCAAATTTGACGAATTCAGCAAGATTTCGGAAAAAAATTGATTATTTGTCGGAGTTCTCGGTATAAGGTCAATGAATTTTGCACAATTCCCGCTTCAAGTCAATGAATTCCGATAAATGTTTGTCAAAAAAATGATTGATTTAGCAAAACTGTTACTGTAAGTGCTCATTTGACGCCGACGACTTTTGTGGAATTTTCACGTGTTTGACGGACTTGGCGAAATTCTCACCACACAGTTGATAAGATCAATAGAATTTCAATGATGGAATTGATGGATTTTGAGAAATTTCCATCAAAAGATTGATCAATTTGGCAAAACTTTCACTAAAAAGGTCATGAATCCAGCAAAATCTTTGATATGGGGTGATGAATTTTGGCAAGATATCGCCACAAAGTTGATCAATTCTAACAATGGAAGTGATGTGTCCAGTGCGATTCTTACTTGGAAGTCAGCAAACCCAACACAATCCTTGCTATAAAATTGATGAATTCTGCGAAATGCTCACTATGAGGTTGACAACCTTTGTACAATTTCCACGTAGTTGACGAATGTAGCAACATTCTCACTACAAAGTTGATAAGTCGAGCACATTTGTAACGATAAGGAGTTTTCATCAAACATCGATTTTTTTGGGCAAAATTGTTCCTACATAGTTGGTGAACTCATGATCGACGCGACGTGATGAATTCGGTCATTAAGATATATGATATTACGCCAGTTACGGGGCAGCAGTGCCAACTCGAGCCTTTCTATTCCAGTCTGATCTCCGATTGATTCCCTTGAAGCCGCGTTTATGCCATCACGCTGCTGAAGTTTTCCTGATGCCAAGTTTTTTCAAAATTCCACCCTGCCACCGCAACTTCCATTGTTAACTCATCCGCGTCGAACGCAACTCCCCCCTGCCCTAATGAAACTTCCACACGGCGTTTTTCATTAAGTCTAGTGTTCGGCATGTACGAGCGACGTGATTTAGGAGAGTCTCGCGTTTAATTTTTCACTTAAAACTTTGTTTCATTAATTATTCCGAAAGGGAGAAATTATGTTTATGGTGTGTCCCGGATAAAACTGAACGAGCTGTGTTAATATGAATGCATGGAGCTAAACTGCAGCGGTCCTTAGTTGATGGATTTTTTTTTTGTAGCATTAGCTGCATGTTTACGGATCCTTTGATGATGGTGTGGTGTGTGTTTGAAATTGTGTAACAGTGTTTCTATAGGAATATAAACCATGGAAGGTATCTATAGCTGCTGAAGCTCGAAACAGCTTACAGGAATTGGCTTTGCTTCACTACTATACCTAGCAATGTACTGAAACTTGTAGTATTTCATTAGTAGCGTGTGTGGCATACGTTTGAAAAGAAATCGTTCGAAAGCTAATTGAAACTTCCTACTTACCTACTTAATTTTAGACTGTTGCGTGTTTGTTTTTTCAATTTTGGCCACACCGCGCGTAATTATTGAACACATCCACCGACATAAACCAAATTTATTATTAGAGAGACTTTAATGTCAATTTTTACGACGCCGGTTTGGTTATAAACACAATCATGCACGCGAAATATATATCGGAAAAGCAAGAGTGACAAGTTTATCGTATGATTGGAATCTGATGACTGACATTCCAATCTTTATTCACCGTCGTTTCTCAAGAAATATTCAGGAATGAACTATCCAAGTTACATACGTCATATATTGAGGTGAAGACTCAAGATTCTATAAGAAATAACGTACTCCAGAATTTCTATACCTAATTGATGGAACAATTATTCAATTTGCCATTTGGAGCAGCAACCCTGACACAGGGTTGCAAGTGGCAGAAAAAACGTGCCGAAACTAGCCCCAAACATCCTCGCCGTTTATTTTCGAATCTACCCGTAAGGTCCCACTCTGGCCACCACTCCGCGGCACAAACACACAAGAAGTTTCCTTAACTCGATTCTACAACAACGCCACACACACACACGCACACACAGCACAGTTCGAGCGTTTCCTCTCGAGCATTTCCCACCTTTTCGCCGGCAACAATTGGAGCTTTGAAGGCGCGCTTAATGAAATTAGCGCAATTTACTGGTGGCCGGGGCTAATTAGCAGCTCAAGTCTAATTAGCATGCATCTGGTGGTCGGGAATTGGACAAGGGAGTTCAATTTAATATAATAACTTCATTATCAACTCCAATTTGTATGAAACCATCCCGCCGGCCTCACCCTCTGCCCCCCTTGCTGAAAACTTTACGAGTGTGGATATCCTCGAGAGAGAGAAAACGAATGGCCTTGGGAGGACATGTAGAAGGTCTGCTGTAAATAACCGGCGCGCGCGTTTCTATGGGTTCCAGTCCTTGTGAGTGGATAGGGATAGGAATTCTTGGAAATCCTGAATGAAACAGGAGTAGTGCTGGCAAAAACCAGCAAAAATGAACACCAGTATACCGGTTTTGTCGAATACCGGTTTCGGTAAAACCGGTATTAAAAGCCTAATCCAAAAGCCGGTATTCAAAGCCGGCTCCAAAAATAGGCATTGGACACCGGCTTTGAGAACCGTTATTGAAAGCCGGCTTGGAAAACCGATACTTGAAACCAATTTCTCCGAAAACCAATTTTGGAAGCCGGCTCCGAATACCGACTCCGAAAGCCGGCTCGAGAAACCGGTCTCGAAAGCCAGATCTGGAAGCCGGTTTTTGGCTATCATCAGAACCGCGGTTTTCGGAGCCGGCTTTCAAAACCGGTTTCGTTGCCAACACTAATTTAAATGGTGGAATTTTGACCTTACACATGGAACTCCGACTTCAAACAGGAACTGATTCGACTTTAATCGTGACATTCTGACTCCAAGCAAGAAATTTTTACCCCATACGCAAAAACCTTGGACTTTCTATGGCGAGATTTTAATTTCTATTATGTAAAATTTCCGACTTGAAACAAGAAAACTTCGACTTCCAACTCGAATATTCGATTCCAAAACTGACAAACTTTGGCTTTTATTGCAAAATTCTGACTTTGAACACGGAAAGATGGAACACTTTTGACGTGAAAATTGGGTCTTTCAACGCGGAAAATCTAACTTCTAGAATTCTATTGCAGAAGTTCAACTTTAAACGCGAAAAACTTGATTTGGAACTCTTGAAGTAGTGACTTCAAAAACTTCGAGTTTTATCTTGGAATTTAGACTTAAAAACCGACAAACTTTCACTTTTAATGCGGAACTTGGACTTTAAACACGGAAAACTTGAATTAAATCTTGAATTTTTGACTTCAAACACGAAATTTCGACTTTCAACATGAAAACTTTGACTTCGAATACGGAAGATCTAACACAAGAAGTTTCAACTTTTATCTTGGCATTTCAACTTAAAAACCGACAAACTTCAACTTCTATTGCAAAATTTTGAATTCAACACGAGAAACTTCAACTGTCAATACTCAAAACTCCGGCTTCAACCACGAAATTCCGCCGTAATTCAATACAAAAAACTACGACTTTCAACACGGAAGCTTCGACTTCAAAAACAAAAAGTTTTGACTTTTACCGCAAAAAACTTGAATTTTTATTTCGCAATAGTGACTTTGAACATAACAATCTTTAGTTTCAATACCGACATTTCTATTTGAAGCACGTTTCGACTTCAAACACGAATGACTTCGATTTTGATCTTGACATTTCGACTTCAACCACGGAATTTCGACTCTACACCAAAAACCTTGTACTCTACATCTTGGAATTTCAATTTTGATCACGTACAACTTCCGACTCCAGACAAAAATTGACTTAGAACACGAAGAGCTTGACTCTCGAAAATTTGGCTCAGACAAGAAATTTTGACTTCGAACATGAAAACTTTGACTTTATTTCGAAAATTCGACTTTAAATGGAAAAATCTTCACTCTTATCGTGAATACTTCACTTCGAATACAAAAAACCTCGCGAAAAACCTTGACTTCAACATGACACTTTTACTTCAAACATGGAAATTCCGATTTTAATAATATCGAAATATTGGCTTTGAACACAAAATTTCGACGTCAAACACGGAAATTTTGACTTTTGACTTGAAATTTTGACTTGAAATACAGAGCATTTCGACTTTGAACAGAAAAAATCCAACACGGAAAACTTCGACTTCTCCATCTCGGAATTTCGACCTCCGATGCAAAAACCTTTTAGGTGCTTCATGAAATTTCGACATCAATATCTAATGGTGGAGTACGAATACAAAATTTCGACTCCAAACACGGAAGATTTTGACTTGGATCTCGACCTCGAAAACGAAAAGCTTCTGATTTAATCTGGAAACTTCGACTCTAAACACAAAAAGTTTCGACTTGGAACACGAAAATCTATACTTTGAACCCTGACAACTTGAACCCAAGTAACTTGACCTTGATCTCGACATGAACACTCCAAACACAAAGCTTTGAGTTTGAAGATGAAAAACTTCGACTTCAATCTGGAAACTTTGACTTAATACACGAAATTTTGATTTGAACATGGACATTTCCCCTCCAAACAAGAGAAGTTGACTAGTCCGACCCCGCGACTCAACTTTGACTCTCGAGTCCGTAAACCTTCATCGAAACCACGAAATTTCGTCTCAAAACACAACAGGTATTCAACTTTCAACACAAGAAGCTTGATCTTTTACTTCAAATTTTTCACATGAAAACTTCTATTGTGATTCCAAAATGTCGATTTTGAACAGGAAATTTCGAGTTTAAACACGGAAGATTTCAACTTTGATTTCAAAATTTCGACTAAAATAAGGAAACATGGACTTGAGACTATATTTCAACTGCAACTTGAAATTGCAACATGGAAAAAATCAAACAACTTATACTTTCATCACAAGAAGTTGACGATAAATACGAAATACATCGACTTCAGATGAAAAAACTCTGCTTGAAAACAAAACACTATGACTTCAGACGCAGAAACCTTCAATTTCATCTTGAAATTCTGACTTTGAACACGGAAAACTCTCGACTCTGGATTCAGTGGTGATTTCGACTTGAAGAAAAGACATACAATTTTGTCTTTTGTTGCAAAAATTTGACTCTTGAAATGGAAGACTCCGCCTCCAAACATGAGAATTCTCCTTGGACAAAAGAAAACTCCAGTTTCATTTGTAATTTTGACTTCAGGCTTGGAAGCCTTCGACTTTGATTTCGAAATTCTGAATCTAAAACTTGACCTTGATATGGAAATTTTGACTTCAAACACGAAAACTTCGACTAAAGATATTTTGTGGATTTTTTTCGGACATTTTTCAAAACCATTTTATTATTTCTTCAAATCATTGTGACATCCAAATCCTCAATATATGGATAATTTGACGTTTTCAAATTTTTTGACATGTTTGAAATCATTCTGTTAGCTCTAGAGTTATTTCAACATTTTTGAAACTAAGTATTTTGGAGTTTCTTTGCGCTTCTTCAGCTCAGAAATATTTTAATATTCTTTGGAACTAATCTGACGTTTTGTGGAACAATTTCGACACTTTTTATCTTTTTTGGAATTATTGTGACATTTTTTTTGATAATTTCGACATTTTTATAGTCTTTTAGACAGTTTTTTTTTCCAATTATTCCAACATTTTTTGAATAACATATTATGGAATTATCTTGACCTATTTCAATCATTGTAAAACTAAAATTCGAGAGCAATAATCAGTTATTTGACAATTATTTAGACTTATAATCGAGGTTGATCTACCAACACACCACATTTTTTCATATTTTGCTCAAATGAAAAAAGCTGTGGAATTGATTATGGGTACTGCCCAGTTGCTCGAGCGGAAGATTTTGTTGTTTTTCGTTGTGTTTCGAGGTATACAGCCAAGATAGGGCAATGACGAGTTGCAAAGCATAACATTGTAAATGACTACAATCGAGTCGCGAAGCACCGAGGTAGGTATACAATATTTTGAGGCATTTTTTGGAAATATCCTGACATTATGAGATCATCTTAACTTCCAATTATCTGGACATATTTCGATCATTGACATTTTTTTAATGATTTCGACATATTCTTAGAATCATCTTGACATTCGTTCCAAATCATACCGATATTCGAATTATAAAAGATTGAAGAATAGGTTATTTTTCTTCACATTTTTGGAATTATTTTGACACGTTCATAATCATTTTAATTTTCAACTATTTTGACATTGAACACGAAAAACTTTGACCTAATCTCAAACTTCAAATCCACAAAGCTTCACTTTGATCTTGATTTTCTGAAAATTTTGACTGGGGATGTTGACTTTGAGGACGAAATTTGGAGTTCAAACAAAATTTTTACTTCGAGCAATAAAACTTCGACTTCTACCCCGAAATTTCGACTTCATCGACACGAAAAACTGCGACTTCAAACAAGTGAAACTCTGACTTTCAGCTGGAAGACTGAATTTGAACCACGAAATTACGACTCACACGGTTGAAACCACGACTTTCAACAAAAAAAATCCGACTCCAAGCATCAAAAATTCCGACCTTTTTTCACAAAGAGCTCTTTTTTCTTCATCAAAATAGTGACTTCACACCTGACAGTCCTCAATTCAATTAGTGCTGGCAAAAACCGGGAAAAATAAAAATCGGTATTCTGTTCGTTAAAACTGATATTGGAAGCTGACTCCGAAAACTGGTATTGAAAACTGCTGCGTAGACCAGTATTGAAAGGCGGCTTCGGAGACCGACACTGGAAAACGGTCCGAAATTTTGGAAGCCGGCTCCGAATACCGACTCCGAAAGCCGGCTGTGTGAGCCGGTTTTCAGTTATCATCGAAACTCGGTTTTCGGAGCCGGTTTCCAAAGCCGGCTTTCAGAATCGATTCGGTTGCCAGCACTACTTTTAATACTGGCCATTTCTAGGACTTCTTCACTTACCCAGCTCTGGACTCATCCTAGCAATGAATACTGGCTGATGTTAAAATCAGCAAGTGCGTGTGATCGGTGACGTCATTAACTCCGATTATTGTGGTTGCTGGACCAGGTACAGACATTAGCAGCACATCGATAGAGCCCCTAAGAAAGATGATTTTTTTTCATCTGCAGTATTTTGTTTTCTCGGTCTTGAATTTTCGAATTCTTGGGACTCGCTCGGTAAAAATTGCATTTTCTTGGCAACTAGAGCACTTACAAGCATCGGCGCCCCCTCAAAAGAAAGCTAAAAGATCAGACTTTCCCCCACTTGAAATTTTCTGTTTGTCGCCTTGATGTTTTCTAACAAAATTGCGCTGGATTGTTCCAGCCGGTACACCCTGTATAACGTCGTGAACGACTCCTCCATTGTCTGAAGCACATTTCAAATCGGAATCAAGTAATTATGCTCGTATACAAACTGGAGTTATAACAGAATTGCATCGCGAAACGGAGATGCGGAGTCGCTGCTATGCGATGTTTGCTTTTGTGTAATTGGGATTACGCGAAACTCGGCTGTGCGGTGCAATACGGAGGAGAACTGAGAAGCTGTTTTGCGTATTGTTCCAAGATGCATTAAATTGGAACTGACAATAATTTATTTAGCGACGATACAACAACCCGTCTTCTTGTTCAGTGTTTAGTGTAAAACGAGCTCAGAAAAGGAGAAGTTTATTGTGAGAGAGCCGGAGAACAAGTGTACAATAATACGTAATTTAACGGAAGTTGTTTTGTAAAAATAGGAGTTGCAAAAGCGGAGTTTTCATCAAGCTAACGGAAGTAGCAAACACTGTCGCAGATGCAAGCTCCTAGTAACTATATTTGAACTAGAATATTTGCTTGAAGAAAGTAGTACTCTAACGGTTTTTTGCTATATGGTTAGCTCATCCTCACCTGTTCAACATGTTGAAAGCATACATCCCTGTGATGCGTAATACTTAGTATACAAAGTGGAAATTAAAAAAAAATCTTCAAACTTTTTCATTCCAGTGAAAAAATTTTTGAAAAAAAAACAGCCTTTCATTATTCAGCAACCTTATGGTCTCCCACTGGACGTGTGAAAAACTCACCCCTTAATAGATGCTGGTATTCTACGTACAGGGTGAAACCAATTTTTTCTCAATAAATTTTATCTTGATCAAATCAATCCGGACAAAGACCAATTCCGCTTCTGTTAGAAGTCACTAATCTCTCATTCAAGACATGAAAATGTTACATTCCTTAAACTGCTGAAACATGACATACAGGGTGAAACACCTAGTTTTTCTTTCATTTTTTTCCTGGGTCACAATAATTCGGATAATAATCTTACCCACTTCAAAGGAGTAACTAGAGTATTTGGCAGAACTTATCAAGAATTTACATTTCTGCAATCACTGCAACTACTAGCTATACTGTAGCTTCAAGCATTTTTGTGATTTTGGTTGTGCGAGGAGTTGCTGAAGACAATTTCCTCAGCAACTTGTTACCTTTTAGACTCTCCGGATGGAAATTTTGAGAATCTTTTATTCTACCCGGGGTAGAAAACGGGGCCAGAGAGACCTCTGGGGTACATCACCGCTACAGTATCGACTAGTTCAGTTCGGAAACATTACCGAGTGTGTCAGCGTTCACGAATCACAAAGGGGTGCAGTGGCACGGCAAATTAAAGACCCTGATTTAGCAGTGACAAACATTTAATTATGAAATTACTCTAAATAAGTTTACAAAGGAGTACTAAACAACTAATCAAGAATTCGACGACTTATAGGCGATGAATATAATGTTTTTAAAATGAACTTGCCCGGCGAATCGTGCGACGTCATCAGCCCAGCAATCCCCGCCTCCAGATTCACTGCTTCTCTGCCATGCCCCTCCAGGTTCGCAGCGAGTCGGCCCCTCTGTCATGCCGTCCACCGGTAACAGGCCCGCTCAGCTGTCGGGTTTGTTTTGGGGAGAATTCTCCCTGGACGCCACCTTCCATGTCGCTGCTCCGGTGAGACGGTTGATTTGCCGTGAAAGGTCGGCTGCGGCATGACTTTGGGCGTTCCCACTGGACCTGGAACATGACAGAGAAACAGTAATCGGTCACAAAAAAAAGGCATAAATTGCACGATGACAAGGCCAATACACAGGCAACTAAGAAAAATAAATCAGTTACATACAAGTCGCAACAACAGGTGGTATTGAACTCGTCGGACAGATAACCTCAAACATTTTGACTTAATTAAACAAAATCGTGGAAACTGACATCACCGCCTGTCAAATGGCCGACACGGCTGCCAACCTGACAGACGGCAAAGTCCATCGACAGCAGACATTCCCAGTCGCACAACAACAAAAGTGAACGAGGTTTCTCGCGTTCGGCGCACGACCGCACAATCAATGCCAAACTGACACCGTGCGAGCGAGACGGATAAACTTTCAATAATACAGGCAGGCATGGTACGCAGGTAGAGAAAAGAATCAAACATGAGAAAGACAAGCTTTTCGAAATGAACTTAACTTTTCCTGTACTCGAAGTCCGGCGGGTGAGTTAGATTCCGCGGGACCCCACGAGCGACGCTGGTAGAGTGCATTCGGTCGCCGACGGCACGGGAGCACAGAAACATGCAGACGATAGCCCCCTTGGTCGTTGGACGACAGCAGAACATGTAGAGGTGGACGTTGGCGCTCTTCTGCGCCTCCAAGGCCGCAGAAAATATGGACGGTAGCGCTCTTCCGCACGGGCGAGAGCGCAGATTGAGGGTTGGGCCCCCATGGGCATCCAAGGACAGCAGAAAACAGTTGTAGGGTGGACGTTAGCGCTCTTCCCTACCTTGAGGGGGCGCGGGGTGGACTAGCGGCGCGTTCATCACACTGGCGAGATCGGTACGGGCATCCGCAGGTGGACAGGGAAACGGAGAGCGTCCTCTGATGAATCGACGAGCAGCCCCCCGCCGAAACGGCCTGTTTATAAAAATGTACCAATAAAGAACCTGCTCTCCGGACGTAGACAAGTTGAATGGAACATACCCAAGGCGCTCCTCTTCAGAGTGGTGCACGCACCGTAAGTGTACTACTCACACATGACGTTTTTCGATACACTGGTTCGAGGCGAAAAGAACGAAATCTGGGCGCGGCCGGTTTTATAGGGACGCCGTTTCTTGCCCAAAAAAAACTCCGCTGTTTTTATCCTCGACGGAACATTCCATGGCCGCACAGTCCGACTGTCGCTGCCAACTCAGCGCCGAGAAAATCACCAGAACCTGACCACCCCGAGTTCAGGTCCGGGCTCAATTTTTGAAGAAGGGCCTCGCACCCTGAGCGCTCGAAAATCGAGGCCGTAACAAACTCCTTGCATAACAAAAGCTGAAGCAACATAATAATTCATCCTGTATATCAAGTCAGAGTGATATAAGAAATGTAACTTTTTTATATGGCTTGCGAAAACTCTGACCTCGGGTTCCACCAAACTTTCATAAACGCGATAACTTAACACTCTGATAGTAACTGAGCAACTGGCTATCCTATTGGCTGGTGCATAGCAACTATCAGCGTGATAGATTTGATCTGCTCTCAAAAGTTTGGTGGAACCCGAGGTGAGCTTTCCGGTAAACCAGATAAAATCATTATAGGCCAGTCAAATAAGGAAAGCTGGAGGGAAAGAACTGTTGGAGTTTTGGAAATTTGACATAATGTCCGGTAAGGTGTACTGTTGAACATACTAAAAGTCCTCAACTCTACCTATTGAGCTCGAGCCGCCATCTTGGAAAAATGGTCCTTCGATCCGAGTTTTCTGTTTATATTCTGCTAATCATCAGAGATATTAGATTCAGTTTGATAAAAAATCAAGGCTATAAAAATGTCTACAAAAATTGTTTCATACCGATTTTTTTCTCGAATCTGTTGAAATTAATTAAATTAAATTAACAAAAAAAAATCAAAAAATTAGCGATTTTTGCCTATGGCTAGAGATATTGTCTTCAAAATTTGTGAAGATGTTGGCAGTCTACGTCAAAGCTAAACGTAACAGTTGAGATAGAAAAAAAAATTGCGAAAATATTTTTTTTATTTTTTTTTCAAATTAAGCAAAAATTTGGTTTTCGAGTTTCACATTTCCAACAGGGCGGAGTGAAGGTTTCAATCGAACATCAATCAGTTTTGGTATTTACATATTGTAAGACAAGATTTCATAAGTATTGTGCCTTCACGAGCTTCTGGAATGCTCGATATGAATTAAACTGAAAGAATAATAGCTAAGTCCAAAAAGGGTTGTCGATTGGTTCTGAAGGAAACATTTCGAAACAAAAGACATCAGCAAAGGATCTACAGGAGGTCCAAAGGTTATTCAACTGTATATGAGCCCCATATTGATGTGCCTTATCCAAAATAGTACAAAAGAATTAATCAAAATGTGAAAATCCACCCTGTAGAACAAAAAGTAACGATACAAAATGGGAGTAGTAGATCATACCTGGTGCCAAAAATACAGCTTTTGCATTGCTGAAAAAAAGTACAAAATTATTTGATTTATTTGAAAGTCATTAGTCCTCAAACTTGACTTCACAAATTTCAGCCAGTCAAATAGGGAAAAGTAGAGAGAAGTAACGGTCGGAGTTTCAGAAATTTGACAGGAATGTTCGCTAAGGTATACTTATAAACATACTAAAAGTCCCCGCCTCTACTTATTGCGCTTGAGCCGCCATCTTGAAAAAATGGTCCTTCGATCAAGTTTATTACCATTTTTCCAAGATGGTGGCTCGAGCACAACAGGTAGAGGCGGGGACTTTCAGTATGTTTATAAGTATACCTTAGCGAACATCCCTGTCAAATTTCTGAAACTCCGCCAGTTACTTCTCTCTACTTTTCCCCATTTGACTGGCTGAAATTTGTAAAGTCAAGTTTGAGGACTAATAACTTTCAAATAAATCAATCAATTTTGTTCTTTGTTCCAGAAATGTAAAGGCTGTATTTTTGGCACCAGGTATGATCTACTACTTCTATTTTGTATCGTTACTTTTTGTTTTACAGGGTGGATTTTAACATTTTGATTGATTCTTTTGTACTATTTTGGTTAAGGCACATCAATATGGGGCTTATATACAGTTGAATAACCTTTGGACCTCCTGTATATCCTTTGCTGATGTCTTTTGTTTTGAAATGTTACCTTCAGAACCAATCGACAACACTTTTTGGACTTGTCTATTATCCTTTCAGTTTAATTCATATCGAGCATTCCAGAAGCTCGTGAAGGCACAATACTGATGAAATCTTGTCTTGCAATATGTAAATATCAAAACTGATTGATGTTCGATTGAAACTTTTACTCCGCCGTGTTGGAAATGTCAAACTCAAAAACCAAATGTTTGCTTGATTTAAAAAAAAATAAAAAAATATTTTCGCATTTTTTTTTCTATCTCAACTGTCACGTTTAGCTTTGATGTAGACTGCCAACATCTTCACAAATTTTGAAGACAATATCTCTAGCCATAGGCAAAAAATCGCTTATTTTTTGTTGTTTTTTTTGTTAATTTGATTTTAATTATTTCAACAGATACGAGAAAAAATCGGTATGAAACAATTTTTGTAGACAATTTTATAGCCTCGATTTTTTATCAAACTTAATTGAATATCTCTGATGATTAGCGGAATATGAGCAGAGAACTGGATCGAAGGACCATTTTTCCAAGATGGCGGCTCGAGCTCAATAGGTAGAGTTGAGGACTTTTAGTATGTTCAACAGTACACCTTATCGGACATTACTGTAAAATTTTCAAAACTCCAACAGTTTTTTCCCTCAAACGGAAAAATTTGTTCTAATTTGACTGGCCTATTATCCTATTCAATTTTATCCAGAGAAAAAAAATATAACAAATAATGGACAGGGAGCTGGTGCCTCAAAACTTACATCATAAGGTACACATTTCCAACCCTGTAGGTCTCATGTGCGTTGATAAGGTTGTTAAAAAATGCTTTGTTTTACATGTCAGACCGGGGGCTTTAGGCTGGTATGAGCCTGTCAATTTTCGAAAAAATAGCCAAAAATTTACGTAATAAGACTAATAAGGTACATGAATAAAACCAACTGGATTTTGTGTAGGAATATCCCCTTAATCAAAAATCTGGTCGTGAGACAAAATTTTTGCGGGCATTCGCTCCATAAGACAAGTTTGAAATTTCCATAAAAGGACCAAAATTTATCAATTTTTCTACAGGCGTTTTGTTGACCTACCCACCAAGTGTGATATATATATTTGTGATAAGGATGAAGAACGAAACCGATTTTCATGTTAAAATATAGGGTGTACGATTGGAAAAAATTTTTTCGATGTTTCGCCCTGTAAGCGATGTACCATTGAAAATTTTTGTCAACAGATTCGAAACCTGCGTGAAAAATCATGTGATAATCGTTTTTCATCCCTAAAATTATGCCAAAGGAGAAGTCTCTTGGAGGAGGTGAATTTTGGCCTTTTATTGAACATCTCAAACTTGTCTTAATAATACTAATAATACATTTTTTTCACGCCCATAACAGACTTGACAATGATTACAAATAACAAATGCAATGTAAAGTTCACATAGATCGTCGAATAACTATAAATTAGAGTACTTAGTTACTATTTACATGATACGACAAATCTTATGGACCGAGAACCCCCAAAAATTTTGTCTTATGACCCAATTTTTGATTAGGGAGATGTTCTTTCACAAAAGCCAGTTGATTTTCTTCATGTACCTTATGACATAAGTTTTTGACGTTTTCCGAAAATTGACAAGGTCATACCAGCCTAAAGCCCCCGGTCTGACATGTAAGACAAAGCAATTTTTAACAACCCCATAAACGCACATTATACCCACTGGGTTAAAACCATGTACCTTATGACGTAAGTTTTGAGGCACCAGCTCCTTGTCCATGAAGTATGTTTCACCCTGTAGGTTGTGTTTGGGGAGTTTGAGGAACGTGACATTTTCATATCTTAAATAAGAGATTATAAGCTTGTAACAGAGCTGGAATTGGCTTTTGTCTGAATTGATTTGATGAAGATAAGGAACATTGAAAAAAAATTGATTTCACCCTGTACGTAGGATACCAGCGACTATGGAGGGGTACATTTTTTCAAATGTTCAATAGAAGACTATAAGGTCGCTAAAAGGTGAGAGACTGTTTTTCTCGAGGATTGTTTTACCGAAATAAAATATTGGAAAGATTCATTCTTCAATTTTCACCCTGTATATTAAGTAGTGCGCGTCACAGGGATGTATGCTTTAAACATGTTGAACAGGTGGGGATAAGCTGATCATATAGCAAAAAATCATTCGAGAACTACTTTCTTCAAGCAAGAGATAATTTTTTTAACTATTTCAAGTACACTATCCCCATTCCTATGCCAACGTTATACCGGGTGATCATTTGAAAACTATCCACCTGCAATAACTCCCGATTCCTAGTCAAAATTTCTTCGAGCAAAAACAGGTCGATTTTTATATCGAGGGGGACATTCAAAACATACATTGGTGAGTTTCTATATTTAACCCCCTCGCCCCCACTCACCCCAACTTTGAAATTCCAAATGACACTACCTACCTTGCGATACATCAAATTCAAGAGAATTAAATTTTCTTTCTGGGAAAAATATTTCCAAAAGTTTCAGCCCCACCCCCTTTTCCCTAAAAATTCTCTGACTGTCCCATTTTATATTCTGGACCCCTAATTTCTCTCTCAATTCAGTCGGCGTTATCCTAGATAGCATCAAAGAAGAAAATTTTCGGTGGGAAAAGTGCTACCCAAATTCACCCCTTTGCTCTCCCCCAACTCAACTCCCAAATTTAACAAAACACCACCTACTTTGTGATACATTAAATTGAAGGAAATTGAATTCTCTATCTGAACAGAGTTTTTTTGGAATTTTCTACTCCTCCGCCAATAAATTGGTCATTTGGAGTATTCTAGGGGGGAAATGGGGAGCTTCAAAAATTGTAAAAAATCGTTTTCATGAAGAGAATCCAATTTCCTTGAATTTGATGTATCACAAAGTGGGTATTGACATTTTAGATTTTTAAGGTCAAGTGGGGGGAGCGAAGGGGTGAATTTGGGTGGCACTTTTTTCATAGAAAATTTTTTGTTTTGATGCTGTGCCGGATGACGTTGACTGTGTTGAAGGGAAATAGAGAATTTTGGGAAGAACGGGGGGTAGGGTTGAAAAATCTCGAAATATTTTTTTTAGAAAGAGAATTTAATTGTCTTTAATTTGATGTATCTCAAGGTAGATAGTGTCATTTGAAATTTCAAAGTTGGGGTGAGTGGGGGCGAGGGGGCTTAAGATATAAATTCTCCAATGTATATTTTAGATGTCATCCTCGATATAAAAATCGACCTGTTTTTGCTCAAAAACATTTGCACTAGGAATCGGGAGATATTGCAGGTGGATAGTTTTCAAATGATCACCCGGTATGTATACTAACGCACAAAATTAAGGGAACACTTTTTTGGCGCTTTCTCATGAATTAACCGATGAGCAGATTTTCCTCAAATTTCACAAGAATCAAGCAGAAGAGTTAGTCTGAAGGTCCCCAAACTCCCCCATTTCTGAATTTCTGCATTACAAAGTTATATGACTTTGAATGCACCCTAACATGGGTGCATTCAAAATCGACTTCGCAAGATTTACTGCTGAACTGTTGAGACTCCCCTATGACCATCAGAGGCTCAGTCACGCTTTAAAAGATCCAAATGATTAAACCAAACTTCCTGCAGTTGTTTTGTGATTAATTGTAGCCGATACCATCACTCACTGTGAAAGGAGAGCTCTTCGTTCGAAGGCTTGCAAAATGACCACAAAATCATCAAAGATGATCCAAGACTGAAGGAAATGGATTTTTCTCATCATAAAAAGAGGTCAATTGATTGTAAGTCATTCAAAACCTTTCAACGGTCTTTGTAACGTCTTTATCTGGTGAGATGATGATTTCGCCACTGTTATTTTGAGCATATGTCCTTACGTGAGAATATTCTTAGTGACACGTAGAAATTCACTGAGGCCTCTGGTAACCATTGCCTTCATCTTTTGAGATTTTGTCCCGCTATCAGCCCCCTGCAGCCCCTTATTGTCCACTTATGCAAGAATGGTGAAGAAAGAGTTGTTTCGTGGAATCGGGCTGGTATAAGCTTTCCTTGGTCTGAAATCATCCATTGATACTGTTGAAAACCTAGCAGGTCCTCTTCTTGTGCTCGAAAAGCAACTTTTTGCAGGTATTCACCACACATTCCAAACCCATGGAAGTTTGGGGATTCTCGTCACATTTTTGTAATTTTGAGTCTAAACGTAGATCGACTTATCTACTTGCCAACAAAATTACCAGAATTCACACAGAACGTCCTCAACTAACAATCTGAGCCTTTCTCTGCTACGTTGTGATGCGAAGCAGTTCCCCAAGGTGTCCACGGTCAAAGCGACAATCACCGTTGCTGAGGTAATGTAGGCGGCTCGTAACTGGTGAAGTTATAGCCGTTTTGTTGGCAAATACAAGCCGCCTACATTACCTCAGCAACGGTGCTTGTCGCTGTGATATTGTGCACCCACTGTATGAATTGTTAAAGGAGAATGTACGTTTTGAATGGAGTAAAAGTTGCGGAGGAGCTTTCATTATGGCGAAAGAAGCTGCCAGTTCAGATGTGGTATTGATTCATTTTAATCCAGATCTACCTTTGAAAGTGAGCTGTGACGCAATGTCATATGGAATAGCGAGAGTATTATCGCACATTTTACGTAATGGAAATGGAAGATCAATTTGTTTTGCTCCAAGAAAACCCAGCAAATGTGAAATCGCTCATTCCACTTCAGACGAAGAGGCATTACCTTTTTTTTTCGCCAAAAACTTCTATCACTATCTTATGGGATGCAAATTTCTTTTGACAACAGACCATAAACCTTCAATTTATTTATTCGGAGATAAAAGAGGTATTCCTGTGATGGAGCCTTGCCGATTACAGCGCTGGGCTGTTTCCTTATCTCAGTTTGATTTTACCAATAAATATCTGAAAGGTACGTTGAATGGAAGCGCAGATTGTCTGTCACGCTTACCTCCATCCAAGTCTGGCGAAGTGGAGGAATTGAATCATACTTATGTGAGCTTCATTCATGATAACCATGACCTACCACTCACGGCAGCAGATATTCGGGATGAAACAAAAAAGGATAGAGTTTTGTCTGAGATCTCATCTGAAATTGAGAAGGGATGGCATAACAAACTGGAGGGAGATTCGTTCAAGCCTTTTATCAGTCGAAAAAATAAACTAATAGATATGATAATGTGGGGTTACTGAGTTGTCATACCAGAAAAGTGTAGGAAGTTGTTGTTAGAGAAATTACATATTGCGCACCCAAGAATGGTGAAAATGAAAAGTGAAGCGCGATCTTATTTTTGGTGGCCAAAATTTAGGGATATAAAAAATTTAGTTAGGACTTGTCAGGCTTGTAGCAAAGCAAGGCCTAGTCCGCCTAGAGCATCATTTATTGAATATGAAAGAGCTGGTTACGTTTTTGAAAAGTTCATATTGATTTTTTAGGTCCTGTTAGAAATAAGATGTTTCCAGTTTAAATAGATGCATTCAGCAAACTTGTGGAAATCCATGTAATCAAACCTGTCACGTCTGCAAATACCATTGATATTTTGAGAAAAATTTTCTCTTGTTCTGGTTTACCTGAGCAAATTGTGACAGCAGATAATGGTTCTCAATTTACTTTAGAAGAATTTTCAGTTTTTTTTCAAAAGAAACGGGATGAAATTAAGTTCAACACCTCCAATCATCTGGCTAGTGATGGAGCTGCGAAAAATGCAGTAAAAAGTGTCAAAATAGCTTCGAAGAAATTTTTTGAAGATCCACGAAACGGTTCTAGCTCGATTTCTTGTATTCTGTCAAGATATCTTCCAAATTACAGGACAACGTCTCACTGCACGACTGGTGTTACGCCTGGTTTTTGCGATGTTCAACAGAAATATTTGAGTAAGGCTAGACCTGCTCAAGTCAGAGAATTTGAAAGTCAAAGAAAAGAAATTTGACATAATAAAGCCAGGAAGAGATATTCATTCTTTTGTGAGTGATGATGAGGTGTATGTACGAGATTTTAGAAATGGTTACAAAAAGAATGGTTGAAAGGAGAAATCACCAAGAAATTAGGACCCCGTGTTTATTTAGTAAAAAATATATCTATTCAATAACATTTAGAAAAGGCATTGTGATGATATAATTAGTAGTGGAAGTGGTGACATATTGAGTTGGTGGAAACAATGAAAATGTCATAAGGTAGTCAATAAAGACATTCCGAATTCCGTATATTTTGAATACATAGAGCTAACTTCCCAAATTCCTTGCGGCTCCCTCAAGCTCAGGACAAGACACAACGCATCTACCGCTACTGGAGTACTTGCATACCACTCTCTTGTGTCCATTGAGTTCCATCACATTTATTTGTACGCTACACATTCGGACAAAAACCATTTCTTCAAGTAAAATTCTCATGCTCCACCGATTCTTGTTTTTCTGTTTACTTGACAGCTAGTCAACCACACGTCACTTTCTCCCTTAACAGCCAGTGCTACCACATAGCAAGAAAATCACCGGTTACAACTGTTTACAGTTTCTAGTGATATCCATATAGTACACTGCTATAGCTGCGTTCGGCGCTTTGTGCTATCTGATATTATGGCTGCATGATTATAATATCCTAGACAGACTATACCCAAATGATCATCAAGTGTATTGATCATTATTGTCAATGACGATTGCAAATTTGTGAGTGACACACTACAAATCGTATTGCGCCGATGAGCTTGCGCCGCAGCGTGTAAATGAACATGACGATCAATTTTCCCCCAACATGTCAATGTCAAATTGTCAAATCGTCCAAAGTATTGGGCTGTTATTGCCATTCATAACGGCAGTACCGCGATTAAAGCTGCTAGGTGCCACGATTGGAGCGCGATTGTGGGCAAACGTCCACGAAAGTTCGGGAACTGACGCAAAGTGAATCCAGCCGATTTGCCGTCGCGCGGTTGTACACCCAAGCGCTTGGTCGAGTCGCGGTGCTGAGAGAGGCCGCAATGGCTTCACGAATCTGAAGACCGATGGTTCCTGGAAAACCCGAGTTTTGACGAAGACGAGATCAATCAGGAGGAGAAGAAATCTGTCTGTTCGGCATCGGTGACCGAACTCCCCTTGTTCATTAGGTATTTTATTGATTCATCAGTGTTTCTTCAGTTGAAGTTCATTTCATTCTTCTCTAAAATCTCTTCATCTTATCTTATACTAGCAAAGACTTTTTGGAAATTTTACAGAGAAAAGAGCAACGTAGAGCTTGAACAAAAATCCTCCTGCGGAGTGTTCACAGCGGTTATCATTTGTTCTTGGCTCCGGCCGTGGTATACCTCCAAAAAGTGAAGGACTTGATTCTTCAACGCGTCATATTATTGACGCAAAGTCACAGTTGCACAGTTAAACGCATTAGTGCTGTTATTCCCTGGTTATTGCGCACAAAGTATTGTAGACAGCAATAACACGATGGATAGATAATGAAATTTGCATTGAGCTGCATCGTGCATCAAAAGTAGGTAAGGGGTCAGTTGAGCCAGACGTTTCTAGGGACTTTTATCTGGTGACTTTTGGTTGGCCACACTGAATCTAGTGACTTTTTTTACAGGTCGTTAAGCATTGGATCTGCATTACCGGCATTTGACAGGTGGCGCGGAAAATTTGAAAAGTTTTTAGTTTATCTGGTGACTTTTGGTTATTATCACTGAATCTAGTGACTTTTTTGACTGGTCGTCAAGCATTTATTCTGTGTTACCGGCATTTGACATGTGGCGGATTTTAACGTGCGGGAAATTTGAAAAGGACGTGGAATTTGGATTTGACAGGTTAGGTCACAGATTGTGTTTGGCAGGAGACATTTGTTAGCTTGAAAGCGCGGGATGTTTGAATTCCCTATACCTACTGAAGCACTCCTCATTGTATCTTAACCCTTGCAAACTCTCAAGTTGTTTGGTTTCAATAGTTATTTTTGGTATATAAACGCGAGCAAATAGAACCATTTTATTGACAGACCAATATACTGTGCAAGTTACATAGACAATAAATACATACAGTTCAGGGTAAGACCTCAACATCATGATTTATTCGTAGTTTAATTCACATAACTGCTTACATAGACAATTATATTAAATTCAAAATAAAGCACAAACAGGTGAGCATGAATGACTTTTCATAGCTAAGTACCTATACAGACATTATTCACTTGAAATCGAAGTACATTTGATACAATTTCCCAGCTGATTACCGCATACCATTACATGAAATTTGAAATAAGGCACAAACAGGTGATAATAAACAAATTTACATAGGTGATTATACATAGAAGATATGCACACGAACATAAAATCGAAGTACATTTGACTATTTCTTAGTTGATTACATAATAATATACAATCACATGAAATTCAAAATAGGACACGAAGAGGTGATCCTAAACAAATTTACAGTGTTGAATAATACAAACTTGAATTACTCAAAATCGAAGTACATTCAATACAATTTCTTAGTTACTCACATAGGCAATTACGCGAAATTCAAGTAAGGCCAAAACAGGTGTTCATGAGCGATTTTTATAGCTGATTACACAAACATTGAATACTTTAAAATAGAAGTAGGTACTTTTAATACAATTTCTTAGTTGATTATACCATATAAAATTATTTGAATTGAGGCACAAACAAATGATAATAAATGAATTTATAGGGTTGATCACACAAATATCAATGACCTGAAATCGAGGTACATTTTTAATACAATTTCTCAGTTACCAACATCGTTCACCCAAAGTCGAAGTACACTTAACACGACAACTTGATGGTCGGCAGTTCTGATGTGCCGGCCGCGAGGCAGAATGTTGGAATCATCATCATTATTGACAACAATTAACTCCTTCATGGAGCCAAAATTGAGTAGCTTGGAATTCTTATAGCTCAGTTTGATTATTTTCACCTTGCAAACGACATCACTTCTATTCTCGGGTGCTGGGAAGGCGAAGAGGCCCACTGTTGGCTCTTAGAGAAAAGGTCGGTAGCAAGAAGCATCATGGACAAAGTCGTCATCTTTCATTTCATCATCCATTGTCTCACCGCTGTCCGTCGTTTTCAGATTTTGAGAAAAGGTTACTCCTAATTGATAAGATCTCGAGTGTATTGCAGATGTAGATGAACTGGTTCCGCACCAACGACGTTGGAATTTTTTGTGTGTCCATACTTGTTTTGTTGAAGATATGTTAGCTCGGGACATATTCTTCAAGAAAACTTAGCTATTTTCAATATTTTGTAGGATATATGCGATGGCAGGGCTTTCTTCTCTTTAGTTTCTCGCACCAAGCGTGCTAACATAGATTTTAAAATAGCGAAAACTCGGGCACTTGTTCTAACCTAGGTTTCTCGAAGGACTTTAGTTATAGCGCTTTGAATTTTTTCGGAAATATTTCTCTTGCTTTCTGCAGCTCTACCTTCTATCGTTATCAAAACCTCGATCATTTCTGGATATTTTGCTCTCGCTCATTCAATAATACAGATACTCTTCATTTCACGTTTTACTTATCTCAGCATGATGAATAATCTCACCATTATTTTGTCTCCATCGATTGTCCCCTTCCATTGTCCACTTCAATGTCACCTTTGTACTCTTCAATTGTCCCCTAACGTGTCCCTAACGTGTCCCTAACGTGTCCCTAACGTGTCCCTAACGTGTCCCTAACGTGTCCTTAACGTGTCCCCAACGTGTCCCTAACGTGTCCCCTATGTCACTTCCAATGTCCCATATGTCCCATGTGTCTCCTTCAATTGTCTGTTTGTAAATTAAATGAAAAAAAGTCACTAGATTCAGTGTTGCCAACCAAAAGTCACCAGATAAAAGTCCCTAGAAACGTCTGGCTCAACTGACCCCTCACCTACTATCAAATGGGCCAGGGAGAACAATGTTACTCTTTGAAATCAAGGCCATGACATGGCACTGTGTTTTTGTATCGGATTTTGAGGGATTTCAATAGTCCGGTTATTCCGGTTCCCCCAAATCAATCTTCTCTTTTGTTTGAAAACGCTATGCTAAATAATAAGCAACATCAAGAACGACATCTAGCTGTTTGTTTAGCGTTATCTTCAAAGTGTTTCAAACGTTTCAATAACGATGTTTTGCTTACTGAGAAGAACGCGTCCAACCAGTCCCTCATAACGACGCGGCTAATAGAATTCCCATGTGAAAAATGCGGCGTTCACCGAAGAAAATGTTCCGGCCATTTTTCACCATAACTAACCTTTCCGCTTCGCCGATTACTCCCTTCCCCCCTCTTTGAATCGATATTATGAAACGATTTGAAATTCATGAAGTTCCAGATAGTCTCGCGCTCAGCGCTCTTCTCTAATTTATATCCATTGCTTTTCCTAACTTATTCTACTAACCCCCTCCTCTCCGTTCAAACTGCCGGGGTACTTGTACCTGCTACGTGAAATTTATGGCTTTTTCGTGTTTGGACACTCCACCTCTCTCACCCCCCATCGATCTATGGTACACCTCACTCTCTAATTTCAATTACAACTTATTACTGCCCTCGGGGGAGCATCGGTCAAGGGTTCCCGGAGGAGCGAGCCGGGGAAATGATTGAATTGGGATGATTGTGAAGACGGGAAAAAACGACCGGTAATCAATTTCGAATAAACTTTCGGTGAGTACCTGCTTCTGCTGTTTACAGTTCGGTCAGCTCGAAGCTCGGCTGCGGTAATAATTGGAAGGGTAACATTATGAAATTTGCAAGGGAACCAGAGCTAATTTCCAAATTTCGGTAAGCTTACATTTTTTTATATTGGTTTTCGCGAATGGTAACAACGCTTCCATTCAGCTTCGCTCCAGGCAGCAAACCACAAAGTTATCATTCTGACTCGATGATTCGCGAGCAATTATTTGTATTATTCCATAATTACACAAAGATTGGTCAGAACTAATTGATACCTAAGCATGTTAAAGTGTTAGTGTAGGTGAGATTTCACGCTATTTAGGT
Organism: Anaspis maculata; assembly: GCA_949128115.1. Lineage (NCBI taxonomy): Eukaryota > Metazoa > Arthropoda > Insecta > Coleoptera > Scraptiidae > Anaspis > Anaspis maculata. Next base: position 1,688,038 of record OX421966.1, read on the forward strand.
CAAGTGGGCGGCATATAGCAGGCTTTAGTTGATGCAAAGCCACAATCTAGAGTGCGTCCAAGCTCTGGACATCCGGAAATCTGACCACGCACTCTAATGGGGGAAAGTGTCTATTATCATAAGTGCGGAAACCATCCCGTTACGGCTTAGTTCAGATATTAAAAGCAGGAATTCAATGATAAAGAAAATTCTGTAAGGATTGCTAGGAAAGAAGTTGTGGGTATAGTACGTTCATCAAGTGTGATTCGAGTTGCTTGGAAATTTTGCCTTGCAACACACTTGGGAAAGAGAAATTCAGGAAAAGCTCACTCAAATCATGCTTTAGTTCAAAGAACTGTAGTCCTTTTGCCAATTTAATTAAAAATGCAATTCCATCTTGGAACTACGTGATATTAAAATAGAACGACTCTTTGTGAAAAACTGTATATCTAGCCGACTTTATGCCATAGTCTTAGTTGAATACTGGCATTTTTGGCCTTCTTTGTATGCCGCAGAGCGCACACTTCGGCATTCGGAAAGAGGTCGATAATTTTAATTAAATTAAACTCCGACGCGCTTTGTTTGACTTCTCCAAAAAGCTGTTTATTTAACTTCTGGATATCGAATCAACTCTCGCCTTTTCCACGATTCACCAGAAACGAGCCGGCTCTGATGCACTTTATATAGACGCATGGAATTAACAGGTCTGTTTGTGTTACACGTCACCGTTTGGATGCTGACAAGTTCTGTGCTTTACTTTGAATTGAATTAGAGCATCGTTTACGATTGGAGTTCTTAACCGCGGTACGTTCGACACTTGCCGAAAGTTTTTGAGTTTCAGGCGTCACTTTAGTTCAAATCTGTAAGCTCAGAAATTACGGTACTGGCCAGTGAACACGGAAGACTATATTTGTTGAAAATAAAGTATCGCTTGCACTCGAAGTTACGAGCCGTTGCATCTGACATTTGCAGAAGTCGTGACAGGATGGGGCTTTCCAGTCTCAAGCCTAGTTTGTGTTTGGATCTGCAGGCTCAGAAATGGCGGTAGAAATCACTGGACACTGGAGACTTCATTCCAGAGAATGAAGCGTTGTTTGGCTCAAAATTAGAAACAATAATAATGATAATAATAAACGCTTTTATTGTCGATTGTTGGTGTGTGTTTATGAAGAAAATAAATAAATATCCCAGGTACTAACAAAAGACAAACGGCTCCTCAATACTTGCTGGAGTCGTGAAAAGGTTGAACTTAATTCAAACTGTGTTTATCTGTGTCTCTAAGCTGGTGGCCTTACAATACTAGCCAATGGACACAGAAAACTATATTCGAAAGAATAATAAATACCGCCAGCACTTGAAGTTAGTCGACGCATCCACCATAGTTCAAAATAAGCTCGGCGCCACCGCCATTCTGCTCACTTTGCCAATTTCCCTTCAGCTCTAGAACAACTATTCTAAAGCTGCGTTCACATTTGACGACTTGTCATCTGATCCGAAACTTTTTCAATGGGCTCCATTGCAGCTTGATTTACACCACCAGTGGTAATTAGAAAATGAACCCTGATTCAAGCATTGATTTCGAAACTTTGTTTTATTGCATTCAGTCGTGTGAATTTGCCTTTAATTGAGCTTTGGTACAGAAAATTTCAGGAGCTTTAGTTGGACTCTTGGGCCAGTCAATGGGGAATTTGGAATGGCAAAACGTATACTCTGGCTGAATTTCTGCATACACCTAGGGAATCCCCCACAGAGCCCCGAACCGCGAAAATCCACCAAAATTCCGTTGAGCTTTCCGAGATAAGGGTGTTTTTTTATATCTCGGTTGCTATTGGTTGGATTTCGATTTTTTTCTCAAATCTTGGAGAAATATTTAGAACAAGTTGTGTTCGGAACTTTCCGAAAACTTGTCGAGAAAATGTGCCAGAAGCCGAAAACCGTCGTTTTTTAGGGGGTGATTTTTTTAACAATTCTCTATCTGCTTCTCTATGATAGTTATGGAAAAAATTCTCAACAAAAGTTGTAGCTCCTGTGAGTCCCTACAAGTTTCAGCAAAAAAAATTTTGTGTCGCGGAAATTAGCCACCCCAGAGGGCGCTAAAGTCAACCTCGTTTGGAAAATATTTCCAGGTGTAGGGGGCATCGATTCCAACTCCATCGTGTGGGGATCTAAAGGCCAAATTCTCATTCATGTTCGTACTAACTTTACTGATAATTGATGAATAACAAAACTTTTGTACAGGGTGACTTTTTGAAAAGGACCCATCCCCGATATTTCGCTGCACAAATTTTTTGCTGGGAAAAAACCGGAACACGTCGATTTTAATTTTGAGAGGGACATCTATACATGTGATAACAAATTGATTCTTCAACCCTTCGCTGCCACCTCACCCTTTTTTAAAATTGCAAATGGCATTATCTTTACCTTGTGATATATCAAATTGAAAATAATGAAATTCCCCTTCTGTCACATTTTTTGGATTTTTTCGAATCACCTCTCCAACCCCTTCCAAAACTCTCTCATTGTTAATGGAGGAAAGTTTCTCCCTCATTACCCAACTCCCGATTCTTGAGTTCCAGATTTTCCAGTGAACGCAGGTCGATTTTTATTTCGAGAGGGTCATCTGAGACACGTGATAACAAATTTTTATCCTTAACCCTTCGCCCCCACCTCACCCTATTTTAAAATTCCAATCAGCATCACCTACCTTGTGATACATGAAATTGAAGGTAATGAAATTCTCTTTTTGTCAAACATATTTTAAATTGTATCAAATCACCCCTCCAACCCTTTTCAAGACTTTCTCATTGTTATTGCAGGAGAGTTTCTCCCTCATTACCTGACTCCCGATTCTTGAGTATCAGATTTTCCAGTAAAAACATGTCGACTTTTATTTCGAATGGACACCTAGAACACGTATTGGAAAATTTTTATCTTCAACCTCTCCGCCTCCACCCTACCCTACTTGAAAATTTAAAATGACATTCTCTATCTTGTGACTCTTGTGATAAAGATAATGAAATTTCCATCCTACGAAAAATTATTTCAAATATTCTAAACCACCCCCTACTCCTCGACACTTTGTTGGGGATGAAAATTCGGCAATACGTGTCCTGAACGTCCTATCCGAAATAGAATTCAAGAATTGAAAGTTGATTAGAGAAAAAACTTTCCTATAATTTATAAACAAAGATCATTTCGAGAAGGGTTGGAAGTGACATAGTTAATAAATTTTTTCAGACTTGTTTGGCAGAAAGACTATTTTATTACCTTCATTTTGATGTATCGCATATACAGGTGTCCCGAAATTAATGCAGCAGAATTCACACGGAGGTAGACAATTGAGAAATAAGGAGACTTCTTCAGTAAAAATACTCTCGCAAACGCATTAACGGAGATACAGGCCTTCAAAGTTGTTTTTTTATTTCAGTTTTCTTCGCGTAACTTTTAAACCGCTTAACAGATTTTGTTCAAATTTGAACCAAAGTTCACTAAAATAGGTTTCTATTGAACAATTATGGGGCATTTTATCCCTCTTTTCCACCGCCCTGAATATTTTTGGAAATAGTAGCAACTTTTCGGATTTGACTTTCAATAGAAAAAAAAGTTACCCTTGCAAAATTTCAATCAAAGGCTTCATTTTTGAGATATTTGAGTTTGAAACTTTGGAAAACATCTCAAAACCGCCACTTCTCAGGGCCCAATTTTTTTTTTTCAGAAAAGCTACATGTTTTTTCCCAGCAAAAATGGTAGTTTGTCAACTTAAAACATCTAGAAAACCTATTTCAGTTTTGAAATCTTGAGTTTTCTTGAATTTTAATTTTTAAGAGCTTGAAAATGGTGTTTCCGAGATGTTCTCCGAAGTTTCAGACTCAAATATCTCAAAAATGAAGCCTTTAATCAAATTTTTGCATGAGTAAGTTTTTTCTCTAAACTAAACGTGAAACTCAAAAATTGCAACCATTTCCAAAAATACTTAGGAGAGTGAAAAATAGGGGAAGAAGGGGTAAGGTACTCCCTCTTATCATCGCCCCTGAAAATGTTTGATAGAACGCCTCATCATTGTTCGATAGAAACTTATTTTAGTGAACTTTGGTTTGAATTTGAATGGAATCGGCTCAACGGTTCAAAAGTTATGCAAAGAAGATTGTATTAAAAAAATAACTTTGAAGGTCTGTATCTCCGTTATTACGTTTGCGAGAGTATCTTTACTGAGGAAGTACCCTTATTACTCAATTGTCTACCTCCCTGTGAATTTTGTTTGCATTAATTCTGGACACCTGTACAGGGTGTTTTGAAAATTAGTGCCATCCTTCCCACCCTAGATTCAGATTCTCAAAATATGAAGACTGTGCTACTTTTTATTTTCCAAAAGTGCTCCTGAAAAAAGTTACAGGCCTCCAAAGTTCAATTTTTAATTTGTTTTTCAATCATTACTTCATTACGGCTGAGCCGATTTTGTCCAAATTTCAACCAGGGCGTCCTGAAATACGTCTCTACTGAACAATTATGGCGTATTTGGACAAAAATGCCCAGTGACGTAGATAGTGAGTGGTAGCCCCCTTTTTTTCCCACTTTCTACGCCTTTAAAAAATTTTCTGACTACATTGCTAGATTTCTTGTTCCATTTGCAAAAAAAAGTTGCTCTTGAAAAATTTTGATTAGAGGCTTCATTCTCGAGATATTTGGGTTTGAAACTTTGAAAAACATCTCAGAATCGCCACTTTCCAGAAACCAAGTTTTTTTTTAGAAAAATAAAAATTGAAATTCAAGAAAACTCATGATTTTCCAACTGAAATAAGTTTTTTGAGTGTTTTGAGTTGATGAACCACCATTTTTGCTGTGAGACCTAGAGTTTTTCAGGAAAAAAACATTTGGGCCCTGGAAGGTCGTGATTCCGTGATGTTTTTCAAAGTTTCAAACCAAATATCTCAAAAATGAAGCCCCTAATCTGAATTTTGCATGAGCAATTTTTCTTTTAGCAAATTGAACAAGAAATCTGAAAATTAAGTCAGTTTTGGAAAATACTCAGGAACGTAGAAAGTGAGGGGGGAAAAGGAAGCTACTCCTCTTTATCTACGCCACTGGGGAATTTTGTTAAAATACGCTACCATTGTTCAATAGAGACATATTTCAGCACACTCTGGTTGAAATTTTAACAAAATCGGCCCAGCCGTATGAAAGTTATGAATGAAAAATGAAGTAAAAAATTGAGCTTTGAAGGCCTCAAACTTTTTTTGGGGGCACTTTTGAAAGATAAAAAAAATAGCACAATCTTTATATTCTGGTAATCTGAATCTGGGGTGGGAAGAATGGCACTTATTTTTGAAACACCCTGTAGGTAAGCCATTTTTTTTATGAGGGAGAAACTTTATTTCACAAATATTACTTTATACAATGTATATGATATAATATAAATGATATAATATTATGTATAATTTTTTTGTTGGTAAGCCATTTGGGATTTCGAAGTGGGGCGGAGTCCAGGCGAGAGGGTTGAAGATAAAAATCTGACACAACGTGTTGTAGGTGTCTTCTTCGAAATAAAAATAGACCTGTTTTTCTGGAAAATCGGATACTCAAAAATCGGGAGTAACGTAATGGTGAGGGAGAGACTTTCCTGCATTAACAATGAGAAAATTTTGAAAAGGGTTTGAGGGGTGATTCGAGACAATTTTAAATATGTTTTACAGAAAGGGAATTGTATTACCTTCAATTTGATTTATCACAAGGTAGGTGATGCCCTTTGAAATTTCAAAATAGGGTGGGGTGGGGGAGAAGGGTGAAGATAAAAATTTCTCATCACGTGTCTTGGATGTCCCTCTCGAAATGAAAATCGACCTGTTCCGGTTTTTTCCTAGCAAAAAATTTGTGCAGCGAAATATCGGGGATGGGTCCTTTTCAAAAAAGTCACCCTGTACAAAGGTTTTGTTATTCATCAATTATTAGTGAAGTTAGTACGAACATAATTGAGAATTTGTCATTCAGATCCCCACACGATGGAGTTGGAATTGATGCCCCCTACACCTGGAAATATTTTCTAAACGAGGTTGACTTTAGCGCCCTCTGGGGTGGGTAATTTCCGCGACACAAATTTTTTTTTTGCTGAAACTTGTAGGGACTCACAGGAGCTACAACGTTTGTTGAGAATTTTTCCCATAACTAGAAGAAAATTTAAAAAAACTACGTCCTAAAAAAACGACGGTTTTCGGCTTCTGGCACTTTTTCTCGACAAGTTATTGAAAAGTTCTGAACACAACTTGTTCCTCATATTTTCTCAAACATTTCAAAAAAAAAGAAAATCGAAATCCAACCAATAGCAACCGAGATATTGAAAAACACCCTTATTCCGGGAAGCTCTAGGAAATTTTGGTGGATTTTCGCGGTTCGGGGCTCTGTGGTGGATTCCCCAGGTGTATGCAAAAGTTCAGCCAGAGTATACGTTTGTAAATAATAAGAGACACTTTTTGAGCCAGGTTGACTGGCCTATCTGTTCTTCGCGGCACCTCCAACTCAAAGTCAGTTTAGCTCTTCTGCCACTCTGTTAGTTTTATGAAGTCTTGAAGTCAGGTTCACATTTGGCTGCTCGCCAGCCAGAAAAGCTTGATTGATGTACCATTTAGCGGGATTTATGGAGTAGTTTCATGACGGTCTCTCACTGCATGATCATGTGAATTGGGCTTCGGTTCAGCTTTGACAGGATAAAACTGGAAACGCCTCGTCTGGACTTCAGTTGCCTCACTTGGCGCATCCAACAGAATTCAGTTAGTCAGCGCCTCCGCCATTCTATAGTTACTTTCGTGAACTTCACGTGCACTCGAAGCTAAAATGTCACTCACACAAGGCTAGAGTGCTGTACAGCTGTTCTAAAGTCATGGTCACATTTCGCAGATTCCTTTTGTTTGGAAGTTCGATATGATTGAACGGAAGCTTCAGATTGACGAGAATCACACTGAAGCTCAATTCACACACAGTGACATTAAAAGATGAGGTCGGATTCAGACAATCATCCCGTCACATATTTTCTTTCTAAAGCCTCTTTCACAAGGCGCATCCTCCACCGTGTCTACATTGTAGCGTCTTCAGGCCTGCTGAGCTTCACAGTGTCTTCAAGTGCCTTTTGGTAACCCCCGATAAGCCCTCTTGTATCTTCAGGTATCATTTAAAGCCCTGATGAGCTTTCATGTTTTCTCACTGTTTCTAAACTCAATGAATCTCCCTTGTGCCTACCTAGATTTCTCAGCGCCCCACCAAGCTCACCTGTGTCTTCAAGCATTTTTTGCAGACCTACCGAGCCTCCTTGTGTTTATCAAGTATTGTTCGGAACCATAGCGGACCCCATCAGGTATTTCTATAGTATTCAGAGCCTCATCCTCACTTGTGTCCACATTATAGCGGTTCAAGCCTTTCTGAGCCGCCTTGTGTCTCCAAGTGTCGTTTGGACCCTCCTAATAACTCCATTAGGCCCCATATTGTCCTCTTGTGTTATTCGAAGTCGTATCGCTGTGTCCACATCGTAGTCTCTCAAGCTCAGCTGAGCTCTACTCTGTATCTTCAAATGTCGTTTGGAGCCCTATTGAGTGACCCCATTAAGCCCTGTCATGTCCTCTTATGTTATTTTAACTGTCTACACTGTAGCATTAAGGGATCTGCCAAGCCCTTTTGTCTCTTCAAGTGACTTCGAGCCCTATTAAGTCTCTTTGTGGCTCCAACTTGGGCCCTACAAATGTCTAGAGCCCCAGTGAGCCCCGTCAGGCCTTCTTGTGTTATCCAGAGCTTGATTTTTCTTTGTGTCTGCACTGTAGCGTTTCAAGCTCTGCTGAACTCTTTTGTGTCTTCAAGTGTCGTGTGGAGCCCTAGTAACCCCCTTTTGTCTCAAAGGGTCGTTTAGAGCCCCATTGAGCCCTCTCAGGCCTTCTTGTGATATACAGAACCCTATCTTCCTTGTGTCTACAATCTACACTGTAGCGTTTCAAGTAGTGCTGGCAAAAACCAGCAAAAATGAACGCCAGTATACCGGTTTTGTCGAATACCGGTTTCGATAAAACCAGTATTAAAAGCCTAATCCAAAAGCCGGTATTCAAAGCCGGCTTCGAAAACCGATACTTGAAACCAATTTCTCCGAAAACCAATTTTGGAAGCCGGCTCCGAATACCGACTCCGAAAGCCGGCTCGAGAAACCGGTCTCGAAAGCCAGATCTGGAAGCCGGTTTTTGGCTATCATTAGAGCCGCGGTTTTCGGAGCCGGCTTTCAAAACCGGTTTCGTTGCCAACACTAATTTAAATGGTGGAATTTTGACCTCACACATGGAACTCCGACTTCAAACAGGAACTGATTCGACTTTAATCGTGACATTCTGACTCCAAGCAAGAAATTTTTACCCCATACGCAAAAACCTTGGACTTTCTATGGCGAGATTTTGATTTCTGTTATGTAAAATTTCCGACTTGAAACAAGAAAACTTCGACTTCCAACTCGAATATTCGATTCCAAAACTGACAAACTTTGGCTTTTATTGCAAAATTCTGACTTTGAACACGAGAAGACGGAACACTTTTGACGTGAAAATTGGGTCTTCCAACGCGGAAAATCTAACTTCTAGAATTCTATTGCAGAAGTTCAACTTCAAACGCAAAAAACTTGATTTGAAACTCTTGAAGTAGTGACTTCAAAAACTTCGAGTTTCATCTTGGAATTTAGACTTAAAAACCGACAAACTTTCACTTTTAATGCGGAACTTGAACTTTGAACACGGAAAACTTGAATTAAATCTCGAATTTTTGACTTCAAACACGAAATTTCGACTTTCAACATGAAAACTTTGACTTCGAATACGGAAGATCTAACACAAGAAGTTTCAACTTTTATCTTGGCATTTCAACTTAGAAACCGACAAACTTCAACTTCTATTGCAAAATTTTGAATTCAACACGAGAAACTTCAACTGTCAATACTCAAAACTCCGGCTTCAACCACGAAATTCCGCCGTAATTCAATACAAGAGACTACGACTTTCAACACGGAAGCTTCGACTTCAAAAACAAAAAATTTTGACTTCTACCACAAAAAACTTGAATTTTTATCTCGCAATAGTGACTCTGAACATAACAATCTTTAGTTTCAATACCGACATTTCTATTCGAAGCACGTTTCGACTTCAAACACGAATGACTTCGATTTTGATCTTGACATTCCGACTTCAACCACGGAATTTTGACTCTACACCAAAAACCTTGTACTCTACATCTTGGAATTTCAATTTTGATCACGTACAACTTCCGACTTCAGACAAAAATTGACTTGGAACACGAAGAGCTTGACTCTCGAAAATTTGGCTCAGACAAGAAATTTTGACTTCGAACATGAAAACTTCGACTTTATTTCGAAAATTCGACTTTAAATGGAAAAATCTTCACTCTTATCGTGAATACTTCACTTCGAATACAAAAAACCTCGCGAAAAACCTTGACTTCAACATGACACTTTTACTTCAAACATGGAAATTCCGATTTCAATAATATCGAAATATTGTCTTTGAACACAAAATTTCGACGTCAAACACGGAAATTTGGACTTTTGACTTGAAATTTTGACTTGAAATACAGAACATTTCGACTTTGAACACAAAAAATCCAACACGGAAAACTTCGACTTCTCCATCTCGGAATTTCGACCTCCGATGCAAAAACCTTTTAGGTGCATCATGAAATTTCGACTTCAATATCTAATGGTGGAGTACGAATACAAAATTTCGACTTCAAACACGGAAGATTTTGGCTTGGATCTCGACCTCGAAAACGAAAAGCTTCTGATTTAATCTGGAAACTTCGACTTTAAACACAAAAAGTTTCGACTTGGAACACGAAAATCTCTACTTTGAACCCTGAGAACTTGAACCCAAGTAACTTGACCTTGATCTCGACATGAACACTCCAAACACAAAGCTTTGAGTTTGAAGATGAAAAACTTCGACTTCAATCTGGAAACTTTGACTTAATACACGAAATTTTGATTTGAACATGGACATTTCCCCTTCAAACAAGAGAAGTTGACTAGTCCGACCCCGCGACTCAACTTCGACTCTGGAGTCCGTAAACCTTCATCGAAACCACGAAATTTCGTCTCAAAACACAACAGGTATTCAACTTTCAACACAAGAAGCTTGATCTTTCACTTCAAATTTTTCACATGGAAACTTCTATTGTGATTCCAAAATGTCGACTTTGAACCGGAAATTTCGATTTCAAACACGGAAGATTTCAACTTTGATTTCAAAATTTCGACTAAAATAAGAAAACATGGACTTGAGACATTATTTCAACTGCAACTTGAAATTTCAACATGGAAAAAATCGAACAACTTATACTTTTATCACAAGAAGTTGACGATAAATACGAAATACATCGACTTCAGATGAAAAAACTCTGCTTGAAAACAAAACACTATGACTTCAGACGCAGAAACCTTCAATTTCATCTTGAAATTCTGACTTTGAACACGGAAAACTCTCCACTCTTCAGTGGTGATTTCGACTTGAAGAAAAGACATACAATTTTGTCTTTTGTTGCAAAAATTTGACTCTTGAAATGGAAGACTCCGCCTCCAAACATGAAAATTCTCCTTGGACAAAAGAAAACTCCAGTTTCATTTGTAATTTTGACTTCAGGCTTGAAAGCCTTCGACTTTGATTTCGAAATTCTGAATCTAAAACTTGACCTTGATATGGAAATTTTGACTTCAAACACGAAAACTTCGACTAAAGATATTTTGTGGATTTTTTTTTGGACATTTTTCAAAACCATTTCATTATTTCTTCAAATCATTGTGACATCCAAATCCTCAATATATGGATAATTTGACGTTTTCAAATTTTTTGACATGTTTGAAATCATTCTGTTAGCTCTGGAGTTATTTCAACATTTTTGAAACTAAGTATTTTGGAGTTTCTTCGCGCTTCTTCAGCTCAGAAATATTTTAATATTCTTTGGAACTAATCTGACGTTTTGTGGAACAATTTCGACACTTTTTATCTCTTTTGGAATTATTGTGACATTTTTTTTGATAATTTCGACATTTTTATAGTCTTTTAGACAGTTTTTTTTCCAATTATTCCAACATTTTTTGAATAACATATTATGGGATTATCTTGACCTATTTCAATCATTGTAAAACTGGAATTCGAGAGCAATAATCAGTTATTTGACAATTATTTAGACATATAATCGAGGTTGATCTACCAACACACCACATTTTTTCATATTTTGCTCAAATGAAAAAAGCTGTGGAATTGGTTATGGGTACTGCCCAGTTGCTCGAGCGGAAGATTTTGTTGTTTTTCGTTGTGTTTCGAGGTATACAGCCAAGATAGGGCAATGACTAGCTGCAAAGCATAACATTGTAAATGGCTACAATCGAGTCGCGAAGCACCGAGGTAGGTATACAATATTTTGAGGCATTTTTTGGAAATATCCTGACATTATGAGATCATCTTAACTTCCAATTATTTGGACATATTTCGATCATTGACATTTGTTTAATGATTTCGACATATTCTTAGAATCATCTTGACATTCGTTCCAAATCATACCGATATTCGAATTATAAAAGATTAAAGAATAGGTTATTTTTCTTCACATTTTTGGAATTATTTTGACACGTTCATGATCATTTCAATTTTCAACTATTTTGACATTGAACACGAAAAACCTTGACCTAATCTCAAACTTCAAATCCACAAAGCTTCACTTTGATCTTGATTTTCTGAAAATTTTGACTGGGGATGTTGACTTTGAGGACGAAATTTGGAGTTCAAACAAAAATTTCACTTCGAGCAATAAAACTTCGACTTCTACCTCGAAATTTCGACTTCATCGACACGAAAAACTGCGACTTCAAACAAGTGAAACTCTGACTTTCAGCTGGAAGACTGAATTTGAACCACGAAATTACGACTCACACGGTTGAAACCACGACTTTCAACAAAAAAAAATCCGACTCCAAGCATCAAAAATTCCGACCTTTTTCCACAAAGAGCTCTTTTTTCTTCATCAAAATAGTGACTTCACACCTGACAGTCCTCAATTCAATTACTGCTGGCAAAAACCGGGAAAAATAAGAATCGGTATTCTGTTCGTTAAAACTGATATTGGAAGCTGACTCCGAAAACTGGTATTGAAAACTGCTGCGTAGACCAGTATTGAAAGGCGGCTTCGGAGACCGACACTGGAAAACAGTCCGAAATTTTGGAAGCCGGCTCCGAATACCGACTCCGAAAGCCGGCTGTGTGAGCCGGTTTTCAGTTATCATCGAAACAGGGTTTTCGGAGCCGGTTTTCAAAGCCGGCTTTCAGAATCGATTCGGTTGCCAGCACTAGTTTCAAGCCCTGCTGAGTCCCATTGTGTCTTCAGGTGTCATTTGGAGCCCCATCGAGCCCTGTCACACCTCCTTGTGTTATTCGGAGAAGAATCCACCCTTATTATATCAACACTGTAGCACGTCCGGCATAGAATTGTCCGCGGAAAGAACTGTCCAGCGAAGAATTGTCGAGAGTTGGAGCCTCGCTTGAAGCAAATCTCCCAACTACTATAATGTAGGAACGGTGATTCAACAAGGAAACTGGAGTCAAAGCATGGGTTAGAGGCCGGTTGAAATCAGTAACCGGCCTAGCCTATCGGGACCAAACTCAAATAATGAAACTCTAAATAAGTCCGTTTCTAGAGAAAATATCTCAATTCTTAATTATTTTTCTCAAATTCTAACTTCCCATCTAAAGGGACATCTCATAGTAAAATTCCCGTACATTTCTTGCTAGTCGTCCAGGAGGTTTTGGGGTGACACAACCAATTTTTTTATTGATTCATATAGAATTAGGAGATGGAAAAACCGGCAGTTAGTCCAGTGTAGCTTAGAACGCGAGTCTGAACCAGTCTCAGATATTCAGCTCTTCGCATAAAAGCAAACATAGCCTGAAGAAATCAAATAGGTAACAAATTCACGTCTCAAGTTGGTAACACTCTGTCTTTTTGATTTCACGACTTTGTAGCTACAAACATGCAACTTTATTGTGAGCAATAATGAAAAGTTATTGCTCTTAGACAAATTGATATTATAAAAATCAATTAACGTACACAGAGCAATTAAAAGTGAATAAACCGACCGATTATAAAAGGCGAAAGCCGTAACGCTTCCGAAAATGGCAAGATCGTAAACAAATCGGCACCTATACCTAGCACTTATAGATGCTTAGCCACAGTTCCTACCTGTGATATAAAATATTCCATAACACAATATCAGTTTTCATTCATGCATAGCTGACGCCGGAATAACAAGTGTACTTGTACCCACCTCATAGCAGTGACAATTTGGTTTTTGTTTCGCTGCATTGTGCCCTGTGATTTTGCAATTATAACTAAATGCAGCAGTGCCAACTCGAATAATAGCTACGACCGGAGCTTTGTTTACTATACGCAGCCTACTGCCGCTATACACAAGATTCGAACAAAGTGAGTACCTATACCTGGAATTCTGCGATTTCAATTTAGATGTAACGCTGTATAAGTGTAAGTAATTACGTCGGCAACAATGGATCCACACGCCGTTATTAACAGTAACAGTGGTAAATGGATATAGTCCCGGATACATAATAGTTTTGCCAGTATGTGTGTGTAGATGTATTAATGGAGGTGGCAACTACTGGCAGGCTGTTATGTAGATCTGCAGCTTACCAAAGTTCGAATACCACGATCAGGCTGGCTGTAATAAATCTGGAACGTTCCCATAACCATAAAAGCTATGCTTGAGCAAAATTACCTATCGGTACAAAGCTCCCTACAATTCCTCGTTATGCCTACTTGTGAGTGAAGCATATTCACTCACCTCGGGTTCCACCAAACTTTTATCAGCGTGATAACTTTATCACTCTGATAGTAACTAAGCAACTGGCCATCCTATTGGCTGGTGCATAGCAACTATCAGCGTGATAGATTCAATCTGCTCTTAAAATTTTGGCAGAACCCGAGGTCAGTTATTATTGTTATCATTTCCAGAAAATGATAAGTGCGTGGGAATAACTCCATGGTATCCTACCAGCAACCAGAAAATCGCAAACTAACGCAAATTTGGAGCAAATCTCTCGTTGAACTCACATTTGATTGGTTTTATCGTTGGGCAGAATACAATAATATGTACCTCGGCCTGAATTATTCATAAATTCACGCAACATGTTCTATTCTTGTCTGGGGCTTCGGGCAGGTAGGTGTGAATGCAATCAGTCCTCGGCGTGTGGGGGCAGCAAACAACCCGTTGCGACCCTTTTCCATTCCGGAATTAAATTTCCGGCTTTTTTCCAGCATCAGATGCCACCTGTTGATTTTGCAAACTGAAAAGTTGTTTTGCCGGTATAACGCGCGGGTGCTATCGTAAACGGGATGCGTCGCGACGCTCGACGCTGTCATAACGAGAACTTTGCTGGTGAGCACAACGCCGGCAATTGAACGTTTCAATAGCTGTGAGACCACACGTTGGGAACGATAACGTTAAATATTAGTGCTGGCAAAAACCAGCAAAAATGAACACCAGTATACCGGTTTTGTCGAATACCGGTTTCGGTAAAACCGGTATTAAAAGCCTAATCCAAAAGCCGGTATTCAAAGCCGGCTCCGAAAATAGGCATTGGACACCGGCTTTGAGAACCGTTATTGAAAGCCGGCTTCGAAAACCGATACTTGAAACCAATTTCTCCGAAAACCAATTTTGGAAGCCGGCTCCGAATACCGACTCCGAAAGCCGGCTCGAGAAACCGGTCTCGAAAGCCAGATCTGGAAGCCGGTTTTTGGCTATCATCAGAGCCGCGGTTTTCGGAGCCGGCTTTCAAGACCGGTTTCGTTGCCAACACTAATTTAAATGGTGGAATTTTGACCTCACACATGGAACTCCGACTTCAAACAGGAACTGATTCGACTTTAATCGTGACATTCTGACTCCAAGCAAGAAATTTTCACCCCATACGCAAAAACCTTGGACTTTCTATGGCGAGATTTTGATTTCTATTATGTAAAATTTCCGACTTGAAACAAGAAAACTTCGACTTCCAACTCGAATATTCGATTCCAAAACTGACAAACTTTGGCTTTTATTGCGAAATTCTGACTTTGAACACAAAAAGACGGAACACTTTTGACGTGAAAATTGGGTCTTTCAACGCGGAAAATCTAACTTCTAGAATTCTATTGCAGAAGTTCAACTTTAAACGCGAAAAACTTGATTTGAAACTCTTGAAGTAGTGACTTCAAAAACTTTGAGTTTTATCTTGGAATTTAGACTTAAAAACCGACAAACTTCCACTTTTAATGCGGAACTTGGACTTTAAACACGGAAAACTTGAATTAAATCTCGAATTTTTGACTTCAAACACGAAATTTCGACTTTCAACATGAAAACTTTGACTTCGAATACGGAAGATCTAACACAAGAAGTTTCAACTTTTATCTTGGCATTTCAACTTAAAAACCAACAAACTTCAACTTCTATTTCAAAATTTTGAATTCAACACGAGAAACTTAAACTGTCAATACTCAAAACTCCGGCTTCAACCAAGAAATTCCGCCGTAATTCAATACAAAAAACTACGACTTTCAACACGGAAGCTTCGACTTCAAAAACAAAAATTTTTGACTTTTACCGAAAAAAACTTGAATTTTTATTCCGCAATAGTGACTTTGAACATAACAATCTTTAGTTTCAATACCGACATTTCTATTTGAAGCACGTTTCGACTTCAAACACGAATGACTTCGATTTTGATCTTGACATTCCGACTTCAACCACGGAATTTCGACTCTACACCAAAAACCTTGTACTCTACATCTTGGAATTTCAATTTTGATCACGTACAACTTCCGACTCCAGACAAAAATTGACTTAGAACACGAAGAGCTTGACTCTTGAAAATTTGGCTCAGACAAGAAATTTTGACTTCGAACATGAAAACTTCGACTTTATTTCGAAAATTCGACTTTAAATGGGAAAATCTTCACTCTTATCGTGAATACTTCACTTCGAATACAAAAAACCTCGCGAAAAACCTTGACTTCAACATGACACTTTTACTTCAAACATGGAAATTCCGATTTTAATAATATCGGAATATTGGCTTTGAACACAAAATTCCGACGTCAAACACGGAAATTTTGACTTTTGACCTGAAATTTTGACTTGAAATACAGAACATTTTGACTTTGAACACAAAAAATCCAACACGGAAAACTTCGACTTCTCCATCCGGAATTTCGACCTCCGATGCAAAAACCTTTTAGGTGCATCATGAAATTTTGACTTCAATATCTAATGGTGGAGTACGAATACAAAATTTCGACTCCAAACACGGAAGATTTCAACTTTGATTTCAAAATTTCGACTAAAATAAGAAAACATGGACTTGAGACATTATTTCAACTGCAACTTGAAATTTCAACATGGAAAAAACCAAACAACTTATACTTTTATCACAAGAAGTTGACGATAAATACGAAATACATCGACTTCAGATGAAAAAACTCTGCTTGAAAACAAAACACCATGACTTCAGACGCAGAAACCTTCAATTTCATCTTGAAATTCTGACTTTGAACACGGAAAACTCTCGACTCTGGATTCAGTGGTGATTTCGACTTGAAGAAAAAACATACAATTTTGTCTTTTGTTGCAAAAATTTGACTCTTGAAATGGAAGACTCCGCCTCCAAACATGAAAATTCTCCTTGGACAAAAGAAAACTCCAGTTTCATTTGTAATTTTGACTTCAGGCTTGAAAGCCTTCGACTTTGATTTCGAAATTCTGAATCTGAAACTTGACCTTGATATGGAAATTTTGACTTCAAACACGAAAACTTCGACTAAAGATATTTTGTGGATTTTTTTTTGGACATTTTTCAAAACCATTTCATTATTTCTTCAAATCATTGTGACATCCAAATCCTCAATATATGGATAATTTGACGTTTTCAAATTTTTTGACATGTTTGAAATCATTCTGTCAGCTCTGGAGTTATTTCAAGATTTTTGAAACTAAGTATTTTGGAGTTTCTTTGCGCTTCTTCAGCTCAGAAATATTTTAATATTCTTTGGAACTAATCTGACGTTTTGTGGAACAATTTCGACACTTTTTATCTCTTTTGGAATTATTGTGACATTTTTTTTGATAATTTCGACATTTTTATAGTCTTTTAGACAGTTTTTTTTCCAATTATTCCAACATTTTTTGAATAACATATTATGGAATTATCTTGACCTATTTCAATCATTGTGAAACTGGAATTCGAGAGCAATAATCAGTTATTTGACAATTATTTAGACATATAATCGAGGCTGATCTACCAACACACCACATTTTTTCATATTTTGCTCAAATGAAAAAAGCTGTGGAATTGGTTATGGGTACTGCCCAGTTGCTCGAGCGGAAGATTTTGTTGTTTTTCGTTGTGTTTCGAGGTATACAGCCAAGATAGGGCAATGACGAGTTGCAAAGCATAACATTGTAAATGGCTACAATCGAGTCGCGAAGCACCGAGGTAGGTATACAATATTTTGAGGCATTTTTTGGAAATATCCTGACATTATGAGATCATCTTAACTTCCAATTATTTGGACATATTTCGATCATTGACATTTGTTTAATGATTTCGACATATTCTTAGAAGCATCTTGACATTCGTTCCAAATCATACCGATATTCGAATTATAAAAGATTGAAGAATAGGTTATTTTTCTTCACATTTTTGGAATTATTTTGACACGTTCATAATCATTTTAATTTTCAACTATTTTGACATTGAACACGAAAAACTTTGACCTAATCTCAAACTTCAAATCCACAAAGCTTCACTTTGAAACGACCCCAGCTATCGTCTTGGCCCCTGAATGGATAGGCAACCCATTATACTGGCATTTAATTCAACTTATTTGAATTAAATCACTTTTCCCGCTTTTGGAACCGCTTGGCCGATGATCCTCTAGTATCAGGACGACATCCCGTTGTGCCTCTCTTTTTGTTGTTCGATTATAGAGTTCTCGAGATTGTTGAGACAGGTCTGACTACAAGTTTGAACGCAATAAGACACAATATAAAATTTTAACATAACACCAATCTATTGACCTCTATGTACAATTCAAAATGTTTCAATAATGGCTCGCTCCTATACCTAGTCCTACCTTCACATCGCAGGCTGAAATATCTAAATGATCTAACCTATTCCCGAAGAGATAACTTTCTTCTAATTATTTCAGACGTCCAAACACCCCAACCCTCCGACGAACACCTGACTCTACACCTTGACCGACATTTAATTCTGGCTGGCTTTCGCGGTTCAAAGTTTTTTTTGTGGTTACATCAGATCCAACATTTATGTTAGTGTTAGAGGTTATGTTAGGGTTAGGCCCGGCTTCTAGACACTGCAAAGAGAAGAGTGACTTCGACCACGAATGCAATCTAAGATTTGTGGGCCGGTGTGTGCGGTGGCCCTCTTTTTGTGGAGCCTCTTTTCAAAGGCTAACGCTCTTTTTGGGCTATGGTTCTCTTTTGCCGGTTTGGAAGGGATTGGATATGGCTGACCTTTGTGGGGGCTTTAAACCTGTTTTCGCCGTGAATTGCCCCCAACGCTCAGAAAGATTCCCGTGATCGAAAGTGCCTATAACCGGAAATGTTGAACCAAATTTCGCCCTTCCGAAAACTTTCGAACCGATGGTGTACGCGAAACAATTACTCAAGTCAAGGTACTAATTTAATGTGGAGAACGTTTTGAGCAGGCCCCGTATACGCGCTAGTTCGTTGTTGTTTAGCAATTTGTGAGAGAAGGCCGCAGTCAGGAAAAACAAAACGCAGAGAATAGACTACACAGGGTGTTCGTCGAAAAGCCGATGCGGAGAGGCGTCGAAATAATCTTTACCCTAACACGAAGTAATCGCCGTCTACACTATTCCTGATCGAGCCCTAATAACAATTCATTTTCAAAAAGTCCCTATCTGAACGGTGGCGTCGTTGGGTACCGGATTAAATTCATCAGTTTCGAATAAGAACGTCTTCATTCCCGTAACAAGCTTTATATGGAAATATCCGGAACTGTCGTGGCGCTAAAACAAAATCATTAGTTTCAAGGAGGGGGGGGGGGTGTCCATCAATCCGATCAACAATTACGACTCTACGGCGGTCCGAACCCCGATACAAACGCGATTCTATTTTTCCAATTTCTTGATTTCTCCCGTAGTTCTCAAAATTTACATTTTCCGAATAACTAGGAGCTTCAGAAACGCAGAGGAAGCTCACCCGCGAGTTTCCAGATCTAACCCACTAGGTCCGGTGCTCTGAGTACCGCAGTCACAAAGCCCAGTCCAGAGGGCCCAAGAGCGCGAATACCTTTCTATGAAGGTATCCAACAAAGGACGAGGCTTGAAAGTGGCTGTACCTGACGGCAGACAGTAGCGCAGACACCAGCACGTGCAGGCAGATTCAGAACGCACGCGTGAGCCGCATCATACATTTTTCCGACAAAGCCTAGCCGTAAGCAACTATCCCAACTCACCAAGACTAACCTCCCGCTCGTCGAGGTCATCACTCCGCCACACGAGATACCGAAACGAGAGACCTCATTTCTATCGGGCCTGGATCATTTAGGGGTTTCAACTCGACATCCTCGAGGTGGGCTAGAACTCATCGTGGAGGGAACGCGACTCAGCATCCTGGAGGGGGTTCGAAACACTTCGTCAACGGGTCCCAACTCTACGACTTGGAGAAGGGTCGAAACTCAACACCGGAAGGGCCTTGGCACATCGACCTGGAAAAAGGGCTGGAGCTCGTCGTCGGAGGGCTCTGACTCGACACCTGGAGGCGGATCAAGACTCAACGTCCAAGGGCTCTGACACGACATCCTAGGGACGGGTTGCAACTCAACGGGGGAAGCAACTCATCAGTCTCTCGGAGGGTCAAAACTCAACCTGGAGGGTTCTCGACTCAGCGTGCCCCCAAGGGGACCAAAACACGACTCCGAAGGGTTCCAACTCGACTTTCTCCAGGGGGCCTTTGAGACACATCAGCCGGGGGAAATCGACTCGTCATTTTCCAAGTGGGCTGGGGCTCATCATTGGGGCTTCGACACTTCGGCCTCTAGGAGGGTCGCGACGCAACATAAACGGGTTCTAACTCAGCTGCCTCGAAGGGGACTAAAACTCTTCGCTAACAGGCCCGCAGAAGCACTCGGCAGCGGACGCGACAAGTCGGGAGCGGACGGCAAGCCCAGGAGGATTGGTCCAGGTACCACGGTCAATCTCCGGCGATATCCTCCATTCCCAGCAATTCGGAATATTTTATTGCATCCAAAACGATCGCGAACGGTGTATAGACAGCTCAGGTAATCTGAAAAGTGCTCTGGAATGTAACCGGCGTTGCTATAGTAGGTTCACTTGTACCGTGATTCTAGTAGGCTGGGCAAATTTCACAGTTTGGCATTGTAGACTTCACGTCCAACTGCCTAGTGTACGCCTGAGCGTCTGGCTTCGAAAGATAGGTTATGTTGGTGTGATGGTGTGTTGACTGTTGCTGTCAAAAATGAAAAATTTACCGAAATCAACTTTGCAAATTGCGAATATGGAGTGGATGTAGTTCACCTTTCACAAGTTCCGCAAATTTCTTGTTCCAGTACGATGTCCTGAGCAGTGAAATCAAGTATCAACGCCGATGAACCCCATCCCCACAAAAATTAGGAGGGTTCAGCTTCCCATCGTTTCCAGCCTTCCAGAGTGTGGGTACTTCTTTTAAAAACCAGGAATAGTTCACAATGCTTCCATATTATGTGGTTTTTGAAAATAGATTCACGTCTTCTCTGCAAAGCTGAACGTTATGGGGTACATGCCCAGCACTTATTCCGCCCATTTTTTCTCCCAGAAGCGAGTTCTTGATGGCACTCTCGAGGACTTTAAAATGGGCACTGGACGTTATTGTTCAAGACACAAGCTGAGGCGCAAACACAGTTTTCACAGTAATGGGCATAATTTCACCACAATTTTCATGAAACTCGTGATTTTCAGTCTATTTGACACTCGATTTGACAAACGGTAAAGTTGTTGATTTTGTCGTCAAGCTTAAACTTTCAAAAAACAATGCAATCAACTGCCAAGTTCTAGGGAGTTTTCAAATATCAGATTTGAAAACTTAGAAACAAAATCTCACAGCCAACTAGAATCACGGTACAAGTGAACCTACTATAGCACGTGTGAATCGGATGGTAGCGGGCGGGCGGCGGGCGGAGCGTCAACACGGCAGGAGTACGGCAGCAACTAACTGGTTGATGTGCGGGTGCTTTACTTCATATGCACCAATTCACCATTTCATCGGACGTCAGGCAGGGACGGTTACTGAATTGACGATGAGCAGCAAGTAATTTATGTTGTAGAGCTTTGCGGGATTTACACGAGTGAATTAAATAACTAGCGACATCTTTTAATGATGCCTTGACTCTGAATATTCACATTCTCATACCTCGATTTCACGGCTTTGAATTATTTTCCTCCGGAATATTTTCGGCCCGCCAAATGCGGGTGGCTTCAACTTTGATCTTGATTTTCTGAAAATTTTGACTGGGGATGTTGACTTTGAGGACGAAATTTGGAGTTCAAACAAAAATTTTACTTCGAGCAATAAAACTTCGACTTCTACCTCGAAATTTCGACTTCATCGACACGAAAAACTGCGTCTTCAAACAAGTGAAACTCTGACTTTCAGCTGGAAGACTGAATTTGAACCACGAAATTACGACTCACACGGTTGAAACCACGACTTTCAACAAAAAAAAATCCGACTCCAAGCATCAAAAATTCCGACCTTTTTCCACAAAGAGCTCTTTTTTCTTCATCAAAATAGTGACTTCACACCTGACAGTCCTCAATTCAATTAGTGCTGGCAAAAACCGGGAAAAATAAAAATCGGTATTCTGTTCGTTAAAACTGATATTGGAAGCTGACTCCGAAAACTGGTATTGAAAACTGCTGCGTAGACCAGTATTGAAAGGCGGCTTCGGAGACCGACACTGGAAAACGGTCCGAAATTTTGGAAGCCGGCTCCGAATACCGACTCCAAAAGCCGGCTGTGTGAGCCGGTTTTCAGTTATCATCGAAACTCGGTTTTCGGAGCCGGTTTTCAAAGCCGGCTTTCAGAATCGATTCGGTTGCCAGCACTATTAAATATACGGCCGGATGCCGCGCGTCTAAAAGTGACTGGATGTGTTTGCAACGCTTAATCAACGTTTACGAGACGTTATCTTCTGCGTTTCTGAGGAATTGAATTAACGTCTTCAGAACGTAAAACTCGAGGTGGAATTAAACGTCCAGGGAACGCCAAACACGAACTTCAACTTTTAAACTACGGCGTTGAATGAACAATCTATTCTCGCTCGTCTGAATGTATCTATTAGAGCCTTTACTAACATATCTTAAACGTCATCTTCGATGCTACCAAACCGTTGGACGTGAGGTTGAACGGAACGATTTCTCAAAGCTCAACTTCTGGAACACGAAGGGGAATTAAGTCATTGAAGAAATACAACATCAAAATGAGGTTAACTAACAGGTATTTATAGCTTGAAGTTTGGCCAGAGTAGTAAGGTCAGAAGTCAGGACGCTCTATCTCTCGGTGTGGCTCTGAATTACTGGAGGAAACTGGTACGATTCAGGGCATGCGCATGCGCTCATTTACAATCGTTTCTTCCACAATCAAAGAGCACTTCACTTTCTACGTCTCCAGAACGTTTTTATCTGAAATGAATTGAAACGCTATTTTTCCAATCAGGTATAAGGTTTTAGAATCATAATGCTCTGAACCGTTCAAAGATACTTCACAGTACATGCCGAGAACGTCTATCGAGCTTGATTATATCGAATTCACTCGCCAAACATTAAATACGACGCATGACAAGAATAATATATTACTAATACCGTTTGCATGCTTCCCACAAAAATAAACTGCTCAAAAGTGAATAGGGGTAATCAAAAATTTCGCAATTTCTAAAATGGGACTATCTCGGGAAAGAATTACTCGATTTCAAAAAAAAGACAACGCCAGATAGGACCTTCTTCCAGCTACGTGTTGATGGACAGGATGATTTTATTTACTAAAATATACATGATATGCAGGGTGTCCAAAAGGAGACTGTCCGAAAGGTCAATTTTCAACATAGTGCAATTTCTGATGCCGTTTTTGGAAATGTAGCATCAATATCTCGGAGCAGTTTTTCAGTTTCACAAATATTTCTTCCATTCCAAAGGCTACGTGATTTTTTCCAATAAATATTCACAGTATCACAGTCTTTTATTGCGATTCTCTCATTGGTCATATTATTGACATAAATGTGGCAGATATGCATGAATTCACTTAATATACCCCCCCACGATAAAATTCCACCCCAATGGCCCCCAAGGGGGCTACCCCTGGTGGACCTCAGCAACCTCCCTACGGATGAGTTGAAATGAAGCATGTTGTGGTGGTCATCATACATTTTACAAATCTACCTTTCCAAAAATGACATGAGAAATAATTTACAATTTTTTTTCGAAAAATGGCATAACGTTGAAAATTGACTTTTCGGGCACTTCCCTTTTTGACACTCTGTATATCATGTACATTCCAGTTGATAAAATCATCCTATCCATCACCACGTCGCTGGAAGAAGGTCCCATCTGGCGTCGCCTTCCTTTTTGAAATCGAGTATTTTTTTTTGATATATTCTAATTTTGAAAAACGCGAAGTTTTTGTTTCCCCCTATTCACTTTTAAGCAGTTCAGATTGAACCAGATTTTGTTTCATAGACCTAACAGCACTACAGGGCCAAATTCTATGACCAAGAACTTGAAGTTTTTCCTTCTGAAGTTCTAAATCTTTGACCAATTGTGATGAAGGTAGCATCAACGGGAAGCCAGTTGAACAAGAAGTCAATAATAAAGGTTAAAGTTGCCAAAATATCAAAATAAGAAATGGAAGACACATACAAATATACCTACAGAGTGGTCCAGTTTATAGTAGCAATGATTCACCATTCGATGGTCCATCAGAAAAAAGGTTGACATGCATAATTCTATTATCCCCGAAACGCTCCAAAATACTTATGAAATAGATACCTATCACTTGACGTAGACAGCTTTTGTCAGAATCGTCCAGCGGCGTAGAAGCGAGTGAGTTGCTTCTCTTATCCCGCCTCATTGTCTACGCCACTCAATATTTCCATAAAATTGTATTTTTTCGAATCAAATTTTGATTTGAGTTCGTTCACAAGATATTGAACTACTATTGGGTATGATAACAAAAGATGAAAGAACTATGGAAAGATTTCCAGTGACGGAACGAATGACTTTTCAAGCGGAAAGTACTTACTAGAAGGTGGTAGTTTTCTTCAGAAATGGAAGCTGTAGACACAGTGTCTCGCTATATTATCTTAGCTCTTCAGTACAGCATACCAGACGTGAATTTTCTGTGGAACTACTAAGAGAGTTGTATAGATTTTCAACAACATACCTCTAGTATAACATATTTTCCATTTGAAAAGTCATTCGTTACGTCAGTGGAAAGTTCCACAGTTCTTCCACTTTATGAACTGAGTCGACGGTTCTTTATAAAAAAACAATAATTATAAATTTTGATAACAAAGAAAAATACCCAAGGCCGAAAATTGAATTATTCAGTTTATAAAAAAAGGACTCCACAAGTAGTTTGTCTTTGAAAAAATAAGTCGACATGCATGATTCCATTTTTGCCCAAGACGCTCCCCACAGAAAATGCAGTCCTTCTAGTTTTAGTTTCAAAAATCTTTTTTTTTTGCAATCACTTTCAGCTCATGAAACGATTTTGACCAAATTCACTCCAACTACTCAATAGATTCTCATCACTTGACGCAAACATTTTTTGTCAAAACACAGTGGCGTAGAAAATGGAGCGGAAAAAGTGGGAAAAGAACCCTGTACCTACGCACTGGACAATTATAACAAAATTTGTTCAAGTGATGGTGACCTATTTCATAAGGCCTTGTAGCAAATTTGGTCAAAATTGCTCCAATGACTTGAGAGTTATTGGAAAAAAAAGATTTTTCAAACTGAACTTTAAAGAACTGTTTCTCTCGTTTAGAGAGAAAATTGAATCATGCATGTCGACTTATTTTTCCATTGGCCAACTACTGGTGGTGTCTTGTTTTTATGAACTGAATGAAGTATCCAATTTTTGGCCTCGCCAGGTGGGTATTATTATCTCTTTTATTTCTGTTATCATACCTAATAACTCAATTATCTCGTAACCGGAGCCTCAAATCGAATTTCACATCCATAAGTTTTTTTTCAAATTGAACAAGGAATTTCAAAAAAGTATAATTTGCCAAAAAAATGCAGTGGCGTAGAAAATGGGACAGGAAAAGTGAAACAACTCCCACGTATATACGCCACTGGACAGTTTTGACAAAAGTTGTCGACGTCAAGTGATGAGTATTTACTTCATAAGTATTTTTTGTACCTTTGGTCAAAATCGCTTTGATAACCTGAGAGTTATTGCAAAAAAAATTCTCGAAACCAACTTTGAGGAGCTGTATTATCTTAACTATGGATAGAGAGTCTTCGATGGACCATCGAATGGTGGATTATTGCTACCATAACCTGAAACACACTGTATGTTCACTTTTTTGACGTTCTTTTTGATCAGAAATCGAGAAAAAATCACAAACTACAGCATGATTTGAAGGAATGGACCTTTTTTCAGGAATCCAAGACCACACTAAAGTCATCAACTTTTTGATAACAGTTTCACTACAGCCTATTAATTTTGTAGCGAGAAGTTCTCTAAATATTATATCCACTATAGCAAGAAACATGCTGGATTCTTCAATCTCGCAGTGATAATTTCTCGGAATTTGACAAACTCACAGCATCACAGCGGAATTTGAGCTTGTTTCATCACTATCAACTTCCCAGAGATTTATTTAATTTGTGCCGAGTATTCTCTACAATGTATCAACTTCACATAGCGAGAATTGTGCTGAATTCATCAACTTCATAACTGCGCACACTCTCTGATTATTATTGGGATAAAAACTTTTTGGAAGCAAGGCAGGTTTCAAAGTAGCAGGAAAGGCTTGAGCTTGGCTCAGTCGTAATTAATACGCTAGCTCACAGGCGAACTGTTCAATGGAACGCAATCAATACAAAAATGATACCAATCCGTGTTTTGCTAGAAGAACTGGAGAATGATTTTTGTATAAGTAATTCAAGAGGATTTTCTGGTTCCGTATCACAGTCTTTTGACGTGACCAAAAAACTCTATCCCAGAAGTGAACTGTCAAAGGTAACAGAATCTATTTTGGGAACAGAAAATTCATAGTGAGAATTCATCTAGATTAATCAACTTCATAGCTGGGATTGAACTGAATTCATCAATTTTGTAATACACATTTTGTTGGAGTTCTTAACTTTGCAGCGGGGTTTGCTTCGAATCTATCATTTCAGATGCTATGGCAATAACTGTGTTCATTCTTTGAATTTATCCCGAGACTTTCGGCAAATATTCAGTCAAATTTTCTGGTGAGATTTTTTTTCAACTCAAAAACTGCATAGCTAGAGTTGTGCTCACTCCATCACTGAGCTTTGAGAATTTTGCCCAATTCATTAAAATTACATAGTGGAAATTCCGCGGAAGTCGTTGAACTTTTTGTGAAAATTTTGGCCAATTAATGAAATTTATGGAGAAAATCTCACTTGAGTACAAGTTATTACCTTCACAGCAAGAAGCAGAAATGTCTGTGAGTCAATCGATTTTGTGACGGAGATTGTGCTGAACCCATCAATTTTTGAGGTGAGAATCCTATCGCAATTATATCAATTTGATGGTACACTGAGAGAAAAGATTTCGAATATTTATTATGGAAAACACAGACTTGTTGATTGTTAACAAATGCCTCATTTAAATACGGCTTAATAAATATTTATTTGCATCTACCAAGCGGATTGTTTTGATAGCGTTGAAATACCTTGTTTCCTGTTATTTAATATTTGGTTATAATTACGAAACATCAGTTTGATAATGTTTTATCAATAAGAAACGTGAATAATAATAAGCAATTCGATTATTGAGTGGTAACGATAGAATATTAGCTATGAATGATATGATCTAAATTAGTTGTTATAGGTAATTTTATGCATTATTGCTGGCTATAGATGATTCTGCCAAATCATCATAAAACATAATAAACTCATTATCAATAGCTAATAATTCGTTTAATAAATACAGAGTGATTTAGAGTGTCGGACCACCTTGAAGGTGCTTAATATGCAGGTATAGTACAGTACTAGGAAGTTGTTTTAAAGATTCTAGGCTTTTTAATTTTGAAGTTATGGAGGTACAAAATTTGATTTTTCGATTTCGTCTATTTCGTTGTTTCAAAAGATTTTAGCAAAGACTCCATTACATAAAGTGAAATAATGGATTCAAAAAATCAACCTCTGAATCTGTATTGAGTTTCTGTTTTCTATACAGGTTGAGTCATAAACTACAAAAATTCAGTTTTCCTAAGAAACCAGAAGCAAAGAATTTTATAGAATTGAATTGTGTTTTATTGTGCTCTACATAGGATATGGGACTGTTAGTCCAGTAAAACTACGGTTTAACCTCGAACTAATTGCAACAGAAATAATTTTTTGGCCAATTAGTTTCGTTTAGCTGTCTGAACAACATGTTAAAGATTAAGAAAAATTTGAGTAGGGGAAAACGTCCAAAATGGTATATCCAATCCGGTCGAAGGACGTTAACCATACTTCTTGATGAAGAATCTATAATAAATTCAATTTTTGTTGTTTATCAGTTCAGTACACCTATACGAACAACACATAAGAAATATGAAACAATATAGGTAGGGGAACAAGTCCAAAATATCAAAACTAATCCGGAAGTAGGCGCTACGTGGACGATTTTCGTTTCTGTCAATATCGGATCAATTCTGGCAATTCTGACATAGTTTCCTACTAAATTTGACGTTGTGAATTCAATAAAAGTGATTTAATTGTGATTGAAACATGTTTAAGCAAGTTTTATTGAAAAAATACGTTTTTTTCGGACATTTTTTTTTTTTTGATTTCATTTGTGTCATTGTTGAAATAATTTATCATCACAATTCCTGCATACTTCATCTATTCCAAGTATCTTACACACAAAAATCATGCACTAAATGTATCTTTTGTTTTAACAAAGTGATATAATCGATTTGTTGCAAAAGCTGCCTAACAACCATTTTTGCTCAAAAAATGTACGCACTCTTGCGGTAAAAATGATGCTGTAAGTATAAAATACATTTGTTTTGAAGTTTTTGAACTGCGGATTATAGATAGAGCATTCCTTTTTTCGTTCAGTAGAGGCAGTCGTACATAAGTTATATTTTGATGGACACAGCATAATTTTTGCGTGAACCTGCGTAAATTTTCGAGTGAAAAATTAGCGTTGAACAGTTTCCGCAACAAATCAATTTTATCAATCTGTGAGAACAAAATGTCACATCCAATGCATAGTTTTTATGTGTGAAACGCTTAAAATTAGTGAACTATGTAGCAATTTTCACCAAAATATTTTTTGACAATGACCAAATCGAAATTGAAAAACGGCAAAAAAATAAACCTCAAAAACGTGTTTTTTCAAGTTCAACTGGTTTTAACGTGGTTTGATTACAATCATACGTCTTGTTGTTTGTTTTGATAAATAATAAAGAGAAAACATATAGTTTCGCCCGACTTTTTTTTTATTCCCTTGAGAAAGTCAGCTAGCCAATATTTCGATTTTTGGCTAGGTGTCTTTTATTTTATTCTCCTCCATATAAGAGCTACCGCGTCAAGTTAGGTATTATTTCCGACTAACTCTTACATTCTGAATTCAATGATGACCTCAAAATTTTAATGGAAACAAGTTTGGACAAGTTACCTGAAAAAAAATTCCTTTGGCATTTTTCAGTTTTTTTTTTCAATTGGTAGAGGCATTTGTATTCAGAACTATTTTATACGTCACTACTTTGGAGTGTATTGACCATCATCAAAAGCATGTACCCAATACCTGCGTATTTCGCTTTTGGAAGCTGAAAAAAAAAAAGTGGAAAATAGTTTTGGATGCCTCCAACAATAATTACCTACTGGAAAAATCAAATTAAAGAATATACCTAATGAAACACGGTTTTTCAAGCTAGCTTATTCAAACTTGTTTTAATTCCAATTTTGGGGTTATCATTGGATTTAGAATGTGGAAATTAGTCGAAAATGATACCTAACTTGACGATATAGCACCAATATGGAAAAAAAAAATTCACAAACCTCTAGTCAACACCCCCACTGTGCCCTCCCACGTTATGCAATAATACATTTTTTGTGAAAAATGGCACCTTCAGGCTTCGACACATGGAAAAATTCGGGAAAATTGTTTATTTGAGTCAGTATAAGTAATAGGTTCTTAGTTCTAACCCTGATGCATTTTAAATAGCAATTTTTAGCTCTCCCTCCCCTGAATAACACAAAACCCTCCAGTACGATTTTTGTCGTTTTTGGATAAGTTATAAGGCAGGTAGTTCTGGACACATCCTGACATTTTCAGATTTCCATGATTTATTTTCAGGTAGAAACTGATCTTTTATGTACTATAAGCAGAAACTATGCAAAATGACTCCGCCATTTTTGATTTGCCATTTTGAAGATTTTCCGCCATTTTAATTTTTCTTAATTTTCGATATGTTGCTTGCAGGACATCAAGGTATTCAATAGCGAAAAAATTATTTCTGTTGCAATTAGTTTGACCCCTTTTTTTACGTAGCTTTACTGGACTAAAACGGTCCAGGATGAATAATGTGTAAACCATTTTTGATACTATGTGCAAAAAAACAAGACATTCATTATACACGGTGAGTCATAAATCATGGGAACTTACATTTTCTCAAGAGAGCCAGAGTGTAAGAAGTTTGAGTCGTTTCTGAACCAATCCAGATAACAAGATAGCTTGAACATTTTTTTCTGAAAAATTTGGCCATGATTTGAATGAACTGTATTTTTCATAGCACGCGTAGATCTGCAAAGCCGCATCTGGCCGCGTCCAAATACCTGGTAATGTTTGTAATCATGCAACATTGCGAGGATCAGAACATTGAGTAACCTAAACTGGTTTGTCTGTCACTTATTGTACCAATTTTGGTAGCGTTGGTTGGTTGGGATTATTTCAAGGTGTTTAGGTGCGACTTCAAGGTGTTACGCACACTCTGGAAAAATCCAGCTTTCTCAAAACACAATTAATTTTTTTTTGAGAAAATGGCCGTTCCATCTTATGATTTAGATCGGTTCAGAAACGACTCGAACTTCTCGCACTCTAGATCTCTTGAGAAAAAGTGTATTTTCGTGATTTATGCCTCACCCTATATTGAATGTTCGTCTTTTCCATCTTGCATCATGAATGGTTCATTCATTATCTCCCGAAACCATTTTTTGAAATTCTTCGGAATAAACGAAATATTGAAGGTTCAATTTTTCCCCTTCGACTATCTCATATTTCCTGGAGTAAAAGGGTAAAAACAATGCAGTTATCTCGATAGATTGCGCTTCCTTCAAAAAACCGCCAGGTTCAAATGGAAAGCCATCAAATTGGCTGCAACAAAGTTGCGTATCACTCTTACGTATCTGTCATAACTTTAGCGAAATTGGCCTGTGAGCGTCAGGTGTGAATCGTGGAGGAGACATTTCATTTCTCACAGTGTTTTTGAAGAATCACAAGAAACTACAATGCAGTGCTGTGGGGTAATCTTCTTTATTGAAGATTAAAATTTGAAAAACAAAATTGGCCTTTTTTTGAACAAATACGGGAGGGTCAAAGGGAAACAATTTAACCTCTCATATTTCGGTTATTTGGAAAAAATTTAAAAAAGGTTTGGGGAAATGATGACTGATCCTCTTATGCTACAAGGTGCAAAAGACAGACCAATCATTGTACAGGGTGAGTCTGTACCCCGGATTTTTTAAACCGCGCGTAAACCTGCCAAGCGCATCTCAACACCTGAAAATGTCCATAACCAACACTACAAGAATCAAAACAATGGGTAACCCAAACTGGTTAGTCTGTCACTCATTGTTCTGATTTGAGTAGTGTTGGTAACGATTTTTTTCAGATGTTTAGATGCGGTTTTGCAGATTTACGCGCGGTTTGAGAAAATCCGGGGTACAGACTCACCCTGTACAATGATTGGTCTGTCTTTTGCACCTTGTAGCATAAATATATCACTCATAATTCCTTAGAAAAATGTTTCCAAAATGTTCTTAAATAGCCGAAATATTAGAGGTTCAATTTTTTCCCTTTGACCCCATATTTTTTGAAGTGGAGGCCAAAATTTTTTTTTCCATTCTACTATTTATTAACGAGGTTTAACCAAACAGCACTGCATTGTAGTTTCTCGTGATTCTTCAAAAACACCGTGAGAAATGAAATATCTCTTCCACGACTCACACCCGACGCTCACAGGCCAATTTCTCCAAACTTATGACAGATACGTGAAAGTGATACCGACTTTTTTGTAGACAATTTGATGGCCTTTCATTTGGACCAAGCCGTTCTCTGATGGGATCGCCTTCAATTGAGATGATTGCAAAAAATACTTCAAATGTACCAATAATCCAAGATGGCAGCGATTCCACACTCCCTATCGATGAGGACTTTCTACACAGTAATCAGCAAGCTTTCGAGAACATCTCTACCAATTTTCAGGACTAAACTATTTATTTTCGCTACTCTCCTAAATTATGCTTTTATTGACTGGGCTATCAGACACAGGCTTGAATCAAGATGGTTTTATACATACAGTTATCATCTTGTGAATATTCCATAACATAATCAAATAAGTACCCCTACATCTTCTCAAGGTTGTGTTTGGGAGAAATCAGCGTATCAAAATTGAATAACGTCATTTCAAGATATAAGATCTGACTATGAATACGAGCCTGGGTGTCCATTCTGGTCGTACCTATATTCCTGTGATGATTTGTGTGTACTTTCTTCCCTTTATCTGACCAGTAGTTGGAACAAACTGTTGCCATGATTTAGCTTTGCTTTCTTTGACTACTTTGGCTCGTAGTCTCTTGTATTCTATGTAGTTTTCCAACGTGTGTTTCTTCTCTATCTATTCAGTGTTTTTTTTTTTTTTTTTTTTTTTTTTTTTTTGATGTTCAAAAACGCATCAACTGCTAAGAGTTATTAGCGTCTTTACTGTGTTTGTGTCGACTGACTTCAATGCTATTTGCATATTTCTCTGAGCAGAGTTGGTCAGTCATACTGTGATGGCGATTTGTATTTGGGTTTGGTGTCAAATTTTGTCGAAGAGGTCAGCTCTTTGAAGAAAATCTAAAGATTCTCAAGGTGGATTATTAGCATCTGGGACATTTGGGAAGCTTGGATTAGATTTGGTCAAATAGTTGGATAATTCTGAGAAAAGAAAGAACATTTGGGAATGATGTAGGGTCGATGAGGGTCCTTGTTGATTCTGTAATCTGATGTGACATTCTGGCAAGATGAAAATGTGGGCAGATGTTCAAGATGTGGTGTAGATTTAGTCTGATTGGATTGTTGCATGTAGGACAGTTTGGGGGATCTTGACGAGAAAGGAGATATGAGTGGGTAAGTCTTGTGTATCCCAACCTGATACGATTTAATTTCACTTGCTCACTTCTTCGGTCAGGATTGGGAAGAGTGCCACATACTGAAGGTTTGATGAGTTTAAGGTGGGAGCCATTCAGATTCCAGTTTCTCTGCCAGAGATGGACAATTTTTGACTTTATGTGGGCTTTTATGTCGTTTGGAAGATGAAATATAATTTGTTCAGAATTTGAACGAGTAACTCATTCCCTGCAATTCCAACATGAGAAGAGGTGAAGAGGAAGACGATTTTGTTGGATTTATTGAAAAGTTTTTTTTTTATCATTTGTATCAGCGGATTTCTTGGATATAGTGGTGTCAAAGATTGGAGGGAGCTGAGGGAGTCAGAACAGATGATGAATTTGTCATTTGGGAAGCGTTCTGTATATGAGATGGCTTGAAAAATGGCGTATAGCTCAGCTGAGAAGACGCTGCAGTGTCCCGGTAGCCGAAAGGAGAGTTTTTCAGACGACGCAATCACAGCTGAGGCCACGCTTCCATCAGTCTTTGATCCATCAGTGTATATGATTTTATGGGTTGGGAGTTGGGAGACTGTTTTTTGGAATTCCAGTCTGATTTCATGGTGACTGTGATCTGTTTTGTTATATTGAGCCAATTTGTAGTTTATTTCAACAGCTTGTAGTTTCCAAGGAGGTATTTGAGACTGAAACCATGATAAGGTTTTTGGGATATCAAAATTTATTTCAGTTTGAATACGATGCAATATTTCGTTTATATGAGGAATGATGTTTTGATTTGAGTTAAGAAGTGTCCTGAATCTGCTAGAAAAAACCAATGGGAAGTTGGAGCTTTTTGGATTTGAAGCCAAATTGGTACAGTAGTTCAGAGTTAATTGTTTAGTTCGAAGTTCTAGGGGACATTCACTCGCCAATGTAAGAAGATTCTCCACAGGGGTGGTGCAAAATGCTCCCACTGCTATCCTTACAGCAGTGGATTGCACGGATTTAACTGTTTTGAGATAGGTTTTTCTAGCGGTAGAATATGCCACAATGCCATAATCAAGCCTGGATCTGATTAAACTTTGGTATATTGACATCAAAGTTTTAGAGTCGGCTCCCCAGTCAAAACTGGCTAGGACTTTCATCAAGTTTGATCCTTCGCCGCATTTTTTCTTGACCTGATCGATGTGATTTTTCCAGTTCAGTTTACGATCAAAAATGACACCCAAAAACCTTATTGAATCGACAAATTTCAGGCTTTTTCCGTAAAGTCGCAATAGAGGAGAGGAAAACAGCCTGCCTCGACCAAAACTTACACAGCTGGTTTTTTCTGCGGAAAAAACCAATCCAAACTCTTTACTCCAGTCTTCAAGTTTGTGTGATGCATTTTGTAAAGATTTCTGGATATACCTTGAGTCCTTTCCCTCAAGGTAAATTACTAGATCATTGGCGAATAAACCACATTTGATCGGGAATTTCAATCTCTTGATGCATTCGTTGATTGCGATCAGAAACAGGGTGGCGCTAAGCACCGATCCCTGAGGGATTCCGTTTTCTAGTTTCCAATTTCGTGACCAGATGTTATTGATTTTCACTTTGAATTTACGGTTGCGCATGAAATTTTGAACAAATGCCAAAATGTTCCCGGTGAAACCCCATTTTTCCAGTTGAAGCAATATAGAATGGGTCCACGTCATATCGTAGGCTTTCTGTATGTCGAAGAAAATTGCGGTAAGGTTTTGTTTGAGAGCAAATGCTTCGTGAACCTCTGACTCAAGTTGTATGATGTTGTCGTTTGTGGAACGGTGTTTCCTTAAACCACTTTGAGCATGATGGAGGAGATTTTGTTTCTCGATATACCAGACCAAACGATTGTTCACGATTTTCTCCAAAATTTTACACATTGTGCACGTTAGAGAAATTGGGCGGTAAAAGTTTTCATCATCTTTGGGTTTGTTGGGTTTCAGTAGAGGGAGGACAATGGATTCAAACCATGCCGAGAGAAGTTTCTGTGTTTTCCACATTTGGTTGTAGATTTCTAGAAGAACCTTTTGTCCATTTGCAGAAAGATGTTTCAAAAAGCAGTAGGGTATGTCATCAGGGCCGGGACAGAAATCGCTGGCTGATTTTAGAGCATCCTGGAGCTCTTCAAGTGTGAGAGGCATGTTTACAGGTGATCATGATTGGCGTGATGGTTGAATTCTTTTTGATGTTCTTCCTTGATCTTGCGTCTCAGGAAGTCGTCTTTATAGTTCGAGTTGCTTGAATTGGTGGAAAAGTGTTGACCTAGGATTTCGATTATTTCATTGTCAGAGCTTATGACTTGGTTATTTTCTTCCAGGAGTTTGATTCCAAAAGAAGAACACCCTGTGGCATTAATTATTCTAATTTTATTCCAGACTTCTATGGTGGAGGTAGAGGGACACAGAGAAGAAACGTAGTTTTGCCATGATTCTTTCCCACTTTTTTTTATTACAAAGCGAGCATGGGCTCGCAGTTGTTTAAACTTGAGCAAGTTTTTCTGGGAATTTGTTATTTTCAGTCTGTTGAAGGCGCGTTTACTTTCTTTAATAGCTATTTTACAGTCCTCGTTCCACCAAGGAACTGGAGTGTGTTTATTTGAATTGGAGGATTTTCCTATGTGAGTATGTGCTGAATTTAGAATAATGTTTGTAAACTGTGAGATGGATTCGTCAATACTGTCATTCGCCTTGAAGGACCTGAGCTTGTCATCAATCTCGTCCGCAAAAGGATTCCACTGAGCATTTTTGAGGTTCCA
The DNA here is from genome assembly GCA_949128115.1 of Anaspis maculata. NCBI lineage: Eukaryota > Metazoa > Arthropoda > Insecta > Coleoptera > Scraptiidae > Anaspis > Anaspis maculata. The sequence continues at coordinate 1,723,463 of OX421966.1, forward strand.
TTCAGTGCGATTAGAGGTGGGAGTTTTATTTTCGATCAAGTCACCTTCAGTTTTTCACAATTGGTGGTAAAGTCTATTTAGCTGGAGGAGTACCTAGTCTTTACTCATAAAAGAAATAACTCTCCCGCTTGCTCTTCCACGATTAACTCGGTGTTTGGAGAAGCAGTTGTATCCCTTAAAAGCCGGGTCTTTTTTTTTATGAGTTTCTTGAAGACATTTGATGATCGGTTTCACTTCACTCACCAGTATTTTGAGCTTTTCTGATTGGGTAAAGTACCCATTCATGTTTCACTGCAGAAGAAAAGTGTTCATTTTTTGAGTTGTATAACTTGTGGTTTGAGTACGCTGTTTGCTAAAGGGGTAAAAGTATAATTATTAATATTCTTGTTGTGATTCAACTGAGAACAATGATTCTTGTGAGGAACAGCTAGTCATACCATTATGTTCATCAGGTTCTGTACCTGATTGACGCAATAATTTGTTACATATTCGAGTACAACGGCTTTTCATTGTGCGATTAGAGAGTGTTGAGTGGATTTCTTTTATCATTTCGATGAGAGATTCAATGTTTTCGGTGAATTTTTTAGCTATTTTCAAAGGGTCGTTTGAACCATGGCATTCTTCAAGGAGTTTCACAAGGTCTTCGTAAGATAGAACGTAGTTGGATGGATTTTCCTCGATCAACTTTTTTGCTGGTGAAATCATGTCAGTTACTAGTTCAGGAATACTGTTTTGCGAGCTTGATTTCTTCATTTTTTTGGAAGGATTGTTTTTACCTGGTATTGATTTGCCTTTTGGCTGATTCGGCATTTTTGTTTTTGACTCGACGAATACGAATTTGTCCTGGTTGTTATCAGGGTTTTCAGATATGGTAGGTGAAGTTTCAGGGGAGTTAGTGTAATCGGTAGAAATGGTATTTGTCACGTATGCTGGTCGTTTATGGCTGATACTTCGTGTATTTTCGGTGTTGTCATTCTTTTTGTCAATCAGGGAGGACGGATGTTCATTTTCAGTCTGAGTAGCATCATTATTTGGACACTGGTCAGCCTTGTGTCCTTGTTCCTTGCAAAGGAAACAAATTAGCTCGCCTGTACCGATGAAAATGCTGTATTCAGTATCTTCCAGACGAATGAGGAATGATGGAGGAAGGATAATGTCTTCGTTTGGCTGTATAAAAACTTGGCGTCTGAAACTCAAAATATGTGCATATTCTTTCCCATCAATACCTGCTCGCAAAAAGGTTACATTTGAAACAATTTCACACCCTAAATCTTTGAGCGATTCTTCCAAAATTTCGTGGGGTCTGGAAGGACAGACATTCGAGAGCACCAGTCTTCGTGCCGGCGTGATCAATCGACGTAACAAAACCTCTTTGCCATCAGTGGTGATTGAATTGTGTTTTGAGACTATTTTGTCTACTATTTGGATAGACGACAAGTAGATGCAAACTCGGTTACTGGACATCCTCGAGGCAAATGTTATGTTTTTGGGACCATCTATTTTGCCAATTGGTATGACATATTCCCCTAACTTCAAATTGTCTACCACGTCTAGAATGATGGCTAACTCTTTTTTAGGGTAGACGACAGATTTTGCGACATTCGCGTATTGAGTAGGTGTTTTGTTTACATTTGGTTGTTGAGAAAGTTGGTTATTCATTTTGGTAAAAATTGAAGGTAGCCCCTGTAGTCAGAAAATAGATTCTTGGTTGAGAGGTTTACTGGCGAATCACAAGTAATTATTCAATGATTTTAGACAGAATGTTTTTACGTGTTTGTTTTTGGAAAAGCCTTTTTTAAAAAATAATCACTTTATTAAACTGTGAAATAATTCAATTCGTACAAGTTTTAGAACGTAATAACGGATCGACAATTTATGCGTGCGACGTGCACTCGGTCATGATACAGAAAATTGTGATCGCTAACTGCTTGAAGTCGTATATATAAACAGCAGGGTGCTAAGTAAGCAAAACTAATCTTATTCATGACGGGGTCGTAACACCTCCCCCTCTTTTAGATCGAATTCTATAAAATCAACTGAACATAAAAATAGAGGTAAATTTTTTAAAATTCTAAAAATATAAAATTATTGACATAAAAGGTAAGTAAGCTAAAAACTGAAATAACAAAATCGTTAAGTACTAAAGACTTAAAATTAAAAGATTACAAATTAAAAGAAAGTGTCTTTTAGGGTCACGAGCACTTTTCACTTCGTATAAGCTCTGCTTTTAAACACTTCGCGCACTGCAAAGTTTGTTCACAAGGCTTTTCTTTGCTGCCTCGTATTTCTTGAGACGGCTGCTGCTTCCAGAGGCGTCTCTTCAGTTTGTAGTTCGAGTGTCGGTTGCAACTCGATGTTCCACTGGTGAATAGATGTTCTACGGTGTGGTTTTGGATTGATATTGCAAAAGTTATAGATTTTTGCACAGCAACCCCTGTCGTCAGGTCTGGGGTTGTTAGAAGGTGAACTTTTCATGTAGCCAATGAAGTGGCGGCAACAGCCACATTTACAGCAGATGACTGTTACAATTATTATAACAAAGATGGTCAGGGTCCAGATGGTGGATGCGCTGAGGTACTTTGTTGCGAAGGGCTCTTGATTTAACGTTTTGAGTTCTTCTGCAAGCTCGCCAAGTTTGTGAGCGGCGACATTTAAGTCGTCCAAGTTGAACTGGTTGATTTTAAGTGGTTTTAAATGGAACTCTTCTTTTGATGTTTGTTCCTCGCAGCATTCGAATGGAATTTGAGGGATGAAGTTCTCTTCTGTATAGTTGGAAGTTTGTTCTTCTTGAGCATATAGTTGATAAATGCCAGTATATGCATTACACCGTTTTTGTAACGTGATGAGTTTGTTGCCCTCCAGAAGTTTGGTGGTTGTACCTTGATTAGGGCAGGTGTAGGTAATTGCCAACTTTGATGGTAGGACTAGTAACCATTGGTTCTTGCCGATGTACTGAATGTTATGGTTGATTACATTCATAATTAGTGGCTTGCGATTGTCGGAGTTTTGGAGTGTCGTGATGAGGATGACCTCACATGGTCCTTGGGTCGAGTCAAGAGGAATTAAATCTTGACACATGGCGGTTCTGTCGTCCATTTCTTGGCAAGTGTCGAGGTCATAGATCTTGATGTAAGTTCTCTTATATTTTGATAATGCTATCATCTTTGATTCGGGGATGATAGTATGGAAAAGGTTTGTAGAAGGATCTTTGGTTGGTACAGAGTAGAGATGGTAAAGGTCGAAGGTATCCTGATTTATTAAAGGTATTATTATCACAAATATTAACCTGTTTTTTGTCTGAAATGCTTGAAGTTTAAAAAGATTTAATAACTGGGGAAGATTTTCCAAAGTGGGTTTGGATGGTAAGTTATTTCGCGTTAGATGTCTATTGATGTCTATCAATTCGCTGAGTAAATTTCTAGGTTTAATCATCGATGGGTGGATTACTTTTAATTTCGCAAAGGTTGAACTATTGACTATATCAGTAAGTTCTTCTGAAATTAACGTGAATGATTCTAGAAGTTGTTCACAATTATTCATCAATTTTAATTGATACTCAAAATATTTTTGACTCCCAAAAAGGGTTTTAATTTCGTTTTATATTACTTTCATATCTTCGTTGAATGTTTGTTCGTCAATTTGTAATTTTCTAATCGTTTCGTTAAAATTTCGAATGGTACTTGTTGTGACTTTAATTTGGTCTTTAATTAAGTTTTAAATTTCTGAATCGTCTCTTTCTAATTTGTCTATACATTTGCTAAAATATTCTCCGTCGGAGGCATCTAGATTTCCTGTTATAAATTTCCATACGGTTCCAACACCGTTTGCAAGTCCTCGTCTTACTCGGATTGTTTCGAATTTAATTTCTGTTAACATATTATCGATTTTATTTGAAATCGCTTTTAGAATATCAAGATGGGGTTTTATCGTAAGGGAAAAAGTTCGAAATCTTACATTTTCATCGTGTTCATCTTTCAAAAGTACAGTTGTTAGGGTATTTAAAATTTGCAAATTATGTTCGTACGTTTCTTGTAAGTGATTAATGTCTTATTACACTACTAGTTTCCAAATATCTGAAGTTATTTTTATTTCTCTCTCTTTTTCGTAAAATAGTCCTATGGTATTGTTTAGGTCTTTGATTTGGATATTGGAATAAGAAAAATTAATAAGGAATAGGAAAATAAAGATTTTAGATGGAGTCTTGTCCATGATTGATCTGTAATAATTATTTGTTCACAGATGACTAGATAAAACAATAAAGTTCTTAATTATGAAATTAGCTGATACGATAAACCAACCTAGGAATTATCGCTAACATTACTAAATTCGTACTATAATTGAATTTTCGGTAAAGCCGAAGGATTTTACAGTCTGAATCCTAAGATGTTATTCAGATGACAGGGACAATTTGGTGACTTCCAAAATTGTATATCAGGGCAAATCTGAATTTGACCGCAATAAAAAAATTAAAATGTTTTCCGTGAGGCGGGGGTTTGGCGGTTAATAAACTCAGCAGTTTGACAGGGAATAGAATTATGTGTATATAATCATAATTATGGGGAAAAAGGTGTTCTTTGAACATAATGGTTGACGTCTGCCAAACGTCGTCAGAGTTTTTCAAAAATTCTTGTATTAAGTCCTATTTAGTCGCCTTTTACGACACGCATTTAGATTTACGTCTGCTTTATTCTTAAAGATCCCAAAACAGCAGAGATTATTTGTTAAATACCTAGTCTGAGGTATTTGGGTCTTGGTCTCCGTCTGATTCTATATTTGACGGTTTTATCCGGTCAAAGTTGACAGTCATATATTTATTATTGGAAGTTAGTAGCTCTACGCAATTCGGAGGTAAGAGTCTGGTTATTTTGTAGGGACCAAGATACGTGGGAGACAATTTGGATTGTCTTGATGGTTTTCTTAAAAACACTGATTGACCAAGTTTGTACTGAGGTCTATTTTCTTTTACATGTTTGTCAAAACGTTCCTTTGATTTTTGTTTGGAACTATCGATATTGGAAATGACTTTTTTGTTAACATATTGTGCGTAATTTCTCATGAGTCTCTGGTAATCATCTTGAAGTTCTGCTTCATTGGTAAAAATATTATCTCTAGATGGATCAATATGTCCAAAAACAATTTCCTGAGGGGTGAATTTGGTTGGAGCTGACTTGCTAAGCTTATATGTTTTTATAGCGAAAGGTAGTGCGTCAACTACAGGTTTATGAGGATAATCGATGTGGAAACTTCCAATAGAATCCATCAATGTGGCGTGAAAACGTTCCACTTGCCCATTAGATAGGGGATGATCAGTGGGACTGACAGTTAGTCTAATGTCGTACAATTCGATTAGATTTTTGAACGATTGGTTCATAAATTCGCTTCCGGCATCTACATGAATTCGTTGTGGTACAGGGTAGTGTTGGAAGTACAATAATAATTTATCAGTAACGCTTCTTGCTTGTTTGTTAGGAATTGGATAAGCCTGTGCATATTTTGGAAAGTTATCAACAATTGTCAGAAGATGTAACTGGGGATGTACGTCTAGTGTGTCCATGTTTATGTGTTGAAATGGTCGTTCTGGTGTTTTTGTAATTACGAGGGGAAAATCTGTGTTTTGCCTATTGATCTTCGATTGATTACAAGTCTGACACCGTTTTACAAATTCTTCTTTATCTGTTTTCATATTGGGCCATAAATGTTGTTCACGTATTCTTCGAAATGTTTCATTGATACCTTTATGTAAATTATTCTTTGAGGAATGCCATTTCGACATTATTTCGTTCTTTTCTTCAGGCGTTAGGTCTTTTTGCAATTTGATTATATCATGGCAAATATGGAATTTGAAAGTATCAGCGTTGAATAAATGACTCAAAATTCTTTTCAATGGTAGGTGATTGACCTTGTTCAAATGATATTCTTTAGGTTCTAAATTTTCTTTGATCTCGTAGAGAAGTCTGAATAAATCTTTTTGAGAAAGTCTTGATAAATTGTCTACGGGCAATTTGATGGAATAGTATTTTCGATTAGTGACCTTTAAGCTGTTTTTGATAGTCAATGTTTCAGTTAGATTCAAACTTCTTTCTGTAGTACATGTATCTGCGACATAGGTTGCAATATGGGGTGTATCCTCATTTTCATTATTGGGAATGAATGCTATTATATTTTTGTGGTAAGCAAGTGTCACGTAGTCGTTTGTCTCTTTTATTAAATCAAAATTTATTGAAGGTTGTTCGTTAATAAATCTGTCATATTTATTCGATTTCGAATTCGTAGTCTGGATTTGCATCAAAATCAATTAAGTCTGGTGTCTCGTTACGATTGATATTATTTGAGTGATTAGTAGTGACGTTGTAGTTATTCACGTTGAAGGTTTCGAAAGGTTCAAGAATTATTTCAGGAAGTTCAACTTCCTTGGTTTCATTGCTTGAGTGTAACATTGTAGTAATAATTTGGTTATAATTTATCTTTACGATGGAATTAGGAATCTTTACTCCATTGATCTCTAGTTCAGGACATATGAAGGTTGAATCAGCATTATTGTTTGAGAATGAGTTTATTTTTACTGGTAGTTGAACTACCTCGATCGTTCTAGGCGATATATGAAAAATTTTCTTCAAAGTAGTATTTGGTTCTTCGAACTCATAGATATAAATTTTAATCCGACTATTATTAAAAATTCCTTTTATCATAGAAAGAACGTGCTTCCAGTTCAAGTTATCAAGACCGCATCCGAGCTTTGGCAGTGCTAATTCAGCGATTTGATTTTCTTCGCATATAACCCGCAAGTTCATTAATGCTGTGTTGATAGAATCGTACGTGGGTTTATCTTGAAAGCGTTCCTTCGTGAGAAGGTGAAAAATTTCTCGCGTTTCATTTACGCTCGAAAAAAAGGAATAAGCAACTTGTCCTACTATCTTTTGCTGAGCTAGCAACTCGTCGGTATTGTGTGGATATTTTATTGCAATTTTTCTTGCTAAACCTTTGCTCATTTTAAAATCTTGAGACACTGCGTGCCCAATTGGAATGTTATTGGGTGCATCTAAAATGTCACCTCTTATGAATTCGATTGAAAATTGATTAGAAAATCCATTTATTGGATTATTATTAGAGAGACTCACGGCGGAGCTCGAAGAATTCCCGAAGGAAGTATTCAAATGATTCTTATCTGAATCGACCCTAAGGCTATTATTTGCCTCGGAAATATTTATCCTTTGATTCTCTACTTTGAGAGAAGTATTTTTATTAGAAGATCCATTTATAGGATTATTATTAGAGAGACTCACGGCGGAGCTCGAATGGTTCCCGAAGGAAGTATTTGATTTTTTAAATGAATTAGTATCGACTTGGATTGAACACTTTGGTTCTATTGCTTTTTTAGCAATTCTAAGATCCACAGAGGGAGTATGAAATTGTCGATTTTCTTCGTTAATTATACGCGGTTTATGTACCGGGTTTCTTGTATTATTTTTATTAATGGATTCACAATGATTTAAAGTAGTGAAAGAAGTATCACCGTTCCTTTCATAGGAAAATAATTGAATTTCAGGATAGTCTTGAATTGAACAAAATAGTTTTCTTTTAGGAAAATCGATAACACAATTGGAATTTAAAATAAAATCCATACCCAAAATTCCGTCGAATAATCCAAAGTCGATAGGTGCAACATGCATTGTGTGCGAATTGAATTTACCGACTTGGTATTAGTAAACATGATTGGAAAGTACGGGAATATTTTCAATTCCGGTTATATGAATATCTTTGCTTTGGATTTTACTTTCGGGTGGAATAATATTTGGGTGAATCAAACTGATAGAGGCACCACTGTCTAAAAGAAGTTTAAAATTAGTTTTTGTGTCTAGAATATAAAACATTTTGGGTTGGCTATCATTGGACTTTGCATTCAAAATTACATTTCGTTCTCGCTCGCGTGCGTCTGGGTTACAGGAAACTGGACGTCCGAGGAATCCAGCTCCGCATTTTCGTTTTTTGAATAATTTACGCGAGGAGCGGGATTGTTTGAGAAATTATTGTTTGGTCGATTTTGAAAATTACTTTGACCTGAAAAATTTCTATTTTGAGGATTTGCATTATTGTGACTCGAATTATTTATTCTTCTGAAGCAATTTACTATTAAATGACCAGGTTTTTTGCAGTAATTGCAGAGTTTCGCGTCTGGTCGTGGATTTGGGTTACGAGCATAATTGCTCGGTTCTGCCTGAGGTGAAACATGTTGGTTATGGTAAGTCTGCCGTGGAAAGCTTTTAAATGTTTCCGTATTGTTTTGACTGCTGCGCGTTGATCTGAGGTATGCAATATTTTCTTCCTCAAGTATGAGTTGGGCGGCTTCGCTAATGGATAATGGTTTTTGTGCTCTTATTAATTGACCTAAGGGGTCATTTAATCCGGCTAATAAAGTTTTCAATCCGATCTTTTCGTGTGACTCGATTAAAGTGTTTTTATGTGATGGGTCAATTTCGTCGTCGAGTCGAACACTCGACCTTAATTTTGTTAATAAATTTTCTATTTTTGTTACGAAGCTTCGCGCTGTTTCAGTCGTTTTTTGGAAAGAATTTGTGACGTCTCTGACGAGAGCTTCGGTATTCCTACAATCGCCAAAGTGGCCTATTAAAAGGGGCCTTATTGCTTCCCAGGTTGTTAGATTCCTCGAGGATATGAAAGTTTCAGCTTTTCCAGTTAGTTTGGATTTAATTAGGAAAACAAGGACATTTTCTTGTCCTTCTTCGATGTTTTCCATTGCAAAATTACATGCTTCTATAAAATCATTCAGTAAGGCTTGTTCGCCATCGAATGAGGGAATTAAATCTTTAAGATCTCTCAAAGAAAGTTGAATTACGTTATCACCTTCAGCCATTTCGAATTATCACAGGTAAATAATATAATATCAATACACTAAACAAGATAAAAAGGATATAAAATGGAAAGGGGAATACCCCGAAACAAACAATGATGATTATAAAAATAAGTAGACTTACTACTTGATGGAAATCGTTGCCGTCGGAGAACTTCAGGACAGGTTCCGCTGGATTTTCCTTGGTTTGATTACAGATGTAGGCTGCTAGGCTGAAGTGCTGGAGCACACCACTCAACACTTTTTTACGTATAAAATTTTCAAAAATTATTTGTGCCAAATGGGCCTAACATCCTACCGACTGCGCCATTTTCACGTGTTTGTTTTTGAAAAAGCCTTTTTGAAAAATATTAACTTTATTAAACTGTGGAATAATTTAATTCGTACAAGTTTTAGAACGTAATAACGGATCGACAATTTATGCGTGCGACGTGCACTCGGTCATGATACAGAGAATTGTGATACGTGCTAACTGCATGAAGTCGTATATATAAACAGCAGGGTGCTAAGTAAGCAAAACTAATCTTATTCATGACGGGGTCGTAACAATGAAAGAAGACTAAGCCTGATATCCTTGTGATCCTGCGGGTGGGAACGGTTGGCGACAAGTGAGTCACTCTTAGGGCATCCTTTTTCTCAAAAATCACGGAAATTCGACAAACGGCACAATCACTGTAACGCGTTTTTTCGGAGAGCTACGGAACACGTGGGTCCACAGTCGTAAACCGATACCGACTCGAGTTACAAAATCATTGGTACCGGTGCGTTTTTGCTGTCCTCAATAATGGTGTGGCATTCTGCGTTCCACCAAGTTAGTAGTGAGAGTTCCGCTGAAGTCAATTACTCTGTAGAGCAACTTTTTTTTCAATTTATTAACCTGATGCCGGAAACTTTGGTCAGTTTCATCAACAAATTAATTTAAAACAATACGCCATTCCACCGTACTCGTGCTTACTACCTCTAAAACGATAAACAACATTTTACTTTACCTAAATCATGGTTGTAATGAAGCTCGACTTATGCCACCACAGTTTTGCTGCTAGAGTGCTAAGCAACGCCGAAGCTTGTCGCGGTGGAAAACAGCCTTAATCTCAATTACCTTCCGGCGAATGTGCTAAAGTTGCGAAAATTGCGACTTGTCACGCAAATTGCCATCACCAGCCGCCGAGCAAAACTCCACTCAACTTCCACCCCGACAGCTGATAATAGCCTCTCCTTCTGCATCTTTCCACGGTTTTTGTCCTCACGCGACGATTTAAACGGCGAGCGGGGAAGAGTTGTCGCTGAAACTTAATCCTGGCCATTTCCTCATTCATCCAGGCCAGATGTTAATATGAAGAGGAGCGAAAATCAAATGGGTTAATCGCGTTTTGTTCTCTCTCTGCGTCCTCGACTCCCGGCGGCAGCCTTTTAAGATAATTCGCATTTTCATGAATAATAAATTGAGTTGAATTGAGGGTAAGAGGCGGCAGGGTGCAGGGGGGGTTGAGACACTCCACCTCAATGGCAGACACACGCGCGAACAAATTGAACCAAAGAAGAATGGCAGCGTGCAAAATTGCAGCTCGCGATATATTAATTTATCTATGCACGCGTGCTGAAAGCTATGGCTTTCAGGGATCGATATAATAATTCGATTTGTGAGCAATCGCGAGGTGAAAAAACTGCTGGCTCGATGATAGCGAAAAATGGAGCAAAAATTACTCCTGGTGATAATAGCGGAAGCAGGTACCTTTCCATCTGAATTATTATTGTTTCGAACAGCTTGCGTGCAGCTTTTGTGTCAAAATAAGAAAAATAAATATTTATTATCCTTTTCAATATCCTGTCAGAAGCATTATAAGTGATTTGTAACTTTCCTCGATATTTCACACAAGCACCGCACCTTGTTCCGATAGAAGTGCGACGTGGATGGCTACATAAATAAATCTAAACAGTCCTTCGTGTTTTTTGTACTCGAGCTGCAAAAGCCGAATAAAAAACTGTATATTTCACATCGCCCGGAGTTTAATCCGGGAAAAAATAGCATTTCCCAAAGCTCGGGTGATTTATCATTTCCATTTTAAGAGCGGCAAGGTGTCGTTTGCGGGACGAGGGAGAAAATTGGAAATTTTGCGGCTGCATGTCCTTGCATAGATTGAGAGAATTGCGGGGAGTTTTGAGGACGTGCTCGGTGCTTGCTTAGGACGTTACCCTTTACCTTTGAATTAAGAGGACGCTCGCCTCCTCGTCAGTCTACACCGCAAGAGCTTGCATAAATTTGGATCCTTGCGGGACGAGTTGGCGAGTGATTCGCCTCGTCAGAAACAGGACAAGTTGGGACCCTTTTCATTCCCTCGTCGGTGTTCATATCTATTTTTTTCATCAATGCATTGATGATTTCCATCAATAATGCTCCGCTTGCTTGAAACTCACTTTGAAAATTTCCATTGAGTAAGCATCGACTGCTCTCAAACTAAACAGGTTCACAGGTGAAGTGGTTCACCCAAAAAATATCTTGCGCGATCCCTACACGGTAAAAAATTTTGAGTGAAATTTAACTCAAACCGGACTCAAAAGTGACTCAATCCAGGTCCACGCAGATTTGAGTGAAAATTCAACTCAAATTTTTTGAGAACATTTCTGTATTTTTGAGTTACTTCCTGTTAATCAATATTGAGTACTTTCAAGCTTTTTTACACTCGAAATTGAGCGCAATTGACACAAAGGTGAGTATGCATCATAACTCAATATTGATGCAAAAATTAATTCAAAGAGATCATTATTGATGATTATAATCAATTGAATCAAATTTGATTATTTTTAATCTGGACAAAAAAAAAACAAGCTTTTATTTATTTAGGCATTTATTTAGGACATTTTTATTGTGACATGTTATTAAAACATAATTTGTGTAATATATTATTGTAAAAGTACCTAAATGTATAAATTATACACAACATTATTGAACAAAAATTTGAACAACCCAAAACCAAAAATATCAAAGAAATGTGACAATAATTTAAAAATACATGTATTAAATGCAACAAAGGAAACCAATATTTCATACACTAAACGAGTAATACAGTACCTAGCAGTAGAAAACTAATAAAAGTGATTGATGTCAGTAGGTATAGGTAATACATAATTATTCCAAAAAAATTATGCTTATTTATATAAATTAAATGCCGCAAATAAAAGTGAATCAATTTACAATATGAATATGACAATATTTTGAACCTATCCGCTATGTGCATTCAGTCGAGTAGCGACATCTTGCAGCCGAAAATAACACAAATAGGCATCCTTCAGTTTCGTAAATCACCACTTTGAGAGCTGAGTCGACTCCTCCCGGCGAACGCACATAGGGGAATCACCATGTGCATTCAGTCAAGTAGCGACATCTAGCTACCGAAAACAGAATGAATAGGCATTATTCAGTTTCGTAAATCGTCACCTTGAGCGCTGATGTCGACTCCTCCCACTTTTTTGGCGAACGCACATAGCGGACCACTCCATTATGCGAAATGTATGGGTGTCGTGTTTTTGCGTTTAATGTTGAGAATTTGACAATAATTAGGGGAAGGTGTTGGACCTTTGATCATATTGTACTTTTGACGACCCTCTAAAGGCGATCTGGTGGACCAATGGAGAAAACAGTTGTAACATGCAGTTCACCTGTCAAAAACAAAAAGTCAAAGTCAAAACCTGCTGTTTCCTGTTGCATAATGGCTGCCATGCCAGGCAGCTAGCAGCGAATGCAGGCACTTTCAATCAAAATTGAGCGTGGCTGACTCAAGATTTAGTAAAGTGTACTCAAATTTGTGACAATTCAACTCAAAATTGTGTGAATTGACTCGAAAGTGAGTGGGTATCAACAACAAAAATTTACCACACTCCATTACCCACACCAGGAGGACATTGATGTTAATATAAGACGGCTTAAGGCTGGTTTATATTGGATGTAACCGGTAACTTATTCCCTTACCGTAAAGTTCAGAGGTAGCATTTGAATACAAACGTTTATATTGACAGGGAATAATCCCGTGATTTATTCCCTTACCGTAAAAGTTCGCCAAGTTTCAAGTTTTACGGCATAGGGAATACGGACAGCCAATCACATACAACCAGCTACACAATCATATCGTCGAACGTCACTGTCGATCTGATGTTGATTTGTTGGTTATTTTTGTTCTCACTACTTGTGCAAAAACGCAGGAAAAAATGGATCTCGACACCAAGTTGATCCAACTCGGTTGCTTCGTTTCACCAGTTCTGTCCAACATCGCCCCTCCTGAGATCCGTAGAAAACTTATCACAAAAAAAAAGGTTCAAATGCCACCACAATCATCAATTGCCAGTCCACCCGGACTGCACAAGACGAACGAGACTAAAAGAAAGCCAACGTGGAGTCTGACAAACGAGCTCTTGGAACAAAACTTCGACACAGAAACGGCCTGGATGAACGAATGGTCAAGTACAAATCCAGACAGACTGAATCTGATCGAAGACCCGAATAAATGCAACCTGCAGGATTCGAACTAGACAGGCATTTGTGGTGTAAACTGAACCGAATCAGAACCGGGGCCATGGGAGGTGGGGGTTTTCAAGCATAAATGGGGACTTTCGGAAGAACCAGGATGTGACTGCGGACACCCAATCCAAACTATGGACCTTATCGTGTTAGATTGCCTCATTAGACGTTTTACGGAAACAAAATGGAAACACACTAAGCCTGTGAGGACGCAACTGACTGGATAGCGGCACTTGATGTTGAAATTTGATACTTTTTTCTTCTTTTATTTGCTGTATACCATTTTAGCTTTTGAACTCTACGAAATATATATACGTTTATGGCACACCATGGTTTGAAATAAATTACGGAATGCCTTTTTTCATTTCGTTCCGTAAATATTGGCCGGACGCTCCAGCGCCTCTTCCTTTGTGGTCTCTTCTTGTTTTGTTCTTCAGCTGCTGCACTGGCGGCACCGGCAGCTATAATGAGTAACATGGCGGAATCGCAAATGGCAAAATCTTCGGTTTCGTTACTGCATGTTCGTATTCATTTTTAATATTGTACTGTAACTCTCCTGCAGACTTGGAGGGAAATAGTTAACAAAACAAGCAAGTTATTCAGATTAATCTGACGGTTTGATAATATGTGTAACTCTTACTGTCACTTGTAGAACACGTGTCTTCCCTGTCAAGTCACTGTCAGCTGAAATGCTTTAACGGTGAATATAAACCACAGCGTTAAAGTTTAAAGAATAAAGAATACGGTTAAGGATAACGGCATAAGTTAACATCCAATATAAACCAGCCTTTATCTATTTTGTACTAGTTAAATTCAAATTCATCTCTTATTTTTTGATCATCGAATGAGCTGGGAGTGCTGATGGGACTCGGGCCGGAGGGATAGGTAGGTACGGCTGATAACCTCCGATGATTTTACGTGAGGTTTTGCGCCAAAACTTTTCATCGGATGCTATCAGTCGTACTAAGCGTGCCCCTCAGCTTGACACTTTATTTTTAGTGCAAAAAGTCCCAGTGCTGGGTTTAGAAGATGAATGGGATATATAGATCTATTAGTGCATCATATTGAGTGATGATAAATGAAATTTTTCACTTACTCGGACTGGTTTTCTTTGACGAGCGACGCTGCCGGCTCACAACCAACGACTGATGCAGAGCCGAACTTCACGTCCCTCGAACCGAATTTGACGAGGAAATGCATCAAATTTGATTAAAACTGATTCAAATTTGAGTTAATGCAATCGAAATTGAGTGCAGTACTCAAAAATGATCATATAGTTGTCAAATTTGATAGAATTTTTACATCCACTCAGTTTTTCGTTGATTTTTACTCAAAAAATTAACTCACATCACTTCACTCAGACAAGTTGGAAATTCACTCAGTCGGATTTTTTACCGTGTAATAGCAGGGGCGGACTGGCCAAAGCCGCTAGGCCGCAATCCCGGCCTGAATTTTTGGCGAGGGGCCCCCAAAACTTCGGTCGATTAGGGGCGCCCGCAGATCAAAACTACACTGATCCACAAAATAACGCACTACTAAAAAATTGCCCTGAGTTTTACGCCCTTTTTTTCCGGAACTACTCATCCTATTTCGATGATATTTCTTTCAAGTTGTAGCCTCATTCTTCAAGAATGTCACAGCTTCACTCATCTTTGGTTAGCACTCAGCTTAGACTGTATACTGGGTGTTGCAATGTAGGTGTTTTTTCTACCGCAAGTTCGAGGCACCCTGTGGGAATTGCCAGCAGCAACAGCAGGCTATATTCTGCTGCGACAAGTGCGTGCTACCCCAACTTTTTTCTGTATACAAATAGTCATAAGGGGCCATATTTTGGATTTCCAACATGTTCTTTTTTTGAAGTAATCAGATTTTCATTTTGTTTCACTTTCCAATATTTGATCCGCTGTTTGGCACCGAACTGAAATTTGATACCACGTTTGTGCAATCGGGCATTTGTGGGTTAGTCAACAAAGCGCCTGTGGAAAAAATGATGAATTTTGGTCCTTTTTTGGAAATTTCAAACTTGTCTTGTGGACCAAAAGCCTCCAAAAATTTTGTCTTACGACCAAATTCTAGATTGAGGGGATGTTTCTACACAAAATGCCGTTGGTTTAATCAATGTACCTTATGACGTGAATTTTTGGCCATTTTTTCAAAAATTGACAAGCTCATACCAGCCTAAAGCCCCCGGTCTGACATGTACTTAAGACAAAGCAGTTTTTAACCAACCTTATCAACGCACATTAGACCTACAAGGTAAAAATCATGTACCTTATGACGTAAGTTTTGAGGCACCAGCTCCCCGTCCAATTATGCCGTTCAATAGGTATGATCGACCGAATTCCGAAGATGAACGAATATTCCAACTGCCCCTTCAAATATTTCATTTTTTAACGGTCAGGTTTCAACCTTACCGACTAGCACAGTTTACTGCAGACCTTTGGAATTTAATTTTCAACAGGGAGTTGGAGTTTTGCCGGTTTACCTACAAATCTGCCAACAAAGAGACTTCAAATTGAACAAATTTTGGTACAAAGTTGACGCCTGGCAAATTTCTTTCCATAAAATTGATAAGTTTAGCACTATTTTTGCTATAAATTTGATCAATTCAGAGAAACTTTCGATAAAAAATCACTGACTCCTGTGGAACTCTCACTACAAAGTTCACTAATTTAGCGGAACTTTCGTCATAAGGTTGATGAATCTAGCACAATTATCACCAACGAGTTGATGAATTCAGAATTATTTCACTATGAAGTGGTTGAATCAGGTGAAACTGTTACTATGAAATTTGATGAATTTAAAGAATCTTCGCTACGGAGTTTCACACTGATGAATTCTGACTATGGGGTTGATAAATTAAGCGAGAGCCCCACTTTGAATTTGACTACTCAAGTGAAGTTCTCGCTACAAAATTGATGAGCTTGGAAAAATCTTTGATTTGAACTTGTCGACTTCAATGTAGTTCTTGCAACAAAATCTATGAATATGGCGGGATTCACACTATAAAATTCATCATTTTAGTGGAATCTCAGTAGATAGTTGATGAATTCAGCACAATTCTTGCTTAGAAATGATGAATCTAGAAAATGCCTGCTGGAAAATCGATAACTCTAACGGATTTTTTGCCATCAAATTGATATAATTGGTATAGGATTTTCACCTCAAAATTGATACGTTCAGCACAATCTCCGTTACAAAATTGATTGATTCACAGACATTTCTGTTTCTTGCTGTGAAGGTAATAACTTGTACTTGAGCGAGATTTCAGGCATAAATTTCATGAATTGGCCGAAATTTCCACTAAAAGTTCAACGACTTCCGAGGAATTTTCACGATGTAATTTTAATGAATTAGGCAAAACTCTCACAACCAAGTGATAAACTGAGCACAACTCTAGCAATGGAGTTTTTGAGTTGAGAAAAAATCTCACCAGAAAATTCAACTGAATATTTGCCGAAAGTCTCGGGATAAATTCAAAGAATTAACACAATTATTGCCATGGCATCAGAAATGATAGATTTGAAGCAAACTCCGCTACAAAGTTAAGAACTTCAAAAAAATGTGTAATATAAAATTGATGAATTCAGTTCAATCCCAGCTATGGAGTTGATTAATCCAGATGAGTCCTTACCATGAATTTTCTGTTCCCAAAATTGATTTTGTTACCTTTGACAGTTCACTTGTGGAATAGAGTTTTTTGATCACGTCAAAAGACTGTGATACGGAATCAGAAGATCCTTTCGAATTACTTATACAAAAATCATTCTCCAGTTCTTCTAGCAAAACACGAACTAGTATCATTTTTATATTGATTGCGTTTCACTTGACAGGTCGCCTGTGAATTAGCGTATTAACTACGACTTAGTCAAGCTCGAGTCTTTCCTGCTTCTTCGAAATCTGCCTTGGTTCAAAACACTTCTTGTCCCAATAATAATCAACGATTATGCGCAGTTATGAAGTTGATGAATTCAACCAAATTCTCTTACAAGACTAAAGAAGTCAATGGAATTAGGTATCACTACAAAGTTGATGAATCCAACAAAATTATCACTACAAAGTTGATGAATATGGAACTTTAGCCGTGAACTACTTGGATGAATTTCGAGAAACTATTGCTGCAAATTCAATGAATTCAGCAAAATTTCTGCTCTATAAATTTATAAAATATCACGGAATTCTTCGTTATAGAACTGATTGAACTCGAGAAATTCTTGGCTCGAATTGAAAGCTCCAGCGGGATTTGTATCATAAATTTTATAAATTCAGTAGAATTATTTTTATGGAGTTCATGAGTCAAGTGAAATTCTCGTTGTCAAGTAAATGAATCAATAGTTACCTTTGCTGAAATGCTGATAACTTAAACAAACTCTCACTATAAAGTTGACTATTTCAGCACAGGTTTTGCTGTAAATTTGGTTAATTGAAATTAGTTAATTTGGTTAATCAGTTTGGCAGCTGAAAAAAAATCAAGTTTTGAAAAAAAAAATTTGGTTTCAAAAATGTCTATAGGCTCAAACCAAAGTACATCTTTGAAGCTTTTCAAAAAGACCAGAATGATGAATCTCTGTTGAGGAATAAACCCACACGGATTGATTCCGCGACGCCGTATTCCACCAATATAACTCAGTCCTTGAGCTGCTGAGTTTCTAGAAGATGTTCGAATTTTTTTCCATCAGGCCACCAGGTAGCTAGCTTTTACCAAGTCGTTACAAATACTTTCACCAATATAAATAGATTCAATTTGAAATTGAAAAAAAGTTTCAGCTTGTGACCCCCCTCGCCTCCTCCACGTCACAGGAAGGGCCCCAAATCACACCAGCGGCCTAACTTTTAGAACCCAAGTCCGCCCCTGCTTAAAAGTGGATACAGTCGCTAATGAAGCGTTTGGAATAAGTAGAAAACGTCTCGAAAAACACGGAATGAACACCAGATTTGGCGCGCTCGAACGTTTCTGTTCAGGGCCGGCTTTAGGGTGTGGCGAGCGAGGCGATGGCCTCGGGCGCCATATTTTGGGGGACCCCCCCCAGCGCTCTTTATCTCTCTATTATCTCAAGAAAACTCCACTTGCGGCGCTTTTTCACTCATTATTTGCAATTTTCAATTATTATCATCATTATTGTTGTCATTTGAAGAACAAAATTACTCGAGATGCTATTTTTCTATTTATAAAAGGGCGCATTACGGAACTTCTCCTTGGGCGCCAAAGGCTGTGAACCTGGCCCTGTGTCTGTCAATCAGTCACGAGTCTCAAACGTTGATGAAACAGTCTAACTTCAAAGTCTCCAGAATATTTCCGAAGCGCCAAACTTGAATGAAAGGTCAATCCTCTAACTACAGACACATCATTTTTCTTGAATCATGACTACGCGAATCAGTTGTGTTGCAATTTTCGTTTATTCAACGATATTCTCCATCAATAATAATATGAAGTTGATGAATTTCAAAAAAAAAAAAATCGCTACGAAGCTGATGAATTACAAGAAAATCTCGCATGAAGTTGATATCTTCAGCAAAATGTTGAGTCTGGATTTTGAAGAAAGCGGAACTGTCGCCTTGAAGTTGATAGATCAGAGGGATTATCTCTACGGAATTCACGACTTTCTCTAAATTTTCATCACAGAGTTGATGAATTCACCAACACTATCGATATGAAACAATGGTCTCAGCATATTTTGGGCTATAAATTCATCGCACTTGGTACAGTTCTTGCTGGAAGCTTATGAATTCAAAATAACCTCGCTACGAAGTTGATGCCTAGTGAGTTTGTTTTATATATACCTGATAGATTGAGCATTATTTCTGCTATAAAATGAGTTTGCGAATGGAAAATATCGCTAATTAGATGAAATCTCAACTCCGTGACACGTCCCGCGATCGAACCTTGAACGGGACTTTTTATTATTAGGGTTTGTGGAAGAATGTTTATAAGTTTTACGTGTTTGTTGTGTTGATACATGAGATATAAAGACTTTTATATAAGCTGTATATAAATTTCACAGTTTATGTACTTAATTTGACACTTGTCAAAATAACCCCGAAAACTACAATATTTTCACAATTTGCACTGAAACAAACATGTACAATGTTGTACAACACTCGTGGCTTGTTACACAAGATATTTTCCGACACTCAGCCACTTACAGAGCTCGGGCTGCGCCCTCGTTCTGCAAATTTTGGCTTCGTGTCTGAAAACCACTTATGTAACAGCCAACTTGTATCGTAAACTACTATTAATTTGTACTTATGATTCACTAAAACCCAATAGAAAGACAAATTATGCCAAATAATGGTAGGTATCAAAGTTACCTATCAAATTAATTGCAGAAGTTTGGTCCCGGTTCTTAACTCCGTTACTCATTTAGTTTTTGAAACAATAAAATAGAAAAAAATGGCCGGCGCAGCGGTGGATGTCTAACTTACCTTCAGGAATGTCAAACAGGAGCACAAAGCTCGATAGATAAACCGGCATGAATGATTGTAATCATGTCGGATTTTTTCAGATATTTTGCTAGAGGTAGGGAGCTTGTTATCAACCACATCACGTTCTCAACTCCAACTAACACCTACGTATTAGCTTATTGCATCTACAAAAGCCATGTGTGCTTACTGAAGCTCCAACTTCAAATTCAAACGGTTGGAGCCCCCCGCAAACTTGCAAAGTGCAAAATTCTAAACTCCGTTATTCTCAACTCCGTTATCATTTGATGTCACGGAGTTGGGGAATAGTCACGGAATTGAGGTTTCGCCTATTTTTCTTCTAATAATTCATCAGAAACCCATGAGCGTCTTCAGAATATCTTGAAATTTCCGAGATTATCACGTATTTTTCAGTTAAAAAAGGGAGGAAACCAAGAATTTGAATGCAGTGTGGAAACGAATAGAGAGAAAAGAAAATTTGTAATGAGAAAGCTACACGAAGTTCTTATCATTTAGTCAGGTAGGAAGGAGCGGAACAGTGCCTGTCTTCGATGTTTTTGCGTTCAAAGCTATTTTTCAATACATTTTCATGCTCGGTGAAAATGCTCGGCTCAACTTGGTGGCTTGGTGACATATTTTTGAGAAAAAATTTTTGTTAGACAGTTTTTCTTGAGCAAGCTGGTTCCTTCCGGTTTGGAGTTGTAAATTAGGTTGCCAGAGGTCTGTCAAAAGATGGTCAGATTTCTCAAAGAATTTTATGATTTTTTTGGAACATGTTATTTTGCCGTTTTTGAAGAATCACCCAACCATGAAGTTAATGAATTTAGCGAAATTCCCACCACAAATTTATCTTACCTTAGCATTTTTTGAAACAAAGCTCTCCGACCAACCACAACACCAGACGATCGAACCGAACAACTGCACAGACACGTGTTTCGCCCCTACTGGGGGCTCATCAGTGCGCAGGCGTGATCAGCTCAACCATCCGATGCCGTGGCAGTCAGAGAACTCATGGTAATATACACCCAGGAGGACTCCTAATATGTGAGTCCTCCAAGCGGCGGCGATGCTCTCTTGGCGACGGTGTTGCTTTACGTGGAATTCTGTTGATTCCCTCGCATGCCTGATGCCTTGAAATATAGCATCTGCGGAATGCCTTCGATAGATGGCGCCGCTTGGAGGACTCACATATTAGGAGTCCTCCTGGGTGTATATTTCCATGAGTTCTCTGACTGCCACGGCATCGGATGGTTGAGCCGATCACGCCTGCGCACTGATGAGCCCCCAGTAGGGGCGAAACACGTGTCTGTGCAGTTGTTCGGTTCGATCGTCTGGTGTTGTGGTTGGTCGGAGAGCTTTGTTTCATAAAACTGCGAGGTGCCGCTATATGGCCCTAAGAGGCGCAATATTTATTTATATTCGCGTGTTTGTTGTGTTTAGCATTTTTTTATCAGTCCAGCAAAGTCATCGGAACAAAGTTAATGAAATTGGTATAAATTCGTGCTATGAAGTGACGCATTTGAAAAAAATCTCGCTTGAAAAATTGTTGAATTTGGAAAGATCCTCGATTTGAGCTTGTTGATTTTGTTGAAGTTCTTGCAACAAAGTTGACGCCTATGGCGAGATTCTCACTATGAAATTGACTATTTCGGTGGAACCGTTACTGAGAAGTTGATGAATTCAGTACAAGTCTTGCTCTGAAATGATTAATTTTGGAAGAGTCTGCTTGAAAGTCGACAACATCAACGGAATTCCAACCATCAAATTGATCAAATCAGCCGGATTTTTACCGCAGAGTTGATGAGTTCAGCAACAATTCTTGCTGCAAAATTGATTGATTCAGAAACATTTTTGTTGTGAAGTTGATAACTTGAGTGGAGTTCTCTCTATAGATTTGATAAATTTATCGAAATTCCCACTTTGAGTTAGACGACACCCGTAAAATTTTCACTATGTAATTTATAAATTGGACGAAACTCTCACAACGCAGTTGATGAGATCAGTACAATTCTAGCTATAACTTCAGTATGTTAGGAGAAGTTCTCATCAGAAATACCAATTATTTGGCGAGAGTTTCAAGACTTATTCAGGGAAATTACGCAATTACGACTTTCAAGTATGAAGTGGTGAATTTAAAGGAAATCTGGCTACATTGTTATCAACTTTATCCAGTCTATCATGGAATTGATGAACTAGGTACAATTCCAGCTGAGAAATTGATGAATTCAAAGTTTTTTCTGGGAAGTTGAATAATTTGGCGGAAAGCTCGGCTGAAGGGTAATTGATAGTCCAGTCACATTAAGCAACAATCGAGTCAAACCGGAAATAAATTCGGAAGTTGACGAAATTTGGTGAATCGATGCAGAATTCAACGTAGAGTTACATACTGAAATTTCCGGAAACTCCAAGGCTTGGACTCCTTTTTAGGACCAATAAAAGAGCGTCATCCTTGAAAATTTTTGATTTTTTTTTGAGTAACTTGAAAATTATCACCTTCAGAACACAACAACCAGCAAGGCAAATGTAGCCTGTTAAATTCCCAAGAGATCAGTACTAAATTCATTACTCTGTGGTTGATAGTCTCTGAGATACAGCGGCTGCAAAAATGCAGTGAAAATTGCTCAAAATTTATTTCCGGATTTGACGTAACAATCTGCATAGTATCAGTTGAGGGGCTGTAACGTAAGCAGCAAGGGGCAGATTTCAGTGTGTTTTACAAGTCTGGAAAGCCAATTTAACATTTGGTATCACATTTCTGTCTAGAAGTCGCTAACTTGAAATGGTACTTTTCCTTGACCTTTGGAATCGAGGCTTGATGTTCCAAAGAATCCTTAAAATTCAATGTTTTTTTAACCATGCCATTTGCTTTATTTCGCAAGATTGCAAGTTGGGCGAAACCATTTAGGGAATATGTGGAGAACTGAATAGAAAAAAAAAGAACAACTTGTTTCGAAATCTTGTTCTCAGTGATGGTCCCTGAGTTATATGGGTTGAAAGACTAAAACGACCGGAAAACATCCTCGACCTTTTCGTTCATTGGCTTTTCCTGATACCCCCCAATGAGGAACTTCACACTTTCAATATTTCCGAAGCAGAAATAGAATGAGCCATTCATTCTTGCCCAAATGGTTCTTTAGGAGGAATCGATGGACTAAGACCACCACATCTCAAAGACCTGATATCCAAGACAAACGGTGGAGCAGCTAATAACCTATTACGAGCTTTTAGGTACCAATCTCTGTAATCTCTGTAACATCATATTCTCCGGAAATGTACACCTGGATGTTTGCAAAATTTTATATGGTGCCACCCTGTGTGCCCTCATCAAATAAAAAAGGCGAAGGGATCCGCCCTATTGCCATTGGCTGTACTAGGAGGAGATTAGCCGCAAAAATTGCATGCAAAGTGGTAGGAGAAGAAATTGGGAGTCATCTACGACCGAAACAACTGGGTGTCAAGACGAAAGGTGGTTGCGAGGCAGCAGTACATGCGACCCGTACTTTTTTACAACTACATAAGGAATCTAACTTTGTTCTTTTCAAAATTGACGCAAAAAAATGCCTTCAGCAGTATAGAACGCGACGCCATGCTTTCAGCCGTTGAAATAGTGACCCCGCAATTATCCAGTTTTCTATGGCAGTGCTATTCTTGCCCATCTGTTTTGAGTTTCGAAGACAAATCCATTTCATCTCAAGTAGGAGCTCAACAGGGGGACCCATGCGGTCCAATGCTCTTCAGCATAACGGTACACTCAATAATTGAGATGTTAAAATCAAACCTTGATGCCTATATGGTATTTGGATGACGGAATTTTGGCCAGTCCACCTGAAATCGTTCTGTCGGACTTTCACCTTCTGATTGAGAAATTCCGAGAAATATGTTCAGGAGTGAATCTTCCAAAATGTGAACTACATTTCCTCTGTGAACCCAAAAATGACTTAAAATCTCAATTCAATACCATCTGTCCTGGAATAAAATTCATCCAAGAACAACAATTTATCCGTGAACAAAAAGCCAAGTACTAATATGGGATGCGACGTGTGCAGACACCTTGGTTCCACCATATCTTTCTTTTTCTTCATTGGAAGCAGGTATGGTGGCTTCGAAAGCTTCGAAAACAAAGCTCGAAAAATAGAAGAAATTGCTTGAACAAAATCTCATATTCATACCATTCGCCGTAGAAACTTTGGGTCCATGGTGCAAAGGAGCTACAAAATTCATAAATTATTTTTTGATTTGAAAAAGCAAAAATTTTTATTAAACTTTGAAGCCCTCTCACGGACAAACGAAGCAATTTGGTATGGTTCAAGTTCGGTTGGATCGACTTATTTTGACTCCAGGAATCCGTGGTTGCTCTATGTCCATGGAATATTGGGACACCTGTATATATCCCACGTTTGTGTTAAGTTATTTAAATTAAAGTAGAAATCAAGTCTAATGCGAGGTGAAGCTTTACAAATCTCCGACAATTCACAAGCCGCAATTTCGAGTTCACAAAAAAAAAGCCGGGGCTTCAGGGCAAGTTTCCGAGATAGCCAGCTGTTAATTTATGTTCCGTAGCTCTTATATATGAATAAAACTTGTGAAACTGAGGATTTTCGGTGAATAGCCAGGTGATTTTGCATAATCACTGAGAGGGCGTGTACTGGAAGGAGACTTGCTAATAGCCATAGGATTAGCGCGTGTTTGTTCAAGTTGTATAACTTGTGGAATTTGCAATGCAATTCCTCTTGGTCTTCTCCCACATCCAGGCTCGCAATCGTACCGCCCTCAAACTTATTTCAACTCATTAGCCTTATGCTCAGGCAGATATATACCTGTACACTGAAAAGCTTTGATGTGAAAGCTTCGAAAGTGAATCCGCCTGTCGATAATTCCCATCAGTTTGCGCCACTCTCTGCTGCCTAATCGAATTAAAAGTCCGAATTAAAACTTCCATCAGCCCCATCCATCATTCTCGGAATGCAATTTGGACTATTAGGCTATAATCCTTGAAGAGATTTTTCCAATTTAATCGCATTATTCCCAAGTTTGCTCTTGAAGGAAACTCAATAAACTCTTCGATGAACTCGCTTTATAAAAAAAAACTTGTAGTCGAGTGAAATATTGCCATAGACCTTCCGGAACACATGTGTTTTTTTACTTCTATTTTATATCACGTAGTTCAGCAGAGGCGAATTCCGAGCCAAACGCAGTAACAAATAACAAGAAAACTTAATCTTTTTTCTATTTCGAGCTGATTCAGAATCGAATCGATTTGATGGCACCGCCAAGAAACAATATTATTATTTCTCGTGCCGGTTATATATTGTGTATCGCAACATTGAGGTGTGTGTGCGGACATTTCGAATTCAACTCCCACAACTTCCATACTCAATCAGCCGCAAACTTTTCACGAGTGTGCGTCTGCATAATGTAGGTATGCCATACGTGACCGAATTTATTCATGAAGTTTGTCCGGCAGTATACAACAACACATCAGCAATCAGCAGGAAGGGTTGAAAAGCTTTTTTCGATCAAGGACCAATATACGTATGTAAATTCGCGGAATTAAAATCGCCAGGTATTTCCGGTTACCTCAACGCGAAATGCCGTGTGGTATTTCCGGCCATGAATAAGCAAAATGAGCTGAAAAATGTCCGCTGGGAACCAACGCTTGTGATTGTGGCCGCATCTTAGGTTTGCCCTCAAGCCAAAGGTCTCCCTGATGCTGAATTCACACTCGTAAATAGTGTAATTTTCGTGTGAATGGGAGTTCAAAAAGTTAGTGCTCATTCAGATGCTTCCCTATGATACGGCAAGTTTTCTGACGGCTCCTCCGCCAATTGCACGGGTTTGTAGCTTATCCCCGAATCGAAGTCTCTAACGAATACGTATGGCTGCACCTTCTACCTTAGTGATGATTGAGCTAAACTGCTCCACAATGAAGTTGACGCCACCAAAAAAAAAGGCTCGACTTTGACCGCCAGTGGGTAACTTTCGAATGCCGGAAGCGATTTCCATTCTGTATTGCTGCGTTTACTAGCCAAATCTATCCTCCACAAATCCTGTGATTGTGAATGTCAAGAAACTGCATGTACAATTTATACAGGGTGATATGTAAACAGGTGAAAAATTGCAACTACTCCATCAAACCCCAGAAAGACTTTTTTTTAATAGTTTGGAACGTTCCAAGTCATTGTGGGGTATTCAAGATCATTCCAGAGTCCTTCGGTATTTTCTGGAATGTTCGAGAATAGCCTGAACAAGAGTCTAAAACATTCATTCAGAACATTTGAGAGCATTCGAGATCATTCCACAACTTTTCAGAATGTTCCGGTATATTTTGAGACGTCCTGGAATAGACTGAACTGTTCGGGAAGATCCTGGAACATCCCAGCTCATTATGAAACATCCCAGAACACTCAAATGTTGTGGAATGTTCTGGAACATTGTGGACTGTTTGAAGTCTTTTTGGTATGGAGAGTGGAGCTATCCATCGGTAAGAGCACAGTACATTCAAGAGTATTCGAAATCATTCCACAATATTCAGAATGTTCCGGTTAGTTTTGGAAAGCTAAGGAATAGTCTGGAACGTTCCGAAACATTCTGGAACGTTCCAGATCATTGTGGAACATTAGAGATCGTTCCAGAATGCTTCGGTATGTTCTGAAATGTTCGGAAAGTCTTGAGAATAGTCTGGAACATTCAAGAGTATCCGAAATAATTCTACAACAATCCAGAATGTTCCGGTATGTTCTGGAATGTTCAAATTCCAATGTGAAAATCCTAAAGTGTGATGTCTTGTCTCAAGATATTTCTAGAATCACCGCGCTTGGAGGTCTTACACAGAAGATATGAATTTTTATATGAAATGTATTGGATCCGGAAGACTTGAATAAAGCAGAGCTTAAACGTGGCCATACACTTCTGTATCGTCATAAACCAGTAGTGAGTTCTCACTCCAGTTTTACAAGAGAGTGCAAACGTAGCTCAACCTCATTACTTCAACAGCTAAAGTCTGGCGTCCGACTCGGCCAACTTTTTTATTCCATATTTGCTTTGGTGGCTGAAGTTTCAGATAAAGCGAAGCTCACACGGGGCCATACATTTCTGTATCGTCATCAACCAGTAGTGAATCCTCTCTCCAGTTTTACAAGATAATGCAAACGTAGCTTAACCTTATTACTTCAACTCAGCTTGAGTCTTGCCTTCGGCTTGGTAAACTTTTGATCTTGGATTTGCTCAAAAGGCTGAAGTCATAAACAAAGCAAAGCTTACACGTAGCCATTCACTTCTGTATCATCATAAACGAGTGGTGAGTTCTCTTTCCAGTTTTACAAGAAAGTGCAAAGGTAGCTTAGCCTCATTAATTCAACAGTTGCAGCGTCGCCTCCGGTTCGGCCAGCTTTTTGTTTCGGAGTTGCTTTGAAGGTTGAATCCTTAAAAAAAGCAGAGCTCACGCGTGACCAAGCACTTCTGTATAATCATGAACGAATGGTGGATTCTCTTTCCAGTTTCACAAGAAAATGCGAACATGTCAGCCTTATTACTTCAACAGCCAAAGCCTCGCATTCGGCTCGGTAAACTTTTTGTTCCGGATTTGCTCTAGAGGCTAAAGTTTTGGATGAGGGGAGAGCTTACACGTGGTCATACACTTCTGTATTGTCATTAACAAGTGGTTAATTTCTCTCTCTAGTTTCACAAGAGAATGCAAACGTAGCTTAAGCTTATCACTTCAAAATATGAAGCCTCGCCTTCGGCTTGGCAAACTTTTTATTCCGGATTTGCTTTGAAAGCTAAAGTCTTGAATAAAGCAGAGCTTACACTTGGTCATTGATTTTTCTATCGTCATTAACAACTGGCGAATTCTCTCTCCAGTTCTTCAAGAAAGTGCAAACGTAGCTTGACCTTATCACTTCAAATTATGAAGCCTTGCCTTCGGCTCGGCAGAGTTTTTGTTCCGTATTTGCTCGAAAGGCTGAAGTCTTGAATCAGGCAGAGCTCACACGTGGTCATAAATTTCTCTATCGTCATCAACAAGTGGTGAATTCTCTCAAGTTTCACAAGAAAGTGCAAACGTAGCTTAACCTTATCACTTCAAAATATGGAGCCTCGCCTTAGACTCGGCAAACTTTTCATTTCGTATGTGCTTTGAAAGCTGGAGTCTTGAATAAAGCAAAGCTTACACGTGGTCATAGACTTCTCTATTGTCATTAGCAAGTGGTGAATTCTCTTTCCAGCTCTGCAAGAAAGTGCAAACGTAGCTTGATCTCATCACTTTACAATATGGAGCCTCGCCTCCGGCTCGGCAAACTTTTCATTTCGTGTATGCTTTGGGAGCTGAAGTCTTGGATGAAGCAGAGCTTACATGTGGTCATTGATTTCTCTATCGTCATTAACAACTGGTGAATTCTCTTTCCAGTTCTTCAAGAAAGTGCAAACGTAGCTTGACCTTATCACTTCAAAATATGAAGCCTTGCCTTCGGCTCGGCAAAGTCTTTGTTCCGTATTTGCTCAAAAGGCTGAAGTCTTGAATTAGGCAGAGCTTACAAGTGGTCATAAATTTCAATATCGTCATTAACAAGTGGTGAATTCTCTCTCCAGTTTCAAAAGAAAGTGCAAACGTAGCTTAACCCTCTCACTTCAAAATATGGAGCCTCGCCTTAGACTCGGCAAACTTTTTATTTCGTATGTGCTTTGAAAGCTGGAGTCTTGAATAAAGCAAAGCTTACACGTAGTCATGAATTTCTCTATCGTCATTAGCAAGTGGTGAATTCTCTTTTCAGTTCTGCAAGAAAGTGCAAACGTAGCTTGACCTTATCACTTGAAAATATGGAGCCTCGCCTCCGGCTCGGCAAACTTTTTATTTCGTATATGCTTTGAGAGCTGAAGTCTTGGATAAAGCAGAGCTTACACGTGGTCATTGATTTCTCTATCTTCATTAACAAGCGGCGAATTCTCTCTCCAGTTCTACAAAAAAGTTCAAACGTAGCTTGACCTCATCACTTCAAAATGTGAAGCCTTGCCTTCGGGTCGACAAAGTTTTTGTTCCGTATTTGCTCTAAAGGCTGAAACTCTTGAATTAGGCAGAGCTTACACGTGGTCATAAATTTCTCTATCGTCATCAACAAGTGGTGAATTCTCTCTCCAGTTTCACAAGAAAGTGCAAACGTAGCTTAACCTTATCACTTCAAAATATGGAGCCTCGCTTCAGACTCGGCAAACTTTTTATTCCGTATGTGCTTTGAAAGCTAAAGTCTTGAATAAAGCAAAGCTCACACGTGGTCATAGATTTCTCTATCGTGAATCGGTGAATTCTCTTTCCAGTTCTGCAAGAAAGTGTAAACGTAGCTCAACTTCATCAATATGAAGCCTCGCCTTCGGCTCGGCAAACTTTTTGTTGCGGGTTTGCTCTAGAGGCTGAAGTCTTGAATTAAGCAGATCTTACACGTGGTCATAGATTCCTCTATCGTCATTAACAAGTGGTGAATTTTTTCCCCAGTTCTACAAGGAAGTGCAAACGTAGCTTAGCCTTATCACTTCAAAATATGAAGCCTCGCCTTTGGCTCGGCAAACTCTTTGTTCCGGATTTGCTCTAGAGGCTGAAGTCTTGAATTAAGCTGAGCTTACACGTGGTCATAGATTTTTCTATCGTCATTAACAAGTGGTGAATTTTCTCTCCAGCTCTACAAAGAGTGCAAACGTAGCTTAACCTTATCACTTCAAAATATGGAGCCTCGCCTTCGGCTTAGCAAACTTTTTATTTCGGACTTGTCTTGGAGGCTGAAGTCTTGGATGAAGCAGAGCTCACACGTGGGCACGTGGCCATACACTTCTGTATCGTCGTTAAATAGTGGTGAATTCTCTCTCCAGTTTCACAAGAAAGTGCGAACGTACCTCAACTTCATCAGTTCAACAGCGTAAGCCCCGCCTTAGGTTTGACAAACTTCATATTTCTGACTGATTTTGGAGACTTAATCCTTTAATACTCGTAAATCTAAAATTACACGTAGCCGTACATTTCTGTGTCGCTATTAACGAGTGGGAGATTTTTTCCTAAAGTTTGGCTTTATATTGTCTCTCAAATAATCGTAGCCTCGCTTCTGGTTCCTTCAACTTTATTGTGAAAGCACTTCAAAGTATAAAGCGGAGTTCACACGGAGGGGAACTTCAATTTCGCTTGCTGGGAGCGCTTATAGCAACTGTTTTCCACACGATGCAAGTTGGGCTTTATCTTATCACCCGATCAATTGAAGCCTCGCCTTTGACTATTTCAATTTTTTTGTGGAATCACTTCAAAGGATAGAGCAGAGGTCACGCGAAGAAATATTTCAATTTCGCTTGCTGAAAGCGCTCATAGCAACTGTTCAGTTTTTTCACATATTGCAAGTCAGCCTTCTTATTGTCACTCGCCTTTGGCTCCTCTATCTTTTCTGTGTGATCACTTCAAAGAATAAAGCGGTCTTTACACAAAGAAATATTTCAATTTCGCTTGCTGGATGCGCTTGAAGCAACTGTTCAATTTTTCCACTTAATGCAAGTCATGCTTTATATTGTCACTCGTTCAATTATTCAAGCCTCGCCTCCGGCTCCTACAACTTTCTTGTGATATTGTTTCAAAGAATAAAGCGAAGTTTACACAAAGAAATATTTCAATTTTGCTTGCTGAGCGCATTTATGGCAACTGCTCTGTTTTATAACATAGTGTTAGTCAGGCTTTTGATTGTCACCAGAATAATTGGAACATCACTTTTGATTCCTTAAGTTTTTTCCTGAAATCACTTCAAAGAATAAAGCGTAGTTCACACAAAGAAATAGTTCAATTTCGCTTGCTGAAAAAGCTTATAAGAACTGTTCAGTTTTTCACAAAATGCAAGTCGGGCTTTATATTGTCGCTCGATCAATTGAGGCCTCACCTTTGGCTTCTTCAACTTTTTTGTGGATTCACTTCAAAGAATAAAGCGAAGTTTACACAAATTTTTTTCTAATTTCGCTTGCTAAAAGCGCTTATAGCAAATGTTCAGCTTTTTCACATAATGCAAGTCGGGCTTCATATCGTTACTCGATCAGTTGAAACCTCGCCTCTGGTTTTTTTAGTTTTTTGTGATATCTTTTCAAAGAATAAAGCGGAGTTCACACAAAGAGATATTTTGATTTCACTCACTTAGAGCTTTCATGGCCCTGTTAATTTTTTCCGCATGGTGCAAGTTAGGCTCTATATTGTCCCTCGATCAATCAAAGCCTTGCCTTTGGCTCTTTGATTTTTTTGCAGAATCACTTTAAAGAATAAAGCGGAGTTCACACAAAGTAATATTCCGATATCGCCTGCTGGAAGCGTTTGTAACAATTGTCCAGTTTCATCACGTAGTGTAAGTCACGCATTATATTGTCACTTGACCAATCAAAGCCGCGCCTTTGCCTTCTCAAACTTCTTTTTCAATTCAAAGAATAAAGCGAAGTTCACACAAAGGAACATTCCGATTCCGCTTGCTAAAAGTATTTATGCAACTGCAACTGCAACTGAGCAACTGTTCAGTTTTAGTTCCATTACATAGTGTGAGTCAGGCTTCATATTTTCACTTGGTTAATCAAAGTCTCGCCTTTAGTTTCTTGAACTGTTTTGTAGAATCACTTGAAAAAATAAAGCGGAGTTTACACAAAGAAATATTGCGATTCCACTTGCTAGGAGCATTTTTAGCAGCTGTTCGGTTCCATCATATGTTGCAAGCCAGGCTGTAGCTTAAGAGCGTGTTTAATGACTCGCTCCAGTCACTTGTGATTAATAGCTTGAGTTAGTCACTGAAATCGAATGTATAATTGAGTCATTATTCACTGCTTCGTGATTAAACGTGTTTCCCACTTTTCAAACCCCTGTGGAAGCGTGTTTTGAATTTCTTGAAGTAATATAGAAAATTCAGAGGCAGTGCAGCAATAATTTGTCAAGTGCCTGAATAGGCTTGTTGAGAAAACTTAAGCTTGATTCACAGCTTAAAAGCTGGCGTTAAGCCTCGCTGTAAGCCGCAGCGAGTGCTCCTCAAAGCTCGCTTGTAACTGTTATAAAGCTCGATAAACAAAACGAAATGAAACCTGCTCCTCGCAGTGAGTAACCTTCAGTTAGTTGCATACAGCCTTCACCCGGTTATGTAGCCAGTATATCATCCGTTCAAATTTTTTCGTTTTCTTGTTTTCCAGAACCGGGAAGATGTAGTGATCAATAAGAGAGAAACGACCCGTCAGGATGACGAATCTCAGCAGTCAGGAGGACCAGCGCAAGGATTACCTTCAGATATTCCCGAATAACTCAAGCCCGGACGTCAATGGCGGGGGCGGTTTGGGCAGTAACAATAACGGCCTCATGTTGGCCGCCCTGAATTACACCAACGAAACGCTGCTGAGGAACCTCAGCAAGCAGGCCTACACTCCCTACGACGAGAGGCCCGAAACGTACGTGATTCCGGTCCTGTTCTTCCTCATTTTCGTCGTGGGGGTCCTCGGCAACGGGACGCTGGTCATCATCTTCTTGAGGCACAGGACCATGAGGAACGTCCCAAACACGTGAGTAATTCATTAGTTTATTCACATCACCTGGTGGCTTTCGTCAAATAAAGTGGAAAAATTTAAAAGAAAGCGAAAGTTCAGGTCCAACTATTTTATTTGATCGAAGTGATTGATAGTTCCATTCCGCATTTGCACTAAGTAAATAAAGTGAGTTATTATCCACGATTGACTAGAATAGGCTGTTCTTCACAGGTGACTGAAGTGAGTCATTATAGACAAATTTCACAGCCAATAGTCAAAATTCACTATTGCTCCATTCATTTGAAAACACCTCAATTCCAAATTATCCCAGTTTTCTAGTTATTCGATTATGCCACTCAAGTGAGAGAAATGAGCCATTATAAGCGAGTGAGATGTTTGAATCGCAGGTGTTGACTTCAGTGTGAAATAAAATAATTAGACACCCGTTTTCAGCGACAAAAGTGAACAATTATTCGCAAATGACTAAATTCAATCATTCTTTACCAATCACTAAAGTGAGTAATCATTATACACGCCTTCCGCAACCAATCACTGAAAATTCACGATTGCTCAATCCATTTGAAAAGCATCTTCTCAATTCCAGTTCATTCCAATTTTCTGGCCATTTACTTATACTGTCGCAATAGGGTAGTGAGACAAATGAGCCATTATGAGCAAGTGAGATGTTTGGTTCGCAGGTGTTCACTGGATGAGTGTGAAATAAAATCATTACACACTCGTTTCTAGTGACGAAAGTGGACAATTATTCGCGAATGACTGAATTGAATCATTTTCATCACTTTATATGCTCAATTCACACAGGTAGACTTGATTTAGGCCAGTATAAATGAGGAAGTAAAGTCTGGTTTGCACTCTCAAATCTGAAACTGGCTCTTAATCTTGCGCATATCGACATAAAATGACCGATTGTGAAAAAAAAATACCGGAAGCTAGTGCTATCACACCATAAAGCTCGATTTACACAGGTGAGCTTGATTCATGCCAGTATAATTCAGAAAGCTAAGCCTGAGTTTACACTCTCAAATTAGAGACTGGCTCGTGATTTTGCCCATATCAACTTTACTAATCCAACAATCGTGTTCAAAAGCTTACTTATTACAAGCTAGTGAATAATCACTTCATAAAGCTCGATATACACAGGCTGACTTGACTCGTGCCGGTATAATCGAGAAAAATAAGCCTGGTTCAGACTCTAAAATCAGAGACAAGCTCTTTCTCTAGCGCATATCACCATAATCGAGCGATCGTGTTCAAAAATATCCTCAGCAAAAGCCAGTGCTTCATCATACTATAAAGCTTGATTTACAAAAGTGAGCTTGATTTATACTGCCGGCTTTGATTGGCTGAACAACAATATAAAACCTTGCTTGCACTATGTTCCAAAACTGAACAGATAATGTAAGAATATCATCGGACTGGACAAAATTATTTCTACGTGTAAACTCTGCTTCAGCATTTGGAGCTGAATGAAAGGGAAGTTAGTCGAGCCAAAGGCGAGGTTTTGATTGGCTGCGAAACAATATGAAGCCCCGTTTACAATATATATTGAAAAACTGAATATATATGGTATGAAGCTCTCAGCAAGCGGAAAAAATTTAATTTTTCGTGTGAACTCTGCTTTAGCATATGGAGCCAATTGGAAACGCCGTTTGTCGAGCCAGAGGCTAGACTTTGATTATTATTTCGAGAAGAATATAGAACCTCGCTTGCGCAGTGTATCAATACTGAAGAAGGACTGTGACATTCTCAGCATGCGAAGCAAAGTTATATCTTCGTAGAAATTCTGCTTCAGCGTTGGAAGCCAGTTGGAAAAAAAATGCTGAGCTGAAGTCAAGACTGTGATTGGCTAATAAACGACGTAAAGCCTCGCTTGCACTATTCATCAACGCAGAACAGGTGGCGTAACGCCTCCAGCAAGCGGAACATAATCAATTCTTTGTGTAAACCCTGCTTTCGTGTTTGACGCAGGTTGAGAAAAAAGTTTTCCGAGCTGGAGCCGAGGCTGTGATGGACTGAATAACGACGTAGAGTCTCGCTTGTACTATGTATCAAAGCTGAATAGGTGCTGTTACGCTCCCAGCAACCGGATCAAAATTATTTTTCCGTGTAAACCCTGCTTTAAAGTTTGAAGCCAGTTAGAAGAGAAGTTTGCTGAGCCGAAGGTGAAGCTGTGATCGATTGCATAACAACGTGAAGCCTGGCTTGCACTATGTGCCAGAGTTGAACAGGTGCTGTAACGCTCTTAACAAGCGGAACATAATAATTTGTCGTGTTTACCCCACTTCAGCGTTTGAAGCCATAAAAAAAAGTGCCGAGCCAGAGGCGAGACAGTGATTGGCTGGATAACAACGTGAAGCCTCGCTTGCACTGGGTATGTATCAAAGTTGGACAGGTGCTGTAAAACGCTCCCAGAGCGTAACAAAATTATGTCTTTGTGTAAACCCTGCTTCAGCGTTCGAAGCTAGTCGGAAAAAGCTTTCGCCGAACCGGAAGCGAAGCTCTGATTGGCTAAATAACGACGTAAAGTCTAGCTTGCATTATGTATCAAAGCTGAACAGGTGCTGTGACGCTATCAGCAAGCGAAACAAATATATCACTTCGTGTGAACCCTGCTTCAGCGTTCAGAGCTAGTCGGGGAAAAAAATTTGCCAACCCGGATGCGAGGCTTTGGTTGGCTGGATAACGACGTGAAGCCTCGCTTGCACAATGTATCAGAGCTGAACTCTTGCTGTAATCCTCTCAGCAAGCGGAACAAAATTATCCCTTCGTCTTAACCCTACTTTAGTGTTCGAAGCTATAGTTGGAAACAGAGTGTGCCAAACCAAAGGCGAGGCTGTGATTGGCTGGATAACTGCGTGAAGCCTCGCTTGCACTATGTATCAAAGCTGAACAGGTGCTGTAATGCTCTTAGCAAGCGAAACAAATCTATTTCTCTGTGTAAACCTTGCCTCAGCGTTCGAAGCCAAATGAGAGAAAAAATTTGTCGAACCGGAGGCAAGGCTGTGAAGAGTGTGAACAACTTGAAGCTTCGCTTGCACAATGTATTTGGGCTGTACCGTTGCTGTAACCCTCTCAGTAAGCGGAACAAAATTATTCTTCAATCTTAACCCTGCTTTAATGTTTAAAGCTGGTTGGAATAAAAGTGTGCCAAGCCGAAATCGAAGCTGTGATTGACTGGATAACTGCGTGAAGCCTCGCTTGCACTATGTATCAAAGCTGAACAGGTGCTGTGATGCTCTCAACAAGCGGAACAAAATCATTCTTTCGTCTTAACCCTGCTTTAATGTTTGAAGCTAGTTGGAAAAAAAGAGTGTCAAGCCGGAGGCAAGGCTGTGACTGGCTGGATAACTGCGTGAAGCCCCGCTTGCACTATGTATCAAAGCTGAATAGGTGCTGTAATGCTCTCAGCAAGCGGAACAAAACTATTCCTCCGTGTAAACCCTGCTTCAGCGTTCAAAGCCAAATGGGAGAAAAAGTTTGTCGAACCGGAGGCAAGGCTGTGATTAGCTGACTAACAACGTAAAGCCTCGCTTGCACAATGTATCCAGGCTGAACCGTTGCTGTAACCCTCTCAGCAAGCGGAACAAAATTATTTCTTTGTGTTAACCTTTCTTTAATGTTTAGAGATAGTTGGGGAAAAAGTGTGCCGAGCCGAAGGCGAGGCTATGATTGGCTGGATATTTGCGTGAAGCCTCGCTTGCACTATGTATCAAAGCTAAACAGGTGCTGTGATGCTCTCAACAAGCAAAACAAAATAATTTCTCCGTGTAAATAGTGCTTTAGCGTTTGAAACCAGCCGGAAAAATAGTTTGCCGAGCCGAAGGCGAGGCCGTGATTGGCTGGATGACGACGTGAAGCCTCCTTTGCACAATGTGTCTGAGCTGAATCATTGCTGTAACCTTCTCAGCAAGCGGAACAAAATTATTCCTTCGTCTTAACCCTGCTTGTTTGTTGAAAGCTAGTTCGAAAAAAATATGCCGAGCCGAAGGCAAGGCTGTGATTGGGTGGGTGACTGCGTGAAGCCCAGCTTGCACTATGTATCAAAGCTGAACAGGTGCTGTAATGCTCTCAACAAGCGGAACAAAATAATTTCTTAGTGTAAATCCTGCTTGAGCGTTCGAAACCAGTTGAAAGAGAAATCTGCCGAGCCGGAGGCGAGACTGTGATTGGCTGGATATAGACGTAAAGCCTCGCTTGCACAATGTGTCTGAGCTTAACCGTTGCTGTAACCCTCTCAGCAAGCGGAACAAAATTATTCCTTAGTCTTAACCCTGCTTTAATATTTTATAGCTAGTTGGAAAATAAGTTTGCCGAGCCGGACGCGAGGCTGTGATTGGCTGCATAGCAACGTAAAACCTCGCCTGCACTATGTTTTAAAGCTGAACAGGTGTTGTAACCCTTTCAGCCAGCGACACAAAATTGTCTCTTTATGTAAACGCTGCTCTAGCACTCAAAGCCAGTTGGAAAAAAAGTTTTTCGAGCCGGGAGCCAGACTGTGATTGGCTGGATAATAACGTAACGCTTTGATTGCATTATGTATCAAAGCTGAACAGGTGCTGCAGTAAGCTGAACAAAATTGTTCCTTCGTGTGAACCCTGCTTCAGCGTTTGAAGCCAGTGAGATAAAAAGTTTGCCGAGCCAGTGTGATTGGCTGAATAACAACTTGAAGCCTCGCTTGTACTGTGTATCGAAGCTGAACAGGTGTCGTAATGCGCTCAGTAGGCGTGACAAAATTATGTCTTTGTGTGAACCCTGCTCCAACGTTTGAAGCCAGTTGGAAAAAAAGTTTGCCGAGCCGGAGGCTTAACTGTGGTTGGATGAATAACGACGCAAAGCCTCTCTTCCAATATGCATCTAAGCTTAACAGGTACCGTAACGCTTCCAGCAAGCGAAACAGAACTATTTCTTCGTGTAAACCCTGCTTTAGCGTTTGAATCCAGTTGGAAAGAAGTTTGCCGAGCCGGAGGCAACGCTGTTATTGGCTGACCAACAACGTAAAGCCTCGCTTGCACTATGGATCAAAGCTGAACAGGTGATGTAACGTTCTCAACAAGCGGAACAAAACCATTTCTCCGTGTAAACCCTGCTTCAGCGTTTGAAGCCAGTTG
Source organism: Anaspis maculata (assembly GCA_949128115.1). Lineage (NCBI taxonomy): Eukaryota > Metazoa > Arthropoda > Insecta > Coleoptera > Scraptiidae > Anaspis > Anaspis maculata. Next base: position 1,760,895 of record OX421966.1, read on the forward strand.
GAAAAAAAGTTTTCCGAGCCGGGGGCTAGACTGTGATTGGCTGGATAATAACGTAACGCCTCGATTGCATTATGTATCAAATCTGAACAGGTGCTGCAGCAAGCGGAACAAACCTATTTCTCCGTGTAAACCTTGCTTCAGTGCTTGAAGCCAGTGGAAAAAAAAGTTTGCCGAGCCAGAGGCACAGGATTAGCTGGATAATAATACAAAGCCTTGCTTGCACTGTTAGACCAGGCATTTTGAGTCTTGACCTGGAAAAAAAGGTCTTGGTCTGAAAATTGGCGAGACGCTTCCACTTTAACCCCTTAACCACATACTGAAAGTCCTAAAAAAATCCTGTGTCCGCTTCATCGGTTTTTGGCGGCAAAAAGGTGCAAGTGACATTATTTTAGGAACTATTTATTAAAATACGCTTTGAAGTTTCAATACAGCTTAAAACTTTCGAAAATGATCTTCTTGGTCAGTTGAACAACATATTGGATGTCCTCAAAAATCCTCTCTCCGCTTTATTGGTTTTTGGCGGCTAAAAGGTTCAAATGACAATATTTTGGAAACTATCTATTATTTATCGATTATCATCAGAATACGAGTTGGAGTTTCAGTACAGCTGGAAATTGCTAAAACTGGTCTTTTTTGTCAGTCGAACAACATACTAGAAGTCCTCAAAACTCCTATGTCCGTTTCATGGTTTTTTGGCGACAGAAAGGTATAAGTGACTTTTTTTTTGTTTCTATTCAATGGAATACGGGTTGAAGTTTTGATACAGGTGAATATTTTAAGTCTCCTTGGTCAGTTGAGCAGCATACTGAAAGTCCTAAGAAATCCTGTGTCCGCTTTATTGTTTTTTGGCGGCAAAAATGTATAAGTTACATTGTTTTGGAAACTGTTCAATCAAACAGGCGGTCAAGTTTCGATACAGCTGAAAATTGCTGAAATTGGTCTCTTTGATTAGTTGAGCAAAACATCGAAAGTCCTAAGAAATCTTCTCTCCGCTTCATTAGTTTCTGTCGGGAGAAGGGTATAAGTGAAAATTTCTTTTGTTATTATTTGATAAAATACGGGTTGAAGTTACGATAGCTGAAAATGGCCTCCCTTGTCAGTTGAACAACACACTAAAAATAAACTGCTCAACAATGGAAGTGTTACAAAGCAAAAATTCACCCAATTTTGAACCGCTGTAACTTTTGATTGACAACAACGATTCTGATTCTGTTTTAAGCACTGAAAAGCCCAATCTTTTGGCCATCTTTCTTGTCAATATAGAATCCATAGAGCCTTCCATAAAATTTCTATAGGGTGATGAACATGGCACTGCAAAATTGATAAAAGTTCAACATACCCCCGTTTTCGTTAAAAATTTTTTTCGGGAGTATCAACTCCAAATTCATGAAGAATGATGTGTTCCCTCGAAACGGTTCCTTAATTTCCAAGATTCCAGTCGAAACAGACAAAATGTGATTTTTTATTGTAAATACTGTATATTATTCCTGTAGCAACGCAAAAACATTAGAACTTTTCATATCCAGATGACGCCACTTGGTAGGCTTGTTCAGTGAACAATTCTGAGCAATTTGACTTGCAACACGTTCTTATTGTCCAGTGTAGGGGTGAAGAAAAGCCCAATTGGCAGCGTACTTTTTGGTACTGTTCCTAAAATTCGGGTTTTTAGCATTGAAAGAGTGTCCAATTTAATATTCTTGACCTCTCAATTCTTTTCAATGCAGTCAACGTCATCCTGCAAAGCATCGGTAGAGATAATTTTCTGTGGAAAAAATGCCACCCAAATTTCACCCTTCCGCTCCCCCCACCTCATTTCAAAAATCTGGAATGGCAATACTCACTTTGTGATACATCAAATTGAAGGAAATAAAATTCTCTCCATGAATAAATTTTTTTTCAAATTTTTTAAAACCCCCATTTTTCTCACAAAACACCCCAAATGTCTAGTTCATTTGGAGAGGGGTTGAAAATTTCAAAAAATTTGTTTTCGGAAAGAGAATTCAATTCCCTTCAATTTGATGCATCACAAAGTAGGTGGTGTTTCGTTAAATTTTGAAGTTGAGGTGGGGGAGAGTAAAAGGGTCAATTTGGGCAGCACTTTTTCCACCGAAAATTCCTTTCTTCGATGTTTTCTATGATAACACTGACTGAATTAAAAACAATTGAGAGGTCCAGAATTAAAAATAAGACAGTCAGAGAATGTTTAGGGCGAAGGAAGGTGGGGTTAAAATTTTTGTGAATATTTTTTTCAGAAAGAGAATTTAATTCTCTTCAATTTGATATATCGCAAGGTAGGTCATGTCATTTGAAATTTCAAAGTTGGGGTGAGTGGGGGCGAGGAGGCTTAAGATAGAAATTTGCCAATTTATGTATAAGATGTCCTCTTTGATATAAAATTCGACCTGTTTTCGCTCGAAGAAATATTCACTAGGAATCGGGAGTTATTGCAGGTGGATAGTTTTCAAATGATCACCCGGTGCAGTATTCACAATAAAAAATCACATTTTGGCTGTTTCGACTGGAATCCCGAAAATTCTCAAACCGTTTCGAGGGAACACATCATTCTTCATAAATTTGGTGTAGATACTCTCAAAAAAAATTTTTTGCGAAAACGGGGGTATGTTGAACTTTCATGAATTTTGCACTGCTCTGTTCATCACCCTGTAGAAAATTTATGAAAAGCTCTATGCATTTCATATTGACAAGGAAGATGAACAAAAGACTGGGCTAGTTAGTATTTGAAACAAAATCAGAATCGTATGCGCCAATCAAAAGTTGAAGCGGTTCAAAATTGGGTAAATTTTTGCTTTGTAACACTTTCATTGTTGAGCAGTTCACTAGGAAAATCCCTGTTCGCTTCATTGTTTTTTGGCAGAGAAAAGGTGTAAGTGACATTGTTTTGTAAGCTATTGGGTATTCATTGAAATAGGCGTTGAAGTTCCAATCCATCTGAAAATTGCTGGAACTGGTTTCCTCGATCATGTCAACAACTTACTGAAAGTCCCAAGAAATCCAATGTCCGCTTCATCGTCTTTTGGCGGCAAAAAGGTAGTAGATCATCTCTTGAAACTATTGTTCAAAATATGTGTTGAAGCTGCAATACAGTTGAAAATTGCTGAAAATAAATAGTCTACTCGGACTAGTACAGTCAACTAAAAAAGGAGACCATTCTTAGTAATTTTCAGCTGTACTAAAAGTTCAACCCGTATTTAAAAAAAATAGTTTACAATATAATGTCACTTATACATTTTTGCCGCCAAAAAATATGAAGCGGGCTTGAGATTCCACAGGACTTTCAGTATGGACTTTCAGTTTCAGTGTTATAGTTATTCAACTATAACAAAGAATACTATTTTTCAGCAACTTTCAGCTGTGCTGAAACTTCAACTCATGTTTTAATGAATAGTTTCCAAAACTCTGTCACTTAAACCTTTTTGCTGACAAAAACCGATGAAGTGGACATAGAATTTTTTAGGACCTTCAATATGTTGTTGAGCTGACCGAGAAGACCATTTTTGGCAATTTTCAGTTGAATTTGAACCTGACCGCGTGTTTAATTGGATAGTTTTTGAAACAATGTCACTTATACCTCTTTGCCGCTGAAAAAAAAGTATGAAGCAGACATAGGAATCATGGGATTCCTTAGGATTTTCAACATGTTTTTCAACTGGCCGATGGGACCATTTCCAGCAATTTTTCAGCTGTATTGAAACTTGACCGCGTGATTTAATTATTGGGTACTTTTTATTTTGCTTTCAGTTACACCATAAATAATTATTAAGACTTCTTTGGCCAACCGGTTTCGCTCTTAAGCATCGTCAGGGTTGAGAAGTGACATTTTGTTATTTATAATTGAAAAACTGAAAGCAAAATAAAAAGTACCTATAACGTCAACACCATTGAAAGAAGGATGGAAGAATTTTTCCAATTTATTTAATTATTAGTTTACAAAGCAATGTCACTTATACCTCTTTGCCCCTGAAGAACGATGAAGCGAATAATAGGACTTCTTAGGACCTTCAATATGTTGTTCAACTGGCCGAGGAGACCATTTTCATCAATTTTCAGCTGTATCGAAGCTTCACCGCGTATTCTAATAGACAGTTTCTAAATTATTGTCACTTACACTTTTTTGCCGCCAAAAACCGATGAAGCGGACATAGGATTTTTCAGGACTTTCAGTATGTGGTTAAGAGGTTGAGGTGGGAGCGTTCTAACAATTTTTGAACTTACGTTTTTTTTTCTCTAGGTTTTGGTCAATTTTGATCTAAAATGCTTGGGCTATATGTATCATAGCTGAACAGGTGCTGTAACGCTGTCAGCAAGCGGAACAAAATTATTTCGACATGTAATCTTGCTTTAGCATTTGAGAGTAGTTGGAAAAAAGTTCGCCGAGCCGGAGGCGAGGCTGTGATTGACTGGATAACAACGTGAAGCCTCGCTTGCACTATGTATTAGAGCTGAACAGGTGCTGTGACGCTCTCAGCAAACGGAACAGAATAATTTATTCGTGTAAGCCCCGGTTCAGCGTTTGAAGCCAATTTGAATTGCTTTTTGTCGAGTCGTAGGTGAAGCTTTGACCTAGCTCCAAATTTGAGCAAAAGCACCAACATGATGTCGAGAAAAAACTAGTGCTGGCAAAAACCAGCAAAAATGAACACCAGTATACCGGTTTTGTCGAATACCGGTTTCGGTAAAACCGGTATTAAAAGCCTAATCCAAAAGCCGGTATTCAAAGCCGGCTCCGAAAATAGGCATTGGACACCGGCTTTGAGAACCGTTATTGAAAGCCGGCTTCGAAAACCGATACTTGAAACCAATTTCTCCGAAAACCAATTTTGGAAGCCGGCTCCGAATACCGACTCCGAAAGCCGGCTCGAGAAACCGGTCTCGAAAGCCAGATCTGGAAGCCGGTATTTGGCTATCATCAGAACCGCGGTTTTCGGAGCCGGCTTCCAAAACCGGTTTCGTTGCCAACACTAATTTAAATGGTGGAATTTTGACCTTACACATGGAACTACGACTTCAAACAGGAACTGATTCGACTTTAATCGTGACATTCTGACTCCAAGCAAGAAATTTTTACCCCATACGCAAAAACCTTGGACTTTCTATGGCGAGATTTTGATTTCTATTAGGTAAAATTTCCGACTTGAGATAAGAAAACTTCGACTTCCAACTCGAAGATTCGATTCCAAAACTGACAAACTTTGGCTTTTATTGCAAAATTCTGACTTTGAACACGAAAAGACGGAACACTTTTGACGTGAAAATTGGGTCTTTCAACGCGGAAAATCTAACTTCTAGAATTCTATTGCAGAAGTTCAACTTAAAACGCGAAAAACTTGATTTGAAACTCTTGAAGTAGTGACTTCAAAAACTTCGAGTTTTATCTTGGAATTTAGACTTAAAAACCGACAAACTTTGACTTTTAATGCGGAACTTGGACTTTAAACACGGAAAACTTGAATTAAATCTCGAATTTTTGACTTCAAACACAAAATTTCGACTTTCAACATGAAAACTTTGACTTCGAATACGGAAGATCCAACACAAGAAGTTTCAACTTTTATCTTGGCATTTAAACTTGAAAACCGACAAACTTCAACTTCTATTGCAAAATTTTGAATTCAACACGAGAAACTTCAACTGTCAATACTCAAAACTCCGGCTTCAACCACGAAATTCCGCCGTAATTCAATACAAAAAACTACGACTTTCAACACGGAAGCTTCGACTTCAAAAACAAACATGTTTGACTTTTACCGCAAAAAACTTGAATTTTTATTTCGCAATAGTGACTTTGAACATAACAATCTTCAGTTTCAATACCGACATTTCTATTTGAAGCACGTTTCGACTTCAAACACGAAGGACTTCGATTTTGATCTTGACATTCCGACTTCAACCACGGAATTTTTACTCTACACCAAAAACCTTGTACTCTACATCTTGGAATTTCAATTTTGATCACGTACAACTTCCGACTCCAGACAAAAATTGACTAAGAACACGAAGAGCTTGACTCTCGAAAATTTGGCTCAGACAAGAAATTTTGACTTCGAACATGAAAACTTCGACTTTATTTCGAAAATTGGACTTTAAATGGAAAAATCTTCACTCTTATCGTGAATACTTCACTTCGAATACAAAAAACCTCGCGAAAAACCTTGACTTCAACATGACACTTTTACTTCAAACATGGAAATTCCGATTTTAATAATATCAAAATATTGGCTTTGAACACAAAATTTCCACGTCAAACACGGAAATTTTGACTTTTGACTTGAAATTTGGACTCGAAATACAGAACATTTCGACTTTGAACACAAAAAATCCAACACGGAAAACTTCGACTTCTCCATCTCGGAATTTCGACCTCCGATGCAAAAACCTTTTAGGTGCATCATGAAATTTCGACTTCAATATCTAATGGTGGAGTACGAATACAAAATTTCGACTTCAAACACGGAAGATTTTGGCTTGGATCTCGACCTCGAAAACGAAAAGCTTCTGATTTAATCTGGAAACTTCGACTTTAAACACAAAAAGTTTCGACTTGGAACACGAAAATCTCTACTTTGAACCCTGAGAACTTGAACCCAAGAAACTTGACCTTGATCTCGACATGAACACTCCAAACACAAAGCTTTGAGTTTGAAGATGAAAAACTTCGACTTCAATCTGGAAACTTAGACTTAATACACGAGATTTTGATTTGAACATGGACATTTCCCCTTCAAACAAGAGAAGTTGACTAGTCCGACCCCGCGACTCAACTTTGACTCTCGAGTCCGTAAACCTTCATCGAAACCACGAAATTTCGTCTCAAAACACAACAGGTATTCAACTTTCAACACAAGAAGCTTGATCTTTTACTTCAAATTTTTCACATGAAAACTTCTATTGTGATTCCAAAATGTCGACTTTGAACAGGAAATCTTGATTTCAAACACGGAAGATTTCAACTTTGATTTCAAAATTTCGACTTAAATAAGAAAACATGGACTTGAGACATTATTTCAACTGCAACTTGAAATTTCATCATGGAAAAAATCAAACAACTTATACTTTTATCACAAGAAGTTGACGATAAATACGAAATACATCGACTTCAGATGAAAAACCCTGCTTGAAAACAAAACACTATGACTTCAGACGCAGAAACCTTCAATTTCATCTTGAAATTCTGACTTTGAACACGGAAAACTCTCGACTCTGGATTCAGTGGTGATTTCGATTTGAAGAAAAGACATACAATTTTGTCTTTTGTTGCAAAAATTTGACTCTTGAAATGGAAGACTCCGCCTCCAAACATGAAAATTCTCCTTGGACAAAAGAAAACTCCAGTTTCATTTGTAATTTTGACTCCAGGCTTGAAAGCCTTCGACTTTGATTTCGAAATTCTGAATCTAAAACTTGACCTTGATATGGAAATTTTGACTTCAAACACGAAAACTTCGACTAAAGATATTTTGTGAATTTTTTTTTGGACATTTTTCAAAACCATTTCATTATTTCTTCAAATCATTGTGACATCCAAATCCTCAATATATGGATAATTTGACGTTTTCAAATTTTTTGACATGTTTGAAATCATTCTGTTAGCTCTGGAGTTATTTCAACATTTTTGAAACTAAGTATTTTGGAGTTTCTTTGCGCTTCTTCAGCTCAGAAATATTTTAATATTCTTTGGAACTAGTCTGACGTTCTGTGGAATAATTTCGACACTTTTTATCTTTTTTGGAATCATTGTGACATTTTTTTTGATAATCTCGACATTTTCATAGTCTTTTAGACAGTTTTTTTCTCCAATTATTTCAACATTTTTTGAATAACATATTATGGAATTATCTTGACCTATTTCAATCATTGTAAAACTGGAATTCGAGAGCAATAATCAGTTATTTGACAATTATTTAGACGTATAATCGAGGTTGATCTACCAACACACCACATTTTTTCATATTTTGCTCAAATGAAAAAAGCTGTGGAATTGGTAATGGGTACTGCCCAATTGCTCGAGCGGAAGATTTTGTTGTTTTTCGTTGTGTTACGAGGTATACAGCCAAGATAGGGCAATGACGAGTTGCAAAGCATAACATTGTAAATGGCTACAATCGAGTCGCGAAGCACCGAGGTAGGTATACAATATTTTGAGGCATTTTTTGGAAATATCCTGACATTATGAGATCATCTCAACTTCCAATTATTTGGACATATTGTGATGTAACCCACTTTTCGACGTTTGACCTCGATCGTCATTACCCCCTCCCCTTCCTACGTTGTCTACCTTTTCCCTACGTTGTGAATTTCTTACTCTAGATGAGAATGTGAATTTGGGGATGGTGCTGAAAGTTCTTAATGAAACGCGAATGAAGGCAAGCAAAATGAAGTTTTTATTTGAATCGTTTGCAAAGTTTTAATGAATCGGTCTCTTTTCTCAAAACACCTCACAACAATAAACTGACAGAGTGACAAAATGACATGGCATGGATCAAAACAAACAAAACACAAACACAAATGAAACAAGAAAGTCATTACAAATCATTTAGACAATGCAGGAATCAACAACAATAAAATAAACACATAACTTGATCAGCAAAGCACAACAAGAAATCATAAAACGCATCAAACTGTCAGTAAACACAAAAGAATAGTGACGTATTCGCTGACAGGCACACATGGGAAGAACACATCAAAGAAACCCCTGCGTATTGCCTGATTGAGTGCTGAAAATCCCTTCCCAAATGATCTAATGAAAATTGAGTGTGAATGAGTCATGGTGAAATGACAGAGAAGTCACTCTAGTAATGCATTCATCAAGCCAGTGCAAATTGGTACTCAAACGTCTTTAAATGTTCGCTTAGTTTGCCAATTATTTACGCAACAACAAAAGGAAACTCGCTTGCTCACGCTTTGGTGAAACTTTACGCTCAGGATTCGATGTTTACGCTTTACGCACAAAAGCACACTTTCGCTACTCCGCATCTCTCTCAAGGCAGAAAGCAATTAGTAGACACATGACACTCAACTGTATCAAGAAATATAAATAAAAATACAAATGAATATAAATCAAAGCTCTGGGTTCCCACAGAGTAGGTTTTTGCGTGTAAAGGCTCAAGGGACCGCTGAAAAGACCTAAACCCAATAGCTAGGTGCCCCCCTAGAGTTGAGACCGATCTATTACTAACCTGAACTGCTCCCCCAATTCCCGACCCTTCTTAATTTCCCAAACAGTAAACAAAAAGGAAACAAAACATGAAACACAAAGTCAATAACATTTGAACAATTCCTGAGCAGCCAGGGAGTGTTGGCCCGTACACGACTTCAAGGATACATCGAACATGATAGACATAACATGATAAACATAAATGTTAAAAGCTGGCTCACACACACACATGTTCAGGTTCAACCAGGCTCTTTCAGATTTCGCTTTGCCGCTTGCAGAGTTTGTAGTACCAACAAACACTGTCATAACAACGCACACTCCTCAGTAGGTGAATGAGTGAATGAATAAATGAAGTACCTATTTTGTATTGTAACCCAACGAGTAAACATCTTCGACTAATCAAGGAAATTGAATGTGTTCTGAATCCGGACCTGGATAGAATTCCAGACAGCGCGGCCCTACCTACGTTGTAGCTACCTACCCGACAGGTGAGTCCCTTCCCTCAGAAACGAACTAAACAAATCGTACGAGTAATGTTTTTCCCGTTCTCTACGCGGCTTGATTTCAACTAGGGCGAAAATCCCAAATCCTACATTTTCCTTGTTTACGTCGCCATTTGCAATGGCACCCGCCGAGACCAGGAAAACCTACTTGAAATTCGCAAAAATGGGACATGCTACATTGACCGGGCCACAAATTTACGTGCCAAGGCAAGCAACACCTTGAGGAATAAAATCAGCAAGGAAATCAAAATAGAACCCACCTGTATTCACGACTTTCCGGCCCAGAACTTCGAACACCGCTGCGTGTTGTCGGAAATTACCTCGTTCTCCCCTTTCTCTACCCCGACCGTCTCCGCCTAATCTCAATGGTGACGTTTCTTGTCGATTTCTGGTCGTCTACTTAGGCAACCAACAAATCATTTCTCGCGCGAATTTGAAGGGAAATCTTCTTAAAACTAGGCGCAAAAGTGCGATCCCTCACAATATTTCGATCATTGACATTTTTTTAATGATTTCGACATATTCTTAGAATCATCCTGACATTCGCTCCAAATCATACCGATATTCGAATTATAAAAGATTGAAGAATAGGTTATTTTTCTTCACATTTTTGGAATTATTCTGACACGTTCATAATCATTTTAATTTTCAACTATTTTGACATTGAACACGAAAAACCTTGACCTAATCTCAAACTTCAAATCCACAAAGCTTCACTTTGATCTTGATTTTCTGAAAATTTTGACTGGGGATGTTGACTTTGAGGACAAAATTTGGAGTTCAAACATAAATTTTACTTCGAGTAATGAAACTTCGACTTCTACCTCGAAATTTCGACTTCATCGACACGAAAAACTGCGACTTCAAACAAGTGAAACTCTGACTTTCAGCTGGGAGACTGAATTTGAACCACGAAATTACGACTCACACGGTTGAAACCACGACTTTCAACAAAAAAAATCCGACTCCAAGCATAAAAAATTCCGACCTTTCTCCACAAAGAGCTTTTTTTTCTTCATCAAAATAGTGACTTCACACCTGACAGTCTTCAATTCAATTAGTGCTGGCAAAAACCGGGAAAAATAAAAATCGGTATTCTGTTCGTTAAAACTGATATTGGAAGCTGACTCCGAAAACTGGTATTGAAAACTGCTGCGTAGACCAGTATTGAAAGGCGGCTTCGGAGACCGACACTGGAAAACGGTCCGAAATTTTGGAAGCCGGCTCTGAATACCGACTCCGAAAGCCGGCTGTGTGAGCCGGTTTTCAGTTATCATCGAAACTCGGTTTTCGGAGCCGGTTTTCAAAGCCGGCTTCCAGAATCGATTCGGTTGCCAGCACTAGAAAAAACTAAACGTTCAAAAAAAGTCGTAAAGTCGTAAGTGAGTGCTTTTCGGAGGCTTTTTCACAGGATTAAGCTGGATTTACATTTGGGTACGGGATTTCTTGAATAGCCTCGGCTTGATTCAGGTGCACACGCTCTTTATAAACGCTTCAACCTCCCGTAAAACTTTTCCCTTTTGAAATTTCCCATGCAAATCGCAACAACTTTCGCCTTCAGCTTTACACAGGTCAATTTGCAATTTGTTCAGCAAGACGAAACGAGAAACGCCTCACGTCAGCACATCATTCCTGAGTTTAGGTAATATAAAACCCATCCGGCGGGTGCTCCTCCTGTTTCGTCCCGACGACAAAACTTTGTTTTGCAGCACATAAATCCGTTCGCATCCTCTCTAAATCGTTAAAATAAAAAAAAAACAGCTCGCGCTGCTCCGAAGGCGAAAGTGAAGGGCATAAAAATTCAAAACTCGTCCGCCCAACTTACGACTCACGTGCTCGATTTTTTTTTCAAGACTCTCCGAGTCCACTTTGCGCAAAAAGGACTCGCTAAGCAGCAGGAGAGCGTGAAGAGATCAAAGATTTGACTGTATAACCCTCGGTATAACCCAGAGCTTTGTTTTTGTTCGTTATGTAATCGCACGGGCTGAAATGGAACAAACAAATTGGGCTACCGCTCAGATCCAATTTCCTCCAAATTAAATTGATATACAAAGACATTTTCTCATGCTCATGCATCCCCGGCCGCCCACTGCCGGTTTTGCTGCTGGCGATACAATAAAGCCAACGCGGTTGGAATTCGCAAGATTGTCTATTTATATTTTAAAACAAGCAAAGCACGGAGCTTTTATATGTCCTTCCTTGCCGCAGGGCAGCCGCGGCTTCTTTATTTGTCTTGTCAAAAGACAAATGACTTTTCGCCTAGTTTTTTTCCGAGCAGTTGGCAACAATGCTTATGTACACAATAAACCCGCGCGTATATAAACAGCGCCCCCGCAAGAAAATCCATCCCGGCTTTCTTAATCCTTACGGTCCTTATTATAGTCCTTATTTTATATTTATCGTCGAGTTGTCGTTCCGAATGGAAAGTACATAGTAAGCAAAACATAGTAAACAACTTGACAATTTTCCGGCCTGCCTCTGAGGGTTATTTTCATGTTTTCATTCGCTTTGTTTTTTTTTCCAGATATATCCTGTCGTTGGCGTTGGCCGATTTGCTGGTAATAGTGACCAGTGTTCCGTTCACTTCGATTATTTATACGCTGGAATCGTGGCCGTGGGGCGAGCTGATATGCAAGCTGTCGGAAACTGCAAAGGACATTTCGATCGGAGTGTCGGTGTTCACGCTGACTGCTTTATCGGCCGACAGGTTTTTCGCCATCGTCGATCCGTTGAAAAAGTTCCACACGACAAGTGAGTATGTTTTATATCTGTACGAAAACTGTTTCTGCAGCCTTTTTATTGAGATTTACGGTTTCCTTGTTGGTTACATTGCTTATTGACTACGTCAAAATCACTTGATATCTTCCCAAAGCTAGGAAATTTCCTAGATACCTACCTTACATCACAATCATTGGGTAATTTTTTTATGAGAGCACGATTCTGGGTTTTGTGGGTATGTGGTTAACTACATTACTCTCAACAGCTGACAAGTTAGTGTAGTAGCGTTTTGTCACGTTGAAAGGCAGTGGTAAAATAAGTTTCAAGATTACAAAATTACGTTACGTTTGCAACTTACGCTAATTACATAAATTACGTCCGTTACTAACGTAAATTGAATAAATCACATCTGTAATTCACGTAAATTTTACAATTTCAAATAACACTGTGTAACTTGTGTGATTTACAAAGTGCAAGTTCACAATCTCCATCAATATCAGGAGTACGCCTGAAGTTGGATGAGGAAAAAGCTAGTGAACTTCAATAATGAAACTGCAGCTAGATCAAAATCAAGAGTGGTCCTGGTAAATCAACCAGTTCTATAATTTCCTCGATAATTTCATATCTCAGGTGGAGTTTTAATTTTATATGTATAATTTATGTAAATTAGTTCATATCTCCTGGCATAGATGATGAAGCTCCGCGCTAATGCTAAAGAATAATGTTACTTCATGAAACTTCACATAGAATTCCAGGTGAATAACTAGTTCCATTTGGAATGATATCTCAAATCAAATTATTGTCGGTTCCCAGTTTCCGATCTCTTGGAATTCTGAACTCTGCTCAGGTGCATGCTGATTTGAATATTATTGAAAGTTATGATGATATTCTGAGTTGGGTAGGTGTAGGTGAGCACTCATAATTTCAAATTACAGTTACACTTGACCGGACTTGAGTACATTTTTGTGATACATGATACATACCATTTTTTGCTCGTTAAAGCTTCATATTCTTCTATCTGGTAGCGTTCTTCTGCCTCTTGTCTCGGTTTTTTGTCCCTTTCTTCTGCTTGTTTTGTCAACCATTCATGCTTTTCCCTTGGCGCTTCCTTGTCGCATTCTTATTCTCTCTTATCGCGTTCTACTGCTTCTCCTGCACTTTTTCTTTTTGTTTCTGGCTCTTTCCATTGATCCCAAGCCTCTTTGTTGCTAGTTATTGTTTCTTTTCTCGATTTTCCGCTTTGATCGCGTTCTTTTGCTCTTATCATCATTAGTACAAGAAAGATAGATTTCAACCTCGGAAAAAATATGGACGTCCTGAAAATTTGATATTTCTTTCAGAATTGAGTGCTCTACAACATATCCAAAATCGCCAAAAATTGCACCCGGGGGTTTTGAGTTATTAGAGGGGGGGTAAAAAATTGCTGGTAAAAATGGAGGGAATGGAACCCGTCAACCCATTGGATGCGAATACATTGTAGTTCGACGTATCATATCCCACTGATACCATTTTGGCACAAAAAGTGTCCATCATTGTTGAAGGGGAGTAGTGGGGGGGCGAAGCTCTGCTAGGTGGTCCATTTTGTTTTTCTGACCATGTAGAACCGAGCACGACAAGTTTGGTATCTTTTCCGACTAAATTCAATCTCCTGAACTCGTATCCGATGTGTAAATTCGGATGAAAACAAGTTTGAACAAGTTAACTTGAGAAAACTTGTTTTTTCTTTGACAATTATGACGAATTTTTTTTACTGTTGGAGTTGTTCATTTCTAGGAAATTTTCAGGGACCATTAAATTGAAGTGTATTCTCCACAAAAATCATCCACTCGATGTATAATTTTCTTTCTCGAGTTTAAAAAATCGATTTTAACTTGAGCCGGCGCGGCGCGTCGTCTACTACTGACCAGAACACTACAGCATGCACCTTTGAATGAAAACACCTCAAACTATTGGAGAAATAACAACTCATCTTTGAAAATTGGAGGATCTAGGGAGCATTGAATTCCCTATAACATAAACAAAATCGCCATTAATCGCACTTCAGGGTTTTGAGTTATTTGAGGGGAGAGGTAACAGTTCATAGAGTATAAATCCTGTCAAAGTGTTATCCTCCTCCTCAAATAACTCAAAATTCTGCATTGCGATTCATGGCCATTTTGTTCATGGTATAGGGAATTCAGTTCTGGACAAATCCTCCAATTTTCGAAGATGAGTTGTTATTTCTCCAATAGTTTGAGGTTTTTTCATTTAAAGGTGCATGCTGTAGTGTTCTGGTCAGTAGTAGACGACGCGCCGCGCCGGCTTAAGTTCAAATCAATTTTTTAAACTTGAGAAACAAAATTATACATCGAGTGGATGATTTTTGTGGAGAATGAACTTCAATTCAATGGTCCCTGAAATTTTTTTGGAAGTAAACACCTCCAACAGTAAAAAAAAATTCGTCAAAATTGTCACAGAGAAAACAAGTTTTCTCAAGTTAACTTGTTCAAACTTGTTTTCATTCAAATTAACACATCGGATTTGAGTTCAGGAAATTGAGTTTAGTCGGAAAAGATACCAAACTTGTTGTGATCGGTTCTACATGGTCAGAAAAACAAAATGGACCACCTAGCAGAGCTTCGCCCCCCCACTACTCCCCTTCAACAATGATGAACACTTTTTGTGCCAGAATGGTATCAATGGGATATGATACGTCGAACTATAATGTATCCGCATCCAATGGTTTGACGGGTTCCATCCCCTTCATATTTACCTGCAATTTTTTACCCCCCCCCCCTCCAATTACTCAAAACCCCCGGGTGCGATTTCTGGCGATTTTGGATATGTTGTAGAGTACTCAATTCTGAACAGAATATCAAATTTTCATGACGTCCATATTTATTCCGAGGTTTTGCCGATTTTTTCACTATTTTTCCTGTACTACATATTTTTGATCATGTTATTATGCTCCTCTGTTGCATTTTTCTGCTTCATTTCTTTCGTCGCTGTCACAATCTTCTGTGTGATTTCTGTGTTCACCTCTTCCCGACTTCAGTTTTTCATGATATTTCTCTCGTCTTTTTCTCACATCCTTCATCTGTTTACCACGCTTACTTGTCGAGTTTTTTGTTTTTTTCTGAGCGTACTTGTCGCTATTACATTCTTCTTTCTCTTCATCGTTTATTCCCTTTTCACTTTCCTCTGTTGTTTCTCACTCTTTTGAAACCTTTTTCTGCTCTCTTGACCTGTTATTCCACTTTTCCTTTTGATTCCACGTAACGTTTTTCTCATCTGTTGTCGCATTTCGTTGCTCCCTATTTTGCTCTTTTGTCGCATCGCATCCATCTGATTCTTTGTTGCGCTCTTCCGCTCCATCTCCTTGTCACCTTCTCTGCTTCCTTTTAGCGTTCTCCTGATCACTGATACGCTTGCTGGTCGGTGTTGTTGCGACATTTTTTGCTTTATTGTAGAATTTTTGCTTTTTTTGTCGCTTTTGTTCTCCCAGCTGGTTGCGTTGTTATGCTTCTTATCTCTATAATCTGTCTCGATTTCACTGATTCACTTGTCATTATTCCTTGCGTAGGTACTTGTTAAATTTCTCAGCTATCCCTTAAATTCTTTTCTTTCTTGCAATTTGTCTGTCAAATTTTCCGTGCTTTCCTGCTTCTTTTGTCACTGTATTCACCTTTTTGTTGCTTTTTAGTCGCGCTTACTGCTTTTTCTTCTACTTAGTTGTCGCGTTCTTCCACTTGTCTCTCTGTTTCATTTTGAATCTTCTGCTCTCTTGTCGCCCACTTTTGCTGATTCTGCCACTTCCATCTCAGTGCTCTTCTATTTTGTACCGCTCTTCTGTTTCTTGTCTCGGTTTTTGTTTCACTTTCTTCAGATTTTTTGTGGACCGTTTTCCTTCTTCTCTCGCTTGCTTATCGCGTTACCATTCTCATCTTGTCGAATTCTACCGCTTCTTTCCGCACCTCTTTTTCGTGTTTTTCTTAGTTTTTGTGGTTGACTTCTCATCACGATATGTTTTTCAGTTGTCGCGTTCTTCTGCATTCTGTCGCTTCTTTCCTCTGCTCTTTTTGGTTCTTTCCATCGATCCCAAGCCTCTTTGTTGCTAGTTTTTGTTTCCTTTTCCGCTTTCCCGCTTTGATCGCCTTTTTTTTTTTGTTTCCATCATTTGATTTTTGATCATGCGACATGCTTCTCTGTTGTGTTTTTTCTGCTCCATTTCTCTTGCCCTTGTCACAATCTTCTGCATAATTTTTGTGTCCACATTTTCTTGACTTCATTTTTTTTTATAATGTTTTCCTCGTCTTCTTTTTGTATCCTATTCCTGCTCCCCGCACTTACTTGTCGAGTGATTCTGTTTCTTCACGAGCGTACTTGTCGCCATTCCAAGCTTCCCTTTCTTCATTGTTTGTCTCCTTTTTCCTCTCCTCTGACTTTTCTCTCAATTTCGTGGAACCTTCTTTTGCTTTCTTTACCTTTTATTCGACTTTTTCCCTTACTTCCGTGTAACGTTTTCTCATTTATTGTCGCATTGCTTCGCTCCCTATTTTGCTTCTTGTCGCATCGCATTCATCTGATCCTTTGTCGCACTCTTCTGTTGCATCTTCTTTGTTACCTTTTCTGCTCCCTTTCAGTGCTCTTTCTGATCGTTGATACGCTTGCTGGTCGCTTTTCCAGCGACTTCCATCGCTTTCTTGTCGCATTTTTGCTCCTTTTGTAGCTATTGTTCTTCAAGCTGGTTGCGTTGTTGTGTTTTCTGTTTTGATTTTTTGTCTCGTTTTCACTAGTTTCCTTTCCGTGATTTTTTCCTTTCTTGTTGAGTTTCCTTGCTATCAGTTGAGCTCTCTTATTTTTTGCAATTTGCATAATGTTTCGTGCTTTTCTGCTACCTTTGTCGCTGTATTGTACCCTTTCTCTGCTTCCTAGTCGCTTTTCGTTGCTTGTCCCAGTTCTTTCTTGCCGCGTCCTTCTGCTCCTTTCTGAGATCTGCCGTCGCGTTTCTTGACGTGTTCCTCCGCTTTCCTGTTACAATTTACTGCTCACTTGTCACCTATTTTTTGCTAATTTTGTCGCTTTCTTTTTCATGATTTTCAATCTGGTCACGCTCTTTCCTTCTCTGTCCAGATTTCCTCTTACTCTCTTGAGATTTTTTCCAACTATTTTGCTCCTCTTTCAACTTTCTTGTCGCGTCACACTGCTTATTCGCTCACTAAGAAATAGTTCTGATACTATCGCAAAGGTATTCCGACTTCAAATTGGCGAAAAAAAATCTTTATTTTTTGTCGTGTTCTCCCGATTTTTCGTCGTGTTCCTTGCTTTCTCTCCAATTCTTCTGTTGGAATCTTTCTGCTCACAATTCGCGCTCCCCTGCTTCTCTCCTTCTCCATATTACTATATTTTATTGCGTTTTCCTGCTCCCCCTTGCGGTTTTTGTGTCGCTTTCTGCTTCTCCTCTCGCACTGATTTCGCGTTTTTCCTTCTTCTTTCCATGGTTTTCTTCAGGTTTTTGTGTAACTTCCATCGCTTTTATGTCGCGTTTTTCCAACTTCATTTTTAAGCACTATCGTCACGTTTCTTTTTGTTTCTCCGCTCCTTTGTCCCATCTTTCTGCTTCTTTGTCGCTTTCTTCTGGTCATTTTGTCATTTTCCTATACAGGTTCTCCTCTCTTGCTTCGTTCTTTAGTTTCGTGTCTTGATTTGTTGTCACTTCTTTCAGTTTTTTTGACAAACGTTCGGCTTCTTCTCTTGCTCAATTGTCGCATTCTTTTCTTCACTTCGAAATTTGATTTTGGTCATGTTATTCTGCTTTTCCGATGGACTTTCCTACTCCATCTCTCGCTTCCCTGCTGTCGAGTTATTCTGTTTCTTCACGAACGTACTTGTCGGCATTCCAAGCTCCTCTTTTTTCATTGTTTGCCTCTTTTTTGCTTCTCTCTGATTTTTCTCTCAATTTCTTGACTCCCTCTTTTGCTTTCTTGATCTGTTATTTGACTTCTTCTCACACTTCCGTGTAACGTTTTCTCATTTGTTGTCGCATTGCTTTGCTCCCTATTTTGCTTTTTGTCGCATCGCATTCATCTGATTCCTTGTCGCGCTTTTCTGCTTCATCTCCTTGTCACCTCCTCTGCTCCCTTTCAGTGTTCTTTTGATTATTGATCCGCTTGCTGGTCGCTTTTTCTGTGACTTTCATCGCTCTCTTGTCGCATTTTTGCTCCTTTTGTCGCTTTTGTTCTTCAAGCTGGTTGCGTTGTTTCGTTTCTAATTTCGATTTTCTGTCTTGTTTTCACTGGTTTCCTTGACAAGATTTTTTGCTTTCTTGTTGAGTTTCTCTGCTATCGATTTAGTTCTTTTGTTTCTTGCACTTTGCACAATTCTTTGTGCTCTCCTGCTTTTTTGTCACTGTATTGTACCCTTTCGCTGCTTCCTTGTCACGTTTCTTTGCTCGTCCTAGTTCTATTTTGCCGCGTTCTTCTGCTTTTTCCTGAGATCTGCTGTCGCGTTTCTCGACGTGTTCCTCCGCTTTCTTGTTACAATTTACTGCTCACTTGTCACCTTCTCTTGCAAATTTTGTCGTTTCCTTATCCATGTTCTTCAATCTGGTCACGCTCTTCTCTTTTCTGTCCAGATTTCTTCTCAATCTGTTGAGATTTTCTTTCACTATGTTGCTCCTCCTTCAACTTTTTTATCGCATTCTTTCATCTCTTGTCGCGTCACACTGCTCCTTCCAGCACTTTTTTATTATGATTTCTTCAATAATTTTTTTTGTTCACATTTCGCGATATTTTGCTTTCTCGTCGCATTTTTTTGCATCTTTGTCACATTTCTTCACTTCTCCCTTTGGTCTCTTGTCTTCAACCTCCTTGTTTCTCTCCTTTGTTCCTTTCCTCCCTTTTGCATCTAAAGCGCGCTCTTCTCCTTGTCTTCTCTCTTCTCCTTTGATGCTCATTTTTAATTTTTAACCATTAGATCTTTGTTAAGTAGAAGTTGATCCGGATCTTCTCTGCTCCCTTGTCGCGTTGTTCCTTTGCTTCTTCCCATGCTTGCTGGTCTGGTTTTTCTGCTACTCGCATCGCTTTGCTGTCGCATTTTTGCTTCTTTTGGAGATTTCTTGTCGCGTTCTTCTGCTGTTTTTTGTCGTGTCCCTTTGTTATCCCTGAAAATTTTTTGTTTAGACTTGTTCGCCTTATTTTCACGCTCAACTGCTTCTTTCCTCGCTCTCTCATAAGTTGAGGTGTTTTTTTTGTCGCGTTTTCCTGCAAGTATTAGCGGTTTTTGCCACGCTTCCTTTTTGTTCACTCGCTTTTTTGTCGCGTTTTTCTTCTCGTTCTCAGGTTCTCCTCCTACTCCCATCGCTTCCTTGTCGCGTTCACTTGCTTCCTTCTCATCACCTCTGTCGCGTTCCTCTACTTGCTCCTTCGCTCCCTTATCGCAATCTCCTCCTTTCTCGTCACTTTTTTTTCTCATTTCGTCGCTTTCTTATTCATGTTTTTCTATCGGGTCATGTTTTTCTGTTTCTGAATCCTTTCTTTTGTCATGTTCTTCAGATCTTCTGTCAACTGAATTTTATGCTTCTTCCATCGCTTTCATGTCACGTTGCCCTTTTGTCGCTTTTTTCTCCGTGTTAATTTGCTTCTTGACCACAATTTCTTGCTTTTTTGTCTCATTTTTTTCGCGTTCTTCAGCTGCTTCCCTGTCACGCTCTTCCACTGGGTCAATTTTTTTTTGCTCCTAACTTCGATTCTTTGTCTTTTTTCAACTCCGTTGTCAACTTTTCTGCCTCGTCTGTCGCTTTGTTGTCGCGTTATTCTGTTTTTGTTGTGGCATCTTCTGCTACTTCTGTTTCTTTCTTGTCGCCTTTTTCAGCTTCCTTCTCGCGCAATTCTGCTTCTCTCTTTGGATCTTTGTCGCATTTCACTGCTTCTTTGACGCATTTCTCTGCTTGTTCCCGTGCTTTCCTGTAGTGTTCTTTTATTACTCGCATCACTTTTTGATCGCAATTTTTTTGTCTTCTCACTTGTTCTCAAGTTCCGTTTTCATTTTGTTCCTTCGATTCCTTGTCACGGTCTTCTGCTTCATTTTGTCGCTTTCCTCTGATTTCTTGTCGTATTTTTCTGCTTTTCTGTTACACTATCGTTTTCTGGTACTGCTCTTCTGAATCTGTCCTAGCTTCTCTGTCGTGTTCTTCCACTACTTCCAATTTCTCTTCACGCTCTCTTCTGTTTTTTTGTCCGTCTTACTCAAGACGATTTTTTGGCTTTTTCATGATGTTTTTCTGTTTCTTCTATCTTGTCAAGTTGTTCTGCTCATTCTGTCGATCTGTTGTCGTGTTTTCTTTTTTTTTTCCCTTTCGTCTTATTCTTCATCTCTGATTGCTCACCTCTCACGATCTTCCGGCTCATAGTCACGTTCTTCTGCTGTTTTTTGTCATGTCATTCTGCTAATCCCCTTAGTTTTTAAATCCCTTTGCGTTTTCGCTTTCTTGTCGTGTTTCTCCGCAACTTGCCACTCTTTCGTGTTGCCTGATTCTCATCACAAGTTTGCTTCTTTGTCACGTTTTTGTGCTATTCTTGTTGCATCCTGTTTTTTTTTTGTAGCGTTTTTCTGCTTTTATTATATTGTCGCGTCCGTTTGCTTCTCTCTTCAGTCTCTTGTCACGTTCTTTTGCATTCTTGTCGCGTTCCTCTGCTTCTTCCAGCACTTTTTTTGTCACGGTCTTTTGATCCGTTGCTGGGTCTTCTGCCTCTACTTTGTTTCTTTGTAAACATCTTCTGTTATCTTTGTCACGTTCTCCTACTTCATTGTTGCATTTTTTGCGTTTTCCTATGATTTCTTGACACTATTTCCAGCTTTGTTGTTGCTTTCCTCTGCTTCTTTCCTCATTTTTGTGTGACATCCTTTTTGTTCTCTTCCATCCTTGTCTTATCCACTTTTTTCCTGTGATTTTCCTATATTGACTGACTAACTTCTCCCGATCTTTGGCTTTTTTGTCGCCAGGACAACTTGCCGCCAGGACAACTTGACATGGGACAACTTGACGCCAAGACAGCTTGACGCCAGGACAACTTGACTCGGGACAAAACGACGACAGGACAACTTGACGCTAGGAGTAATCATAATTTTGGGAATCTAGTTAGCCAGTTTATGTCTTTTTCTCTCCCAATTGGCCCCCTTGTATTTTCCTATGGTTTTCCGGAACTAGCAAGCCCCTTATGCCTACTTGTGTCTTGTGCCTTATGTTTTTGAGTCCCAATGGCCTCAGTTGTGTCCTGCTGTATATAACTTGAAGTCACAGCCCCCATGTGTCTTTAGGTGTCATTTCAAGCCCTGGTGAGCCCCTTATTTGTGTCTGTGTTGTTTTCGAAACTGTTTTGGAGCCACTTTGTTTTTCCATAGTGTTTTCAAGAACCCTGATGACCCTCTCGATGACCTTCTTGTGTTTTCATGTGGAGCTCCAAATTCTATCAGCCTTCTTGTATCTTCTTGTGCTTTTGGAGCTCTGCCGGCCGCTATTCTTTCTTGCTGGGTCAATTTGGTCCAGGTGGTCTAGGGAGACGCTTCCAGTCATCGAGCTGATTTACTTGTCATCATTTTTTGCTTTCTTGTTGAATTTCTTGGCTAACCCTTCGGCTCTTTTGTTCCTTGCAATTTGTCTGCCTATTTTTTTTGTGCTTTTTTGCTTCTTTTGCCACTGTATTGTACCATTTCGCTGCTTTTCTGACGCGCTCACTGCTCTTTTTTCTGCTTCGTTGTCGCGTTCTTCCACGTGTCTCTCGGTTTTATTTTTAATCTTTCGATCTCTTGTCGCCTATTTTTGCTGATTCCTGCGCTCTCCTCTCAGTGTTCTTTTATCAAGTACTACTCTTCTGTTTCTTGTCTCGGTTTCCTTTCACTTTTTTCAGATTTTTTGCCAACCATTCTTCTTCTTCTCTTGCTTTCTTATCGCGTTATCATTCTTATCTTGTCGAATTTTGATGCTTCCTCGACTGCTTCTTTCCGCACACCTTTCTTGTGTTTTCCTTATTCCCCCTGGTTAACCACTCATTACGATATGTTTCTCGGTTGTCGCCCTCTTCTACTTTTTGTCGCTTCTCTCTGCTGCTTCATTCGGCTCTTTCTATTGATCCCAAGCTTTTTTGGTGCTATTTTGGCTCCTTTTCTCGCTTTTTTGCTATGATCGCGTTCTTTTGCTTTCATTATTCGATTGTTGGTCATGTTATTATAATGCTTCTCTGTTGCGTTTCTCTGCTCCATTTCTCTCGTCCTTGTCACAATTTTTTGCATAATTTCTGTGTTAACTTTCTCCTGACTTCAGTTTTTTATGATGCTTTTCTTGTTCTCTTCTCGTATCCTATTTCTGCTTCCAACACTTACTTGTCGAAATATTCTTTTTCTTCCCGAGCGTACTTATCGTCATTCCATGCTTCTTTTTATCCATAGTTTGTTGCCTTTTTGCTTTCCTCTGACTTTTCTGTCACTTCCTTGGAACCTTCTTTTGATTTCTCAACCTGGTATTCCACTTTTTCCCTTACTTCCGCGTAACGTTTCTCTCATTTGTTGCCGCATTACTTTGCTCCCCATTTTGCTTTTTGTCGAATTGCATCCATCTAATTCTTTGTCGCGTTCTCCTGTTCAATCTTTTTGTCACCCTCTCTGCCCCCTTTCAGTGTTCTTTTGATTATTGAAACGCTTGCTGGTTGCTTTTTCTGCGATATCCATCGCTTTTTTGTCGCATTTTTACTCTTTTGTCGCTTTTGTTCTTCAAGCTGGTTGCGTTGTTGTTTTCTCATTTTGATTTCCTGTCTCATTTCCACTACTTTCTTGGTCGTGATTTTTTGCTTTCTTATTGAGTTTCTTCACTCTTGGTTTGGCTCTTTTATTTTTGGCAATTTGCATAATTTTTTGTGCTTTTCTGCTTCTTTCATCGGTGTACCGTACCCTTTCGCTGCTTCCTTGTCGCGTTTCTTTGCTCGTCCTAGTTCCTTTTTGCCGCGTTTTTCTGCTCCTTCATGAGACTTACTGTCGCGTTTTACGACGTATTCCTTTGCTTTGTTACAATTTTCTGCTCACTTGTCGCCTCATTCTGCTTATTTTGTCGCTTTCTTGTTCATGTCTTTCAATATGTTCACGCTCTCCTCTTCTCTGTTCAGATTTCCTGTCATTTTCTTGAGATTTCCTTCAACTATTTAACTCCTCTTTAACTCATCCTCCAACTTTCTTCTCGCGTTCTCTCTTCTTTTGTCGCGCCACACTGCTTTTTCCGGCACTTTTTCCTCATGATTTGTCGAGTGATTTGCTTTTTTTTTTCTTTGGTTTACATATCACGATGTTTTGCTTTCTTGTCGCGTTTTCCTGCTTCTTTGTCGTATTTCTTTGCTTCCCCTCCCTATTTCTTGTCTTAAACTTTCTTGTCGCTCTCTTTTGTCCCTTTCCTTGCTTTTGCCTTTCAAGCGCGCTCTTCTGATTTTGATCTTTCACTATAAGATTGTCGTTAAGTTGATGTTGATCCGAATGTTCTTTGCTCCCTTGTTGCGTTTTTCTGCTTCTTCTCATGCTTGCTGGTCTGGTTTTTCTGTTTCTCTCATCGCTTTGCTGGCGCATTTATGCTTCTTTTGACGATTTTCTTGTCGCGCTTTCCTGATTTTTTGTCATGTCCCTTTGTTTTCTCCGCAGTTTTTTGTTGAGACTTGTTTGCTTAATCTTCTCGCTCCTCTGCTTCTTCCCTTGCTCCATTATGAGTTGAGCTGTTTTTGTTGCGTTTTCTTGCTTGTGTCAGCGTTTTTTTGCCACGCTTTCTTCTTCACTTGCTGTTTTGTCGCGTTTTTTTTCTCCTTGCCAGGTTCTCCTCCTACCTCCATCGCTTCCTTGTCGCGTTCTCTTGCTTCCTCCCGATCCCCTTTGTCGCGTTTCTCAACTTGTTCATTTGCTGCCTTATCACAATCTCCTGCTTTCTTGTCATTTCTCCCATTTTGTCGCTTTCTCATCCAGGTTTTTCTATCTGATTATGTCTCCCCCTTTCTTACCTCTTTTTTTCTGTCATTTTCTTCAGATCTTTTGTCAACTGAATCTATGGCTTCTTCATCACTTTCTTGTCGCGTTCTTGTGTTTCTTCAGTTGTCCTTGTGTTTTCCCATTTCTTTTCGTGTTACTTTGCTTCTCCACCACAATTTCCTGCTTTCTTGTTTCATGATTTCGCGTTCTTGAGCTGCTTTTATTGTCACGCTTTCCCACCCTGTCTATTTTCTCTACTTCTCACCTTGATTTTTTTGCTGGTTTCAACTCTGTTGTCAACTCTTCCGCCTCGTCTGTCGCCTTCTTACCGCGTTCTTCTGCTTCTTCCTGAGATCCGCTGTCGCGTTTCTCGACGTGTTCTTGCGCTTTCTTGTCACAGTTTTCTGCTCACTTGTCGCCTTCTTTCGCTGATTCTGTCGCTTTCTAGTCCATGTTCTCTTGTCTGGTCACGCTTTTCTCTTCTCTGTCTAGATTTCCTCTCACTTTCTTGAGATTTTCTTCAACTATTTTGCTTCTCCGTCAACTTTTATAATCCCGTTCTCCCTCCTCTTGTCGCATCACACTGCTTCTTCTGGCACTTTTTTCCCATGATTCTCATATTTTTTAGGTTGACATGTCACGATATTCCACTTTCTCGTCGCGTTTTTCTGCTACTTTGTCGCATTTTTTTGCTTTTCCCTATGGTTTCTTGTCTTCAACTTCCTTGTCGCTTTCTTTCTGTTCCTTTTCTCCCTTTCGCCTTTCAAGCGCGCTCTTCTGATTTTGGTTTTTCATTTTTCATTTTTCACTATAAGATCCTCGTAAAGTTGATGTTGATTCGGATCTCCTTCGCTCCCTTGTCGCATTGCTCTGCTTCTTTCTACACTTGCTGGTCTGGTCTTCCTGCTACTTTCATCGCTTTGCTGTCGCGTTTCTGCTTATCTTGACAATTTCTTGTCGCGTTTCTCTGATTTTTTGTCGTGTCCCTTTGTTATCTCTTCACTTATCTGTGTTTTGTCGCGTTTCCCTGCTTGTACTTCCGCATATTTGCCGCGCTTTCTTCTTCTCCTTCTCTCGCTTTTTTATCGCGTATTTTTTTTCTCGGGCTCTTCTCCTACTTCCAACGCTTTCTTGTCGCGTTCTCTTGCTCCCTCCTCATCTCTTTTGTCGCGTTCCTCTACTTGTTCCTTTGCTTTCTCATCACAATCTCCTGCCTTCTGTTCACTTTATTTTGCCCACTTTGTCGCTTTCTTATCTATGTTTTTCTATCTAGTTATGTTTTTCTCTTCCTCGCCTCTTTTTTCTGCCATTTTCTTCAGATTTTTTGTCAGCTGAATCTATTGCTCCTTCCTTCGGTTCCTTGTCGCGTTTTTCTTCTTGTTGCCGTTCCTCTGCTTCCTTTTTTTTTATCTCCTGCTTCCTGCTTGCATTACAGTGCGTCTTTCTTGCTTCCTTGTCCTGGCGACCTGCTTCATCACACGCTCTCTTCTCACGTTTTTATACTTCTTTTATCGCTTTCTTGTCAGGTTCGTATTTTTTTTTAGTTGCCCTTTCAGTCGCGTTTCTTCTTGTGTTACTTTGCTCCTTCACCACAATTTCTTGCTTTCTCGTCTCATTCTTTCGCGTTCTCCAGCTGCTTTCCTGTCCCGTTCTTCCACCCAATCTATTTTCTCTGCTTCCCATTTTGACTTTCCGCCTTTTTTTAACTCTGTTGTCAACCTTTTGCCTGGTCTGTTGCCTTTCTGTCGCGTCATCCATTCACATCCCCTGCTTCCATGTCATTGTCGTTTAACCTGTTGCGTTCTACTGCTCCTCCCCGCACTTTTTATCAAAGTCTTTCTATACTGCTGTCCACTTGTCACAATCTTGGGCTTTCTTGTCGCGTTATTCTGTTACTGTTTTAGCGTTCTTCTGCTACTTCTTTCTCTTTCTTTTTGCCTTTTTGGTTTTCTTCTTGCACGATTCTGCTTTTCTTTTTGGATCTTTGTCGTATTTCACTGATTCTTTGATGCATCTCTCTGCTTGTTCCTGTGCTTTCCTGTAGTGCTATTTTGTCACTTCCTTCACTATTTAATCGCTATTTTCCACCTTTCCACTTGCTCTTCAGTTCCGTTTCAATTTTTTCTCTCCGCTTCCTTGCCACGATCTTTATTTTGTCGCTTCCCTTAAATTTCTTGTCGCATTTTTCTGCTTTTCCTCTACATTATCTTTCTCTGGTACTGCTCTTTTGGATCTGCCCTAGCTTCTATGTCGTGTTCTTCCACTTCTTCCAATCTCTCTTCACGCTTTCCTCTGGTTTTTTGTCTGTCTTACTTGTGACGATTTCTAACTTTTTCACAATGTCTTTCTGTTTCTTCTATCGCCTTCTTCTTACGACCTTCCGCTTCCCTGTCGTGTTATGTTGTTGTCTTGTCGCTTTCCTCTGCTTCTTTGTCACATCTCTGTGATCTCTTCACGCTTTCTGGTCGCGTTTGTCCGCTGTTTTTCTGGCTTCAATAACATGATCTACCTTTCTTGTCAAGTTGTTCTGCTATCATTTCGATCTGTTGTAGTGTTTTTCTGATTATTTCCTTTCCCTTGGCCTTATTCTGCATCTGAGATTGCTCATCTCCCACGATCTTCTGGTTCCTTGACACGTTCTTCTGCTGTTTTTTGTCAAGTTATTTTGCTACTTCCCTTAGTTTTGAATTTTGCCGCATTTTTGCTATCTTGTCGTGCTTCTCTGCTACTTCTTACTCTTCCGGGTTGCCTAATTCTCATCACAAGTGTGCTCCTCTATCACGTTCTTGTGTTATTCTTTCTGCATCTTGCTTTTCTTTGTGTGGCGTTCTTCTGCTTTTATTCTATTGTCGCGTCAGTTTGCTTCTCCCTCCACTTCCCTGTCACGTTCCTTTGTATTCTTGTTGCGTTCCTCTGCTTCTTCCAGCACTCTTCTGTCGCGGTTTTTTTATCCGTTTCTGGGTCTCCTGTCTTTCTTCTGTTTCTTTCTTTCTGGGTCACGTTCTTCTGTTTTTTTGTCGCATTCTTTGCCTCTCCCCTTGGTTTTCTGATCTTGAACTTCCTTGTTGCTTCCCTTTGTTTTTTATCTTTCTTTTTGCCTTTCAAGCGCGGTCCTCTGATTTTGATTTTCACTTTTTCACTATTAGATCTTTGTTGTTATTGTTGATCCTGATCTCCTTTGCTCCTTTGTCGCGTTTTTCTGCTTCTTTCCATGCTTGCTGGTCTGGTGTTTCTGCTACTTCAATAGCATTGCTGTCGCATTCTTGCTTCTTTTGACGATCTCTTGTCACGTTTCTCTAATTTTTTGTCAATTTGTTATCCCTGAAGTTTTTTTTTGACTAAGTTGCTTAAATTTTGCGCTCATCTGCTTCTCTCCTCGGTTTACTATAAGTTGAGGTGCTTTTTGTCGCAATTTTCGGCTTGTTGAGGCGCTTTTTTGTCGCGCTTTCTTCTTATTCTCTAGCTATTCTGTCGCGTTCCTCTTTTTCTTGCCAGGTTTTTCTCCTTCTTCCATCGCTTGTCGCGTTCTCTTGCTTCCCCCTCATCTTCTTTGTCGCGTTTCTCTACTTGTCCCTTCGCTTTCTTATCACAATCTCCTGCTCTCTTGTCACTTTATCTTGCTTATTTTGTCGATTTCTTATCCATGTTTCTTTATCTGATTATGTTTCGCTCTTCCTCACCTCTTTCTCGTGTCATTTTCTTCAGATCTTTTGTCAACTGAATCTTATGCTTCTTTCATCGCTTTCTTGTCACGTTGCCCTTTTGTCACGTATATCTTCGTGTTAATTTGCTTCTTTACCTCAATTTCTTGCTCTCTTGTCTTATTCTTCCGCGTTCTTCAGCTGCTTCCCTGTCACGCTCTCCCACTAGGTCTATTTTTTCGCGCCTCACCTTGATTTTCGGGTCTTTTTCAACTCTGTTGTCAACTCTTCTGCCTCGTCTGTCGCTTTCTTGTCGCATCCTTCTATAACCTCCCTTGCTTCCACGTCATGGTCGTTCAACTTCTCACATTCTACTGCTTCTTCCCGCATCTTTTTCAAAAGTTTCTCTATCCAGCTGTTCACTTGTCACAATCTTCGGCTTTTTTGTCGCGTTATTCTGTTTCTGTTGTGGCGTCTTCTGCTACTTCTCTTCCTCCCTTGTCGCCTTTTGGCTTTCTTCTCGCGCAATTCTGCATTACCATCTGAATCTTTGTCGCATTTCACTGCTTCTTAGACGCATTTCTCTGCTTGTTCCCGTGCTTTCCTGTAGTGTTCTTTTGTTACTCCCATCACTTTTTGATCGCATTGTTTTTGTTTTTTCACTTGTTCTCAAGTTCCGTTTCCATTTTGCTCCTCCGATTCCTTGTCACGATCTTCTGTTCCACTTTGTCCACATTTTTCTGCTTTATTGTCAAACTATCTTTTTCTGGTACTGCTCTTCTGGATTTGTCCTAGCTTCATTGGCGTGTTTTTCCTCTTCTTCCAATCACTCTTCGCGCTTTCTTCTGTTATTTGTCTGTCTTACTTGTGACGATTTCTAACTTTTTCATAATGTTTTTCTGTTCCTACTATCGCCTTGTTTTTACGACATTCTCCTTCCTTATCGTGCTATTTTGCTGTCTTCCAGCTTTCTTTTACTTCTTTGTTATGTTCTTGTGATCTTCCCACGCTTTCTGGTCGTGTTTGTCTGCTGTTTTCTTGGCTTCATTCACATGATCTGCCTTTCTTGTCAAGCTGCTCTGCTCATTCTTTCGATCTGTTTTCGTGTTTTTCTGACTATTTTCTCCCTTTATTGACTTGAGTTTTTTATGATGCTTTCTCGTTTACTTCTCGTATCCTCTTCCTGCTTCCAGCACTTACTTGTCGAAATATTCTCTTTCTTCCCGAGCGTACTCATCGCCATTCCATGCTTCTTTCTTTTCATCGTTTGTTGCCTTTTTGCTTTCCTCTGATTTTTCTCTCACTTTCTTGGAACCTTCTTTTGCTTCCTTGACCAGTTATCCCAATTTTCCCTTTGCTTCCGTGTAACGTTTTTCTCATTTGTTGTCGCATTGCTTTGCTCCCTATTTTGCTTTTTGTCGCATCGCTTTCATCTGATTCTTTGTCGCGCTCTTCTATTTTCTCTTCTTGTCACCTTCTCTGCTTCCTATCAGCATTTCCATAATTAGTGATACGCTTGCTGGTCGGTTTTTCTGCGACTTCCATCGCTATCTTGTCGCATTTTTGCTCCTTTTGTCGCTTTTGTTCTTCAAGCTGGTTGCGTTGTTATGTTTTTTATATTGATTTTCTGTCTCGTTTTCACTAGTTTTCTTGTCAAGATTTTTCGCTTTCTTGTTGAATTTCATTGCTATCGGTTTGGCTCCTTTGTTACTTGCAATTTGCATATTTTTTTTGTGCTTTCCTGCTCCTTTTGTCGCTGTATTGTTCTCTTCCCCTGCTCTCTTGTCGCGTTTTTTTTGCTCGTCCCAGTTCCTTGTCGCGTTCTTCTGCTACTTCCTGAGATCTGCTGTTGCGTTTATCGACGTGCTCCTTCGCTTTCTTGTTACAATTTTCTGCTCACTTGTCGCCGTTTTTTGCTAATTTTGTCGCTTTCTTGTTCATGTTCCTTAAACTAGTCACGCTCTTCGCTTCTCTGTCTACATTCCCTGTCACTTTCTTGAGATTTTCTTCAACTATTTTGCTCCTCCATCAACTTTCTTGTCGCGTTCTCTCTTCTCTTCTTGCGTCACACTGCTTCTTCCAGCACTTTTTTCTCGTGATTTGTCTATTTTCTTTGGTTCACATGTCACGATATTTTGCTTTCTCTTCGCGTTTTTCTGCTTCTTTGTCGCATTTTTGTGCTTCCTCCTTTGACTTCTTGTATTCAACTTACTTGTCGCTCCCTTTTGTTCCTTTCCTCACTTTTGCCTCTCAAGCACGCTCTTCTGATTTTGATTTTTGATTTTTCACTATAAGATTTTCGTTAAGTTGATGTTGATCCGGATCTCCTTTGCTCCCTTGTCGCGTTTCTTTGCTTCTTCCTATGTTTCTTTTTTTTTGTCGTGTTCCTTTGTTATCTCTGGAGATTTTTTGTTTAGACTTGTTTGCTCAATTTTTACGCTCAACTGCTCCTTCCCTCGCTCTATTATAAGTTGAGGTGATTTTTTGTCGCGTTCTCCAAATTGTACTAGCGCTTTTTTTGCCGCGTTTTCTTCTTCTTTCCTCGTATTTTTGTCACGTTTTTCTGCCTCTTTAGGTTTTTGTTCTACTTCCATCGCTCTCTTGTCGCGTTCTCTTGCTTCCTCCTCATCTCCTTTGTTGCGTTTCCCCCTTGTTCCTCCGATTTCTTATCACAATCTCCTGCTTCCTTGTCACAATATTCTGCTCATTTTGTCGCTTCTTTATCCATCTTTTTCTATCTGATTATGTTCTCCTCTTCCTCACCTTTTTCTTCTGTCATTTTCTGCAGATCTTTTGTCAAACTGAATCTGTGGCTTCTTTCATCACTTTCTTGTCACGTTCTTATATTTCTTACGTTGCCCTTCTGTTGCATTATTCTTCGTGTTACTTTGCTTCTTAACCACAATTTCTTGCTTTCTTGTCTCATTCTTTTGCGTTCTCCAGCAACCTTTCTGTCACGCTCTCTCATCAAATCTATTTTCTCAGCTTCCCACCTTGATTTTCTGCCTTTTTCAACTCTGTTGTCAACCTTCTGCCTCGTCTGTCGCCTTTTTGTCGCATCATTCATTTACATCCCTTGCTTTTATGTCATGGTCGTTTGACCTAATGCGTTCCATTGCTTTTCCCCGCACTTTGTTTAAAAAATTCTCTATCCAGCTGTTTACTTGTCACAATCTTCGACTTTCTTGTCGCGTTATTCTGTTCTTCTTTTGACCTTCTTCTGCTACCTCTTTCTCTTTCTTATCGCCTTTTTGGCTTCTTTTCCGCGCAATTTTGCTTTCCTCTTTGGATATTTGTCGCATTTCACTGCTCCTTTGACGCATTTCTCTGCTTCTTCCCGTGCTTTCTTGTAGTGTTCTTTTGTTACTCCCATCACTTTTTGATCGCCATTTTTTTTGCTTTTCCACTTGCTTTTTGGTTCCGTTTCCATCGTGTTCCTCCGCTTCCTTGTCACGATCTTCTGCTTCATTTTGTCGCTTCCCTCTGATTTTTTGTCGCATTTTTCTGCTTTTTGTTGCATCATCTCTTTCTGGTCCTACTCTTTTGAATCTGTCCTAGCTTCTCTGTCGTGTTCTCCTACTTCTTCCAATTTCTCCTCTCGCTTTCTTCTGCTTCATGTCTGTCTCACTTGTGACGATTTCCAACTTTTCCACAATGTTTTTTTGTTACTTCCATCACCTTCTTCTTACGACCTTCTGGTTTCTTGTCGTGTTATGTTGCTGTCTTGTCGCTTTCTTTTGCTTCTTTGTCACGCTCTTGTGATCTCTTCACGCTTTCTGGTCACGTTTGTCTGCTGTTTCCCTGGCTTTGATTACATGATCTGCCTTTCTTGTCAAGTTGTTATGGTCATTCTCTCGATCTGTTGTCGTGTTTATCTGATCCTTTTCTTTTTCTTTGCCTTATTCTGCATCTTAGATTACTCACCTCCCACGATCTTTTGGTTCCTCGACTATTCCTCGTTATTCTGCTACACCCCTCAGTTTTCGAATCCTTCCACACTTTCGCTATCTTGTCGTGTTTCTCTGCTACTTGCTACTCTTTCCTGTTGTCTGATTCTCATCACAAGTTTGCCTCTTTGTCACATTCTTGTGCTATTTTTGCTGCATCCTGCCTTTTTGTAGCGTTTTCCTTTTATTTTTTTTTTGTCACGTCCGTTTGCTCCTCTCTTCACTCTCTTGTTACGTTCTTTTGCATTCTTGTCACGTTTCTCTGCTTCTTGCAGCACTCCCTTGTCGCGGTCTTTTGATCCGTTGCTAGGTCTTCTGCCTTTCTTTTGTTTCTTTGTCAACATCTTCTGTTACCTTTGTCACGTTCTTCGACTTCTTTGTCGCATTTTTTGCGTTTTCCTATGATTTCTTGACACTATCTCCAGCTTTTGTTGCTTTCCTCTGATTCTTTCCTCATTTTTGTGTGACATCCTTTTTGTTCTCTCCCATCCTTGTCTTACCCACTTTTTTCCTATGATTTTCCCATTTTGACCGACTAACTTCTCGCGATCTTTGGCTTTTTTGTCGTCAGGACAACTTGCCGCCAGGACAACTTGGCACGGGACAACTTGACGCCAGAATAACTTGACGCTAGAAATAATCATAATTTCGGAACTCTAGTTGACCAGTTCATGTCGTTTTGTCCCCCAATTGGCCTCCTTGTGTTTTCCTGTGGTTTTCCGGAACTAGCAAGCCCTTTATGCCTACTTGTGTCTCATGTTTTTGAGTCCCAATGGCCTCAGTTGTGTCTTGCTGTATAACTCCAAGTCACAGCCTCATGTGTCTTTAGGTGTCATTTCAAGCCCTGGTGAGCCCCCTATTTGTGTCTTTGTGTTGTTATCGAAATTGTACTGGAGCCACTTTGTTTTTCCATAGTGTTTCCAAGAACCCTGATGACCCTCTCGATGACCTCCTTGTGTTTTTATGTGAAAGCTCCAAATTCTATCTAGCCTTTTTGTATCTTCTTGTGCTTTTGGAGCTCTGCCGGCCGCTATTCTTTCTTGCTGGGTCAATTTGGTCCAGGTGGTCTAGGGTGACGCTTCCAGTCATCGAGCTCCATTTTGCCTTCTCATGTCTTGGAATCCTATAGCGGCCCTCGTTTAGTCTTGCTATGTTTATGGGCGACTCAACGGATCCCCTTTGTCTGTATCTGTCGTTTTAGAACCTAAGAATCCCCCTCGTGTCTTCATGTGGTGTTGTGTGAAGCCTTGATCAACCCTTCGAAGCTTTCGAAGCTTTAGTGAACACCTTTGTGCTATCGTGTTACATTTGGAGCCCCATCAAGCGCCTCCGTGTCTCCTCAACCTCGAGTACCGTTTGGAGTCCTAGTGAGTTCCTCTATACTTTTTCACGTGTTTTGGATTCTCGTGGGCCCCTTTTGCCTTCTTGTATAATACAAAGCACTATTGAGCCCCCTTGTGCCTTCAATGTCTTTTTAAGTCCTGATGAGCCCCCTTGCAATTTTCCGTGTCTTTGGGAGCTTTCAAGCAATCGAGAGCTTTTCGTCTGGTATTCGAAGCCCTACTTGATCCGCTTGTGTCCTCATATGCCCAAAAAGCTCTCTTTTGCTCTCGTGTGTTATTCATAGCCCCTTTAAACCTCATTGTGTCTTCAATAATGGTGTTTGGACCCCTGCTGAGCCCCCTCGCATTTTTTCATTCACATTTAGTAAGCACTCTTGTGCCTTCGTTTGGTATTCGAAGGTCTATCGGGCCCCCATGCATTTTCCCTTGGCTTTCGTAGTTTTAAAAAGCACCTTTGTGTCTTTAGGTGATACTTGGGGTCTTACAGCTCCAACTGGTGTTGAGTTGTCCCGACGTTAAGTCGGCTAGCGGCTACTTCAAGCGTCGAGTTGTCCGGCGTCAAGTTGTCCTGCGTCAAGTTGTTCTGGCGTCAAGTTGTACTGGGTCAAGTTGTCATGTTCGCGTTCTGAACTTCAATTTAACATTTTTGTGTCAACTACTGATAATCGACTTTTTTTCTAGCTACAGAGTTTTTATCCTCTGTAAATAACACACCTCACGGTACACTCGAACAGGTACTTGTGTAAGGCAAACGAAAGCTGTGAAGCGACGATGAGTTTTTTGAATTTCCATAAGCTATTTAGTATAATCACTTCGGCGGTGTTGGATTTTATTAGTACGGGGCATCATAATAATTAAAGTGCCTCCCGAGGGATCCCTCAGAGTGATACGATACGCTGGCACCGCTGAAAAGCTCGAGTTTATAAATTAATTTAACAATTCCCAAGCACACATGCACCGTGTGCCACTACATTTATATCGAGCTTTATTAAAGTGACAAATAGTCCATACGGCTCCCTCGGGATCAATATCGTTGTACATATTTTATCCACGTTTGCTTGAAAACGGGAATAAATTCAACAAATTGCTTGATATTCATCAATCATCAGTGTTGTTCATCACCGCAATAAAAAATTGTTTTGCTTGATGACACCCGCATATTATAAAATAACATGTGTAGGTACCTAGAAATTTTAGCTTTTGTGAGCTTGAAGCGAAAATTTTTACGAAGAAAATTAGGTCAACAAGCTCTTGTTTTTCGTAAAAAATCCAATTATTACCGATCGACACTTCTGTTGTTATTATTATTAGCCGTGATAAAGCTGAACTCTACCTTTCTATACATACAGAATAACATCCAGGTTGATTGAGGAAATTTCCAGGAAATTCTTGTGCATCGACTAATGAGAAAAAACATGAAAGATAAACTCTGTTTTTGGCAAAAATATCATCTATACAGTACGTTCTCTTCATATTTCCAGTCGTTACGCTCTGAGTTTCTCCTTTTTTTTTGTATCATTTGTCCGTTCTACAAGACTGCGTATCCAGTTAGATTGATGCTGGGGAATTTACGATGTGACCCGCACCCCACACCCTCCGACCACTTCTCCATAATGTCAAGTCGATACGAACAGGGTGTTTCGTAAATAATGACCGCTAATAACTCACAGATTCTGATGGGATATAATCTGGCGAGAGTTATCAATATCGATCCTGGTATTATGAAATTTGTCTGCCGGGATATCCAGATTATTGCCTCGTTTTTCTTCGTGCTTGAACGGAGAAATGCATGCTGTGGAACAACAGATGAATAAACTGGCACATTTCTCACTAGAGAGTGCACCCGACAGCTGTCAAAAACAGTGTGATAAACTTCAAAGAATGATGAAATCGGGTTTCTATGAAAAGATAATGCAATCATTTTGATGCCATCAATAACTTCGAAAAAAAAAAGTGTTCTTATAGTGAGACTGGAAAATAATTATGGAGATAATCAAGGAATAGCTTTGGGAAATCATTCTTGTTTTCACAAAAACACCAAGAAGTAGTTCTGATACCATTGCGGAGGCATTCCGGCTTCAAATTGGCAAGAAAAAAACTCTGAGGTACCCCGTATAGCGAGAATTTGCTGAATTAATCAACGTCATAACGAGAATTTCCCCTGATTCATAAAATTTTGAAGAATAGTTTCACCGCCACCGGAGACAATAACTGAATAATAATGAGATAACAATAATGAGGAGCGAAACTTTCTCTGAATTTATTATTTTCATAGAGAAAATCATGCGAAATTAATCAACTTCGATATGCACTGGCGTTGAATTGGACTATTCGATGATAAAAATCTTCTCAAGCTCATCACTTTATAGCTGGAATTGAACAATATAGTCAATTTTCTACTTTTGTAGTAAGACTTTCACCTCAATTGTTAAACTTCCAGTGAGGATTTCTCTGAATTCATCAACCTCATAACGAGAATTGTGACAAATTCTTGAACTGAGAACTCCGCCAAATTTTTGAACTACATGGCGAAAATTTCGCGGTAGTCATCAGTTTCCCAGTCAGAATTCTGCTACATTTATCAAATTCATGGCGAGATTTCCGCCGAATTCATGAATTTTGTGGTGAGAATTCCATCAAAATCCATGATATTTGTATTGAAACCTCTTTCAACTTCATCAACTTCGTAGCGAGTTTGTGCTCACTGAATTCTTGCTTCACATCAAAATACTGTGCTGAATTTATTTATTTTTTTTTTATTTTTATTTGACAGCTGTGGAATATTTTACAATCTATCGGTGAAGATATTTAGTAAAACTTACTGAATTTATTGATTTGTCAAAAAGAATAATGCTCAATTCTCTCCTCCACGGTCAGAATTCTGTCTTGTGGACTCCTAAAAGAGAAATGTATAAGAGAAACTTTTCAATTCTCCGGAGAAATTGAAAAAAATTTCCGATGCCTCGATGAAAATTGCAAAACTTCAGTCGAATCATTCACACAGTTCATTTCAAAGTAGTTGCATGCTAAAGTCTATTTTTTATACTTGAAATAAAGGTATCAAAAGAGAGGTGAAATTTTTCTAACTCCCTTCTCCAGTGGCATGAAGAACGCCCTGACACATGAATTTTGTTGCGAGAATTGGGCTGAATTCATCAAGTTTTGAGCAAAAACTATTTTTGCATGCGCTATCAGCTTCGTAGATAAAATTCATCGGTTTATAGCTAGAATTTCATAATGGATCAATTTTGTAGTGAGAATTTTTTCGAGTCTTTTATTACAGTGAGAAATCCGCTAAGTATTCAATCCTATAGTGAAAGTTTCACTGCAACTATCACCTTTGTAGCATAGTTTTCTCTGAACTCATCACCTTAGTAGTAACAATTTCGCTGAATCAGTCAACTTCATAATAAGAATCTAACTGAGTTCATTAACTCTAAGATGACAATTTTTCCAAACTTTTCAATTTCGTAGCGAAAGTTCCTCGGAATCCTTTGACCTCATGAAGCGAGGATTGCGATGAGTTAATCAGCTTTGAAGCCAAAATGTCTCAAAATTCACCACGTTTTCAGCAAGAGTTATGCCAATTTCACCCACATCATATTTTGGATTTCGTTGAACTCACTACCTTTCCAGACTGAATTTCGCTATATTCATCAAATTTTTGTTGTAAGTTTCATCAGAATATTCAATTCTATAGCGAAGACTCACTTTTTGAATTTTCCATTCATGGAAAAGTATATTCAAAGTATTTTATTCAAGATATTCACATTGTAAAATTAACTATAAAAAGATTTCTTGAAGCTCTCTACCCGCAAAAAGTGTGCCCATAATCAAGGTTGCATTTCCCCTCTGTAAAGTTGAACCAATCAATATTCAAATCAGTTGGAAACGCTCTGTTCCATCAATTTTGTACTCAGGATTGCGCTAAATTCATCAAATTATTTCATAGCGAGAATTTACCACAATTTATCAACTTTCTATGGCCAGAGCCGCGTTTGACTTATCAATCTCTTTCCCTTCACATTTTCTTCTCAGGTTTTTTCGCAACTTCCCTATTTTCCTTGTTGCCTCCGTGTCCTTATATTACTGCTCTTTTGTACATGTTTTTTTGTTTTGTCGCGTTCTTCTGTTTCTTGTCTCAATTTCCTGTCACTCTTCCCAGATTATCTGTCAATTAATCTGCTTCACACCACTCTCACTTCTCACGTTCAGGTCTTTTTTGCTCAATTCCACGCTTGCATGCTTGTCGCATACTTGAGATACTTCCATCCTTCCCTTGTCGCGTTTTTCTACTTCTTCAACAGTATTTCGTCACGTTTCTCTGCTTCTTCCACAGTATTTTGTCCTGTTTCTCCACTTTTTCCAATTCCTTGTCACAATCTCACGCTTTCTGGTCCATGTTGTTCTATTTGGTCGCTTCTTTCTGTTTCTTACTCAATTTTCTGCCACCTTGTGAATTCTGTCAACGGTTTTGGCTTCTCTGTCGCTTTCTTGTTGCCTCTCCGAATTATCTTGTCGCGTTCTCGCCGGATTCTTCTCCCACGTTTTCTTTCTTCTGTTTTTTTCCGCTTTCAAGTTAAAATTGCGCCTTTCTGTTTGCAATACAAGTTTTTTTGTCATGTTCTTTTGCTGTTGCTGCGTTCATCCTGCTTCTTTCTTAGATATTCTGTCGCGTATTTCCTACTTGTTTTTCTGTTTTTTCCACACTTCTCCGCTTATCTGTCGCCTTTCTTTCGATAATTTTGTCTCTTCCGTGTTCATGTTTCTTTTATGTTGTTTCTTCAATGTTGTCGCGTTCATTTGTTCCTTTTCTAGATTTCCTGTCATTTTCGGAAGTTTTTCAACATCTTGCTCAGCTTAGCTTCTTTGTCGCGTTCCACTGCTTCTTTCCATGTTTCTTCTGTTTTCTTTGGTTTACATGTCGCGATACTTTGATTCTTTTTTACGTTTCTTTGTTTCTCCGTCACATTCCTCCGCTTCTTCTTTCGATTTCTTGTCTACAACTTCTTGTTGGGGCGTTTATCCGCTTTTTTCCGTTTCCTGGTCGTGTTTTTCTGACACTTCCATCGTTTTTCTTTTTTCTTTCTGCTACCTTTGTCAATTTTGTGTTGCGTTATTTTTGCTCCAAATTTATTATTTTCATAGCAAAAATCATGCGAAATTCATCAACTTCGAAGTGCACTTGCGCTGATTTGGACTATTTGATGATAAAAATCTTCTCAAGTTCATCACTTTATAGCTGGAATTGAACCAAGTTCATCACTTCCATTAAAACATTCCGCCAAGTTCATCAACTTTGTAGCGAGGCTGCCTTTAAATTGATCACGCAATACTTGATAACAATATAGTCAATTTTCTAACTTTGTAGTAAGACTTTCACCTCAATTGTTAAACTTCCAGTGAGGATTTCTCTGAATTCATCAACCTCATAACGAGAATTGTGACAAATTCTTGAACTGAGAACTCCGCCAAATTTTTGAACTACATGGCGAAAATTTCGCGGTAGTCATCAATTTCCCAGTCAGAATTCTGCTACATCCATCAAATTCATGGCGAGATTTCCGCCGAATTCATGAATTTTGTAGTGAGAATTCCATCAAAATCCATGATATTTGTATTGAAACCTCTCTCAACTTTATCAACTTCGTAGCGAGTTTGTGCTCACTGAATTCTTGCTTCACATCAAAATACTGTGCTGAATTTATTTATTTTTTCTTATTTTTATTTGACAGCTGTGGAATATTTTACAATCTATCGGTGAAGATATTTAGTAAAACTTACTGAATTTATTGATTTGTCAAACAGAATAATGCTCGATTCTCTCCTCCACGGTCAGAGTTTTGTCTTGTGGACTCCTAAAAGAGGAATGTATAAGAGAAACTTTTCAATTCTCCGGATAAATAAAAAAAAATTCCAAAGCTTCGATAAAAATTGCAAAACTTCAGTCGAATCATTCATACAGTTCATTTCATAGTAGTTGCATCCTGAAGTCTATTTTTTATACTTGAAATAAAGGTATCAAAAGAGAGGTGGTATTTTTCTAACTCCTTTCTCCAGTGGCATAAAGAACGCCCTGACACATGAATTTTGTCGCGAGAATTGGGCTGAATTCATCAAGTTTTGAGCAAAAACTATTTTTGCTTGCGCTATCAGCTTCGTAGATAAAATTCATCGGTTTATAGCAGGAATTTCACAATTGATCAATTTTGTAGTGAGAATTTTTTCGAGTCTTTTATCACAGTGAGAAATCCGCTAAGTATTCAATCCTATAGTGAAAGTTCCACTGGAACTATCACCTTTGTAGCATAGTTTTCTCTGGACTCATCACCTTGGTAGTAACAATTTCGCTGAATCAGTCAACTCCATAATAAGAATCTAACTGAGTTCATTAACTCTATGATGACAATTTTTCCAAACTTTTCAATTTCGTAGCGAAAGTTCCTCGGAATCCTTTGACCTCATGAAGCGAGGATTGCGATGAGTTAATCAGCTTTGAAGCCAAAATGTCTCAAAATTCACCACGTTTTCAGCAAGAGTTATGCCAATTTCACCCACATCATGTTTTGAATTTCGTTGAACTCACTATATTTCCAGACTGAATTTCGCTATATCCATCAAATTTTTGTTGTAAGTTTCATCAGAATATTCAATTCTATAGCGAAGACTCACTTTTTGGATTTTCTATTCATGGAAAAGTATATTCAGAGTATTTTATTCGAGATATTCACATTGTAAAATTAACTATAAAAAGATTTCTCATAGCTCTCTACCCGCAAAAAGTGTGCCCATAATCAAGGTTGCATTTCCCCTCTGCAAAGTTAAACTAATCAATATTCAAATCAGTTGGAAACGCTCTGTTCCATCAATTTTGTACTCAGGATTGCGCTAAATTCATCAAATTATTTCATAGCGAGAATTTACCACAATTTATCAACTTTCTATGGCCAGAGCCGCGTTTGACTTATCAATCTCCTTCCCTTCACATTTTCTTCTCAGGTTTTTTCGCAATTTCCCTATTTTCCTTGTTGCCTCCGTGTCCTTATATTACTGCTCTTTTGTGCATGTTTTTCTGTTTTGTCGCGTTCTACTGTTTCTTGTCTCAATTTCCTGTCACTCTCCCCAGATTATCTGTCAATTAATTTGCTTCACACCTCTCTCACTTCTCACGTTCAGGTCTTTTTTGCTCAATTCCACGCTTGCATGCTTGTCGCATACTTGAGATACTTCCATCCTTCCCTTGTCGCGTTTTTCTACTTCTTCAACAGTATTTCGTCACGTTTCTCTGCTTCTTTCACAGTATTTTGTCCTGTTTCTCCACTTTTTTCAATTCCTTGTCACAATCTCAAGCTTTCTGGTCCATGTTCTTCTATTTGGTCGCTTCTTTCTGTTTCTCACTCAATTTTCTGCCACCTTGTGAATTCTGTCAACGGTTTTGGCTTCTCTGTCGCTTTCTTGTTGCCTCCCCGAATTCTCTTGTCGCGTTCTCGCCGGATTCTTCTCCCACGTTTTCCCCATCAACTTTGATTCACTTGTCACGATCTGTTGCCAGCTTGTCGCGTTCCTCTGCTTCTTCCTTTGGTTCTTTGCCATGATCTTCAGCCTCTTTGTTGCTTTCTTCTGTTTTTTCCCGCTTTCAAGTTAGAATTGCGCCTTTCTGTTTGCAATACAAGTTTTTTCGTCATGTTCTTTGCTGTTGCTGCGTTCATCCTGCTTCTTCCTTAGATATTCTGTCGCGTATTTCCTACTTGTTTTTCTGTTTTTTCCACACTTCTCCGCTTATTTGTCGCCTTTCTTTCGATAATTCTGTCTCTTCCGTGTTCATGTTTCTTTTATGTTGTTTCTTTAATGTTGTCGCGTTCATTTGTTCCTTTTCTAGATTTCCTGTCATTTTCGGAAGTTTTTCAACATCTTGCTCAGCTTAGCTTCTTTGTCGCGTTCCACTGCTTCTTTCCATGTTTCTTCTGTTTTCTTTGGTTTACATGTCGCGATATTTTGATTCTTTTTTACGTTTCTTTGTTTCTCCGTCACATTCCTCCGCTTCTTCTTTCGATTTCTTGTCTACAACTTCTTGTTGGGGCGTTTATCCGCTTTTTTCCGTTTCCTGGTCGTGTTTTTCTGACACTTCCATCGTTTTTCTTTTTTCTTTCTGCTACCTTTGTCAATTTTGTGTTGCGTTATTTTTGCTCCAAATTTATTATTTTCATAGCAAAAATCATGCGAAATTCATCAACTTCGAAGTGCACTTGCGCTGATTTGGACTATTTGATGATAAAAATCTTCTCAAGTTCATCACTTTATAGCTGGAATTGAACCAAGTTCATCACTTCCATTAAAACATTCCGCCAAGTTCATCAACTTTGTAGCGAGGCTGCCTTTAAATTGATCACGCAATACTTGATAACAATATAGTCAATTTTCTAACTTTGTAGTAAGACTTTCACCTCAATTGTTAAACTTCCAGTGAGGATTTCTCTGAATTCATCAACCTCATAACGAGAATTGTGACAAATTCTTGAACTGAGAACTCCGCCAAATTTTTGAACTACATGGCGAAAATTTCGCGGTAGTCATCAATTTCCCAGTCAGAATTCTGCTACATCCATCAAATTCATGGCGAGATTTCCGCCGAATTCATGAATTTTGTAGTGAGAATTCCATCAAAATCCATGATATTTGTATTGAAACCTCTCTCAACTTTATCAACTTCGTAGCGAGTTTGTGCTCACTGAATTCTTGCTTCACATCAAAATACTGTGCTGAATTTATTTATTTTTTCTTATTTTTATTTGACAGCTGTGGAATATTTTACAATCTATCGGTGAAGATATTTAGTAAAACTTACTGAATTTATTGATTTGTCAAACAGAATAATGCTCGATTCTCTCCTCCACGGTCAGAGTTTTGTCTTGTGGACTCCTAAAAGAGGAATGTATAAGAGAAACTTTTCAATTCTCCGGATAAATAAAAAAAAATTCCAAAGCTTCGATAAAAATTGCAAAACTTCAGTCGAATCATTCATACAGTTCATTTCATAGTAGTTGCATGCTGAAGTCTATTTTTTATACTTGAAATAAAGGTATCAAAAGAGAGGTGGTATTTTTCTAACTCCTTTCTCCAGTGGCATAAAGAACGCCCTGACACATGAATTTTGTTGCGAGAATTGGGCTGAATTCATCAAGTTTTGAGCAAAAACTATTTTTGCTTGCGCTATCAGCTTCGTAGATAAAATTCATCGGTTTATAGCAGGAATTTCACAATTGATCAATTTTGTAGTGAGAATTTTTTCGAGTCTTTTATTACAGTGAGAAATCCGCTAAGTATTCAATCCTATAGTGAAAGTTCCACTGGAACTATCACCTTTGTAGCATAGTTTTCTCTGGACTCATCACCTTGGTAGTAACAATTTCGCTGAATCAGTCAACTCCATAATAAGAATCTAACTGAGTTCATTAACTCTATGATGACAATTTTTTCAAACTTTTCAATTTCGTAGCGAAAGTTCCTCGGAATCCTTTGACCTCATGAAGCGCGGATTGCGATGAGTTAATCAGCTTTAAAGCCAAAATGTCTCAAAATTCACCACGTTTTCAGCAAGAGTTATGCCAATTTCATCCACATCATATTTTGTATTTCGTTGAACTCACTACCTTTCCAGACTGAATTTCGCTATATTCATCAAATTTTTGTTGTAAGTTTCATCAGAATATTCAATTCTATAGCGAAGACTCACTTTTTGAATTTTCCATTTATGGACAAGTATATTCAAAATATATTATTCGAGATATTCACATTGTAAAATTAACTATAAAAAGATTTCTTGAAGCTCTCTACCCGCAAAAAGTGTGCCCATAATCAAGGTTGCATTTCCCCTCTGCAAAGTTAAACTAATCAATATTCAAATCAGTTGGAAACGCTCTGTTCCATCAATTTTGTACTCAGGATTGCGCTAAATTCATCAAATTATTTTATAGCGAGAATTTATCACAATTTATCAACTTTCTATGGCCAGAGCCGCGATCAATCTCCTTCCCTTCACATTTTCTTCTCAGGTTTTTTCGCAACTTCCCTATTTTCCTTGTTGCCTCCGTGTCCTTATATTACTGCTCTTTTGTACATGTTTTTGTGTTTTGTCGCGTTCTACCGTTTCTTGTCTCAATCTCCTGTCACTCTCCCCAGATTATCTGTCAATTAATCTGCTTCACACCTCTCTCACTTCTCACGTTCAGGTCTTTTTTGCCTAATTCCACGCTTGCATGCTTGTCGCATACTTGAGATACTTCCATCCTTCCTTTGTCGCGTTTTTCCACTTCTTCAACAGTATTTCGTCACGTTTCTCTGCTTCTTCCACAGTATTTTGTCCTGTTTTTCCACTTTTTTCCATTTCTTGTCACAATCTTACGCTTTCTGGTCCATGTTCTTCTATTTGGTTGCTTCCTTCTGTTTCTCACTTAATTTTCTGCCGACTTGTGAATTCTGTCAACGGTTTTGGCTTCTCTGTCGCTTTCTTGTTGCCTCCCCGAATTTTCTTGTCGCGTTCTTGCCGGATTCTTCTCCCACGTTTTCCTTATCGACTTTGATTCACTTGTCACGATCTGTTGCCAGCTTGTCGCGTTCCTCTGCTTCTTCCTTCGGTTCTTTGCCATGATCTTCAGCCTCTTTGTTGCTTTCTTCCGTTTTTTTTTGCTTTCAAGTTAGAATTGCGCCTTTCTGCTTACAATACAAGTTTTGTTGTCATGTTCTTTTGCTGTTGTTGCGTTCATCCTGCTTCTCCCTTAGATATTCTGTCGCGTCTTTCCTACTTGTTTTTCTGTTTTTTTCACACTTCTCCGCTTATTTGTCGCCTTCATTTTCTTGAGATTTTTCAACATCTTGCTCAGCTCAGCTCATCTGTCGCGTTCCACTGCTTCTTTCCATGTTTCTCCTGTATACTTTGGTTTACATGTCGCGATATTTTGATTCTTTTCCACGTTTCTTTATTTCTCCGTCACATTCCTCCGCTTCTTCTGTCGATTTCCTGTCCACAACTTCTTGTTGGAGCGTTTTTCCGCTTTTTTTTTTGTTTGCTGGTCGTGTTTTTGCTGACACTTCCATCGTTTTCCTGTTGTCTTTTTGCTACCTTTATCAATTTTGTGTTGCGTTCTACTGATTCTTTGTCATTTTCTTTTTGCTATTTGTCCAGTTCTTCTGTTGGAATCTTTCTGCTCACAATTCGCGCTCCCCTACTTCCTTTCTTCGCCATATTACTATATTTCAACGCGTTTTCCTGCTTCTCCTTGCGTTTTTTGTGTCGCTTTCTGCTTCTTTTCTCTTCCTCATTCCGCGTCTTTCTTCTTCTTTCTTGTGCTTTTGTGCTTTTTAGGTTTTGGTGTTACTTCTATCGCTTTCATGTTGCGTTTTTTTTAGCACCATGATTTGTCACGTTTCTCCTTCTTTTTCCGCTTCTTTGTCACATATTTCTGCTTCCTTCTCGCTTTCTTGTGTTTATTTTGTCGTTTTCTCATACATGTGTTTCTATCTTGTCACGTTTTTCTGTTTTGTGTCCCAATTTTTTGTCACTTCCTTTAGTTTTTCAACAAACGTTTGGCTCCTTCTCTCGCTCAATTGTCGCATTTTCCTTCCACTTCTTGCATTTCACTGGTTCTGTCACCCTT
Source organism: Anaspis maculata (assembly GCA_949128115.1). Lineage (NCBI taxonomy): Eukaryota > Metazoa > Arthropoda > Insecta > Coleoptera > Scraptiidae > Anaspis > Anaspis maculata. The sequence continues at coordinate 1,805,849 of OX421966.1, forward strand.
TTTTTCTCATGTTTTTTCCATTTTGTTCCAATCATCTATCGCGAACTTTTATTTGATTTCTTGTCGCCTTCTTCTGCTCATCCGTCGTGTTTCTCTACTCCTCACTTTGGTTTCTCGTCCTGGTTTCCAGCTTCCTTGTAGCTTTCTTCAGCTCACTCTTGCGGTTTAGTCGCGTTCTTCTGCTTTTATAGTTCTATTTTTGGTTATGGTACTCTTTCCCTCTATTGCCGCTTGAACTCCGCTTGAACTCCGCTTGTTCTCTTTCTCAATTGTCATGTGTTCCCTTTATTTCTTCTGTTCTGTTTCTTCCTTTGTCTTCTCATTGCATCACCCTGTTGCTTGCGACGCTTTTCTGTCGCGTTCTTTGCTTGTTTCGTGTCTTCTCTGTCGCATTTTCCTAATTGTTCTCTTGCTTATTGTCGCGCTTTTCTTTTGTCTGTGGAAGTCACAGTTCTCTGTGATTGAAAGTGGGCATTCCGAGAGGAAGTCAAAGTACTCACTGCGTGCTGGAAATCGAAATTTTTTGTCTCCCAAAGTGAAAGTTTTTCGAGTTTGAAAGTATCAATCTGAGAATAAAGTCAAGCCTTCCGTATTTCAGATTCGAAATTTTCCGTGTTTAAGAATCGGAGTTTCTTTTGCTTGAAAGTCAAAATTTTTTGTATTTATACATAAGTTTTTCATGATTGGAAGTCGGAACTTCAAAATCGAAGTCAACATTCATGGTGTTCGAAAGTAAAAATTATTTGTATTTGAAAGACGAGGATTTTTATGTTTGAAATTCAAAATTTCAAGAACTCGAAGCATTTGATAAGATGAAATAAGTGTGGAACTGTTCCCACCGACGGAACAAGTGACTCTTCAAGCCAAAAGTACCTACTAGAAAAAATCTGAAAATCGAAGTTTTTGGTCTTGAGAGTCGAAGTTTTGCGTGATTGTGAGTCGAAACTTCGAGATTGAGGACAACTTTCTTCGTGTGTGAAAGTCGAGATTTTTTGTGCTCAGAACTACAAGCTTCCGTGCTCAAAAGTCGAAATCTCGAGATTGGGGTCCAATAATTTTTTGTTCAAAAATCGAAATTTTTCGTTGTTGAAAATCGTTGTTTTTCTCTTTTCATTTTTTTTTTCTCTGGAAGTCCAAGTTTTTTGCGGTGAGAAGTCAAAGTCTTTTGTGTTTAAAAGTCGATGTTTTCGTTGATTCGAGATCAAAATTTCAATTTTGAGGTCAAAATCCCTCGTCCTGGAAAGAAGAGACTTTCAAATTCCAAAACTCCGAATCTTTCGGACACAAAAGTTGGAATTTCAAGACTGAAGTCGAAGTATTCAATGTTTGAAAATCGATTTTTCCTGTGTTTCAAAGTCAAAGCTTTTTGTGGTGAAAAGTCGAATTTTCCCTTTTTCCAGTGTCGAAGTTCTCTGTGATTAACCTTCAAATGTCGGACCTTTTGGGAATAAGAACGACGTTTTCCGAAATTGGAAGTCAAAATTCCGAAAATGAAAGCAAAAGTCATCGTGTGGTCGTAAAATTCGAGGTATTTTCTCCAAAACTTCGGATTTGTCAATGTAAAAACTTCAATATCGACGTCGAAGTTTTTTGTTTTCACAAATCAAAGTTTTTTGTAAGCCAACATTTTTGTGTCAATTTTTTTTTTTTTTCTGAGGTCAGAGTTTCCGGTATTGAGGAGTCAATTTTTTTGTCTTTGAAATCAGACGTTTTTGTTGATTGAAGGTCAAAATTTTGAGATCTAGCCCAAAGTTCTTCTTTCCCTAAATTCGAGATTTTTTGTTCTTGAAACACCAGAGTTTTGTCCTTGGGAGTCAAAATTTCAAGATTTAAATCAAAGTATTTTATGTTCAAAAATCAAGATTATTTGTCTTTGTGAATTCAAGTGTCTCGTGATTGAAAGTCAAAGTTTTTTTGTCTTTCAGAAGAGGAGTTCTCTGTGATGGGGTCAAAAATCTTATCTTCAACGTTTTCCATGTTTAAAAGTTGAAATTCTTTGTTTTCAAACGTCAAAGCTGTCTGTGATTGGAAGTCGAAATTTTTTGACCTTAAAAGTCGATGTTTTACGTGATTAAAAGTCAATATTTTGAGATTGGGTTCGAAATTATCCGTATTATAGATTCAAAATTTTTTCAAACTCCAAAACTCAAAGTTTCACAGGCTTGAAAATCGGAGTTTTAAACTTTGAGCTTGCAGTATTTGAACGGCGTCTCAACCTTCAAAAGTCGAAGATTTTTGTGTTCAAAAGTCTAAATTCCGGAAAGTATCGACGTTTTCCGTAATTGAAATGTAAAACTCCAAAATTGAGGTCAAGAGTTTTTGTGTTTCAAAGTCGAGATTTTTTTGGTCCCATAACAGTTCTTCGAGCTCAAAATTGAAAATTTTTATATTGAAGTCGAATTTGGAAGTTGAAATTTCGAGACAAAGTCGAAGTACTTTCTGCCTGTTTGGAAGTCGAAGTTTTTTGTTCCACAAAATAGAGGTTTTTTGAGTTTGAACGTTTTTGATTTTGAGAATAAGTCGAGCATTCCGTGTTCCAAAATCAAAATTTTCTGTGTTTGGTAATCAAAGTTTCTTTCTTATTGAAACTCAATATTTCCATCTTCATTCAAAGTTTTCCGTGATTGAAAGTCGAAACTTTGAAATCAAAGGAAAAATCCTTAGTGTCCGAGAGTCGAAATTTTTTTTGTCTTGGAAAGACGAAGATCTTCATGTTTAAAAGTCAAAATTCCAAGAATAAATTGTATCTTATAAGATGAAAAAAGTGTAGAACTGTTCCCACTGACGGAACAAGTGACTCTTTCAGCGAAAAGTGCCTACGAGAAAAAAATCTGAAAATCGAAGTTTTCGGTCTTGAGAGTCGAAGTTTTCCTTAATTGAAAATCGAAACTTTGAGATCTGAGACAACATCATTTGTTTGTGAAAGTCGCGATTTTTTGTGCTCAAGGCTACAAGCTTTCGTCCTCGTAAGTCAAAATTCAAGATTGAAGTCAAAATATTTTTTGTTCAAAAATAGAAATTTTTCGTTATTGGAAATCGTTGTTCTCCTCCAAGCTCTCCTCTTTTCAATTTTTTTTCTTCAGAAGTTCAAGTTTCCAGCGATGAGAAGTCGAAGTCCTTTGTCTTTCAAAGTCAATGTTTCTGTTAATTTCTGATTTTGAGGTCAAAATCCCTTGTCCTTAAAAGAAGTGGTTTCCAATTTCTCAAATTCCGAATCTTTCGGACTCAAAAGTTGAAATTTCATGACTCAAGTCAAAGTCTTTAGTGTTCAAAAATCGATTTTTTTTTGTCTTCAAGAGTCAAAGTTTTTCCATTTCTGAAAGTCCACTGTGTGGAATAGTTGAAATTTTCCTTTTTCCAGCGTTGGAGTTCTCTGTGATTGAAAGTCGAAATTCACCGACTTCGAGAGCCGAATTTTTTTTCCTTGAAAGTCAGTGTTTCCCATAAGTGATTGAAGTATATATTTCAAAATTGAGTTCAAAATTCTTCATCTTTGAGAATCGATATTTTTTTGTCTTGATACTTGACGTTTTTTTGTACTTGAGAACCAAAAATTCGAAGTTGAAGTCGCAGTGTCTCAATTCAGAAATTTACACCTACCTCATACCTTCAAAAGTCGACATTTCGGAAATAAAGTCGATGTTTTCCGAAATTGAGAGTCACAATTTCAAAATTTGAAGCAAAAGTCATCGTGTGGTCGTAAAATTCAAGGCATTTTCCCCAAAACCTTGAGTTTTAGGGAAAGTTCAAGTTTTGAGTGTTGATATCAAAGTCAAAGTTTTCTGTTTTTACAAATCAAAGTTTTTTGTGAGCCAACATTTCTGTGTCGAATTTTTTTTTCTCTAAAGTCGAAGTTTCCAGTATTGAATATTCAATTTTTTTTGCCTTCGAAATTAGGTGTTTTTGTCGATAAAAGGTAGAAATTCTGAGATCTAGGACAAAATTCTTCTTTTCCAAAATTCGAGATCTTTTGTTCCTGAATCACCAGAGTTTTGTGTTTGAGCGTCGAAATTTTGAGATTCAAATTGAATTATTCCGTGTTCGAGAATCGAGATTATTTGTCTTTGTGAATTCAAGTCTCTCGTGATTGTAAGTCAAAATTTCTTTATCTTCCAAAAAAGGAGTTTTCTGTGATGGGGTCAAAATGTTTATCTTCCAAGTTTTTTATGTTTGAAAGTTGAAACTCCCCGTTTTCAATTGTCAAAGCTGTCTGTGATTGGTAGTCGAAATTTTTTGATCTTAAAAGTTGATGTTTCACGTGATTAAAAGTCAATATTTTGAGATTGGGTTCGAAATTATCCGTATTATAGATTCGAGATTTTTTTTTAGTCTCCAAAACTCAAAGAATCCCATGCTTGAAAATCGGAGTTTTGGCTTTGAAGTTGCAGTATTTGAACGGAATCTCAATTTTCAAAAGTCGAAGATTTTTGTGTTCAAAAGTCGAAATTCCAGAAAGTATTGACGTTTCCCGTAATTGACATGTAAAACTTCAAAATTGAGGTCAAGAGTCTTCGTGTTTGAAAGTCGAGATTTTTTTGTCCCCAAAACAGTTCTTCGAGCTCAAAATTGGAAACTTTGATATCAAAGTCGAAGTTTTCCTTTTGGAAAATCAAATTTTTTTGCCGTTAAAAATCGAAGTTTGTCGTGATTGAAGTCCAAAATTTTTGTCTTTGGAAGTCTAACTCTTTTGTGACGGAAGGTCGGAATTTTTGTGTTTCCGAAAGTAGAAAACTTCCGTGTTGGAAAGTCATGATTTCTCGTTTCCAAAAATCCAGATTTTCCGTGGTTGAAAATAAAATATCACCGCTTTTCAGTGTCGAGATTTTCTCTCTCCAAAAGTCCAAAAAAAATGTTCCTGGAAGTCGAAATTTTGAGAATGAAGTCATACTATTTCATGTTTGAGAATGGAAACTTCAAGTCGGTCCAAATCGAGTTTTTTTCGTGTTCAAAAGTTGAAATTATCTGTCACTGAAACTCGAAGTTTTGCAAGATTGGAAGCCAAATTTACCGTCTTTGAGAGCTGGAGATTTTTGTTTTCGTAGTGGTTCTTCACCGTGATTAAAACTGGAAATTTCGAGATTGGAGTCAAAGTTCTTCATGTTCAACAATCGAGTTTTTTTTTGTTCTCAAAACTGGAAGTTTTTGAGTTCAACAGTTGAAATTTCAAAATTGGAGTCGCACTACCCGGTATTATAAGCCCGAGATCTTGCTGTTATCCTTTCGTCTTCAAATGTCGAAGTTTTTCGTGATTGGATACCAAAACTTTTGTTCTTTGGAGCTCAGTTTTCTGTGTTGAAGAAACAAAATTTTCAGTTCGAAGTCGCAGTATTCCGTGTTTGAATGTCGAATTTCTTTTGTCTCCAAAAGTCGAAGATTTTTGTGTTCAAAAGTTGGAATTTCCAGAATAGTCTCAATGTATTTCGCATTCGAAATTCGAGATTTTTCTATAGGTATTTTTTGATATTTACAAAAAAAAGTACCAGGCTTCAAACTGGCACCAATGGTTTTAGACGTGAGCAAACGTCATTTGTCATATCAACTGTGACAAGCAATGCAACCAACTTGGAAAAAAATTGTTCAAACAACGACTGAGAAATTATTTCGATGGCATTACCAAGATGGCTTTCCATCTTCGAGAACACCAGATGGGTTTCGACATGACTCCGGCACTAATGGACGCCAAATGCCTATGAAACTAGCACTTTATCGTTTCGTGTCGGGATATTATTGCCGGTTTCGCTTCGGATGCACGTCTCCATCCCGGCTCCATACATTTTAAAACGTCATTTTGCCGCAATTTCCCATAGCTTTTCTCCTATCTCACGCGAGAGAGCGTCTCCTATTTATCAATTTCTTAGCCCCGAATTTACGGCTTTTCAGATACACTACACCACCCCGACACCCCAATTCTAAGCTCGCCTTAATGTCCTTTCCAGGCCCCGAATACTCTGAATATAAATCCTTGTGTATGGCGCAGCTTAATTTATATCCAACGTACAAAACGTCCTGGTTTTTTTTCCTTGTCGCCCGGGTTGTTCCGGTTTTATTTTTCACTTTACACCGAGTCCTTTGAAATTTGATTACATCACCGTCTTGTATTAATATTCAATATGTTTACTGTAGCCTAAAACAATTATCCTGTCCCTTGAGAAATTTGCATGGGTTTGAATATCTGGTGTTGTTTCAGGCGGAAGCAAAAAATGCACGAGGATAACGTTATGCATAGCCATTTCGATTTGGCTATTGGCCATACTGTGCGCCGTTCCGGCAGCCCTCGGGTCACATCTCATGGAGATCAAGGACAAGGAAGGAAACGTCCAATTCGTCGTGTGTTATCCTTTCCCCACGGACTGGCTCAATAACAAATATCCACAGGTAGATATACGGACATAAAAAGTTTATAGCGGCATAAAACTTGATCATCGTGTTCCTTATCCGATATAAAAGTGGACCAGGGATTTTTTTTAGTCAACTTGGCTGTGTACTACTATTCAAAATCATAATTTGGTTCCTTGGGGCTGAATGCAGTGGTTTAATTCACGTCAAGTTGACTAAGAACGACTCAATTCAATTCAAGTTGCTTGGCTAGGTTAAGTTTGACTTAATGTTCCTACTTGACCTACCTTAATTTTATTATTGCCAGTTTTTCATTCCCAATTTCTTTTTCCCGCAGGTCATGATCATGTCTCGTTTCCTCGTCCTGTACGTCATTCCATTGACCATAATCGGAATTTTCTACATGAACATGGCGAATCATTTGATTGTGAGCACAAGGAATGTTCCAGGCGAAATGCAAGGCACCCAAAGACAGGTGAGTTCTTCAGAATAAAATTATTTTTTTACAGAACAGCAAAGGTTAGAACCGAGGCTAGAACTCAGGCTATTCTGCGGCTATATTTCGATTATAGAACAACCCAGAATCAAAGCTTTTTTATAAGAGATCACAGAAGCTCAGTTAGCACAACATCCTTAATGCAAGGTTTGAAACAGATACCTATAAGATGAATCGTTGGAGATGGCTGAAAAATAACGTTAAATAAACGTTCAGATTGAACGTTTGTGACAACCAAGTATTGAACGTTCAGGAAACCCTTGAAGCTCAACGTTTTCAGGACGTCTTTGGAACGCCAAATCAATTGTGCTCAAAACACTCCACTTTTGATGTCTTCAGAACGCTGTCATCGGAACTCAAATGGAGAAAGTTTATCTTACAACAGGATGAGATCTTTGAGTCATGACTGACGTCATATCAACGTTTCTTGTCACCCCTTCACTGAACCATGATTTTTTTACAATAATATAACGTTATATTTGTACGTCATTGAGACGTTTTCTACGCAACTGAAATAAAAAATCAATTTTTTGAACAAGGATGCTTTCCATCATCACTAACGTTGAACGAACGTGTTTAAACTCAGTTGATCCAACGATATTTTTTGGGCAACAGTCGATCGTTTCACTTGGTTCGTCTTGGAAACGTTTCCATCAAAAATCACGTTCAAATCAAAAATAACATGTTTTGTACATTTTCCAACCAGAGACGTTTGCAATAATCACTGACGTCGAATAAACCTTTCTCAAGCTCGGTTGATTTGAGGATGATTCCTATGAACGTTTCTATGGAAAATTTCAGGTTTCAAAGGCGGTACCTAAAATAAAGATTATCAACCACGGCGAACTTTGAATTTTGAAAACGAAAAATGATGAATTTTCTTTTAGAATCAAGAAATTTTGACCTTTTGTCACAAGGAAGTTTGACTTCCAAAGACAAGAATTTTAGATCAATCACGAGAAACTTTGATTCCTATATCAAAATTTCTAACTATGAGCTCAATACTTCAAGTTTTGGGGACAAAAAAATTCTGACTCTGACTCATGAAGTCTTTCGACAACAATTTTGAAATTTTTTCAATTACACAAAACGTCGATCTTAATCCCGGAATTTCGACTTCTGTACACCGAGTCCAAAGGCGAAAAATTTTGATTCTCAATCACAGAAAACTTCGACTTTTGAAGACGAAAAATTTTGAGTTGTCTACACGGAAAATTTTGATTTTCAGAGACAAAAAACATTGATTCCCAATCACGGGAAACTTCGACTTTCAAGACCGAAAATTTGGATTTTCAAACAAAATTACCTTTGATTCACAGAATTTCCACTTTTGAACATGAAAATCTTTGACTATCGAATACAAATCTCGTCTTTTGAACACGAAAAATGTTGACTTTGATTTCGAAGTTCCGACTCTGAATCATGAAAAACTTCGACTTTCAATAAAGAAAGGAAAAGAGCGACAATAAGCAAGGGAACAATCAAGAAAATGCGACAAAGAAGACGCGTGGTAAGCAATAAAACGCGACAGATAAGCGTGACAACGGAGCTAATCACAAGGAAGTCCTTTAAGGTCTTTAAGGCTTGATCACAACCCAGAGTCCAGTCGAACTTCCTCTTTTCTCAGAAGTTTGGTGATAGGAGCTACCGTGGTGGAAAAAATCGGGATGAATCTCCTATACACACTCGCCATGCCTAGGATTCGTCGTACCTCTTTCGGGTTCTTTGGCGTTGAAAGGTCAATGATGGCTCGGACTTTCTCCGGATCGACATGCAACCCACGACCATCAACCACATAACCGGAATACCGAAGTTCGGAACAACACAAGTGGCCCTCCAACTTCCTCAGGTCATGTGGACATTGACGTTATACGCCAGCAATGTTAACCTTGCCCTTACCAAAACGAGATCCCCAGAAGAGTGAGGGATGGAAATGAATTTGGACAACTGAAGAAGAGAAATACAAAATTATGAAAATAAATCTTTTTCAGAATAAATGTTAGACTAAAGAAAACTTTTATGTAGAGAATTTCTGTGTGACAAAGGTGTAAGCACATGGATAAGAAAACGGCAAAATAAACAGAAGATAGCGACAAGGGAGCGAAAAGATGTGACAAAGAAGCGGTAAAACAAGAAAAGCCGCTACAATACCAGCTGAGAAATAAGCAGAAGAACGCGACAAGAAAGCGTTGGAAGTGACACAAACCTGGGAAGAAAGCATGAAAAGGAAAAGAAGAAGAACGCGAAATGGGAGCAAAGAAACGCGACAGAAAATCATAAATAAATCAGACAAAAGGAAAACGATAAAAGTATCAAACAACACTACCACCAAGTGGGAAGAAGCAGAAAAACCCCCCAACAATAGGTTGTAGACAAGAAATCAAGGCAAAAAGCAGAGAAATGTGACGTGAAAAGCAGAAGAACGCGACAAAGAAACAAAATATCGTGGCATGGTAGCCGAAGGAAATAAAAGAAGCATGAGAAAAATTCACCGAAAGAAGCAGTGGAACGCGACAAGGAAGCTAACCCAAGCAAAAAGTTGGAAAACCTGAAGAAAATGACAAAAAATCCAGGGAAGAAACGAATGGATGCGACAAGATTTAACAAACGTGAACACGAAAGCAACAAAATAAGCAAGAGAAAGGCAACAAATAAAATTGTAGGAAGAAAGCAGAGGAACAAGTGAATATCTAAAGGAGAAGCAGGATGAATGCAACAGTAGCAAAATAACATGACAAAAAATCTTGTATTGTAAGCAGAAGAGCGCAATTTCAACACAAAAGCAAAAGAAAAGAAAAAAAAGAAATCAACATTGAGGCTCAAGATCATGACAAAGGATCGAAGAAAGTCGCAGAGGAACGTGACAAGATGACAAAAGATCGTTGCAAATGGTTCAAAATGTATGGAGAAAACGTGGGAGAAGAATGGGGAAAGAGCGTGACAGGATATTTTGAGAAGGTGACAAGAAGTCGAAACAGTTAACAAAAACCACAAGACAAGAAAGTGACAAGAAATCGAGTGAGAAACAGAAGACAGCGACCAGATAGAAGAACATGGACGAGAAATTTTGAGATTGTGACAAGGAATCAAAGAAAAAGGTAGGAAAACGCGACAGAATACTGCGAAAAGAGCAAAAAAACTCGACAAAATACTGTGTAAAAGCAGAAAAACGCGACAAGGAAGGGATGAAAGTATCAAAGGTATTCGACAAGCAAGCGTGGAGTGAAGTGAAGAAAAACGCGACAGATAAGGAAAGGAGAAGCAGTATTACGCAAAAATAAAGAGAAACATATAAAGAATATTTGGATAATAAAACCAAAAGAACACGATCATAACTTGTGATGGGCACTATCGAATGAATACTATCGAATTCTTCGATAGCACGTTTGAATGAATGAATTAACGAATGGATGAATGGAGGGATGGATGAATGAATGAATGAACGAGAAAATAAATGAACGGATGAATGAACGGATGAATGGATGAATAAACAAACTAATTAATAAATCAGCGAACGAATGAATGAATGAACGGATAAATGGATGAGTGATTCAATATACGAGTGGATTTAACGCATGATATGGATAATTTCGAATGCGAAACAGAATGGTTTGATGAACAAATGAATGGAGTAATTTCAACTTGTTATCGAAAAATTCTGTTACATGTATAATTATCAGTTATTTTGTTTCAAGGAATCAGCAATCAATGAATCAATCGATTTGATTTTCAGTTGATTTTTCGAAATGGATCATGAGATTTACAATTTCATAATGTATTCAATTATTGATTCTTATATGTGAGTGAATGAAATCAAAATTAGTAGGAAATACTATTTGTTACAAAACGAATAATGATGAGAGAGACATATTGAATTCAAACTTGAAATCATTCAGTCAAAAAAAAAGTTCGAAAATATGATCGAATCCATCTTTTTCCGGGTCAGGCGATTTATTCTCCGATTGGTGATTCACCCAGCTTCAAAGAAAACACGAAAGTACTCAGTCCTTGTTCCTATAGTAGGTACCTTTACCTAGAAAACAAACCTATCTTGACAATTTAGCTCCTAAACGAATGATTCATTATACGAGGTCTCGTTTCGTGGACAACAATACGTGAATTAGAATCAGTTCGAGCTTCAAAATTTTGAAATTTGTAATATTTCAGTTGATTCTATGAATCAAATGGATGAATGGATGAGAAATTAAAAATTCAACGAATGAATATGATATCGATCAAATTTGATGATAATTGATTACATAGAATGAAATGAATGAATGAATGGACGAATGGATGGATAAATCAGTGAATGAAAGAATGAATGAATGAATGAATGAACGAGTAAACAAATTAACGGATGAAGAATGGATGAATGAATGAATGGATGAATGGATGAATGGATGAATGGATGAATGGATGAATGGATGAATGGATGAATGGATAAATGGATGAATGGATGAATGGATGAATGGATGAATGTATGAATGGATGAATGGATGAATGGATGAATGGATGAATGGATGAATGGATGAATGGATGAATGGATGAATGGATGGATGGATGAATGGATGAATTAATGGACGAATGGATGAATGGACGAATGAATGAATGAACGAATGAATGATTGAACGGATCAATGAATGAACGGATGAATAAATGAATAAACAAACCATGAATAAATCAGCGAACGAATGAATGAATGAATGAACAAATAAATGGATGAATGATTCAATATACGAGTGGATTTCACGGATGGATTGGATGATTTCGAATGCGAAACAGGATGATTTGATGAACGAATGAATGGAGTAACTTCCACTTGTTATCGAAAAATTCTGTTACATGTATAATTATCAGTTTTTTGTTTCGAGGAATCAGCAATGAATGAATCGATCGATTTGATTTTCAGTTGATTTTTTGAAATGGATCATGAGATTTACGATTCCATAATGTATTAAATCATCAATTTTTTTATGTGAGTGGATGAAATCAAAATAAGTGAGAAATACCATTTATTACAAAACGAATAATGATAAGAGTGACATATTGAATTCAAACTTGAAATCATTCAGTCAAAAAAAAAGTTCGAAAATATGATCGAATCCATCTTTTTCCGGGTCAGGCGATTTATTCTCCGATTGGTGATTCACCCAGCTTCAAAGAAAATACGAAAGTACTCAGTCCTTGTTCCTATAGTAGGTACCTTTACCTAGAAAACCTATCTTTCCAATTCAGCTCCTAAACGAATGATTTATTATACGAGATTTCGTTTCGTGGACAACAATTCGTAAATTAGAATCAGTTTGAACTTCAAAATTTGAAAATTTGTAATGTTTCGGTTGATTCTATGAATCAAATGGATGAATGGAGAAAATATCAAAAATTCAACGAATGAATATGATATTGAATGAATTTGATGATAATCGATTACATGGAATGAAATGAATGAATGGATAAATGAATGAATAAATGAATGAATGAATGAAAGAATGAATGAACGAGTGAACGAATTAACGAATGGATGAATGAATGGATGAATGAATGAATTGATGAATGAATGAATGGATGGATGGATGAATGGACGAATGGATGAATGGATGAATCGATGAATCAATGAACGGATGAATGAATGAATAAACAAACTGATGAATAAATCAGCGAACGAATGAATAAATGAACGAATAAATGGATGAATGATTCAATAGACGTGTGGATTTAACGGATGAATTGGATAATTACAAATGCGAAACAGAATGATTCGATGAACGAATGAATGGACTAATTTCCACTTGTTATCGAAAAATTCTGTTACATGTATAATTATCAGTTTTTTTGTTTCAAGGAATCAGCAATCAATGAATCAATCGATTTGATTTTCAGTTGATTTTAAGAAATAGATCATGAGATGTACAATTCCATAATGTATTCAATTATTGAGTTTTATATGTGAGTGAATGAAATCAAATAAGTAAGAAATACCATATATCACAAAACGAATAATGATGAGAGTGACATATTGAATTCAAACTTGGAATTATTCAGTCAAAAAAAAAGTTCAAAAATATGATCGAATCCATCTTTTTTCGGGTCAGGCGAATTCTTCTCTGATTGGTGATCCACCCAGCATCAAAGAAAACACGAAAGTACTCAGTCCTAGTTCCTATAGTAGGTACTTTTACCTAGGAAACCTATCTTGCCAATTCAGCTCCTAAACGAATGATTCATTAAACGAGGTTTCGTTTCGTGAACAACAATTCGTAAATTAGAATCAGTTCGAGCTTCAAAATTTTAAAATTTGTAATGTTCCAGTTGATTCTATGAATCAAATGGATGAATGGATGAAAAATTAAAAATTGAACGAATGAATATGATATTGATCAAATTTGATGATAATTGATTACATGGAATGAAATGAATGAATGAATGGATGAATAGATGAATGAATAAATAAATGAATGAATGAATGGATGAATGGATGAATGAATGGATGAATGAATGAATGAATGAATGGATAAATGAATGAATGAATGAATGGATGAGTCGATAACACATGAATGGATCTGATGGATTCATCTGAATGAATGAATTTGAATGAATCATTCGATAGTTTCAGTCACTCGATAGTCGATTATTCGATAGCAAATATTTTCGATGGTGCCCTTCACTAATTATAACGCAAAAGCGTGGGAAGAAATAGAAGGAAAAAGATGGACTCAATCATATTTTCGATTTTTTTTTTGACTGAATGATTTCAAGTTCGAATTCAATATGTCTCTCTCATCATTATTCGTTTTGTAACAAATAGTATTTCCTACTCACTTTGGTTTCAATCACACATATAAAAATCAATAATTGAATACATTATGGAATTGTAAATATCATGATCCATTTCAAAAAATCAACTGGAAGTCAAATCGATCCATTCATTGCTGATTCCTCGAAACAAAAAAAACTGATAATAATACATGTAACAGAATTTTTCGATAACAAGTGGAAATTACTCTATCCATTCGTTCATCAAATCATTCTGTTTCGCATTCGGAATTATCGAATTCATCCGTTAAATCCACTTGTATATTGAATCATTCATCCATTTATCCGTTCATTCATCCATTCGTTCGCTGATTTATTCATTAGTTTGTTTATTCATTCATTCATCCGTTCATTCGTTCATACGTTCAATCATTCATCCATTGATTCATTCATTCATTCAATTGTTCATTCATTCATTTAAACGTCCTATCGAATAGTTCGATAGTACTCATTCGATAGTGCCCATCACTAGTTATAATTGTGTTCTTTTGGCTTTATTATCCAAGTATTCTTTATATGTTTCTCCTTATTTTTGCGTGACACTGCTTCTCCTTTCCTCATCTGTCGCGTTTTTCTTTACTCCACTCCACGCTTGCTTGTCGAATACCTTTGATACTTCCATCCTTTCCTTGTCGCGTTTTTCTGCTTCTACACAGTATTTTGTCGCGTTTTTTGCTCCTTTCGCAGTATTTTGTCGCGTTTTTCTACTTTTTTCTTTGATTCCTTGTCGCAATCTCACACTTTCTTGTCAATGTTTCTCTATCTGGTCGCTGTCTTCTGTTCCTCACTCGATTTTCTGTCACTTTCATGTCTTGTGGTTTTTGTTAACTGTTTCGGCTTCTTGTCACCTTCTCAAAATATCTTGTCAAGTTCTTCCCCCATTCTTCTCTCACGTTTTCTCCATACATTTTGATCCATTTGCAACGATCTTTTGCCATATTGTCAAAACGTTCCTCTGCAACTTTCTTTGGTCCTTTGTCATGATCTTGAGCCTCAATGTTGATTCTCCTTCTTCTTTTGTTTTGCTTTTGTGTTGAAATTGCGCCCTTCTGCTTACAATACAAGATTTTTTGTCAGGTTATTTTGCTACTGTTGCATTCATCCTGCTTCTCCTTCAGATATTTACTTGTTCCTCTGCTTTCTTCTCACAATTTTAAATGTTGCCTTTCTCTTGCTTATTTTGTTGCTTTCGTGTTCACGTTTGTTCAATCTTGTCGCGTCCATTTGTTTCTTCCCTGGATTTTTTGTCATTTTCTTTAGGTTTTCCAACTTTTTGCTTGGGTTAGCTTCCTTGTCGCGTTCCACTGCTTCTTCCGGTGAATTTTTCTCATGCTTCTTTCATTTCCTTTGGTTACCATGCCACGATATTTTGTTTCTTTGTCGCGTTCTTCTGCTTTTCACGTCACATTTCTCCGCTTCTTGCCTTGATTTCCTGTCTACAACTTATTGGTGGGGGGCTCTTCTGCTTTTTCCCACTTGGTGGTAGTGTTGTTTGATACTTCCATCGTTTTCCTTTTGTCGATTTATTTATGATTTTTTGTCGCGTTCCTTTGCTCTATCTCTCTAGTTCTTCTATTTGAATTTTTTTGCTCACTTGTATTTTTTTTGGTGGCGTTCTTTTCATGCTTTTTTTTCAGGTTTGTGTCACTTCCATGGCTTTCTTGTCGCGTTCCTCTGCTTATTTCTCAGCTGTATTGTAGCGGCTTTTTTTGTTTCTCCGCTTCTTTGTCACATTTTTCCGCTCCCTTGTCGCGCTATCTCCTGTTTATTTTGCCGTTTTCTTATCCATGTGCTTACACCTTTGTCACACAGAAATTCTCCACATAAAAGTTTTCTTTAGTCGAACATTTATTCTGAAAAAGATTTTTTTCCATAATTTTGTATTTCTCTTCTTCAGTTGTCCAAATTCATTTCCATTCCTCACTCTTCTGGGGGTCCCGTTTTGGTAAGGGCAAGGTTAACATTGCTGGCGTCTAACGTTAATGTCCACATGACCTGAGGAAGTTGGAGGGCCACTCGTGTCGTTCCGAACTTCGGCATTTCGGTTATGTGGTTGATGGTCGTGGGTTGCATGTCGATCCGGAGAAAGTCCGAGCCATCATTGACCTTTCAACGCCAAAGAACACGAAAGAGGTACGACGAATCCTAGGCATGGCAAGCTGGTATAGGAGATTCATTCCGATTTTTTCCACCACGGTAGCTCCTATCACCAAACTCCTGAGAAAAGACAGGAAGTTCGACTGGACTATGGGTTGTGATCAAGCCTCGAAGACCTTAAAGGACTTCCTTGTGACTAGCTCCGTTGCCACGCTTCTCTGTCGCGTTTTTTCGCTCACCTCGCGTCTTCTTTGTTGCATTTTCTTGATTCTTGCTCCCTTGCTTATTGTCGCTTTTTTTTTTCGTTTTGGGAAGTCGAAGTTTTTCCTGATTGAAAGTCAATTGTTTTTGTCTCCATTTGAAGTTTTTCATGATTTAGAGTCGGAACTTTGGAATCAAAGTCAAAATTTTTCGTGTTCAAAAGAAGATTTTTTTTTATTTTCGAAAGTCAAAGATTTTCATGTTCAAAAGTGAAAATTGTGGGAATCAAAGGTAATTTTGTTTGAAAATCCAAATTTCCGGTCTTGAGAGTCAAAGTTTTCCGTGATTAGGAATCAATGTTTTTTGTCTCTGAGAATCAAAATTTTCCGTGTACAACTCAAAATTTCTCGGCTTCAAAAGTCGAAGTTTTCAGTGATTGAAAGTCAAAGTTTCTTGCCTTTGGACTCGATGTACGAAAGTCGAAATTCCGGGATGAAAATCGACGTTTTGCGTAATTGAAAAGTTCAAAAATTGTGGTGGAGAGTCTTCATGATTCAGAGTCAAAAAATTTTTGTTTCCAAAACTCAAAGTTTTTTGAGCTAATTTGATATAGGAAGTTTCTTGTGGTTGATTTGGAATTTTTGTCCTTGAAAGTCAAACTTCCTTGTGACGAAAAGTCAAAATTTCTTGTCTCTGAAAGGAGGAGACTCTCATGTTGGAGAAGTCATCATTTTTCGTCTTTGAAATTCAAAGTTTTTCGTGGTAGTCCGGACGCTAAACGCCATATTTGGGTCTTAGCACTGCTCCAAGATATTGCGTGAGATGTTCACTTCGCAAAAAAGACGTGTGATATTCCCAGTGAATTTGTGAGGAATCGCGGATATCGTTGTGCTAGAAAGCTACATCAGATCAAAAAGGGCATTAAACATTGAGCTCTTGAACATGATATCGATATCATAGACACTGTTTTGAGAAATGCGTGAGAAACATCCCCCTCGGGGATACCGTCAGATACTCCTGGTGAATTTCAGAAAAAGATGTTTCGCGGAAAAGCTTTATAGTAACTCGAAGAAAACAGACCTAACGCCATTGCGCCTCCAACGAATACCAGAAGCACTATTCATTAGCTCAAAGTGCAAGCAAGCTTTGACCACTTCTCAGCTGCTGCTGGGAGCTTGAAGCAAGCTGGAAACATTCCGAAAGTTTCGAAGTTCAAACATTTGACAAAGTGAAAACTCCTTGGTATCAGTATCACGATGCATAAAATCCAAAAGCTTAATATTAAACTTCCAAGTGGATGAAATAGAGCCCATTTTATTGTGCTTTCCGGACCTTGTCAAAAGCACGCGTCGAGATTTGTTTGAGATGCCCCAAGGCAGCTTGAAATATACTGCACAATTTCCCAGAAACTGACTTCTCTCATGCTTTGTATGGGAATATAATAAATGAATAATATTACATGATTACTGCACTTACTTGATAAAGCTCCGGCTTGGCCCAACAGAAACAAGCTTGTACGCTCCTTTTGCATGAAAATTCTCGGAAATTTTTCGTCATTCAACCGTCAACTTGCACAAGCGGAATTAAAAGCTCCACGACAGCTTCTCTTGCCTGAAATTGACAGGAAATTGTGCAGAGGAAATGAGCTTTCGTTCGTAACTACCGCTCACTTATCTCGTGGGCGATGTTGATGGCAATAATAATAATTCCACAAATTCATTTGGCCGTTGAAACTTTCGGAGCCGCGTCCCATTCTTGCGCCCGGCCCCAGAGAGAGCGAGCTTTTAAATTGGTAATTATTCTGAAAGCTCGCACGCAATTTTTTTGTTTCTAGTTTTGCGCGAGGGCCTCCGGAAATGAGCTTTCGGGATCGCATCGGCCAATCTTTGGTGGATATAATGGAGAAGAGACAAGGATAATTAATGTTTCGAGGATAATTAATATTTTAGAAAGTCTCATCCCATCAGCCGCGTGGTTATAAGCCATTTGACGCCCCCGTAGGGCTTAATCTTTGGATGTAACCGCACCCGGAATGTACTTAGTATAATCCCTGATATCCTGAGATGCGAGATGTTAAAGGGTTGGAAGGGTTGAATCTATGTAGAGAACGGTGGTGAATATCTCCGAGTAGTAAAAATAGCCGTTTCATGATTTCCAAGCTCTGCAGGAATCGAACTGGACTCTCTCGGGTATTATAGCTTCGGGGTTGAAAATTCAGTCCTCAAGTTTCGAGTCCCGCGGGTCATTTAAAACGATGTTGAAAGAAGTAGGTAAAAAGAGGGCTCGGTGAGAATGGCGTTAAGTTGTTGCTCGATCGCTACAAAGTTGGGGAAGGTATGAAATTCAATTTCAGTTATTCGGATTTGAATAATCTGTATCATTAGCATAATGCCATTTCCACAAGGAGAGCAGGTACATGAAAAAAGTCGCATAATTGCAGCTTTGCTGGGGAGCTTTGAATTATAACCTCCAAGTAGGTACCTGCCAAATTCCTGATGCAAATCCGCTGAGATGCGTTCTAGAAATTTATAACTGGATTTCGAAGTTGATGAAATTATACTTCTACTTAATGGAAGCGCCTGCAGGACTCACATTCCAGTCTCAACGACACTTTACACTGGGCCTAACAGGGTTAAGTTCACAAGCTTAAGCCCCACTAAAATAATGCCAATCTATAGACTAGTATTTTTTCTGATAGGTAAAGGAGACGATGAAAATATTATTTCTCTGTTTTTATTTTTTCCATGCAAACTAGTAACTTTTTTTCCATTCAAATTGTCACCACGATAGACTGGACAATTGACTACCGTACCCTCGTCCATACCCATAGACTATTTGTTCCAAATATTTATTGGAGGATTTCTGAGATTTTTTTTCCTGGATCAAGACAGCTGTTACTTTTTGCCCCAGCGTCGGGGCTAAAAGTAACAATGCTTAAGGTAGGTTGTAACATGAACATATCTACAATAATTATATAATGAAGTGTGAAAGGAAAAGAAGGTGACGTGGGATCGTAACAAGAAAGCGACAGAAAAGGTGGAAGTTATAAAAAAAATGCAAAGAAAAGGAGCAGAATGAGAAGAAGGAAAAGAACAAGGCATAAGAGCTACGAAAAGCGAAATATTTGACAAAAAATCATCAGGTGAAAGAATGTGACAAGAAAGCTTCAGAATAAACAAAAGAAGACGACTGAAAAGCACAAGAACATCACCTGAAATTGAATGGAAAAAAACAAAATAACGCTCAGAACGCAAAAAACTGTTACAAGAAAGCGAGAAAGGAAACATGAAAACGCGACAAAAAAGCAGCTGGACTGAAACACATGGGGGAGAAAGTGCAAAAAAAAACAGTAGAATGCGACAAGAAAGAAGAGAGCACGACATAAAAGCTGAGAAAAACAAAACACCAGACACGTCAATTGAAGAAAGCTAGAAAAAGTTGCAGACTAATGAGAGACGGAACAGAAAAACGCCGTCAGATTTAAGAACGTCACAAGAGAATGGATATGAGCGGGAAAAAGCAACAAAGGATTGTAAATTCTGACAGAAAATTGAGAAACAAGAATAAAAACGCGACAAGAGAGGAAGGAAAGAAGTGAAAGAATGCGACACGGAAGCGATGGAAGTGGCAAAAAGACGCAACAAGAGAGCAACTGAACAGAAAAACTTGACAAAAGGAAGCGGCAGTATGCGACAAAAAAAGAGCACGCTATAGAGCAAAATGGTTGACAAGAAAGCTGAAGAGAGTGACAGGAAATCAAGATGAGGAACATGAGAACGCGATCAGTAGAAAAACGTGCAACAAAGCGACACAAAAGAAACAAAGAAGCGACAAGACAGCAGAAGATTGTGACAGAGGGCGAAGGAACCAGAAACGTGACGAAAAAGCAAAGGGAGGAGCAGAAGTGCGTGACAAGGAAGCGACGAAATTATCAGGAAATCCGACAAGAAAACGTGAAATGTGGCAAGGAAGCAGATGAAAAAGCGAGAACATAACAAGGAAGCACGGGGACGGACAGGAAAACGCGACAAACATGGAGCTGACAGAAATACATTAGCAACAAGTTCGGAGGACAAGCAGTGGAATGTGACAAGAAGGAAAGTGACACAACATCAAAACAGAGGAAAAGTG
Source organism: Anaspis maculata (assembly GCA_949128115.1). Lineage (NCBI taxonomy): Eukaryota > Metazoa > Arthropoda > Insecta > Coleoptera > Scraptiidae > Anaspis > Anaspis maculata. Next base: position 1,825,923 of record OX421966.1, read on the forward strand.
ACATATTATACCAAAAAAGCTGGATAAACAGACAGAAAATCTATGTTGCCAAGAAAGTAACAGAAGGAGAAGAACAGGAGACGAGAAGTTTGAAGATTGCGACAAGGAAGCAAAGAAACTGGAAAAAAACGCGACTAAAAGAGCAAAAGAAGAAGCAAAAGAATGCGTCAAGAGAGCGAAGAATATGGCAGAAAAAAGGGACAAGAAATCGAGGAATGGAACAAGAAAGCTAAAATATGTTACCGGAAGAAAGCTAAAAATGCGACCGGAAAGCATCAAAATGAAAAAAATCTATGAAAAATGCAAAGAGAAGCACTACGACTCGGCAAAAATGAAAGGAGCGGAACATGGGAGCAGAGAAATAGCAAAATAGTTAAAAACAGTTGAGAGGAGAGTGATAATCGAGAAAAAGACGGAAGAACGCCACAAAATACAAGTACGTGGACAAGAAATCGACAAAAGAAGCAGAGGAAGGCGACAAGAACCCTGAGGAAGAAAGAGAACAACGCGACAAAAGATCAGAGGCAAAAAAAAATGCAACAAAGAGATGATGAAGGAAGCAGGAAAATGAGACAAGAAAGCAACAGGATGAAGAAACATGAGAACAAATGCAGAAGAGAGCAGTAGAATGCAATAGGAAGAAAAAGAACACAGCACAAAAACAAAACAAGATCAGAACGGTCGAAAAACAAGCTGAAGAAGTTATGAGGAGATCGGAGTGAAGAACGGAAAAACGCGACTTCTCCAAAAAGCGAGAAAAGACTCAAATTGAGGCGACAAGAGAGCAAAATAACAAAAATATATTGCGGCAAAAATCAGACGGTGCAGCAAGAGGATGCAAAAATTAAGCGACAATAGTAGCAGGAAAAGGCGTGGAACAAAACAAGAGAACGTAACAAAGAAGCAGAAGAAGAAGCAAAAACGTAACAAGAAGGCGCTGAGACAAGCAAGAAAACGCGAGGAAATAGCAACAGAACAGTTGAACAATAAAATTAGTGCAAAGAGGAGCCACGCAAGGCGACAAGAATAAATAGAATATTCTTCCTTTTTTCTGTCCCGTTTTTCTGCTATTATTCATTTGTCACGTTTGTTCGCTTCTCTTCATGCTATCTTGTCAAGTTCTTCTGCATTTTCGTCGCGTTCCTCTGCTTCAATCAACACTTTCTTGTCGCGTTCTTTTGTACAGTTGCGGAGTTCTCTGCACTTCTCCTGTTTCTTTTGTACAAACTTCTGTTGAATCATTGAATAAGACTATTCGATTATTCGGAACCACTCCATCTTCTCCACCTTTGTTACGTTCTTCTCCTTCTTTGTTGCGTTTTTTTGCTTCTTTCTCCACTTTCTTGGTGCTTTTTTGTTGCCGTATTCTGCTTCTCCTCTCCTTTTTGTATGACATCTTGTTTTCTGTCAGATCTTGTGCTGCATCCCTTTTGTATCTCCCTGGCTATTTTACTGCAATGATACCCCTCACTTTTTGCGCTCATTTGCTTCCATGCTTCTTTTGTTATGAAGTTTTACTGCTTTTTTGTATTTTCTTGCTTTCTTGTTCATTCTTGGAATCCGTTGTCTTGTTTCCTGCTTCATATTTTGATTCCTCATAGCGTTTCCCTGTTTCTTTCTACGTTTTTTTGTCAGGTTTTTGCTGCTAATCCCATCTCTCTTTTCCCGCATTTTGCTCCTTCCTTTTTGTCGTGGTTCTCTTGTTCTTCCGCTCCCTTGTCATAATCTGCTTCTTGTCGCCTTCTTTTGTCTATTTTGTCGCTTTCTTATCGATGTTTCTCTGTCTGTTCTGGTTCTTGTCTCTTGTTACGATTCCCCGTAATTTTCTTCAAATCTTTTGTCAAACTTTTGTCTCTCCCTCTCTTGTCGCGTTCTTCTTATCTCTTGCTGCGTTGTACTGCTTCTTCTCGCATTTTTTTCTCACATTTTTCTCATTTTCCTCAGTTCATTTGTTACTGTTGCAAACTTTTCAAAGTGGACGACAGTTGACAGATTTTTCAGGATTCTGGCCTGAACGTCGCATGACAGCAAGCCAACTCGTTGACATTGTCCACTTTATTTTGGCCGCAACCGTACCATCTCTTGCTTTTTTGTCGCGCTCTCCCGGTTCTTTGTCGCTGAAAGCTAAGAATGCGACAAAAAAGCAGAAGAACGTGAAAAAATAACAGGATAAAGTGACAAGGAAACAAAAGAAGGGCAGAAGACCTCACAACGACGCAAAGAACGCGATAAATAAGTGCTGAAAGAAGCAGAGAAACGCGACGAGAATGCAAAAGAACCTGACAAGACAGGGAAGGAAAAGGGAAGAAATATACCTGAAGCGATCTCTTGGAACATTTCCTGCGATATCTTTCTTTATTCCTCGAAATTTGTAGTGTTTTCGTTCACCTGTTGAAATTTTTTTGCGGAATGTATCTTGCAACGTCCCAGCAAGGAGTAGGTGATTTCTTGATCAGTGCCTCTGATATCATTCACAAATATCCAATAAAAAAAATTCTATATTCCATCTGTTCAAGATTTTTCGCAAAAAAACTTCTGGAATTTCTCACGAATTCACCAAGAATATCTCACGACGCTTTTGCGCTTCTTCCAGAGCTTACTTGTTGCATGTTTTTGCCTTCTTGACTCATTTTTTCGCTCCTTTCTAGACTCCTTCATCATGTTCTCTGCTTTAGTGTCGTATTTCTTGGTTTTTCCTGATCTCCCTTAATCACGTTCTTCTGATTTTTACTCGCTTTCACGATATTCTGCTGGATTGTTACGTTCTGCTTTCCTTCTTATTACCATTCGTTTTCATCCTATTCTTGTTGCGTTTATCTGCCTTTTTGTCACGTTGAACCACTTTTTCCCTCATTTTCTTGACACATTCATTATTCTGTTATCTTGTCGCGTTATTCTGCTCATTCCACCGCGTCCTTGTAACGTCTTTCTGTTTCTTGATGCGTTTCTCTGCTTCCTCCTTTGCTTTCTTGTCACTATCTCGTATTATTCTTTGCGTTTCCTACTATCCTGTCGCGTTTTCTTGCTGGATTCGTCACTTTTTTGTTGCTTCCCTTGTTATTCCCCCTGTTCATTATCCCTGACTTTTGATTTTCTCGTCGCTTTCCCCTTACGTTCTTTCATCTGGTAGCGCTTTTTGGAATCTTCTTTCGCTTTCGTGTGATACTCTTTAGCGTTCATGTTGCGTTCTCCCGCTTTTTCAATCAATCTTCTGGTCATTTTATTATGCTTCCATATTGTCATTCTTTTGCTATTTCTCACGTCACGTATTCTGCTTACTTTTTGCGTGATGCTGCTTCTTCTCTTTGCTTTCTTGACGCGTTCCTCTGCTTCTTTTCATGTTTTTTTGCCGCGTTTCTTTGTCGCGTTCTCTGCTACCTCCATCGCTTTAGTGTCATCGTCCTTCTGCTACGAGGCTAAAAACAAAAAACGCGACGTTCTCAGAAAGCGACAAAAGAAGCAAATTGGGGCGACAAGAAAGCAAGGGAACAGAAAAAATATTGCGACAAAAGATCAAGCGGCGGAGCAACAGAATGCAAAAAGAAAGCGATGATAGTCGCAGAAAAACGCGCGGAATGGAACAGGAGAACGTAATAAAGAAGCAAAAGACGAAGCAAAAACGTAACAAGAAGGCGCTCAGACGAGCAATAAAACTCGAGAAAAAAGCAACAGAACAGTGAAACAATGAAATAATTGCAAATAGAAGCCACACAAGGTGACAAGAAGAAATACAACGTTTCCATTCTTTCTGTCGCGTTCTTCTGCTATTATTTTATTGTCACGTTCCTTCGCTTCTCTCTATAGTTTTTTTGCATTCTTGTCGCGTTCCTCTGCTCAATTCAGCACGTTTTTGTCGCGTTCCTCTGCCTAATTCAGTACTCTCTTGTCGAGTACCTCTGCTTCTTTTAGCATTTTTTTGTCGCGTTCTTGGGCTTCGTTGCAGAGCTCTCTGCACTTCTCTGGTTTCCTTTGTGCAATTTTCTGGTTATTCATCAAATTGAAATATTGGATTATTCAGAATAACTTTATCTTTCCCATCTTTATTACGTTCTTCTGCTTCTTTGTTGCAATTTTTGCTCCGTCCTTCGCTTTCTTGATACTATCTTCAGCTTTTTTGTTGCCGTATTCTTCTTCTTCTCTTATTTTTGTATGACATTCTTCTGTCTTTTTTCCATTTTTGTCTTGGTGTTCGTCTCCCACGATCATCTGCTTTCTTGTTGCATTCTGTCTGATCTCTTGTTGCATCCCTTTTGTATCTCCCTAGCTATTTTATTGCAATGATTTCCCTCATTTTTTGTGCTCATTTGCTTCTATGCTTCTGTTGTGAAGTTTCGCTGCTTTTTTTTGTACTTTCTTGCTAATCCTTGAAATCTGTTGTCTCGTTTTCTGCTTCATATTTTACTCCTTACAGCGTTTTTCTGTTTCTTTCTACGTTTTTTTTGTCGGCTTTTTGCTGCTACTCTCATATCTCTCTTGCCGCATTTTGCTCCTTCCTTTTTGTCGCATTTTTCTTCTTATTCTCCCGCTCTCTTGACAAAATCTGCTTTTTTGTCGCCTTTTTTTGCTTATTTTGTCGCTTTTTTGTCGATGGTTTTCTGTCTTTTCGGATTCCTGTTTTTTGTCTCGATTCCCCGTAATTTTCTTCAAATCTTTCGTCAAACTTTCGTCCCTTCCTCGCTCTCTTGTCGCGTTATTCTTATCTCTTGCTGCGTTGTACTGCTCCTTCTCGCATTTTTCCCTCACATTTTTCTCATTTTCCTCAGTTCACTTGTTATAATCTTTTGCTCTCTTGTCGCGACAAAGAAGCAAAGGAATGTGGAAAGATAACAGGATATAGTGACAAGGAAACAAAGGGAGGGCAGAAAACCTCACAACGAGGCAAAGAGCGCGATGAAAAAGTGCTGGAAGAAGCAGAGGAACGCGACAAGAATGCAGAAAAACGTAACAAAGAATAAGGGAAGGAAAGAGCGAATCCGACGATACAATAAAAGCAGAAGAACGTGACAAAAGAGAAGAAACGCTCAACAAAAATTGCACAAGTATGTAACAAGGGAGTACACTTGAGAGCAGAAGCAGGCTACAAGAAAGCGTGGAAAGTAACAAAGAAGCGCGAGATGAAACCGAAAATGCGGAAGAAGACAAAAACTAAGGGGAGTAGCGAAACAACTTGGCTGCAAAGCAGAATACTGTGACCAGAAATGGGAGAATATCGTGACAAGGCAGTCAAGAAAAAATGAGAAGATGTGGAAGAAGCCGTGGAAGCTGTGGAAGTAGCAGAAGATTGAAACAAAAAAGCGAAAAAGGAGCAGAAGAATGCGAGAAGAGAGCCGGAAAACGCGACAAGAGAGGAAAAAACGCGACAAAAAGCAGAGAAGCGGGTCAAGGAAGCGAATGAAGACGCAGGGACGCGCAACTAGAATGCAGAAGAAAGTGAGAAGAAATTTAGCGAAAAAGTGAAATAACACGATGAAAAACTGCAACGAGGATAGAAGAGCGCGACAAACGACAGCAGAAAAACGTGACAAGGAAGCAAAGGATCATGACGAGTGAGCAAACTGAGAGTCAGAATAAGGCGAAGGCGAGGAGAAAGATCAGAAGAACATGAAAATAGATCAAAAGAACAAAGAGAAGGACGGGACAAAAAGCAGATCATGACAATTGATTCACAAGAACGTGTCAAAAAGGCGGAAGAAAGTGACAAAATAGTAACATAACGCGACAAGTGAACAGGAGGTTGTGACAAAGAAGCAGAAAAAGAAACAGAGAAACACGAAAAAAAAATTGGACGTTGTCACAAGACAGAAAAAAGAATCAGAAGAAGGTGAGAAAAAAGATTAAAAGAGAACAAAGAGCACGACAGAGAAGCTAGGAGAGAAGCAGAAGAACCCAACTAGAGAATGATGAACGTGACATCAAAGCACAAAAAGGCGACAAGGAATCAGAATAAGGCGAAAGTATAAAACAGAAGAGCGTAACAAGAAGGCGGAGGAACACGTGGAAAACGGAACAGAAGGGCATGAGAAAAAGTTGAAGAAGGCGATAAGAAAGTGATGGGAGTAACAGAAGAACACTTCAAAAAAGCGCGACAAGAAGCAGAAAAACGTGACCAAGAAGCACTTACGTGGCTTCACGTGGAATTGAGTTTAATTCCCTTGCCTGCCTGATGCTTTAAAATATAGCATCTGCAGAATGTCTTTTATAGATGGCGCCGCTTAGAGGACTTACATATTAGGAGTCCTCGTGGGTGTACAGTATCATGAAATCTATGACTGCCACGGCATCGGATCGTTGGACTGAATGCCTGAGCACTGATGAGCCCCCAATAGGGGCGAAACACGTGTCTGTGCAGTTTTGGTCCAACCGTCTGATGTTGCGGTAGCCGGAGAGCTTTGTTCCATCAAGAAGGCAAAAAAAGGGCGAAAAAGTTGACAACTAAGCTGGAAAAGAGCAAAACATTAAGGTGAAAGGCAGAGAAATAGACCGGCTGGAAAAGCGTGACAGGAAAGCAACTAGAGCGAAAGAAAGAGAGAGGAGAGTAGCAAATTGTGGCGAGGAATCCAAGAAACAAGAAGAAAAACGCGACAAAATCGCAACGGGAGAAACATAAGAATGTGACAAGAAAGCGGTGGGAAAAGCAAAAAACGCGGGAAGGGAACGTGAAAAGAAGCAAATAGATACAAAGAAGCGAATAGGGAAGCAGTGTGATGCAAGCGGAGAACAAAAAACTAAAAGAAAAAAAAGCAGGAGAAGCTACGACAGCAAAAAGAAGTAAGTGACAAGTAATCGGAGGAACAAGAAAAACATAAGCGGACTCTGACAATTGATCCAAAAAGACAGCTGTCGAACACGAAAAGAAAGCGTAAAGAAAACACAAGAACGTGACAAAGAGACAAAAAAAAAGCGACAGGACAGCAACATAACGCGACAAGTGAACAGGAGGTTGTGACATGAGAGCGGAAAAAGGAAGAAAAAACACGACAAAAAAGTTGGACGTCGTCACAAGACAGAAAAAAAATCCGAAGAAGGCAAGGAGGAAGAGAAATGGAAGAGAATAAAGAACACAACAGAGAAGCTAGAAGAGAAGCAGAAGAACACGACAATAAAAATGATGGAGTGAGAAAAAAGCAAAAAAAGGCGACAAGGAATCAGAAGAAGGCGAAAGAATAAAGCAGAAAAACGTATAACAAGAAAGCGGAGGAACACGTGGAAAATGGAATAAAAGAGCATGTGGAGAAGTTAAAGTAGGCGATTAGAACTAGTGATGGGAGTAGCAACAGAACGCTACAAGAAAGCGTGATAAGAAGCAAAGAAACGTGACCAAGAAAGAAGCAAAAAATCAAGGTGAGAGGCAGAGAAAATATGCCAACTGGAAAAATGTGGCAGAAAAGTAACTGAAAAAGTGAGAAGAAGTGACAAGGAAGCAGCAAATTGTGGTGAAGAATCAAAGAAGCAAGAAAAACGCGACAAAAGGGCAACGGGAGAAACATATAAAAACGTGACAATGAAGCGGTGGAAGAAGCAAAAACGCGATAAGAGAGCGTTAAAAGAAGGAAATAGACACAATGAGGCGAAGGGGGAAGCAGTGTGATGCAAGCAGAGAACAAATATCATAAAAATAAAAGAAGCAGAAGAGCAACGACAGCAGAAATAAGTTCGTGACACGTAACCGGAGGGACAAAAAGGAACACGACAGAAGAGCAAGGGAATCATCCGAAAAGCGTGAGAAGATAGCGTGGGAAGAAGGAGAAAACGCGACAATAAAACATGGGAGGAAGCGAATTGCGCAAAAAGAAAGATGAAATATTGACACAAAAGAAGGAGGAGGAGTGGAGGAATGCGAGAGTTTAGCAGAATGATGTGTTCAAGAATCATATCAGAAAAGAGGTAGGTAGCTATCAATATCCAACAATTTTTCGCAAGAAATCATGGGAGGAATCGGATGAACGCGACCAAATGCATGAGCGTGGCGAGGACAAAAAGCAAGAGTTGACGATAAGAAAGCAGAAGATTGTGTCAAAAGAACATAGGAGAAGACGCGATGAAACGAGGAGTGACGAAGCGGAAGGAAGCCACTTCTGAGGCTTGGGAAGTAGCTAAGAATGCGACAAGGAAACGTGAAAAGAAGCAGAGTAACGCGACAAGTTAACAGAAGAATATGACAAGAAAGTTGGGGGAGAAGAGGTCGAACGTGACCGAGAGAAGATGAAGCGACGAGAATAGAAAAAAAACGCGACTAAAGACAATCAGAGAGAGTGGGAAAGAAGCGGGCTCAGCATAAGAGCGCAACAAGACAAAAGAGAATTGTAAGAAGAAAGCGAATGAAGCAGCAGAAGATCTTGACAAACAGGCAGAAATTGATCGAAGAGCCAAAGATTTCCACAAGTAACTCGTGAAATAGCAGAAGAACGCGACAAAAGGAGTGTGGGAAAATGCAAAAAATGCCACAAAGTAAAAAGTCACTCTTGAGGCTTGGGAAGTAGCGAAGAATGCGACAAGGAAACGTGAGAAAAAGCAGACGATAGCGACAAGAACGCAAAGGGAAGAAACATCATGACGCAGGAAGGAAGCAAAAAACGTGACAAAAAGAGAGGGGGAAAGCAGGAAAACGGCAATATGAACACTGTGATGAACAAAAATTGAACAAAAAAAAGGGAAAAACGCAACATAAACGCAAAAAAATGTAACACGGAGGCGAGAAACCAAGCAGAACAGTGCGAACAAATAAAAGAACGTGAGAAGAAAGCGACGAGGGAAACAAAAGCCGGCGACAATAAACCGGAGAAACAACAAAGAATGCGACGAGGAAGCGATGCAACAAGCAGGACAACACGACAAGATAGCAAGGAAACGAGAAGAATAACACGAGAAAGTGGCAAGAAAGCAAAGAGAGAAGGAAAAAATTGCCACAACAAAGCAGAAGAATGTGACAGGGAGCAAAGAGAGGAGCGGAAGAACTTATCAAGGAACCAAAAAGACGTTACAAAAAAGCGGTGGAATAAGCAGAGTAATGCGACAAGATAACAGTGACAAGAAAGTGATGGGAGAAAAAGTCGAACGTGACCAAAAGAAGATGTAAGCGACAAGAATAGAAAAAAACGCGACTAAAGACAATTATAGAAAGTTGTAAAGAAGCGGGCTGAGCAGAAGAGCGCAACAAGAAAAAGTAGAATTGTGAGTAGAAAACAAATGGAGCAGAAGAAGATCTTGGCAAACAAGCAGAAATTGATCGGAGAGCTGGAGATTTCGACAGGTAACTCATAGAAAAGCAGAAGAACGCGACAATTTGGTTGTAGATTCTGGAAAGAAAGCGAGTAAGAAAGCAGAAGAACAAGACCAAAGGAGCGTGGGATCGGTGGAACTCAGCACAATTTTGCAATATTTTATATTCCACCCTGTAAAAGAAGTGATTGAAATTGAAAAAAGAAATCTCATTGATGGGATGGATTGCTGAAGAATGAATCTAAACAACTGTGGAAACAAATTTAAAATCGGTGTGTCAATCCAAAGTTACATCATTTTGAAAAAAGACAAAATTTTCGATACCGTCATTCCAGTTGTTGAGCAGTTTAGTTGAGAAAATTGATGAATTGACCAAATAAAACCCGCTATAAAATTGATAAATTCAGTTGAGTTATCACTAAAAAAGCTGATGATCCAACGAATTCCACACTACAAAGTTGATGAATTCATCTTATAATGACCTTGTTAAATTTCGAGCAATTTTGCTATACAAAGTTGATGAATCTAGCACAATTCTTGCTATAAAGTTGATAGATTTCGAGCCGTTCTCGCTGCGAAGAAGCTGTCGAATTTCGCGAGATTCTTGCTGCAACGTTGATACCTTTAGCGAAATTTTCATTATGAGTTTGATGAATTCACTGTCATTCTCACTATAAAATAAAATAGATGAATTTATCCAAGATCCTCACTATAAAGTTGATGAATTTAGAAAAATCCTGGCTACGAAGCAAAGTTCTCATTTTCAAGTTGATGAATTTGATACGACAAAGTTGATAAACTCAGCACAATTCTTGCTATGAACTTGATACATTTTGAGAAAATCGTGCTACAAAGTTGATACTTGAAGCAAAATTTTCATTTTGAGCTTGATGAATTCAGTTGATTTGTTAGTATAAAGAGCTAGAGCTACCATCAAGATTCTTTGATGGATTCAGTGCAATTCTCACTTTAAACGTGATGAATTTGTCAAGATTCTCACTATAAAGTCGATGAGAATTTCACTACAATGTTGCTTATGGGCATTATTTTACTTACAAAGTGATTAATTTCAAGTATAGTCGATTAATTTGTCAAATTTTTCACTGATGAGTTGATCAATCTAGAGAAATCGTCACAACAAAGCCAAATCCTCACTTCAAAGTTTATTATTGGACACAATTTTTACAATAACGTGGTGAGTTTAAAGAAGTTGATGATTTGGCCAAATTCTTACAATCAACTTTTGGGTTTAAAGCAATTCTCGCTACAAAATTGATGGCTCTTGCACAATTATTGCTATGAAGTTGGTAAATTCCGGGGAACTCTCTCTATGAAGGTGATGAATTTCGAGAAATTCTCGCTATGAAGTTGTACTTTCAGCGAAATTGCCATTATAGACTTGATGAATTTAGTGAAATTTTCACTATGAGGTTGATGAATTCATCGAGATTTATACTATAAAGTTGATAAATTTCGAGAAATTCCCGCTAAGAAGTTGATAAATTCCGGAAAGATTTTTCTACGAACTTGATACCTTCAGGCAAAATTGTCATGATAAATTTGATGAACTTGATGAAATTCTTACTATGAAGCTGATGAATTTTTTGAAATTTTTACTACAAAGTTGATAAATTCAACAAATTTCACACAATTTTTGCTATGAACTTTGAACTTCGGAATTGACATTATGATCTTGTGATCTTGATGAATTCAGTCAGTTCTTGTTATGAATCGATGAATTTTCACAGATTCTTGTACACACTTGCTGAATTGAGCACGGTTTTCACAAAGTTGATCAACGTCAAAAAATTCTGCCTACGAAATTGATGAATTTCGAGAGATTCTCACTACGAGGTTGATATCTTTAGCGAAATTGTCATTATAAACTTGATGAATTGAGCTAATTTTTGAAGGTATAGATTATAAATTTATCTAGAATTTTACGATAAAGTTTATGAATTTGGAGAAATCTTAGCTACGAAATGAATTTCTTACGAGAAAGTTTATGAATCCAACGAATTTCTTGCTACAAAGCTGATGAATTTTCTTTAATGTTTGCTATTAACTTGATAAATTTTGAGGAATGCTCGATACAAAGTTGACATCTTCAGCAAAACTGTCATTACAAACTTGAATTAAGTGGAACTCTCTCTATTAAAAATTATGAATTCATTTAGATTCTCTCTATGAAGCTGAAGGATTTGGAAAAATTGTCGCTACGAAGTTGAGTTTTGTCTATAAAATTGATTATTTTAACCGATTTCACAGTACAAAGTTGATGAATATTTCAAAGTAAGTTTTTAATTCCTGGAATAAGTATACTTTGAATCTAAATTTTCAATTTCCATGGAGTCCACGTCACGAAAAAATCTAGAATTTCTGGGATAAAAGCTCCACTAATGAGATACAGAATTTCCTAGATAACGTCTGAATTTCACAGTGATGTGAAGTTTCGAGATAAAGTCTGAATTCCCCAAGATACGTCTGTATTGTTCGAATAATGACTGAATTTCCAAAAAAATCCAACTTTTCCACAATTTACTTCAAATTTATTGTCACGATTCGTTGCAAATTCCCAAAATAAAAGTTCAAATTTCAAATATCGCCCTGGAAGTGGGCTCACTTTGGCTACCGTGCCACACACCGAGCCGGCTCCGGGATTATATTTGTGATTGCTCGGAGATAATTCGGGAAAGGTTTTTGAACAAACGGAAGTGATTGCACTGGAAAGCTCGAATCTTATTTTTCATTTCCCAACAGAACCGTCAAGATACTTTTATCTTCGAAGCCACAAGAATGCCTCGGATTGGTCTCAGTGCCCTACGACAGTTTGTTCCCTAGCTGATGGAGGAAAATGAAGTTCTCCAACTGGTCTTAATGCGGCTATTCCCTAGCCGTTCAAGTGAAGAAATACCTTGTAGTCACCTTCGGCGATAATAGTGGCTCTATAAGTAACAACTAAATCATGTTTCCCTGCAAGTTTACGGCAACGTTACAGCAACCAATGAAGGTCGATTTTTATGTGTAGATATTCGAGAAGAAACTTGTCAATTTGAATTATTCCACTCAAATTTGAAAGGGCGATTTCATCAATCCACTTTTTGGGCGGCATCAGAACCCTCCAGCGAAATTGTCCCTCTAAAGTTGATAAATTGGGAGAAATTGTCTCTACCGAGTTCATGGCTTGAGCGAGATACTCGTAAGAATGATGACTACAGAAAAATTCTCACTTTGGAGTCTGTGGAATCAGCAGAATTCTTGCTATAAAGTTGATGAATTTGGAGGAATTTTTGCTACGAAGTTGATTACTTCAGCGATATTTTCTAATAAAGCACTTCCCGCCTTGGTATGTAATAAGACTAATAAGTATACTAATTCCTACTGGAGTGATGAAAATCAGAATGTTTTTCATAGAAGTTGAAAGTGTGAGAATAAATAACCGTTCTCATTGAATTATTGGTAGATAGAGTTATACTCTTGTCAGTTTTGATGACAGTTTCCACTAATTATTCCCGCTGAAACAATGGGAACTAGATCGTTCCTCGTAGAGGTTGGAAGTACGTAATAGATACGTTCACATTGAGTTTAAAGGAATAGCTAATACGTCAATTGGATCATTGGATCGACAGTTTAATTGAAATGTAAATAATTAGCACTTGAGCAGTAAAAACTGGAACGCCTTCCGTAGAGCTTTGGGACTGAATTGATTATGCTTTCAGATCCGAGCCAGGAAAAAAGTGGCCATCACCGTCCTGATATTCGTCCTGGTGTTCGCCGTCTGCTTCCTGCCGTCGCACATGTTCATGCTGTTCTTCTACTTCCATCCCAAAGCTCAGGAGCTTTACAACGCCTTCTGGCATTACTTGCGTATCGTCGGCTTCTGTCTGGGTTATCTGAACTCGTGTGCGAATCCGGTGGCTCTTTACTGGGTTAGCGGAGCTTTCAGGAAGCATTTTAACAGGTAAAGTGCCAAACTCGATAATCCTCCTTCACCTCACCCTGTATCCTTGCATTGCAAAATTTTTATCCCGCGTGTCCTTGCGTTGCTTTTTCGCATCGTCATAGAAAACACAACACAACTCGGATATCCAATTAGCGAGCGAGCGTTCTCGGGAGCTTTTGTATATCCAACGATTATGTACAAGAGAAGATTCCCCTCGAGGGAATAAATCCAGTTTCAAATTGCTGAAACTAGAGATGCCACTCTGTATGCCATCGGGCTTTCTTTAATAGATTGTTAATCCCATTACTCCGGTTTATTTCGGCCGTTTTTCCTTATCCGGCTGGGAATTTCGAACAAAAGGCAAGGACATATCAAAGAATGAGAAACCGGGATGACGTTGCCGTAAAAATGTGGATTTACATCATCAAAATGATTGTGTATTCATTATTGAGTAAGAAAAAAGAGAATAATTGGAAAGGTCCTCAGAAATACGACGGCGAAAGAGTCTGCAGGGAGTTGAACAGGAGCTTCGCGTAATGACGTAGCGATATTGAGCAGGCTTTCACCTTAACAAACAGGAAAAAGAAGTAATATTCTGAAACATTCATTTCGCAATAAATTCAGAACGGATCAAGGAACGGATGCAAAACGGAAGTTTAGAACTTCTCGTATAGCAGCTTTTAATTCCAACCCACGCATGTTTGGCAGACAAAAATAGACTCCGGGGAACTCTCAATGAACAAGTTGGTGAAGTAGAATTTTCAATGCTCCTGTACTTTGCTGAAAAAGCTCCCATTCCCCGGACTTTTGGCGAAACTTTCAGCAAGACTTTGGAACGGCTATCAAGCAGCAATTGCATTATATGAGTTTTCTTGAACGTTATCCTGGAAATTTCAGGACGATTTCAGCTAATTCTGCATATGCGTCACGGTCTAGAGAGAAGGAGGGCTCACAAATTTCGCCATAACAGCTTTCAGTACTAAATAAAGGCATTTTGTACCGGCCAATATTTCAAACCTCAACCAAAACTGCACGCTTGGGAGAACTTCTTGGGCTTTCATGCTATACCAGTAACGTAACATTAAATCTTATCACCTTCATCACAAGGACAATACCCCACAGGACGTGATTTATGATTTATATTGCTGTGATATGAATGGAATTTTGCTTGAAGCTACTGGCAGGGCTGGCCGGTATTTCAAATACATTTCAGTATTTTATATATAAATACATTTAATTGACAAATATTTTTATTTTGTAATTTGGTGTACTCAGTTCAGGTAGCAATTTTTCTGTATTTCATCCATTTAGATTTTAAAAATGCAAAATACTTCATTCTGTCACGCTCTGCAATCTATTGTTACAAATTTTGCGTACGGATTCGATTTCAATTGAGACGATCGTTCCAAAACACACACTGTTTATCACCGCGTACTACAATAGATACACGCCAAAAATTATTCACTTGGAAATATCGCAGGCACTCTGCTTCTATCCGCTCGCTACCACTTCGCATGCCAATTCAATACTGCCCGTGAGCCGACGGTTGATGCTTCATATAGGCCTTCGAATAGTGTCCCTGAACTTTCCATCATCTTCCAGCAAGCTCAACAGCGACCCGGATACGATCTTCCAGGCGACACCCGAACAATCCCACACATTTCGCGTATAATTCTGCCGTGTTCTAGAGCCGGCGCCGCCGCCAAATAGACAAATGTGTCTTGATCAGGCGTTGAAGTCTCCATGTATTCTAATGTCAACACGTATACTCTAGAAATGTCCAGGGCTCCGCGTATTTGTACACTGCGGCTGTGGAAGAGTCTAGAATTATCGCATGTTCACCAGATTGCACGGGAATCGTCGCTTGTAGCACTATATTCGGGCTGCGATATATAAAGCTGACTGAACAATCCTGCAAAATTCACCAGTGTAAACAATTCTAGAATCCACGAACCTGATTTCTAGAGATTTCTGAAGAGTTAACATGATTCTTCTGTAAATTTCCATGAGCCTTCTAAGGATTCCCAAAGATTTCTAGAGCTTTCTCGGAATTTCGACGGAATTTTTGGAGATTTCCAAAAAAAATTTCGAGATTTGGAGGTATTTTCACGACAATTCTAGAAATTCCTGGAGACTTTTGGAGATTACCAATGATTTCTGAAGAGTGTCTTGATATTTCTACGGTTCCTAGAGATTTCTGGAAAGTTCAAGATTTCTAAGGGATTTCTAGGAATTTAGAAAAATTTGTGTGAAATTCTAGGGGTTTCTGTAGATTTTCAGGGATTTTTGGAGAATTTTAAGGGAATTTTGAAAATTTCCACGTACTATTTATATATACTAACAAGATGTTTGATGATTCATGTGAAAATTTCTTGAGATCTCTCAAGATTTCTACGAAAACATTACGGTTCCTGAGAATTCGTTCAAGATTTCTAGAGATTTCAAAATATCTATAGAATGTGTCCAGGGATTTTCAGGGAGTTTAAGGGACTCCTACAGGCTGAGATTGAGGATTGGTATGGGGTTTCTACGGCTTTAAAGATTTCCGCAGGATTTTGGAGATTTCTTGGAATTTTTAGGTTCCTACGATTTATACCGGATTTTCAAGGATTTCTAGAGATTTATATGGAATTTCCAGGCATTTCTGAAGGGGTGCTTAAAAATTTGGAGGATTCTTCAGAATGTCTACAAGATTGTTAGGAATTTTTGATAATTCCCAAAGATTTCTGAGAACTTCTATGGAGTTCTAACGAACTTTACAAGATTCTTGAAAATATTGATGGGGTTCATGAAGACGGCCTAGGAGATTTTCTCAAGGACTTTCACAGATTCCCACAAGATTTCTTAGGATTTCCGTTAGTTTCTAGGGCTTTTTAAAGATTTGTACGAGAATTCGAGGAATTTCCGTAGATTTCTTCGAGGATTAGAGAGACCTCAACACATTTTCACGGAATTCCTTAAGCTCCATGTGAAACTTCTGTAATCTTCTGAAGACTTCCTAAAGTTTTTAAATTTTCTAAATTTTCACTAGATATTGTAGGGATTTCCAAAGAACTTTGGGGACTCTCAAAAGTTACCATGGATTTCTCATTATCCTAACGGAATTTCTAAGAATTGATCAAGACTTGTATGAAGTTTCTAGGAATCACTTCAGATTTCTACGAGATTTTTAAGAAACATTCTATGGACTTCTAAATATTCTACGTAATTTCTGAAAATATCCACGAGATTCCTGAGAACTCTTGTGAGACTTTGGTGGGATTTTTGGAGAAGTCTACGGGATCTCTGTAGGGGTTTCTGGAGATTCATTCGAGATTCCTGGGGATTTCTGAATACTTTCACAAAATTTTCAAGGATTTCTGGATATCTCTACGGATTTTCTCGGAGTTTCTGAAGATTTCGACAGGACTGTTGCAGATTTCCGGAGATTTTCCCACGAGATTTCTGAAAATTCATGGACTCCCAAAAGTCTCCCTCAAGATCTCTGGAGATTTCAAAAAAATCTTACAGGAATCTCTCAACGGGATTTCTGCCGATTTCCAAGGATTTCTAGGAGCTTCTGAGAATCACTACGAAATTTCTAGAGATTTCTAAAGAATTTTCAAAGTTTTCTACAACAATTCTAGGATCTTCTCAAGACTCCTGAAGTTTGCCAATGATTTTGAAGTATTCTTCGATATTTCTACGGTTTCTAGGGATTTCTGAAAGACTCAAGATTTTCAAGGGATCTCTAGAATTTTGCAGAGATTTTTATAAGATTTCTGGGGACTTTTGAAGACTTTCACAAGACATTTTTCAAGGAAAGCTGAGAATTTCTGGAGATGTCTACGGAGTTTCTTATCTTATATCAACGAGATTTCTGAAGGTTCCTGTGAGAATTTATAGGGATCTCTGCAGATTTGTACTGGATCACTAGAGATTCCTATAGATTTGTATAGAATTTCTAGAAAAATTTCCAAAGATTTTCAAGAAAATCCTTGGATAATTTTTACAAAATTTTTGAATATTTCCAAAGATTTTCACGGGATTACCAGAGATTTCCATGGATAGACTGATTATTCATCTGAAAATTTATAGGCGTTTCTCAAGACTCTCTAGGGATCTCTACGAGATCGTAATGGATTCCTTAGGATAAGTAAAAGATGTCTAAAAATTTCTGAGAACTCTTGTGAGAGTTCGGTGGGATTTTTGAAGAATTCTACGGGATCTCTGTTGGGGTTTCTGGTGATTCATTCGGGATTCCTAGGGATTTCTGAGTATTTTCACAGAATGTTTAGGGATTTCTGGATATCTCTACGGATTTGGTCGGAATTCCTGAAGATTTCGACAGGACTGTTGCAGATTTCTGAAGACTTTTTCACGAAACTTTGAGGCTATTCAGGATGATGCTGACTGAACTAAAGAGAATTGAAGGGTCCAAAATGTTGAGAGGGACACTCAGAGAATTTTTAAGGGAGAATGGGGGTAGAATTGAAATTTTTGAAAATATCTTTTTCAAAAAGAGAATTTAATTTTCTTCAATTTGATGTATTGCAAGGTAGGTAGTGTCATTTGGAATTGTATTTTTGGGATGGGTGGGGGTGAGAGGGCTGAAAATGGAAATTTGCCAATGTATGTTTTAGATGTCCCCCTCGATATAAAAATCGACCTGTTTTGGCTTGAGGAAATATCGACTAGGAATCGGAAGTTACTGCAGGTGGACAGTTTTCAAATGATCACCTGGTATACTAACGAGATGTTTGATGATTCATGTAAGAATTTCTTGAGATCTCTCAGAATTTCTACGGAAACATTACGGTTCCTGAGAATTCGTTCGAGATTTCTAGGAATTTCAAAATATTTCAAGAATGTGTCCAGGGATTTTCAGGGATTTTTGAGAATTTCTAAGGATTTTCAGGATTGAACATGATTGTGTGTGTGATTTCTATTGTTTCAACGATTCCTATAGGCTGAGGTTGGAGATTGGTTTGGGGTTTTTACGGCTTCAAAGATTTCTACAGTATTTTGGAGATTTCCAGGAATTTCTAGGTTCCTACGATTTAAACAGGATTTTTGAGGATTTCCAGAGATTTATATGGAATTTTCAGGCATTTGTGAAGGGTTGATTGGGAATTTGAGGAATTCTTGACGATTTCTACAAGATTGTTACGGATTTCTGATAATTCCCAAAGATTTCTGAGAACTTCTAGGGAGTTCTAAAGATCTTCACAGGATTCTTGAAAATATTGATGGGGTTCATAAAGATTTTCTAGGAGATTTTCAGGGACTTTTACAGATTTCTACGAGATTTCTGGGCTAGGGCTTCCTAAAGATTTGTACGAGAATTCGAGAAAGTTTCGCAGATTTCTTTAAGGATTAAAGAGACCTCAACCGAGTTCCACGGAATACCTGAAGCTCCATGTGAAATTTTTGTAATCTTATAAAGATTCTTGAGAGTTTCTATGGATTTCAAGAAATTTCCACGGAGAACTTTGGGGACTCCCAAAAGTTTCTATAGACTTCTTATTATCCCAACGGAATTTTTAGGAATTGATCATGACTTGTATGAAGTTTCTAGGGATCTCGAGATTTTTACAAGATTTTTGAGAAAAGTTCTATGGACTTCTGAACATTCTATGTAATTTCTGGAAATATCCACGAGACCTCTGAGAACTCTTGTGGGAGTTCGGTGGGATTTTTGAAGAATTCTACGGGATCCCTATAGAATTCATTCGAGATTCTCAGGGATTTCTGAATATTTCCACAGAATTTTCAACGATTTCTGGATATCACTACGGATTTAGTCAGAATTCCTGAAGATTTCGACAAGACTGTTGCAGATTTCTGAAGATTTTTTCACGAGACTTCTGGAAATTCATGGGCTCCCAAAAGTCTTCCACAAGATCTCTAGAGATTTCTGCAAATTTGAACTCTTGAACTCTTTTTCTCCAAGAGATCTTCCTCTCAATGTTTTCTACGTCAATTCTAGGATTTTCCAAAGACTTCTGAAGTTTACCAATGATTTCAAAGTATTTTTTGATATTTCTACGGTTTCCAAAGATGTCTATAAGACTCAAGATTTCTAAGGGATTTCTAGAAATTTGCAGAGATTTGTATGAGATTTGTGGGGACTTTTCAAGATTTTCACGAGATTTTGTGAGGAAAGCTGAGAATTTCTGGACATGTCTACGGGGTTTCTAATCTTATATCAACGAGATTTCTAAAGGCTCCTGTGAGAATTTATAGGGATTTCTAGAGATTCCTACGGGTTCACTAGAGATTCTTATATATTTGTATAGGATTTCTAGGAATTCCCAAATACTTTTAAGGAAATCCTTGGATAATTTCTACAAAAATTTTTGAAGATTTTCCCGAGATTACCAAGATTTCCATGAAAAGACTGATTATTATTCATCTGAAAATTCCTGGGTGTTTCTGAAGACTCTCTAGGGATCTCTATAAGATCGTTAAGGATTTCTTAGGATGAGTATAGAATGTCTAAAAATTTCTGAGAATTTGTGAGAATTTCTATGGATTTTTGAAGATTCTCACGGGATTTCCAGGTGTTTTCTATAGTTTTGAGATTGCATTCTTCTGCTTCATTCCACCCTTCTTTGTTGCATTTTCCTGCTACTGACATAGCTTTCTTGTCGCTTATTTCTGTTACTCCCAGTGTTCATTTGTCGTATTTTTCTTTTTGTTCATCTTTTTTCTGGTACAATCTTCTGCTTTCTTGTCGTATTCTTTTACTCGTTCTGTCGCTTTTTTGTCCATATTATTCTATCTTGTCGCGTTCTTCTGTTACTCCTCTTGCTTTTACGTTACGATCCTCTCATTTTTTGCTTCATTCTTTTGCCTCTTTCATTCATTATCACAAGTTTTTTATAGTACTTATTAAATCATACTCTATTTTAATGGCCCTATACAAAGTTGTTGTAATACAATTTCACAGCTTCATTCTGGCGAACGTAGCATTTTTATGTGCTCGCTTAAATCATCGACGACACATTTCTATGGCTCGACAAAGCTTTGAAACGTCAGATACAAAGTTTTTCAAGCTTCGCCCTTTGCCCTGCATGCATCAGTAACGAAGCAATTGCTGTTTCGCCGTTATTCCCATCACATTTCGCGTGCTCCGACTGTCTTGTGATGAAACGCAATCTAATAACGATAAAAAAAAGTTTCGCTCAGCTCTTTTTCTCAAAGCAATTCTACTGCCGCTTCTTCGATGCCTATATACACACCCAGCCACCACCTATACGCTTCCACGACTATCTCTAGTATTTTTCCGATTCGTCGTGAAATGCGACCTGTAAACGAATAAAACGAAATTGGAAAAAAGCAGAAAGAGTGTGGTGAGTTGCTGAACTGAGAGAGAATTCAAAAACTTCCTCATTCGGCGGGCGCGCACACCACACAAACCGGAACATTACAATAAAAAACCGAGGGATAAAAATTTAATTCCTTTTTTCTGCTGGGTCAAAAGAGCGTGAAATTGCGGTATTGGAATCGCCATCAATGGGGATAAAGTTTTGGGTTTGGTGGTGAATTGGCGATGGAGTTTATTGATTGAAGTTTTGGTCATCAGCAGCAGCTTTTCATTGTCGAGCTTTCAGTACTTTTCTCGCAGATATTTTACAGTTTATATCATTGTCTGCACAGCCAGTAGCCAAGGATGGGCAAAGCACTTCAAGAATGTATTCAAATTCAAAATACAGACCACTTGTTGAAATGTCTTTGCAATACAAAATATGAGATACGTATTTTGGAAAACGAAGGAATTTCAAAATTCAAACTATTCACATATTTTGAAATACAGAATACCTACCTAATCATTCCAGCAATTTTATTCAAGAAGCTTGTAGAATGCGAAGGTTTCGATGAAAACATTTTATTGAATAAATCGCAATTAGAAATCCTAACGAAATCTTTTGGAGTCACCGAAAATCTTAACAGAGAAATACTTAGAAACCCTTAGAAATCTTTGGAACTCCCTGGAAATTTTCAGAGATCCTCAGAAATCTTCGGAACTCTGTACCAATTCTGTAGAAAGCTTAGAAATTTCTGAAAGTTCCCATAAAAACCTACAAAAGTTCCTAGAAATTCCATACAAATCATCAGGAATCCTCAAAGATTCCGTGGAAATCTTGAGCAGTCTGTAAAAGTCCCGTAAAGATTTTTGGAAATCTCTCAAAAAGTCTCAGGAAATTTTTGTAAAGGGTAATCTTCAGAAATCTCTCCTTAGAATTAGATCCCTACAAACCACGAATCCCATACAAATCTCTGGAGATCCTGAAAACTCTTGCAAATTGTTGGAGAATTCTCTACAAATCCCTGGATACTCAGTCGAAAGAGAGAAATAAAGTTGAAGTTGAAGTTGAAGTTGAAATCTCGTAGAAATATCAACAGGTTCCTACAATTCCTACAGACATTTTCAGAAATTCTCAGAAATTCTCAGAAATACTCAGCAATCTCGTAGGAAACTTCGAAAACCTCAGGTAATTCTGTGTGAAACTATAGGAAACACCTGGAAATCCCGTGAGAATCTTCAAAAATCCATAGAAATTTTCACAAATTCTCAGAAATTTTTAGACATTTTATACTTATCCAAAGGAATCCTTTACGATCTTATAGAGATCCCTAGAGAGTCTTGAGAAACACCTAGGAATTCTCAGGTGGATAATAATCAGTCTTTCCATGAAAATCTTGGTAATCCCGTAAAAATCTTTGGGAATATTTAAAAATTTTGTAGAAATTATCCAAGAATTTCCTTAAAAATATTTGGAAATTTATAGAAATCCTATACAAATTCATAAGAATCTCTAGTGATCCCGTAGAAATCTCTAAAAATCCCTATAAATTCTCACAGGAGCCTTTAGAAATCTCGTTGATATAAGATAAGAAACCCCGTAGACATGTCCAGAAACTCTCAACTTTCCTCACAAAATCTCGTGAAAATCTGCAAAAGTCCCTACAAATTTCATACAAATCTCTGCAAATTTCTTGAAATCCCTTAGAAATCTTGAGTCTTATTGACATCCTTAGAAACCGTAGAAATTTAAAAAAATACTTAGAAATCATTGGTAAACTCCAGGAGTCTTAAGAAAATCCTAGAATTGTCGTAGAAAACTATGAGAGAAAGATCTCTTGGAGGAAAAGAGTTCAAGAGAACGGTTGTAAATCTTTTGAAAGACTCAGCGTTTTATAGTGTATGTGAATTTTTTTAAGCCGATTTGAAAGATCTGTGCCGAATTTTGATCATATGTATATAATTGACTTGTGTAAGCATGTAATATGTCGCAAACATAGATAAAACTTATCTCATCTTATCGTGTCTTATCTTTGAGAATTCCATACGGATCTTTGGAAATCCCTAGAAATTCCGTAGTGATTCCCAGAAGCTCCCAGATCCTTGGGAATCCGCAGAAATATCGTTGACATAATCCTATAAGAATTTGCAGAAATCTCTAGAGATCTTGTGGAAGACTTTGGGGAGCCTATGAATCCTCAGACATCTTGTAAAAAATCTTCAGAAATCTTCAACAGTTTTGTCGAAATCTTTAGGAATTCCGACAAAATCCGTAGAGATATCCAGAAATCCTTGAAAATTCTGTGAATTTATTCAGAAATCTTTAGAAATTTCAATTCATTCTCCAGAAACCCCTATAGAGATCCGGTAGAATTCTCCTAAAATCCCACCGAACTTTCACAAGAATTCTCAGAAATTTTAAGACATCTTATACTCATCCTAAAGAATCCTTCACGATCTCATAGAGATCCCTTAGAGAGTCTTGAGAAACACCTAGAAATTCTCAGATAAATAATCGGTCTTTCCATGAAAATCTCTGGTAATCCCGTGGAAATCTTCGAATATATTCAAAAATGTTGTAGAAATTAGCCAAGGATTTCCTTAAAAATCTTTGGAAATTTCTAGAGGTCTCATACAATTCTATAGGAATCTCTATTTATTTCGTAGAGATCTCCAGAAATCCCTATGAATTATCTCGTGAAAATCTTCAAAAGTCCCTAGAAATCTCATACAAATCTCTGCAAGTTTCTAGAAATCCCTTAGAAATCTTGAGTGTCTCAGAAATACCTAGAAACCGTAGAAATATCGAAGAATACTTTGAGATCATTGGCAAACTTCAGGAGTTTTTGTAAGATCCTAGAATTGTCGTAGAAAACTTCGAAAATTGTTTGGAAATCCCTAGAAATTCCGTAGTGATTCTCAGAAGATCCTTGGAAATCGGCAGAAATCTTGTTGAAATAATCCTGTGAGAATTTTGAGAAATCTCTAGAGATCTTGTGGGAGACTTTTGGGAGCCCATGAATTTTCAGAAATCTCGTGGAAGAATCTTCAGAAATCTGCAACAGTCCTGTCGAAATCTTCAGGAACTGCGACAAAATCCGTGGAGATATCCAGAAATCCTTTAAAATTCTGTGAAGATATTCAGAAATCCCTAGGAATCTCGAATGGATCTCCAGAAACTCCTACAAAGATCCCGTAGAATTCTTCAAAGATCCTACCGAAGTCTCACAGGAATTCTCAGAAATCTCGGGGATATTTTCAGAAGTTACGTAGAATCTTCAGAAGTCCATAGAACTTTTTTCAAAAATCTCGTAGAAATCTCAAGTAATCCCTAGAAACTTCATACAAATCTTGATCAGTTCCTAGGAATTCCGTAAGTATATTGAGAAATCTATAATAACTTTTGAGAGTCCCCTAAGTTCTTTGGAAATCCTTACAAAACCTAGTAAAAATTCTTGCAAAGTTCTGAAAATCCCGTGGAAATCTCTGAAGATCTATAGAAACTCTCGGAAGTCTTCTGAAGATTACAGAAATTTCACATGGAGCTTCAGGAATTCCGTGAGAATGTGTTAAGGTCTCTATAATCCTCGAAGAAATCTGCTGACATTTCTCGAGTTCTCGTACAAATCTTTGGAAAGCCCTAGAAACTCACGAAAATTCTCAGAAATCTTGTGGAAATCTGTGAAAGTCCCTGAAAATCTCCTAGAAAGTGTTCATAAACCGCATCAGTATTTTCAAGAATCCTGTGTAGATCTTTAGAACTCCCTAGAAGTTCTCGTGTTAAAAACTCGTTTCTTCAGCGAAGAAGTCCTTGCCTTGACTCAAAATTTCCCTTTTTGCAATTGGATGATTTCATATGACCATCTTAACAATAGTCATATACGATTTCATCATTTGCACAGGAAGCGGATCCAAGATGGCGGCCAAAAAGAAAAACCAGTTGACTACCTTTTTTCTGAAAATAATAGACTAACCTCGGGTTCCACCAAACTTTTATCAGCGTGATAACTTTATCACTCTGATAGTAACTGAGCAACCGGCCATCCTATTGGCTGGTGCATAGCAACTATCAGCGTGATAGATTTAATCTGTTCTTAAAATTTTGGTGGAACCCGAGGCTAGACATTAAACGATGATTATATTTTATTTCTTACATCATATTTATTTGAAAACTCAAGTTATACTTCAGAATCTCGAACAATCACTAACTTATTGAGAAAAAAAAGATTTGGTAAATTTTTCAGTTTTTTTCAGGAAATTTCAAAAATGGTTCAAAATATTTTAGAATGGTTCACGGCACCTTAAACAGCATAAAATCAGGAATATATTCGGAGATTTTCACATCTTCAGCTTTTCGGGTTCCTGAGATAGGAGTTTTCATTTATCCATTGTTTTCACCTGCAGGCTATGAATTCGACTGTTTTCCCCCTTGAAACATAATAAAAAGCAACATTTTAATTTTTTTTTATGTCAGAAGCCAAAAGCGCTGGATATATGAAAACTACCATATAGATTCACAATTTAATGCTTTTGATGGTGCTGAAGCCATTCAAGAAAAGCTTGAACCGTTTTGAAATATTTGTGAAAAAACAAAAAATCAATAATTTTCCTTTTTTTCCAATAAATCAGTGGTTTTCTTGGGTACCTACTGTAGTGTAACTTGGTTTTTTTATTAAAAATTATAAATAAAATGAAATGTGACCATCAACCAATGTCCACAATTGCTATTCTCAAAAATAATGTAGTCGACTGTTTTTCCTTCTTGGCCGCCATCTTGGATCCGCCTTCCAGGCAACGGTCAAAATGTTGTATGGAAATGCTTGAAATGGTAACATGCAATCATCCAATTGCAAGAAGAAACATCTTGAGCTGAGACAATGACTTCTTCGCCCAAAAAAAAACGGGTTTTCAACACTGGATGGCCTTTATCATGGGTTTCTAAGCTCGGATTTCAGGGAACATGTGTACAAAATTTCAAACCTCTACTATTTTTTCCGAAGTTGCTGAGGTTTTTTGAACATAGTGACTGGACTATTAGTTCACATGTATCAATTGTATTCACATATACCTAACTTGATTTCACGGCTCCGATTAATTTTCCTCTGGATTATTTTTGGCCCACCATGCGGGTAGCTTCATTTCCCAAAATCTTCCAAAATAACGGGAATAGAAGGGGTCGAAGGACCACCTTTTGACCTGGACAGGGAACTGGTGCCTCAAAACTCACGTCATGAGGTACATGATTTCAACCCTGTAGGTCTGATGTGCGTTATAATCTTGTTAAAAATTGCTTTGTCTTACAAGTCAGACGGGGGGTTTTGGCTGGTATGAGCCTGTCAATTTGCGAAAAAATGGCAATTCAAATCACGTCATAAGGTACATAAATGAAACCAACTGGATTTTGTGTGGGAAAATCCCCTTGATCGAGAGCCTGGTCGCAAGACAAATTTTTTGGGGGCTTTCGGTCCATAAGACAAGTTTGAAATTTTCAAAAAAAGGACCAAAATTCATTAATCTTTTCACAGGCGTTTAGTTGACTAACCCACCAAGTGTGATATATATTTGTAATCAGGATAAAAAACGGAATCGATCTCCATGTTAAAATACAGGGTGTACGATTTTAGAGAAATTTTTCGACGTTGCACCCGGTAAGTGATGTACCATTGAAAATGTTGTAGACAGATTCGGAACTTGCGTGAAAAAACATGTGAGGATTGTTTCTCATTCCTAAAATAATGCCAAAGGAGAAGTCTCCAGGAGGAGGTAGATTTTGGCTTTTTTTGAAAATTTCAAACTTGTCTTATGGATCGAGAGCCCCCAAAAATTTTGTCTTATGATTCGATTTTTGATTGAAAAGATGTTCCCACACAAAAACTTGTGGGTTTCATTCATGTACCTCATGACATGAATTTTTGACATTTTTCGGAAATTGACAAGCCTATACCAGCCTAAAGCCCCCGGTTTGACATGTGAGACAAAGAAATTTTTAACAACCTCATCAACGCACATTAGACCTACAGGGTTAACATCATGTACCATATGACGTAGGTTTTGAGGCACCAGCTCCCTGTCCAACCCTCCATATTTCCAAAAATAAAGAACTTTTTTTTTCAACATTTTTCTGGCACTTTTAAAAGCGTTTCCCTAACTGCGGTTCAATTTCCTACCCCAAGTTTGCAAACACCCTGTACAGATAATACAAATCACCTATCCAGAGGCCATAGCGAGACAAAATTATAACGCCTATTTCGAGACACGCCGGTGTCGCGTTGTAATCTCTTGTATGATTGCTCTGTCGGTAATTGTTGTACAGGAATCTATTGGAAAATCATGCAGAAATTCGGGTTCCGTGCCCGATATTTTTTGGTATTGGACCAAACTAAGACACATTTGAATCATTTGATGCTTTTTTGAAAATTGAAGTTCAGAGTTCAGATGAATGTTTGCCGCCTCAGTTTTAGTTCAACCAGTTTGGCGTGACTGGCGCTGAGTTGTGGAGACTTTCTGGCAAGTTTGAGGTGAATTTGCCGAAATTTATAACGGCAGAACATGACCTTGTAGCGGATAGGTGTCGCAATATGTGTGTATCATTACGCGACAGACATTGAAGCCTTGAGTATTGCAATTTTGTGACTGAATTATTGAATTTATGTCAGGAAAAGCTTATACTTTGACTGATGTGTCGGACATTTTTTTTTTTAGGCATGAAAATACAATTTGACCCTCAGAGACTGTCATGTAATAGTGAGTCGGAACCGAGACACGTCTCATTACGTCGCAGAAACTTTCACTTTGTACAGTCGTATGAGTTTACCTGGGAGCAAAATTATGTTTGTATGAGGTCACCAAAGTAATTTTCGTTGTCATCAGAACCCCAGTTCAAAATAATTTTTTACAAGAATAGCATTCAAACTTCAATTAGGATCGAAGAACCAAAGTAGGCTTTGATTTGCTTTTTCGAATACATTTCAAAATGGAATTGGACAAATTTTTCAAAAAATAACGGAAATCGTAGTTGAGGACGACTGCCATGAGGTATTCTCAATTCTTCAAGCTGATTCGCTGATGACTGAGGAAAATACAATTTGACCCTTAGAGACTGTCTTGTGATAGTAAGTCAGAAACGAGACACGTCTCATTACGTCGCAGGAACTTTTGCTTGGTACAGTCGTATGAGGTCACCTGGGAGCAAAATAACGTCTGTATGAGGTCACCAAAGTAATTTCCGTCGTCATCCAGACCTCAGTTCAAAAAAATCCTCACAAGATTAGCATTCAAATTTCAAGTCGGAACGAAGAACCAAAGTAGGCTTTGATTTGCTTTTTCGAATACCTACATTTCAAAATGGAACTGGACGACATTTTAAGGTGAAACTTGGTATTTCTACAATGTGTGACGTTAAAAATAGAATAATAATAATTATAATAATAATTAACTGAATCATCTACAGGAAATATCATAAGATTTATGTAATAAGATCAGGAGCCAATTTCTACGCCTCCTATTTCAAGAAATACGATTGTCAACTTTTTGTTGTCTTCACGGCGGCCATTTTGGATTTTCCTGTGATTGAATATTTCAAGACGTGGTCGGCAATTGTAAAGGAGACTACATTGGACCATCATATACAGAAAGAGACCTTCTGAAACAGGAACCTTTCTCGATGTTGTGAAGAGGACTATGAGACTTTCATTTTTGTTAAAAAAAGTGTTATATTTTATAAAGGTGCGTTCAGTCAGCTTATTTAGCCGCAAGTTTTGATTTTAGTCGCAAGCGCGGCGACGCCCATTGGCTCTTATGAACCAGCCTCCTCGGAACAGCCAATAAGCGATGCAGCGCTTACGGCTAAAATTAAAATTGCGACTAAATAAGCTGACTGAACGCACCTTTAGACGTCGCCCACAAGAAATTTTCAAACTGATAATGGTGAACTTCGGCACGAGATCTCGGAAAAAGTAACTAGGTTTAAATTTCTGGTTGTTTTTCACTTCTGCAAGTACCACGTCACCCGTCATCCACACTGAAAATGTGTAAAACCAAGGAAAACTACAGATTCACAGATTTTAACTCTGATCTGACTTGATTTCACGTAAAAATCACTACTTTCTCTTGCAGAGTGTCTTTTTTCATATGTAATGGTCCAATGTAGTCTTCTTCGCAATTGCCGATCACGTTTTGGAATATTCAGCTACAAGAAAATTCAAAATGGCCACCGTGAAGACAACAAAAAGTTGACTACCGCATTTCTGAGAATTGAAGGCGTATAGAAAGTGGCTCTTGATCTTATTCCATTTCTAACGTCACATATGGTAGAAATACCAAGTTGCACTTTAAAATGTTCAAAATTTGCTGATTTATGGGCAAAAAGTCGTTTTTTCGAGCATTTTTACGTTTTTTAAAAATCTCAGGGAAGAAACAAGATATCACAAAACTGTTCCGGGCAGCTTTATAAACATTGAATTACACATATACAGGGTGTCCGTTTTTTGAGGCTAAGCATGGGTATCTCGCTTATCTTTGGAGATACAGAGTCGGTTAAATTAGGAAAAAGTTGCGAATTTTTATGACGATCAATGATCCAAAAAGATATTTGCCTTGTCAGTTTTAGTTTTTGAGATATCGAGAAAAAACAGAAATTTGTAATTTTCGTTTTTACTTTTTATATGAAAAACGGTTGAAGATAGCCTTTTCTAACTAAGACATTGTGGAGTCACTTTTCTAAGGAGAATTCAATGTTGCTGAAATCTTCATTCTAGCTTCCAAAACAACTGAGATATATCATTCAACTTTTTTTTCTCTCATGGGCGCCATATTGGATTTTGACATTTTTAAATACAATATTTTTTTCTGGTTACAACGATGTGTCACATGCCACTGTTGAATCCATGCTTTTAAGCAAAAATTATTTTTTTCATTTTTCAAAGAGTGCTTTGGAAACAAGATCAGCACCGACAGTAAAAAAAAATAATGTTGAACATTTCTCCAACAGTGACATGTGGCACATCGTGGTAACCAGAAAAGAATACCTTATTCAAAAATATCAAAATCCAATATGGCGCCCATCAGAGAAAAAAGTTTAATGTCGTATCTCGCTTGTTTTGAAAGCTAGAATAAATATTTTGGCAGCTTTGAATTCCCCTTGAAAAAGTGCCCTGACAATGTCTAGACTAGAAAAAGCCACCTTCAACCGTTTTTTGAATGAAAAATGAAAACAAAAATTCAAATTCTTGTTTTTTCACGGTATCTCAAAAACTAAAATCGATACGTCAAATTTCTTTTTGGATCATTGATTGTCATGAAAATGCGCAACTTTTTCCTAATTTAACCGACTTTGTATCTCTCAAGATAAGCGAGATTCCCATGCTTGGCCTCGAAAAACGGACAGCCTGTATATGGTGATTTACAAGACTCCAGCGCTTTTGGTTCTTCAGATAGAATTTTTTAATTTTTTTACTTCATTTTTCACCCTGTATACGCTGCCTGTCAAGTCTGTCTTACATCCAGGTTTGTTGAGAATAATTCAAAGAGCACGTTTGCCAAGTTTCAAAACTTTATCACCAAGTGCAGAGTTTTTTTCCCTCAGTACCCGGACTAATGGCGCGACAAGCCGCTATTTCAAGACGATTTTATCGCGACGTGTGTAGTGTGAAAGCCTCTAGAAAGATAATTCTGACAAACCAGCCTATGCTAAATAAAGGCGGATTTTGTCGAAACGTTCCTAAGTTATAAGTAGGTAATGGGGCACTTGTGCGTGGGAACCAGTTACCCGGGGCACTTGTGCCCGAAACTTGAAATGCAAATTACCTGATATTTGGAATTTTTACACTAACTTTTGACATACTTTTGACATACTTCTGACAGAGACTTTTGACGTATTTTTGAAAGTGACTTTTTGACGTACTTTTTGAAAGTGACTTTTTGATGTACTTTTGACGTACTTTTTGAAAGTGACTTTTTGATGTACTTTTGACGTACTTTTGACAGTGACATTTGTAGCTCTGACTCGGCCATATAGTGACTTTCTGCAACCATATGGTTTAGGACAGCTGTGTGTAGGGAAAAAATAAACAGTCAAGTACAGATAATTATTTATTTTATAAATACAAAATTCAAGCATCAGCAATAGGGCTGTGCATCGAGGAACATCTAGTATTAACAGTTTTAAAGACTTAAAAGTTATATGGTACATGATATTCACTGTGAATATATCATCTATAAGAAAGTATGATGTGAATCAGATTACAATAGTTCTGATCAATACCAGATCTCTTTATTACTGACACGGTTTTCTGTAGCCATAGGGGTACGAATTATCTTCTATGAATTTTCTCTTATTACTGGTTGGTTTATATATTTTTTCTTCCAGTCTTGTAACAACGTGATGTTCAGCAGTTCTTCTTATATTCGTATCACGAATTAAAATGAATTCTTCTGGATCTTCACCCAGTATCAGTTCCTTCATTAATTCATAACTGAATAATTTCGAGCTCTTGTGATTCAGTTGTATACTCTTGATTTTGCAGACAGTATCAGATCGATCATCGGGATTGGGAAACACTTTAAAGAGGTAACTTTTTGGGTCACCACAGACAAACTCGGTGATGTATGCATCGGGACCAAATTCTTCAAGCTCGTTTGTCATATCTCCAATGTACTCACCCGTTGGTGGTTCATACTCTCCCTCACAATTCGAAACGTAGATTATTGAATCAGTGTCATTATATAAAACTCGATCTTCTAGCTTTTCCAGGTAAGGATATAATTTAAGCCGCGCTTGTGCAGTGGTAAAGGCAGCGATACAGACGTTTACTGTGGCTAGAGTAGTGACAGTTTCCTCTTCATATTCCCAACTCACTACCAGCGTTGAGTGAGCGAATATGACAAAAGGCGCAAAGGCATTGTAAAATGCGTTCCCTATTGCCATCTCATCTGCCGTCTCACACGGTGCACCCTCCGCACCGCACTGCCTACAAACTGAACGACTGTACGGTAGTGACCTCACAACAGAGTGGTCAAGCGGCAAAGTGCAAGGCATTATTTTCTCTACTAGGGTATCTTCTATATCTTTCTTCTCTATCTTTCTATATCCGTAAAGCCTACCTACCTACGTATCTACCTGATATATTCGACCACTAACGATTCGGCTGAAACTACAGGGGCCTTTCTTCCATTGTTTCAATAAATTCTAGTTCTTTTCAGGACAAAGTTTTCTTTCGAAAAATTACTGGCAAAGTCAAGCAAAACATGGAACATTTGAGCGCAAAAAAATCTGAAATTCCTTATTTACTTCATTTCTCGATATTACAATATAATCTACCGACACGTCCTGTTGTATTTATTTACCTCGGGACTTTTTAGATGGGCATAAAAAAAACAATTTGTCCTACCTATTTAATTTTAACGAAAATAGGGGAATATATACAGGGTGATTCACTTTTTTATGTTAATATTATAGGAGATAGTAGAGTATCAAAAAAATTATAGACTCTCTCGAAAAAATTTTCTTATATGAGAAACGCATTCTAACGGAAATAAGAGAAGCTTTCGAAGTTTCGTTCTGAAAATTTTGTTTGTTGTAACTACAAATTTATATACTGGGTTTTGACTTAAGTTGGTACACAAAGTAATTTTTGTTTTGATTGTTTTGGTTGAAGGCGGCCTTTTCTAATTAAGACATTGTTGGAGCACTTTTTTAAAGGGAATTCAAAGCTGCCAAAATCATTATTCTAGCTTTCAAAACAACCGAGATACGACATTCAACTTTTTTTTTCTTTTATGGGCGCCATATTGGATTTTGACATTTTGATACAGTATTTTTTCCTGGTCACAACGATGTGCTACATGTCACTGTTGAATAAATGTTTTGGGTATTTTTTTTTATTTTTCAAAGAGTGCTTTGGAAACAAAACCAGCACCGACAATAAAAAAAAAGTGAATGCTGAACATTTTATTCAACAGTGACATGTGACACATCGCTGTAACCAGAAAAAAAACGCTATTCAAAAATGTTGAAATCAAATATGGCGTCCATAACAGAAAAAAAGTTGGATGTCGTATCTCGGCTGTTTTTAAAGCTAAAATGAAGATTTTGGCAGCTTTGAATTTCTCTTGGAAAAGTGCTTTGACAATCTCTTGATTAGAAAAGGCCACCTTCAACCGTTTTTTTTTTAAATAAAGAATAAAATCAAAAATTCAAATTCCTGTTTTTTAACGATATCTCGAAAACTAAAACTGACAAGTCAAATATCTTTTCGAATCATTGATCGTCATAACAATGCGCAACTTTTTTCGAATTCAACCGACATTGTATCTCTGAAGATACACGAGATATCCATGCTTGGCCTCGAAAAACCGACACCTTGTTATAGGGTGTAGCAATTTTTTTGCATTTTTTGGAAACACTTTGTATTTCATCACCACAATATATGCACATTGTTATCCTGAATGCAAACGTGCAATAAATTTCTAGATTCTTTTTGAAAAAAAAAATCCGTCTAGCGTGATCACCCTGTACATAATATTGAAAATTTCTTCATTTATCGCAGACCTCACTTCGCTTTAGATGAAGCATACGTATTTTTCTGTATGGCTGAGGCTTCACAGATGTTTTTTTTTTTATCTATTTCAAAGTGATTATTCTCATTTTGAAAATGGTTGGTATTCTTCGCACATATCGCGATACTGTGCGCCGGCTAGCTACCACGCCACGCTCCGATATGTTCACCCCGCAAGAGTCAGCAGCGAAGTGAGAATCTGGGGTGAAATGGTGAGAATCTCAGATCCACAGATCTCAGATCCAAACTGACACGTCGCGCCCCCTATATGTGAGATCCATTTCTGGCTACGCGTTGGGGCACATGGCTTGCGTCTCTAGTCATATTCGCTCACTCAACGCTACCAGTGTATCTTCGTTAATTGCCAAAATGTGGTTCTCATTGACAGCAGGGTCTGACAATATTTCATAAAACTCCGAAGGTTAGTTCACAACAGATGTTCTGGGCTGGTTTCCACGCTGACCTAATTCACCCCAGAAGGAGTTCAAAATTAATTTAGCTAGTGTCCTTAAGAGTCCTCTGTACGCTTAAAGCAGCTCCGACTAAAAGGCCTCTAAATCGAAGGCGATGATTTTCTTTCAATTGGTATTTGGTGATTACACTTCATATCTCCATAAAAACATGTAAAAAAAAAAAATCCGAGAAAAACCGATCACAGCCGAAGATAGTGAAATTCCACGAGCGCCATCCTAGGGTCTTTATTTGACTTGAAAGAAAATTCTTTTTTCCAAAGAGGACTCTCTACAGTATTCTGCACCAACGTACCGGGTGATTTTTCGATAAAATATCTGGAGCCAAAGTTATTTGGCTGTGAAAATTGTTAAAAAAATGCTCAAAAATTTGGAGCTTCATATCTTCAGCTGAAATTTTTTTACTGAAAAACCACCCGGTACGATTGTGCAGAATACTGTTGAGAGTCCACCCTGAAAAAAAGGACTTTTTTTTCAAGTCAAATAAAGGCCCTATGGTGGCGCGCGTAAGATTTGACTATCTTCGGCTGTGATCGGTTTTTCTCGGATTTTTTTCCGTTAACAGGTTTATATGGAGATATGAAGTGAATTCTCCAAATGCCAGTTCAAAGAGAATCACCGGCTTCGATTTAGAGGCGTTTTAGCTGGAGCCACTCTGAGCGTACAGAGGACTCTTAACCCCGGATTTTTCACGATTTTACTATGTTCCAACTGTATATTCTCTATGGCAAGAAAATTATTTGTATATGCTTCTTTCTGTGAGGGAGTGGTGCAATCTACAGGCCAACCGGAAGCCTCCTGTTTTATTTTTAAAAATGCATTCATCATATCAGCAAACAGACCAGGGGAACAAAAATCATACTAATGCAGCTCGGAAATTTGAAATTTATCGATTCTCTCAATTATTTCCCGATGGCTCTTAGAGCTCTCCCTAAAGCTTTTGGATTACCTACCGGACTATAAATTCAAGAGAGGATATTTTCCTCATCTTTTCAATACACTCCCAAATCAGAACTACACCGGCCCTTTACCGTCAGTAGAATTTTATGAACCTGACAGTATGAAGCCTGAGCACAGAAATGAGTTTCTAAAGTGGTATGAGGAACATAAGGACGATCATTTCGAAATGCAACGAGACTTAGTAGATTACTGTATCAGCGATGTACAGGGTGTTCACGATAAAATTCACCCCCCCTCTAGGAGGTTCCCTTTTAAGATATTTTGGAAAACTAAAAACTTTTTCCCAACGATTTTTCCCAGGGATCTTGAGTCAATCGTCTAAAAGTTTCTAAATGGTACCGTATACAGGGTGTGATATGTAACTTTTTTATTTTAAATGCAACACCCTATATTTTATTCCGTGATTTGGTGGAGCCTTTTTTTCTGGTTACAAATATATATGACACTTATGATTTATTTTGACAAGTAATTTGTCAAAAAAATTATAAAATAGGTAGTCAAATAATTTTGTTTCGCGGCAAGATGGCTTAGATTTCTACAGTTCCCTGAAAAAAAAAAAATTCTCGCAGCATTTTGTCCGCAGAGTTCAACTCTGCATAGATAAATGGTTTAATTCGTCCCTAATACAGGGTGTCGCGTAATTTTTAATTTTCAACTCATTTGACTGCCTATTTTATTATTTTTTTGACAGCTTCCTTGTCAAAACAAATCATCAATGTTATATATCTTTGTAATCAGAAAGAAAGGCTTAATTGAATGACGTAATGAAATATAGGGTGTCGTATTTGAAATAAAAAAGTTACATGTCACACCCTGTATACGGTACCAATTGAAAACTTTTAGACGATTGATTCAAGATCCCTGGGAAAAATCGTTGGGAAAAAGTTTTTGGTTTTCTAAAATATCTCAAAGAGGAACCTCCTAGAGGGGGGGTGAATTTTCTGTCCTTTTATTGAAACCACCACTATTGCCGGTACATCCAACTTAATATTTGGACGGAATTTTTTAAAACCCGACACTATTGGAATTACACCCAAAAATGGGTACAGAATGCGTGACAATCAGTCACCTATTGCTCTCAAATGGTTAATGTGGGAAGAATATCAGCGCAAAATTGAAATTTCACATGCTGGCAATGGTAGAGAAGCTCTACTAGGTGGCGTTTTGGTTGATGGATATTGTGAAGAGACCAATCAAATTTTTGAATTTCATGGGTGCTTCTATCATGGTCATCCTCTCTGTCAGAAACCTAGACGTGGAGAGGCACTACATGGTGATCCTTTAGATACGCTGGAAAAAAGATTCGAGACAACCCAAGATAAAACTGAACGTCTGCGACAGTTAGGCTACGAAGTAGTAGAAAAGTGGATGTGTGAATTCTTAAATGAGATAAAAACCAATAAAGAGATGAGCTACCTGAACACTAACCCCGTTTTAAGTACTTCACCTTTGAACCCTCGCGATGCATTTTTTGGTGGTAGAACAGGCAATACCCGTAAATACTACAGCTGCAAGACTGGTGAAAAAATCAAGTACATAGATGTCTACTCTCTTTATCCTTGGGTTTGCAAAAACGGAAAATTTCCAATCGGTCATCCAAAATTATATGTTGGTCATGAAAAAAGCTCGAGGGTCGATTCAAATCAAACAAGTGGTCTGATTAAGTGCAGAATTTTACCTCTTCGAAACCTCTACCATCCGGTACTGCCTGTTAAAATGAACGACAAACTGATGTTTGTATTGTGTCAGTCATGTGGTCATGAACTCAATCAGGGCCTGTGTAGTCATGATGAGAGTGGACGTGCACTAACAGGTACATGGGTAATTGAGGAAGTGGTTAAGGCTCTAGAGAAAGGATATCGCCTGCTCGAAATCCATGGAATTTGGTCTTACACTATCGTACAGCTTGATGCAGAGACAAATGGTCTGTTTGCTGATATGATAAATGCATTTTTTAAAATAAAACAGGAGGCTTCCGGTTGGCCTGTAGATTGCACCACTCCCTCACAGAAAGAAGCATATATGAATAATTTTCTTGCCATAGAGAATATACAGTTGGAACATAGTAAAATCGTGAAAAATCCGGGGTTAAGGACACTAGCTAAATTGATTTTGAACTCCTTCTGGGGTGAATTCGGTCAGCGTGAGAACCAGCCCAGAACATCTGTTGTGAACAAACCTTCGGAATTTTATGAAATATTGTCAGATCCTGCTGTCAATGTGAACCACATTTTGGCAATTAACGAAAATACACTGGTAGTGAGTTGGGAATATAAAGAGGAAACTGTCACTACTCTAGCCACAGTAAACGTCTGTATCGCTGCCTTTACCACTGCACAAGCGCGGCTTGAATTATATTCTTACCTGGAAAAGCTAGAAGATCGAGTTTTATATTATGATACTGATTCAATAATCTACGTTTCGAATTGTGAGGGAGAGTATGAACCACCAACGGGTGAGTACATTGGAGATATGACAAACGAGCTTGAAGAATTTGGTCCCGATGCATACATCACCGAGTTTGTCTGTGGTGGCCCAAAAAGTTACCTCTTTAAAGTGTTTCCCAATCCCGATGATCGATCTGATACTGTCTGTAAAATCAAGAGTATACAACTGAATCACAAGAACTCGAAATTATTCAGTTATGAATCAATGAAGGAACTGATACTGGGTGAAGATCCAGAAGAATTTATTTTAATTCGTGATACGAATATAGGAAGAACTGCTGAACATCACGTTGTTACAAGACTGGAAGAAAAAATATATAAACCAACCAGTAATGAGAGAAAATTCATAGAAGATAATTCGTACCCCTATGGCTACAAAAAACTGTGTAAGTAATAAAGAGATCTGGTATTGATCAGAACTATTGTAATCTGATTCACATCATACTTTCTTATAGATGCTATATTTACAGTGAATATCATGTACCATATAGCTTTTAAGTCTTTAAAACTGTTAATACTAGATGTTCCTCGATGCACAGCCCTATTGCTGATGCTTGAATGTTGTATTTATAAAATAAATAATTATCTGTACTTAACTGTTTATTTTTTCCCTACACACAGCTGTCCTAAACCATATGGTTGCAGAAAGTCACTATATGGCCGAGTCAGAGCTACAAATGTCACTGTCAAAAGTACGTCAAAAGTACATCAAAAAGTCACTTTCAAAAAGTTCGTCAAAAAGTCACTTTCAAAAATACTTGGAAAACTGTCAAGAGAAAAACGTCAAAAGTCACTTTCAAAATTACGTCAAAAGTCTCTGTCAGAAGTATGTCAAAAGTTAGTGTAAAAATCTCAAATATCAGGTAATTTGCATTTCAAGTTTCGGGCACAAGTGCCCCGGGTAACTGGTTCCCACGCACAAGTGCCCCATTACCTACTGTTATACATTTTTTAAAATCGGAAAACGTGAAGTTTAAGGGGCGGTTCTCTAGTTATTAGGCCGAACTTTGCAGAATGGTGCATACTCTCCACTTGCATTATACCCAGTTGTAACTATTCCGACAAGATCTACCCATATTTGAATTTTGTACTGAAACCAAAGAACCACCCTGTACTGTATAATCCTCAGAACTGTTCCAGTGCAAAACAGATTCAGTTGATTAGGAGTTCTTGGCACGAGCACTTTCTAGTTTTCAGCAAACATCAAATCTCAAACTTCTAGCTTTCGCTTGACAACTCCAACAATAGCTCTGGAAATCGAGTTTTCAACCGCTTATTGCTTTCTTTCTCCCAACTACACGACACCGACCTATTCTTTATACTTTTATTTTTATTTTTATTTCCATTTCATATTCTATTTTTGCCGGTATTATTGCTCCGACGCACATACCCGTACATGACGAAATTGAAATGTAAACTCCGTTGTACGTTCCGCAGATACCTGCTCTGCATGAAACCGAAACGTTCCCGCTGCAACACGTGCCAGGGCCACCAGAACGCCACCACGATGTCGATGGTCTCCACGCGGCGCCACAACCAATCGGTGACGAGCCGCAAGGGCCGGTCTCTGTCGATCAACCGCAACGGAAACAACCGACTGCTGGACGCCGCCGGCGGAGGCGGCGGCGGCGGAGGCATGAACGGCGGAGGCGCCGTCTTGCTGGACGCCAACAACGAAATCCTGGCGGGCCAGGAGACGTCCGTCACGCTCCTGGGAAACGGAAACGATCATCTGAGCAGCAAAATGTGATTGGATGAGTGCCAGAAGTGCAACGGGAAAAGGCCGGGTAAAAAGGTGAAGAAGCGCGTGCGCTGGTGAGAAAAAGCGCGGCAGTTTACGTTGACGTATCGGTGCGCACGGGGCTCGATTGTTTCAGTGATGGAGTGATCGAAGATTGAAGTGATCTTGTGTTATGTCAAAGTGTACTACTTGCTTCCGAAAAAGTGCTAGTGATTTTTTCATCCTGGTATAGTTGATTTCTCAGACTTGTTTGTGACATCCTGGACGAGGTCATGGGAAACCTGTACCCGACCTGACCTGACCTTTTTATTAATTTTTTTTTTCAAGGGGAAAATGCGTTACCGCACTGAGTGTGGGGCTTTCGTCGTAACATCCTGTTACCGACTACCCACTAAAAACCCCTCAAGCCAGAGGTTAACCCTCTCTACTGGAACCGCGTTAGCATTACTTCGGTGATGCTACCTGTGAGGACCTGACCTGACCTGACTTTTTTTTTTCTTCGGGAGGAGGAGAATGCCTCTACGCACGCCCCGGCTGGAGATGACACTGGGGCAGTGTGAGACTCAGCAAGCGTCTTTCGCTCAACCACTACCCACTCAACTCTTCCTCATTCCAGACATCTTTTCTGGAACCGTTTAATAAAAAACCTTGCATCAGAAGAGCGTCCCCTGTCTACTTTTTCTCGTCCTATTCCTTCTGGCTCGTGATTGCCACCATCATGTTCTTGACTATGTTCCAAGAATGTAGACTCTCAAGCATGGTTTTAATTAGGTTCCCTGCGTCCAAGTCATGGCCCAATTCATCTGCAGCCTTCCATTTCTCTTGACTCCATCGGGGGCACTGAAAAAGGGTGTGGTCTGGACCATCGTTCTTTTCGCAGTATGAACATTCGGCGTTCTGTCGCTTTCCAATTGCTTCGAGATACCTCATGAAGCATCCGTGACCCGTGAGGAATTGAGTCATGTGATACTCTACTTGGCCCCATTTTCGATTCACCCAGGGTGTCAGCTGGGTATTCAGCCGCTTTGTCCATGACGCTTTTCCTGTATGTTGGTTCCACTCTCCTTGCCAGCGTTCCATTGTCTTTGCTCTCTCTTGTCTTCTGATTTCCACTGTCGCCCTGTCCATTTTCGCAATCCTTGTTCGTTCTTCTGCCAGTAGGCACCACGGTATAGTATTGGCTATTACCATAATTGCCTTACTAGAGGCAATCCTGTAAGCGCTGCATACTCTGAGTAACAACGTCCTCTGGCAGGAAGTTATCAAGTTTCTGTATCTCTGAATCCTCAGTGCAGTGGACCAAATCGGTGCGCCGTAGAGAAGAATAGATCCCGCGACGTTGCAGAGTGTCCTTCTCTTTTTCTCTCTCGGGCCGTTGACGCTGGGGAACAAGGCACTGATAGTCCAGTTAAAATAGGTTTTAACCGGAAAGAAATTCGGAAGTTGACGAAATTTGGTGGATCGATGCAGAATTCAACGTGGAATAACATACTGAAATTCCCGAAAATTCCAATACTTGGCTTTTTTTCTAGAACCAATAAAAGAGCGCCATCCTTGTAAATTTTCGATTTTTTCTGAATAACTTGTAAACTATCATCTTTAGAACACAAAAACCAGCAAAGCAAATGTAGCGCGTTAAATTATCAAGAGATCAGTATCAAATTCATCACTTTGTGGTTGATAGTCTCCGAGATACAGCGTCTGCTAGAACGCAGTGAAAATGACTCAAAATTTATTTCCGGATTTTACGTAACAATTTGCATAGTGTCAGTTCAAGGGCTGTAACGTGGACAGTAAATGTGTGGACTTCAGTGTGTTTTACAATCTTGGAAAGTCAATTCAACATTTGGTATCACACTTTTGTCTAGAAGTCGCCAACTTCAAAATGGTACTTTTCCTCGACCTTTCATACTTGAAGTTCCGAAGAATCCCCAAAAATCGATTATTCCCATACCATACCATTTGCTTCATTTTCTAAGTATGGAAGAACCATCTGGAGAATATGTGAAGGATTGAATACAAAAAAAATAACATGTTTCAAAATCTTTTTCCTAGTGATGGTTCCTGAGGTATATGGGTTAAAAGACTAAAACGACATACTTGGAAAAAAAAATTGGTAGTTCGGACACTAACTGTTGAATACTGTACGGACCTTGCATTTTAGGTGTAAGATGCCACTTGGCAGACGTGGAAAGTACATGAATATATTCACTACGTCTGCTGAGTGGCATTTTGTATCATCAAATGCAAGGTCCGTACAGTATTCAGCAGTTAGTGTCCGGACTACCTATCTTTTTCTCCAAATCGGTCGTTTCAGTCTTTCAACCCATATAACTCAGGAACCATCACTGGAACAAACATTCTGAAACATCCTATGGTTTTGGTATCCAATTCTTCACATATTTCCTGGATGGTTTTGCTCTACTTGAAAAAGTAGGCAAATGGCATGGTATCAAAATAATCGATCTTTGGGGATTCTTCGGGACTTCAAGTATCGATTTCAAAGGTCGAGGAAAAGTACCAATTTGAAGTTGGCGACTTCTAGACAAAAGTGTGATACCGAATGTTGAGTTCGCTTTCCAAAAATGTGAAACACGTTGAAATCCGCACATTTTCTGTCCACGTTACAGCCCCTGAACTGACACTATGCAAATTGTTACGTAAAATCCGGAAATAAATTTTGAGTCATCTTCACTGCGTTCTAGCAGACGCTGTATCTCAGAGACTAGACTTGACTCGAGATTTGATGACCTCCTCTAAATTGTATTCATTGACCTTGTCTATGAGCATGGTCTCTTTTGTATGTGTTCCGATTGTTCCGTTTACCATTGTTTTCCTTCTTTGGCTATTCTCTTGATTGGTCTCCATTTGAAAGCGGACAGTTTGGGTCTTGCACTGTTCTCTAGCATTGCTTCCAATCTTGTGATTTTTTCGACCTGTTCTTTTTGGACTTTATCGAAAAGGCTTCTAAGCTCCGCACGTTTTCTTCTCTCCTCTTAATGCGCCAACGTAGCAGCGTTATTCCGGAAATCAGATTTGATTTTCCTTTCGAGGCCGCAAAGGTCGCCAGCCATTGACTTCACCTTCTGATGGACGTTTCGATTTCCGCTGCCGAACCTCACTAGCTCATCTACTTTGAATTATAGTTTGGTAAATCCTGGGCTCGCTTCGGGTTGCTCTTTGTCGTCGTCTACAATTGGACATTGACTCTGTCTTCTCTTTTTCCATGGGTTGAAGTTGATGTTTGTCCTTCTGGGAGTATCTTGTCTCTCTGGACTCAGAAAGAAGAATGCTGCTCCATCCATCGCAGTTCTGTGAAGCTCGTCTCCACCTTCTTCTTCCGTTTGCTCAGCACTGTCAATATGTAGACGTCTTGCAATCTGCGTCAGCGGGTTTCGTGGAGGAGAGTGAATCAAGCCGCGTCTCTCAAAGGCTGCTAGTTCGTTTTCTTCCTCAGTTTCTTTTTTGTTCGCTGTGGCGTCCACCTGATTGGGGTCGAGTGCAATCAGCGGTTCTTCCGAAATCTCTGCTTGTTCTGATAGGCCCTTTCGGTCAGTTTCTGCAGTCGGTTTTTGTTTTTTATGCTCCATATGTATCCCACGAGACGGCACCAAATGTCGTCACCCCTCGGCAGTGGGTCCATACCGAGGGGAGGGCTCTCATACTGTGGGGTGAGCCTGGTGCTTCACAGGTTTTTCAACTTCGCTGTCGGATATTCCATGAAGGTTTGCTCCCCGCAGGCCGGCCGATGAAGGCAAGCCGCCCCGGTCGTACAACACCCGACGTTCTCCAGCCACACCTTGCCGGAGTCTCTGACGGATGTCACACAATTACGGTATGATGAGAGGCTGACTGGCGCTCCGCTCAGCCCCATTTGTGCTATTTCTTGGCTTTCACCACTCTCCATCGACCTTTTCGGCATAAGTGTCCCTGCCAGGGGCCTCTGACCTGACCTGACCTGACCTGACCTGACCTGACCTGACCTGACCTGACCTGACCTGACCTGACCTGACCAGACCTGACCTGACCTGACCCGACCTGATCATTTAGCCTCCTACCCGTACTTCTGTATCTCCACTGTACTTTTTGTCCAGTACTTATTCGTAACATCCTGTACAAGGTTATCGACAAGTCTGATACTACAAAATCGGCTAGACCATTCCAGGATGAACAAAATCACTGAGAAATGTCTCTCGCTCCAGAAGCCAAAACACTGTGAATTCGATCAAAATTTATGGATCAGCTAGTTCAATCTTTGATCAATTCAGTTGCTTCGTGGTGACAAGAAGCCCCCCTGCGTGAACCAAGCACCTGTGACGTAACAGATCCTGTTTGAAAAAAAAAACCTATTCATGTTTCAGTGTAATGTACCACCATCCCCATTAATATCATGTACATAAATAATTATTGTGACTGACGTTTCCTACTGTTACCTTACTATACTTACTTGTGAGTCAAACCTTATACACGTCCAAAACGAATTAGCTCTAGCGGAAAAATTTGTCAATGTGTAAATATCAGTGTCTAAAAAAAAAATTGAATAAAAAAGGGAAGCGATACACTTATTTAAATTACTATATTCTTGTGATTACCTATTATATTTTTAGCAGTTTTAGCAATCGTCTACGTACCTAAAGGTATACATACCTGAATTATTACTATAAGAAGAACAACAACAATATAAAAGTAATAAGTGTAAGATACTCACTGTACATACTATATGATGATAATAAAAATATTGAACGTTTTTCTTTTGATA
The DNA here is from genome assembly GCA_949128115.1 of Anaspis maculata. Lineage (NCBI taxonomy): Eukaryota > Metazoa > Arthropoda > Insecta > Coleoptera > Scraptiidae > Anaspis > Anaspis maculata. The sequence continues at coordinate 1,869,304 of OX421966.1, forward strand.
CGGCAAGCACTTTGACTTCACCCTGTAAAAATCCCAGCGTCATTGATGGTTCGTTTTATTGCCGTAATGCAGCACGGGTACACCAGCGCGCAATGTAGCGTTCCGAGCAATTCGATAATAAAATGCTGAGGCATCACTGCCTGGGTCCATCATCCAAGAGAGCTCTTTTGTACTCGTAAAGGTAAGTCCATTTGTTTTATTTTGTGCCGTCTCGTATCGTCCGCTTTTCGGAATTTCATTGAGCCTGTCCTGTCATTTTGACTATGATTAACGTGTACAGTTCAAACAGGCACAAAGTTTTGTTCCTTTTTTTATGCATCACATCAGGCTGCAGAGAATTCATTGAATGGAGGCCTTGGCGAGTTTCCATGACTCTCCTGAGGACTTGGCTGAAATCTAGAATAGTTTGTTCGTTAAGGGTCGATTTTACAAAGGGAGTCTGAGAGTAGGTTAACATTAAAAGCTTACCTAAATGAAGGTTTAGGCGAAATGGGCGCTGTACAATCTAAACCTTGAGCGTACTTTCTGGTACAAACGCAGCTCTGTCTGTACGTTTTTGAGCCTCAGTTTAGCTAGGCTCAGTTTACGAGCGAGAAATGATAGTGAAGTTGCGTGAGATAAAGTGGATTCACGTAATATTGCCTTAGGGTTATAACATTTCTCAGCATTACATCACGTAGTATTACACAAAATTACTTGAGTTCGCAAGAGATAATGGCAAAAAGTGGGGTGGAGCTATGACGTGAGATGGCGAAGAGTCCCGTATGGTGACGTGAGATGACGTGAGATAACGTGAAAGCCTGTGATTGCGTCAAAAGCTAGCTTGGACTCGCTTCGATCATATGGAGGATTGACGTGGAATTATAAGAGTTGATGTGATGAGGTTGCGTAAAATGGCGTGAAACGGCTCTGGTTGGCGGGAGGTGGCGTGAAAAATTCAATGGGGTACTTGCCTAATTTTTTTTTATTGGCTTAATCGATAGTATGGTTAAAAATAATGTACCCGTATTTTTTCTTTTTCCTAGATTCCCAAAATTGCGGCCGCAATGCGTGTTTTAAAAATATATTTGTGACGTCACAAATATATTAGATATAGAACATAGAAGGACTCTTTCTCCTCGTTGGGTTGGCAATGATATAACGTCGCCAAGGTGCCGTTTTCAAACAAGATCTGAGTCTGACTGACAACGTCAAACCACCGACCGTAATTTCTTCCTGTGCCCTTTTTTGCCTTTGACTGCTTTGATCGAGGCTTTGATCTACGTGGTAAGTACCTTCTCGTTTTGTTGATTTCTTGTTCAACCTAACTAGTCTCTTTCTTTAGTCTTCAGTGCTGTCCACCTAAAAGCCTTTCGCATGTTTGTCACCCGTGCTCTGACCTGGCTGACCCTCGGCTTCATTTCGGACATCAGTGTTCCTGTTCCCCACATTTTATTCTGAGATCCATCGCGTCCTCCCCACATGGATCTCTTGTAGCTCTAAAGTATTACCTATCCGGAATTGTATGCTAATGATGAACCTGTAAAAGCTCACTGTTCATTTTCAGCCTCTTATTTCTGTGTTATTGGTGATCCTCCAGATTTTCCCCTGGAAATAAATTATCTCGACTGAGACAGTGTTATAAGAAGTTTCTGGAGTCAGTTTCTTCGAAACCTTGTTCGACTTTATTGTGTAAATGCTCATGGTAAAAGAATTCGATAGGAAACCGGTTTTGCGATAGCATGTTCAAAATGACAGTGTCACAGTGACATCCCTGACATTCTTGATTATTCCATTGTCACACAGTCAGACCAACCCCACTCAAAATCCCTGTCCTGGCGCGAAGCTTTTAGGAGGATTTTTCAAATTCGTTTTTTTCTGTAGAAAACGACAGGATTTTTGTGAAATTCTCAGTAGAGTCCCCTTATCACTTATACTAGCAATCAAAAGTATTTCCAGCTGAATCTATTCCATTGGCAAGTACCCCATTGTCTTATTTTACGAGGCGACATTCAGCCATAAGCTGCTCTACCATGCAACCTCGGGGACAGCACAAAATATCCATGGATGAAGTAGGATTCGAACCCACACAGGGCAGCGCGAACGGTTTGGCTTTCGAAATTGACGGAGGATTGCGTGAAATAAGGTGATATCGTCTTGGATTGCGGATAAGCAAGTTCGTTAGTCATCCAACGCAATGTCACGCTATATTTTCACACAAATTCTGGTCATTTAACGCCATATTGTCTTTTACCTCGTCTTTTACAGTACCACGCCATCTCTTGAGATTTTTGTATATCACACCAAATCACGGTCCGCCGTCTCATGCAATCTTTCGCTTTCTCATGCTATTTCCAGCCGTCCTTCACCTTATCACGCTGTCTCGTCTCATTTCAAGCGATGATAAGTCATCCAATAAGATATCAAGAGCTTTCATGTTACCTCAGGTCATCTTACGCAAGCCTATTTCCCATTTTATAACCTTACGATATGAGCTCACGCGATTTCACATAATTATTTCGTGCAATATTATACAATTTTGAGTTTACCACGTGATGATAGCATTCTTTATGAAAAAGCACAAGCTTAAGCACCATTTCACAACAATCTTACAGCATTTTGATCTCACGTTATCCCACGTCATTTTACACGAACGAATCCATGTATCGAATTCTCACGCCATCCCTCGTCAATCCCTCACTTTATGTCACGATAACCAGAGCCGCTTCACCCCATCTCAAGCTTTCTCACCATATCAACCCACACCATGCCTATAATTCGTCCCCCCGGAAGAAAAGTGACACAACTCAAAAATGGTAGGTTTTGACTTAGATACATGGATAAGCGGTGAATCACTTATATTTTACGGTGAAAAAGAGTTTCAATTTGAACTCTTCAATTCTATTGATTCTAATTCCATCGAAGAGTTCAAGTTGAAACTCTTTTCCACCGTAAAATATAAGTGATTTATAATATTTTATTCGTTTACTTCCTTGTTTATTTTTGAAATTTTGATCTTAAAAGGATGACCCAATTACAGGAAGGTGTGAAGGCGTGATCGACGTAATAAAATTCTTGTTCTTTTGCCGACGTTTTGTCTTTTATTAGGACATTATCTAGGCGTAAAAACTTGTAAATAAACTGCTCAACAATTGAAGTGGTCCACTCGAAAATTTCGCCCGATTTCAAATACGAATATCTCGGAAAAAATTGACCGATTTTAAAAAGTGCAGTGTTTTTGGATAGCACATTCTTTCCACTATAAGGTGCAACAATAGACCAAACAATTGAATACATAATGTACAGGGCGACAACGGAAGGAGTGTTAAAATGTGTCATTTCAAAGCACGTCCCAGTTTTGCCAGAGAAATCTCCGAGTCTTTCTGATTACATTTTTGAGAAGTGCATATCTATGGCTCGAAACGGTTTTTAAAATTCCCGCCTATCTTCTTTGGTTACAGGGTGATGTAAAATGAATCAAGTTTTTGTTTTTGTAGTGGTAACTTTTTTGTTTGTTAACCGATTTTCACAATTTGGAGCTTATATTGAAGCGAAGACCTCAGTTAAGAGGAATCAATTAACAAAAATGAATTAACACATAATTTTGAAAAGGGGGGTTGCATCAAATGTGACCTAAGCATGAAATAAGGCCAAGATCCGATTTGGGAGAATTTTTTAACAATAATCAACTTGTAGTTGAAAGAACCACTCATTGCGAGTATTTCAAGATCAGTCTTGCTTATATGGGGCCACAATTAACGACGGAAAACCCAAATTAGGACAGCATGTTTTCACAGGAGAACTGATACTTTTGCTCACCTGAAAACATACGTACTTATTGTTACTTTTGACTGTTTCTGTCGACCCTCTGTTGACTGTCCAAATCGTTAAGGAAACTCGATCAGTGATTCTCGTAACATAGGTTACGTGTATTTTCAGGTAAGCAAGAGCTTCGGTCCTCCTGTGAAAACATGCAGTCCTAATTTGGGTTTTCCGTCGTTAATTGTTGCCCCAAATAAGCGAGACTGATTTTAAAATGTTCGTAATGAGTGGTTTCTTTAACGACAAGTTGATTCTTTTTTAAAAATTCCCCCAAATCGGATTCCGGCCTTATTTCATGCTCAGGTCACATTTGATGCAACCCCCCTTTTTGAAATTACGTGTTAATTCAATTCTGTTAATGGATTCCTCTTACTAGAGGTCTTTGCTTCGACATGAGCTCCAAATTGTGAAAATCGGTTGACAAACAAAAAAGTTATCACTACAAAAACAGAAAGTTTTTTTTTTTTACATCACCCTGTAACCAAAGAAGATAGGCGGGAATTTCAAAAGTCGTTTCGAGCCATGAATGTGTACTTCATAAAAATGTAATCAGAAAGACTCGGCGAATTTTTTTGCAAAAGTGGGACGTACTTTAAAATGAACCATTTTGAAACTCCTTTCGTTGTCGCCCTGTATATCATGCATTATGTTATCAATTGTTCGGTCTATTGTAGCACCTTATAGTGAAAAGAATAAGCTATTCAAAAACACTGCATTTTTGAGAATCGGTCGATTTTTTTCTAAGATATTTGTATTTGAAATCGGGCAAAATTTTCGAGTGGACCACTTCAATTGTTGAGCAGTTTATATGTCAGAAAATCTTTCCATATTATTACAAGTTTTTACGCCTAGATAATGTCTTAATAAAAAACGGAACGTCGGCAAAAGAACAAGAATTTGATTACGTCGATCACGCTTTCACGCCTTCCTGTAATTGGGTCATCCTTTAATTCAACTCCAATCTTCACGCAAAATTACAAAAATAAGTGATCCACTGCTTATTAATGTATCTGACTCAAAACCTACCATTTTTGAGTTGTGTCACTTTTCTTCCGGGGGGACGAATTATTCCTGTGATCAAAGCAAATCAAAGAGTTCTCACGTCATCCAACGCAATCTCACGCTCTCTTCCACGCTAGCTTACGTACTTTTGCTGTTGTCCTCCGCGATACGCTCGGGCGATTCGATATCACGCCAGGCCACGTTACGCCGTCTCATGCAATCTCACGCGTTCTCACGCTGTTTCACGCCATCTCACATGCAATTTCGACTTTTTCACTGAGATGACACCATGCAGGCTTGAGCACCGTCTCACACGATTCTTCATCATTTTCCACATGATCTGAAAAAATCCAGAAAAACGCACGAATCTTCGAATTAAATGTTTTTTTTAGGTGTTTCAAGTTGATAGACCACCATTTTTTCTCAAAAAACGAGAAGTTTCCAGGAGAATATTTGAGCTCCTGAGATCTTGAAGCTGATAATTTTCAGATGTTCTCCGAAGTTTCAAGCCCAAACATCTCGAAAATAAAGTCTCCATATTCTGAATTTTGCTCCACACTGAGAGAAAAGTTTCATTTATAGGTAATAAATACTTGTTTCGTACCAATTCAATAACAAATACTATAACAAAGTTTATGTCACCATATGTCGTTTACATCAAATGATTATTTTAAAATCACTTATTCGTTATAACCAAGGGGCTTATTATGCCAGTTGTTCATAAGAGTTCATAAGATTCAATGAATATATTATTCTATATCAAATATTAGTCAAACTTTCCCACAAAATGATTTATTACATCCAAATTGCACATTTTGTTTGTGATTGAGCCGGTTTAATCACTATAAACAAATACATATTGGCGGACAATCACCTGTTCTTAACCAACAATATACCTGTGTTCACTTCACTTTGGCACCATTTATTCCCCAATAATAACTGTGCATTATTCATAAACAATCGCTAAGTCACCCTCAATGGATTTAATCACTAGAGTATCTTCGGATGTTATTATTTATTATTGCCAATGTAATGCGTTGGTGAGGTGAGAGATTTCCACCCGGCGCCATTATTCGTGCATGGTGTCATTTGTGTCGTATCATCCCATGTCATTCATTGTCCAGTATCTCGTTGAAGAAAAGCAAATTTATTCATACAGGGTGACTCAAAAATGTCGGACCATCTTGAAAGTGCGTAATGTAGAGGTGTAGTAGAGTGCTGAAAAGTTGTTGAAAAGATTCTAATGTCTTCCAGTTTTAAAGTTGTGGAGGAACAAAAGTTGGTTCTTCGATCGCTTCTATTTTCGTTGTTTCAAATGATTTTGGTGAACTGTTCATGGAAAAATAATGAGTGCCAGAAATCAACCTCTAAATCTGTGATGAATTTCTCTTTTGTATAAAGGGTGAGTCATGAATCTTGGAAATTATTTTTTTCCAAAAGTGCCTGCAAACAGTCCCATATCCTATGTAGAGCACAATAAAACACAATTCAATTTTATAAAATTCTTTGCTCCTGGTTTCTTAGGAAAACTGAATTTTTGTAGTTTATGACTCAACCTGTATAGAAAACAGAATAGTTTATGTTTCAACCTGTATAGAAAACAGAAATTCAATACAGATTCAGACGTTGATTTTTTGAATCCATTATTTCACTATATGTAATGGAGTCTTTGCTAAAATCTTTTGAAACAACGAAAATAGGAGTAATCGAAAAATCAAATTTTGTACCTCCATAACTTCAAAATTAAAAAGCCTAGAATCTTTAAAACAGCTTCCCAGTACTGAACTATACCTGCATATCATGCACCTTCAAGGTGGTTCGACACTTTGGATCATCCTGTATTTATTAAACAAATTATTAGTTATTAATGATGGATTTATTATGTTTTATGATGATTTGGCAGAATCATCTATAGCCAGCAATAATGCATAAAATTACTTATAAAAACTAAATTAGATCATATTATTCATAGCTAATATTCTATCGTTACCACTCAATAATCGAATTGCTTATTATTATTTACGTTTCTTATTGATAAAACATTATCAAACTGATGTTTTGTAATTATAACCAAATATTAAATAACAGGAAACAAGGTATTTCAACGCTATCAAAACAATCCGCTTGGTGGATGCAAATAAATATTCATTGAGCCGTATTTAAATAAGGCATTTGTTAACAATAAACGAGTCTGTGTTTTCCATAATAAATATTCGAAATCTTTTCTCTCAGTGCAGTAACTTTTTTTCCCAAACTGAACGTGGAATTCATAAATCATAACAGTTTACAAAGTTATTCTAAAGAGTCTAGGGAGTAGGAGATGAGGTCAGAAAAGCGGGGACACCCCCATTATTCACGCCCCTGGTAAATTCTGATCTAATGCGTTATTATTGTTTGATAACGATTTATATCAGTGAGCTTCGGTTCAAATTTGAGCAAAATCGATCAAGAAGTTCCAAAGCTATGATGAAAAATCAGTTTTGAAGTTCATCTTTGAGCGCATGCAACTCTTGTTATTATCCGTTTCTGACATGGTACTCTTCTGATGCCCGTATTCATAGTCGTTCTCAAGTGCACCTGGTTCAAATATCATTTCAAATCAAGTTGTAACTTGAATACGAATTCTGTTTCATAGACATAACTTCGGCTTTTCTCGAGAAATACTACTTCACGGGAATAGCCAAAAATATGTCCATGAAACCGAAATCGTACTTAAGTTACAGCTTGATGAAAAGTAATACTTAAACAAGGTGCACTTGACAACGACTATGAATACCGAGCATGAGAAAGTCCACTGTTTTTGAAGTTCTCCATCATTTCCTGAAAGGACGCGATTAAAATCTGAAACACCCTGTATAATGATGGTCGGTTGATGAAGATTGCGTAGTGTCTAGACAGCGCGAAATGCCGCTAGATGGCGTGGGATCGCGTTTAGAAAATGCCGCGGGATGGCGTGATTCTCAAAATTCCAGTCTACAGGGTGTCGGGTGATTGATCGCGGAATCGATAGAGCATCAAAAAAAGTTTGATTTTTTATCTACCACTCCGTTCTAAAACCGACAATAACGGAGATATAGCCCTTCAAAGCTTTAATTGAGGTTTCGTTTTTTTTTTCGCATTTCTTTTGAACTGTTCAACCGATTTTGTTCAAATTTTGAATGAGGTTTGTTGAAATAAGTCTCTATTGAATAATAATAATGCATTATCTCACACATTTTCAGGGGCGAAGATATCAGAAAGTACCTTACTCTTTTTCCCCTATTTTCACTCCTCTTATTATTCTCAGGAATCGTTCTCATTTATAAATTCAGAATATAATTTGGAAGAGAGAGTTACTCATGCAAAATCTTGATTGGAGGTTTTGTTTTCGTCTTATTTGAGTTTGACACCTCGGAAAACATCTCGGAGTCTTCACTTTCAGTGAGCCAATATAGTCCAGATGCTCGTACAGATGCTAGTTGCATAAAAGGAATAAACCTAGTATTTTTCGATGAGAAGATGCTACTTGGTGAAAATGTTCTTTGCATCATACTCTTCCGATCCAGAAAGGTAGCCATCAGCGCCATCCATGCAGCGTATACAGGGTGAAACAAAAAAAAAAAGTTGGAAAATTATAAATGTAAATAACCGAAGCATGTGGAGACGTGTTATTTACCACATACATTAACTGTGTCATGCTCATAAGGTCACAGCAAACCGTTCTTGATTACCTTGAACCGTCTTTGAAATGTAGGGAAAAAACAAAAAAAAAACAGAACACTCTTTTTTCCATAAATAAGTGATTTTTAGAAATATTGACACAATACTTGGTATTTCTACAGAAAGTAATCTTAGACATGATATGAGCTGGGTGGCCAATTCTTAAGCCAACTATTTCCAGAAATACGATTGTTAACTTTTATTCCTCTTGAGCACCATCTTGAATCTGCCCTATGAGGCATCGTTGGGGAAGTGATTGGTTATGTTATCATAACAATGGTAATATGAATTCAATTCTTGGTAAAAACAACCCCCTCATCATAATTTAGTGACCTCTTTGGCGGGACAGAATTGCCATTCACGTATCTTCTGGCTCTTTGAAGCTTTAGTGCCCATGATGGCATTTGCAACATCTGGAATGGTGAAATATGTCACGCATTATGAACTTTGATGTACTTTGAGGTAGCCTACCAAGTTTTGCGATCGTCAATTTGAAGGTTTGTTCTTGGAAGCTGATTGAACATAATTTGTTGAATTTTTTTTATGGAAAATGCAAAATATTGGATCTTTCACCCTTATTCTATCCCTCGTTGAGGAAAGCCTGGAACCGAAAGTCTCCAAAATTTTTATGCTAACTTCACTGGAAACTGCCCCTCAATGTGTGGTTGTCAAAATCTGCATAGTTGCGTTCAGATTCCAGACAGAGAGCGACAAAGAAGTTTATGCAGTGAAAAAAGACTCAACTTTCAATGCAACGGAGAAATCCCGAAAATGTCCCTTTTAAATAGGCTTCCCGCAATACACAGGTTCTGTAAAACTCTCAAGCGTGAGTGAAAGGCTTGAAACATCACTAACTTAAGGCTCTAACAGTATATCAAATTGCACATTTATGTTATAGAAAGCAAGGTCTCCAGATAGCTGTTAGTCTAGCTCTGGACTAGTTTTTTCTCAACTGTAATTCATGTCTTTTTTTACTGCATGAACTTCTTTGTCGCTCTCTGTCTGGAATCTGAACGCAGCTATGCAATTTTTGACAACCAGACATTGAAGAGCACCTCCCACTGAACCATTATCATGAAAAATTCGGGAACTTTTGGTTTCAGGCTATCCTCAGTGAGGGATCAAGTAAGGGTGAGAGACCCAATATTTTTCTCTCAAGGTGTGGTAAATGACTTTGTTTATTTTCTCAATATTTATTCAATTCATTCCCTTCAAAAGAACGTGAGGTTACTACTAGAGTAGGCTTGAGGTATTAGTACGACGTGAAGTTGAGGTAGGTGTAATTGATTTAAATGACTTAGGTAAAGGTGAAATTAAATCTACGGCACAACGAAATACGACTTAATGTAATTAGACGCATCACAGCTTAATTAAATTGATGTAGGGAAGGGGGGGTATCACAAAAAAGGGGCCGGTGACGAGAATTATTACAAAATGTTACCGTGAGGTTGGGGTGTTACAAAATGGTTGTCGGTGACGCAGAACATTACAGTTGGTGCAGTGACCAAGGATTCTTACAGTACCTACTTTGTATTTGTTCACTTTCGTTTATTTGTTCATTTGTTCATTATAATTTATAATATCGTTACTGTGTACCTACTTAAGAAAAAAATTCTGGTTCAAAATGCGAGAATTCCAATTCTAGTCTCTGTTTCTGTTATTTTCATGAATTTAGATTTAAATTAAAAGAGCTACTAATACATATACAAAATTTGACATTAAAAAAAATTGGAGAGGGGGCGGCCTTGGAGTTTTTGCACGAGGGCGGCCAAATGTCTAGAGACGGCCCTGATTATGGGCACTGAAGCTTTGAGGAGCCAAAAAATCCGTGAATGACAATTCTTTCCCGCCGAAGAAGTCACTAAATCATGACGAGGAGGTTGTTTTTACGATTCAATGATTTCATGTTGCCATTATTATAATAACCAATCACTTTTCCAACGATGCCTCACAGGGCAGGCAGATTCAGGATGGTGCTCAAGAGGAAAAAATAAATGTTCAAGGGAACATCTCAATCAGTAACATTTATGAAAGTTGCACTTTTTATCGTTTGGGGGCGGAATCTGGGGGCAGCGACTAACCAAAAGTAGCCTATCCTTTCCCATTTTCAGTCAGCTATTTATATACCGAAACGCTACCGATCGCTATGTCTTCGGGTTTATGTTTTTCATTTTAAAGTGATTGGGGGCGGTTTTTAGCAGTTTTTTCATGTCGGCGGCGCATATTGAAGACGGAATGTTTCTTGGCTTACGTTCATAAGTGGCAACTATGTATTATTCAAAAAATGAGAACACCAGAGCATCAGGTCTGGTGGAAAGTGCAATATTATGTTATTTCAAGTTTATCGGGGGCGGTTTTCTCTATGTTGGCGGCGCAATATGGACATCCAATATAGCCTAGCCCTCCTTTGGGAGTGGCAGCTATGTAACAGCGAAAAAATTAGAAAGCTAGGTCGTCTAGTTTGAGAGGAGTTCGAGGAACGGACGGACGGACGGACGGAAAGACGGACGGACGGACGGACAAAGCGGTTGCAATAGCGATTTTCATCAAGATGGAAAATGCGCTAAAAAAGTTGACAATCGTATCTCTGGAAATAGTTGGCTTAGAAATTGTCTACCCAGCTCATATCATTTCTTACATTTCTTTTTAGTAGAAATATCAAGTATTGTTTCAATATCTCAAAGAATTACTTATTTATGGGAAAGATAGTGTTCAAGATAATCAAGAACAGTTTGCTGTGTCTTGATAAGCATAAAATAGTTGATGTATGTGGTAAGTGACACGTCTCCACATGTTTCGGTTGATGAAATATAATTTTTTGACTTTTTTTTCTGTATCACCCTGTATACGCCGCCGGCATGGATGGCGCTGATGACTACCTTCCTGGATCGGAAGAGTACGATGAAAAGAACATTTCCACCGAGTAGCATCTTCTTATCAAAAAATGCAAGATACTTCCAACTAGCATCCGGACTAATAATAAAAATAAAAAATCCTTGAAAACTTCTCGTTTCTCAGAAAAAATGGTGATTTATTCACTTATAAATTCTAGAAAAATCTATTTTAGCTGAGAGATCATGAGTTTGTTCAAATTTTGAATTTTTGACTTTCGAAAGTCTGAGGTCTAAGGTCGGAAAGACCTTTGAAGAGATATTTTTTAGAGCTTCAAACCCAAATATATATCTTTTGAACGAAGCTTCTTATCGAAATTTGGCAATGATAACTTTCTGTTCTAAATTCAACGGTAAACAGAAAAATTAGAATGGTTTTCAAAAATAATTTGTAGAGTCAAATATAGGGAGGGGGGAGGGGAGTATACTTCCGTTAACTCAAAACCGTTAACGTTAACTTGTACATCCATATTTGTCTTAAACCCGAAATGGAGAACATCTAAAAAAATGGAGTGAAGTTATCAACTGTTGAACGAGTAATGAGTAAGTAAGATTACTCTATCGAACACCACAAACATTTTCAGAATTGGAAAATTTTGTCTCGAGATATCCTCACTTCAACCTAGGCAAAGTGGCCTGGTCCCCTTGAATTTTGGCCCAGTTTGGTTACGTAGGTATATGTATAATGCTGGTGTAAGGATAAGGTATGGTTTCGTCGATTTCAGGGTGGTGTTCGGGTGGTTTAGGAGATGATTATTTGGTTTACGAAATGAAAAGTTGACGTTAACGGTTTAACGTCACTTCCGTTACATTTTCAATCAATTAATTGACTAACGATTAACGTAAGTAGTTAACTTTTTTTTAAGATTTAAGGTTCAACGAAGACAACTTTTTCGTTAACGGTTCCCACCTTTGCAAGTGAGTGCTGAATTTCGTAGCTCAAAATGTATGTTACCAGCAAAGTACGAAATAAGTAAATCCGTGGAATGCCTAGACAATCTGCAGAATGCTCAAATGGACAGGCCATCCGCGGATTGACGGCTCTCTCGGGCGTTCCGCAGACCGCCTAGCACACTTTGGACAATCCGCGGAATGCCTAGGCATTAGGGCAGTCTGAAAACTGACGCATTAAGTAGTTTTCTCCCTTTGATCACACAGAAAAACCTCCATTGGATAAAGTCTCTGCATACTATAAAATCAATACGAATAGGCGGAGGAGCAAGCTGAAACCCTTAATGGGTTGTTATGGCTGATGAATGAATACTATAAAATGAATTCTTGCAGCAGTTCCCGTTTTACAGCAGCTAAAAAATCCCAATTCAAAGTCTATATGGTCTTCTTGGAACCAGAACCAAAAGAAGGAACGCTTCGCAGCACTCAAACTGAAGTGCGTGATAATGAATATTTGCACAGAAAAAAGACTGAAGGTATGAGCTCCGTGTAAAGAAATAAGAAAAATTATTTCCACAAAAAAGAAATGTTAGAATTGATATGAGCTGGGTAGACAGTTTCTAAGCCAACTATTTCCAGAAATACGATTGTCAACTTTTTTTCCTCTAGAGCACCATCCTGAATCTGTCTTGTGAGGCATCGTTGAAAAAGTGATTGGTTATCATAATAATGTAAATATAAAATGATTGCACCTCCTTATCATAATTTATAATTTAGTGACCTCTTCGGCGGGAAAGAATGGTCATTCACGGATTTTTTGGCTCCTCAAAGCTTTAGGTTGCGCATTATGAACCCTGATGTACTTTGAGGTAGCCCACTAAGTTTTACCATCATCAATTGAGAGGTTCGTTTTTAAAAGCTGTTTGAACAAAATTTGTGACGTTTTTCTTATGAAAAATACAAAATATTGGGTCTCGCACCCTTACTTGATCCCTCACTGAGGATAGCCTAAAGCCAAAAGTTTCCGATTTTTTTATGATAATGGTTCAGTGGGAAGTGCTCTTCAATGTGTGGTTGTCCAAAAATGCATAGTGACGTTCAGATTCCAGACAGAGAGCGACAAAGAAGTTCATGCAGTGAAAAAAGACATAAATTACAGTTGAGAAAAAACTGGTCCAGAGCTAGACTAAGAGCTGTCTGGAGACCTTGCTTTTTATACATAATTGTGCAATTTGGTATACTGTTAGAGCTTTAAGTTAATATTGTTTCAAGACTTTCACCCACGCTTGAGAGTTTTACAGAACCTGTGTATTGCGGGAAGCCTATCTAAAAGGGACATTTCCGGGATTTCTCCGTTGCATTGAAAGTTGTGTCTTTTTTCACTGCATGAACTTCTTTGTCGCTCTCTGTCTGGAATCTAAACGCAACTATGCAGATTTTGACAACTACATATTGAGGGGCAGTTCTCAGTGAACCATTAGCACAAAAATTTTGAAGACTTTCGGTCTCAAGCTTTCCTCAACGAGGGGTCAAATAAGGGTGAAAGGTCCAATATTTGCATTTTCCATAAAAAAAATAAACAAATTTTGTTCAAACAGCTTCCAAGAACAAACCTCTCAATTGACGATCGCAAAACTTGGTGGGCTACCTCGAAGTACATCAAGGTTCATAATGCGAAACATATTTTACCATTCCAGATGTTGCAAATGCCATCATCAGCACAAAAGCTTTGAAGAGCCAGAAAATACGTGAATGGCAATTTTTCGCCGCCAAAGAGGTCACTAAAAAATGATAAGGACGTTGTTTTTACCATGAATTGATCACATATTACCATTATTATGACAACCAATCACTTTTCCAACGATGCCTCACAGGGCAGATTCAAGATGGTGCTCAAGAGAGAAAAAAGTTGACAATCGTATTTCTGGAAATAGTTGGCTTAGGAATTGGCTACCCAGCTTATATCATTTCTAACATAACTTTCTGTAGAAATACCAAGTATTGTGTCAATATCTCTAAAAATCACTTATTTATGGAAAAAATAGTGTTTTTGTTTTTTTTTTTCTGTTTTTCCCTACATTTCAAAGACGGTTCAAGGTAATCAAGAACGGTTTGCTGTGAGTTCATGAGCATAAAACAGTCAATGTTTGTGGTAAATTACTAGTGCTGGCAACCGAATCGATTCTGAAAGCCGGCTTTGAAAACCGGCTCCGAAAACCGAGTTTCGATGATAACTGAAAACCGGCTTACACAGCCGGCTTTCGGAATCGGTATTCGGAGCCGGCTTCCAAAATTTCGGACCGTTTTCCAGTGTCGGTCTCTGAAGCCGCCTTTCAATACTGGTCTACGCAGCAGTTTTCAATACCAGTTTTCGGAGTCAGCTTCCAATATCAGTTTTAACGAACAGAATACCGATTTTTATTTTTCCCGGTTTTTGCCAGCACTAATTGAATTGAAGACTGTCAGGTCTGAAGTCACTATTTTGATAAAGAAAAAAAAGCTCTTTGTGGAAAAAGGTCGGAATTTTTGATGCTTGGAGTCGGATTTTTTTTGTTGAAAGTCGTGGTTTCAACCGTGTGAGTCGTAATTTCGTGGTTCAAATTCAGTCTTCCAGCTGAAAGCCAGAGTTTCACTTGTTTGAAGTCGCAGTTTTTCGTGTCGATGAAGTCGAAATTTCGAGGTAGAAGTCAAAGTTTTATTGCTCGAAGTAAAATTTATGTTTGAACTCCAAATTTCGTCCTCAAAGTCAACATCCCCAGTCAAAATTTTCAGAAAATCAAGATCAAAGTGAAGCTTTGTGGATTTGAAGTTTGAGATTAGGTCAAGGTTTTTCGTGTTCAATGTCAAAATAGTTGAAAATTAAAATGATTATGAACGTGTCAAAATAATTCCAAAAATGTGAAGAAAAATAACCTATTCTTCAATCTTTTATAATTCGAATATCGGTATGATTTGGAACAAATGTCAAGATGATTCTAAGAATATGTCGAAATCATTAAAAAAATGTCAATGATCGAAATATGTCCAAATAATTGGAAGTTAAGATGATCTCATAATGTCAGGATATTTCCAAAAAATGCCTCAAAATATTGTATACCTACCTCGGTGCTTCGCGACTCGATTGTAGCCATTTACAATGTTATGCTTTGCAACTCGTCATTGCCCTATCTTGGCTGTATACCTCGAAACACAACGAAAAACAACAAAATCTCCCGCTCGAGCAACTGGGCAGTACCCATAACCAATTCCACAGCTTTTTTCATTTGAGCAAAATATGGAAAAATGTGGTGTGTTGGTAGATCAACCTCGATTATATGTCTAAATAATTGTCAAATAACTGATTATTGCTCTCGAATTCCAGTTTTACAATGATTGAAATAGGTCAAGATAATTCCATAATATGTTATTCAAAAAATGTTGGAATAATTGGAAAAAAAACTGTCTAAAAGACTATAAAAATGTCGAAATTATCGAAAAAAATGTCACAATAATTCCAAAAAAGATAGAAAGTGTCGAAATTGTTCCAAAAACGTCAGATTAGTTCCAAAGAATATTAAAATATTTCTGAGCTGAAGAAGTGCAAAGAAACTCCAAAATACTTAGTTTCAAAAATGTTGAAATAACTCCAGAGCTAACAGAATGATTTCAAACATGTCAAAAAATTCGAAAACGTCAAATTATCCATATATTGAGGATTTGGATGTCACAATGATTTGAAGAAATAATGAAATGGTTTTGAAAAATGTCCAAAAAAAAATCCACAAAATATCTTTGGTCGAAGTTTTCGTGTTTGAAGTCAAAATTTCCATATCAAGGTCAAGTTTTAGATTCAGAATTTCGAAATCAAAGTCGAAGGCTTTCAAGCCTGGAGTCAAAATTACAAATGAAACTGGAGTTTTCTTTGGTCCAAGGAGAATTTTCAAGTTTGGAGGCGGAGTCTTCCATTTCAAGAGTCAAATTTTTGCAACAAAAGACAAAATTGTATGTCTTTTCTTCAAGTCGAAATCACCACTGAATCCAGAGTCGAGAGTTTTCCGTGTTCAAAGTCAGAATTTCAAGATGAAATTGAAGGTTTCTGCGTCTGAAGTCATAGTGTTTTGTTTTCAAGCAGAGTTTTTTCATCTGAAGTCGATGTATTTCGTATTTATCGTCGTGATAAAAGTGAAAGTTGTTTGATTTTTTTCATGTTGAAATTTCAAGTTGCAGTTGAAATAATGTCTCAAGTCCATGTTTTCTTATTTTAGTCGAAATTTTGAAATCAAAGTTAAAATCTTCCGTGTTTGAAATCGAAATTTCCTGTTCAAAGTCGACATTTTGGAATCACAATGGAAGTTTTCATGTAAAAAATTTGAAGTAAAAGATCAAGCTTCTTGTGTTGAAAGTTGAATACCTGTTGTGTTTTGAGACGAAATTTCGTGGTTTCGATGAAGGTTTACGGACTCGAGAGTCAAAGTTGAGTCGCGGGGTCGGACTAGTCAACTTCTCTTGTTTGAAGGGGAAATGTCCATGTTCAAATCAAAATTTCGTGTATTAAGTCAAAGTTTCCAGATTGAAGTCGAAGTTTTTCATCTTCAAACTCAAAGCTTTGTGTTTGGAGTGTTCATGTCGAGATCAAGGTCAAGTTACTTGGGTTCAAGCTTTCAGGGTTCAAAGTAGAGATTTTCGTGTTCCAAGTCGAAACTTTTTGTGTTTAAAGTCGAAGTTTCCAGATTAAATCAGAAGCTTTTTTGTTTTCGAGGTCGAGATCCAAGCCAAAATCTTCCGTGTTTGGAGTCGAAATTTTGTATTCGTACTCCACCATTAGATATTGAAGTCGAAATTTCATGATATGCACCTGGAAGGTTTTTGCATCGGAGGTCGAAATTCCGAGATGGAGAAGTCGAAGTTTTCCGTGTTGGATTTTTTGTGTTCAAAGTCGAAATGTTCTGTATTTCAAGTCAAAATTTCAAGTCAAAAGTCAAAATTTCCGTGTTTGACGTCGAAATTTTGTGTTCAAAGCCAATATTTCGATATTATTAAAATCGGAATTTCCATGTTTGAAGTAAAAGTGTCATGTTGAAGTCAAGGTTTTTCGCAAGGTTTTTTGTATTCGAAGTGAAGTATTCACGATAAGAGTGAAGATTTTTCCATTTAAAGTCCAATTTTCGAAATAAAGTCGAAGTTTTCATGTTCGAAGTCAAAATTTCTTGTCTGAGCCAAATTTTCGAGAGTCAAGCTCTTCGTGTTCTAAGTCAATTTTTGTCTGGAGTCGGAAGTTGTACGTGATCAAAATTGAAATTCCAAGATGTAGAGTACAAGGTTTTTGGTGTAGAGTCGAAATTCCGTGGTTGAAGTCGGAATGTCAAGATCAAAATCGAAGTCATTCGTGTTTGAAGTCGAAACGTGCTTCAAATAGAAATGTCGGTATTGAAACTAAAGATTGTTATGTTCAAAGTCACTATTGCGGAATAAAAATTCAAGTTTTTTGCGGTAAAAGTCAAAAATTTTTGTTTTTGAAGTCGAAGCTTTCGTGTTGAAAGTCGTAGTTTTTTGTATTGAATTACGGCGGAGTTTCGTGGTTGAAGCCGGAGTTTTGAGTATTGACAGTTGAAGTTTCTCGTGTTGAATTCAAAATTTTGCAATAGAAGTTGAAGTTTGTCGGTTTTTAAGTTGAAATGCCAAGATAAAAGTTGAAACTTCTTGTGTTAGATCTTCCGTATTCGAAGTCAAAGTTTTCATGTTGAAAGTCAAAATTTCGTGTTTGAAGTCAAAAATTCGAGATTTAATTCAAGTTTTCCGTGTTTAAAGTCCAAGTTCCGCATTAAAAGTCAAAGTTTGTCGGTTTTCAAGTCTAAATTCCAAGATAAAACTCGAAGTTTTTGAAGTCACTACTTCAAGAGTTTCAAATCAAGTTTTTCGCGTTTAAAGTTGAACTTCTGCAATAGAATTCTAGAAGTTAAATTTTCCGCGTTGAAAGACCCAATTTTCACGTCAAAAGTGCTCCGTCTTTTCGTGTTCAAAGTCAGAATTTTGCAATAAAAGCCAAAGTTTGTCAGTTTTGGAATCGAATATTCGAGTTGGAAGTCGAAGTTTTCTTGTAAAATGTAAAAATGTAAAATGTATTTATTGCACCACTCGAATACAACTGTATTATAGGTTTCGTCGTTGAAAATCAGTACAAACATTTAAACACTGAACATCAAGGCTCACAATAGTCACAGTACAATGAAACTATAATACCTCGAACAATATTGTACATAACATAACTATACAAATAAGGAACATTCAATTCATAAATTCATTCATGTTGTAAAAACAGTTTTTTATCAGATATGCCTGCAGTGTGACTTTAAACGTTTTTTTGTTTTCAATTTTCACAATTTCCCGCGGCAATTTATTGTAAATTTTAACACAAGCTAGGTATGGTGATTTTTCACAGAGGCTTGTTTCAAGTCGGAAATTTTACATAATAGAAATCAAAATCTCGCCATTGAAAGTCTAAGGTTTTTGCGTATGGGGTGAAAATTTCTTGCTTGGAGTCAGAATGTCACGATTAAAGTCGAATCAGTTCCTGTTTGAAGTCGGAGTTCCATGTGTAAGGTCAAAATTCCACCATTTAAATTAGTGTTTGCAACGAAACCGGTTTTATAAGCCGGCTCCGAAAACCGCGGTTCTGATGATAGCCAAAAACCGGCTTCCAGATCTGGCTTTCGAGACCGGTTTCTCGAGCCGGCTTTCGGAGTCGGTATTCGGAGCCGGCTTCCAAAATTGGTTTTCGGAGAAATTGGTTTCAAGTATCGGTTCTCGAAGCCGGCTTTCAATAACGGTTCTCAAAGCCGGTGTCCAATGCCTATTTTCGGAGCCGGCTTTGAATACCGGCTTTTGGATTAGGCTTTTAATACCGGTTTTACCGAAACCGGTATTCGACAAAACCGGCATACTGGTGTTCATTTCTGCTGGTTTTTGCCAGCACTATAAATTACACGTGTCCACATGCTTCGGTTATTTACATATATAATTTTTCAACTTTTTTTTTTCTGTTTCACCCTAAATACGCTGCCGGCATGGATGGCGCTGATGGCTACCTTTCTGGATCGGTAAAGTATGATGCAAAGAACATTTTCATCAAGTAGCATCTTCCTATCAAAAAATGCAAGGTTCATTCCATTTGATGCAACTAGCATCCGGACTATCTTTATAATTTCTTGAGACTACAAATCATACATGCTTGTATAATTGGTTGCCTACCAATATTATTCAACAAATCATTGTGTTTCGGAAGATAGGACGCTTTCAGATGGTTCATCACATCACAGTATTGTTCAGTAACCACGTACCTACCACGGGAAACTAGGAAGCCATGCAAATTCGCCAAGAAATTTGTGAATATTCACAGAGCAATTCCAAACGCACATGCAATAATGCCGCGGTCATTTCAACACTCTCGAAATTCCATTCGATATCACCGCCGACATCACGAACTCACATTTTTCCATAGACAAGGACAAAAGTAGAAGAGGCAAGATACCTGCGCGGCTGTGTAATTTGTAGGCCGGCCATTTTGATTACATAACGGTTTTTCCTGGCGGCAATTTTAATTATGACAGGTGGGTGACAGTACTGACAGTGTACTTGATGACAGCTACGAAGTTTTAGGTTAGATTGATTTGTTGTGATCGAACTTTCCTCGGCGCCTAAATTTGGTTTTGTGTAAAACATAACAATAGAATTCAATGTTGAGTGTTATTCAATGTTCGTTTCCACGAATTCTACTTTTTGACCGGATATTATTTATATTCCTGGGATGCATTGCATTATTAATGCATTGTCGAGTGCATTGTACTTGATGACTTTTTGTTAAGAAAGTGAAGCAAGTAAGCCGCTATGGAAGTATGGAGAATGGGGTCCGCAGTTCAATCTCCACTTAGAAGCTGTGAAACAGATATCGAGGCCTCTGTGTGAAGTGTTCGTTTGGCGTTTTTGTCTGTGTAATAAGTTTGATCGAACCTGATCCCTGATCGAACTCAGCTAATGCATCAATACAGGATGTCTTGTTATACCTATCGAAATTTGCAAGAATATCAAGCGATTGATGAACCCAGAGATGGGAAGATATCCTTTCCTTTCATACGTAACACTGAATTTAAATAATCAAATTTCACTCCGGTAACTAAGTTTTGTTTTTAGTTTTCCACGGGGTGATGGGTTTCGATTGTGGCTCGAGGCAATTGGAATGATGAAGGAATAACTTGGAAACGTCTTAAAAGAAAGGCTCGGTGCTGCTGATTTGTTCGAGGCATTTCGAAGTAATGTGAACAAAATTTTCTCCAGACTCCCAGGACCCGATTCAGAACCTCGTTTCGGACAATGATATTTTGAAACAAACAATTCTATCTTAATTGAAAGAACTGTAAGATGCTATTTGAAAATAAGATTAGGTGCACAATCTAGCCAAAACGTAAAGCGAAGAGCTGATTCAGTGTGATGTTCAACGAACACTTTCAAACTTGTATTATTTTATCACAAGTAAAACATTGAATATTTTTCTTGAAATTTTATTCTGTAGCTCAAATTAAGCACATATCGTGGGCCTTATGCCCATACGTGTATGGCCCATACTCGCAGTCGGTCTCCGATTGTCCCAAGGACTTGAGACATGCGAAGTCGGAGATCGAGCGAAGTATTGACTATGAGTATGAGGATTAGTCAAGGCCGTGAGCAGAAATTCTTGAGTTATTTGTTTCATTTACAAAGTATAGCCTACAAATTGTCTCATGACTGTCATCTGTTTTGACGTCTGTCTATGGTTTTGACTCGCGCGTACTCCCCCCATTTGAATTGCCGCCTTGGAAAAACCGTTATGACCTAAAAATGGCGGACCCCATGCGATATCGGCTGAAATGGATGCGCAGTGGTTCTTCCTTCTTCTACTTTTGTCCTTGTCTATGCATTTTTCCCATTCCACCCGTGATGAGCACGTCCCCGTCAATCCACCACCACCACCACCACCACCACCACCACGGCGGGAATTTATGGAAAAGCCGGAAAACTTGTTGCATCGTACGCCCTCGATCCGGTTCTTTCTGCGATGCTTTTGCATTTTGAGCTTTCCAGAAGCTCCGGAAAATTTGCATGTGCGTCACGCGGCTTTTCCCTGCGAGTTTTTCCCGAGGTTTTTTTCTCCAGTTTTGCCTGTTTTCCCAGTTTTCATTTCATATGCGGGACCATATGCGTATGCAAAAGGAAAACCTTCAGGAAAATTAAGGCGTGTGTACACATATAAGAGTATCTGCCACCACGGCCGCCAGACGTTTTCCATATTTGATAATGGAATTTACGAGAGTGTCCATAAATCCTTCACATGACCGCCAGTGGCGCGGGATGGAAGCAGGTTTTCCGCTGATTTTCCGAACGGTACATTTTCCGGCACGGGTCTGAAACGCCGCTGAGATGGAAGCTCAATTTGCAGTACGTTGGCATGAATTTATTCAATCCTTTTTGCGTTAATTTCCGCCGGGAATTGAATTTTCCAACACTTGTTTTCCACCGCTTTTTCTCTTTATTTTTTTTGAAAATAGTTTTTGCTCTTTTTTTTGACAAAATATAGAGCTGGATGCATTTGTATTTTCTCGAATGCTAAACCACTCGAAATGCTACTTGTTTCACATTTCTCTGTGGCCAGTCTTCTGAAGGAAAATGCTAAAATGCCGTTCCCGTTTCCCATAATTTGAATTTTCAATAAAACGCCGGGATCGCAAAAGCTCGTCCGTTTATATTATGTTTTGTTTTGTTCTCGGTTTTGTTCCGTTGAGCCTGGTTTTTGTTTCATTGTTGTTCAATTTACAAAATCGATTCTAATTTGTTTGGCGTCGTTCCAGTTCCGCAGCAGAGAAGCGAGAATATCTCAAGTTTTTTTTCCAAAACTTTTTTCAATTTGGAAACTTTTGGAATAACTGAGGAGAGGGATTAAAAGCCGATGCCGTCACCTCAAGTACCTGGTAAGTAAAAAAAAAAACGAAACAACCATTATTCAAAGCTGATTGAGACTGGAAAATATAACGAGCGTTCAAGTGAATACCTACTGTGGATGTTAAAGTGGCAGTGACAGTGACGGTTTGAACAATTTAATCTAAGCCTGGTACATTTTAATTTCCATGAGCTATTTGACGTCAAAAGTAGATAGATAGATACTCGTTTATTTATGTTTTGAGCCGCCCGTTACACAATTGGATAAATGCGAACCTGAATGGGAGATTAGCTATTGATTCCGCTGGGATTCGAAGACGTATTTGCAGTTGAAAAGAGAACAAAAAGTGCATGACGTCGATTGCAAGTTGCAATCACAGGAGGCCAGTCTTTGAGAGAAACTCTTGAACGACAGGAAAAGTGAAAAGCAAGTCTAGGAGGAATATCAGTAGGTATACAGGAACCAGAGAGACCAATGAGGAAATCGGTCATAATTACTTGAAATTGAGTCTTAAAAAAATCGTTATGGATTTGACGATAGTCGAAGCTATAATATCCGTTTTTTGACTAGGTACTTCACGTAGTCATCATCATCAATAACAAGAAGTGCAAAAACTTGATTTGTGTGGAAAAGCTTCATTTATTGCCATCCTAGTAAGAATCCCGATATCATATTGTTGTATTGTTTTGTATATAGGGTGATAAATTGTAAACCATTGAATAAATGAGCCGTGTTCCTACGACGAATAATTTCCAGAATAGAGCCAACAGCCAACACGGGGATTGATCAAGTGACAAAAGGATTTTTTCATTCCAGGAAAAGATCCGCCATCTCTGGCCCTTCTCCGTCAGAGTGTAGGTAAAGCTATAAGATAAATTACATAGAGCAAGTACATAAAAGGAGAACGATAACATACCAAAAATGTACCTATAAAAGGATGGTATAGATAAAGTTTGTGTGAATTGTTTTCAAATTCTTCAAATGTCAATAAGTCAGTTATGATGTTGTCATGGAAGAAAGGACAAAAGAACTTGATGGAAATGTATGAAATAATAGAGCTAATAATAATGGTACAAGGTGGGTGATAAATTGATGGAAGGACTAGTTGCTTTACAAATTTCAAGAACCTCTAAACTATCTAAAAGCCGTCCTTTCTCACAAACATGTAAAATTTCAAAATTTGTTTTCTAGAATGAAGTCATGATTCTGTGAAATGATATGATTGGCGAAAGATGAAGGTGTGTCAATTGAAAGGGTAACTCGAGCTTGCCTGATATATCTAATGTGTTCTTTAAGACGCTCAATAAATTTTCTACCTGATTGTCCGATATAGAAAGAGTTACAAATGTTACAGTTAGGTTTGTAAATACCAGATTTGTTGTGAGGAGAGAGAATGTCTTTCGCATTGACTAGATAGGAGTTTGAATTTGAATTTGTTCTGGAAGAAATGTTGATTCTAAAGTTTTGAAAATGTTTTCAACGATTTTAGAGGGGATGCCAAAATAAGAAAGGCTATGGTAACTTTTTCTAAAAACATCAGTATGTGTAACATGAAAGGATAGCGCTTTCGAACGAAATTTGTTAAAAATACCAAAAACTGCTGTATATTTATATCCGTTAACTTCACTCAAATATTTGATAATGATTTTCTATATGAGATATAGCAATGTGGATATTGTAAATCAACATCGTTTTTACACCTATCAACCTGGATTATTATTCAAATCAGAGACAATTCTTTCCTTGACAAGATTGTTGAGCTATTTCTCAATTTTGTTGACTCGTTCCTTAGATAAAGCGATGTTGATAATGTGGATCAACATTGTCTTTAAACCTATCAATCTGGATTATGATTCCAATTGGGAACAATTTTTTTCTTGACAGAATTGTTAGGCTATGAACGAGGCTATGAACTATTTCTCAATTTTGTTGGCTTGTTCCTGAGATATAGCTATGTTAATAATGTGTATCAACATCGTTTCCACACTCACAACTTGGAACATGATTCAAATTGAGAACAGTTTTTTCCTTGACAGAATTGTTAAGTCATTTATCAATTTTGCTGGCTCGTTTCTGAGATATAGCAATGATAATAATGCGATTCAACTCCGTTGTTAATGAACCTATCAACTTGGAACATGATTCAACTCTGAGACAATTTTTCTTGTGACAAAATTGTTGAGCCATTTCTCAATTTAACCGGCTCGTTCCTGAGATAAAGCAATGTTGATAATGTGGATCGACATCCGTATTATTGGACTCATCAACTTGAAAACATGATTCAACCTAAAGACTTTTTTTTTTCTTGACAAAATTGTTGAACCGTTTTTCAATTTTGTTGGGTCCTTCCTGAGATATAGCAATGTTGATAATGTGATTCAACTCCGTTATTATTGGACCTCCCATCTTGGAACATGATTTAACTTGAAGATGATTTTCTTCTTGACAAAATTGTTAAACCATTTGCAAATTTTGCTGGCCCGTTCCCGAGATATAGCAATGTTGATAATTTGGATCAACATCGTCATTTTTGGACCTATGAACTTGGAACATGATTCAACTTGGAGACAATTTTTTCCTTGACAAAATTGTTGAACCATTTTTCAATTTTGATGGCTTGTTCCTGGGATATAGCAATGTTGATAATGTGATTCAACTTCGTTATTGTTGGACCTATCAACTTGAAACATGATTGAAATTGAAGGCAATTTTTTTCTAAACAGAATTGTTGTGCCCTTCTTGATTTTGTTGGCTGTTTCCTGAGATATAGCAATGTTGATATTGTAGATCAACATCGTTTTCACACCTATCAACCTGGAATATGATTCAAATTAAAGACATTTTTTTTCTTGACAAAATTGTTGAGCAATTTTTTAATTTTGTTGTCTCGTTCCTGAGATATAGCAATGTTGATAATGTGGATCAACATTGTTTTCAAACCTATCAACTTGAAACATGATTCAAATCTAAGACAATTTTTTTCTTGACAGAATTGCTCATAATTTTTTTTATTTTGCTGGCTTGTTTCTGAGATATAGCAATGTTTCTGATGTGATTCAACATCGTTATTATTGGACCTCTCAACTTGAAACATGATTCAACTAGGAGACCATTTTCTTTTTGACAAATATGTAAGGATATTTCTAAATTTTGTTGACTTGTTCCTGAGATATAGCAATGTTGATAATGTAGATCAACATCGTTTCTACACCAATCAACTTGGAACATGTTCCAAATACAAGACAACTTCTTTCTTGACAAACTTGTTGAGACATTTTTCAATTTTGATGGCTTGTTTCTGAGATATTGCAATGTTGATAATTATGGATCAACATCTTTATTATCGACTCTCCAACTTGGAACATGATTCAATTTGAAGACAATCTTTTCTTGACAAAATTTTTCAACCATTTTTAAATTTTGTTGGCTGGTTTCTGAGATATAGCAATGTTGATAGCGTGGATCAACATCGTTTTCACACCCATCAACCTGGAACATTATCCAACATGAAGACAATTTTTCTCTTGATGAAATTGTTGAACCATTTCTCAACTAAGTTGGCTGTTTCCTGAGATACAGCAATGTTGATAATGTGAATCAACATTGTTTTTACACCTATCAACCTGGAGTATGATTCAAATTGAAGACATTTTTTTCTTGACAAAACTGTTGAGTCATTTTTTCAATTTTGTTGTTTCGTTCCTGAGATATAGCAATGTTGATAATGTGGATAAACATCGCTCTTACACCTATCGACTTGAAACATAATTTGACTCGAAGACAATTTTTTTCTCGACAAAATTGTTAAGCCATTCCTAATTTTTGACGGCTTGTTACTGAGATATGGTAAAGTCGATTATGTGATTCAACTCCGGTTATATTGGACCTATCAACTTGGAACATGATTCATTTTGAAGACAATTTTTTTCTTGACAAAATTGTTACGCTATTTTTCAATTTTGCTGGCTCTTTCCTGAGATCAAGCAATGTTGATAATGTGATTCAACTTCGTTATTATTGGACCTATCAACTTTGAACATGATTCCACTCGAAGACAATTTTATTCTTGACAAAATTTTCAAGCTATTTCTCGATTTCGCCGGCTCGTTTCTGAGATATGACAATGTTGATAATGTGGAATAACTTCGTTATTATTGGACTCATCAACTTGGAACATGATCCAACTTGAGAACAATACTTCTCTAGACAAAATTGTTGAGCCATTTTTTATTTTTGCCGGTTTGTTTCTGGAATATAGCAATGTTGATTATGTGATTCAACTCTGGTTATATTGAACCTATCAACTTGGAACATGATTCAACCTGAAGACAGTTTTTTTTCTTGACAAAATTGTTGAACCAATTTCCAATTTTGATGACTCGTTCCTGAGATAAAGCAATGTTGATAATGTGATTCTACTTCGTTATTATTGAACCTATCAACTTGGAACTTGATTCAAATTGAAGACACATTTCTTCTTAACAAAATTGTTGAGTCATTCTTAATTTTGTTGAATCTTTCCTGAGATATATTAATGATGATGATGTGTTTTTTTTCCAATTTTTGAGCCATTCCACAATTTTGCTGGCTTGTTTCTGAGATATAGCAATGTTGATGATGTGGATCAACATCGTTTTTACACCTTACAACCTAAAATATGATTCAAATTGGGGACAATTTCTTTCTTGACAAAACTGTCGAGCTATTTTTCAATTTTGTTGTCTCGTTCCTGAGATATAGCAATGTTGATAATGTGGATCAACATCGTTCTCACACCTATCAACTTGAAACATGATTCAACTCGAAGACAATTTTTTTCGTGACAAAATTGTTGAGCCATTTTTCATTTTTGTTGGAGAGTTTGTGAAAGAAACCACAGGTCTGATAGGGAAATTAGGTTTATGTATCTTTGGGAGACCGTTTAACCTTGGAATTGCAGGATTCAATAATAGGAGATTATATGGATTCATGTTGAGAAATTTTATGGTATTTGAGAACCTAGAAATTGTACTTCTAACTTTTTTAGAAAAAGGTAATGTTGGATTTCTTTGATAACTTTTGGGAATCATCATTGTCTAGAAAATTTTCAACCTTATCTAAATAGTCATGTTTGTGCATTACCACAAAGCAGTTACCCTTATCAGCTTTGGTTATTACCAAATTGTCAGACAAAATTTTCTTCCGTAGAGAGTACAAGTGTGTGATGTTCAAATTCTCATTTTTGCTGTTGAATAAATTTGTGTAACGGTGGTTAAAATGTGGAAGTGGAGGTTGAATGAATTCTTGTGAATGAGTGATTATTTTAGCTCTGCAAAGTTACTTGTTGATGTTTGGAGAGGAATTGATAGCCACTTCAGATTCCGCCAAAAGCAATTCTATGTTGTTACGAAGGTTCTTCTTATTGGTGTCCACGTTGAATTTCAGCTCAAAGTGATAGAAT
Organism: Anaspis maculata; assembly: GCA_949128115.1. NCBI lineage: Eukaryota > Metazoa > Arthropoda > Insecta > Coleoptera > Scraptiidae > Anaspis > Anaspis maculata. The sequence continues at coordinate 1,896,974 of OX421966.1, forward strand.
TTTGTTATCATCTTCGGTGAAGTTAAAATCAGCTAAATTCTTCACACGTTGGTGGAAGGTGTGTGTTGAAGTCAGTCGCAAAATTGTTATTGTGACCATCTGCCAAAAAAAAAACTTGGGTCACCTCACGCGTTCTTGCGTAAAATAGTTCTCACGCCGTTTCTCGAACCAATGCTTCCAATATCGTTTCCAAGGTCTTTTCAATCCGTTTCCAATTCGTGTTCAAAGATTGAATTTGTTCGGTTTCTCACTTGTTGAAATATTGTCTAATATGGAAGTTCGAATCTGAAGAAGTAAGCTTTTTTCTGCAAAATGCTCTCTGGGGTTTCTCACGGATTCCCAGAGAATATACGTGAGAATCGCAAGCCGTCTATCTCGCCGTCTGTTATAATATATTTCTGCTTAGATCTCATGCGATCAATTTAAATTCATGAAGTCTCCTTTTTCCCCCAATCAAGTTTCTGGTTTCCATTTTTCTCACGAGTTAACTGGATCCTGGATCTCCCGCGATCCCTCAAACCATGCCTCCGTTATCATTTCTGAGATGTTTCAAGTGATGTATTTTTTTTGACTTGCTGAAATTCTCTTGCAAGGTGATTGGCGAGATACCTCACCAAATCACCCATGATATTCAAGCTATTTCTCGCCAAATATGAGGTCGATCTCAAAAAAATTTCTGAAACAGTACCTTCAGTAGCACTTCTGATATATGTTCGAAATTGTGCTGTTCCTCCAAATCTGTCGGAGTTTCTCCGCGGAATGCTTTTTGAGATGTTCCACTATTTTCACATGAGATATCTCACGATGTTTCCGCTTGAATCTCACGCGATCTTTCAAGACATTGCATCCAAAAATATTTCCAAGATGTTTGAAGTTGTATTAGGCATTCTTTCGACGGTTTCTGGTGATATGATTCCTGCGATTTCTTCCTGGACAGCTGAGAACATTCCACAGCGTTCTCGCGGAAATCGATCTCACGCTGTTTCTCAAAGCAGTGCCTCGGATATTTCCAAGATGTTTCCAGTTGAACTATTATATCCTTCGACTGGTCCAGTCTATTGTACAGAATAATATCAAGAGTTTCTCACAAGTTCACCTGATTTATCTCACAAGGTTCTTGCGAGAAATGGATCTGAGGTCATTTTTCCGAAAACAGTGCTTCCAGTATCATTCTCAAGTTGGTTTCAATTTTGTTTGCTTCGACCCGTTCCAGTTCTTCCGCAAAATGATCTCTGAGATTCATACAAAATTTATTAAGGATATCTCACGACTTTCTCACAAGGAATAGATTCCACAAAACAGTGCCTTGTGGGTGAATCTTTTGAAATTCAACTTTTGAACTTCCTCGCGGATGGACACATAGGCTCCAGTATTCATAGAATTATTGGATTTACTGAGATCTTTACGACGTTATAACAGGAAATAGCATTCACGCAATTTCTTGTCTTTTCTTCTCTTCTCTTTGTTTTATCGATCAATCTGATCATCGAGATGTTTAAGCTGATGGTTTTCTCTTGCACTTTATTGAAAATTTTCCCAAAATAGTCCCCCAAACTTTCTCACAGAAATTCAGTGAAAATAATTCACGACATTTCTGGGATCTTTCAGAAGATTGCTTCTGAAGTCATCCATGAGCTCTGCAAAACTATTTCAACTAGCGTTTCAACTGGCCTGTACATATTTCCCGCGAAATGAGCTCTGTGATTTCACAGAAATCAACTCACAGTTATAGATCTCACTGAGCTCCCATTGAAGTTAATCTCACGCGATTTCAAGAAAAATTAGAGTACCGTCAGTATTCTCAAGCTATGAAAAGCGTTTTTATTCAGTGATTGCGTTAGCATGTAACAGTTTTTGACATGTTGACAATTTCTCAAACGTTTGCCCACAAAATTATTTCTCAAGGGTCTGTAGCTTTTTCAACCGATATTCTTCCTAATTTGAATTCTTAGAAACGATTTCTTGTATCTCTCACGAGTTTGTTTGGAATATTCGATGTAATTCTCGAGAAAAAGATCTCACGCATTTGTAAAAAGTGTTTCACGGCGTTGTCACAAGAAATTGATGGAGCTCGTTCGAGCTCGAGAAGTGTAAGTATTTTCTTGAATTTCTCAAAGGATTTTTCGCAGCATCATCTCCGAGATCTCTCACAAGCTCACTGGGATTATCTTTCTACTTTTCCGCAAGAGGTAAATCTCATGCGATTTCTTGAAACAGTATCCCAATATCAATTTGATCATGTCTCAAATTGTATGATCTCTTCGGCCTGTTGATTCTCTTTCGCCAAATGATTACCGGGATATATACTCAATCACAAATTCACTACGAGTATTACTACATTTTCGTGAAATATAGATCCATACGAGATTTCTATGAACAATGTCTCCGATATCACTTCTTAAGGTGCTTAAATTTCAGTCGTAGTGCTTCGTTGGACCTGTTGAAGTCTTCTTGGGAATAGGTTTTTGGGCTATCTCGCGATATCACTGAAAGTTTCTCACAACCTTTATGTGAGAGATAGATCCTACGCAAGTTTTCAAAACACTGCTTTTAGACATGTCACAATATCCTTGCAAACTGATTCCTAGGGATTTCTCACAAATTCATTAACAATATCAAGACGTTTTTGCGACATGATTCATAATATTTCTCGCAATTCTACAAACAATGCTTCCGATGTTATTTCTGATATGTTTGGAGCTGTAGTGTTTTCTTTAGAGATATTTTTTTATGCTTCCTCGCGAAATGCTCTCTAGGATTTCTCACAAATTTACAGAGAATATCTTATGACGTTCCAGCAAGAACAAAGTCCCACGCGATATCTAAAATGAATGCATCGGATGATATTCACAAGTAAGAGATTCCCAGGTATTTGACGTTGTAGTAGTTTCTTTGAACCGCTTTTTGCAAAATGATGTTTCCGTTTTCTCATGAATTCGCCAAGATTATCTTACGCTTGCTGCAAGAGTACAGCTCACGCTATTTCTGAAAAAATGATTCCATTGCTAAGGTGTTCAAGGCTGTAGAGACTTTCCCAGTTTGTTCAAGCTCCCTCGCAACATGAGAATATCTCACGATGTTCCATACAGCGACAAAAAGACCTTGAGAAATTTCTCAAAATCGCGACTCAAATAATATCTCCAAGATGTTTGAAGCTGTGCTGTTTTCTACTGGTTCAAATGTTAATACATGGCATTTTGACGTTATCCATCCAATCTTGTGCAATCTCACGCTACCGTCCAATGTGATTTTATTCCACAAGTCTCACGTAATTTTGAACTATCTTTCACATCAACACATAATTCCACGCAATTAAGCGCTACTTCCTACGTCATATCACAGCATATTCTCCCGCAAACTCACGTTATCTCACGTCATTTCACGCAATCCCATCATATCATTCCCGTCGGCATTGTCTCGTGTGATCTCACATCTCTTGCCATTGCACTCAAGCAATTATTCCATGAAACTCCAGGCCGTATCACGTCATTTCACGCGATATAACATCAATATTTCACGCTAACTCAAGCTATAACTGGAGCCTTTTGACGCCATCTTTTTCTAATCTACAATATGAGCTCACGCGTGAATTTAGCTCTTCAGTTGAGAGATGAATATCTCACGCTACCATCCAATGTGATTTTATTTCACAAGTCTCACGTAATTTTGAACTATCTTTCACATCAACACCTAATTTAACGCAATTAACCGCCACCTCCTATGTTATACTACAGCATATTTTCACGCAAACTCACGTTATCTCACGTCATCTCACGCAATCCTATTATATCATTTCCGTCAGCATTGTCTCGTGTGATCTCACATCTCTTGCCATTGCACTCAAGCAATTATTCCATAAAACTTCAGGCCGTATCACGTCATCTCACGCGATATAACATCAATATTTCACGCTAACTCAAGCTATAACTGGAGCCTTTTGACGCCATCTTTTTCTAAACTACCATAAGAGCTCACGCGTGAATTTGGCTCTTCAGTTGAGAGATGAATATCTCACTCTACCATCCAATGTGATTTTATTCCACAAGTCTCACGCAATTTTGAACTATCTTCCACATCAACAGATAATTTCACGCAATCAACCGCTACTTTCTATGTTATACTACAGCACATTTCCACACAAACTCAGGTTATCTCACGTCATCTCACGCAATCCTATCATATCATTCCCGTCGGCATTGTCTCGTGTGATCTCACATCTCTCACCATTTCACTCAAGCAATTATTCCATAAAACTCCAGGCCGAATCACGTCATCTAACGCGATATTACATCAATATTTCACGCTAACTCAAGCTATAACCGAAGCCTTTTGACGCCATCTTTCTCAGATCTACCATATGAGCTCACGCGTGAATTAAGCTCTTCAGTTGAGAGATGAATATGTCATGCTACCATCCAATGTGATTTTATTTTACAAGTCTCACGTAATTTTGAACCATCTTCCACATCAACACATAATTTCACGCAATTAACCGCTACTTCCCACGTTATACTACAGCATATTCTCACGCAAACTCACGTTATCTCACGTCATCTCACGCAATCCTATTATATCATTTCAGTCGGCATTGTCTCGTGTGATCTCACATCTCTTGCCATTGCACTCAAGCAATTATTCCATAAAACTCCAGGCCGTATCACGTCATCTCACGCGATATAACATCAATATTTCACGCTAACTCAAGCTATAACTGGAGCCTTCTGACGCCATCTTTTTCTAATCTACCATATGAGCTCACGCGTGAATTAAGCTCTTCAGTTGAGAGATGAATATCTCACGCTACCATCAAATGTGATTTTATTTCACAAGTCTCGCGCAATTTTGAACTATCTTCCACATCAACACATAATTTCACGCAATTAACCGCTACTTCCCACGTTATACTTCAGCATATTCTCACGCAAACTCACGTTATCTCACGTCATCTCACGCAATCCTATTATATCATTTCAGTCGGCATTGTCTCGTGTGATCTCACATCTCTTGCCGTTGCACTCAAGCAATTATTCCATAAAACTCCAGGCCGTATCACGTCATCTCACGCGATATAACATCAATATTTCACGCTAACTCAAGCTATAACTGGAGCCTTTTGACGCCATCTTTTTCTAATCTACCATATGAGCTCACGCGTGGATTAAGCTCTTCAGTTGAGAGATGAATATCTCACGCTACTATCGAATGTGATTTTATTCCACAAGTCTCACGCAATTTTGAACTATCTTCCACATCAACACATAATTTCACGCGATCAACCGCTACTCCCCACGTTATACTACAGCATATTCTCACGCAAACTCACGTTATTTCACGTCATCTCACGCAATCCTATTATATCATTTCCGTCAGCATTGTCTCGTGTGATCTTACATCTCTTGCCATTGCACACAAGCAATTATTCCATAAAGCTCCAGGCCGTATCACGTCATCTCACGCGATATTACATCAATATTTCACGCTAACTCAAGCTATGACCGGAGCCTTCTGACGCCATCTTTTTCTGATCTACCATATGAGCTCACGCGTGAATTTAGCTCTTCAGTTGAGAGATGAATATCTCACGCCACCATCCAATGTGATTTTATTTCACAAGTCTCACGTAATTTAGACCTATCTTCCACATCAACAGATAATTTCACGCAATTAACCGCTACTTCCCACGTTATACTACAGCATATTCTCACGCAAACTCACGTTATCTCACGTCATCTCACGCAATCCTATTATATCATTTCCGTTTTCATTGTCTCGTGTGATCTCACATCTCTTGCCATTGCACTCAAGCAATTATTTCATGGAACTCCAGGCCGTATCACGTCATCTCACGCGATATAACATCAATATTTCACGCTAACTCAAGCTATAACTGGAGCCTCTTGACGCCATCTTTTTCTAATCTACCATATGAGCTCACGCGTGAATTTAGCTTCTCAGTTGAGAGATGAATATCTCACGCTACCATCCAATGTGATTTTATTTCACAAGTCTCACGTAATTTTGAACTATCTTTCACATTAACACATAATTTCACGCAATCAACCGCTACTTCCCACGTTATACTACAGCATATTCTCACGCAAACTCACGTTATCTTACGTCATCTCACGCAATCCTATTATATCATTTCCGTTGGCATTGTCTCGTGTGATCTCACATCTCTTGCCATTGCACTCAAGCAATTATTCCATAAAACTCCAGGCCGTATCACGTCATATCACGCGATATAACATCAATATTTCACGCTAACTCAAGCTATAACTGGAGCCTTTTGACGCCATCTTCTTCTAATCCACCATATGAGCTCACGCGTGAATTTAGCTCTTCAGTTGAGAGATGAATATCTCACGCTACCATCCAATGTGATTTTATTCCACAAGTCTCACACAATTTTGAACTATCTTCCACATCAACACATAATTTCACGCAATTAACCGCTACTCCCCACGTTATACTACAGCATATTTTCACGCAAACTCACGTTATTTCACGTCATCTCACGCAATCCTATTATATCATTTCCGTCAGCATTGTCTCGTGTGATCTCACATCTCTTGCCATTGCACACAAGCAATTATTCCATAAAGCTCCAGGCCGTATCACGTCATCTCACGCGATATTACATCAATATTTCACGCTAACTCAAGCTATGACCGGAGCCTTCTGACGCCATCTTTTTCTAATCTACCATATGAGCTCACGCGTGAATTTAGCTCTTCAGTTGAGAGATGAATATCTCACGCCACCATCCAATGTGATTTTATTTCACAAGTCTCACGTAATTTAGACCTATCTTCCACATCAACAGATAATTTCACGCAATTAACCGCTACTTCCCACGTTATACTACAGCATATTCTCACGCAAACTCACGTTATCTTACGTCATCTCACGCAATCCTATTATATCATTTCCGTTGGCATTGTCTCGTGTGATCTCACATCTCTTGCCATTGCACTCAAGCAATTATTCCATAAAACTCCAGGCCGTATCACGTCATATCACGCGATATAACATCAATATTTCACGCTGAATCAAGCTATAACTGGAGCCTTTTGATGCCATCTTCTTCTAATCCACCATATGAGCTCACGCGTGAATTTAGCTCTTCAGTTGAGAGATGAATATCTCACGCTACCATCCAATGTGATTTTATTCCACAAGTCTCACGCAATTTTGAACTATCTTCCACATCAACACATTATTTCACGCAATTAACCGCTACTCCCCACGTTATACTACAGCATATTCTCACGCAAACTCACGTTAACTCACGTCATCTCACGCAATCCTATTATATCATTTCAGTCGGCATTGTCTCGTGTGATCTCACATCTCTTGCCATTGCACTCAAGTAATTATTCCATAAAACTCCAGGCCGTATCACGTCATCTCACGCGATATAACATCAATATTTCACGCTAACTCAAGCTATAACTGGAGCCTTCTGACGCCATCTTTTTCTAATCTACCATATGAGCTCACGCGTGAATTTAGCTCTTCAGTTGAGAGATGAATATCTCACGCTACCATCCAATGTGATTTTATTTCACAAGTCTCACGTAATTTTGAACTATCTTTCACATTAACACATAATTTCACGCAATCAACCGCTACTTCCCACGTTATACTACAGCATATTCTCACGCAAACTCACGTTAACTCACGTCATCTCACGCAATCCTATTATATCATTTCCGTTGGCATTGTCTCGTGTGATCTCACATCTCTTGCCATTGCACTCAAGCAATTATTCCATAAAACTCCAGGCCGTATCACGTCATATCACGCGATATAACATCAATATTTCACGCTGAATCAAGCTATAACTGGAGCCTTTTGATGCCATCTTCTTCTAATCCACCATATGAGCTCACGCGTGAATTTAGCTCTTCAGTTGAGAGATGAATATCTCACGCTACCATCCAATGTGATTTTATTCCACAAGTCTCACGCAATTTTGAACTATCTTCCACATCAACACATTATTTCACGCAATTAACCGCTACTCCCCACGTTATACTACAGCATATTCTCACGCAAACTCACGTTAACTCACGTCATCTCACGCAATCCTATTATATCATTTCAGTCGGCATTGTCTCGTGTGATCTCACATCTCTTGCCATTGCACTCAAGTAATTATTCCATAAAACTCCAGGCCGTATCACGTCATCTCACGCGATATAACATCAATATTTCACGCTAACTCAAGCTATAACTGGAGCCTTCTGACGCCATCTTTTTCTAATCTACCATATGAGCTCACGCGTGAATTAAGCTCTTCAGTTGAGAGATGAATATCTCACGCTACCATCAAATGTGATTTTATTCCACAAGTCTCACGCAATTTTGAACTATCTTCCACATCAACACATAATTTCACGCAATTAACCGCTACTTCCCACGTTATACTACAGCATATTCTCACGCAAACTCACGTTATCTCACGTCATCTCACGCAATCCTATTATATCATTTCAGTCGGCATTGTCTCGTGTGATCTCACATCTCTTGCCGTTGCACTCAAGCAATTATTCCATAAAACTCCAGGCCGTATCACGTCATCTCACGCGATATAACATCAATATTTCACGCTAACTCAAGCTATAACTGGAGCCTTTTGACGCCATCTTTTTCTAATCTACCATATGAGCTCACGCGTGAATTAAGCTCTTCAGTTGAGAGATGAATATCTCACGCTACCATCAAATGTGATTTTATTCCACAAGTCTCACGCAATTTTGAACTATCTTCCACATCAACACATAATTTCACGCAATTAACCGCTACTTCCCACGTTATACTACAGCATATTCTCACGCAAACTCACGTTATCTCACGTCATCTCACGCAATCCTATTATATCATTTCAGTCGGCATTGTCTCGTGTGATCTCACATCTCTTGCCGTTGCACTCAAGCAATCATTCCATAAAACTCCAGGCCGTATCACGTCATCTCACGCGATATAACATCAATATTTCACGCTAACTCAAGCTATGACCGGAGCCTTCTGACGCCATCTTTTTCTAATCTACCATATGAGCTCACGCGTGAATTTAGCTCTTCAGTTGAGAGATGAATATCTCACGCCACCATCCAATGTGATTTTATTTCACAAGTCTCACGTAATTTAGACCTATCTTCCACATCAACAGATAATTTCACGCAAATAACCGCTACTTCCCACGTTATACTACAGCATATTCTCACGCAAACTCACGTTATCTCACGTCATCTCACGCAATCCTATCATATCATTTCCGTTTTCATTGTCTCGTGTGATCTCACATCTCTTGCCATTGCACTCAAGCAATTATTCCATGGAACTCCAGGCCGTATCACGTCATCTCACGCGATATAACATCAATATTTCACGCTAACTCAAGCTATAACTGGAGCCTTTTGACGCCATCCTTTTCTAATCTACCATATGAGCTCACGCGTGAATTTAGCTCTTCAGTTGAGAGATGAATATCTCACGCTACCATCCAATGTGATTTTATTTCACAAGTCTCACGTAATTTTGAACTATCTTTCACAATAACACATAATTTCACGCAATCAACCGCTACTTCCCACGTTATACTACAGCATATTCTCACGCAAACTCACGTTATCTTACGTCATCTCACGCAATCCTATTATATCATTTCCGTTGGCATTGTCTCGTGTGATCTCACATCTCTTGCCATTGCACTCAAGCAATTATTCCATAAAACTCCAGGCCGTATCACGTCATATCACGCGATATAACATCAATATTTCACGCTAACTCAAGCTATAACTGGAGCCTTTTGACGCCATCTTCTTCTAATCCACCATATGAGCTCACGCGTGAATTTAGCTCTTCAGTTGAGAGATGAATATCTCACGCTACCATCCAATGTGATTTTATTCCACAAGTCTCACGCAATTTTGAACTATCTTCCACATCAACACATAATTTCACGCAATTAACCGCTACTCCCCACGTTATACTACAGCATATTCTCACGCAAACTCACGTTATTTCACGTCATCTCACGCAATCCTATTATATCATTTCCGTCAGCATTGTCTCGTGTGATCTCACATCTCTTGCCATTGCACACAAGCAATTATTCCATAAAGCTCCTGGCCGTATCACGTCATCTCACGCGATATTACATCAATATTTCACGCTAACTCAAGCTATGACCGGAGCCTTCTGACGCCATCTTTTTCTAATCTACCATATGAGCTCACGCGTGAATTTAGCTCTTCAGTTGAGAGATGAATATCTCACGCCACCATCCAATGTGATTTTATTTCACAAGTCTCACGTAATTTAGACCTATCTTCCACATCAACAGATAATTTCACGCAATTAACCGCTACTTCCCACGTTATACTACAGCATATTCTCACGCAAACTCACGTTATCTTACGTCATCTCACGCAATCCTATTACATCATTTCCGTTGGCATTGTCTCGTGTGATCTCACATCTCTTGCCATTGCACTCAAGCAATTATTCCATAAAATTCCAGGCCGTATCACGTCATATCACGCGATATAACATCAATATTTCACGCTAACTCAAGCTATAACTGGAGCCTTTTGACGCCATCTTCTTCTAATCCACCATATGAGCTCACGCGTAAATTTAGCTCTTCAGTTGAGAGATGAATATCTCACGCTACCATCCAATGTGATTTTATTTCACAAGTCTCACGTGATTTTGAACTATCTTTCACATTAACACATAATTTCACGCAATCAACCGCTACTTCCCACGTTATGCTACAGCATATTCTCACGCAAACTCACGTTATCTTACGTCATCTCACGCAATCCTATCATATCATTCCCGTTTTCATTGTCTCGTGTGATCTCACATCTCTTGCCATTGCACTCAAGCAATTATTCCATGGAACTCCAGGCCGTATCACGTCATCTCACGCGATATAACATCAATATTTCACGCTAACTCAAGCTATAACTGGAGCCTTTTGACGCCATCCTTTTCTAATCTACCATATGAGCTCACGCGTGAATTTAGCTCTTCAGTTGAGAGATGAATATCTCACGCTACCATCCAATGTGATTTTATTTCACAAGTCTCACGTAATTTTGAACTATCTTTCACAATAACACATAATTTCACGCAATCAACCGCTACTTCCCACGTTATACTACAGCATATTCTCACGCAAACTCACGTTATCTCACGTCATCTCACGCAATCCTATTATATCATTTCCGTTGGCATTGTCTCGTGTGATCTCACATCTCTTGCCATTGCACTCAAGCAATTATTCCATAAAACTCCAGGCCGTATCACGTCATATCACGCGATATAACATCAATATTTCACGCTAACTCAAGCTATAACTGGAGCCTTTTGACGCCATCTTCTTCTAATCCACCATATGAGCTCACGCGTGAATTTAGCTCTTCAGTTGAGAGATGAATATCTCACGCTACCATCCAATGTGATTTTATTCCACAAGTCTCACGTAATTTAGACCTATCTTCCACATCAACAGATAATTTCACGCAATTAACCGCTACTTCCCACGTTATACTACAGCATATTCTCACGCAAACTCACGTTATCTTACGTCATCTCACGCAATCCTATTATATCATTTCCGTTGGCATTGTCTCGTGTGATCTCACATCTCTTGCCATTGCACTCAAGCAATTATTCCATAAAACTCCAGGCCGTATCACGTCATATCACGCGATATAACATCAATATTTCACGCTGAATCAAGCTATAACTGGAGCCTTTTGATGCCATCTTCTTCTAATCCACCATATGAGCTCACGCGTGAATTTAGCTCTTCAGTTGAGAGATGAATATCTCACGCTACCATCCAATGTGATTTTATTCCACAAGTCTCACGCAATTTTGAACTATCTTCCACATCAACACATTATTTCACGCAATTAACCGCTACTCCCCACGTTATACTACAGCATATTCTCACGCAAACTCACGTTATTTCACGTCATCTCACGCAATCCTATTATATCATTTCCGTCAGCATTGTCTCGTGTGATTTCACATCTCTTGCCATTGCACACAAGCAATTATTCCATAAAGCTCCAGGCCGTATCACGTCATATCACGCGATATAACATCAATATTTCACGCTAAATCAAGCTATAACTGGAGCCTTTTGATGCCATCTTCTTCTAATCCACCATATGAGCTCACGCGTGAATTTAGCTCTTCAGTTGAGAGATGAATATCTCACGCTACCATCCAATGTGATTTTATTCCACAAGTCTCACGCAATTTTGAACTATCTCCCACATCAACACATAATTTCACGCAATTAACCGCTACTCCCCACGTTATACTACAGCATATTCTCACGCAAACTCACGTTATTTCACGTCATCTCACGCAATCCTATTATATCATTTCCGTCAGCATTGTCTCGTGTGATCTCACATCTCTTGCCATTGCACACAAGCAATTATTCCATAAAGCTCCAGGCCGTATCACGTCATCTCACGCGATATTACATCAATATTTCACGCTAACTCAAGCTATGACCGGAGCCTTCTGACGCCATCTTTTTCTAATCTACCATATGAGCTCACGCGTGAATTTAGCTCTTCAGTTGAGAGATGAATATCTCACGCTACCATCCAATGTGATTTTATTTCACAAGTCTCACGTAATTTTGAACTATCTTTCACATTAACACATAATTTCACGCAATCAACCGCTACTTCCCACGTTATACTACAGCGTATTCTCACGCAAACTCACGTTATCTTACGTCATCTCACGCAATCCTATTATATCATTTCCGTTGGCATTGTCTTGTGTGATCTCACATCTCTTGCCATTGCACTCAAGCAATTATTCCATAAAACTCCAGGCCGTATCACGTCATATCACGCGATATAACATCAATATTTCACGCTAACTCAAGCTATAACTGGAGCCTTTTGACGCCATCTTCTTCTAATCCACCATATGAGCTCACGCGTGAATTTAGCTCTTCAGTTGAGAGATGAATATCTCACGCTACCATCCAATGTGATTTTATTCCACAAGTCTCACGCAATTTTGAACTATCTTCCACATCAACACATAATTTCACGCAATTAACCGCTACTCCCCACGATATACTACAGCATATTCTCACGCAAACTCACGTTATTCCACGTCATCTCACGCAATCCTATTATATCATTTCCGTCAGCATTGTCTCGTGTGATTTCACATCTCTTGCCATTGCACACAAGCAATTATTCCATAAAGCTCCAGGCCGTATCACGTCATCTCACGCGATATTACATCAATATTTCACGCTAACTCAAGCTATGACCGGAGCCTTCTGACGCCATCTTTTTCTAATCTACCATATGAGCTCACGCGTGAATTAAGCTCTTCAGTTGAGAGATGAATATCTCACGCTACCATCAAATGTGATTTTATTCCACAAGTCTCACGCAATTTTGAACTATCTTCCACATCAACACATAATTTCACGCAATTAACCGCTACTTCCCACGTTATACTACAGCATATTCTCACGCAAACTCACGTTATCTCACGTCATCTCACGCAATCCTATTATATCATTTCAGTCGGCATTGTCTCGTGTGATCTCACATCTCTTGCCGTTGCACTCAAGCAATCATTCCATAAAACTCCAGGCCGTATCACGTCATCTCACGCGATATAACATCAATATTTCACGCTAACTCAAGCTATAACTGGAGCCTTTTGACGCCATCTCTTTCTAATCTACCATATGAGCTCACGCGTGAATTTAGCTCTTCAGTTGAGAGATGAATATTCCACGCTACCATCCAATGTGATTTTATTCCACAAGTCTCACGCAATTTTGAACTATCTTCCACATCAACACATAATTTCACGCGATCAACCGCTACTCCCCACGTTATACTACAGCATATTCTCACGCAAACTCACGTTATTTCACGTCATCTCACGCAATCCTATTATATCATTTCCGTCAGCATTATCTCGTGTGATCTTACATCTCTTGCCATTGCACACAAGCAATTATTCCATAAAGCTCCAGGCCGTATCACGTCATCTCACGCGATATTACATCAATATTTCACGCTAACTCAAGCTATGACCGGAGCCTTCTGACGCCATCTTTTTCTAATCTACCATATGAGCTCACGCGTGAATTTAGCTCTTCAGTTGAGAGATGAATATCTCACGCCACCATCCAATGTGATTTTATTTCACAAGTCTCACGTAATTTAGACCTATCTTCCACATCAACAGATAATTTCACGCAAATAACCGCTACTTCCCACGTTATACTACAGCATATTCTCACGCAAACTCACGTTATCTCACGTCATCTCACGCAATCCTATCATATCATTTCCGTTTTCATTGTCTCGTGTGATCTCACATCTCTTGCCATTGCACTCAAGCAATTATTCCATGGAACTCCAGGCCGTATCACGTCATCTCACGCGATATAACATCAATATTTCACGCTAACTCAAGCTATAACTGGAGCCTTTTGACGCCATCCTTTTCTAATCTACCATATGAGCTCACGCGTGAATTTAGCTCTTCAGTTGGGAGATGAATATCTCACGCTACCATCCAATGTGATTTTATTTCACAAGTCTCACGTAATTTTGAACTATCTTTCACAATAACACATAATTTCACGCAATCAACCGCTACTTCCCACGTTATACTACAGCATATTCTCACGCAAACTCACGTTATCTTACGTCATCTCACGCAATCCTATTATATCATTTCCGTTGGCATTGTCTCGTGTGATCTCACATCTCTTGCCATTGCACTCAAGCAATTATTCCATAAAACTCCAGGCCGTATCACGTCATATCACGCGATATAACATCAATATTTCACGCTAACTCAAGCTATAACTGGAGCCTTTTGACGCCATCTTCTTCTAATCCACCATATGAGCTCACGCGTGAATTTAGCTCTTCAGTTGAGAGATGAATATCTCACGCTACCATCCAATGTGATTTTATTCCACAAGTCTCACGCAATTTTGAACTATCTTCCACATCAACACATAATTTCACGCAATTAACCGCTACTCCCCACGTTATACTACAGCATATTCTCACGCAAACTCACGTTATTTCACGTCATCTCACGCAATCCTATTATATCATTTCCGTCAGCATTGTCTCGTGTGATCTCACATCTCTTGCCATTGCACACAAGCAATTATTCCATAAAGCTCCTGGCCGTATCACGTCATCTCACGCGATATTACATCAATATTTCACGCTAACTCAAGCTATGACCGGAGCCTTCTGACGCCATCTTTTTCTAATCTACCATATGAGCTCACGCGTGAATTTAGCTCTTCAGTTGAGAGATGAATATCTCACGCCACCATCCAATGTGATTTTATTTCACAAGTCTCACGTAATTTAGACCTATCTTCCACATCAACAGATAATTTCACGCAATTAACCGCTACTTCCCACGTTATACTACAGCATATTCTCACGCAAACTCACGTTATCTTACGTCATCTCACGCAATCCTATTATATCATTTCCGTTGGCATTGTCTCGTGTGATCTCACATTTCTTGCCATTGCACTCAAGCAATTATTCCATAAAACTCCAGGCCGTATCACGTCATATCACGCGATATAACATCAATATTTCACGCTAAATCAAGCTATAACTGGAGCCTTTTGATGCCATCTTCTTCTAATCCACCATATGAGCTCACGCGTGAATTTAGCTCTTCAGTTGAGAGATGAATATCTCACGCTACCATCCAATGTGATTTTATTCCACAAGTCTCACGCAATTTTGAACTATCTTCCACATCAACACATAATTTCACGCAATTAACCGCTACTCCCCACGTTATACTACAGCATATTCTCACGCAAACTCACGTTATCTCACGTCATCTCACGCAATCCTATTATATCATTTCAGTCGGCATTGTCTCGTGTGATCTCACATCTCTTGCCATTGCACTCAAGCAATTATTCCATAAAACTCCAGGCCGTATCACGTCATCTCACGCGATATAACATCAATATTTCACGCTAACTCAAGCTATAACTGGAGCCTTCTGACGCCATCTTTTTCTAATCTACCATATGAGCTCACGCGTGAATTTAGCTCTTCAGTTGAGAGATGAATATCTCACGCTACCATCCAATGTGATTTTATTTCACGAGTCTCACGTAATTTTGAACTATCTTTCACATTAACACATAATTTCACGCAATCAACCGCTACTTCCCACGTTATACTTCAGCATATTCTCACGCAAACTCACGTTATCTTACGTCATCTTACGCAATCCTAATATATCATTTCCATTGGCATTGTCTCGTGTGATCTCACATCTCTTGCCATTGCACTCAAGCAATTATTCCATAAAACTCCAGGCCGTATCACGTCATCTCACGCGATATAACATCAATATTTCACGCTAACTCAAGCTAGAACTGGAGCCTTTTGACGCCATCTTTTTCTAATCTACCATATGAGCTCACGCGTGAATTGAGCTCTTCAGTTGAGAGATGAATATCTCACGCTACCATCAAATGTGATTTTATTTCACAAGTCTCACGCAATTTTGAACTATCTTCCACATCAACACATAATTTCACGCAATTAACCGCTACTTCCCACGTTATACTACAGCATATTCTCACGCAAACTCACGTTATCTCACGTCATCTCACGCAATCCTATTATATCATTTCAGTCGGCATTGTCTCGTGTGATCTCACATCTCTTGCCGTTGCACTCAAGCAATTATTCCATAAAACTCCAGGCCGTATCACGTCATCTCACGCGATATAACATCAATATTTCACGCTAACTCAAGCTATAACTGGAGCCTTTTGACGCCATCTTTTTCTAATCTACCATATGAGCTCACGCGTGAATTAGGCTCTTCAGTTGAGAGATGAATATCTCACGCTACCATCAAATGTGATTTCATTCCACAAGTCTCACGCAATTTTGAACTATCTTCCACATCAACACATAATTTCACGCAATTAACCGCTACTTCCCACGTTATACTACAGCATATTCTCACGCAAACTCACGTTATCTCACGTCATCTCACGCAATCCTATTATATCATTTCAGTCGGCATTGTCTCGTGTGATCTCACATCTCTTGCCGTTGCACTCAAGCAATTATTCCATAAAACTCCAGGCCGTATCACGTCATCTCACGCGATATAACATCAATATTTCACGCTAACTCAAGCTATAACTGGAGCCTTTTGACGCCATCTTTTTCTAATCTACCATATGAGCTCACGCGTGAATTTAGCTCTTCAGTTGAGAGATGAATATTCCACGCTACCATCCAATGTGATTTTATTCCACAAGTCTCACGCAATTTTGAACTATCTTCCACATCAACACATAATTTCACGCGATCAACCGCTACTCCCCACGTTATACTACAGCATATTCTCACGCAAACTCACGTTATTTCACGTCATCTCACGCAATCCTATTATATCATTTCCGTCAGCATTGTCTCGTGTGATCTCACATCTCTTGCCATTGCACACAAGCAATTATTCCATAAAGCTCCAGGCCGTATCACGTCATCTCACGCGATATTACATCAATATTTCACGCTAACTCAAGCTATGACCGGAGCCTTCTGACGCCATCTTTTTCTAATCTACCATATGAGCTCACGCGTGAATTTAGCTCTTCAGTTGAGAGATGAATATCTCACGCCACCATCCAATGTGATTTTATTTCACAAGTCTCACGTAATTTAGACCTATCTTCCACATCAACAGATAATTTCACGCAAATAACCGCTACTTCCCACGTTATACTACAGCATATTCTCACGCAAACTCACGTTATCTCACTTCATCTCACGCAATCCTATCATATCATTTCCGTTCTCATTGTCTCGTGTGATCTCACATCTCTTGCCATTGCACTCAAGCAATTATTCCATGGAACTCCAGGCCGTATCACGTCATCTCACGCGATATAACATCAATATTTCACGCTAACTCAAGCTATAACTGGAGCCTTTTGACGCCATCCTTTTCTAATCTACCATATGAGCTCACGCGTGAATTTAGCTCTTCAGTTGAGAGATGAATATCTCACGCTACCATCCAATGTGATTTTATTTCACAAGTCTCACGTAATTTTGAACTATCTTTCACAATAACACATAATTTCACGCAATCAACCGCTACTTCCCACGTTATACTACAGCATATTCTCACGCAAACTCACGTTATCTCACGTCATCTCACGCAATCCTATTATATCATTTCCGTTGGCATTGTCTCGTGTGATCTCACATCTCTTGCCATTGCACTCAAGCAATTATTCCATGGAACTCCAGGCCGTATCACGTCATCTCACGCGATATAACATCAATATTTCACGCTAACTCAAGCTATAACTGGAGCCTTTTGACGCCATCTTTTTCTAATCTACCATATGAGCTCACGCGTGAATTTAGCTCTTCAGTTGAGAGATGAATATCTCACGCTACCATCCAATGTGATTTTATTCCACAAGTCTCACACAATTTTGAACTATCTTCCACATCAACACATAATTTCACGCAATTAACCGCTACTCCCCACGTTATACTACAGCATATTCTCACGCAAACTCACGTTATTTCACGTCATCTCACGCAATCCTATTATATCATTTCCGTCAGCATTGTCTCGTGTGATCTCACATCTCTTGCCATTGCACACAAGCAATTATTCCATAAAGCTCCAGGCCGTATCACGTCATCTCACGCGATATTACATCAATATTTCACGCTAACTCAAGCTATGACCGGAGCCTTCTGACGCCATCTTTTTCTAATCTACCATATGAGCTCACGCGTGAATTTAGCTCTTCAGTTGAGAGATGAATATCTCACGCCACCATCCAATGTGATTTTATTTCACAAGTCTCACGTAATTCAGACCTATCTTCCACATCAACAGATAATTTCACGCAATTAACCGCTACTTCACACGTTATACTACAGCATATTCTCACGCAAACTCACGTTATCTTACGTCATCTCACGCAATCCTATTATATCATTTCCGTTGGCATTGTCTCGTGTGATCTCACATCTCTTGCCATTGCACTCAAGCAATTATTCCATAAAACTCCAGGCCGTATCACGTCATATCACGCGATATAACATCAATATTTCACGCTGAATCAAGCTATAACTGGAGCCTTTTGACGCCATCTTCTTCTAATCCACCATATGAGCTCACGCGTGAATTTAGCTCTTCAGTTGAGAGATGAATATCTCACGCTACCATCCAATGTGATTTTATTCCACAAGTCTCACGCAATTTTGAACTATCTTCCACATCAACACATTATTTCACGCAATTAACCGCTACTCCCCACGTTATACTACAGCATATTCTCACGCAAACTCACGTTATTTCACGTCATCTCACGCAATCCTATTATATCATTTCCGTCAGCATTGTCTCGTGTGATTTCACATCTCTTGCCATTGCACACAAGCAATTATTCCATAAAGCTCCAGGCCGTATCACGTCATATCACGCGATATAACATCAATATTTCACGCTAAATCAAGCTATAACTGGAGCCTTTTGATGCCATCTTCTTCTAATCCACCATATGAGCTCACGCGTGAATTTAGCTCTTCAGTTGAGAGATGAATATCTCACGCTACCATCCAATGTGATTTTATTCCACAAGTCTCACGCAATTTTGAACTATCTTCCACATCAACACATAATTTCACGCAATTAACCGCTACTCCCCACGTTATACTACAGCATATTCTCACGCAAACTCACGTTATTTCACGTCATCTCACGCAATCCTATTATATCATTTCCGTCAGCATTGTCTCGTGTGATCTCACATCTCTTGCCATTGCACACAAGCAATTATTCCATAAAGCTCCAGGCCGTTTCACGTCATCTCACGCGATATTACATCAATATTTCACGCTAACTCAAGCTATGACCGGAGCCTTCTGACGCCATCTTTTTCTAATCTACCATATGAGCTCACGCGTGAATTTAGCTCTTCAGTTGAGAGATGAATATCTCACGCCACCATCCAATGTGATTTTATTTCACAAGTCTCACGTAATTTAGACCTATCTTCCACATCAACAGATAATTTCACGCAATTAACCGCTACTCCCCACGTTATACTACAGCATATTCTCACGCAAACTCACGTTATCTCACGTCATCTCACGCAATCCTATTATATCATTTCCGTTTTCATTGTCTCGTGTGATCTCACATCTCTTGCCATTGCACTCAAGCAATTATTCCATGGAACTCCAGGCCGTATCACGTCATCTCACGCGATATAACATCAATATTTCACGCTAACTCAAGCTATAACTGGAGCCTTTTGACGCCATCTTTTTCTAATCTACCATATGAGCTCACGCGTGAATTTAGCTCTTCAGTTGAGAGATGAATATCTCACGCTACCATCCAATGTGATTTTATTTCACAAGTCTCACGTAATTTTGAACTATCTTTCACATTAACACATAATTTCACGCAATCAACCGCTACTTCCCACGTTATACTACAGCATATTCTCACGCAAACTCACGTTATCTTACGTCATCTCACGCAATCCTATTATATCATTTCCGTTGGCATTGTCTTGTGTGATCTCACATCTCTTGCCATTGCACTCAAGCAATTATTCCATAAAACTCCAGGCCGTATCACGTCATATCACGCGATATAACATCAATATTTCACGCTAACTCAAGCTATAACTGGAGCCTTTTGACGCCATCTTCTTCTAATCCACCATATGAGCTCACGCGTGAATTTAGCTCTTCAGTTGAGAGATGAATATCTCACGCTACCATCCAATGTGATTTTATTCCACAAGTCTCACGCAATTTTGAACTATCTTCCACATCAACACATAATTTCACGCAATTAACCGCTACTCCCCACGATATACTACAGCATATTCTCACGCAAACTCACGTTATTCCACGTCATCTCACGCAATCCTATTATATCATTTCCGTCAGCATTGTCTCGTGTGATTTCACATCTCTTGCCATTGCACACAAGCAATTATTCCATAAAGCTCCAGGCCGTATCACGTCATCTCACGCGATATTACATCAATATTTCACGCTAACTCAAGCTATGACCGGAGCCTTCTGACGCCATCTTTTTCTAATCTACCATATGAGCTCACGCGTGAATTAAGCTCTTCAGTTGAGAGATGAATATCTCACGCCACCATCCAATGTGATTTTATTTCACAAGTCTCACGTAATTTGGACCTATCTTCCACATCAACAGATAATTTCACGCAATTAACCGCTACTTCCCACGTTATACTACAGCATATTCTCACGCAAACTCACGTTATCTCACGTCATCTCACGCAATCCTATTATATCATTTCCGTTTTCATTGTCTCGTGTGATCTCACATCTCTTGCGATTGCACTCAAGCAATCATTCCATGGAACTCCAGGCCGTATCACGTCATCTCACGCGATATCACATCAATATTTCACGCTAACTCAAGCTATAACTGGAGCCTTTTGACGCCATCTTTTTCTAATCTACCATATGAGCTCACGCGTGAATTTAGCTCTTCAGTTGAGAGATGAATATCTCACGCTACCATCCAATGTGATTTTATTTCACAAGTCTCACGTAATTTTGAACTATCTTTCAAATTAACACATAATTTCACGCAATCAACCGCTACTTCCCACGTTATACTACAGCATATTCTCACGCAAACTCACGTTATCTTACGTCATCTCACGCAATCCCATTATATCATTTCCGTTGGCATTGTCTCGTGTGATCTCACATCTCTTGCCATTGCACTCAAGCAATTATTCCATAAAACTCCAGGCCGTATCACGTCATCTCACGCGATATAACATCAATATTTCACGCTAACTCAAGCTATAACTGGAGCCTTTTGACGCCATCTTTTTCTAATTTACCATATGAGCTCACGCGTGAATTTAGCTCTTCAGTTGAGAGATGAATATCTCACGCTACCATCCAATGTGATTTTATTCCACAAGTCTCACGCAATTTTGAACTATCTTCCACATCAACACATAATTTCACGCAATTAACCGCTACTTCACACGTTATACTACAGCATATTCTCACGCAAACTCACGTTATCTCACGTCATCTCACGCAATCCTATTATATCATTTCAGTCGGCATTGTCTCGTGTGATCTCACATCTCTTGCCATTGCACTCAAGCAATTATTCCATAAAACTCCAGGCCGTATCACGTCATCTCACGCGATATAACATCAATATTTCACGCTAACTCAAGCTATAA
The DNA here is from genome assembly GCA_949128115.1 of Anaspis maculata. Classification (NCBI taxonomy): domain Eukaryota; kingdom Metazoa; phylum Arthropoda; class Insecta; order Coleoptera; family Scraptiidae; genus Anaspis; species Anaspis maculata. Next base: position 1,919,325 of record OX421966.1, read on the forward strand.
CTGGAGCCTTCTGACGCCATCTTTTCCTAATCTACCATATGAGCTCACGCGTGAATTAAGCTCTTCAGTTGAGAGATGAATATCTCACGCTACCATCAAATGTGATTTTATTTCACAAGTCTCACGTAATTTAGACCTATCTTCCACATCAACAGATAATTTCACGCAATCAACCGCTACTTTTTATGTTATACTACAGCAAATTCCCACACAAACTCAGGTTATCTCACGTCATCTCACGCAATCCTATTATATCATTTCAGTCGGCATTGTCTCGTGTGATCTCACATCTCTTGCCGTTGCACTCAAGCAATTATTCCATAAAACTCCAGGCCGTATCACGTCATCTCACGCGATATAACATCAATATTTCACGCTAACTCAAGCTATAACTGGAGCCTTTTGACGCCATCTTTTTCTAATCTACCATATGAGCTCACGCGTGGATTAAGCTCTTCAGTTGAGAGATGAATATCTCACGCTACTATCGAATGTGATTTTATTCCACAAGTCTCACGCAATTTTGAACTATCTTCCACATCAACACATAATTTCACGCGATCAACCGCTACTCCCCACGTTATACTACAGCATATTCTCACGCAAACTCACGTTATTTCACGTCATCTCACGCAATCCTATTATATCATTTCCGTCAGCATTGTCTCGTGTGATCTTACATCTCTTGCCATTGCACACAAGCAATTATTCCATAAAGCTCCAGGCCGTATCACGTCATCTCACGCGATATTACATCAATATTTCACGCTAACTCAAGCTATGACCGGAGCCTTCTGACGCCATCTTTTTCTGATCTACCATATGAGCTCACGCGTGAATTTAGCTCTTCAGTTGAGAGATGAATATCTCACGCCACCATCCAATGTGATTTTATTTCACAAGTCTCACGTAATTTAGACCTATCTTCCACATCAACAGATAATTTCACGCAATTAACCGCTACTTCCCACGTTATACTACAGCATATTCTCACGCAAACTCACGTTATCTCACGTCATCTCACGCAATCCTATTATATCATTTCCGTTTTCATTGTCTCGTGTGATCTCACATCTCTTGCCATTGCACTCAAGCAATTATTCCATGGAACTCCAGGCCGTATCACGTCATCTCACGCGATATAACATCAATATTTCACGCTAACTCAAGCTATAACTGGAGCCTTTTGACGCCATCTTTTTCTAATCTACCATATGAGCTCACGCGTGAATTTAGCTTCTCAGTTGAGAGATGAATATCTCACGCTACCATCCAATGTGATTTTATTTCACAAGTCTCACGTAATTTTGAACTATCTTTCACATCAACACATAATTTCACGCAATCAACCGCTACTTCCCACGTTATACTACAGCATATTCTCACGCAAACTCACGTTATCTTACGTCATCTCACGCAATCCTATTATATCATTTCCGTTGGCATTGTCTCGTGTGATCTCACATCTCTTGCCATTGCACTCAAGCAATTATTCCATAAAACTCCAGGCCGTACCACGTCATATCACGCGATATAACATCAATATTTCACGCTAACTCAAGCTATAACTGGAGCCTTTTGACGCCATCTTCTTCTAATCCACCATATGAGCTCACGCGTGAATTTAGCTCTTCAGTTGAGAGATGAATATCTCACGCTACCATCCAATGTGATTTTATTCCACAAGTCTCACGCAATTTTGAACTATCTTCCACATCAACACATAATTTCACGCAATTAACCGCTACTCCCCACGTTATACTACAGCATATTCTCACGCAAACTCACGTTATTTCACGTCATCTCACGCAATCCTATTATATCATTTCCGTCAGCATTGTCTCGTGTGATCTCACATCTCTTGCCATTGCACACAAGCAATTATTCCATAAAGCTCCAGGCCGTATCACGTCATCTCACGCGATATTACATCAATATTTCACGCTAACTCAAGCTATGACCGGAGCCTTCTGACGCCATCTTTTTCTAATCTACCATATGAGCTCACGCGTGAATTTAGCTCTTCAGTTGAGAGATGAATATCTCACGCCACCATCCAATGTGATTTTATTTCACAAGTCTCACGTGATTTAGACCTATCTTCCACATCAACAGATAATTTCACGCAATTAACCGCTACTTCCCACGTTATACTACAGCATATTCTCACGCAAACTCACGTTATCTCACGTCATCTCACGCAATCCTATTATATCATTTCCGTTTTCATTGTCTCGTGTGATCTCACATCTCTTGCCATTGCACTGAAGCAATTATTCCATGGAACTCCAGGCCGTATCACGTCATCTCACGCGATATAACATCAATATTTCACGCTAACTCAAGCTATAACTGGAGCCTTTTGACGCCATCTTTTTCTAATCTACCATATGAGCTCACGCGTGAATTTAGCTCTTCAGTTGAGAGATGAATATCTCACGCTACCATCCAATGTGATTTTATTTCACAAGTCTCACGTAATTTTGAACTATCTTTCACATTAACACATAATTTCACGCAATCAACCGCTACTTCCCACGTTATACTACAGCATATTCTCACGCAAACTCACGTTATCTTACGTCATCTCACGCAATCCTATTATATCATTTCCGTTGGCATTGTCTCGTGTGATCTCACATCTCTTGCCATTGCACTCAAGCAATTATTCCATAAAACTCCAGGCCGTATCACGTCATATCACGCGATATAACATCAATATTTCACGCTAAATCAAGCTATAACTGGAGCCTTTTGACGCCATCTTCTCCTAATCCACCATATGAGCTCACGCGTGAATTTAGCTCTTCAGTTGAGAGATGAATATCTCACGCTACCATCCAATGTGATTTTATTCCACAAGTCTCACGCAATTTTGAACTATCTTCCACATCAACACATAATTTCACGCAATTAACCGCTACTCCCCACGTTATACTACAGCATATTCTCACGCAAACTCACGTTATTTCACGTCATCTCACGCAATCCTATTATATCATTTCCGTCAGCATTGTCTCGTGTGATCTCACATCTCTTGCCATTGCACACAAGCAATTATTCCATAGAGCTCCAGGTCGTATCACGTCATCTCACGCGATATTACATCAATATTTCACGCTAACTCAAGCTATGACCGGAGCCTTCTGACGCCATCTTTTTCTAATCTACCATATGAGCTCACGCGTGAATTTAGCTCTTCAGTTGAGAGATGAATATCTCACGCCACCATCCAATGTGATTTTATTCCACAAGTCTCACGTAATTTAGACCTATCTTCCACATCAACAGATAATTTCACGCAATTAACCGCTACTTCCCACGTTATACTACAGCATATTCTCACGCAAACTCACGTTATCTCACGTCATCTCACGCAATCCTATTATATCATTTCCGTTGGCATTGTCTCGTGTGATCTCACATCTCTTGCCATTGCACTCAAGCAATTATTCCATAAAACTCCAGGCCGTATCACGTCATATCACGCGATATAACATCAATATTTCACGCTAACTCAAGCTATAACTGGAGCCTTTTGACGCCATCTTCTTCTAATCTACCATATGAGCTCACGCGTGAATTTAGCTCTTCAGTTGAGAGATGAATATCTCACGCTACCATCCAATGTGATTTTATTTCACAAGTCTCACGTAATTTTGAACTATCTTTCACATTAACACATAATTTCACGCAATCAACCGCTACTTCCCACGTTATACTACAGCATATTCTCACGCAAACTCACGTTATCTTACGTCATCTCACGCAATCCTATTATATCATTTCCGTTGGCATTGTCTAGTGTGATCTCACATCTCTTGCCATTGCACTCAAGCAATTATTCCATAAAACTCCAGGCCGTATCACGTCATATCACGCGATATAACATCAATATTTCACGCTAACTCAAGCTATAACTGGAGCCTTTTGACGCCATCTTCTTCTAATCCACCATATGAGCTCACGCGTGAATTTAGCTCTTCAGTTGAGAGATGAATATCTCACGCTACCATCCAATGTGATTTTATTCCACAAGTCTCACGCAATTTTGAACTATCTTCCACATCAACACATAATTTTACGCAATTAACCGCTACTTCACACGTTATACTACAGCATATTCTCACGCAAACTCACGTTATCTCACGTCATCTCACGCAATCCTATTATATCATTTCAGTCGGCATTGTCTCGTGTGATCTCACATCTCTTGCCGTTGCACCCAAGCAATTATTCCATAAAACTCCAGGCCGTATCACGTCATCTCACGCGATATAACATCAATATTTCACGCTAACTCAAGCTATAACTGGAGCCTTCTGACGCCATCTTTCTCTAATTCACCATATGAGCTCACGCGTGAATTAAGCTCTTCAGTTGAGAGATGAATATCTCACGCTACCATCCAATGTGATTTTATTTCACAAGTCTCACGTAATTTAGACCTATCTTCCACATCAACAGATAATTTCACGCAATCAACCGCTACTTTTCTATGTTATACTACAGCAAATTCCCACACAAACTCAGGTTATCTCACGTCATCTCACGCAATCCTATTATATCATTTCCGTCGGCATTGTCTCGTGTGATCTCACATCTCTTGCCATTGCACTCAAGCAATTATTCCATAAAGCTCCAGGCCGTATCACGTCATCTCACGCGATATAACATCAATATTTCACGCTAACTCAAGCTATAACTGGAGCCTTTTGACGCCATCTTTTCCTGATCTACCATATGAGCTCACGCGTGAATTGGGCTCTTCAGTTGAGAGATGAATATCTCACGCTACCATCCAATGTGATTTTATTTCACAAGTCTCACGTAATTTTGAACTATCTTTCACATTAACACATAATTTCACGCAATCAACCGCTACTTCCCACGTTATACTTCAGCATATTCTCACGCAAACTCACGTTATCTTACGTCATCTTACGCAATCCTAATATATCATTTCCGTTGGCATTGTCTCGTGTGATCTCACATCTCTTGCCATTGCACTTAAGCAATTATTCCATAAAACTCCAGGCCGTATCACGTCATCTCACGCGATATAACATCAATATTTCACGCTAACTCAAGCTATAACTGGAGCCTTTTGACGCCATCTTTTTCTAATCTACCATATGAGCTCACGCGTGAATTTAGCTCTTCAGTTGAGAGATGAATATCTCACGCTACCATCCAATGTGATTTCATTTCACAAGTCTCACGTAATTTTGAACTATCTTTCACATTAACACATAATTTCACGCAATCAACCGCTACTTCCCACGTTATACTTCAGCATATTCTCACGCAAACTCACGTTATCTTACGTCATCTTACAAAATCCTAATATATCATTTCCGTTGGCATTGTCTCGTGTGATCTCACATCTCTTGCCATTGCACTCAAGCAATTATTCCATAAAACTCCAGGCCGTATCACGTCATCTCACGCGATATAACATCAATATTTCACGCTAACTCAAGCTATAACTGGAGCCTTTTGACGCCATCTTTTTCTAATCTACCATATGAGCTCACGCGTGAATTAAGCTCTTCAGTTGAGAGATGAATATCTCACGCTACCATCAAATGTGATTTTATTCCACAAGTCTCACGCAATTTTGAACTATCTTCCACATCAACACATAATTTTACGCAATTAACCGCTACTTCACACGTTATACTACAGCATATTCTCACGCAAACTCACGTTATCTCACGTCATCTCACGCAATCCTATTATATCATTTCAGTCGGCATTGTCTCGTGTGATCTCACATCTCTTGCCGTTGCACCCAAGCAATTATTCCATAAAACTCCAGGCCGTATCACGTCATCTCACGCGATATAACATCAATATTTCACGCTAACTCAAGCTATAACTGGAGCCTTCTGACGCCATCTTTCTCTAATTCACCATATGAGCTCACGCGTGAATTAAGCTCTTCAGTTGAGAGATGAATATCTCACGCTACCATCCAATGTGATTTTATTTCACAAGTCTCACGTAATTTAGACCTATCTTCCACATCAACAGATAATTTCACGCAATCAACCGCTACTTTTCTATGTTATACTACAGCAAATTCCCACACAAACTCAGGTTATCTCACGTCATCTCACGCAATCCTATTATATCATTTCCGTCGGCATTGTCTCGTGTGATCTCACATCTCTTGCCATTGCACTCAAGCAATTATTCCATAAAGCTCCAGGCCGTATCACGTCATCTCACGCGATATAACATCAATATTTCACGCTAACTCAAGCTATAACTGGAGCCTTTTGACGCCATCTTTTCCTGATCTACCATATGAGCTCACGCGTGAATTAAGCTCTTCAGTTGAGAGATGAATATCTCACGCTACCATCCAATGTGATTTTATTTCACAAGTCTCACGTAATTTTGAACTATCTTTCACATTAACACATAATTTCACGCAATCAACCGCTACTTCCCACGTTATACTTCAGCATATTCTCACGCAAACTCACGTTATCTTACGTCATCTTACGCAATCCTAATATATCATTTCCGTTGGCATTGTCTCGTGTGATCTCACATCTCTTGCCATTGCACTTAAGCAATTATTCCATAAAACTCCAGGCCGTATCACGTCATCTCACGCGATATAACATCAATATTTCACGCTAACTCAAGCTATAACTGGAGCCTTTTGACGCCATCTTTTTCTAATCTACCATATGAGCTCACGCGTGAATTAAGCTCTTCAGTTGAGAGATGAATATCTCACGCTACCATCAAATGTGATTTTATTCCACAAGTCTCACGCAATTTTGAACTATCTTCCACATCAACACATAATTTCACGCAATTAACCGCTACTTCCCACGTTATACTACAGCATATTCTCACGCAAACTCACGTTATCTCACGTCATCTCACGCAATCCTATTATATCATTTCAGTCGGCATTGTCTCGTGTGATCTCACATCTCTTGCCGTTGCACTCAAGCAATTATTCCATAAAACTCCAGGCCGTATCACGTCATCTCACGCGATATAACATCAATATTTCACGCTAACTCAAGCTATAACTGGAGCCTTTTGACGCCATCTTTTTCTAATCTACCATATGAGCTCACGCGTGAATTTAGCTCTTCAGTTGAGAGATGAATATTCCACGCTACCATCCAATGTGATTTTATTCCACAAGTCTCACGCAATTTTGAACTATCTTCCACATCAACACATAATTTCACGCGATCAACCGCTATTCCCCACGTTATACTACAGCATATTCTCACGCAAACTCACGTTATTTCACGTCATCTCACGCAATCCTATTATATCATTTCCGTCAGCATTGTCTCGTGTGATCTTACATCTCTTGCCATTGCACACAAGCAATTATTCCATAAAGCTCCAGGCCGTATCACGTCATCTCACGCGATATTACATCAATATTTCACGCTAACTCAAGCTATGACCGGAGCCTTCTGACGCCATCTCTTTCTAATCTACCATATGAGCTCACGCGTGAATTTAGCTCTTCAGTTGAGAGATGAATATCTCACGCCACCATCCAATGTGATTTTATTTCACAAGTCTCACGTAATTTAGACCTATCTTCCACATCAACAGATGATTTCACGCAATTAACCGCTACTTCCCACGTTATACTACAGCATATTCTCACGCGAACTCACGTTATCTCACGTCATCTCACGCAATCCTATTATATCATTTCCGTTTTCATTGTCTCGTGTGATCTCACATCTCTTGCCATTGCACTCAAGCAATTATTCCATGGAACTCCAGGCCGTATCACGTCATCTCACGCGATATAACATCAATATTTCACGCTAACTCAAGCTATAACTGGAGCTTTTTGACGCCATCCTTTTCTAATCTACCATATGAGCTCACGCGTGAATTTAGCTCTTCAGTTGAGAGATGAATATCTCACGCTACCATCCAATGTGATTTTATTTCACAAGTCTCACGTGATTTTGAACTATCTTTCACATTAACACATAATTTCACGCAATCAACCGCTACTTCCCACGTTATACTACAGCATATTCTCACGCAAACTCACGTTATCTTACGTCATCTCACGCAATCCTATTATATCATTTCCGTTGGCATTGTCTCGTGTGATCTCACATCTCTTGCCATTGCACTCAAGTAATTATTCCATAAAACTCCAGGCCGTATCACGTCATCTCACGCGATATAACATCAATATTTCACGCTAACTCAAGCTATAACTGGAGCCTTCTGACGCCATCTTTTTCTAATCTACCATATGAGCTCACGCGTAAATTTAGCTCTTCAGTTGAGAGATGAATATCTCACGCTACCATCCAATGTGATTTTATTCCACAAGTCTCACGCAATTTTGAACTATCTTCCACATCAACACATAATTTCACGCAATTAACCGCTACTCCCCACGTTATACTACAGCATATTCTCACGCAAACTCACGTTATCTCACGTCATCTCACGCAATCCTATTATATCATTTCAGTCGGCATTGTCTCGTGTGATCTCACATCTCTTGCCATTGCACTCAAGTAATTATTCCATAAAACTCCAGGCCGTATCACGTCATCTCACGCGATATAACATCAATATTTCACGCTAACTCAAGCTATAACTGGAGCCTTCTGACGCCATCTTTTTCTAATCTACCATATGAGCTCACGCGTGAATTTAGCTCTTCAGTTGAGAGATGAATATCTCACGCTACCATCCAATGTGATTTTATTTCACAAGTCTCACGTGATTTTGAACTATCTTTCACATTAACACATAATTTCACGCAATCAACCGCTACTTCCCACGTTATACTACAGCATATTCTCACGCAAACTCACGTTATCTTACGTCATCTCACGCAATCCTATTATATCATTTCCGTTGGCATTGTCTCGTGTGATCTCACATCTCTTGCCATTGCACTCAAGCAATTATTCCATAAAACTCCAGGCCGTATCACGTCATATCACGCGATATAACATCAATATTTCACGCTAACTCAAGCTATAACTGGAGCCTTTTGACGCCATCTTCTTCTAATCCACCATATGAGCTCACGCGTAAATTTAGCTCTTCAGTTGAGAGATGAATATCTCACGCTACCATCCAATGTGATTTTATTCCACAAGTCTCACGCAATTTTGAACTATCTTCCACATCAACACATAATTTCACGCAATTAACCGCTACTCCCCACGTTATACTACAGCATATTCTCACGCAAACTCACGTTATCTCACGTCATCTCACGCAATCCTATTATATCATTTCAGTCGGCATTGTCTCGTGTGATCTCACATCTCTTGCCATTGCACTCAAGTAATTATTCCATAAAACTCCAGGCCGTATCACGTCATCTCACGCGATATAACATCAATATTTCACGCTAACTCAAGCTATAACTGGAGCCTTCTGACGCCATCTTTTTCTAATCTACCATATGAGCTCACGCGTGAATTTAGCTCTTCAGTTGAGAGATGAATATCTCACGCTACCATCCAATGTGATTTTATTTCACAAGTCTCACGCAATTTTGAACTATCTTCCACATCAACACATAATTTCACGCAATTAACCGCTACTCCCCACGTTATACTACAGCATATTCTCACGCAAACTCACGTTATCTCACGTCATCTCACGCAATCCTATTATATCATTTCCGTTGGCATTGTCTCGTGTGATCTCACATCTCTTGCCATTGCACTCAAGTAATTATTCCATAAAACTCCAGGCCGTATCACGTCATCTCACGCGATATAACATCAATATTTCACGCTAACTCAAGCTATAACTGGAGCCTTCTGACGCCATCTTTTTCTAATCTACCATATGAGCTCACGCGTAAATTTAGCTCTTCAGTTGAGAGATGAATATCTCACGCTACCATCCAATGTGATTTTATTCCACAAGTCTCACGCAATTTTGAACTATCTTCCACATCAACACATAATTTCACGCAATTAACCGCTACTCCCCACGTTATACTACAGCATATTCTCACGCAAACTCACGTTATCTCACGTCATCTCACGCAATCCTATTATATCATTTCAGTCGGCATTGTCTCGTGTGATCTTACATCTCTTGCCATTGCACTCAAGTAATTATTCCATAAAACTCCAGGCCGTATCACGTCATCTCACGCGATATAACATCAATATTTCACGCTAACTCAAGCTATAACTGGAGCCTTCTGACGCCATCTTTTTCTAATCTACCATATGAGCTCACGCGTGAATTTAGCTCTTCAGTTGAGAGATGAATATCTCACGCTACCATCCAATGTGATTTTATTTCACAAGTCTCACGTGATTTTGAACTATCTTTCACATTAACACATAATTTCACGCAATCAACCGCTACTTCCCACGTTATACTACAGCATATTCTCACGCAAACTCACGTTATCTTACGTCATCTCACGCAATCCTATTATATCATTTCCGTTGGCATTGTCTCGTGTGATCTCACATCTCTTGCCATTGCACTCAAGCAATTATTCCATAAAACTTCAGGCCGTATCACGTCATATCACGCGATATAACATCAATATTTCACGCTAACTCAAGCTATAACTGGAGCCTTTTGACGCCATCTTCTTCTAATCCACCATATGAGCTCACGCGTAAATTTAGCTCTTCAGTTGAGAGATGAATATCTCACGCTACCATCCAATGTGATTTTATTCCACAAGTCTCACGCAATTTTGAACTATCTTCCACATCAACACATAATTTCACGCAATTAACCGCTACTCCCCACGTTATACTACAGCATATTCTCACGCAAACTCACGTTAACTCACGTCATCTCACGCAATCCTATTATATCATTTCAGTCGGCATTGTCTCGTGTGATCTCACATCTCTTGCCATTGCACTCAAGTAATTATTCCATAAAACTCCAGGCCGTATCACGTCATCTCACGCGATATAACATCAATATTTCACGCTAACTCAAGCTATAACTGGAGCCTTCTGACGCCATCTTTTTCTAATCTACCATATGAGCTCACGCGTGAATTTAGCTCTTCAGTTGAGAGATGAATATCTCACGCTACCATCCAATGTGATTTTATTTCACAAGTCTCACGTAATTTTGAACTATCTTTCACATTAACACATAATTTCACGCAATCAACCGCTACTTCCCACGTTATACTACAGCATATTCTCACGCAAACTCACGTTATCTTACGTCATCTCACGCAATCCTATTATATCATTTCCGTTGGCATTGTCTCGTGTGATCTCACATCTCTTGACATTGCACTCAAGCAATTATTCCATAAAACTCCAGGCCGTATCACGTCATATCACGCGATATAACATCAATATTTCACGCTAACTCAAGCTATAACTGGAGCCTTTTGACGCCATCTTTTTCTAATCTACCATATAAGCTCACGCGTGAATTAAGCTCTTCAGTTGAGAGATGAATATCTCACGCTACCATCAAATGTGATTTTATTCCACAAGTCTCACGCAATTTTGAACTATCTTCCACATCAACACATAATTTCACGCAATTAACCGCTACTTCCCACGTTATACTACAGCATATTCTCACGCAAACTCACGTTATCTCACGTCATCTCACGCAATCCTATTATATCATTTCAGTCGGCATTGTCTCGTGTGATCTCACATCTCTTGCCGTTGCACTCAAGCAATTATTCCATAAAACTCCAGGCCGTATCACGTCATCTCACGCGATATAACATCAATATTTCACGCTAACTCAAGCTATAACTGGAGCCTTTTGACGCCATCTTTTTCTAATCTACCATATGAGCTCACGCGTGAATTAAGCTCTTCAGTTGAGAGATGAATATCTCACGCTACCATCAAATGTGATTTTATTCCACAAGTCTCACGCAATTTTGAACTATCTTCCACATCAACACATAATTTCACGCAATTAACCGCTACTTCCCACGTTATACTACAGCATATTCTCACGCAAACTCACGTTATCTCACGTCATCTCACGCAATCCTATTATATCATTTCAGTCGGCATTGTCTCGTGTGATCTCACATCTCTTGCCGTTGCACTCAAGCAATCATTCCATAAAACTCCAGGCCGTATCACGTCATCTCACGCGATATAACATCAATATTTCACGCTAACTCAAGCTATAACTGGAGCCTTTTGACGCCATCTCTTTCTAATCTACCATATGAGCTCACGCGTGAATTTAGCTCTTCAGTTGAGAGATGAATATTCCACGCTACCATCCAATGTGATTTTATTCCACAAGTCTCACGCAATTTTGAACTATCTTCCACATCAACACATAATTTCACGCGATCAACCGCTACTCCCCACGTTATACTACAGCATATTCTCACGCAAACTCACGTTATTTCACGTCATCTCACGCAATCCTATTATATCATTTCCGTCAGCATTATCTCGTGTGATCTTACATCTCTTGCCATTGCACACAAGCAATTATTCCATAAAGCTCCAGGCCGTATCACGTCATCTCACGCGATATTACATCAATATTTCACGCTAACTCAAGCTATGACCGGAGCCTTCTGACGCCATCTTTTTCTAATCTACCATATGAGCTCACGCGTGAATTTAGCTCTTCAGTTGAGAGATGAATATCTCACGCCACCATCCAATGTGATTTTATTTCACAAGTCTCACGTAATTTAGACCTATCTTCCACATCAACAGATAATTTCACGCAAATAACCGCTACTTCCCACGTTATACTACAGCATATTCTCACGCAAACTCACGTTATCTCACGTCATCTCACGCAATCCTATTATATCATTTCAGTCGGCATTGTCTCGTGTGATCTCACATCTCTTGCCGTTGCACTCAAGCAATCATTCCATAAAACTCCAGGCCGTATCACGTCATCTCACGCGATATAACATCAATATTTCACGCTAACTCAAGCTATAACTGGAGCCTTTTGACGCCATCTCTTTCTAATCTACCATATGAGCTCACGCGTGAATTTAGCTCTTCAGTTGAGAGATGAATATTCCACGCTACCATCCAATGTGATTTTATTCCACAAGTCTCACGCAATTTTGAACTATCTTCCACATCAACACATAATTTCACGCGATCAACCGCTACTCCCCACGTTATACTACAGCATATTCTCACGCAAACTCACGTTATTTCACGTCATCTCACGCAATCCTATTATATCATTTCCGTCAGCATTATCTCGTGTGATCTTACATCTCTTGCCATTGCACACAAGCAATTATTCCATAAAGCTCCAGGCCGTATCACGTCATCTCACGCGATATTACATCAATATTTCACGCTAACTCAAGCTATGACCGGAGCCTTCTGACGCCATCTTTTTCTAATCTACCATATGAGCTCACGCGTGAATTTAGCTCTTCAGTTGAGAGATGAATATCTCACGCCACCATCCAATGTGATTTTATTTCACAAGTCTCACGTAATTTAGACCTATCTTCCACATCAACAGATAATTTCACGCAAATAACCGCTACTTCCCACGTTATACTACAGCATATTCTCACGCAAACTCACGTTATCTCACGTCATCTCACGCAATCCTATTATATCATTTCAGTCGGCATTGTCTCGTGTGATCTCACATCTCTTGCCGTTGCACTCAAGCAATCATTTCATAAAACTCCAGGCCGTATCACGTCATCTCACGCGATATAACATCAATATTTCACGCTAACTCAAGCTATAACTGGAGCCTTTTGACGCCATCTCTTTCTAATCTACCATATGAGCTCACGCGTGAATTTAGCTCTTCAGTTGAGAGATGAATATTCCACGCTACCATCCAATGTGATTTTATTCCACAAGTCTCACGCAATTTTGAACTATCTTCCAGATCAACACATAATTTCACGCGATCAACCGCTACTCCCCACGTTATACTACAGCATATTCTCACGCAAACTCACGTTATTTCACGTCATCTCACGCAATCCTATTATATCATTTCCGTCAGCATTATCTCGTGTGATCTTACATCTCTTGCCATTGCACACAAGCAATTATTCCATAAAGCTCCAGGCCGTATCACGTCATCTCACGCGATATTACATCAATATTTCACGCTAACTCAAGCTATGACCGGAGCCTTCTGACGCCATCTTTTTCTAATCTACCATATGAGCTCACGCGTGAATTTAGCTCTTCAGTTGAGAGATGAATATCTCACGCTACCATCCAATGTGATTTTATTTCACAAGTCTCACGTAATTTTGAACTATCTTTCACAATAACACATAATTTCACGCAATCAACCGCTACTTCCCACGTTATACTACAGCATATTCTCACGCAAACTCACGTTATCTTACGTCATCTCACGCAATCCTATTATATCATTTCCGTTGGCATTGTCTCGTGTGATCTCACATCTCTTGCCATTGCACTCAAGCAATTATTCCATAAAACTCCAGGCCGTATCACGTCATATCACGCGATATAACATCAATATTTCACGCTAACTCAAGCTATAACTGGAGCCTTTTGACGCCATCTTCTTCTAATCCACCATATGAGCTCACGCGTGAATTTAGCTCTTCAGTTGAGAGATGAATATCTCACGCTACCATCCAATGTGATTTTATTCCACAAGTCTCACGCAATTTTGAACTATCTTCCACATCAACACATAATTTCACGCAATTAACCGCTACTCCCCACGTTATACTACAGCATATTCTCACGCAAACTCACGTTATTTCACGTCATCTCACGCAATCCTATTATATCATTCCCGTCAGCATTGTCTCGTGTGATCTCACATCTCTTGCCATTGCACACAAGCAATTATTCCATAAAGCTCCTGGCCGTATCACGTCATCTCACGCGATATTACATCAATATTTCACGCTAACTCAAGCTATGACCGGAGCCTTCTGACGCCATCTTTTTCTAATCTACCATATGAGCTCACGCGTGAATTTAGCTCTTCAGTTGAGAGATGAATATCTCACGCCACCATCCAATGTGATTTTATTTCACAAGTCTCACGTAATTTAGACCTATCTTCCACATCAACAGATAATTTCACGCAATTAACCGCTACTTCCCACGTTATACTACAGCATATTCTCACGCAAACTCACGTTATCTTACGTCATCTCACGCAATCCTATTACATCATTTCCGTTGGCATTGTCTCGTGTGATCTCACATCTCTTGCCATTGCACTCAAGCAATTATTCCATAAAATTCCAGGCCGTATCACGTCATATCACGCGATATAACATCAATATTTCACGCTAACTCAAGCTATAACTGGAGCCTTTTGACGCCATCTTCTTCTAATCCACCATATGAGCTCACGCGTAAATTTAGCTCTTCAGTTGAGAGATGAATATCTCACGCTACCATCCAATGTGATTTTATTTCACAAGTCTCACGTGATTTTGAACTATCTTTCACATTAACACATAATTTCACGCAATCAACCGCTACTTCCCACGTTATACTACAGCATATTCTCACGCAAACTCACGTTATCTTACGTCATCTCACGCAATCCTATCATATCATTTCCGTTTTCATTGTCTCGTGTGATCTCACATCTCTTGCCATTGCACTCAAGCAATTATTCCATGGAACTCCAGGCCGTATCACGTCATCTCACGCGATATAACATCAATATTTCACGCTAACTCAAGCTATAACTGGAGCCTTTTGACGCCATCCTTTTCTAATCTACCATATGAGCTCACGCGTGAATTTAGCTCTTCAGTTGAGAGATGAATATCTCACGCTACCATCCAATGTGATTTTATTTCACAAGTCTCACGTAATTTTGAACTATCTTTCACAATAACACATAATTTCACGCAATCAACCGCTACTTCCCACGTTATACTACAGCATATTCTCACGCAAACTCACGTTATCTTACGTCATCTCACGCAATCCTATTATATCATTTCCGTTGGCATTGTCTCGTGTGATCTCACATCTCTTGCCATTGCACTCAAGCAATTATTCCATAAAACTCCAGGCCGTATCACGTCATATCACGCGATATAACATCAATATTTCACGCTAACTCAAGCTATAACTGGAGCCTTTTGACGCCATCTTCTTCTAATCCACCATATGAGCTCACGCGTGAATTTAGCTCTTCAGTTGAGAGATGAATATCTCACGCTACCATCCAATGTGATTTTATTCCACAAGTCTCACGCAATTTTGAACTATCTTCCACATCAACACATAATTTCACGCGATCAACCGCTACTCCCCACGTTATACTACAGCATATTCTCACGCAAACTCACGTTATTTCACGTCATCTCACGCAATCCTATTATATCATTTCCGTCAGCATTATCTCGTGTGATCTTACATCTCTTGCCATTGCACACAAGCAATTATTCCATAAAGCTCCAGGCCGTATCACGTCATCTCACGCGATATTACATCAATATTTCACGCTAACTCAAGCTATGACCGGAGCCTTCTGACGCCATCTTTTTCTAATCTACCATATGAGCTCACGCGTGAATTTAGCTCTTCAGTTGAGAGATGAATATCTCACGCCACCATCCAATGTGATTTTATTTCACAAGTCTCACGTAATTTAGACCTATCTTCCACATCAACAGATAATTTCACGCAAATAACCGCTACTTCCCACGTTATACTACAGCATATTCTTACGCAAACTCACGTTATCTCACGTCATCTCACGCAATCCTATCATATCATTTCCGTTTTCATTGTCTCGTGTGATCTCACATCTCTTGCCATTGCACTCGAGCAAATATTCCATGGAACTCCAGGCCGTATCACGTCATCTCACGCGATATAACATCAATATTTCACGCTAACTCAAGCTATAACTGGAGCCTTTTGACGCCATCCTTTTCTAATCTACCATATGAGCTCACGCGTGAATTTAGCTCTTCAGTTGAGAGATGAATATCTCACGCTACCATCCAATGTGATTTTATTTCACAAGTCTCACGTAATTTTGAACTATCTTTCACAATAACACATAATTTCACGCAATCAACCGCTACTTCCCACGTTATACTACAGCATATTCTCACGCAAACTCACGTTATCTTACGTCATCTCACGCAATCCTATTATATCATTTCCGTTGGCATTGTCTCGTGTGATCTCACATCTCTTGCCATTGCACTCAAGCAATTATTCCATAAAACTCCAGGCCGTATCACGTCATATCACGCGATATAACATCAATATTTCACGCTAACTCAAGCTATAACTGGAGCCTTTTGACGCCATCTTCTTCTAATCCACCATATGAGCTCACGCGTGAATTTAGCTCTTCAGTTGAGAGATGAATATCTCACGCTACCATCTAATGTGATTTTATTCCACAAGTCTCACGCAATTTTGAACTATCTTCCACATCAACACATAATTTCACGCAATTAACCGCTACTCCCCACGTTATACTACAGCATATTCTCACGCAAACTCACGTTATTTCACGTCATCTCACGCAATCCTATTATATCATTTCCGTCAGCATTGTCTCGTGTGATCTCACATCTCTTGCCATTGCACACAAGCAATTATTCCATAAAGCTCCTGGCCGTATCACGTCATCTCACGCGATATTACATCAATATTTCACGCTAACTCAAGCTATGACCGGAGCCTTCTGACGCCATCTTTTTCTAATCTACCATATGAGCTCACGCGTGAATTTAGCTCTTCAGTTGAGAGATGAATATCTCACGCTACCATCCAATGTGATTTTATTTCACGAGTCTCACGTAATTTTGAACTATCTTTCACATTAACACATAATTTCACGCAATCAACCGCTACTTCCCACGTTATACTTCAGCATATTCTCACGCAAACTCACGTTATCTTACGTCATCTTACGCAATCCTAATATATCATTTCCGTTGGCATTGTCTCGTGTGATCTCACATCTCTTGCCATTGCACTCAAGCAATTATTCCATAAAACTCCAGGCCGTATCACGTCATCTCACGCGATATAACATCAATATTTCACGCTAACTCAAGCTATAACTGGAGCCTTTTGACGCCATCTTTTTCTAATCTACCATATGAGCTTACGCGTGAATTGAGCTCTTCAGTTGAGAGATGAATATCTCACGCTACCATCAAATGTGATTTTATTTCACAAGTCTCACGCAATTTTGAACTATCTTCCACATCAACACATAATTTCACGCAATTAACCGCTACTTCCCACGTTATACTACAGCATATTCTCACGCAAACTCACGTTATCTCACGTCATCTCACGCAATCCTATTATATCATTTCAGTCGGCATTGTCTCGTGTGATCTCACATCTCTTGCCGTTGCACTCAAGCAATTATTCCATAAAACTCCAGGCCGTATCACGTCATCTCACGCGATATAACATCAATATTTCACGCTAACTCAAGCTATAACTGGAGCCTTTTGACGCCATCTTTTTCTAATCTACCATATGAGCTCACGCGTGAATTAGGCTCTTCAGTTGAGAGATGAATATCTCACGCTACCATCAAATGTGATTTCATTCCACAAGTCTCACGCAATTTTGAACTATCTTCCACATCAACACATAATTTCACGCAATTAACCGCTACTTCCCACGTTATACTACAGCATATTCTCACGCAAACTCACGTTATCTCACGTCATCTCACGCAATCCTATTATATCATTTCAGTCGGCATTGTCTCGTGTGATCTCACATCTCTTGCCGTTGCACTCAAGCAATTATTCCATAAAGCTCCTGGCCGTATCACGTCATCTCACGCGATATTACATCAATATTTCACGCTAACTCAAGCTATGACCGGAGCCTTCTGACGCCATCTTTTTCTAATCTACCATATGAGCTCACGCGTGAATTTAGCTCTTCAGTTGAGAGATGAATATCTCACGCTACCATCCAATGTGATTTTATTTCACGAGTCTCACGTAATTTTGAACTATCTTTCACATTAACACATAATTTCACGCAATCAACCGCTACTTCCCACGTTATACTTCAGCATATTCTCACGCAAACTCACGTTATCTTACGTCATCTTACGCAATCCTAATATATCATTTCCGTTGGCATTGTCTCGTGTGATCTCACATCTCTTGCCATTGCACTCAAGCAATTATTCCATAAAACTCCAGGCCGTATCACGTCATCTCACGCGATATAACATCAATATTTCACGCTAACTCAAGCTATAACTGGAGCCTTTTGACGCCATCTTTTTCTAATCTACCATATGAGCTTACGCGTGAATTGAGCTCTTCAGTTGAGAGATGAATATCTCACGCTACCATCAAATGTGATTTTATTTCACAAGTCTCACGCAATTTTGAACTATCTTCCACATCAACACATAATTTCACGCAATTAACCGCTACTTCCCACGTTATACTACAGCATATTCTCACGCAAACTCACGTTATCTCACGTCATCTCACGCAATCCTATTATATCATTTCAGTCGGCATTGTCTCGTGTGATCTCACATCTCTTGCCGTTGCACTCAAGCAATTATTCCATAAAACTCCAGGCCGTATCACGTCATCTCACGCGATATAACATCAATATTTCACGCTAACTCAAGCTATAACTGGAGCCTTTTGACGCCATCTTCTTCTAATCCACCATATGAGCTCACGCGTGAATTTAGCTCTTCAGTTGAGAGATGAATATCTCACGCTACCATCCAATGTGATTTTATTCCACAAGTCTCACGCAATTTTGAACTATCTTCCACATCAACACATTATTTCACGCAATTAACCGCTACTCCCCACGTTATACTACAGCATATTCTCACGCAAACTCATGTTATTTCACGTCATCTCACGCAATCCTATTATATCATTTCCGTCAGCATTGTCTCGTGTGATTTCACATCTCTTGCCATTGCACACAAGCAATTATTCCATAAAGCTCCAGGCCGTATCACGTCATATCACGCGATATAACATCAATATTTCACGCTAAATCAAGCTATAACTGGAGCCTTTTGATGCCATCTTCTTCTAATCCACCATATGAGCTCACGCGTGAATTTAGCTCTTCAGTTGAGAGATGAATATCTCACGCTACCATCCAATGTGATTTTATTCCACAAGTCTCACGCAATTTTGAACTATCTTCCACATCAACACATAATTTCACGCAATTAACCGCTACTTCCCACGTTATACTACAGCATATTCTCACGCAAACTCACGTTATCTCACGTCATCTCACGCAATCCTATTATATCATTTCAGTCGGCATTGTCTCGTGTGATCTCACATCTCTTGCCGTTGCACTCAAGCAATTATTCCATAAAACTCCAGGCCGTATCACGTCATCTCACGCGATATAACATCAATATTTCACGCTAACTCAAGCTATAACTGGAGCCTTTTGACGCCATCTTTTTCTAATCTACCATATGAGCTCACGCGTGAATTAGGCTCTTCAGTTGAGAGATGAATATCTCACGCTACCATCAAATGTGATTTCATTCCACAAGTCTCACGCAATTTTGAACTATCTTCCACATCAACACATAATTTCACGCAATTAACCGCTACTTCCCACGTTATACTACAGCATATTCTCACGCAAACTCACGTTATTTCACGTCATCTCACGCAATCCTATTATATCATTTCCGTCAGCATTGTCTCGTGTGATCTCACATCTCTTGCCATTGCACACAAGCAATTATTCCATAAAGCTCCTGGCCGTATCACGTCATCTCACGCGATATTACATCAATATTTCACGCTAACTCAAGCTATAACTGGAGCCTTTTGACGCCATCTTTTTCTAATCTACCATATGAGCTCACGCGTGAATTTAGCTCTTCAGTTGAGAGATGAATATCTCACGCTACCATCCAATGTGATTTTATTTCACAAGTCTCACGTAATTTTGAACTATCTTTCACATTAACACATAATTTCACGCAATCAACCGCTACTTCCCACGTTATACTACAGCATATTCTCACGCAAACTCACGTTATCTTACGTCATCTCACGCAATCCTATTATATCATTTCCGTTGGCATTGTCTTGTGTGATCTCACATCTCTTGCCATTGCACTCAAGCAATTATTCCATAAAACTCCAGGCCGTATCACGTCATATCACGCGATATAACATCAATATTTCACGCTAACTCAAGCTATAACTGGAGCCTTTTGACGCCATCTTCTTCTAATCCACCATATGAGCTCACGCGTGAATTTAGCTCTTCAGTTGAGAGATGAATATCTCACGCTACCATCCAATGTGATTTTATTCCACAAGTCTCACGCAATTTTGAACTATCTTCCACATCAACACATAATTTCACGCAATTAACCGCTACTCCCCACGATATACTACAGCATATTCTCACGCAAACTCACGTTATTCCACGTCATCTCACGCAATCCTATTATATCATTTCCGTCAGCATTGTCTCGTGTGATTTCACATCTCTTGCCATTGCACACAAGCAATTATTCCATAAAGCTCCAGGCCGTATCACGTCATCTCACGCGATATTACATCAATATTTCACGCTAACTCAAGCTATGACCGGAGCCTTCTGACGCCATCTTTTTCTAATCTACCATATGAGCTCACGCGTGAATTTAGCTCTTCAGTTGAGAGATGAATATCTCACGCCACCATCCAATGTGATTTTATTTCACAAGTCTCACGTAATTTGGACCTATCTTCCACATCAACAGATAATTTCACGCAATTAACCGCTACTTCCCACGTTATACTACAGCATATTCTCACGCAAACTCACGTTATCTCACGTCATCTCACGCAATCCTATTATATCATTTCCGTTTTCATTGTCTCGTGTGATCTCACATCTCTTGCGATTGCACTCAAGCAATCATTCCATGGAACTCCAGGCCGTATCACGTCATCTCACGCGATATCACATCAATATTTCACGCTAACTCAAGCTATAACTGGAGCCTTTTGACGCCATCTTTTTCTAATCTACCATATGAGCTCACGCGTGAATTTAGCTCTTCAGTTGAGAGATGAATATCTCACGCTACCATCCAATGTGATTTTATTTCACAAGTCTCACGTAATTTTGAACTATCTTTCAAATTAACACATAATTTCACGCAATCAACCGCTACTTCCCACGTTATACTACAGCATATTCTCACGCAAACTCACGTTATCTTACGTCATCTCACGCAATCCCATTATATCATTTCCGTTGGCATTGTCTCGTGTGATCTCACATCTCTTGCCATTGCACTCAAGCAATTATTCCATAAAACTCCAGGCCGTATCACGTCATCTCACGCGATATAACATCAATATTTCACGCTAACTCAAGCTATAACTGGAGCCTTTTGACGCCATCTTTTTCTAATTTACCATATGAGCTCACGCGTGAATTTAGCTCTTCAGTTGAGAGATGAATATCTCACGCTACCATCCAATGTGATTTTATTCCACAAGTCTCACGCAATTTTGAACTATCTTCCACATCAACACATAATTTCACGCAATTAACCGCTACTCCCCACGATATACTACAGCATATTCTCACGCAAACTCACGTTATTCCACGTCATCTCACGCAATCCTATTATATCATTTCCGTCAGCATTGTCTCGTGTGATTTCACATCTCTTGCCATTGCACACAAGCAATTATTCCATAAAGCTCCAGGCCGTATCACGTCATCTCACGCGATATTACATCAATATTTCACGCTAACTCAAGCTATGACCGGAGCCTTCTGACGCCATCTTTTTCTAATCTACCATATGAGCTCACGCGTGAATTTAGCTCTTCAGTTGAGAGATGAATATCTCACGCCACCATCCAATGTGATTTTATTTCACAAGTCTCACGTAATTTGGACCTATCTTCCACATCAACAGATAATTTCACGCAATTAACCGCTACTTCCCACGTTATACTACAGCATATTCTCACGCAAACTCACGTTATCTCACGTCATCTCACGCAATCCTATTATATCATTTCCGTTTTCATTGTCTCGTGTGATCTCACATCTCTTGCGATTGCACTCAAGCAATCATTCCATGGAACTCCAGGCCGTATCACGTCATCTCACGCGATATCACATCAATATTTCACGCTAACTCAAGCTATAACTGGAGCCTTTTGACGCCATCTTTTTCTAATCTACCATATGAGCTCACGCGTGAATTTAGCTCTTCAGTTGAGAGATGAATATCTCACGCTACCATCCAATGTGATTTTATTTCACAAGTCTCACGTAATTTTGAACTATCTTTCAAATTAACACATAATTTCACGCAATCAACCGCTACTTCCCACGTTATACTACAGCATATTCTCACGCAAACTCACGTTATCTTACGTCATCTCACGCAATCCCATTATATCATTTCCGTTGGCATTGTCTCGTGTGATCTCACATCTCTTGCCATTGCACTCAAGCAATTATTCCATAAAACTCCAGGCCGTATCACGTCATCTCACGCGATATAACATCAATATTTCACGCTAACTCAAGCTATAACTGGAGCCTTTTGACGCCATCTTTTTCTAATTTACCATATGAGCTCACGCGTGAATTTAGCTCTTCAGTTGAGAGATGAATATCTCACGCTACCATCCAATGTGATTTTATTCCACAAGTCTCACGCAATTTTGAACTATCTTCCACATCAACACATAATTTCACGCAATTAACCGCTACTTCACACGTTATACTACAGCATATTCTCACGCAAACTCACGTTATCTCACGTCATCTCACGCAATCCTATTATATCATTTCAGTCGGCATTGTCTCGTGTGATCTCACATCTCTCGCCGTTGCACTCAAGCAATTATTCCATAAAACTCCAGGCCGTATCACGTCATCTCACGCAATATAACATCAATATTTCACGCTAACTCAAGCTATAACTGGAGCCTTCTGACGCCATCTTTTCCTAATTCACCATATTAGCTCACGCGTGAATTAAGCTCTTCAGTTGAGAGATGAATATCTCACGCTACCATCCAATGTGATTTTATTTCACAAGTCTCACGTAATTTAGACCTATCTTCCACATCAACAGATAATTTCACGCAATCAACCGCTACTTTTTATGTTATACTACAGCAAATTCCCACACAAACTCAGGTTATCTCACGTCATCTCACGCAATCCTATTATATCATTTCCGTCGGCATTGTCTCGTGTGATCTCACATCTCTTGCCATTGCACTCAAGCAATTATTCCATAAAGCTCCAGGCCGTATCACGTCATCTCACGCGATATAACATCAATATTTCACGCTAACTCAAGCTATAACTGGAGCCTTTTGACGCCATCTTTTTCTGATCTACCATATGAGCTCACGCGTGAATTAAGCTCTTCAGTTGAGAGATGAATATTTCACGCTACCATCCAATGTGATTTTATTTCACAAGTCTCACGTAATTCAGACCTATCTTCCACATCAACAGATAATTTCACGCAATCAACCGCTACTTTCTATGTTATACTACAGCAAATTCCCACACAAACTCAGGTTATCTCACGTCATCTCACGCAATCCTATTATATCATTTCCGTCGGCATTGTCTCGTGTGATCTCACATCTCTTGCCATTGCACTCAAGCAATTATTCCATAAAGCTCCAGGCCGTATCACGTCATCTCACGCGATATAACATCAATATTTCACGCTAATTCAAGCTATAACTGGAGCCTTTTGACGCCATCTTTTTCTGATCTACCATATGAGCTCACGCGTGAATTTAGCTCTTCAGTTGAGTGATGAATATCTCACGCTAGCATCCAATGTGATTTTATTTCACAAGTCTCACGTAATTTTGAACTATCTTTCACATCAACACATAATTTCACGCAAATAACCGCTACTTCCTATGTTATACTACAGCATATTTTCACGCAAACTCACGTTATCTCACGTCATCTCACACAATTCTATCATATCATTTCCGTCGGCATTGTCTCGTGTGATCTCACATCTCTTACCATTGCACTCAAGTTATTATTCCATAAAACTCCAGGCCGTATCACGTCATCTCACGCGATATTACATCAATATTTCACGCTAACTCAAGCTATGACCGGAGCCTTTTGACGCCATCTTTTTCTAATCTACCATATGAGCTCACGCGTGAATTTAGCTCTTCAGATGAGAGATGAATATCTCACGCTACCATCCAATGTGATTTTATTCCACAAGTCTCACGCAATTTTGAACTATCTCCCACATCAACACATAATTTCACGCAATTACCCGCTACTTCCCACGTTATACTACAGCATATTCTCACGCAAACTCACGTTATCTCACGTCATCTCACGCAATCCTATTTTATCATTCCCGTCGGCATTGTCTCGTGTGATCTCACATCTCTTGCCATTGCACTCAAGCAATTATTCCATAAAACTCCAGGCCGTATCACGTCATCTCACGCGATAAGTAGATAGAGAAGAGGGCGACCGAATCAAGTCTCATTACTTGTAATTACAGAGGATGTAATTACGACGTCGGTAATTAGACCGGTCCTACCGCTCTACAGTACACTCTTTAGGGTACGACGCCGGGTGCTATAGAGACGTGATATGGGTTAGGATCCTGAAACCGAGCTCATTAATTATTGAGGTAATTATGGTAGAGGTAATAACACCGCGAGAGTATGTGCACACCAGTTTTACCGTTGCGAGCTTGAACCCGCGGTTTACCTGGACCATCGCTTTCCTCCTCCTCCTCTTCATGCCTACCGCTGCAGGTGCAAGCAGAGGCAGTGGTAGGTGAGCGTGCCAACACGCTTTCTCAGTCGAACCTTCGTCGTTTCCATTTGTTCTGCGGTTGAAGGAGCGAGATGGAGCGTACGGGTCGCGTTCCCTCCTCGTGTACATAGCTCCACCGATGCAAGCCTCTAGAGACAATGGCAGGTGCCTGTGCCAACGTGTCTTCTCAGTCGAACCTCCTCCGACACCGTTTGCGCTATGTTGGTAAGAGCGAGATGAAGCGCTGCCATCCTCTTAACACAGCTCGACCAAGCGCACAGCGGGAGGTCTTCTCCTCTGGCGCTCGGTTTTTACATGCTCTTCTCACTCGAACCTTCGTCGTTTCCATTTGTTCTGCGGTTGAAGGAGCGAGATGGAGCGTACGGCTCGAGGTGCCACCTGCACCAGCTCTTGCCACAGCACAAAACTGCCGGATCGTGTTTTATGTCTGCTTCCAATCGAACATGTGAAGGACTCGCAAAGGTAGCTCCTTCGCATGCAGGTCCTGATGCTCGGAGGTCCTTGCACATATCGGGGGGCATGAGCGCTGCATGTGAGAGAGAGAGAGAGAGAGAGAGAGAGAGAGAGAGAGAGAGAGAGAGCAATTTCGCTCCCCATCTCTGTCTATCATCCTATGCGCTGGCGGTCCAGCCAAACGCAGGTGTTTATGCATCGGTGAAATCGGTGTACGGTTTCATTTATCGACGCTCACAACATGGGAACGAAGGGATGCACGGCGCTTTAAAAAAATCAATGAGAGGAGGTACCTAATTTTTCCATATGACCGCTACGTCGCAATGTTTTAATCATAGCAAGGAGGGAGAATATGAAATAGATATGGAAGCAGAGGTGAGGCGCACAGCGTTTTAAAAAAATTAGATGAGGTACCTAATTTTTCTGAGATGAGATATCTAATTTTTCTATATGCTCGCTACGTCGGAATGTATTAACCAAAACAAGTCGATATGCTCTGGACAGATGAACCGATACATAGCTAACTGTTGTACTAATCATCATGATGTTTTTGATGGTAGGGGGTAATAGATACCTCGGTACATCATCTAGCAGTGTTTTAACGGCCATTTTTACCTTCGTCACAATTCAAAAATTCAAATATTCAAATCCGGTATTGGTATGATATCCCCTGCCAGAGGGTGGAGGGTAGGGAGCGGCGGGTGGTAAACCGGGATTGTTCGATGAGGTGAGCGAAACTGCAGGTTAGATATAGCTCGTCTATGGATTGTAAACCGGCGAATTAAGGGCTTTTTCTCGCGAGAAGACCTAAGCGCCGCATGTGACAAAGCGCGCTATATCGGCTCCATCCCTGTCTATCATCCCACAGCGACATGGATATATTTGAGGCCTGTTAGATGCATAAGGTGAGGTTTCCGACCGAGGGTCTGCAGGTATAAAGTGCTATTATCATACAAAACCGATAGGTACCTGTTCTTTAAAAAATTCATGCTCTCAAAGCTCGGGGTATATTATAGAATTATGTGCCATCATAGTTTCGAGGAAAATGGTGATATGATGGTGGTGTATGGAGATAATTCTACGAGCACTTTGGAAAAACCATTTAGCAACACAACGAGACGGCTTCTATACCACTTTCTAAAGCATGGGGAAGCAGTGCCACTTGAATGAAAACTACGAGTGCACTCGCTTTTTTTTTATAAACCCAGCTGTGAATGAGCATAATGAGCACCGTTTACCTGGGATCGCATGGTTTAGCTGTAAAGATGTTGTGGGGTATGAGACAGTTCGGCATGCGTTAATTAGCAGTAGCCGTTGAAAAAAACCAGGCAATCATTTTTTCAAGAGTTTTATTCAAAAATTAATACATGTCTTCAGTCGTTCATAATCCGATAATACATCGTCGTAGTGTAGTTCGATTACCCCCGGGTCGAACAAGGCATAGCAATTTCGAGCCGTGACACAATGAGGCCCGTAGAAGAATCTCGGAGCTCGCGAAGAAAATCCCAGCCATACCACCTGTTTTGATGTAGGTAGCTACCTAGTCCTGACCATATGCAGGTATTATAGGAGAAGCTTCGGGCGCCCGCTCTTTCAGACTTATCAATGGAGTTAATTATACAGTAAATATTTATGTAGAAACTTAATTGAAAGCTACTTCTTTCTTTTGCATGCCATAGTGCCACGAGTTGGAAAATGTCAGCACTGAATAATTTTTTTCAGTCCAGTATGCTTGCGTGAAAATAGAAGAGTATAGAGTGATAAGTATTTGCCTAATACCCAAGTTCGCTTTAAAATATCCACATCCGGAGAGAAGAGAATATGATATACATATGAAAGCATCAATTTAAGAGAAAATCGCGTATAATAAGCTGCCTAATTCTCGCTACGATAATTTTAAATAATATTATGATGATAAGCGTGATCGATGAGGTTGACGGTTCAAACAACATCTGCTCTCGTAATCCATCCTCGACCGCAAAGTTCGACTCGAAAAAAACCCCATCTGAGATGGAAATGTTGGAAAAAATCCAACCAAATGACCGGAGAACCGGCATCTTCCATATCCCCCCAAGTGTTAAACACGATGGATTTCATCGTACTAGCAAGAGCATAGAAATTTTCATTCACATGTTTGAAGGTATTTGCAGGCATTTCCGAGAATAATTTACCGGTTTGACGATGAGCTAAAGGGTGAAACATGTTTTATCTGTTTTATTTGATTTTCTGAATAAAATTGGATAGGATGATATTATCTAGTTTACTCGAAAGCTCAGAGTTTTCCGCAAACCATGTAAAAATTTATATTTCTAATATCTCCCTGACTTGATATACAACTCGAATTAGATGCTGATTCACCTCTTTTGTGCAGGGAGTTACCAGGGAAATTGCCCCCTAGCAACTCATTGCACCACCAAAATCGGCAAAATGCATGATGCTAGAGTAGCTAGTAGCCGCAGTGATTGCAAAAATATAAATTTTTGATATCTCTTGCCGAATACGCTAGGCGTTCCTTCGAAGTGGGTAAGGCTATCATCCGAATTGATGTGGCTCAGGAGAAGTAAAAGGGAGCCAAAAAGGATGTCTCACCTTGCATACCATGTTCTAGCATCAAGGAATGCACCATTTTTATATATTGAATGAGAGATTATAGACTTCTAACAGAGCCGGAATTGGACTCTGCCCGGACTGATTTGGGTGGGATAAAAAGTACAAGAGCTTTGGAGGGTTTCTACAGTCGAGACTATTCTTTCGCACGAGCTCACTCTATTTATTTGACATCTCTGAATTCTTTTTTCTTTTCTTTTCTTTTTTTTTTTTTGATAGAAATGAATGTGTCCATGAGGCAGGCATTCCGCAAACCCTCACCTTATGATTCGCTATTGAGACAAGTATGGGCATCACAACCAGGCATATAGGATTGGTGATTATGACAGTGAAAGAAATATGCTCTATTCAAAAGTGTTCAATATCTTTATTTCCATGGAAATATTCACTACATCTTTAAATGGCTAGGTAGGTAGGTAGGTATTAGGTATTAGTTGATACAAATTTCCGATCAATGTCCCATTCGATCGTGAATAAAATATGGACATTTTTACGCTATTGAGGGTATCCAAAAAAAATGTTAGTATATTACTTCAGCATCTCGGAGAATTTTTTCCAGCGATACTATTTCTCGGACGACTCCGACGTCCCCGGTGTTCCGCTGTGCACTCAATGTTACTAATCGATCTATAACGCCATTTATGTCAGTGAAATATTCACCTACTAGGGACCTCTTCGCAAATCGCCGTCGTCCCATATCATTCATAAAGGAGCCATTCCCCGCACGATCATCAATGTTCTCGAAGTCGCTCCCCGAACACCTCTTATCTTCATCCTTAGATGAAAAACAGTGCTTGTACGCATTCTGATATCCGCCACTCGGTGTAAGTCGCGCCCTTGAAGAAACTTCTTTTGTATTACTGAAGCTCTTACACCACATGTTTTGATCCTCGTCCTCAGATGAAAAACGGCGCTCATATGCATTTTTATACCCCGTACGCGGATTGATAAGCGAACTCGAAGAAAGTTCTTTGGCAGCGTTGAAATCACCAGAGCTATCGTATAACACATCGTCACTATCAGCTTTCAAGACAGAGTCCTCCGAGGATTTAGCAGTGTTCGCATATTTAGAAGCGAGACGTGATTTGACTTGATCTCCCGATGAAAAACGTGGTCTGAACACGCTAACATAATTATAGGCTTTGGACGTCCCAACCTGAGAGCTGTGAAAATCTTCTTTATTACCGGAGAACTTGGTAGTGGAGTCCTCATTTGCTCTTTCATAACCATCTGCATCCTCGTCATCATACACATCTGATGGTTCCGATATCATGCTGGCTGATGATGACAGCACTGGCGAAGGTCCCGGTTGAGGCCCTGATGATGCTAGGAGCTGTAGCGACGTATTCGAGGAAGCTTTGGTTGGATACTTCATAACCATAGTCGAATTATTCGAGCTGACGTCAAAAGTCTCGAGATTTTTACAAGAGACGGTCTCAGCCGCTTTGTCAGGATCTACCACTTGCTGCAAATTGCGTTCCCTGCAGCCTCTAAGTGAAATGTCTGGATGCCGTTTCATGAATCCTCTGCACCAATCAAAAGATGCTGCTTGTTGTTTATCCCAGCGTTGTGGATAGCTCTTGTTTAGCAGCCTAGCCTGTTCTAGAGCGAATTTACACACGTGCTTGCGTGTCACGCCATGTGGCATTTTCGATGCTGCTTTGATATAATCAGCGAGCATCAACTCCTCATCTTTTGAGAAGAATCTCCTATTCCCGATATTTGGATTATAGACATACACGCCGTTCACTTTCTTAACCCGTCGCAACAGCCGCCCCAGTGTAGATGCGGGAATACATAATGACCTAGCGATCGCTCTGCGCGAGCCACCACGTCGGACTTCGGCTACAGCCTTTTGAATTGTTTCAGAACTAATTTGATTTCTCATGTTTCTTTCAGGATCAGCAGCTTCATTCACTGAACAAAGATCGCTCGCGACTGGCTATTAATCGGAGGTGTTCGAGGTTTTATAGCTATAACCGCTATGGTGCAATGTTTCAACCATAACAAGTCGGCATGCTCTGCTAGATAATTTGACATGTGCCAGCAGCACTAGTCGACATGTTTTATCCGTAGAGACGGCATGGTCTGAGAGTCAAAGCGCTGTGCATTAACCATCAGTCGTCATGCCATATCACCTAGATCATCACGTTTTAAGCGTCGGGTCGGCATGGGCTGCTAGCAATGACGTCATGCCTTACCCAACAGCTCGTCATGCCATAATCAGCTCGTGATGTTTTAACCGACGACCATGCGGAATTAGGCAAGGTTCAGCTGGATGATCTATTGAGGTATATTATAGATGGATAGATTAATAGAATCATTTAAGCATCGGGTCGGCATGAGCTGTCAACAGTGACGTCATGCTTTAACCACCAGCGCGTCATGCCATAAGTCGGCATGAGCTGTCAACAGTGACGTCATGCTTTAACCACCACCGCGTCATGCCATAAGTCGGCATGAGCTGTCAACAGTGACGTCATGCTTTAACCACCACCGCGTCATGCCATAAGTCGGCATGAGCTGTCAACAGTGACGTCATGCTTTAACCACCACCGCGTCATGCCATAAGTCGGCATGAGCTGTCAACAGTGACGTCATGCTTTAACCACCACCGCGTCATGCCATAAGTCGGCATGAGCTGTCAACAGTGACGTCATGCTTTAACCACCAGCGCGTCATGCCATAAGTCGGCATGAGCTGTCAACAGTGACGTCATGATTTAACTGGCAGCTCGTCATGCCATAATCAGCTCGTGATGTTTTAACCGACGACCATGTGGAATTAGGCATGGTTCAGCCGGCTGATCTAATGAGGCATATTATAGATGGATAGATTAATAGAATCATTTAAGCGCCGAGTCGGCATGGGCTGCTAGCGCGTCTGGGTAAATACAAAGTACTTTTTGAAAAAGGTTATACCCCCAACTGGACGACGGAGCTGTTTCGCATCAGACAAGTGAAACCGAACAGCAATCCACCTACATATCTTATTGAAGATCTAAAGGGTTCGCCGATCATGGGATGTTTTTACGAACGAGAACTACAGAAAACTAAACATCCCGAGATCTATCTGGTGGAAAAAGTTTTGAAAAAAACCGGTTCGAGGCTTTACGTTAAATATTTGGGCATGCCCGATCGAGGGTGGATTGCGAGAGCAGACGTTGTTTGAACCAGCAACCTCGTCGATCACACTTAACGTCAGAGAGCCGGTGAAATAAGGTGTCTGGAGCAAAAACGTCCCGATCACAGCCGTCATAAACTCCATCGGCGCTATCGCCATAAGCAACGTAGCCATCATCACCAACAACGTGATATCATCACCAGCAACTCCATATCAGCATAAAGCATCATCACTGTTATCGTCATATCATCGCAAGCATCATCATCTCTATCGTCATATCAACGTAAGGATCATCACCGCTATCGCCATATCATCACAAGCATCATCACCGCTAACGTCATTTCATCATAAAACAACGTCATATTATCATATTCATCACCCTCGCTATCGTCATATCATCGCAAGCATCATCACCTCTATCGTCATATCAACGTAAGGATCATCACCGGCATATCGAGATAAGCAGCTAGCATTATAAGCATCGTAAACATCTTCATAGCATCGCCAGCACCAACGTCAAACAAAGAGAGATGCCCACCTTGTTCAGCCCCTGGCAGTCTATCGAAAAAATGTTACGGTATTATGACGAAGCCATCGTTCAAGAGACCGAATTACTATATCAAACAACTCTGAACGGATCAGCTGCAAGGATACGAGTTGGGCTTAGCATCGCCAGAGGACTCTCACCAGCAATCATCATCATATCGCATGCAAATTCGAGCCGAATATCTTTCACCATGCGGGAATGGAGTGAATTAATAGAGCTCTTGCCCTCTTCGACTGCATCAACTTCGAACGTTCCGAATGGTGATATGAAAATTTTCGAGAACTATACTCTAAAATTGGGTTCATCTGCAGGCATCGGACATCTACATAGCAGGGCCCAGACCGTCTATCTGCATGAAAATTTTCTACAACAAATTGCACGAATGAGAGATATCATTAGCTATAGATTAGAGGCTCTAGAATCAATGAATTTTAAAAAATTTTATACTGATTTATTATCAAGCTCCTTTAAAATAACGAGCGATGTATCGAACTCGAACGTTTCTATGTATAAAGTTCTCAAACAGATTTTGGCTGGTTTCAAATCTAATGAAAAAGTTTCATGCATGCTAGAGTTCCTCGAACTACACTACGACGATGTATTATCGGATTATGAACGACTGAAGACATGTATTAATTTTTGAATAAAACTCTTGAAAAAATGATTGCCTGGTTTTTTTCAACGGCTACTGCTAATTAACGCATGCCGAACTGTCTCATACCCCACAACATCTTTACAGCTAAACCATGCGATCCCAGGTAAACGGTGCTCATTATGCTCATTCACAGCTGGGTTTATAAAAAAAAAAGCGAGTGCACTCGTAGTTTTCATTCAAGTGGCACTGCTTCCCCATGCTTTAGAAAGTGGTATAGAAGCCGTCTCGTTGTGTTGCTAAATGGTTTTTCCAAAGTGCTCGTAGAATTATCTCCATACACCACCATCATATCACCATTTTCCTCGAAACTATGATGGCACATAATTCTATAATATACCCCGAGCTTTGAGAGCATGAATTTTTTAAAGAACAGGTACCTATCGGTTTTGTATGATAATAGCACTTTATACCTGCAGACCCTCGGTCGGAAACCTCACCTTATGCATCTAACAGGCCTCAAATATATCCATGTCGCTGTGGGATGATAGACAGGGATGGAGCCGATATAGCGCGCTTTGTCACATGCGGCGCTTAGGTCTTCTCGCGAGAAAAAGCCCTTAATTCGCCGGTTTACAATCCATAGACGAGCTATATCTAACCTGCAGTTTCGCTCACCTCATCGAACAATCCCGGTTTACCACCCGCCGCTCCCTACCCTCCACCCTCTGGCAGGGGATATCATACCAATACCGGATTTGAATATTTGAATTTTTGAATTGTGACGAAGGTAAAAATGGCCGTTAAAACACTGCTAGATGATGTACCGAGGTATCTATTACCCCCTACCATCAAAAACATCATGATGATTAGTACAACAGTTAGCTATGTATCGGTTCATCTGTCCAGAGCATATCGACTTGTTTTGGTTAATACATTCCGACGTAGCGAGCATATAGAAAAATTAGATATCTCATCTCAGAAAAATTAGGTACCTCATCTAATTTTTTTAAAACGCTGTGCGCCTCACCTCTGCTTCCATATCTATTTCATATTCTCCCTCCTTGCTATGATTAAAACATTGCGACGTAGCGGTCATATGGAAAAATTAGGTACCTCCTCTCATTGATTTTTTTAAAGCGCCGTGCATCCCTTCGTTCCCATGTTGTGAGCGTCGATAAATGAAACCGTACACCGATTTCACCGATGCATAAACACCTGCGTTTGGCTGGACCGCCAGCGCATAGGATGATAGACAGAGATGGGGAGCGAAATAGCTCTCTCTCTCTCTCTCTCTCTCTCTCTCTCTCTCTCTCTCTCTCTCTCTCTCACATGCAGCGCTCATGCCCCCCGATATGTGCAAGGACCTCCGAGCATCAGGACCTGCATGCGAAGGAGCTACCTTTGCGAGTCCTTCACATGTTCGATTGGAAGCAGACATAAAACACGATCCGGCAGTTTTGTGCTGTGGCAAGAGCTGGTGCAGGTGGCACCTCGAGCCGTACGCTCCATCTCGCTCCTTCAACCGCAGAACAAATGGAAACGACGAAGGTTCGAGTGAGAAGAGCATGTAAAAACCGAGCGCCAGAGGAGAAGACCTCCCGCTGTGCGCTTGGTCGAGCTGTGTTAAGAGGATGGCAGCGCTTCATCTCGCTCTTACCAACATAGCGCAAACGGTGTCGGAGGAGGTTCGACTGAGAAGACACGTTGGCACAGGCACCTGCCATTGTCTCTAGAGGCTTGCATCGGTGGAGCTATGTACACGAGGAGGGAACGCGACCCGTACGCTCCATCTCGCTCCTTCAACCGCAGAACAAATGGAAACGACGAAGGTTCGACTGAGAAAGCGTGTTGGCACGCTCACCTACCACTGCCTCTGCTTGCACCTGCAGCGGTAGGCATGAAGAGGAGGAGGAGGAAAGCGATGGTCCAGGTAAACCGCGGGTTCAAGCTCGCAACGGTAAAACTGGTGTGCACATACTCTCGCGGTGTTATTACCTCTACCATAATTACCTCAATAATTAATGAGCTCGGTTTCAGGATCCTAACCCATATCACGTCTCTATAGCACCCGGCGTCGTACCCTAAAGAGTGTACTGTAGAGCGGTAGGACCGGTCTAATTACCGACGTCGTAATTACATCCTCTGTAATTACAAGTAATGAGACTTGATTCGGTCGCCCTCTTCTCTATCTACTGCGATATAACATCAATATTTCACGCTAACTCAAGCTATAACTGGAGCCTTTTGACGCCATCTTTTTCTAATCTACCATATGTGCTCACGCGTGAATTTAGCTCTCCAGTTGAGAGATGAATATCTCACGCTACCATCCAATGTGATTTTATTCCACAAGTCTCACGCAATTTTGAACTATCTTCCACAACAACAGATAATTTCACGCAATCAACCGCTACTTCCCACGTTATACTACAGCATATTCTCACGCAAACTCACGTTATCTCACGTCATCTCACGCAATCCTATTTTATTATTTCCGTCGGCATTGTCTCGTGTGATCTCACAGCTCTTCCCATTGCACTCAAGCAATCATTCCATAAAACTCCAGGCCGTATCACGTCATCTCACGCGATATAACATCAATATTTCACGCTAACTCAAGCTATAACTGGAGCCTTTTGACGCCATCTTTTTCTAATCTACCATATGAGCTCACGCGTGAATTTAGCTCTTCAGTTGAGAGATGAATATCTCACGCTACCATCCAATGTGATTTTATTCCACAAGTCTCACGCAATTTTGAACTATCTTCCACATCAACACATAATTTCACGCAATTACCCGCTACTTCCCACGTTATACTACAGCATATTCTCACGCAAACTCACGTTATCCCACGTCATCTCACGCAATCCTATTATATCATTTCCGTCGGCTATGTCTCGTGTGATCTCACATCTCTTGCCATTGCACTCAAGCAATTATATCATGAAACTCCAGGCCGTATCACGTCATCTCACGCGATATAACATCAATATTTCACGCTAATTCAAGCTATAACTGGAGCCTTTTGACGCCATCTTTTTCTAATCTACCATATGAGCTCACGCGTGAATTTAGCTCTTCAGTTGAGAGATGAATATCTCACGCTACCATCCAATGTGATTTTATTCCACAAGTCTCACGCAATTTTGAACTATCTTCCACATCAACACATAATTTCACGCAAATAACCGCCACTTCCCACGTTATACTACAGCATATTCTCACGCAAACTCACGTTACCTCACGTCATCTCACGCAATCCCATCATATCATTCCCGTCGGCATTGTCTCGTGTGATCTCACATCTCTTGCCATTGCACTCAAGCAATTATTCCATGAAACTCCAGGCCGTATCACGTCATCTCACGCGATATAACATCAATATTTCACGCTAACTCAAGCTATAACTGGAGCCTTTTGACGCCATCTTTTTCTAATCTACCATATGAGCTCACGCGTGAATTTAGCTCTTCAGTTTAGAGATGAATATCTCACGCTACCATCCAATGTGATTTTATTTCACAAGTCTCACGTAATTTTGAACTATCTTTAACATCAACACATAATTTCACGCAATCAACCGCTACTTCCTACGTTATACTACAGCATATTCTCACGCAAACTTACGTTATCTCACGTCATCTCACGTCATCTCACGCAATCCTATCATATCATTCCCGTCGGCATTGTCTCGTGTGATCTCACATCTCTTGCCATTGCACTCAAGCAATCATTCCATAAAACTCCAGGCCGTATCACGTCATCTTACGCGATATAACATCAATATTTCACGCTAACTCAAGCTTTAACTGGAGCCTTTTGACGCCATCTTTCTCTAATCTACCATATGAGCTCACGCGTAAATTTAGCTCTTCAGTTGAGAGATGAATATCTCACGCTACCATCCAATGTGATTTTATTCCACAAGTCTCACGTAATTTAGACCTATCTTCCACATCAACAGATAATTTCACGCAATCAACCGCTACTTCCTACGTTATACCACAGCAAACTTCCACACAAACTCAGGTTATCTCACGTCATCTCACGCAATCCTATTATATCATTCCTGTCGGCATTGTCTCGTGTGATCTCACATCTCTCTCCATTTCACTCAAGCAATTATTCCATAAAACTCCAGGCCGAATCACGTCATCTCACGCGATATTACATCAATATTTCACGCTTACTCAAGCTTTAACTGGAGCCTTTTGACGCCATCTTTCTCTAATCTACCATATGAGCTCACGCGTGAATTTAGCTCTTCAGTTGAGAGATGAATATCTCACGCTACCATCCAATGTGATTTTATTCCACAAGTCTCACGTAATTTTGACCTTTCTTCCAAATCAACACATAATTTCACGCAATTAACCGCTACTTCCCACGTTATACTACAGCATATTCTCACGCAAACTCACGTTATCTCACGTCATCTCACGCAATCCTATCATATCATTTCCGTCGGCTATGTCTCGTGTGATCTCACATCTCTTGCCATTGCACTCAAGCAATTATTCCATAAAACTCCAGGCCGTATCACGTCATCTCACGCGATATAACATCAATATTTCACGCTAACTCAAGTTATAACTGGGGCCTTTTGACGCCATCTTTTTCTAATCTACCATATGAGCTC
Source organism: Anaspis maculata (assembly GCA_949128115.1). Classification (NCBI taxonomy): domain Eukaryota; kingdom Metazoa; phylum Arthropoda; class Insecta; order Coleoptera; family Scraptiidae; genus Anaspis; species Anaspis maculata. The sequence goes on from OX421966.1 coordinate 1,957,073, forward strand.
ACGCGTGAATTTAGCTCTTCAGTTGAGAGATGAATATCTCACGCTACCATCCAATGTGATTTTATTCCACAAGTCTCACGCAATTTTGAACTATCTTCCACATCAACACATGATTCCACGCAATTAACCGCTACTTCCCACGTTCTACTACAGCATATTCTCACGCAAACTCACGTTATCTCACGTCATCTCACGCAATCCTATTATATCATTTCCGTCGGCATTGTCTCGCGTGATCTCACATCTCTTGCCATTGCACTCAAGCAATTATTCCATAAAACTCCAGGCCGTATCACGTCATCTCACGCGATATAACATCAATATTTCACGCTAACTCAAGCTATAACTGGAGCCCTTTGACGCCATCTTTTTCTGACCTACCATATGAGCTCACGAGTGAGTTTAGCTTTTCAGTTGAGGGATGAATTTTTCACGTAAAGTTCGATTTACGTGACATTGGCAACAGCATCGCAGGCTTAAATACTTCCCAAGATACTCCCCCTTCCATGTTGGTGGGGGTCGGGAAAGTAAAAGGCCGACAGGTCCTGTGAAAATTGACGATTTTATGATGATGCAGAAACACCCACCGTTCTACTATGATAATGACGAGATAATAAGCAGAATTTGTCACATCAAATAAAATTGTGTTCAACAGAGTTTTATTATCATTTTATCAATAATAATTTGAAGCTCAAAGCACCCACGATAACCTTCCAATGAAACTTTAATATTCACACACCCAAGTGTATGATTTCTATATAGCCGAACCTAAAACTTCTTCAAGTACCTAATACGGTAAATAAGTCCCAAGAACTCATGGAGCGTAATAAACTTTTGTTTCATTAAAACTGTAATAGTCGTCATTCCACAAGAATTTTCCAAATGATTGCTCAACTCTATAAGAGCTTATTGAATTGGAAAAGAAGGCGGCTCAACTCCGGAAATCACATTCTCTGTCCGCTCTCGGAGCTCATTCCACCTCTTTTTTTGCCTGATTTTTCATTGCATTTAATTTGATGAAAATAGATACCTGTCTCTATACCTCCTAATAATATAGTTTGAATTGAAATCAATAAGCTCTAATCAAGTGGGTGAGTACTTAATTCCAGCCCTGATAGTTTTTGGTTTAAAACCGCAAGGGTCTTTTCTGATTACTTGTGATAAAATAAATTACCTACCTGTCTGTCACCTTTATTTCGATATACCCAGGTACCTACCGACCCAGCAATAGTCATTATTGTGTTTACGAAAACCGAGAGATCATCAATTTACTCTCCCGGTTTAATTACTGGGCGAACGGGGTTTTATTGGATTGTACGGTTGACAGGATTTGAAATTGCGATTCTTGCTTTAGTAGTCGCTTTTGTTTATTTGTCTCCGAATTCGGCTGTTTTGTATAGCCCGGCTCGATGAGTATAGGTACAGGCATTGTATGGGTAGGTATGGTAGGTACCTACCTGGATAAATGGCAATTTTACGCAGGTATTGTAGGCACCTGTAGGGATGGTAAGTACAAAAGCTCGTCAGACTGTAAAGCCGCTTCGTTTTGGCGACAAAAAACTGATGCGAACTTTTTCTCGTCAACAAGTAAAGTAGTGAAAAAGTTTGAATAGAGGTAGGTAGAATTAGTATGAGAAAACAAGTAGGTACTCATACCCCTTCAGTTTTGTTTATAAAATAAATATATGCATGAAAGTATCTACCCATGCTTCTTGCATTATGAGGTTTTCCTGGAATTATTTGTGCTTTTCTGAAAGCTCTGCAACAAGTAAGTAGTTCAAACTTTGTTCAGCAACAAAGAGTTCTTCGTAGCTGCTATAAAAATAAGACACACAAGTTGCAGTTCAAATACCTACGTATAGCATTCGCCCTTTACCTAGATCCTAGAAAACTAAGTGGATACTTCAAAGCCCAGCATAAAGTGAATGGAGCCAGCGAGTGTAGGCGGGGTGCAATTGGCGGAGTAATTGCTGAGCTTAGCAAACAGTAGCCCAGCAAATTCACCGATTAAAAGCCCGATTGAATCAAAAGCTTGATTTGAAAAGAATAAATTATTAATTTCGATGGATTTCATTCGAACTTCGATTTCATCAAAATGATCGCGTGAGATTTTTTTCCAGAAAATGTCATCCAAATATTTTCAGCAAATTCGTGAGAAATCCTGGAAATTATCCTGCAAAATTTGAATCAATCAAGGATAGTACCGGTTGGAGGAGCTTCAAACACCTTGACAATGAGTTTGGGGGCAAGCGTTTGAGAAATTGTGCGATTTCTTCTATGATAAGAAGCTCCAACATGTCGAAGCTTGGAATAACTTGAAAATATTGATGGCAGTCTACTTTTTCTTGAAATCGTGTGAGGTTCACTTTCCTGAGAACTCAGTGAGATCTACATATCTAGATAAATTTCTATGAAATCACAGTACTCATTTTGCAGGAAAATATGAACAGTTCAATTAAACCACCAGTTGAAGTAGTTTTGGTAGACTCATAAATGACTTTAGAACCAATCTTCTGAGAGATCCCAAAAATGTCGCGAAGCATTTTTCACACTGAACTTCTGCGAGAAATTCTGAATCCCATGAATCCGAACCGTTCGCAGACAGTGGGAAACTTGAGTATAGTCTGAGACATACGGCATTATTTACTTACATGCCGAAACTACACCACTTTCCCCTACCCGAGCTTAGCTAAGGAGCGTTTTTCAAAGATATAAGGGCTAGAACTTTCGCCCTCTAGAATGTCTAAAACAGTACAAAACATTCAAAAATATTCTAAATAATTGCACAACATTCCATATTGTTCTGGAATAGCCTGGAACGTTCGAAAACATCGCGGAACATCCAAGATCATTGTGGAACTTTCAAAATCATTTCATAACATTCCAAAATGTTCCGGTATGTTCTGGAATGGTCAGAATAATCTAAAACACTCGGAAGCATCCCGGAACATTCCAGATTATTGTGAAGCATTCGTGATCAATCCACAACATTCCAGAATGCTCGGGTATGTTCGGAAATAGTCTGAAACGCTCGGAAACATTCCAGAACATTCTAATCCATTGTAGAACGTTTGAGATCAATCCACAACATTGCAGAATGCTCTGTATGTTTCTAAAGGTTCGGAGAATCCCGTAACATCCCAGGTCATTGTGAATCTTCCGAGATCATTTAAAACATTCCAGAATGTTCCGGTATGCTCTAGAATGGTCGGGAATAGTCTGGAACGTTCGGAAATACCCCAGAATATTCCAGATCATTGTGGAGCATTCGTGATCATTCCACAACATTCTAAAATGTAACAATATTGTCGGGAATACTCTGGAAGGTTCTGAATTATTCCGGAACATCCCAACTCATTGTGGAACAACCGAAATCATTCCACAACATCCCAGAATGTTTTAAAATAGTCGGAAATGATTTGGAACGTTCAGAAACATCCCGGAACATCCCAGATCGTTGTAGAGGATTCGTTATCATTTCACAATATTTCAGAATGTTCCGGTAGGCTCGGAAATAGTCTGGAATGTTCGAAAACCTTCCTATACATCCCAATCTATTGTGGATCATTCTAGATTGCTCCACAACATTCCAGAATATTTCTATATGTTCTAGAATGTTCTTGAACATTCCAGGTCATTGTAGAACATTCGAAATCATTCCACAACATTCTAGAATGTTTGGCTATGTTCGAGAATAGTCTGAAACGTTTGAAAACATCCAAGAACATCTCAGATCACCGTGGAACATTCGTGATCATTCCACAACTCTCCAGAATGTTTGGGTATTATCGGGAATAGTCTGGAAGGTTCGGCGACATACCGTAACATCCCAAGCCATTATGGAACATTAAAGATCATTCCACAACATTGCAAAATGTTTCGGTATGTTCTGGAATAGTCGTGGATGATCTGGAATGTTCAGAAACATATCGAAACATTCTAGATCACTGTGACGCATGCGTTATTCGGATTCGTTGTGGAGCTTTCGGAAGATCAGCCGTTGAGCTGAATCTCACCTTTTGTGTACCTTTTACACAATAAATTCTCCATTATTATTTATTATTATTATCATTCCACAACGATTCATAATGTTCCGGAATATTCGAGAATCTGGAGCGCTCAGTCCAATTCATTGTGTAATATTCTAGATCGTTCAACAACATTTCAGAATGTTCCTGTATGTTCTGTAATGTTTGAAAGATCCCGGAACATCCCAGATCATTATGGAACTTCCGAGATCATTCTGTAACATTCCACAATGTTCCAGTATGTTCTGAAATGTTGGGGATCGGGAGAATCTGGAGTATCCGCGATCACTCTACAACATTCCAGAATGTTTCGGTATGTTCGTGAATAGTCTGAAACGTTCGGAAACATTCCTGTACATTCCAATCTATTGTGAATCATTCGAGATTGCTCCGCAACATTCTAGAATGTTTCGGTATGTTCTAGAATGTCCGGAAACATTCCAGATCATTGTAGAACATTCGAGATCATTCCACAACATTCTAGAATGTTTGACTGTGTTCGAGAATAGTCTGGAACGTTCGAAAACATCCCAGAATATCACAGATCACTGTGGCACATCGTGATCATCCCACAATTCTCCAGAATGTTCCGGTATTGTCGGGAAAAGTCTGGGAAAGTCGGCAACATTCCGCAACATTCCAAGTCATTATGGAACATTCAAGATCATCCCACAACATTGCAAAATGTTTCGATATGTTCTGAAATAGTCTTGAATGATCCTGAACATTCAGAAACATTCCAGGTTATTCTAGATCACTGTAGAGCATTCGTTATCATCCCACAACGTTCCAGAATGTTCCACTATGTTCAGGAATCTGGAACGTTCGGAAACATCCCTGAACATTTCAATTCATTGTGGAATATTCAAGATCCTTTCACAATATTTTAGAATTTTTCGATACGTTCCGTAATGTTTGGAAGATCCCGGAACATCCCAGATCATTATGAAACTTCCGAGATCATTCTGTAACATCCCAGAATGTTCCAGTATGTTCTGAAATTTTCGACATCGGGAGAATCAAGAGTATCCGCGATCACTCTACAACATTCCAGAATGTTCCGTTATGTTCTGGTATGTTCGGGAATAGTCTGGAACAATTGGGAACATTCCAGATCATTGTAGAGCATTTGAGATCATTCCAATACATTCCAGTATGTTCCGGAATGTTTCGGGATGATCTAGAACAATCAAAAACATCTCGGAACATTCCAGATCATTGTAGAACATTCCAGAACACTCTTGAAAGTTGTGGGAGGTTCTGGAACATTGTGGACTATCCGAAACCTTTTTGGTGTTGGCCACCTATTGGTAGAGGTACAGCACAGAACATTAATTGAGAGTATTCAAAATCATTCCGCACCATTGCAGAATGTTCCGGTATATTCTGGAATATCCAGAAATAGTTCGGGATGTTCGGAAACATCCAGGAACATTCCAGGTCATTGTGGAGGACTCGTTATTATTCCACAACATTTCATAATGTTTCGGTATGTTCGGGAATAGTCTGAAACGTTCGGAAACATTCCTGTACATTCCAATCCATTGTGGATTATTCTAGATTGCTCCACAACATCCAAGATTGTTTCGGTATGTTCTAGATGTTCGGGAACATTCCAGATTATTGAAGAACATTCGAGATCATTTCACAACATTCTAAAATATTTTGCTATGTTCGAGAATAGTCTGGAACGTTCGAAAACATCCCAGAATATACCAGATCACTGTGGAACATCGTGGTCATCTCACAACTCTCCAGAATGTGACGGTATTGTCGGGGATAGTCTGGAAGGTTCGGCAAAATTCCGTAACATTCCAAGCGATTATGAAACATCCGAGATCATTTCACAACATTGCAAAATGTTTCGGTAAGTTCTGGAATAGTCGTGAATGATCTCTAACGTTCAGAAACAATCCGGAACATTTTAGATCACTGTGGAGCATTCGTCATCATCCCATAACGTTCCAGAATGTTCCAGTATGTTCAAGAGTCTGGAACGTTCGGAAACATCCCGGAACATTTCAAATAATTGTTGAATATTCTAGATCCTTCCACAACTTTTGAGAATGTTCTAGTATGTTACGTAATGTTTGGAAGATACCGGAACATTCCAGATCATCATGAAACTTTCGAGATCACTCTGTAACATTCCAAAATGTTCCAGTATGTTTTGAAATGTTCGACATTGGGAGAATCGAGAGTGTTAGCGATCACTCTACAACATTCCAGAATGTTCCGTTATGTTCTGGTATGTTCGGGAATAATCTGGAATGATCAGGAACATTCCAGATCATTGTAGAGCATTCGAGATCATTCCACCACATTCCAGTATGTTTCGGAATGTTTAAGAATAGTCTGAAACTATTAAAAACATCATGGAACATTATAGATCATTGTAGAACATTCCAGAACACTCTTGAAAGTTGTGGGAGGTTCTGGAACATTGTGAATCAACCTAAACCTTTTTGGCGTGTAGCCACCTATCGGTAGAGCTACAGTTCACAACATTCAAGAGTATTTGAGATCATTCCGCACAATTCCAGAATGTTCCGGTATATTCTGGAATATCCAGGAATAGTCTGGAACGTTCGAAAACATCTAGAAACGTTCCAGATCATTGTGGAGAACTCGTTATTATTTCACAACATTTCAGAATGTTTCGGTATGTTCTAGAATAGTCTGGAACGCTCGGAAACATTCCTGTACATCCTAATTTATTGTGGATCATTCTAGATTGCTCCACAACATCCCAGAATGTTTTAGTGTGTTCTAGAATGTTTGGGAGCATTCCAGATCATTGTAGAACATTCGAAATCATTCCACAACTTTCTAGAATGATTGACTATGTTCGAGAATAGTCTGGAACGTTCGAAAACATCCCACAATATCCCAGATCACTGTGGGACATCGTGATCATTCCACAATTCTCCAGGATGTTCAGGTATTGTCAGCAACAGTCTGGAAGAGTCGGCAACATTCCGTAACATTCCAAGCCATTATGGAACATTCAAGATCATTCCACAACATTGCAAAATGTTTTGGTATGTTCTGAAATAGTCGTGAATGATCTGGATCGTTGATAAACATTCCGGAACATTCTAGATCACTATGAAGCATCCGTTATCATCCCACAACGTTCCAGAGTGTCCAAAATCCAAAATTTTCCAGTATGTTCTTGAATGTTCGGGATCGGAGGAATCGAGAGAATCCGCGATCACTCTACAACATTTCAGAATGTTCCGATATATTCTGAAATGTTCGGGTAACTCGAGATTATTCGAGATCATCCCACCACATTCCAGTATGTTATGGAATGTTAGGAAATGGTCTGAAACGATCCAAAACATCCCGGAACATTCCAGATCATTGTAGAACATTCCAGAACACTCTTGAAAGTTTTGGAAGGTTCTGGAACATTGTGGACTATCCGAAACCTTTTTGGTGTGGGCCACCTATTGGCAGAGGTACAGCGCAGAACATTTGAGAGTATTCGAAATCATTCCGCACCATTCCAGAATGTTCCGGTATATTCTGGAATATTCAGAAATAGTCTGGAACGTTCGGAAACATCCAGGAACAATCCAGATCATTGTGGAGGACTCGTTATCATTCCACAACATTTCCGAATGTTTCGGTATGTTCGGGAATAGTCTGAAACGTTCAGAAACATTCCTGTACATTCCAATCCATTGTGGATAATTCTAGATTGCTCCACAACATTCAAGAATGTTTTGATATGTTCTAGAATGTCCGGGAACATTCCAGATCATTGTAGAACATTCGAGATCATTCCACAACATTCTATAAAGTTTGGCTATGTCCGAGAATAGTCTGGAACGTTCAAAAACATCCCAGAATATCAAAGATCACTGTGGAACATCGTGATAATTTCACAATTATCCAGAATGTTCCGGTATTGTCGGGAATAATGTGGAAGGTTTGGCAACATTCCGTAACATTCCAGGCCATTATGGAACATTCGAGATCATTCCACAACATCTCAAAGTGTTCCGGTATGTTCTGGAATAGTCGTGAGTGATCTTGAACGTTCAAAAACATTCCGGAACGTTTTAGATCACTGTGGAGCATTCGTTATCATTCCTCAACGTTCCAGAATGTTCCGGAATGTTTGAGAATCTGGGACGTTCGGGAACATCTCAGAACATTCCAATTCATTGTGGAATATTCTAGATCGTTCCACAACATTCCAGAATGCTCCGGTATGTTCTCGAATGTTCAAGAATAGTCTGGAACGTTCGGGAACATCCTGAAATGTTCAGAAACATTTCGAAACAGTTTAGATGATTGTGAAACATTCGAGATCATTCCACAATATTTTAGAATGTTCCGGTATGTCCCGTAATGTTAGGAAGATCCCGAATTATTCTAGATCATTATGGAATTTTCGAGATCATTCTGTAACATTCCAAAATATTCCAGTATGCTCTGAAATGTTCGGGATCGGGAAAATCGAGAGTATCCGCGATCACTGTACAACATTCCAGAATGTTCCGGTATGTTCTGGTATGTTAGGAAATAGTTTGGAACAATCGGAAACATTTCAGATCATTGTAGAACATACGAGGTCATTCAACAGCATTTCAGCATGGTCCGATATATTCTGAAATGTTTGGGTAGCTCGCGATTATTCGGGATCATTTCACCACATTCCAGTATGTTCTGGAATTTTTGGAAATAGTCTAAAACGATCAAAGACATCCCGAAACGTTCCAGATCATTGTTGAGCATTCCAGAACACTCTAGAAAGTTGTGGAAGGTTCTGGAACATTGTGGACTATCCGAAACCTTTTTGGTGTGGGGCCACCTATGGGTAGAGTCACAGTACAGATCATTTGAGAGTATTTGAGATCATTCCGCACCATTCCAGAATGTTCCGGTATATTCTGGAATATTCAGGAATAGTCTAGGACGTTCAAAAACATCCAGGAACATTCTAGATCATGCGGCCCCGGCGAAAGCTACTTCTAATATTATTGGTGAATTATTGAGGTGTCTCGTCAATCACATCGCAAAAAAATTCCAGCAGGTCAAAAAAAAAACGCTTGAAACTTCCTATAATATCTCAGCAAAAATGCCGTGAGATATTCTAAGCAAATTCGTCATTGATCACGAAAGGATCAACAGACCGAAGAAAGCATACAAACTTGAACATCTCAGAACTGGTTGTCAGATACTGTTTTGAGGAATCGCGTGAGTAATCCCAGTGAGTTGATGAGAAATCTCAGGAATGATTTTGCGGAAGATCTTCAAGAAATCAGAGCAAACACTGTCACCATTAACATCTCAAAATGAGCCAGCTCTTCAAGAGTCAGCTTCCTTTTGAGAAATAATGGAGCTGGAACTATTTTCCGGGAACACCGTTATGGAATATCTACAATTAATTTGTGGGGAATTCTAGACTTTTTTTGCCAAACCGCACTCTTCCTACAAATCCCGTGAGATCTTATGCGCCAAGAACATCGGTTAGTTTTCAGTTTTTAACACCTTGTAAATGATTTTGGGAGCCATCTTCTCAGAATTGAGATCTATTCTCCCTGTGAATGTCGTGAAGCATTCTCACTATAATCCTCCAAAAAACAGAGACAACTCTCTGGAGATACTCTTCCAAGAAGGGATGTGAGATTCATCCGTTTGTTTTTTGAAAATATCAGAACAAATTCTCGGTAATTTCGTCCAAAATTCTACAAGTCATTTTGCGAAAAAAATTGAACTAGTCAAAGAAAACGCTAGTTGATGAGCACCGTGGGACTATTTCAGAAGCACTTTTCCGTGATATCGTAGACCTCCCACTGTCTCTAGAAGTTCGAAGGTGATTCTCAGAAAGTTTGTGAGAAATCTTAGAAATCGTTCAAGGCAAAAAGCTTTCACAAGTCGAAAGAAACTATAACTGGGAAATCTTGGAAACGAAATCATGGTGGTCTTGTGGAAAGTCGCCATGACCTGTTTCTCGCCAGAATTTCGTGAGATACTCTCAGTGAATTTGTGTGAATTCCCAGGGATCATTTTGTCAGGAAGTGAAAACTACTGGTCGATAATAACACTTGTTGAGATAATACTGAAGCTAGTGTGAATGATCTTAGAGGCACTAGTTCCAGAAATCAAGATAAACTTTCCAAAAACATAATGAATTTCGAGTGAATTCGTGAGAAGCTCTAGGAATAGTTTCGCAAGAAAGCATCAGGATAGAGGGAAGAGTAATTCCAGATATCATAAGCAAAAAATTTAAAAATGTTCAGGCACAAGGGCTCTTCGGATTTTTGAATTCTGCAGGCCAAATTTCTCACGAATTGATAGGGAGTATCTCAAGGTATTGTCACGGTGAATAGATTTCACGCAATTCAACAACAACAAAGTTAAATGTTTTGTTCGACCCGTCAAGCTTTTTCGCAAAATAATTTCTGGGATTTTTCGCATGAATTCACTGGGAATATCCCCGAAAGTCCTCCAGGAAGAGATGTCGAGATTTTTGCATAGAGTGTCGAATCATTCCAGAGGTCATTTCTCTGAGCTCAAAGTCTAATTCAAATAGTTTTCAGTATCAAGTAGCTTCAAAGCCTCTCCTTGAAGAGAAAAAAGAAGTCACACCAGATTGAGCTCATCATGTTCTGCAAGTTAGTGTAATTTAATTAACCCTTGAGGCACTTATTTAATGCGAGTTGACGCTAAGCTAGCTTTAGGCCAGCAAGCTCCAACTAGCCAATGAAACTAACCCCATTCAAATATGTTTCAGTCTTGATTCAAGCATTCAGTATCAACTTGAGGTTAGTTTACTCTAAGTTAAGCCGCATCTAGCAAGGATCATTCAGCAATAGTAACTTTCATTATAGTGGTATACCCAACGCTTGCGCCAAATTTTGGCGTCAAATACAAAATTTGCGAACAAATGCTACAAAATCGCAAGAAAAACCGCCACAAAGTTGAAAAATACGCGCCGCAGCGAACAGGGTAATAGGCTAGAGGTAAATACACACTAGTGATTACTTATTTTGCATCAAAAAGTCCGCATTGTTCATTAAATTATAAATAACTGCGTTTTACATTGATCGGATGTGCGTACGCAACCCATAATGCAACCCCCACCAACTCTATTTTCAGTTTGACAAGCAACGGCCGTGACTTTCCGCTGCTGTCTGCTGTCAACATCAACTATTTATTCGCCATTTTGGAGTTCGCTCCGAGTGTCGTACGTTTGTGAACAAGTGGGCCGCTATTCTTGAATCGTGTGAGAAAAGTCCCTGGGAGTTTTATATAATCCGTAGGTACTACACTTCTGTAGCGAAAGTTGTCCAAAAACCACGATTTTAGGCAACATTCGCTACATCAGTGTACTCCGGAATGTATTGTGTATGAATGTATTGAATCTATCCTTGGTGACCCGTTTCGGAGTGAAATTTTTCCGGTTACACAGCTTCACCCACCGTGCACATTGTCACATTCCTCGCAAGACTTTGCGTGTTTTTCAAATTTCTCCAGTACCAAGTTTTTACGCTATTTTAAGCACGTTTTTGGGAATCGGATAAAGAAATACATATTTTTGTCATTATACCGACTATCACTGTGCCCATTCCCATGAGCACAATGTTTAACGGCCCCTTTCACTTGTTTTTCCATGATTTTTGGAAGGATAACACCGCTGATTTAGTTTCGAAAAAACTGATTTTTATACTTTGAAGAGCACAGGGCCGCTATTCTTGAATCGTGTGGGAAAAGTCCCTGGAAGTAAAATACATTCCGCAGTACACTGATGTAGCGAGTGTTGCGAACTTTCGCTAGTCAAACTGAAAATAGAGTTGTTGGGGGTTGCATTATGGGTTGCGTACACACATCCGACCAATGTAAAACGCAGTTATTTATAATTTAATGAACAATGCGGACTTTTTGATAAAAAATGAGTAATCACTAGTGTGTATTAACCTCTAGCCTATTACCCTGTTCGCTGCGGCGCGTATTTTTCAACTCTATGGCGGTTTTTCACGCCATTTTCTAGCATTTGTTCGCAAATTTTGTATTTGACGCCATTACTTCAGAAGACGAGTATGCGCGCTGATGGCGCGCTGGATAATGAAAGGTACTATTATCGATAACAAATAATTTTCCAATAGGTAGAGGTTGATATTAAAAATAGTTCCTAGCTAATTTGGTCTTAGGCATAATTCTGAAGCTAAATTATTGATTGTCATTTTTTATCAGAATCAGCTCAAGTAGGTACTCAAGGTGCGGTTTAGTCAATCAAGGCTAGTTCAAAGCTTCTCTATGCCAACTTAAGACATGAGAGCTCGTAATAATTTTTGGTTTCAACTTCTAAATACGTAGGTAGGTAATAAGAATATGGCCTGAAAGTATCTCTACTTGCAAAAGCGTAACGATAAGAATTAGGAAAGGATGTATACCCTAGTGTCTTTTATGGACGAGAGTTAGGAATCCAAAGATAATGAGAATAACGAGATGCTAATCGTAAATGCGCGGCAATAACAAAGCGGAGGTGTTTGCGGAGAGCGAGTTTCGAAATTCTTCTCATCTCATCCGCAAAGTGTTGTGTGTTTGTGTGTGTTCCCATGGGGGTCTTCTTCTTCTCCCCTTCCGGCCGCGCCTCCCGGACCCCTTATCGAGCCCATCTTCTTGCCACGTGCCACGACATCTGTTCCGTCACCGGAACCTCTTTGTTGTCCTGTACCTACCATGCGGCAGATGGTGCCTCTCTGCCTCATGGCCAGAAGCCGATATCGGTGGGTATACCTATCACCTAGTACCCGCAGTATGGGGCTGGATCCCGGGATGAAAGAGAGCTTTTGTGATTGTGAAACCATTATTATTTTCTTTCCGATTATCGTCTTGGATTTTTCCTGGAATAGCTCGAAGAATAACTTCCCTATGCTCACCTTTTATCTACTCTAGTATTTAGGTATCACAATGATAGTACCAATCCATCCAATATTTTTTTATACGTTGATAAAAATCGTTGAGAGCAAAACATGAGACTGAGAGGCGCAAAGATGGAGAGAAGGTAGAATCTAACCGATTGCCTCAAATGATACGGTTTACTCAGGTATAGCGTATTTTTTTGGCTAGCTCATATTTTCTGGCAAGGTGATTTTTCAAAATACTATAATGATAAATCCACGCCGTTTTCGAGAAAAAGATCTGAGACGATTTCTCAGAAGATTTCTTTCAGAATCATATTCAATATGTTTCAAGTCTTTTCGACTAGTGCATTCGTTGGCTTTTTTGAACTTCCAATCGGGGAAATTTCTTGAATCTCCCACGCATTCACCGAGAGTTCCTCACGTACTTCTCGCGAGAAATAGATTCGACGCCATTTCTCGAATCCTTCCTTTAAGAATCATATCCGCAATATTTGGAGTATCTTTGACTAGTTCTTCAAGCTTCCAGCGCTTCAGTTGACTTTCTTGAACTTTCTGACCAAATGATTCCTCGAATTTTCCTCGAATTAACTAGTAGTATCTCAAAAAACTTCTTCCAAGACATTGATTCGACGCGTTTTCTCAGAAATTTTATTTGGAAGAATCATATTCAACATATTCGAAGGATCTCCGACTGGTGCTTTCTTTGGCTTTTTGAACTTCCAAAATTAAGCTGAAGTCAAGACTTTTCTGCTGGCGTTTTGGTTGGTTCTCTAGATATTCTCACAAAACTTTTCTGGAGTTTCCCACAAATATACCTAGGGAGTATCTCACGTCTCACAAACTTCTCGCAAAAAAAGATCTCACACGATTAAAAAAAAATCTCTGGTAATCCCGATGATTATCTTGAATGGATTCTTTCCGACTAGTGCTTCGGTTGGCCTCTCTGAAATCCCTGGCAAAATAGTTTCTCTGATTTCTCACTAATTCATCTATAGTATCTGCAAGAAATTGATTCGACGCGAGTTCTCAAAAAATTTATTCCAAACTCATTCTTAACATGTTCAAAGTCCCTTAAATTAGTGTTTCTGTTGGCCTTGCCAAACTTTCTGGTGGAACAGTTTTCTCAAAATATTTTCCCAAAATCAAGCTGAAGTCAAGATGAGTGTCAGGTCCTTTTCGCTGGCGCTTTCCTTGACTCTTTCGAACTTTTTGGAAAAATAACTTCTTGAATTTGTCACTAATTCACCAGGAGTACCTCACGAACTTCTTGTGAGAAATGGATCTGACGCGATTTTCCAAATAATTTCTTTCAAAATAATATCCACAATGTTTGAAGTCTCTTTGTCTAGTGACTTCTATGACCTTCTTGAACTCTCTGGCATTTAATAATCTCTTTGATTTATTGAAAGTTGTTTACGAACCTCCTACAAGAAATCAATTCGACGCGATTTTTCGGATGATTTCTCTTCAAATCAAAGTAAACATGTTTGAAGTCTCTCCTACTAGTGCTTTCGTTGGCCTTTCCAAACATTCTGATGGAACAATTTTTAGAATTTCTCACGAACATTCTGGGAGTATCTCATGAACTTCTTGCAAGGGATAGACCTGATGCAATTTGAGAAAAAAAACTCTCGATCAAAAAGCTCAACTCAAGATATTTCAGAACTTCCCAATTGATGTTTTGATTGGCTCCTTGAACTTTTCTGGCAAGAGATCCCTGGAGTTTCTCACCATCATACTTGAAGAATCTTACAAACTTCTCGCCAAAAATAAATCTCACACAATTGGAAAAAAATCTCCGTAAGTCTTACCCGTCATGTTCAAAATCTCTCCGACTCTAGTGCTTCCGTTGGCCCTTTTGAGCTCTCTGGCTAAATAATTTCTCTGTTCCCACGAATTTACTGGGAGTACCTCACAAACTTCCTTCAAGAAATCAATTCGACGCGAATTCTTGGAAGATTTCTTTCAAAATCATATTAAACATGTCAAAGTTTCCGCGACTCGTGCTTTCGTTGGCCTTTCCAAACTTTCTGGCGGAACAATTTCTTGACTTTCTCACAATTCCACTTGGAGTATCTCACCAACTTCTCGCGAGGAATCAATCTGATGCTATATAGAGAAAAATTTTCAAAATTAAGCTCAAGTCAAGATGTCTCAAGTATTTTCAGCTGGTGTTTTGAGAGGCGTCTCAACCTCTCTGGTAAAACATTCCCAGAGCTTCCCACCAATTCACCTGGAGTGTCGCACGGACTTCTCGCAAATAACAGATCAGACACAATTACGAGAAAAGTTCTTTGAAAATCAGATAAATTATGTTCAAAGTCTCTCCAACTGGTGCTTTCGTTGGTCTTCTTGGACCCACTGGCAAATAATCTTGGTGATCTCTCTCAAACTCACTGGAAGTATCTTACGAACCTCCTGCAGGAAATTGATTAGATGCAATTTTTCTTGAGATTTCTTCCAAAATCGTATCCAACATGTTCAAGGCGAGGTCCAAAGTTTCTTCAGCTGGTGCTTATGTTGGCATTTTCAAACTTTCTGGGAGAACAACTTCTTGAATTCCTCAGGAATTCACTGAAGGTATCTCACAAACTCCTTGCAATGAATGGATCTTGTGCGATTCAGGAAAAAAGTTTCTAAAGCAAACCCAACTCAAGATGTCTCAAGTATTTTCGGCTGGTGTTTTGTTTGTCTCTTTGAACTTTCTGACGCAACATTGTTGTGATAGTGTTGAAGTCGTTTCGACTAGTGTTTTCGTTGGCCTTCTTCCAACTCCATGGCGAAATAATCTCTGGGATTTCTCAGAAATTCACCAAAAGTATCAATTCGACGCGAGTTCTCCAGAAATTTCTCCTTGATTCATTTTCAAAATGTTCAAAGTCTCTTCAACAAGTGCTTTGGTTGGCCTTCTCAACCTTTCTTGTGAAATAATCTCTCGAAGCTTTCATGAATTCATGAATTCACCGACAGTATCTCACGAACTTCTCGCGCAAAATAGATCTAATGCGATTTCTCGAAAGATTTTTTACAAATCAAGCTCATATCACAAATAATGATATTTCAAGTCTTTTCGGTTGGTTATGCTCTTGAACTCTCTGAACTCATTGGCAAAACAATTTCTAGATTTTTTCCCGGATTCACTGAGAGTATCCCACGAATTTCTCGCGAAAAATAGATTTTACGCGATTTCTCGAATCCTTCCTTGAAAATCATATCCGCAATATTTGGAGTATCTTTGACTAGTGCTTCAAGCTTCTAGCGCTTCCGTTGACTTTCTTGAACTTCCTGACCAAATTATTCTTGGGATTTTCCTCGAATTAACTGGAAGTATTCCAAAAAACTTCTTTCAAGGCATTGATTCGACGCGTTTTCTCAGAAATTTCATTTGAAAAAATCACATTCAACATGTTTGAAGGACTCCGACTGGTGCTTTGTTTGGCTTTTTGAACTTCCAAAATTAAGCTGAAGTCAAGACATTTCAAGACATTTCTGCTGGCGTTTTGGTTGGCTCTTCAAATTTTCTAACAAAACATTTCTGGAGTTCCCCACCAATAAACCTAGGAAGTATCTCACGTCTCACGAACTTCTCGCAAAATAAGATCTCACACGATTGAAGAAAAATCTATGGAAATCCCGATAATTATCTTAAATGAAATCTTCCCGACTAGTGCTTCCGTTGGCCTCATGGAACTCCCTGGCAAAATAGTTTCTCTGATTTCTCACATATCCACCTATAGTATCTGCAAGAAATTGATTCGACGCGAGTTCTCAAACAATTTATTCCAAAATCATTTTTAACATGTTTGAGGTCTCTTAAATTAGTTTTTTGGTTGGCCTTGCCAATCTTCCTAGTGGAACAGTTTCTTGAATTTCTCATGAATTTATTGGCAGCATCTCACGAACTTCTCGCCAAAGATAGATCCGATGCGATTTCTCAAAATATTTTTCCCAAAATCAAGCTGAAGTCAAGATGTGTCAGGTCCTTTTGGCTGGCGCTTTCCTTGACTCTTTTGAACTTTTTGGAGAAACAACTTCTTGATTTTGTCACTGATTGACCAGGAGTATCTCACGAACTTCTTGTGAGAAATGGATCTGACGCGATTTTCCGAATAATTTCTTCCAAAATAATATCTACAATGTTTGAAGTCTCTTTGTCTAGTGACTTCAATGATCTTCTTGAACTCTCTGGCATTTAATAATCTCTTTGATTTATTGAAAGTATTTTACGAACCTCCTACAAGAAATCAATTCGACGCGATTTTTCGGATGATTTCTCTCCAAATCAAAGTAAACATGTTTGAAGTCTCTCCTACTAGTGCTTTCGTTGGCCTTCCCAAACATTCTGATGGAACAATTTTTTGAATTTCTCACGAACATTCTGGGAGTATCTCATGAACTTCTTGCAAGGGATAGACCTGATGCAATTTGAGAAAAAAAACTCTCGATCAAAAAGCTCAACTCAAGATATTTCAGAACTTCCCAGTTGATGTTTTGATTGACTCCTTGAAATTTCTGGCAAGAGATTCCTGGAGTTTCTCACCATCATACCTGAAGAATCTTACAAACTTCTCGTCAAAAACAAATCTCACACAATTGGAAAAAAATCTCCGTAAGTCTTACCCGTCATGTTCAAAATCTCTCCGACTCTAGTGCTTCCGTTGGCCCTTTTGAGCTCTCTGGCTAAATAATTTCTCTGTTCCCACGAATTTACTGGGAGTATCTCACAAACTTCCTTCAGAAATCAATTCGACGCGAATTCTTGGGAGATTTCTTTCAAAATCATATTAAACATGTCAAAGTTTCCGCGACTCGTGCTTTCGTTGGCCTTTCCAAACTTTCTGGCGGAACAATTTCTTGACTTTCTCACAATTCCACTTGGAGTATCTCACCAACTTCTCGCGAGGAATCAATCTGATGCTATATAGAGAAAAATTTTCAAAATCAAGCTCAAGTCAAGATGTCTCAAGTATTTTCAGCTGGTGTTTTGAGAGGCGTCTCAACCTCTCTGGTAAAACATTCCCAGAGCTTCCCACCAATTCACCTGGAGTGTCGCACGGACTTCTTGCAAATAACAGATCAGACACAATTACGAGAAAAGTTCTTTGAAAATCAGATAAATTATGTTCAAAGTCTCTCCAACTGGTGCTTTCGTTGGTCTTCTTGGACCCACTGGCAAATAATCTTGGTGATCTCTCTCAAACTCACTGGAAGTATCTTACGAACCTCCTGCAGGAAATTGATTAGATGCAATTATTTTTCTTGAGATTTCTTCCAAAATCGTATCCAACATGTTCAAGGCGAGGTCCAAAGTTTCTTCAGCTGGTGCTTACGTTGGCATTTTCAAACTTTCTGGGAGAACAACTTCTTGAATTTCTCAGGAATTCACTGAAGGTATCTCACAAACTCCTTGCAATGAATGGATCTTGTGCGATTCAGGAAAAAAGTTTCTAAAGCAAACCCAACTCAAGATGTCTCAAGTATTTTCGGCTGGTGTTTTGTTTGTCTCTTTGAACTTTCTGACGCAACATTGTTGTGATAGTGTTGAAGTCGTTTCGACTAGTGTTTTCGTTGGCCTTCTTCCAACTCCATGGCGAAATAATCTCTGGGATTTCTCACAAATTCACCAAAAGTATCAATTCGACGCGAGTTCTCGAAATTTCTCCTTGATTCATTTTCAAAGTGTTCAAAGTCTCTTCAACAAATGCTTTGGTTGGCCTTCCCAACCTTTCTTGTGGAATAATCTCTTGAATTTTTCATGAATTCATGAATTCACCGGCAGTATCTCACGAATTTCTCGCGAGAAATAGATCTGTAGCGATTTCTCAAATAGTTTCTTCAAAAATCTTTTCCATCATGGTTGAAGTCTCTTCGACTAGTGCTTTGGTTGGCCTTCTTGAACTAACCGGCGAATAATCTTTCTGATTTCTCACAAATTCACTGGATGTATCTTACGAACTTCCTACGCAATTAAAAAATCCAACGCAAAATTCCCACGCAAATTGATCCAACGCAATTTTTCAAAAAAAAATTCAAAATCATATTCAACATGTTTCAAGTCTCTTCAACTCGCGCTTTCTCTTGCCTTTTGAGACGATCTGCCGAAACAATTTCTTGAATTTCTCACAAACTTACCGGGAGTATCTCACGAACTTCTCGCGAGAAGTAGATCCGACGCAATCGCTCAAAAGTGTACCTCCGATATAATTTGTAAGACGTATAAACTTGTGCTAATTCCTTCGACACTTTGAAGCTTTACTGTAAGAAGTTTTCCGGGATTTCTCGCATGAATTAAATAAAAATACTCCACGACTAGTCCGAGGAACAGATTCCACGAGACTTCAATGCGTATACTCCCAAGGATATTTATAAAAGTTTCAAAGTGAAATCCAATGTAAGTAGGCATCTTCCGATAGCTCAACGAGTAATTTTCCCTTGCATTTTTCGAAAATTCTGAAATTTCTGTTGTGAAACATCTCATGCCAGGCCAACTCCGATTCGGCTCGAAACGCATATAAATGACCGATATTAAATTTCCCATAGCCCATCCGTGTTTTATATGGCCAACAGCCGTTTCACGTATTTAACGAAGCGATGCAATAATACCACCTGCAAGCCGACTAGACGTAACATACACGTTGATTTTCATTTGTTACACACCTGTTAATACCGCCATGGTCCATGGTTGGTTGAAAATGACCTGCAATACTCGATCGTTTACGTTTACTTGTTTCAAAAACAGCTTTTAATTTGGTGTTTGTTCTTTGTCCACGTTCCTGGGTATATTTGCTTCCTACCAAGTCTTTTGACCTCATACCCGGCAGAAAAAATTGAATGTCATCAGTTTCCATTGGCTGGTCATTAAATAGCGAAAATGTGTCAATTACGGGTAACAGAATACAAGAGCCTAATGAACTATACATTAACCCGAGAGCGCGTACGCTGCAATTAGTGGGGTGGCTAATTGGGAGGAAATGCCAAAACCTGGAATCAATCACCACTATTTCGCAATGAGTTTCCGCTTTGATGGAATTTTTAATTTTATACCTACCTACCACACCGGCTCTATCCCATGCCTAGCTAGCTGATAAAAAACCAAATTCACACGGCTCGCGGCGAGTACGATGGGAATTTAGGGTGATATAGGAAAAGAGTAATGATAATATCCGTATGTGGTGGAAGGTGGGTAAGCCCGTGGGAATATAAAGTGCAGCGTGGGTGAGTGGCTAGAATTTAACCGTCGATTGTTTTTTATCGCCCATCAAGCAGTATAGGCACCCATACGCAAACTGTCTGGGAATCAGAGCTTTTTGAGATTAAGCTCGAAAGCTTCACCTTGTAGCCTACCTGAAACGCTGAATGCCCATTGTACCCAATTGCTCAATACGTGGAGAATCTCAAGAATTCTTTTATATAATATCGTTTCCTTCAGCTATTTCCTTTGAACTTGTCTGCAGAAAATTCATTTTATATATTTTTCGTCGGCAAATAAGTATAAGGTAATATGCGCAAGTAGTTTTCAACTGTTGGGTATTTCGAATCGCCGAAGAGTATATTCATAACTTGTTACGGCAAGTTCTCGTGTGATCTTGTGAAACTTGTTCCTGTGTGCTTTTATGTAGTTTTGATAAAAGCTCCGAAAGCTCTATTCACACACACGCTCACACTCACACACAGTTTCTACAGTGTGTAATATTGGCGAAGGGTTCGTTCTCACGGCGCTAACCATATTCCCATGTCCTTTTTATATAGGTACAACAACCCACCTATACCTGATCCAGAAACCGTAGATAAAGGTTTAATAAAGCGAGGTTCGATTGGATTAATTTTCATTATACAAGCTATTATTGTCAAATAGTCGATTTTTGCTGATCATTTGCCGCGAAATCTTCCTGTGGAATTGAATACAAGTAACTAGACAGTCTCTAGAACGGGAAGATTGAAATTTCAGTTCCAAGGAAAAAGGATCTAGCGTGTAGTCATTTGAATCAAAAGGAGAAAAAGGAAAAAAAAAGAAAAAACACTTACTGAATGATCCAGGTTACAGAATCCAGACCAGAATGAGCCGTTTTTCTACAGCTGCAAGGCAAGGACCCGTCTGGATTTTCATTGACGTTAAAACGCCGAAATTAATTGAATTTACTAAGTGACAACAAAACTCATTTTTGGAGAGAATAAAGGTAGAAGAGGTTAGATGATATGTCAATTTGCATTGACTATTTCACCGAAAAAAAAAACATTAATTTCCCCATAACTGGCACACAAACGTTTGTTTCGAGCTTGTTAGTTCTCGTCAGTGACAGATATATGTTGGAATTAAGCCCTAAATGACCTAAAAAAATTAAATAAAATCGAAAGGGAAATGTCAGAAAATTCTTCAGCTCGTTACCGGAACCCCGGTCAGGATGATTATTTGAATCAAAAGGAGAAAGAGGGAAAAAACGAAAAAACACTCACTGAATGATTCAGGTTTTAGAATCCTGACCGGAATAAGCCGCTTTTCTACGGCTGCAAGGCAAGAACCCGTCTGGATTTTCGTTGACGTTGAAACGCCGAAATTAATTGAATTTACTAGGTGACAACAAAACTCATTTTTGGAAAGAATAAAGGTAGAAAAGGTGAGATGAAGTGTCAATTCGCATTGACTATTTCACCGGAAAAAAACATTAATTCCCCCATAACTGGCATACAAAAGTGTGTTTCGAGCTTGCTAGCTCTCGTCAGTGACAGATATATGTTGGAATTAAGCCCTAAATGACCAACAAAAATTAAAATCGAAAGGGAAATGTCAAAAAATCCATCAATTCGTTACCGGAACCCCGGTCAGGATAATTATTTGAATCAAAAAGAGAAAAAGGAAAAAAAAAGGAAAAACACTTACTGAATGATCCAGGTTTCAGAATCCAGACCAGATTGAGCCGCTTTTCTACGGCTGCAAGGCAAGGACCCGTCTGGATTTTCGTTGACGTTGAAACGCCGAAATTATTGAATTTACTAGGTGACAACAAAACTCATTTTTGGAAAGAATAAAAGTAGAAAAGGTAAGATGAAATGTCAAGTTGCATTGACTATTCCACCGAAAAAAAAACGATAATTTCAGCATAAGTGGCATACAAACGTTTGTTTCCAGCTTGTTAGCTCTCGTCAGTGACAGATATATGTTGGAGTTAAGCCCTAAATGACTTGTCATAATAAACAGGCAAGTAAATTCACCGCTAAGACAAGGTGAGCTATTCACATTGTGCTCGTGAGAACTTGCAATAATCTTTTCACTGGGATGTTTCAGATCAGCAAGGCGTGAGAAAACTGCAAAATCAAGCAACTTGAAAATTAAACCGGGACACTGTTCTCGAATATAACGTGCATAACAACTATCACCCCTCGAGAACGCCGCGATATTTTTTTATTGAGTTCATGAGAATTCCCAGAAATAATTCTGCAAAAAAATATTTGCAGGGATCATCTTGTTGGAGAGCTTCAGCAGATCAAAAAAAAGAACATTGAACACCTTGAGAATGATACCAAGAAACTGTTCTGAGAAACTGCGTGAGAAATATTCTTTGGCGAGAATGGCGTGAGATGCTTTTGATGAATTCATGCGAAATTCTGTGGAAAATTCCGTTACAAATCACTAACAGGTTTCATCGGCCGTGGTCGGCTCAAGCTTTTTCAAGAGATGAGTTTTGGGATTCCACATCAAAAATTCTCTAAGAGTACTCACGGAGCTCTCAGAGAAGTGAATCTCACGTGATTTTTAGGAAGAGCGGAATGCATCAGCATTTTTACCGGTTCAAGTCAATCTTCGAAAGTGTTTCCGTTGGCATGTTGCAACTTTTGGCATGTTGAATCTTCTTCTTGGATAAAACTTTTCACGAATTCCGCGAGTAAGATTTCACAATTTCCCTGAAGCTTGCCTCCAAAATCAAAGTTGAGGTGCTGAAAACTTCTCCAACCGGCATTTTGTTTGGTCGATTCAAACTTCGCGGAATTATTTCTGGAATTTCTCACGAATTAATTAATGATATTTCACGACATTCTTGATATTAGATCTCAAGCTTTTTTGTCCAACTACTCCAACTGGAGTCTACAAAAATTTTGAGAATACCAAACGTGCTGTTCCACTCGATCGATTCATATAACATTCTCAGTGAATTCTTGTGAGAACTCCGGAATCAATTTGCGAAAAAGCTTCAACTGTTCAAACGAAACACTAGAAATTTGTACATCGTGAATCGGATGCACGCAGTTCTGAGAAATCACGTGAAATCTATCTTCCACGAGAACGCCGTGAGATACATACACAGAATAAGAGAAAAATCCTATTGATTCTTCCAACTGGAAGATTCAAAAAGCAAGCAAAAATTCTAGTTTGAGACATTTGCAAATTTTGAAATCATTCGCTGATGACATCCAGAATTTCTCTTTTTTCCTTTCGAGGCTTTCTTGGAAGATATTCTCTGGAGCTTCTCATGAATCTGCCGAAAATTGATGTGTATATTTTGAAGAAAAGATCTCACACAATTTCTGGAACTAGTGCCTCCAAGATCATTCATACCAGCTCCAGAATTATCTCATCAATTGTTTTCGTTGATCTGTTTTCACCTTCTGGCAAAATGACAATTCACAAGTATTCTCCAATAGTATCTCACGACGTTTTGACTTTGAATGAATCTCACGCAGTTTTCTACAACGGTGCCTTTGATATCTTTCGCAAAATTTTGAAAGTTATAGTTTTTCCTTCGGCCTGGATGAACTTTCTTGCGAAATCATTTCTGGTATCATTCACTGACTTTCTGAGAATTTCTTACTAATTTTTTGGGTCCAGCGGGGGTCTCACAATATCTCAAAATACGTTTCACGGTATTTTTAACCAGTATTCCCTTTGATAAGTGGATTCATGCCTTCTTTGTGGAATGAGTCCAAGGATTTTCCACACAAACTTGCTGAGAACTCGCGACGTTCTCACAAAAGAATAGATTTCAACACATCCTCCGAAGCAGTACTTCTAATAACATTTCCACAATGTTCAAAACTATCGTATTTCCTTCGACCCATCAGCTTTTCTGCACAATCTATCCTCGAATTTCTCTCACGCATATACCGAGAATGCCTCGCATAGTTCCCGAGAAGTAGATTTAACGTTATTCCTCAAGACAACGCCCTTGGAATTATTTCCAAAATATTTAAATCACACATTGCAGCCCTCTCGCGAGATGATTACTCAAGTTTCTCACGAGTTTACCGCAGAAGTGCTCAGGGAATAAATCTCACGCAATTTCTCAATAGAGTGATGACTTTCTTTAAAAATATCTCAAATCTTCCCAGCTGATATTTTCTTTTATAGGTTTGAGCTCCCCGACGAAATGATTCATAGAACTTTGAATCCATGAAACTCACGAATTCACTGAGTTTCTCACAAGTTCTCATAGAGAATAGTTCACACGATTCTTGTCAGAACGGTATCTCTCACATCATTATTGAGATGTTTGAACTTGTGGTGTTCTCTATGATCGTTTGAAAGTTTTTCCAAAGTGATTTCTGGGAATTCATTCTTCGAATTTAGTGAAAATGCTTCACGACATTTTGAAATGAATAGATCTCACACCAAACTATTCCTGGAGCTATTTATGGAATTTTTTCTCCGAAAACATCATGAATTCTCAGTGAACTTGTGAAAAGCTCTGAGAATCAATTCGCGAGTAAGCCTCAAAAACAATCCAGCTATCAGCAGTAAAATTCAAGAATTTGCGAGTCTCCCTAACAAGTGTTTTTGTTGGCTTTTTGAATTTCTCAGGCAGAATGATCCGAAGTGGTTCTCACGAATTGAGTGAGAGTGCCTCAGAACGTCATCATGAGTGATGGATCTACGCGATTTCTCGAAACCGCGTGCATCATCTTTTTAGGATTCTTATCAAAATGAATATCGGGATTTCTCATTTCATTGAGAATATTTCACAAAATTCTCGAGAAACAGATCTCACGCGATCATCTCAAATATGTTTGTAGTCAAACTGCACCAAGGAAACAGATTGTTTCCGGAAACTATTTCAATTTATTCCAGACTCATTCATTTATTTGGAACACATTTTTTATGAAATAATCTACTAGATCATTGAGAAATAAATTCATATGTTACGCATGATCTTTGGCCGTCTTGAGAAATTCATTGGAAATTCTCGGTAAGCTTGTGAAAAATCCCTAAAATGATTTCTAATGTCTAGTGTAGATCCTGGCGACTAATAAACGTTGTATTGTATTGTATCTTTTCGCAAATAAGTTTGTAAGTTCACTGAAAACGGTTTATCTTCACAAAATTCTGGAACCAATATCAGAGACACCATGATTGTAGAAGATCGCGTGAGATTCATTTCCTATCAGAACGTCGTAAGAATAAAGTGTAAACTGGTCAACGAAAACACATGTTGAGACAGTACTCTCCGGCCCAGATATCGGAGGCACCAATTCCAAAAATTGCGTGAGATCTATTTTTCGAAAACTTCATGAATTCGCAGTCGATTCGTGAGAAATCGAAGATATCATCCAACGAAAACATGTCAACATGGTTTGATGACTGGTTAAGACAAACTCTCGGGCCTAGGTCAGGGAGGCACTTACTCCAAAAATTGCGTGAGATCTATTTCTCAGGAACGTCATAAAGTCGCAGTCGATTCGTGATAGATCAGAGATATCAATCAACGAAAACATGTCAGCCGGCCAAAGAATACGATAGGTTGAAAAAGCTTCGAACATTCTGAAGATGATGTTCGATGACTGTTTTGAAAAATGGCGTGAGATGGATTCTCGTCAAAACGTCGTGAGTTCTCAGCGAGAAATCCTGAAAAGCACACCCCGAGAAAGCGTTGTCAGGTCAATGAGATTGTAAGCTCAAATCAGAAACTGGAACATGATTTTGTGAGCACTCTTTTGAGAAATCGTGAGACCTTTGAGTGTCCCGGGAAATGCGTGAGAAATTTTCAGAAATTTTGTGAGAAATCCCAGGGATCATTTCACGGGAAAATTTGTACTGGTCGAAGGAAACACTTCAACTTTGAAAAAACTTGATATTTCCACGGTTTCCAAGGATTTGTGGAAGGCTCAAGATTCCTAAGGGACTTTTAGGAATTGACAGAAATTTGTATGTATGATTTGTATGAGACTTTGAGAGATTTCTAAAGGTTTCCTTGAGGTTATTGAAGAATTTATAAAGACTTTCACGGGATCACCAGGGATTCCTAAGGATTTTTATGGAATTTCCAGAGCTTTCCACGACAATTCTATAATTTTCCAGGGACTCCTGAAACCTACCAATGATTTACAAATATTTTTTGATATCTCTATGGTTTTCAAGAATTTCTGGGAGGCTCAAGATTTCTGAGGGACTTTTAGGAATTCACAGAGATTTGTATGAGATTTTGAGGGATTTTTGAAAGTTTCCACGAAATTTTTGAAGGATTTCTAAGGATTTCCACGGAATCACCAGGGATTCCAAAGAATTTGTATAAAATTTTTAAATCTCTCTACGACAATTCTATGATTTTCCAGAGACTTCTGGGACCTACCAATAATTTTCATTATTTTCCGATATTTCTACGGCTTCTGATGATTTCTAGGAGGCTCAAGATTTTTTAGGAACTTTTAGGAACTCACAGAGATTTGTATGAGATTTTGAGGGATTTCTGAAGGTTTCAACGAGATTTTTGAAGACGTTCTGAGGATTTATACGGTATCACTAGGGACTCCTAGAAATTTGTATAAAATTTTCTGAGCTTTCTAGGGCAATTTTATGTTTTTCCAGGGACTTCTGAAACCTACCAATAATTTTCAATTATTTTTTGATATTTCTACGGTTTCCTAGGATTCCTGGGAGGCTTGAGATTTCTAAGGGAATTTTGGGAATTCACGGAGATTTGTATGAGATTCTGAAAAATTTCTAAAGCTTTCCACGAGATTTTTGAAAAATTTTGAAGGATTTTCACGGGATAACCAGGGACTCCTGACGATCTGTATGGAATTTCCAAAGCTTTCCACGACAATTTTATGATTTTCCAGAGACTCCTGAAACCTACCAATAATTTCCAGTTATCTTTTCTTATTTCTACGGTTTCTAAGGATTTCTGGGAGGCTCAAGATTTCTGAGGGACTTTTAGGAATTGACAAAAATTTGTATAAGATTTTGAGGGATTATCAAGGTTTCCACGAGATTTTTGAAAAACTTCTGAGTATTTCCACGGGATCACCAGGGGTCCCCAAGGATTCGTATGGGATTTCCAAAGCTTTCCACGAAAATTCTATGATTTTTCAGGGACTCCTGAACTCCTGAGACCTACCAATAATTTCCAAGTATTTTGTGATATTTCTACGGTTTTCAAGGATTTCTGGGAGGCTCCAGATATCTGAGGGACTTTTAGGAATTCACAGAGATTTGTATGAGAGTTTGTGGTATTTTTGAAGGTTTCCACGAGATTTTTGAAAAACTTCTGAGGATTTCCACGGGATTACCAGGGATTCTTATAGATTTGTATGGAATTTTCAAAGCTTCCCACGACAATTCTATAATTTTCCAGAGACTCCTAAAACCTACCAATACTTTCCAAGGCTTTTTTTCATTTCTACGGTTTCTAAGGATTTCTGGGAGGCTCAAAATTTTCTATTGCAATTTTAGGAATTGACAGAGGTTTGTTTGGGATTTTGAGTTATTTCTAAAGGTCGCCACGAGATTTTTGAAGAATTCCTGGGGATTTCCACAGGTTCGTCAGGGAATCTCAAGGATTTGTATGGGATTTCTAGAGCTTTCCACGACAATCCTATAGTTTTTCAGGGACTCCTGAAACCTACCAATGATTTACAAATATTTTTTGATATTTCTATGGTTTTCAAGAATTTCTGGGAGGCTCAAGATTTCTGAGGGACTTTTAGGAATTCACAGAGATTTGTATGAGATTTTGAGGGATTTTTGAAAGTTTCCACGAAATTTTTGAAGGATTTCTAAGGATTTCCACGGAATCACCAGGGATTCCAAAGAATTTGTATAGAATTTTTAAAGCTCTCTACGACAATTCTATGATTTTCCAGAGACTTCTGGGACCTACCAATAATTTTCATCATTTTCCGATATTTCTACGGTTTCTAAGGATTTCTGGGAGGCTCAAGATTTCTTAGGAACTTTTAGGAACTCACAGAGATTTGTATAAGATTTTGAGGGATTTCTGAAGGTTTCAACGAGATTTTTGAAGACGTTCTGAGGATTTACACGGTATCACTAGGGATTCCTAAAAATTTGTATGAAATTTTCTGAGCTTTCTAGGGCAATTTTATGTTTTTCCAGGGACTTCTGAAACCTACCAATAATATTCAATTATTTTTTGATATTTCTACGGTTTCCTAGGATTCCTGGGAGGCTTGAGATTTCTAAGGGAATTTTGGGAATTCACGGAGATTTGTATGAGATTCTGAAAAATTTCTAAAGCTTTCCACGAGATTTTTGAAAAATTTTGAAGGATTTTCACGGGATAACCAGGGACTCCTGACGATCTGTATGGAATTTCCAAAGCTTTCCACGACAATTTTATGATTTTCCAGAGACTCCTGAAACCTACCAATAATTTCCAGTTATCTTTTCTTATTTCTACGGTTTCTAAGGATTTCTGGGAGGCTCAAGATTTCTGAGGGACTTTCAGGAATTGACAGAAATTTGTATAAGATTTTGAGGGATTTCCAAAGGTTTCCACAAGATTTTTGAAAAACTTCTGAGGATTTCCACGGGATAACCAGGGATCCCCAAAGATTCGTATGGGATTTCCAAAGCTTTCCACGAAAATTCTATGATTTTTCAGGGACTCCTGAACTCCTGAGACCTACCAATGATTTCCAAGTATTTTGTGATATTTCTACGGTTTTCAAGGATTTCTGGGAGGCTCAGGATATCTGAGGGACTTTTAGGAATTCACAGACATTTGTATAAGAGTTTGTGGGATTTTTAAAGGTTTCCACGAGATCTTTGAAGAACTTCTGAGGATTTCCACGGGATTACCAGGGATTCTTATAGATTTGTATGGAATTTTCAAAGCTTTCCACGACAATTCTATAATTTTCCAGAGACTCCTAAAACCCACCAATAATTCCCAAGGTTTTTTTTATTCCTACGGTTTCTAAGGTCTTCTGGGAGGCTCAAAATTTTCTATTGGAATTTTAGGAATTGACAGAGGTTTGTATGGAATTTTGAGTTATTTCTAAAGATCGCCACGAGATTTTTGAAGAATTCCTGGGGATTTCCACAGGATCACCAGGGAATCTCAAGGATTTGTATGGGATTTCTGAAGCTTTTCACGACAATCCTATGATTTTCCAGGGACTTCTGAAACCCACCAATAATTTCCAAGTATTCTGTGATATTTCTACGGTTTCCAAGGATTTCTGGGAAGCTCAAGATTTCTAAGAGACTTTTAGGAATTTACAGAAAGTATGAGATTTTGTGAAATTTCTGAAGAGTTCCACTAGATTTTTGAAGAACTTCTGAGGATTTCCACGGGATCAGCAGGGATCCCCAAGGATTCGTATGAGATTTCCAAAGCTTTCCACGACAATTCTATGATTTTCCGGGGACTCTTGAGACCTACCGATAATTTCCAAGTATTTTGTGATATTTCTACGGTTTCCAAGAATTTCTGGGAGGCTCAAGATGTCTGAGGGACTTTTAGGAATTGACAGAGATTTGTATGGGATTTTGAGGGATTTCTGAAGGTTTACACGAGATTTTTGAAGATTTTCTGAGGATTTTCACGGTACCACCAGGGATTCCTGAGGATTTGTATGAAATTTCCAGAGCTTTCCACGACAATTTTATGATTTTCCAGGGACTCCTGAAATCTACCAATAATTTACAAGTATTCTTTGATATTTCTACGGTTTCCAAGGATTTCTGGGAGGCTCAAGATTTCTGAGGGACTTTTAGGAATCCACAGAGATTTGTATGAGATTTTGTGGGATTTTTAAAGGTTTCCACGAGATTTTTGAAGAACTTTTGAGGATTTCCACGGGATTACCAGGGATTATTGAAGATTTGTATAGAATTTTTAAAGCTTTCTACGACAATACTATGATTTTCCAGAGAATTCTGGAATCTGCCAATAATTTTCAAGTATTTTCCGATATTTCTACGGTTTCTGAGGATCTCTGGATGGCTCAAGATTTCTGAGGGACTTTTAGGAACTCACAGAGATTTGTATGAGATTTTGAGGGATTTCTGAACGTTTTCACGAGATTTTTGAAGAATTTCTGAGGATTTACGCGGTATCACCAAGGGTTCCTGGTGATTGTATGAAGATTTGTATGAAATTTCCAAAGCTTTCCACAATTCTATGATTTTTCAGGGACTCCTGAAACCTACCAATAATTTCCAAGTATTTATTTTTCATTTCTACGGTTTCTGAGGACTTCTGGGGGGCTCAAAAACTCTAAGGGACTTTTAGGAATTAAAAGAGTTTAGTATGAGATTTTGAGGGAGGGGGGGGGGATTTCTAGAGGTTTCCACGAGATTTTGAAAGAATTTCCAAGGATTTCCACGGGATAATGATCTCACGCATTATGGAATATTGCGTGAGATTATTTCTCTCTCAGAACGTCGTGAGATACTGTTGCTGAGTTTGTGTGGAGTTCCAGGAATCATTGTGTCAAATAGTGAGAACAGATTAACAACATGTGTTCAGATAACTCCAAACCAATGTAATTTTAATGATCTTGGAAGCACCAATTCCAGGAATCGCGTGAGATCTGTTAGTTTCCTGGGAGTATCTCAAGGCGTTCTCGCGGGTTAGGTATACCTAGATCTCACGCAAAGCTTTGAAACCTCACATTCGATCTACGACTTTTAAAGTAGTTGTCATGTTCGACTTGTTGGCTCTTTTCTTCGCGAAATGATATCTGATGTTTCTCAGAAGATTTGCTGAGAATATTTTGATTCCACGCAATTCGTCGGTCGAATGCCTTCAAGATCATTTCTAACATGTAAGTTTTGAACATGGCGAGAATGATATAAGAGTAGTGTTCGGAAAAAAAGTGTTTTGCTGCGGCTTCTCCAATTTTTCGTGCCAGATAACCGACGAGATTTCTCACGAATTCCCTGAAAGTATCTCACGGCGTTCTCGCAGGGTATAGATCTCACCTGATTCCTTTAAGCTCCACATTCGACTTATTATTCTTAAATTTGTAGTCAAAGTGGTTTTGATGAACTGTTTGTGATAGACTTATCAGTGGAAATCATCAACCAGTGGGTGTTCAGTAGTGCTGGCAACCGAATCGATTCTGAAAGCCGGCTTTGAAAACCGGCTCCGAAAACCGAGTTTCGATAATAACTGAAAACCGGCTCACACAGCCGGCTTTCGGAGTCGGTATTCGGAGCCGGCTTCCAAAATTTCGGACCGTTTTCCAGTGTCGGTCTCCGAAGCCGCCTTTCAATACTGGTCTACGCAGCAGTTTTCAATACCAGTTTTCGGAGTCAGCTTCCAATATCAGTTTTAACGAACAGAATACCGATTTTTATTTTTCCCGGTTTTTGCCAGCACTAATTGAATTGAGGACTGTCAGGTGTGAAGTCACTATTTTGATGAAGAAAAAAGAGCTCTTTGTGGAAAAAGGTCGGAATTTTTTATGCTTGGAGTCGGATTTTTTTTGTTGAAAGTCGTGGTTTCAACTGTGTGAGTCGTGATTTCGTGGTTCAAATTCAGTCTTCCAGCTGAAAGTCAGAGTTTCACTTGTTTGAAGTCGCAGTTTTTCGTGTCGATGAAGTCGAAATTTCGAGGTAGAAGTCGAAGTTTTATTGCTCGAAGTAAAATTTTTGTTTGAACTCCAAATTTCGTCCTCAAAGTCAACATCCCCAGTCAAAATTTTCAGAAAATCAAGATCAAAGTGAAGCTTCGTGGAATTGAAATTTGAGATTAGGTCAAGCTTTTTCGTGTTCAATGTCAAAATAGTTGAAAATTGAAATGATTATGAACGTGTCAAAATAATTCCAGAAATGTAAAGAAAAATAACCTATTCTTCAATCTTTTATAATTCGAACATCGGTATGATTTGGAACGAATGTCAAGATGATTCTAAGAATATGTCGAAATCATTAAAAAAATGTCAATGATCGAAATATGTCCAAATAATTGGAAGTTAAGATGATCTCATAATGTCAGGATATTTCCAAAAAATGCCTCAAAATATTGTATACCTATCTCGGTGCTTCGCGACTCGATTGTAGCCATTTACAATGTTATGCTTTGCAACTCGTCATTGCCCTATCTTGGCTGTATACCTCGAAACACAACGAAAAACAACAAAATTTTCCGCTCGAGCAACTGGGCAGTACCCATAACCAATTCCACAGCTTTTTTCATTTGAGCAAAATATGAAAAAATGTAGTGTGTTGGTAGATCAACCTCGATTATATGTCTAAATAATTGTCAAATAACTGATTATTGCTCTCGAATTCCAGTTTTACAATGATTGAAATAGGTCAAGATAATTCCATAATATGTTATTTAAAAAATGTTGGAATAATTGGAAAAAAAAAACTGTCTAAAAGACTATAAAAATGTCGAAATTATCAAAAAAAATGTCACAATAATTCCAAAAAAGATAGAAAGTGTCGAAATTGTTCCACAAAACGTCAGATTAGTTCCAAAGAATATTAAAATATTTCTGAGCTGGAGAAGCGCAAAGAAACTCCAAAATACTTAGTTTCAAAAATGTTGAAATAACTCCAGAGCTAACAGAATGATTTCAAACATGTCAAAAAATTTGTATACGTCAAATTATCCATATATTGAGGATTTTGATGTCACAATGATTTGAAGAAATAATGAAATGGTTTCGAAAAATGTCCAAAAAAAATCCCCAAAATATCTTTAGTCGAAGTTTTCGTGTTTGAAGTCAAAATTTCCATATCAAGGTCAAGTTTTAGATTCAGAATTTCGAAATCAAAGTCGAAGGCTTTCAAGCCTGAAGTCAAAATTACAAATGAAACTGGAGTTTTCTTTTGTCCAAGAAGAATTTTCATGTTTGGAGGCAGAGTCTTCCATTTCAAGAGTCAAATTTTTGCAACAAAAGACAAAATTGTATTTCTTTTCTTCAAGTCGAAATCACCACTGAATCCAGAGTCGAGAGTTTTCCGTGTTCAAAGTCAGAATTTCAAGATGAAATTGAAGGTTTCTGCGTCTGAAGTCATAGTGTTTTGTTTTCAAGCAGAGTTTTTTCATCTGAAGTCGATGTATTTCGTATTTATCGTCAACTTCTTGTGATAAAAGTATAAGTTGTTTGATTTTTTTCATGTTGAAATTTCAAGTTGCAGCTGAAATAATGTCTCAAGTCCATGTTTTCTTATTTTAGTCGAAATTTTGAAATCAAAGTTGAAATCTTCCGTGTTTGAAATCGAAATTTCCTGTTCAAAGTCGGCATTTTGGAATCACAATAGAAGTTTTCATGTGAAAAATTTGAAGTAAAAGATCAAGCTTCTTGTGTTGAAAGTTGAATACCTGTTGTGTTTTGAGACGAAATTTCGTGGTTTCGATGAAGGTTTACGGACTCGAGAGTCAAAGTTGAGTCGCGGGGTCGGACTAGTCAACTTCTCTTGTTTGAAGGGGAAATGTCCATGTTCAAATCAAAATTTCGTGTATTAAGTCAAAGTTTCCAGATTGAAGTCGAAGTTTTTCATCTTCAAACTCAAAGCTTTGTGTTTGGAGTGTTCATGTCGAGATCAAGGTCAAGTTACTTGGGTTCAAGTTCTCAGGGTTCAAAGTAGAGATTTTCGTGTTCCAAGTCGAAACTTTCTGTGTTTAAAGTCGAAGTTTCCAGATTAAATCAGAAGTTTTTCGTTTTCGAGGTCGAGATCCAAGCCAAAATCTTCCGTGTTTGGAGTCGAAATTTTGTATTCGTACCATTAGATATTGAAGTCGAAATTTCATGATGCACCTAAAAGGTTTTTGCATCGGAGGTCGAAATTCCGAGATGGAGAAGTCGAAGTTTTCCGTGTTGGATTTTTTGTGTTCAAAGTCGAAATGTTCTGTATTTCAAGTCAAAATTTCAAGTCAAAAGTCAAAATTTCCGTGTTTGACGTCGAAATTTTGTGTTCAAAGCCAATATTTCGATATTATTGAAATCGGAATTTCCATGTTTGAAGTAAAAGTGTCATGTTGAAGTCAAGGTTTTTCGCGAGGTTTTTTGTATTCGAAGTGAAGTATTCACGATAAGAGTGAAGATTTTTCCATTTAAAGTCGAATTTTCGAAATAAAGTCGAAGTTTTCATGTTCGAAGTCAAAATTTCTTGTCTGAGCCAAATTTCCGAGAGTCAAGCTCTTCGTGTTCTAAGTCAATTTTTGTCTGGAGTCGGAAGTTGTACGTGATCAAAATTGAAATTCCAAGATGTAGAGAACAAGGTTTTTGGTGTAGAGTCGAAATTCCGTGGTTGAAGTCGGAATGTCAAGATCAAAATCGAAGTCATTCGTGTTTGAAGTCGAAACGTGCTTCAAATAGAAATGTCGGTATTGAAACTAAAGATTGTTATGTTCAAAGTCATTATTGCGAAATAAAAATTCAAGTTTTTTGCGGTAAAAGTCAAAAATTTTTGTTTTTGAAGTCGAAGCTTCCGTGTTGAAAGTCGTAGTTTTTTGTATTGAATTACGGCGAAATTTCGTGGTTGAAGCCGGAGTTTTGAGTATTGACAGTAGAAGTTTCTCGTGTTGAATTCAAAATTTTGCAATAGAAGTTGAAGTTTGTCGGTTTTTAAGTTGAAATGCCAAGATAAAAGTTGAAACTTCTTGTGTTAGATCTTCCGTATTCGAAGTCAAAGTTTTCATGTTGAAAGTCAAAATTTCGTGTTTGAAGTCAAAAATTCGAGATTTAATTCAAGTTTTCCGTGTTTAAAGTCCAAGTTCCGCATTAAAAGTGAAAGTTTGTCGGTTTTTAAGTCTAAATTCCAAGATAAACCTCGAAGTTTTTGAAGTCACTACTTCAAGAGTTTCAAACCAAGTTTTTCGCGTTTAAAGTTGAACTTCTGCAATAGAATTCTAGAAGTTAGATTTTCCGCGTTGAAAGACCCAATTTTCACGTCAAAAGTGTTCCGTCTTTTCGTGTTCAAAATCAGAATTTTGCAATAAAAGCCAAAGTTTGTCAGTTTTGGGATCGAATATTCGAGTTGGAAGTCGAAGTTTTCTTGTTTCAAGTCGGAAATTTCACATAATAGAAATCAAAATCTCGCCATAGAAAGTCCAAGGTTTTTGCGTATGGGGTAAAAATTTCTTGGTTGGAGTCAGAATGTCACGATTAAAGTCGAATCAGTTCCTGTTTGAAGTCGGAGTTCCATGTGTAAGGTCAAAATTCCACCATTTAAATTAGTGTTGGCAACGAAACCGGTTTTGAAAGCCGGCTCCGAAAACCGCGGTTCTGATGATAGCCAAAAACCGGCTTCCAGATCTGGCTTTCGAGACCGGTTTCTCGAGCCGGCTTTCGGAGTCGGTATTCGGAGCCGGCTTCCAAAATTGGTTTTCGGAGAAATTGGTTTCAAGTATCGGTTTTCGAAGCCGGCTTTCAATAACGGTTCTCAAAGCCGGTGTCCAATGCCTATTTTCGGAGCCGGCTTTGAATACCGGCTTTTGGATTAGGCTTTTAATACCGGTTTCACCGAAACCGGTATTCGACAAAACCGGTATACTGGTGTTCATTTTTGTTGGTTTTTGCCAGCACTAATGTCTAGTCGTTTGAAGCTATTGTAAAGCTGGCTTGCATGAAGTTAAGGCTGTTTCTTTCAATAGCTATTTTGCTGGTATAATTCAGAGTACCTATATTTGGAATCATTCAATATGAAACCGTGAAGTTTTTACGAGTGATAAAAGCATTAAAACAAATCGCAAAAAAACAAATTCAATTGTGAAGAGACTGCCTGCTTCTCAAACATCAATTCTCTTCAAAGCTCTTCCTCTCTCAAAGTTCCCACATCAGTTCCTCGAACCGGAAACCTTAAAATTCCATCGCACCTCTCTTGCAGTCTTCCTTCCTCTTTTCCGATGCAAAAAATGTCTATACAAAATCATACCGGCTTATAGGATAAGAAAATCCCAACTGTGGGTACTCCATCGGCAAAAAACATACGACCCTAGTTCCGTCTTCTCACTATCAAAAAGCGTCTTGTACCTACAAGTGATTAAGGGAGCTTTTATAGAATCAGTCTTTTGAAAATTTATGAAATAATCAATTTTATCTGTCGAATTCACAGTAATTACTCCATCGTTGAAGAAATCACCACGAAAAAATGCGTGATTCATAAAAAAAGGCCATTAGAGGTAGGCATCCGTACCCGGCGAGCAGCTGAATGAATGAATAGCACGGCACGCTAGATGATTGGGAGGAAGGGTCCCATGACTGTACCTACCGACCATGGGTAGTAAACACATGGTCCGACACACACCGGTAGTCGGTTCTCAACAGTGGCACAGGATGCACCCATAACCCGGCTGGTTTCAAGTAGTGTAGTGAAGTGCAGTGCGATTTTTTGGAATTTTACAAATTATGGAATAAGCTCCCCCGTCAAATCAAAGGTATTTATCAATTCATATCGTAACATACCAAGCATTCAAGTACTTTTTGAGAGATTCAGTATAAAGCATAAAATGATATAAAAACTAAAAGTCAAACACCTACCTACCTGTAAAAGCTACTTTATTATTCGAATTGAAACATTCGCAACACGCAAACTGAATTAATCACAATGTTAACGGAATATGCTAATGCCTCAAGAGTTTAAGCGCTTCAAGCTCTATCGTTTCAGGCTTTATATGCAAGTTTTTTCCGAGTTTCAGAACAGCAGACATCATGGTAATCCAAAAGATTTTATACCTGTGCTTGATCGCCGCCACCGGCCTGGCGGCCACCGAAGATCTGCTGGATCAGTACGTGAGGCACGTCGAACGAGTCAATCGGATAAGCACCGGCGAAAAAGCTGCGAAAATCTCGCGTCCACATCCGAGGCTGAGGAGAGAATTGCGAAAGGCTGACGCAGAAGAGCTTGGCGATGAAGAGCGTGGTGCAGAGGAACGTGGTGTGGAAGAAAACAGTGTGGAGGAACGCGGCGAAAAAGCCGGAGTGAATAGGAAGTTGTTGAGCAAACGCGAAGTTTCGGACAAGTTCAGTCATCACCAGCAGCAGTGGACGCATTCTGAAGTTCTGGACAAGAAAGGGGACGTGGTGCTGAGGTGGCAGCCGAGGCACCAGGAGATTTTGTTCCGGGTGGAGGCCAGGGCCAAGGGCTACGTTTCGATCGGGTTCAGTCCGGACGGCGGCAAGGAGAACTCCGATATCGTGTTGGGATGGGTGGACGACAGAAGTCTGAAAGCTTATCTACTGGTGAGTCGCTTTTTTATTTACTTGCTCGAATGAACTCGCTTTTTTTTTGCTGTCTAGTTTGGCATCGAAGTCTTTTGAGACGTTCAATTTGACAAAAAATTCGCTTGCTTTCGGCAAGCTTAACATTCAAGTTTTTTCTTGTCGTCTAGCCTAGCGTTGAAATCTCTTTTCGTTATCTAACTTGGCATCAAAGTTTGTCTTTCTCCCAGATAATTCACGTCAAATCTATTCTACTTCATCCAGCTTGACAAAAAAATCTCTTGTTAGCTGTCAAGCACCTTGGCGTCAAGGCTTCATTTTGTCGTCTAGTTTGACAATTGAGTATTTTGTTGTCGTCTAGCCTGGCCCTAAGTCTCCTGTTTTCGTTGAGTTTATCATAAAGTGCCGTTTCGTCGTCTCACTTTGAGTTGAAGTCTCTTTCGTTGTCTAGCTTGGCATTGAAGTCTCTTGCTTCTGTTGAGCTTAGCATCAAAGCTTTTTTCCATAGTCTAGCTTGGCAACAAAGTCCCATGTTAGCCGTTAAGCTTTTTAGCATCGAAGCTTCCTTTTTTCAACTAGCTTGTCGATAAAGTATCTTGTTGTTATTCAGCTTGGTACTCAAGGTTCTTGTTTCCATTGAGCTTGATAGAAAAAGTATCTTTCCATCTCTTAGCTTTGCGAGTGAAATTTCTTCCATCGTCTAGCTTGGCATACAGCCTCTTGCTACCGTCAAGCTTAGCACCAATACCCTTTTCTGTCATCTAGCTCGTCAACAAAGTCTTTCGTTCACAGTCAAACTTATTGGCATCAAAGCCTGATTCAGTCGTCTACCTTGACAAGAGAGTCTCTTGCTTTTGTCGAGCTTAACAGAAAAAGTAACTTTCCATCGTTTAGCTTTTCACTGAAATCTCTTTCGTCATCTAACTGGGCATGAGAGTCTCTGACTTCCAACAAGCTTATCAATAAATCGATTTTCCGTCATCAAGCGTGTCGACGAAGTCTCTTGTTCACAGTCAAACTAATTGGCATCAAATCCTCATTCTGTCGTCTAGCTTGACAAGAGAGTCTCTTGCTTTGGTTGAGCTCAACAGAAAAAGTAACTATCCATCGTCTAGCTTATGATTAAAGTCTCTTTTGTCATCTAGCTTGCCATGAAAGTCTCGTACTTCCAACAAGCTCAATCATACATCGATTTTCCGTCATCAAGCGTGTCAACACAAAGTCTTTTGATCACAGTCGAACTAATTGGCATCAAATCCTCATTCTGTCGTCTAGCTTGACAAAAGAGTCTCTTGCCTTCTCTGAGCTCAACAGAAAAAGTTACTTTTCTTCGTCTAGCTTTCCATTGAAGTCTCTTTCGTCATCTAGTTTGGCATAAAGTCTCTTACTTTCAACAAGCTTATGAATGAATCGATCTTTCGTCATCAAGCGTGTCAACAAAGTCTTTTGTTCACAAACGAACTAATTGGCATCAAATCCTCATTCTGTCGTCTAACTTGACAAGAGAGTCTCTGGCCTTTGTTGAGCTCAACAGAAAGAGTAACTTTTCATCGTCTAACTTTTCATTGAAGTCTCTTCCGTCATCTAGCTTGTCATGAAAGTCTCTTACTTCCAACAAGCTCATCAATAAATCAATTTTCCGTCATCAAGCGTGTCAACTAAGTCTTTCGTTCACAGTCGAACAGAATGGCATCAAATCCTCATTTTGTCGTCTAGCTGGGCAAGAGAGTCTCTTGCTTTTGTTGACCCTAGCAGAAAAAGTAACTTTCCATTGTCTAGCTTTTCATTGAAGTCTCTTTTGTCATCAAGCTTGACATGGAAGTCTGTTACTTCCAACAAGCTCATAAATGGATAGATTTTCCGTCATCAAGCGTTTCTACAAAGTCTTTTGTTCACAGTCAAACTAATTGCCATCAAAGCCCCATTTTATTGTCTAGTTAGACAAGAAAGTGTTTTCTTCTCGTTCAGCATGTCACTGAAGTCTCTTGCTTTTGTCGAGCTCAACAGAAAAAGTAACTTTTCAACGGCTAGCTTCCCACTGAAGACTCTTTTGTCGTCTAGCTTTGCATTGAAATATCTAGCTTTTGTCAAGCTCAGCACCAGAACAATTTTTTGTCATCTGGGTTGGCAATAAAGTCTCTTGTCATTATCAAACGTATTGGCAGCTAAGCTTCACTTTGTTGTCTAGCTTGACAATAGAGTATCTTGTTGTTTTCTAGCCTGTCGCTTGTGTCTTTTATGTTCGTCAAGTTCAACAGAAAGTGCCACTTTCCATCGTCTAGCTTTACAATGAAGTCTCTTCTGTCGTCTAGCTTGGCATGATTGTCTCCTGCTTCCGTCAAGCTTAGCAGACAACCTCATGGCTGGGTCACAATTTTTTTTTAACCGAAGTCTCTAGTCTTCTGTCAAGTTCATTGCTATCAATTATTATTTTGTCATATAGCTTGGCAAATAGGTCACTAGTTTCCGTTGAGATTAGGATTGAAGTTTCTATTTGTCATCCAGCTTGACATCTTGAAGTCTCTTTTTGCCTCAAGCTCAGCAATACAGTCTCTTGTTTGTGTCGAGCCTATTGGCATCAGCTTTTTTTTTGTCGTGCCGTTTGTTGTTTTGTCGTTTTGCAATTTGGAGTTCAAGTCTCTTGTTTTTGTCAAGCTCATTGACATTGAAATTCCATTTTTTTATCTAGCCTGGCAATAGAGTTTCTTGTTTTCGTTGAGATTAGCATTCGAGTCTTTTCTTGTTGTCCAACTTGATGTTTAAATCTCTTCTGTTCCAAGCTTAGCAGTAAAGTCTCTGGTTTTTGTCGAGCCTATCGACATCAGACAATTTTTTGTCGTGTTGTTTGTCGATTTCTTCTCGAAACTTTTAGTCAGAATCTATTGTTTTCATCAAGCTTAGTGGCACTGAAGTTCAGTTTTGCCATCTTGCCTGACTCAAAGTCTCTTGATTCCATTGAGATTACCATTCGAGTCTTTTCTTTTTGTCCAGCTTGATGTTAAAATCTCTTCTTTTCTAAGCTTAGAAGTAAAGTCTCTTGTTTTTGTCGAGCCTATCGACATCAGACAATTTTTTCTCGTGATGTTTGTCGATTTCTTCTCGTAACTTTCAGTTGAAATCTATTGTTTCCATCAAGCTTATTGGCATTGAACTTCAGTTTTGCCATCTAGCCTGACTCAAAGTCTCTTGATTCCGTTGAGATAAGCATTCGAGTCTTTTCTTGTTGTCCAGCTTGATGTTGAAGTATCTCCTGTTCCAAGCTTAGCAGTGAAGTCTTTGGCTTTTGTGGAGCCTATCGACATCAGACAATTTTTTGTCGTGTTGTTTGTTGATTTCTTTTCGTAACATTTACTGAGATCTATTGTTTTTATCAAGCTTATTGGAATTAAACTTCAGTTTTGCCATCTAGCCTGACTCAAAGTCTCTTGATTCCGTTGAGATCAGCATTCGAGTCTTTTCTTGTTGTCCAGCTCACTGTTGAAGTCCAC
The DNA here is from genome assembly GCA_949128115.1 of Anaspis maculata. Taxonomy (NCBI): domain Eukaryota; kingdom Metazoa; phylum Arthropoda; class Insecta; order Coleoptera; family Scraptiidae; genus Anaspis; species Anaspis maculata. The sequence continues at coordinate 1,997,828 of OX421966.1, forward strand.
TCACTTCTGTTCCAAGCTTAGCAGTAAAGTCTCTTGTTTTCGTCAAGCCTATCGACATCAGACAATTTTTTGTCCTGTTGTTTATTGATTTCTTCTCGTAACATTCAGTTGGAATCTACTGTTTTCATCAAGATTATTGGCATTGAACTTCAGTTCTGCTATCTAGCCTGACTCAACGTCTCTTAATTTTGTTGAGATTAGCATTCGAGTTTTTTTCTTGTTGTCCAGCTTGATGTTGAAGTCTCTTTTTTTCCAAGCTCAGCAGTAGAGTTTTTTGTTTTTGTCGAGCCTATCGACATCAAACAATTTCTTTGTCGTGTTGTTTGTCGATTTTTCTTTTCGCAACTTGGGGCTAGAATCTATTGTTTCCTTCAAGCTCATTGGCAGTAAACTCCAATTTTGTCATTCAGCCTGGCTTGCGGTCTCTTGTTTCTGTTGAGATTAGCATTGAAGTCTTTTTCCATCGTCCAACTTGATATCGAGCCCTCTTTTGTTCCAAGCTTAGCAGTAAAGTCTCTTGTTTTTGTCGAGGCTATTGGTATCAGCCTCTTTTTTGTCGTGTCTTTTGTCGCTTTGTTGTTTTGTCGTTTTGTCGTTTTTTTACCTAAAGTTGGAGCCTCTTGCTTCTCTTGTTTTTGTCAAACTCAATGACACTGAAGTTCAATTTTGTCATCTAGCCTGGCTTGAATGTCTTGTCCTCGTCAAAATTAGCATAGCATTCTTCATTCGTCGTCGCGCTAGATAATCACGTCTTTTTTCTATTGAGCTTTGCAGTATAGCCTCTTGCTTGTATCGAGCCCATTGACATCCACCTTTTTTTTGTGGTGTCTTCTGTTGTTCCCTTGTTTCTTAACTTGAAGTTGAAGTATCTTCTCTTCTGTCAAGTTCATTGTTATCAAAGTCTTATTTTGTCGTCGTTGAGATTAAGATTGAAGTCTTCATTTGTTGTCCAGCTTGACATTATGTCTCTTTTTGTTTTGAGCTCAGCAGTACAGTCTCTTGTTTGTGTCGAGCCTATTGGCATCAGCCTTTCTTCTCGTCGTGCCGTTTGTCGTTTTTAACTTGGAGTTCAAGTCTCTTGTCTTCGTCATGATTGTTGGCATTGAAGTCAATTTGGTCATCTGGCTTGGAAATGAAGTCTCTTGTTTTCCTTGAGATTAGAAACTTTGGAAACTTGGAAACTTTTCTGTCGTCCAGCTTGACAGTGGAGTCTCTTCACGTTTCAAGCATATCTATAAAGTCTCTTGTTTGTGTCTGGCCTATTGGCATCAGCTCCTATTTTTGTCGTGTCGTTTTGTCGCTTTTCAACTTGAGGTTGAGTTCTCTTGTTTCGGTTGAAATTGTTGGCATTCAAGTTCAATTTGGTCATCTAGCCTGGCAATAACTCTTTTGTTTTTGTTGAAATAATCAATCAAATCTTTCCTCGTCGTCAGGCTTGTATTGAAGTTTCTCTTTGTTTCAAGCTTAGCAGTGAAGTCTGCTGTTTTTGTCGAGCCTATCGACATTAGACAATCTTTTTGTCCTGTTGTATAAAGATTTTTGTCTTTCCAACTGAGAGTTATAATCCATTGTTTGCGTGAAGCTTATTGGCATTGAACTTCAATTTTGTCATCTAGCCTGGCTCACAGTCTCTTGTTTTCGTTGAGATTAGCATCAAAGTCTCTCTTCGTCATTCAGCTTAATGCTGAAGTCTCTTCTGTTCCAAACTCAGCAGTGGAGACTGTTATTTATCTCCACTGCCTATTTGTCGAGCCTATTGGCATCAGCCTCTTTTTTGTCTTGTCTTTTGTCGCTTTGTCGCTTTGTCGTTTCTCAACCTAGGGTTGAAGTATCTTGTTTGTGTCAAATTCATGGACACTGGAGTTCAGTTTGTCACCTCTTTTTTTGTCGTATTTTTTGTCGTTTTTTTCTGTTTTAACTTGGAGCTGAAGTCTCTTGTTTCCGTCAAACTTGACAGAAAACTCTTTTCTGTCGTCTAGCTTGACTTTATGTCGTTTATGTCGACGATAATCTCGTTTTGGTTCTAGCTTGACAGCAACGTCTTTTGCTTTTGTCGAGCTTTTTGGCATAAGTCTTTTTTTGGCTTTCAGCTTGACAACGGAGTGTATTCTGTCATCAAGCTTGACATTGGATTCCCTTGTTTTTATCGAGGTTAGCATCATCGTCCTAGTTTGTTATTCAGCTTGATTTTGAAGTCCCTTTTCCCTCCAACGTGGCAATAAAGTCTTTTTTTATCGTCTAGCTTAACACAAACGTAACTTGTTGTCATTTGTTCTTCTGGCATTGAAGCCACTTGTGTTCTCGTCGACTTTATTAAGATATTTGTTTTTGGCATCCAGCCTGACAATACAACATCATGCTGTCATCGAGCTTGGAATCTGAATCTCCAATCCGTCGTCTTGGCAATTAATCATCTCCTCGTCGTCTTGCTTGACGCCAAAGTCTCTTGTTCTCATCAAGTTTATTCACATCGATCGCCGATTATGTCATCCTGTTGGACAATAAAGTCTTTTTCCGTCGTCTAATTTGACACGAAAGCTCCTCTTCATTCCCAACTTGGCAGCAAAGTCGCTTGTTTCGTCAAGAATATTGACAAATATCTTCCAGTCTGATGATGGAATATCGTGTTGTTTCCAAGCTTCCTGTCAATATAGCTCCTTTCCGTCTTCTAGCTTGGCGATCGAGTATCTTATTTTTGTCGAGATTAGCAATGATGTCTCTTCTCGTCGTCTGGCTTGACAATGGAGTGTTGTAGCAATAGACAATTGTCATCATTTGACTCAGTTCCTACTGAAATCTTATTTTTGTCAAGCTTATCGGCATTGAAGTCTTTTTCTGTCATCTAGCCTGATGATGAAGTATCTTGTTGTCGACTTGCTTGGCATCCAATCTCTTGTTTTCGTCAAATTTGGCGGAAAACTCCTTTCTGTCATCTAGCTCGACATCTGAGTCACGTTTTGCTTCTAGCATGACAGCAACGTCTTTTGCTTCTGTCAAGCTTTTTGGCATGAGTTTCTTTTTGTCTTTTAGCTTGACAACAAAGGATCTTGTTGTTACTTGACTTGGCGGTCAATCCTTTGGTTTTCGCCAAGCTTATTGTCATCAAAATTTAATTTTGTCGTCTAGCTTGACCATGGAGTATTTTGTTGTCGTCTGACTTGGTATTGAAGTCTCTGGTATTCGTTGAGTTCATTGGGCAAAAGTCTCTCCCTGTCGTTCAGCGTGGCGTTTAAGTCTTTTGTCCCGTGAAGCTCAGCGATGAAGCTTCTTTCCGTCAACTAGCTTGATTTTGTAGTCACTCTTCATCGTCAAGCTTGACATTGAAGGCTTCTTTATCTCCAGCTCAACAGCAAAGAATCTCGTTTCTGTCAAGCTTATCAGTATTGAAGTCTCTTTTTGTCGTTTAGCCTGACAATAAATTCACTTTCCATCATCTAGCTAAGCAGTAAAGTGTCGTTCCGTCGCCTAACTCAGCAGTTGAGTGTTCAGTCTCCATGGTCTGACTTAACCAGTAGGATCTTTTTGGAATGTGTTAAAAAAAACGGATCTGTAGAACACCAGGCCGGATTTCGATTTTTTATGCCACGTCCTGTTGTTTTGGGTTCATTATATTCTCTGCTCGTGTTCCCTCCTTAGTTCAGTCTGTCGACGTTGAATGTGATGGTCGTGCTTCCTACGTTTCATGTTCTTATTTCATTTTATAAGGCAAATATTCCGGCAAATACCGTGAGTATCAAGGCAAATAGAGTGTTGTCCGGCAGAAATAATGATCCGTCTCATTCAAATTGCGTGATTCAATCAAATTGTCACGGTGAATATAACAGCTTATCCGGAGTTTCGGCATGGTTTTTGTTGGCTTGTGCTGTGGTTTGTGTATCGTTGTCGTCAAATTAGGGTTGAAAAGTACCGGAAACGTGTAACGAATGATGAATTTTTGATGGTTTGATTTTGGTTTGCACGGGCAGAGACCCGCTTATTTCAAAGTTTCTTTAGAATTTTCACAAATAATGAGCCAACACTATTTTGAAGATACGTCTCAAACACGTTTTGGAGACCTCCTTAAGTCGCCTCGAAAGCAGATGTGCACGCTTATCCCTTCTTATATTATCACTTGCACATCGCTCCTCTCTTTCAAATACCTTTATAGATGATGTAACGATCATTTAGCGTGTCAATCGTTGCTTTTGGGTAAATATCTGGCAGAGAAGCAACACTAAGAATTCGCATTCGAAATAAAGCAATGAGAATTTCAACTATTCCCGCATTGGATTATATTTATTCCATGAACGCAGAATGTTGTTCCTGAAGGAGAATTCTCAGAAAGGAATAGTTGGCTGCTCCGTTCCTATTCAGATAATTTTGTATCTAGGTACAGCTATTCGAACAGTCTGCGGTTTTACGGTTTCACCTTTACAACTTTGGCATCCTCAGTAGTCCCAGTACAACATGAACTAGGCTGGGTGGAATTTCAAAGTTACTGGAATTGGCGGGATCAAATAATGAAAACTCCCGGGAGTTTTACCGGCGCGATCTGCGTAGGCATACTCCCCTGCAGAGATGCCGAAGACATGTCGAAGTTCGGAGTTATATACTTCAACGTACAGTGGGCAGGTACGTATAATATGTATTTACTTTATGCCGTACATGGTACGGCTATGCGGAAATTTAACGTCATCAATATTTACTGCTCCAGGCATCGGGCACATGTAAAATTGCGGACGTAAAAAGAGAAGTATAGTATGAAAAATGAAATTTTCGGCGGCGTGTGATGGGATATTCAAACTAATAGATTTTGACGCATCGCACGCATACCAACCCGACGCCGTGGCATCGGGGGGGTTATATATCGACGCATCGTTATTATATTGAACCGAGCAAAAAAGCTCCATGACCCGACATTCGCATCATCAATAATCTTGTTGTAAATACAGGGCGATTCCAATCTATACTCGTACACGTTTTTACCACCTCGCAATTTCCATTTTCATGACAGCCTAATTTTCCCTATCCAATAAGGGAAATATTGTTCTAATCCAACTACTTATTGTAGTATGGTAAGCATAAACAAATTGGCAAGCAAGGCAGAGCTGATACGAGCGGCAATACAATATTAATACAATACAGTATTGCGATACACTCTGTAAACAAGCTCCAAATTTACATAACATTTGATGCTCACCTACACCTGCTCTGGGGAATTTAGCATTGATGATGGCAATATTATCTTAATTCGGCATTCAATTGCGTTTTACTTGTAATTGCCCCGATTAAGTACCTAGATATTGTAATGGTTTACTTGTATCTACTAATTAGATAGATATTATATTTCGAATGTGACTTAGCAGCTTTACAATGTCAAGCAACAGCAACACAACGTTGGAATAACGTCTTTTGAAACAGATCTCACCCCAAATCTAACCACTGAACGCCATGACGTTGTTTTGTAACGTTGAAAAAACGTCATGTTTTTGGCCCCAAAATAACTAAATAAAAGACCCTTTTTTCAAACAGTGCGACAAAATCTACTTCCAGTCTCTTTGGCTGTGTACCAGCTATAATATTCCACCGCAACGTAACTGCAACGTTGAGAATCTGATTACCAAGGCATGGATGTGCATTTTGCATGAAAACCTTATAAACATTGTTTCTATCGCCTCGCAATCAAATGCGACGATAATAACGTATTATACCTTTAGCTGTTTACCGTCTTCCAGATTGTACCCTAGAGTAACTACAGCGCTGAATTATTGGTGGCAAATTGACGTCTATTTCACGTCATTTTGATTTCTGTTTATTCATTTGTGATCAGACATTGGTCTATGAATTCGCTCAAAGGAAAAGTCTCAAACGCATTCGACAAAGCAACGTTTAGATAACGTCTTCTGGAACAAATCCAACTCCTAGGTGGTGAAACGTTGCTCTTGAACATTGGAGCAAAGTTACATTATTGCCAGCAATATAACATAACATCAGCAAAAAACTGACTTCTGATTCAAATTGACAAGAATAATGTTTCATCGTTTTGGCTGTGTAACATCTTAGGAATTTGGTCGCAACATCAATGCAACGCTGTACTATTTATATTGAAATTACGTCAATTTCACGTCATTTTGATGTGGTATCATTCACTCGTTGAAAAATATCAGTCTTTTTTCAAAATCCACTCCACGATCAAAGTTTAAAATATCGGTGGACAAAGCAGCATCAAAATAACGCTTTTCGGAACAAATCTGAACATCCTCAATGCAAGACGCTGTAATGTTGCCCTGTAACCTGAAGACAACGTCACATCATCATCCGCAATATAACGTTACCATCACTGTTGGTCCCATTGCAATCAAATGCGACAATAAAAATCTTTCATACTTCTGGTTGTGTAGCGTCTTTCAGATTGTATCGCAATGTTACTAGAACGTTCAACTATTTTCCTGGAATTGACGTCTATTTCACGTCATTTTAATGTGTGTTTACTCACTTGTGAGCAGATGTTGGTCAATAAATCGCTCAACGATGGAAGTCTCGCACCCACTGGACCAAACAACGTTTAGATAACGTCTTCTGAAACATATTCAAATTCAAGGTAGTGGAACGTGCTCTTGAACATTGAAATAATGTTACAATATTGCTAGCATAATAAGGTTAGCGTAAAATGATTTTCAATCAAATGTGACAAAAAATAAAGTTCTATTGTTTTGGCTGTGGGACGTCCCTACAATTTTATCGCAACATCAATGCAACGCTGTGTTATTGCTTCGGAAACTTACGTCAATTTCACGTCATTTTGATGTATTATCGTTCACTCATGAGTGAATACTAGTATTTCTTCGAAATTCACGTCACGATTACAGTTTCAAGCACAATGGACAAAGCAGGATTGTAACAACGTTTTTTGCAACACATCTCGACGCAAGACGCTATACCGTTGCTTTGTAACCTGGAGGCAACGTTACACCTTCACCCGCAATATAACTTGATCAATATTGTTCCTATCACAATCGAGTGCGACGATATTATTCTTCCATACTTTTGATTGTGTAACGTCTTCCGGATTTTCCCGCAAAGTTTCTATAACGTTGAATTATTGGTCAGAAATTGACATCTATTTCACGTCATTTCACGTGTATTCACTTTTCATCAGATGGTGGTCTATGAATTCGATCAAAAATGAAAGCCTCTAACGCATTGGACAAAACAACGTTTAGATAACGTTTCTTTGAACATATTCAACTCCTAGGCGGTGGAATGTTGCTCTTGAACATTGAGATTATGTTACATCATTGTCACATGCACGGTGAAACAATAAAATGACGCTTTTTGGAACAAATCTTGACGCAAGACGCCATAACGTTGCTCTGTAACCTGGAGGCAATCTCACATTATCACCGGCAATATTGCTAGCAAAATGACGTTAGCAAGAAATTCCAATCAAATGTGACAAAAACAATGTTTCATAGTTTTGATTGTGGAACATATTCTCAATTTTATCGCAACATCAATGCAACGCTCTATATTGCTGTTAAAATTCACGTAAATTCCACGTTATTTTAATGTATAATCATTTACTTGTGCGAACACCAGTCTACTCTCAAAATTTACTTTATGATTACAGTTTCAAGCACGGTAGACAATACAACATCGAAATTTCTCTTTCCGGAACATATTTTATCGCAAGACGCTATAACGTTGCTCTGTAACCTGGAGGCAACGTCACACCATCACTCGCAATTGAACGTTTTCTCCATTGTTTCTATTGCAATGAAATGCGACAAAAGTAAACTTCTGTACTTTTGGTTGTGTAACGTCTTTCAGAATGTATCGCACAGTTACTATAACGTTGATTTATTGTTTAATAAATTGACGGCCATTCCACGTCATTCCACGTTGATTTACATGTAATCAGATGTTGGTCTATGAATTTGCTCAACAATCGAAGTATTAAACGCATTGGACAAAACAACGTTCAGATAGCGTCTTTTTGAACAGACTCAACTCCTAGGCGGTAAAACATTGCTTGTAAACATTGAGACAATGTTACATCACTGCTAGCAGAATAACGTCTGCAAAAAATTGATTTCTCAATAAAATTTCACAAAATTTATGGTTGGTTGCTTGACATCCTCACAATTTTCCCACAACATCAACGCAACGCTGTATTATTGCTCTCAAAGCTCACGTCAATTTCACGTCATTTTTATGTGTTATCAGTCATTTGTGAACAAATATCAGTCTTTTTTCGGAATTTTCTGAATGATTACAGTTTCAAGCACGGTAGCAGCATTGAAATAACGCTTTCTGGAACAAATCTTGACGCAAGACGCCAAAACGTTGCTCTGTAACCTAGAGACAACTTCGCATTATAACCTGCAATATAACGTTTTTATCACTGTTCCTATCGCAACCAAATGCGACAATAATGATTTTCTATAGCTTTGGTTGTGTAGCGTCTTCCAGATCACATCAAAAAATCACTGCAACGGTGGACTATTTTCCAGAAATTGACGTCTATTTCACGTTATTTCACGTTTGCTCACTTGTAATAAATTTTCCAATCATGAATTTGCTCAGTGATGAAGTCCCAAACGCATTGGACGGAACAACGTATCGGTTACGTTTTCTGGAACAAATACAACTCCTTGGCGGTGGAACGTTGCTCTTGAACATTGAGAAAATGTTACATCATTGCCAGCAAAATTACGTTAGCGAAAAATTGATTCTTCGATAAAATGTGACAAAAATAATGTTCCATTGTTTTGGTTGTGCAACATCTCTACAGTTTTGTCGCAACATTGTGTTAGCAACAAACGCTGTGTTTTTGCTTCGTAAATTCACGTCAATTTGACGTCATTTTGATGTTTTGTCATTCACTTGTGGGTGAATACTAGTCTTTTCTCGAAATTCACGTCACGATCACAGTTTCAAGCACGGTGGACAAAGCAGGATTGGAATAACGTTTCCCGAAACAAATCTCGACGCAAGACGCTATACCGTTGCTTTGTAACCTGGAGGCAACGTTACACCTTCACCCGCAATATAACTCTATCATTATTGTTCCTATTACAATCAATTGCGACGATAATAATCTTCTATACTTTTGAGTGTGTAACGTCTCCCGGATTTTCTCGCAAAGTTACTATAACGTCGAATTATTGGTCAGAAATTGACATCTATTCCACGTCATTTTACGTTTATTCACTTTTCATCAGATGGTTGTCTATGAATTCGATCAAAAATGGCAGCCTTTAACGCATTGTCCAAAACAACGTTTAGATAACGTTTTCTCGAACATATTCAACTCCTAGGCGGTGGAATGTTGCTCTTGAACATTGAGACAATGTTACATTATTGTCACATGCACGGTGCAACAATGAAATGACGCTTTTTGTAACAAATCTTGACGAAAGACGCTATAACGTTGCTCTGTGACCTGGAGGCAATCGCACATTATCGCCGGCAATATTGCTTGCAAAATGACGTTAGCAAGAAATTTCGATCAAATGTGACAAAAACAATGTTCCATCGTTTTGGTTGTGAAACATATTCACAATTTCAATGCAACATCAATGCAACGCTGTGTTATTGCTGTGTTATCAATGTAACATTGAAATAGCTCTTTTTGGAACATATCTCAACGCAAGACGCTATAGCGTTGCTCTGTAGCCTGGAGGCAATGTCACACCATCACCCACAATTCAACGTTTCTTTCATTGTTCCTACTGCAATCGAATCCGACAAGAATAAACTTCTGTACCTTTGGTTGTGCAATGTCTTTCAGAATGTATCGCAAAGTTACTATAACGTTGGATTATTGTTCATAAATTGACGGCCATTCCACGTCATTCCACGTTGATTTACTTGTAATCAGATGTTGGTCTATGAATTTGCTCAACGATGGAAGTCCCAAACGCATCGGACAAAACAACGTTCAAATAACGTCTTCTGGAACAAATCCAACTCCTAGGTGGTGAAACGTTTCTTTGAACATTAGGGCAAAGTTACATGATTGCAGCAATACAGGGTGTTTAAAGGAAGATAGCAAAAAATTAAATGTGGATAGATCTCGTCAAAATATGACAGAAACCAATGTACCAAGTTCGGCCTAATGACGAAGATACAGCCCTCCAAAGTTCACTTTTTTTGGATTTCAAAACTTGTATCCCAGGAACGGCAACACGAAAAACTTGATTTTAAACTATAGATTTCGACTTTGATGTTGATATTCCCGATTTCACCTCGAAATTTCGATTTCGACACAGTTAACTTTCAAATTTGGATATAAAACTTGAATTGTTGAACATCACAATTTCAACTTTTTCATCTGTGAAGAGACCAAACGATTTACTCAATCCAATATTCTCTCCAATTGATTCATGAGTTCCACGGAAAGTTTCTTATCAACTTAAAATTTTGATCGACTCAACAGGAAAAACCCAAAAGTTCGACTCAAAAGACAAAATATCGACTTTAAAGACTAAAAACTTGACTTTTAGCTCGAAAGTTCGACTTGAAACATGAAAAACTTTGACATCATCCCGAAATTGTGACTCTAAATTCGACAAACCTCGACTTTATACTTGGAATCTCGAGTTCAAAATCAATATCTCGACTTCAAACACAAGCAACTTCGATTTTTGACTGGCAGTCTCGACTTTTGACTTGAGGCACAAGATACTTCGACAAGTTTGGACTTCAAACACGGTAACATTTGACTATTAGCCCGAAAACTTAAAAAGAAACACAAAAAACTTCGACTCAAACACAAAATATTTTGACTCCAAGCGCATAAAACTTTGACTATTATCTCGAAAGAAAGACTTCTAGTTCTAGTAATCAATAGTTTTGACTTTGAACACTGGAAACTCCCACTCTGAACATGGAACTTTGACATTAAACATGAAAAATTGCGCTTTACACGTGAAAATTTGACTTTAAACTCAAATCATCGACTCTCAAAATGAACTTGTGAAAATTCCAATTCTCTTCCTCCGCGGCCGAGAGCCTTCCACGGCCACTTGTTGCCTCCGCATAAACATTGCGGTATGCCGATCATAGATGGCGTTGCACGGGAGTCTCACTCGTAAGTACTCTGCGGAGAGTTGACATAATTGGCCAGACCATAACGCCAGACCATCGAATACCCCAACACTGACGAGACCTGAATAGGTCGAAACATGTGTCCGTTGGGTCTCGATGGTGGTGCTCGGTCGGTCTGTTGTGTTTTCGGTGTGCCTCTCGTGAAATTTAACCTTTCGGAAATGCCCGATTAAATACGGAATTGAACTTTCAAGCCATGACAGAACAGAACAGACAGTCAACGTTTTTCGCGTTGTCCATCTTATCAGGTCTCTTGTCGAGTCTCTTGTTTTCGTCGAGCTTATTGGCAGTTTTTCTTCTTTGTCATTTGGCTTATTGAATTCCCTTTTCAATAATTTAGCTTGGCAATGGAGTAACGTTCTGTCGTCTAATTCAGCAATCGCGTCAATTTTCATGGTCCAACTTAGCCTAGTGAGATCTCTTTGGAATGTGATGAAAAAAACGGATCTGTACAACATCAGGCCGGATTTCGATTTTTTTCATGCCACGTCCTGTTGTTTTGGGTCCATTATATTCTCTGCTCGTGCTTCCTCCCGAGTTCAGTCCGTTGGATATGCTCTTTCATTCTTATTTTATGAGGCAAATATTCCGGCAAATACCGCGAGTACCAAGACAAATGGAGTGTCATCCGAAAAATATCATAATTCGTCTCATTTAAATTGCGTGATTGAATCAAATTTTCACGGTGAGCACCACAGCTTATTCGGAGTTTTGGTATGGCTTTTGTCGGCTTGTGCTATGGGCTGTGGTTTGTGTATATTGTCGTCAAATTAGGGTTAAAAAGCACCGGAAAGGTGTAACAAATAATGGAGTTTTGATGGTTTGCCTGTGGTATGCACGGGCAAGTACCCGTCTATCATAGAATTCTCGAGAGAATTCTTCAAGAAATCTAACAGATTATCAACCGAACACTCTTCTGAAGATAAAAACAATTACGTGGATGAATTGGATTGATTCGCGACAGCTGCATGATACAGAGAATCAATTGAGTAAAAAATCCGTAAGAACTTCAATAATTGAAGAGCAATGAATAGCTCATTCACTTTTAAAATGAAGAAATATCTCGTATGCATCTTAGGCGTAAGTGCACTTAGTAACTCTATACTCGATTAACTGTTGTCGAATAATATCGAGCTATGATTACATAATGGACATTGAAGTGATCATGAGTCACAACTTTTTCATCCCTTGACCCCTTTCGAACGATAATCAAGACCCTTGCAGTGCTATAAACCTCGGTGCTCCGCACCTCGGCTGCCGCTTGTAGATAGCCTTTTTTATACACCTCTGGCATTCAAATAAGTATACCTGATTCATTGATGGCTAATGACTTTGATGTTTCATGTTTCCCATTTTGTAATGTTAATAATCAAGGTCGTAGATAGCTGATATGCATTTCGGGTGTAACAGTTGTTATCAACCCACACTCTCTCATTGGATGAGATATTGCATGGCATTCTTAACGTAACGAAACGTTCCAATTTTCTGCGGTGCAAAGGATCTTGGTGATCAAGAATAAAGAATAAATTCAAAGTTTGCTTCAAATTTGCATGAATAAGCTTCAAAAATATAAGATAATAACAATAAAGATCAAAATGGGCTCAAATGCGAGGTTGGATGACAAGAAGAGACTTCAGTGCCAATCTATCCTATAATTGAAGACTTAATCGCCAAGCTTGATGACTCCAATGCTAAGCTAATCTCGACCAAATAAGGAGTTTATCATCACTAAATGGAAACAAGAGATTTCATTGTCCGCCTGGCTGGAAGAAAATGATTTGAGCCGTCAATCGTCAAGATCAAGATACTTCGATGTACGACATGCGACAATAAGAGACATCAATGCGAAGCTTGATGAAAACGGAAGCCTTGGCTCTCAAACTAGAGTTAAAAGAGATTCTATTTTCAAACTAGACAATGAAAGAAGAGTTCACTGCGAATCTCGCCAAGAACAAGAGATTCCAGTGTCTTTCTTAATGATTTCAATAACACGTTCAATGGAAACAAGAAACTTTGTTGTCAATAAGCCAGATGATAACAAGTTGATCATCAGGCTAGAAAAAGAATAATTTGGCACGTCAATGGGCTCGACAAGATCGAGAGACTTTATGAGCCAAGCTTGGTTCAAAAAAAATACTTGAATTTAAAGCTTGAGGACAGAAGGAGACTTGAATCTTGTCAAAAATGAGAGACTCAATTGCCAGAGTTGAGGGTTTCAATGCTAATCTTGGCAGAAAAAGACTTGGTTGACAAGCTGGTGAGAACAAGATATTTAGTCATCAGGCTAGCCTACGGAAAGATACTCCTAGATGTCGATAGGCTGTACAACATCATCAAGACTTTGATGTCAAGCTAGATGAAGCTTCGTCGTCTCACGACGTCGATGTCGGATCCGAGCTCGGTCCCGTGTCTTGGCCTCCCGCGAAACCGTCTTGTTGCGAGACTTGATTGATCCAGCAATGGATTCCTGATCATCTCTTCGGCCGCAGTTCAACGGTCAGCTCAGAACTGGCACGGACCGGGGGAATCCGACTGTCTGATCAAAACAAGCACCCAAACGTACCGACTGAAACGCTTGACACCTTTGGAATTGAGCTAGTTATTGAAAATATCTTGTTTTGATTTATCATTATTTACGTTGGGGTTTTGATGGGGATTTTTGACAAACGATTTTTTTTTATATGTTTTTACAACGATCGCTTATTATACAAATGTACAGATTGCGAAAAAATTTGTAGTGGATAAGAAAAGAAGAAAGCGAGATGATGGTGAGAGATTCCAATGCAAAGCTTGGCGGAAAGAAGTGGATAAGCTACCAAGCTAGAGTGAAAAAAAAATTCATTCTCAAGCTGAACAACGGAAAGAAATTTTATTTCTGATCTCGCAAAAAAAAGACATTATTGCCAAGCTTGATGGATTCAATGATGATCTTAGCAGAAGCAAAAATCTTCACTGTCAAACTTGACGACGTTAAGAGACTATGATGCAAAGCTTTGCGGAAACAAGAGACTAAGCTGCCAAGCTTGAGTTATTCGAGGTTACTTTTTCAAGCTAGACGACAAAAAGAGACTCCAGTGCAAAGCTAGACCAAGAAAAGTTACTTTTCCCGCTAAGCTTGACGTGAATGAGAGTCTCAAGTGACAAGCTAGTGAACAACAAAATGCTTTATCACCAAGTGAGACGACAAAATGCGGCTTTATTGATGCCAATAAATTTGACTTCGAACTAAAGACTTTGTTGCTGAGCTAGATGACAAAAAATAGTTTTGGTAGTAGACAAAAGCTAGTGATTTAATGCCAAGCTAGACGACGAGAGTAACTCCAATGGAAAGCTGGACGATAAAAAGTCACTTTTTCTCTCGAGCTTGACGAAGGCAAGAGACTCAAGTGACAAGCTAGATAACAACAAGGTACTTCATTATCAAGCTAGACGACAAAATTAGGTTTTGATGCCAAAAAGCTTAACGGCTAACAAGGTTTTTTTGCCAAGCTGGATGATGGAAAACAGCTTTGATGATAAGCTCGATGGGAGCTGGAGACTACAGTGTCAAGCTAGACGACGAAAAAGACTTTAATTCAGAGCGAGACGACAAAAGGCTACTTTATGGCAAGCTTGAACAAGAACAAGAAACGTACGTGCCAAGTCAGATAATAACAAGATACTTTATTTTTATTGTCATGAGACCATACAACGTTCAAATAACGTCTTCTGAAACAAGCCCCAGACAGTGAAACATTGCTCTTCAACATTGAGGGAAATGTTACACTATTGCCAGCAAAATAACGTTAGCAAATAAATAGTTTTTCAATCAAATGCGACAAGTGAAATCTTTATCCCTCTATAAATATGAAAGTTGTAATGAGCTATCAGCACCACTTTGTTTTTTGAAAATGATATTTGTTCGTGGATTGACGACTAGTTTCGGCTATAGAAAATAGCTTTGTTCACATCCAAAAAATAAATACAATACTAAATAGAACGTGAACGATATAAATCTAATAAACTTACAGAATTGTGTAAAATTGAAGTTGAAATGATGGTGTATAAAATTTCTGATTAACAATGTCATTGAAAAAAGGTATATTCGATTGGAATAATTATAACTTGAAGGGCAATTACTGCTTTATTTGGGACTGAAAATGATTGGAGGTTTCTATAAGAATTTTGAATGTTACATGGCCAGGAAGCTTGTCGATAAGTTTTAGAAATTTCTAATGATCCTAATAAAACTCTACGATTGTAATTAGGTTCATTGTGAATAATTCTATGATCAATTGCTGGGTCGAAATTATGTTCTTGATAAATAATATGTTGAGCGAAATTTGATTTTATTTCGAAATAGCCAATATTTTTATACTTTATAATTTCTTGGTTATGTTTCTCAAGTCTGTCAGCTGTCTTTCCCCCTGTTGCTCTTATATACCTCCACACTTCGACAATTCTGACAACTTAGTCTTCAAACACCTGATTTGACCAAGTTATCCAATTCATCATTTGTGTGGCCTAGAAATTTTTTGAGTGTTTTGTTGGTTCAAAAAAAAAAGATGAAATTTTGGTCTAAATTTTTGAATATCCTTGAAATTTTAGCCAAAATTGATTGAGGAATCATGAAATACAGGTGGTCTGTGATGAATTATATTTGAAGAATGTTTGTAAATGAAGTTATCTAACAAGAAAATACAAGAACCTCAACATCAAAACGAAGACAGTCAAACTAGACATTCTCTTCAACCGACAGTGCCTTTACCACTACTTGTATCCAAACTACGGGCTTATCTTATATTAACTATTTTATTATCAGGCTAAGAAGACAAAAAAATACTTCAAGATGAGCTCGACAAGAACAAGAGACTTTGCCGCCAAGCTTGGGTTGAAAAAAATACTTCAATTTCAAGCTAGAGGACAGAAAGAGACTTGAATTCTAATCTTGTCAAAAATAAGAGACTCAATTGCCAGGGTTGATGGTTTCGATGCTAATCTTGGCAAAAAAAGACTTGGTTGTCAAGCTGGTGAGAACAAGATATTCAATCATCAGGCTAGACTACAGAACGATACTTCCAGATGTCGATAGGCTCTACAACATCATCAAGACTTTGATGTTGAACTAGATGAAGCTTCATCGTCGAGCTCGGTCCCGTGTCGTGGCCTTCCGCGAAACCGTCTTGTTGCGAGACTCGATTGATCCAGCAATGGATTTCTGATCATCTCTTCGGCCGCAATTCAACGGTCAGCTCGGAACTGGCACGGACCGAAGGGATCCAACTGTCTAATCAAAACAAGCACCCAAGCGTACCGACTGAAACGCTAGACACCTTTGGAATTGAGCTAGCTATTGTGAATATCTTGTTTTGATTTATCATTATCCACGTTGAGGTTTTGATGGAGATTTTTGACACACGATTTTTTTTTATATGTTTTTACAACGATCGCTTATTGTACAGATGTACAGATTGTGAGAAAATTTGGAGTGGATAAAAAAAGAAGAGAGCGAGATGATGGTGAGAGATTCCAATGCAAAGCTTGGCGGAAAGAAGTGAATAAGCTACCAAGCTAGAGTGGAAAAAAAATTCATTCTCAAGCTAAACAACGAAAAGAGATTTTATTTCTGATCTCGCAAGAATACAGACATCATTGCCAAGCTTGATGAATTCAATGATGATCTCAGCAAAAGCAAAAAACTTCAACCTCAAGACCCTATAACGTTGCTTTGTAACGTTGAGGCAACATCACTTTGTCACTTGCAAAATAACATCACCAAAAACGTTTCTATTCCAATAAAATGCGAATGATAACGTTTTATACCTCCCTTTGGCCTTGTAACGACTTTTAGATACTATCGCAACGTTACTGCAAAGTTAAATTATTGTCAAAAAATTGGCATCAACGTGATTCGAAGTTATTTTAATCAGAAACTTATAAAACAATACTACTTTTCAACCAGTAACCAGACAAATTAGGCTATAGCCGTGAATGTCTTGCCGTGAGCTCACGAGCTTTTCCTATTCATTCCTTAGTACTATTTTAAACTCCCCGACAGTTCTCAAAGATATTTAAGATCTCTTCCGAATTTTTTTTTCGTCATAATTGGTTATTGTATATAATTGGTTGTAAGCAAGCATAATGCTGATATTGGCCCCTGATATAATTGTGATGAATACTGTCCCCTTTGACGAATAATTTAAATTTGGACAAGTCCTTGACCGTGTCTAGCCTGAATGATTTACGATCTCTTTATTCGAATTCAAACTCTTATAAGAACCATTTAGCACCTGCTTCATTTATCGGGCGCTTCAAGCCAGCTGCTTTGGCTCATAAGCATCTGCCTCTGTTCCCCAATTTTTTTTTATTATCCAACAAAACACGTCGATAAGCAGCCTCTTACAAACAAAGTTACCTATCGCTTTAGCCATAATTAAAATTAATTGGACGCGCCAAAACTGACAATCACCTACCTGGTAGATAAACACACCGGAAGCGGCCAGAGATTTGGGTCCGAAGCTTGGCAAAAGCCAAGGCAAAAACAAACAATAAAACAGATTAGAATATCCAAAGCCGGGTATTCATAGAGTCGCACTGAGGATAAAAAGTGCTGTGTGTGTTCTGTAAGGCGGCGTAAAATGTCCAATGTAGTGGAAAATAATAATAAAACCGCATTTTTCAATGCCGCGGAGGCTTTTTCTGGTAGAGCACGCTCGCGAGGACTCGGTCTTTTCGTCGCTTCTTTGTCCGGCCGAACGGAATTAATGTATTGTAGCTCTCTGGTTGTGGTTCTGTTTTTTTTTTCTTTTCTCAACAAAGTGTACCGAGATGGGCGAAACCGCAGAAGCGTTTAGGTATAACAATTTCGTGGATTACTGTCCTCCAGTTTGCACAGTTGGCGTGTACGATTGAAAAGTTATCGGAATTTTCTTTCGCAGTGACTTCAACGTGCGGTCAGGACACAAACTGCTGAAAGCTCCCTTTGAAAAGCTCGCTGCTTCTACGATTTTTATCAAGTAGCATTGTTTTTTAGTTCCAAGCAATTTTCTAAGGCGTCCTTATACAAAGGCTTCGTCCGGAAGCTATGCTATCAGAGTATTCAGAGACTTTAACGTGCAATCAAGCCACGAACTGTACCAATTCTTGAAAAACTTATTCTTTTTCTTTGTATAGGTACCTACATGAATAAAACTGGTAGTTATCTAGATATGAAAAGGAATTCTTATTGTATACTTTCATAACATGGTTTTGTGTAAGCTTAAGTGTATAGGATCAAATTTGCGCAACGAAATACAAAATAATGATACTGGAAACATACACGTGCCAGCAGGGCCAGGTGCAGGCAGCATACGGTTGGTTTCCTTTCACGCATAGGGGAGACTGGCTTAGGGTCGACATGACGTAACGATTTTCAAGAATTCTCTCGAACATGCCTTGCTCATTTATTCCAAAACTCGATCGGCAACCACCATTGTACCTATACAATTGCTTTTTCAACCTTTGAAAAACCAGGTTTTTTGCAGTTTTTTACAGGCTCTTGCCGTAATTTGCATGTGATGGTTTTGTGTCGTTGCTTTTTTGTATCAGCTTGGCTTCGGCCTGCGGCTGTAAACATACGGAGCCTCTTCGTTACGGGCGAAGCTCAATATCAGTAATTTGGACCATCAATTAGGCAGAAAATTAAGCAGTTGATGTATATTATGCCTGTATACTTGTATGTGCACGGGCCTGATGGTTTCCGCAGCCAAGCGCCAACTGCAATCTCGATCCCCAGACTTACCGCTAATTCGAAACACTTAACGTCCGACTTAATTAGCGCTAATAACGCACGGCGCGATCGAATCGGAGGTATGGCTTCGGCTTCGCATCGGTTAATAGTTTCCTCGATGCATCGCCGTGATTGGTGCAGGTGGTTATACACCGTTCGGTTGCGAGACGGTTCGGATGGGACCGTGGTGGCTGTCGGTTGCTCGTGAGAGCTTCCTTAGCCGCTAAAAATTCGAAAGAAAGCTTTAAGATATTCACAAGAGCCCAGTGGGCGAAAGCTCGTCCTGCCTGATAACCTCATCCTTTGTCGACTATCTCGTCCCAATTTTGAAACATTGCTGATTCTTATCGACTAAGCCTTGAGCCTTCATAACTGACTCATGAAAATCTGGAATGCTTCAATTTTCGATCAACATCGAAACGGTCTCGAAAAATGGACTCACCCCATTCCTCAAAAGGAAGCTTTTCCTCATTTTTCTCTTGATCATGAAAAGTTTTCTTTGACCTCTCAAAAAATATTTGCAAAATTATTTCTGGGATTCTTTTTAAGTTCACTGGGGATTTCTCACGATGTTTTTCGCGAATAGGTACATATTCTCACGCGATTTCTCAAGACATTGCAAACGATGATATTTTCAAGATGTTTAAAGTTGTAGTGCGTTACTCTTCGAAGCGTTTCTCGCGAAATGATTCATGCAATATCTCACGAGATCACTTAGAATATCACACGACGCTCTTGGGCGAAATAGATCTCACTTCGTTTCTCAAAAAGAAGTCTTTTCTCACTATTTTTCCAGATTCACAAAAAGGAAGTGCTTTTTTGGAAATTGATCTCACTACATTTTTTGTAAGAAAGTTTTTCCTTACTTCATTTTAGATGTGAATAATGAAAGTTTTTTTATTGGCCTCTCGAAAATTTTGTGAAATTATTTTTGATATTTCTCATGAATTCACTATGAATATTCCACGACGCTCTAGCAAATATAGAATTTCACGCGATTTCTCATGACGTTGCATACAATAATTTTTTTTCAAAATGTCTGGTGTTAGTACGTCTCTCTTCGACACGTTTTTTGCGAAATGATTTTGCGATTTCTCACGAGTTCACTTAGAGTATCACACAACGTTTTTGTGGAAAATAGATCTCACTCCATTCCATCAAAAAAGTCACATCTCACTATTTTTGAGGTGAAAAAAAATTTGAAATGTTCTTCTTGACCTAGACCGGAAATCTCTCGCAATATTATTCCAGAGATTTTCTCATTGATTCACTGAAAATATTACAAGCTGTGCTTGCGGGAAAAATATATCTCACTACATTTTTGAAAAAAAAGCCTCTCTCTCTCAATTTTAGATATAAATGAAGAAAGTTTTTTTCTTGGCTTATCGAAAATTTTTGTGAATTTATTCTTGATATTCCTCATAAAGTCATAAACTCACTTTGAATATCCCACCGCACGCTCTCGCGAATACAAAATCTCATGCTATTTCTCAAGACATTGCATACTATATTTTCAAGGTACGTTCGAAGTTATAGTACGTTGTTGTTGTTGTTGTTGTTGTTGTTGTTATTGTATCTGTAGTACGTAAGACGATAGAAGTTGTAGACGCATGATTTCTGCGATTTGTCACTAGTTCACTAAGAATATCACACGATATTCTTGCGAGAAATATAGTTATCTCAAATTATTTTCCAAAATGAAGCCTTTTGCTATATTTGTTCAGATGTAAAAAAATGAGGTGTTTTTCTTGACTTCTTGAAAGTTTTTTGTGAAATTGGTCCTGAGGTTTCTCATGAATTCACTGAAAATATCTCACGACGTTCTCGCGAATACAAGATCCCACGCGATTTCTCACGACATTGCACCCGATAATATTTTCAAGATGTCTGAAGCTGCAGTACGTTTCTTTTTGACACGTTCTTCGCGAAATGATTCTTGCGATTTCTCACAAGTTCACTTAGAATATAAAAGACGTTCTTGCGGAAAATGGATCTCCCTCCGTTTCTCATAAGGAAGCCACATCTTGTTTTTTTTTAGATGTTCAAAATATAAGTATTTCTCTTGACCTCTTAGAAATTTTCCGCGAAGTTATTGCTGACATTCC
Organism: Anaspis maculata; assembly: GCA_949128115.1. Classification (NCBI taxonomy): domain Eukaryota; kingdom Metazoa; phylum Arthropoda; class Insecta; order Coleoptera; family Scraptiidae; genus Anaspis; species Anaspis maculata. The sequence continues at coordinate 2,018,771 of OX421966.1, forward strand.
ACTAGATATCTCACGAATACAAAATCTCACGTGATTTCTCAAAACGTTGCATCCGATAATATTTTTCAGATGTTCGGAGTTGCAGTACGTTTCTCTCTGGCCCGTTCTCCCGAAATGATTTCTGCAATATCTCACGGGCTCACCAAGTATATCGCACGATGTTCTTGCGAGAAATAGATCTCACTCCGTTTCTCAAGAGGAAGCCTTTTCTCAGTGCCTATTTCCGAATGCAGGAAACTTCGTGATTCCCTTGAACTCTTGAAGATTTTCCGAAAATCATTCCTGATATTTCTCATGAATTCATTGAGAATTACTCACGATGTACTCGCAAATACAACATCTCACGCGATTTTTCAAGACAATGCATCCAAGATTATTTTCAAACAGTGTGAAATTATAGTACGTTTTGTTTCTTTTTCTGCAACATCACACGACTCCACTGAGAGTATCAGAGACGTTCTTGGGAGAAATAGGTCCCATCCCACTTCTCAAAAGAAAGCCTCCTCTCTTTTTTTAGATGTGGAAAAAAGTGTTTTTTGACCTCGTGAGAAATTCTCAAAGAACTACTCCTTCAGATTTCCCACGATCCACTGAAAATATCTCACGACGTTCCAGGCAATACAAGATCTCGCACGATTCCTCAACATAATATCCACAAAATGTTGACAGTTGCAGTACATTTCTCTCTGACCCGTTTCTCGCGGGATGATTTCCGCGATTTCTCACGAGTTCACTTGAAATATCACATGACGCTCTTGTGGGAGATGAATTTCACTTCCCATCTCAAAAATACGCCATTTATCAGCTTTGTCAGATGTTTTAGATATATTCAAGTGTTTTACTTGATCTTTTGGATATTTCACGCAAAATTGATTCTGATATTTCTCATGAATCCACTGATGATATCTCACGACGTTCTCGCGAATACAAGATCCCACGCAATTCTCGAAACAATGCATCCGATGATATTTACAAACTTTTTAGAGTTGCAGTACATTGCTCCTTGGCCCGTTTCTCGCGAAATGACTCTTGCGGTATCTCACTAGTTCACTGGAAATATCACACGACGTTTTTGCGAAAAATAGATCTCATTCCACTACTCAAAGAAAAGTCATCTCTTTGTTTTCTTTGAGATGTGGAAATTTTCGTTGACTTTTCTTGAAAATTTTCCGCAAGAATATCTCTGAGATTTCTCACGAGCTCACTCAAAATATCTCACGATGTTCCTCAATGATACATATTCTCACGTGATTTCTCAAGACACTGCGTGCGATAATATTATTACGATGTTTGGAGTTGTAGTACGTAGTACGTTACTCATTCACCCGTTTGTCAGGAAATGAAATTATTCCCGCAATTTCTTGCGAGTTCACTAAGAATATCTCACAATGTTTCTCGCGAATGCATATTCTCACGTAATTTCTCAAGACACTGCATACGGTTACATTTTCACGATGTAAGGAGTTGTAGCGCGTTATGCTTTGGCCAGTTTCTCACGGAATGATTCTTGCAATTTCTCGCGAGTTCACTAAGAAAATCACACCACATGTTGGCGCGGAACAGATCTCACTGCATTCCTCAGAAAGTAGTCTTTTTCATTTTTCTACAGATTCACAAAATGGAAGTGTTTTCCTCGACTTCTTGGAATTTTTGTCAAAATCAATTCTGAGATTTCTCACCAATTCACTTAGAATCATCCACGGCGTTCTCGCGAATTAAAGATAACACGCGATTTTTGAAGAAAATGCATCCAATGATATTTTCAAAATGTCTGAAGTTGCAGAACGTTTCTTTTTGATTCGTTCTTCGCAAGATTATCTCTTCGATTTCTCACGGAATCACTCATAGGATCTAAGACGTTTTTGCGGGAAATAGTATTTGGCTCGCTTCTGAAAAAAAGCCATTTTCTAATTTTTTCAGATGTTTAAAATTAAAGTGTTTCTTTTAACCGCTTGGAATTTTGTTGCCAGAGTTATTGCTGAGATTTCTCATGAATTCACTGAAAATATCTCACGACGTTCTCGCGAATACAGGATCCCAAGGAATTTCCAACACAATGCATCCGATAATACTTACAAAATTTTTAGAAATGCAGTGCATTTTTGTTTCACCTGTTTCTCGCGAAATGATTTTTGCGGTATCTCACGAGCTCACTGGAAATATCACATAACCTTCTTGCAAAAAATAGATCTCACTCCACTCCTCAAAAAGAAGCCATTTTTTTGTTTTGTTTTAGTTGTAAACATTTTCGTTTACAACTCTTGAAAAAATTTTCGAAAAAATATTTCTGGCATTTTTCGCGAGCCAACTGAAAATATTTCACGATAATCCTAGATTTAACATATTCCCACGAGATTTTTCAAGACCTTGCATCCGATAATATTTCCAAAGTGTCTTAAATTGCAGAACTTTTTTTTGACCCGTCGCGTCCTTCGCAAAATGATTTCTGCGATTTCTCACCAGTTCAATAAGAATATCACACGACGTTCTTGCGAAAAATTGATCTCTCTCTGTTTCTCAAAAGGAAGCCATTTCTCAGCTTTTTTCCAGATGTTCAGAATACCACTTAGTATTTTTCTTGATCTCTTGAATATTTTACTCAAAATTATTTCTGAGATTTCTCAATATTTCACTAAAAATATCTCATGGTGTTCTTGCGAATACAAGATCTCACGTGATTTCTCATGACCTTGCATCCGTTTATATTTCCAAATTGTTTGGAGTTGCAGTATGTTTCTCTTTGACCCGTTACTCGCAAAATGATTCCTGCGATATCTGACACAAGTCCACTTGAAATACCACGTGACGGTCTTGCGGAAAATAGATCCCACGTCCTGCATTTTCTTGAAAAGAACCTCTCCTCATTTTTGTTTTCCTTGACTACTTGAAAAATGTTCGCAATAGTATTTCTGAGATATCTCACGAAATCACTGATAATATCTCACGATGTTTCTCGTAAATACACATTCTTACGTGATTTCTCGAGGCACTGCACAGTGCACACAATAATATTTTTAAGATGTTTGAAGTACGTCTGGCAGTACGTTGCAGTCTTTGACCTGTTTCTCGCGTATGATCTTTGCGATTTCTCACGAGTTCACCAAGACCGTCACACTACGTCCTTGCGGGAAACAGGTCGCACTTATTTCTCAAAAATAAGTCTGTTCTTGCTATTTTTCAGATTTACAGAATGGAATTGTTCTCCTCGACCTCTTGAAAACTGTTTGCAAAATTAATTCTGAGATTTTTCATGACTTCAGTGGGAATATCTCACGACATTCTCGTGAATACAAGATCTCACGCGATTTCTCGAGACATTGCATCCGATAATATTCCCAAGATGTTTGAGGTTGTAGTACGTTATGCTTTGATTCGTTTCTCACTGAATAATTTTTGCGATTTCTCACTAGTTCAATGGGAGTATCATACGACGTTCTTGCGAGAAAAATACCCAACTCCGCTTCTCAAGAAGGAGCCATTTGTTGGCGTTTTTCAGATGTTTAAAATAAAAGTGTTTTTCTTGACCTCTTGAGAGCTTTTCACATTTTTTTCATGGGATTTCTCACTGATTATATCTCGTGACGTGCTCGCGAATACAAGACTTCACACGATTTCTCAAGACGTTGCATTGGATAATATTTTCAAAATATTTGGAGTTGTAATAACAACAAAATAATCAATTTTAATAGAATTATATGCTTATAACATGGAATTTAAATTTTAGTCACCACGATTAGTGTGATAATTATCATCTTTCTAATTTTGATCAATGGCTATAACTTTGGTGAATTATAGTGATCGAAATTAAGATATTCCTCGAAATGATTCCAACTAATCACTGCTTGTAGTTAAACCGTCTATTTTAATTCAAATTGTCGTTTTTAATCACGACAAACTGGTCTAATTTGGATTTCCTGTGTGACTCTTGCTATCCAATAATACGATTTTCAAGTTCAAAAACCTATATACCTACGGCGCGACGTGTCGAAATTACGAATTGCCGATTTATGTAAATCCGATGGCCATTCCCACGCCATCCTCGTTCTTGTGCTTTGAAAAAGTTCATATAGGTACCGGGCCAGAATCATGCAGTTCCATTTTCATCGTCGATTTTTTGGTTTTCTCTATCCGATTTCAGCAAACTCAATAGCAATATCTGCAAAGACAAAACCTTCAAGACGCAGTTTTGGCTTCCCAACTCAATTGTCAGCTAATTTACGCCAAATTCAAGCTTTTTCAGCATCGACATCAAACTGAATCACACGTCTGAAAATAGTCTTAAATAATAAACTTTTCATAAATATTATGCAGATATAGACCATCAACTTGGACTTGTAGGCTTGATTCAAATCGAATTTACGCTAAGCTACGTCGGTTTGCGTGAAGTTACGTTAATTCACGTTTCAGTTGAAGCTTCTGTTCCAAGAAATTATGTGAGATCTATATTTCACGAGAATGTCGGGGGATACTCACAGTGTATTCGTGAGAAATCCTGATGATAATTGAACGAAAACTTTAACAGGTCAAAGGCACCACCACGACTTTGAACATCTCAGAAATGATACCAAATGTACTGTTTCAGGGATCGCGTGATATTTATCCTTGGTGAGAAGGTTATGAGATATTCGAAGTGATTTCGGAAGTTACTTCTCGCGTGAATGAATTTATTGTGTACTCCAAGTTTGCGATAAAGCTTCAAAAGTCTGAGGAAAACACCGAAGCTTCGATTATCTCAAAGATATTCGCCGTTTTGAGAACTTGCGTGAGATCTGTTTCGCGCTGAGATGACGTGAGAAACTTTATGTGAAGCCGGGACTTATCACAAATATCATGTTTCGAAGAATCACAAACAATTCAACCCAACTCCCATCACTTTGAGCACGTTAGTAATAATGTTGAAGGCACTGTTTTTTTCACTTGCGTGAGATCAATTTCGCGCAAAAACGTCGTGTGGAGTTCCAAGTGAACTCGTGAGAAACAGCGGGAATCATTTCGCGAAAAAAACAAATCAGAAGGAAAATCTGCAAACATCTCGAGAATATCATCGGATGCGATGTCTTGAGAAATCGCGTTGAATCTTGCATTTTCGAAAGCGTCGTGAGATATTCTCAGTGAACTCGTAAAAAAATTTCGAATAATTTTTCTGTCACTTCTTTGCTCTTTGAATATTTCTCACCCTTCTCATATTACCTAAAAATAACCTTAACTCGTATTATGCTACCGAAGAACTATTGACTTTTCACGTACCTGCCTTTTTTCAACTTTTTCACAACCTATGAATCCGGGTCGATTTTGGTAATGATAGTGGAAGTTTTGATAACAGTGATGGGGATAATGATAGTGGTAGTGATAGTGGTAATGATAGAGGTAGTGTTAATGATGAAGGTAGTTGCGATAGTAGTGGTAGTGATAATGATTATTGTAATTGTAACGATAGCGGCTCAAAAAGCAACCGTCAAAACTGAATTGAAACAATGCTAAATGTATAACGTTTTCGTGATAATGAATAATGATAGTAGTGATAATAGAAGCAAGCGATAGTGATAGCGATAATGATGGTAGTGATCGTAACGCTAGTTGATGTGGTAATGTTGAAGGTAGTATCATGCTCTCAAAAAGCAATAGTCGGAAGCGGATTAGAAAACTGGAAATGGTGGTTTTAATGATAGTGATAGTAGTGATGATAGTAGTAGTGATAATGTTGTGATAAAGTTGAGAAATGGCTGTCTGTAAAACAATCTTCTCTTATTGGAGCGGTCGGCCAGGCCCGATCCGCTTCACTACTTCGCTCACCAATACTCAATCCGCCCATCTTCGCTCCGTATACCGCATTTGTTTTCAATAGCTACTACCTTTGTCGTGAGAAAAGATGCGGCGTGAGCCCATTCATGTGACATTTCTCCCTCCCTTAAAATGCCGACTAGGCATTCAACGGTCCATAATTCAGAGCAAGCAGTTGAAAATTTGACGATCTGAAGAAGACGAGGCTTTACTTTTGAAGCAATTATTATAAAGCCTTGGCTAGACTGTGTAATGAAGTTGTGAAAGTCATTTATGGCCAGACAAGAGTGATAGAAGAATAAGTCCACAGCATAATATTTTAAGGTTTTGGATGAATAGATGGCGCGGCATGAGAAACTTACATGTTATGAGTTTCTCAGTAATGTGCTGCTCAAGGATCTCTTGCCTGCTCTTCCATCGGATCGTTCGACCTATATGTCTCCACACTGATGATTCTCAATAAGGTGAAACACGTATCTATTGAGTTCTGGTCAAGTGGCTCGGTATCGTAGTGGTTCAAGGGCTACAGTCAGCAACACTACAGAGTCCTCCAAGATTCAAATAATTTTGAATTCAAAGACTTAGTTTAAAGCTAATTTACGTTAAATTACATCAGCTATTGAGCATTTTGTTCAACTCAACGAGGCATAGATACAACACGCTAATCCCAAATACTAAACGTCTTGAAGGAAGAATTATTCAAACTCCCAGCCTTATTCGGAGCTAGTTTACGTTAAGTTGAGGCATTTGACACAAAAATTAAGGCTTCAACAAAAGTAAGACACGAGGTACTTTCCATCAATATGCGTTATTCAGCACCTATACTCCATTCAAATTTGTAAAGCAAAAACTGCCTGACGATCAAAAAGCCGCATTCGCGTGAATCGCGGCGGCACTCAACCAACACGTTCCCAGTCTCTCTCCCTTTGAAAAGAAAATAAATCTGCATCACAAAAATAAAGCTCTCTTTTCGGCGTTTTCAGTTTGGACGTGGCTTGTCACCGAGAAAAAAGACGAGGATTTTCCGAGCAAATAAGGCAAAAAGCACTCATATTTCCAGCATCCGCCGTCGCATCCACATATCAATACGAGTCGTGACGTTTTGTCGAAAACGTAGGATTTCACATAAAAGTCAGAGCAGGCTGCGGAACAAAAGCGCGGGAAATGGACCGGTAAGCTGTTCATGCAAGCTCTTTTGTTTTGCCGGTAGCTCGATGCAGCTTAGCAATAATTGACAAGTATCCATGCCGACGCAACCTGAACAAAAGTGTTGCCGCCGCACTTTTTCTGCTAGGTTTTGTTCCTGTACCTATTCACTATATACCAAATTTATAGATGACAATTCGAGATTAGGCTCTCGCGGATGGACGATAAATCAAGCCGGCTTTAATTGGGATCGCGGACGAAAAATTTTAATTAACTGTCAATGATATTATTGTCCAGCCAACTTGTAACAGGAAGCAGCAATTTGCATATAACCGATTTGGTGAGCAGGTAGTTTGGTATTATTATTTGATAAATAAGAGGAAACGTGTAAAAAAAGCTTACACAATCCAAAAGCCGGTTAAATTATTAAATTATATTATCATTGTCAAAAGGAAGGAGTTTGGAAGCACGGGCAGTAACAAAAAGCTGTTGGGTTTCCTGCAATTCAAACTTCCTAATGAGCTTTTCAGTAGTTTTGGTCCGGGTGAAGGAACAAGCGAACAAGAGTAACAAGACTCATCAAGAAGGCTGGATGTGCAATTAACTATATTATACATACCTACCATAGGTATACTGTGAGAATGGTCGCGGTGCAATTAGCACTTGTATAACAGTGCAGCCGTATGAAAAACAACGAAACTAAAATAATAATTATTTGGCTGGAGGCAAGGAGATTAAGACCCGGTGTACGCGAACAATGGCTGGGAGTTTTTAATTGATCCCGCGGTAATCCCAGATTAGCGCTATTAAATTTTGATTGAAAAATAAACAAGAGCTTTGAGTGGTTAGCAATGTTAGCATACCTGAGCCGTCAGTGCAATCAGCTTTACTTACAGTGCAGGGCTGGGCAGAATACTTCGTAAATGTATTGAAAGTAAAAATACAAAATACAAACTACTTGTTGAAATGTGTTTGAAATACAAAATACAAGATTCTTTTCTGGAAAACCAAAGAATTCCAAAATACAAACCATTTATTCCAAAATACAAAATACATACCTAATCATTGAAGCGATTTTATTCGAGAAAGCTGTAAAATGCAAAGGTTTCAATGAAAACACTTTACTGATGAAATTGCGATAGGAAATCTTGTGAAAATCTGTCGCTGGAAATCTTTAAGAGGAATATTCAGAAATCCCTAGAAAACCCATGCAAGTTTTTGGAAATCCTGTAGAAATCTTTGGAGCTCCTTAGAAGTTCTTTCGAAGAAAACAAGAAAACTCCAGCACTTTCGACCAATCTTGTGTAAATCATTGAAAATCTCAAAAATTTCCATGGAAAACCTCCAAAAATTCCCAGAAATTCCATACAAATCTTCAGGAATCCGTTAAAAGTCCCGTAGAGATTTTTGAAACCGCTCGAATTCTCGTGAAAATCATTAAAAGTTTCAAGAACATCTTTCAATTGCTGGTAATCTCCGAAATCCTTTGCCTAAGGACTATCGTAGGGATCCCTATAAATCACAAAACCCATACAAATCTCTAGAAATCCCTTAAAATCTCGTAGAAATATCAACAAATTCCTGGATATCCTGCAGAAATCTTCATAACTCTCCAGAAATTCTTCAAAATACCCAGCAATTTCGTAGGGAACTTCCGAAATCCCTGGTAATCCTGTGGAAAACTATAGAAATTTTCATAAAAATTTCGTCGAAATCTTTGGAAATACCTGGAAATTACGTGAGAAAAATCACGGAAATACTCATTTATACTGATTTTTTAGGAATCCCTTGCGATTTCGTAGGGATCCCAAGAGAATCTTAAAAAAAAACACCTAGAAATTCTTACATGAATACTTGGGAACTCTGTAAAAATCCTTGGCAATCCCGTGAAAATCTTCGAGAATATCAAAAGACTTTGTAGAAATCTCCAAAGTCCTGAAACTCCTCTGAAAACCTTCGGAAACTCCCAGAATTTCCATACAAATATTCAGAAATCCTGTGAAACTTCCAACACTGCCCGAAAAATCTCAGCAATCTCTAGAAATCCCGTAGAAATCTCTGGAAATCCCTAGAAATCCCATGCTAGTCTTCGTGGAAATATTAACATATTCCTGAATATCCTGCAGGAATCTTCATAACTCTCCAGAAATTCTTTACAATACCCAGCAATCTCGTAGGGATCTTTCGAAATCCCTAGTTATCCTGTGGAAAACTATAGAAATCTCCATAAAAATTTCGTCGAAACATTTGGAAATACCTCGGAATTACGTGTGAAAACTCCAAAAATTCATGGAAATCCTCACAAATTCCCAGAAAACTCCAGACATTTATACTAATTTTTTAGGAATCCCTTGCGATTTCGTAGGGATCCCAAGAGAATCTTGAAAAACACCTATACATGAATACTCAGGAACTCTGTAAAAATCCCTGGTAATTCCGTAAAAATCTTCGAAAATATCAAAAGACTTTGTAGAAATCTCCAAAGTTCTAAGACTCTCCATGAAAACCTTCAGAAATTTCTAGAATTTCCACACAGATATTCAGAAATCCTGTGAAACTTCCAACACTGTTCGAAAAATCTCAGAAATCCCTAGAAATTCCGTAAAAATCTCTGAAAATCCCTAGAAATCCCATGCTAGTCTTCAATTTCAGCCCGTAGAAATCTTGGGAAGAACAGGAGTCACACGGATACACATCATAAATCAGAACTCTCTAGAAGTTTTTCTGAAACCTCTCGAATCCCTAGATATCTTGTGGAAGAGAAACCTTCAGAACAATTCAATTTCCAGAAATCTCAAACAAATCTATAGGAATCTCCAGTGATCCCGTTGAAATCTTCCTGAATCCGTGTGAATTTTTACAGGTGCCTTCAGAAATCTCGTTGACATAAAAGAAGAAACCCCGTAGAAATCTCCAGAAATCCTCAAAATTTCAAAAATCTCGTGAAAATCTTCAGAAATCCCTAGAAATCCCATACAAATCTCTGTTAATACCTAGAAGTTTCTCAAAATCTTCAGCCTTTTAGAATACCCTGGAAACCGTAGACATATCAAAAAATTCTTGAAAATCAGTGGTGAACTTTAGATGTCTTTGGAAAATCCTAGAATTGCCGTAGAATTATTTGAAAATTCCATTCAAATCCTTGGAAATCCGCAGAAATCTCGTAGAAATAATCCTGAGAGAATTCTAAGAAGTCCGTAGAACTGTCTGAAAAATCTCAGAAATCCTTAGAAGTCTCGTGAAAATCTTTGGAAATCTCTAGAAATCTCATGCTAGTCTTTAATCTAAGCCCGTAGAAATCTTGGAAAGTACAGAAATAAAATAAAAACACATATTTCAGAACTCTCTAGAAATTTTCACAAAACCTCTCAATTCCCTGAAAACCCTATGAAAATCTTCAAGAATCCCCAGATATCTTGTGGAAGGGAAGCCTTCGGAACATTTCAATTTCCAGAGATCTCAAATCTCTAGGAATCTCTAGTGATCCCGTTGGAATCTTCGTAAGTCCGTGTAAATTCTCACAGGAACCTCCAGAAATCTCGTTGATAAATGATAAGAAACTTCGCAGAAATCTCTAGAGATCCTCAAAAATTCAAAAATCTCGATAAAGTCTTCAGAAATCCCTAGAAATGCCATACATATCTCTGTGATTTCCTAGAATTTTTTCAAAAATCTTGAGCCTTTTAGAATACCCTGAAAACCGTAGACATATCAAAAAATCTTAAGCCTTTTAGAGTACCCTGGAAACCGTAGACATATAAAAAAATTCTTGGAAATCAGTGGTAAACTTCAGAAGTCTTTGGAAAATCCGAGAATTGTCGTAGAATTATTTGAAAATCCCATTCAGATCCTTGGAAATCCGCAGAAATCTCGTCGAAACAATCCTGAGAGAATTCCCAGAAATCTGTAGGACTGTCTGAAAAGTCTCAGAAATCCTTAGAAATCACGTAAAAATCTCTAGAAATCTCTAGAAATCTCATGCTAGTCTTTAATCTAAGCCCGTAGAGATCTTGGAAAGGACAGAAATAAAAAAAAAAACACATATTTCAGAACTCTCCAGAAATTTTCACAAAACCTCTTAATGAAAACTCTATGAAAATCTTCAAGAATCCCCAGATATCCTGTGGAAGGGAAACCTTCGGAACATTTCAATTTCAAGAGATCTCAAATCTCTAGGAATCTCTAGTGATCCCGTTGGAATCTTCCTAAATCCGTGTGAATTCTCACAGGAACCTCCAGAAATTTCGTTGATATAAGATGAGAAACCCCGCAGAAATCTCTAGAAATCCTCAAAAATTCAAAAAAGTCCCGTGAAAATCTGTGGCAATCGATAGAAACTCCAAGGAATCATTAGAAAATTCCAGAAACTCCATATGAACCTCCAGGAATTTCGTGGAAATCTGTATGGGTCTCTTAAGGAAATCTTTGGAAATCCCCCGAATTTTCTACAAACCTTCAGAAAGCTTTAAAAACTTTCGAAAATTTTCAGAAATCTTGCAGAAATCTCTAGAAGTCCCTTATCTTATAGAGAGTCCTTAGAAATTCCATTTATATTTTCAAGAATCCTGTAAAGATCTTCGGAGCTCCCTAGAAGTTTTCAGAAACCTTTAGGAATTATCAGAAACTACTACCAATCTTGTAGATATCTTCAAGAATCCTTCGAATTCCCACGAAACCCCCCAGAAATGCCTTAAAATTCCATACAAATCTCTGGGAATCCTCAAAAACTCTGTATAAATCGTAAGAACCTGAAAATTCTCAGAAATCTTCAAAATGCTGTAGAAATCTTCAAAGCCGTAGAAGCCCCATACCTACTAATCTCCAATCTTAGCCTGTAAAAGTCCTTGAAACAGTCAACATCACATACACATCCATTTTCAATCCCAGAATTCTTTATAAATTCTCAAAAATCTCCTTAATCTTCGAAAACCCCGTAAAAATATTAGGAATCCCTGGAAATCTCAAACAAATTCTTAGTAACCCTGCTAATGATTCCGTGAAAATCTTGAGACATCTCTAGAAATACCCACAGGGAACATCAAAAATCTTGTGGGTATATTCCGAAAACCCGTGAGAATCTTCAGAAATCTCTCCAAATTCTTCAAAAATCGTACAAAATCTCCAGGAACCCTTAGAAATCTCACACAAATTTTCATAAATTCCTAGAAATCTCTTAGAGATCTTGGACCTTTAAGAAATCCCTGGAAACCGTAGAAAAAGCAAAAAAAATCCTCAGAAATCATTGGTAATCCTCAGAAGTCTTCAGAAATCCTTAAAATTGTCATAGGAATCCCATGAATCCCGAATGAATTTCCGGAAATCCCTAAAAATCTCGTAGCAATCCTGAGGATTATCTCCTGAGAACTCTGGAAAAATTCAGAATGATCCTGTAAATTCTTCAGAAATCTCTAGAAATTTTGTGGGAATCTTCCAAGATCGTTATGAATTTTTGATCGTCAAAATCGTCGTATTGAAGCTCTGTTACAGTGCCTCAATAGGTACTTAGGCAAACAAGTCAAGCTATTGAATTTTCTAAACAGAGCCTTATAATATCAAAAATCCTAATAATCTCGCTGATAATTGAATAATAATTCATGGTACCCAATTAAATTAATAATTAGGTACTTATACACACAAGTACAAATTATAGCAGACAAATTAAAACACAATTACTTGAGCAAACAAAAAAAAATTATTTCTGGTTGAAAGCCACGTGTCGATATAAATTCGTCGAGACAGCGAACGGTGTATAAGCGGTGCGATTATGGAGGTACAACATCATCGGAGATGGCTTGGCGGCTCCTCCGCTTCCTGTCTAGGCGCATCCGGTAATTATTCACCGCACACTGCGATGCTCACGCTGGAAAGCACCTTACCTTGGTTCTCGTGTTTACTCGCTCCCTCTCGCTCATCCTCTCCCCTTCTCTCTTCTCCCACGTTCCCACTCCTTGCTCGTTCTTTCTCTTCCTTCCTCTCGTTTTCAATCACTTTCTCCACGTCTCTCGTTTGTTAAAATTTATTTGAATATGATCCACCCTTTTCCTTGAAAGTATAAGAAAAAATTACGTTCTTTTACAATAATTATTGATTTTTTTGTTGCAGGATTGTCACGGAGTGCCGTCTAATCAAGGCAGCTCTCCCATAAAGGACGAAATCGACAACTACACTCTGATGAGCGGCTCACAGAACGACACGCACACCGTCATCGAATTTCGCAGGGTTCTGGACACCTGCGATCCAGACGACTACGTTTTGACCGTAAGCCATTCAATTTTATACTTTTCAATACGGAACTAACGTAAACTAAGGACTACTCTAACGTATCGCACTTTTCGTGACTTTAACATGATAACTCCAAATTAATACAAATGAAGCTTAACACGTTTTGAAAGACTTGTCTTTAGCGAGAGTTCAATAACAAATCAACGTCAAATTAACGTAAACTTAGCACTTAACTAATGTAACGTAATTTTCGTGATGGAATAACTTCGAATTGATAAAAATGAAATTTTACGCTTTCTTAAAACTTGTTTCCAGCAAAAGATTTGAACAAAACCAACGCAAATTACCGTAAACCAATCACTGAACTAACGCTACATACCTTTTGTGCTGGAATAACTCCAAATTTATACAAATAATAAAGCGTAACCCCTTCTCAAAATTTGTTTTCAGCTTCAGCTGAAGCTTTGTAATAAATCAACGTTAAACTAACGTAAACTAGTAAACTGAGTACTAAACTAACGTAACGTACGTTTCGTGCTAAAATAACTTCAGATTGATACAAATGAAGCTTGACGCTCCCCTTAAACTTGTGTTGATAAAGCTTTCGTACAAATTTAACGTTCAATTATATAAACTGTGGATTGAGCTAACGTAAAGTACTTTTCTTGTTGAAATACATCTTCCACTTGATACAATTCTAAGTCAAGTTTTTCTTGAAACTTGTCGTCAAATCAACATAAACCAAATATTAATCTAACGTAACGGTTTTTGTGCTTAAATGGATCGAAATTGATACAAACGAAGCTTAGCGCTTTCCTCACACTTGTCTTCAGCGGAAGATTTGTAAAAAATTATCATCAAATTAACGTGAACTAAAAACCGAACCAACGTAACTACTTTTCGTGCTTGGATAAATTAAAATTGACACAAATGAAGCTTAAGGCTTTTTATAATCTTGTATCTAGCCAAAACTTTGTGACTAATCAGCGTAAATGGATGTAAATCAAGAACTAAATTAACGTAACATACTTTGCGAGCTAAAGTTACTCCAAATTGATATGAACGACGCTTGATGCTGCCTAAAAACTTGTCTTTGGTAGAGCTTTTGTGCAAATCAACGTCAAGTTCAGTTAACTGAAAACTCAAATAACATAACGTTATTTTCGTGCTGGAATAAGTTTGAATTTATACAGATGGAGCTTATTGCTATTTTGAAACTTGTCTCCAGCGAAAGCTTTATACAAAATTAACGTCAAATCAACGCAAATTAGTATCCAAGCTAACTTAACATAATTTTTGTGCTACATCGACTCCAAGCTGGAACAAAATGAAACCCAATTCATTCTAAATAACTAGTCTTCAGCAAAGAGCTGTGTACAAAATCAATGGTTAATTGACGTTAATTGAGAACAAAGATGACTTATTGTAACTACTTTCCGTGCTACAATAGAATTCAAATTTGAAAAATGTAGCTCAACGCGTTCGAAATGACTTCTCTTCTAAGAAAACTAAACTTAGAAAACTAAAGTAAACTAAGAAAAAAGCTAACACAACCGAATTTCCTGCCACAGTTATTCCAAATTGTGAATTAAAGCTTGAAACTAAGTTTACCTAACATGCTTTTCCTGCTACAATAATTTGAAATGCGGGGAATGAAGCCTAACGCGTTCCAAAATACTTCTCTTCAGCAAGAACTCTATACAGAGCCCACGGTCAATTGATGTGAACTAAGAACTAAGCTAACCTAACATACGGCTTGTGCTTCGATGATTCCAAATTGTATAAGTGGAGCTTAACTTGTCCCGAAGTGAATTTCCTGTAACGGGAGCTGCACAAGATTAACGTTGAATTGACGTTCATTAGGAACTAAGATAGCTTGACAAACTTTCCGCACTGCAATAATTTCAAATTGAAATAAGAAGGCTCAGTGCAATCCGAATGACCGGTTTTGGACGAGAGCTTTCTACAAGTCAACGTCAAGTTAACGTCAGCTAACAACTGAGCTAACCCAACAGCTTTGTGCGAAATCGTCGTTGAATCAACACAAATTGAGGAACCAAGCTAACCTTACACTATTCATGCTACAATAATTTCAAATTGAGGAACTGAAGCTCAACTAGTCCCAAGTAACTCTCCCCTAGCGGAAGCTTTGTCCAACATCAACCTTAAATTAACGTACTTCAAGAGCTGAGCTAACCTAACAAACTTTTCGCGCTGCAATTCCGAATTGAAATAATCAAATTCAATGCCTTTCGAAAGACTAGCTATTGGCGAGGGCTTCCTACAAAGTCAACGCCAAATTAACGTCACCTGACAACTAAGCTAACCAACATAATTTAAGTGCTAATTTCGATGTGGAAAAAACGAAACTTAACGCTTCCAAAGGATTTCTATTGGTAAAAATGTAGCTTGACGCGTCTCGAGAGGCTCCTCTCCAAGCATGGACCTTGTACAAAATCAATGTCAAATTAACGTGAACCAAAATCTGACTTTACTAGTTACTAAACATACTCCACGTTTCAAACAAGTTCCAAGTTGTAGAAATAAAGCTTAACGCGTCTCGAGTGACTTTCTTCTAGCGGGAGCTGTACAAAATCAACGTTGAATTAACATACATCAAGAACTAAGCTAACTAAACGACTTTTCGCGCTGCAATAATTTCAAATTGTGGAAATCGAGCCTTATGCGTTCCGAATGACTGGTCTTCAGTGAGAGCTTCCTTCAAAATCAACGTCAAATTAACCTGAACTAAGAACCAAGCTAACCTAACATACTTTCCATGGTACAATATTTTTGAACTGGCAGAAATAGAGCTTAACGCGTCTCAAGAGACTCCTCTTCGAGCATGAACTATTTATGTACAAAATCAACGTCAAATTGACGTAAACTGAAAAACTAAGCTAACCTTACATACTTTACGCTTTACACAAATTGCGCAAACGCTTCCGTTACACAAAGTTGTAGAAACGAAGCTTAACGCGTCCCGAGTGGCTTTCTTTTAGCGAGAGCTGTATAAAATAACGTACGTCAACTTACATTAAAAACTAAGCTAACTCAATGAAATTTGCGCGCTGTAATAATTTGATATTTGGAAAATGGAGCTAATCGTGTTTTGGATAACGTCTGTTCAACAAGGACTTGATTTACAGTCAACGTAAAATTGACCTAAACTAAGAACTAAGCTAACCCAACATACTTTTTGTTCCACAATAATTTCAAATTGCATGAGTGAAGCTCAACTTGATCCGAATGACTTGCCTTTAGCGGAAGCTCTGTACAAAATCAACGTGAAATCAACAAACTTAGAACTAAGCCAACTCAACATACTTTTCCTGCTTTGATGATTTCAAATTGGCTAAAATGAAGCTTAACGCGTCTCAAGAGATTCCTCTTCAAGCATAAACTTTGTACAGAATCAACGTCAAATCAAAGTAAACTAAAAACTGAGCAAACTCATTATACTTCACGTTTTACACAAATTTCAAGTTGTAGAAATGAAGCCTAATGCGTCCCGAGTGACTTTTCCATTCTTCTTGTGCTAAATAATTCTAAATTAGGAAAATGAAGCCTTGCGCGTCCCGAGTAACTCTCTTCTAGCGGAAGCTGTACAAAATCAACGTTAAATTAACTTACATCAAGAACTAAGCTAACTCAACAAACTTTTTGCGCTGAAATAACTTCAAATTAATCCAATTGAAGCTCAATGCTTCCCTGAAGCTTCTCTTCAGCCAAATTTTCTCACAAAAACAAGGTCGAATCAACGTGAACTAACGACTTAACTAACGTAACGTAGGTACTTTTGATGTCAAAATTATTTCAAATTGATACAAAGAGGATACATTGGAGCTGACGCTATTTTTGAAAGCTATCTTCAGCAAAAACTTCATACGAAACTAACGTTGAATCAACGACAACTAAGTATTAAACTAACGTTACGTATCTCTCATGCTGGAAAATTTTCAAATTTATACAAATGAAGCTCCAAGTTTTCCTGAAACACGCCCTCGGCAAAAGCTTTGTGAAAAATCGACGTCAAACCAACGTAAATCAAGAACTAAGGTAACTTAATGGAATTTCATGCTGAAATAACTCCAAATTGATGCAAACTAGCTCCCACGCTTTGTTCAAACTTGTCTCCAGCAAAAAACTTCATACAAAATCAATGTTATTGTTATTCTGGTTAATTAAATTCAGCACCATTTTTAAAATACGTCTGCAACTTCAGAAGTTGGTGCATAAATTAACGTGAATTAAGCTTACTACTTCAGAAAGCGAAGCATGTTTCACAGTGAAAACGTGAATCAAGCTGTGAATTGAGAACTAAGATATCGTCACAAACTTCTTATGCTGGAATACTTCAGAATGATACAAATAAGCCCAACGCTCCTTTTGAACTTGTCTCTAGCAGATCTCTCTATAAAATCAACGTGAAACTATTGTGAACTAAACACTAAACTAACGTGACGTACGTAGATTGATACAAGTGGAGCTTGGCGCTTCCTTAAAATTTGCTTCCAATCAAAACTTTGTACTAAATCAACGTCAAATGAACGTCAACTAAGCTCAACTAACGTGAAGTACGTTCTGCACCAAAATAACTCCAAATTCATACTATTGATGCTCAACGCTTTCTTAATACTCTTCAGCCAAAGGTTTCCACAAAATCAACGTGTAATCAACGTAAACTAAAGACTAAATAACGTAACGCACATTTTGTTCTCCAATAACTTCAAATTGATACAATTGAAGTGTAACGCTTTCTTGAAATGTTTTCTCTAGCGAAGTTCTTTCACAAAATCAACGTCAAATCAACGTAAACTAAAAAATTGAACCGACGTAACTACTTTTCGCTCTAGGATAAGTGGGAATTGATACAAACAGAACCTGAAGCTTCTTCAAATTTCGCTTTAGACAAAACTTTGTGATAAATCAACGTCAAATGAACGTAAACTGAAAATCAAATTACGTAGTGTGAACTTTCATTTTGGAATAATTTCAAATTGATACAAATGAGCCCAATGCTTCCCCTAAACTTGAACTAAGCAGAAACTTCGTATAAAATTCACGTCACATTAACGTAAACTATGAACCAAATAATGTAACGTACTTTTCGTGCTGGAATAACTTCAAATTTATACAAATGAATCTTGACGCTTTCTTGAAACTTGCTTTCGGCGGAAACTTTGTACAAAATCGACGTCGAATCAACGTAAAGTAATGACGAAACTAACTCCTCATACTATTAGTGCTAGTATTTCCAAATCGGGGAAATTAAGCTTAACGCGTTCCGAACCACTCCTATTTAGCAAGAGCTTTGTAAAAGTCGACGTCAAATTAACGTGAACTAAGAACTAAGCTAACCTAACCTATTTTCCATGTAACAATGATTTCAAATTAGGAAAGTAAGGCTTTACACGTTTCAAATGTCTTCTCTTCAGCGAAAGCTTTTTGCAAAACCAACGATCAATTAACGTAAACTAAGAGCTAAGCTAACCTTATATATTTCCTGTGCAACAATAATTTTAAATCAGGAAAATGAAGCTTGATGCGCTCAAACTGACTTCTCTGCAGCAAGAGCTTTGTACATAACTGACGTCAAATTAACGTTAGCCAAGAAGTAAGCTAACCTAATATATTTTTTGGGCAAAAATAATTCAAAATGGGGAAAATCCAAGCAAGATCTTTGTACAGAGTCAACGTTGTATTAACGTAACTAAGAATTAGTAAGCTAACCCAACATAATTCTTCTGCCACGATAATTATGAATCTGAAAAGATGAAGCTCAATGCATCCCGAGTCAATTTCCTTTAGCGGGAGCTGTACAAAATCGACGTAAATTAACGTTCATCAAGAATTTAGCTAACCTAACAATCTTTCTAAGCTGCAATAATTCCAATTCAAATAAATGAAGCCTAACGCTTTCCGAAGGACTTTGGTAAATGAATTAACGTGAACTAATATCAATTGACAAAAGAAGCCCAACGCGTCCCGAGATACTTTTCTTGAACAAAATAAAAATTAAATTTACGTGCATCAAGAACTAAGCTAACCTCACAAACTTTTCGCTTTGCAGTGATTTCAAATTAAAGAAATTGAGCTTAACAACGTTAACTCAACGTAAACTAAGAACTAAACCAAACAAACATAGTTTTCCATGCAACAATGATAACAAATTCAAAAAATAGAGCCTTACGTGTTCTCAACGACTCTTTTCGACAAGAGCTGCATGAAAAATCAACGTCAAATTAACGTAAACTAATCACTAAATCAACTAAACCTGTTTTCAAGCTACAATAGCTCCATATGATTGGCTATGAAGCTGAACGTTTCTTAGAGAACCTGTTCAAATCTGGGGTTTTGTACAAATTCAACGTTAAATTCGAACTAAGAACTGAAGCTCCGTTTCAAAGTTACGTCTGTAACTTAGGAGTTTGCTGCAACATTCACTGCAAATTAACGTGGATTAAGCTCACTACTTCAGGAAGCAGTACCCGTTTCACAGGGGAAATGTGAACTGAGCTTTAGTTGAGGCAGGGCGAATGCTTTTATGCTAGTAAATTAAACCTGGCTTCATCTTGAAGTTACGTCTGCAACTTTGGAGTTCGCTGCAACTTTCATTGCAAATTAACATCAATCAAGCTTAATACTAAAGGAAACAATGCATGTTTCATGAGAAAAGTGTGAACCAAGCTCCACTAGTTGTGTCAGAACAAATGCTGTTATGCTAATAAATCAAACTTAGCTTCATTTTAATGTAGAGTCTCCAACATTAGGCTTTGGTGCAATATTTACTACAAATTAACGTGAACTAAACTCACTACTTCACGGTGCAATACATGTTTCACAAGGAAAGTGTGAACTGAGCTTTAGTTGTGGCAGAGCGGATGCTTCTATGCTAGTAAACTGAACTTAGCTCCATCTTAAAGTTACGTCTGCAACTTTGGAGTTTGCTGCAACTTTCGCTGCAAATTAACAATAATCAAGCTTACTTCTTGAGGAAAACAATGCATGTCTCACAAGGAAAGTGTGAATGAAGCTTTAGTTGTGCCAGAGCAAATGCTGTTACTCTAGTAAATCAAACTCAGCTTTATTTCAATGTTACGTCGGCAGATTTGGAGTTTGGTGCAATATTTACGTAACGTAACGTAAACTAACAACTGAATCACGTAACGTACTTTTTGTGCTCTAAATTCTTCTGATTGATGAAGGTAGGTTCAAATTTATTCTGAAACTTCCCTCCATCTTGAACTTCGTACAAAGTCAACGGTAATTTAGGAATTAGGAATCAAGGTAACGTAACAAACTTTCTATGCTAAAATAACTCCAAGTTGATACAAATTAACTTAGCGCTCTCTTTGAACTTTTGTTTAGCAGAAGCTCTCTGCAAAATCAACGTCTAATTAACGTAAACTAAGCACTAGACTAACATAACGTATTTCAACTCGAAAGTTATTTAAAATTGGTACAAACTGAGCTTCAAACTTTCTTAAAACTTGTCTCAAGCAAAAAATGTTCGGAAAATCAACATCAAATTAACATAAACTGAAAACTCAATTAACGGACGTACTTTTCGTGCTTTAATAACCTCAAATTGATACATGAAGCTCAGCGTTTTCTCAAAAATTGTTCTAGGCAAAAGCTTTAAACGAAGTCAACGTAAAATTGCCGTAAATCAAGACTGAACTAACGCAACCTTCATTCCAACGCTTTCTGGAAACTTGTCTGCAGCAAAAGCTTTGTATAAAATCAACGCCAAGTCAACGTAAACTAACAACTAAATTAACGTTACGTACTTTTTGTGCTCCAAATTCTTCTGATTGATGGAAGTAGGGCCAAATTTTCTCTAAAACTTTTCTTTATCTTGAACTTTGTACAAAGTCAACGGTAATTTAGGAATTAGGAATCAAGGTAACGTAACAAACTTTCCATGCTAAATTAACTTTAAGTTGATACAAATAAACTTAGCGCTCTATTTAAACTTTTGTTAACAGAAGCTCTCTGCAAAATCAACGTGTCTAATTAACGTAAACTAAGCACTAAACTAACATAACGGATTTTAACTCTGGAATAATTTGAAATTGGTACAAACTGAGCCTCAAGCTTTCTCAAAACTTGTCCAAAGCAAAATTCTTTCACAAAATTAACATCAAGTTAACTCAACTGAAAACTCATTAACGGTACGTACTTTTTGTGCTTTAATAACCTCAAATTGATACATGAAGCTTAGCGTTTTCTTAAAAATTGTTCTAGGCAAAAGCTTTCAACAAAATCAACGTGAAATTGACGTGAATCAAGACTGAACTAACGCAACCTTCATTCTAATGCTTTCTTGAAATTTGTCTTCAGCAAAAGCTTCCTATAAAATCAACGCCAAGTTAACGTAAACTAACAGCTAAATCAACTTAACGTACTTTTTGTGCTCTAAATTCTTCCGATTGATGAAGGTAGGGCCAAATTTGTTCTGAAACTTTCCTCCATCTTGAACTTTGTACAAAGTCAACGGTAATTTAGGAATTAGGAATCAAGGTAACGTAACAAACTTTCCATGCTGAAATAGCTCCAAGTTGATACAAATAAACTTAGCGCTCTCTTTAAACTTTTGTTCAGCAGAAGCTCCCTGCAAAATCAACGTCTGATTAACGTAAACTAAGCACTAGACTAACATAACGGATTTTAACTCTGGAATAATTTGAAATTGGTACAAACCGAGCTTCAAGCTTTCTCAAAACTTGTCCAAAGCAAAATTCTTTCACAAAATTAACATCAAGTTAACTTAAACTGAAAACTAGTTAACGGTACGTACTTTTCGTGCTTTAGTAACTTCAAATTGATACATGAAGCTTGGCGTTTTCTCAAAAATTGTTCCAAGCAAAAGCATGATACAAAATCAACGTCAAATTGACGTAAATGCCACGTAAATTGGAACTGAACTAACGCAACCTTCATTCCAACGCTTCCTTGAAACTTGTCTTCAGCAAAAGCTTTCTATAAAATCAACGCCAAGTTAACGTAAACTAACAACTAAATCAACGTTACGTACTTTTTGTGCTCTAAATTCTTCAGATTGATGAAGGTAGGGCCAAATTTTCTCTGAAACTTTTCTCCATCTTGAACTTTGTACAAAGTCAACGGTAATTTAAGAAATAGGAATCAAGGTAACGTAACAAACTTTCCATGCTAGAATAATTCCAAGTTGATACAAATAAACTTAGCGCTCTCTTTAAACTTGTGTTCAGCAGAAGCACTCTGCTAAATCAACGTCTAATTAACGTAGACTAAGCACTAGACTAACATAACGGATTTTAGCTCTGGAATAATTTGAAATTGGTACAAACTGAGCTTCAAGCTTTCTCAAAACTTGTCCAAAGCAAAATTCTTTCACAAAATTAACATCAAGTTAACTTTAACTGAAAACTAGTTAACGGTACTTAATTTCCGTGCTTCCATAACCTCAAATTGATACATGAAGCTTAGCGTTTTCTCAAAAATGGTTCTAGGCAAAAGCTTGATACAAAATCAACGTCAAATTGACGTAAATGCCACGTAAATTGGAACTGAACTAACGCAACCTACATTTCAACGCTTTCTTGAAACTTGTCTTCAGCAAAAGCTCTGTACAAAATCGACGTCAAACTAACGTAAACAAAGAACTAAACTAGCTTCTCTAGTTTAGTAGAGAAACTAACGTAAACTAAGAACCAAACTAACTTCTCTAGTTTCGAAAAAATGAGATTTATGTTGACGGTTCTGTTTTTTTTTTCTATACAGGGTGACACAGTAGTGATCATATGGGCGTACAACGACATCGATCCGCATCTAGGAGCCGAAATGATATACCACGAGGACAAAAGAGGAGCGCAGTCCTTGCATCTGCTGGGACCGCCGCCGGTTCCGAAATCCGACAGCCTCAACATCAGACAATGGGACGTGACCTTGAAAAACGTAAGTTACCTACCCTCAAGCTCCCTCTCTTATCTGAACGCCATATTTTCCCCGGCATAGCGCAATTTCCAAACTTACGGCACCAAATTGCCCTACTAAATTCAAAGATACGCGAAGCCTTTATTTTCTCGTCTCCAGAATTTACACGCGAGCCTCGCAAAAGAAGACGATAAGGTGAATGTAACACATAACGTTTTGCTCAATGGGGCTTCAACTCACGAAGGACACTCTGTAGAATATCAATATTTTCACACTTGGATTGGTCCTTTTTTTTCTGGATATTTGTTCGGTTCCACTCGCGGGTAATCTATCAATGAATGTTTACCACCCATCCTGTGCGCCGCCCGAAATACCCCCGAAAGTTCCCCCGTTCTCTTTCACGCCGTTCGCTTTTATTATTCCGAACAGATATTCCAGATCGAGTGTCGGCTATATTCCCGCCAAATATAGCCCCATGCCACACACCGCCAATGAATATCAGTCAATCTCTTGTATAGCTACTTCTCTGATAACTTTCAATCGCGAGCTTTTTTTCACACCCCTCGATTTCCGCAAATAGAATCCAGATACCTTTTTTGTTATGTACAGGGTGTGGTAGCTACGGTTTTACATTTAGATAGCGCAGGTACAATAGTTTTTTCAAAACCAAGTATGCCAAGGCTAGCGTCTAGTTTAAACCGCGACGACAATTTGAATGCGAAAGCTCTCCCCCTTTACATAATTTAGTGGAATATGATGGATAAAACACCCTGAATAAAACCGTATCACGATTTATCAAGGATACATGACGTTATTCCGCAACCCAATTCCAAACACGTTCCGTTCAAACAACACCGCTAAGACTAGCTAGAAGAGTACTTTTGACAGTTCCAGATATGCTCCAGAAATAAATAAAACTTTGATATTTTCCAGGCGTGATTTGAATAACTGATGCGAAAACATACTCATCTTCAACGGCTATGCTGCACATCATTTTGTAGTTGTTTTCAAACCTAATGATGACAATTTCAAGCCGAATTCAGTTAAAATCCGGTTTTTTCAAACTGAATTATAACAAAAGTAGTTCTGACGTTGCTTTATAACGTTGGGACAACGTCACATTATTGTCTGTAGAACAACGTTACCGAAGCACGTTTTTATTTCAATCAAAGCAACAAAAATAACTTGTAGACCCTTTGATTGTGTAACGTGTGGTTTCACCGCAACGTTACTGCAACGTTGAAGTATTTTTTTGGAATCAGCTTTCAGTTTATCCTGATTCTGATAAGACAATGACAGCCTAGAGCACAATGGAAAAAATGACAAAAAAAATTTCGAACCATTTTGATCTTGAGGATCTATAACGTTGCTTCATAACTTTGAAATAACGTAACACTATCGTCGTTTAATCAGCTTTATTGAAAAAAGTTTTCCAGTTGAACTTGACAAGAATAACCCTCCATATTATTTTCTGCGTAACGTCTTTAAAATTTTATCATTGAACGCAAACGCTAATTTATCGTTGTATCGTTAAAATGCAACGTTGAATACTGGTTAGAAAATTGACGTCTACGTTGATTCAACAAAATGTTGCTTTGTGCTCATCCACTTTTATTTAGATATCAGTAGTTATTGCAACTGGTTTTCCAGTGAGCTTTCCAAGAACGTTGGACAAAGCAACGTTAAACTAAACGTTGACAACGCAACGTTATCTGAAACTTATAGTACCTACTCATATGCGCTGTAACATTACTTGATAACTTTTCAGCAACGTCGCATTATCGCTCGAATAGCAATGGTTACAGAAAATTGTTGCATTTAATAAATGCAAACAACAATCACAACGTTACTTAAACGTTCCAGTATTTTTACACAATCAACGTCAACGTTTATTCAACGTCATTCCAATGTGTATTCATTCACTTATACCAAGATATTTCGGTCTATGTCTCAAACTGGTTTGTTGTGTCTCAAGCAGAGTGAACACGACAATGTCAAAAATACGTCATTTGGAACCAATCTGATCACGAGATGCTATAGCTTTGTTCTATAACGTCTTTACATCATCTCATTATCACCCGCTAAATAGCGTTAGCAAACAATTGTTTTTCTATGCAAAAATGCAAGAAAATACACGTTTCGTTCTGTTTTGCTATGTAACGGCTCTCGAGCCTCATCGCAACGTTACTGCAAAGTTGAAGTATTTCTATAAAATTGATGTCAAGGTCAATTCAACGGCATTTCAACGTGTGTTCATTCACTTATAATAACGTTCCAGTCTATGTATATTTGAAATGGTTTGTTGATTATAGTGTCGAGAACAGTAGACAGGATAACGTCAAAACTACGTCACTTGAAACTAATGTAATCGCGAGACGTTCGTTATAGCTTCGTTTAATAACGCCGAAACAACGTTCAATTATTGCCTGCAAAACAACGTTAACAAACAATTATTCTTCAATGCAAAAATTCACAAGAAAAAACACGTTTCATTTTGTTTTGCTATGTAACTGCTCCTAAACCTCTTAGCAACGTTGATGCGACGTTAAAATATTCCTGTAAAACTCACGTCCAAGTCAATTCAACTCCATCCCAACGTGTGTTCATTCACTTACTATACACTATTCATACACATATTACTATACTATACACTTCACATATTACTATAAAATTGATGTCAAGGTCAATCCAACATCTTTTCAACGTCTGTTCATCCACGTAAAATTCAATAAAATACTTATAAAACTAGTACTTATAACAATGATCGTTTCAAACCGAATGGACAAAACTAACGTCCAAGTAACGTCTTTGGAACTGTTCTTACGTACTGCTCTATGAAGTTGAGGCAAGGTCACCCAATTGGTTACAAGACAACATCACCAAACAAAAATTTGCAGCAAATACCACAAAAATGAAGTTTTATTCATTTGGCTCTGTGAATTTGCACAGATTTCACTTCAACATCACTGCAACGTTAAAATATTACTACTGTAATGTCATCACCGTTATTTCCACAGTATTTAAACGAATGTTCAATCACTTTTGATTAGAATGGATCAGTCAATTTTTGAAACTGGTTCAGTGATGCCATTTGCAAGCACAGTAGACAAGACAACGTTAGAATAACATCTTTCTCAACCAATCCAATCTAGAAATGCTCAATTCTTGTTTTCTGACGGCGAGACAACGTCACATAATCGACCGAAAAACAACGTACCCAAAAACTTTTTTACAATCAAATTCAATCAAAATGGCTGGTGAATTTCATGACAGTGTAACGTTAGGTTTCATTTCAACGTTTCTGCAATGTTGATATTTATCTATTGTATCGAAATCGACGTTAATTTCAACGTGTCCGTCTGGCGCTTGTGATTAGATTATGTGTGTGTCTTTGGATTCCGTTCAACGATCATAATACAGCATTGTAAACAAAACAATGTCGAAATAACGTCATCTTGAAATTATTCCAACCGCGGGACACTATAGCGTTGTTTGATAACGTTGAGGCAACGTCACATTATCGCTCGCAATGCAACGTCGATCAAAAACTTATCTGCGATCCGCTTTTGAATCAAATGCAACGAGAATAACTTCTCGATAATTTTGCTTTTGGATTTTATCACAATGCCAATGCATAAAGCTAATTTATAGCTATGGGCGGGATAAACGTCAATTTGATCAATTGTAACGTTGAAGCAGCGTCGTTATCGTCTGCAAAATAACGTTACCAGAAAACCTTATTTAATCAAATACGGAATAGAAACCGATTCATCCCTTTGTCTGTGTAACATCTTCCAGATTCATATTGCAACGTCACAGCAACATTCAACTATTGTAATGAAATATACGTCAATTATCATTATTTAACGTCACTTGAACGTTTATTCATCCACTTTTAAATAGGAATTAGTTTATTTGGAAGCTAGTAAGACAAATACCATGAGCTATGAACGAAATAACGTTGAAATAAATTGTTTCAGCAATAAATTGATATCAAGATAGTTAAAAGTTACCAAGTAACCTTTAAACAACGTAACATTATCGTCCGCAATGTAAATATAACAAGAAAAAATTTCTCATCAAATGCAATCAAAGCATGCTCTCAGCGATTTATGTTTTTAGTTTTCATCGCAAAATTACTGCCAGATTGATTTCTTGATGATAAGAATGGCGTGAACGTTGATTTGACGTCATTTCAACGTATGTTGATTGACGTATCATGTGAAGAGCTAGCATTAGCATCAGTCACAGCATTTGGTCCATGACAATAGAGAGCTTACCTGTTTTGAACCTGATCCTACCTAGAAATTCTTCAACTTTGCTTTATTGAAACGTCGAGAGAACGTTATATTATTGCTCGCAAAGCAACGGTACCAAAGAAAGCCTTCTTCACCAAACGCGACCAAAATTATGTTTGGTGCGTTGGGCAGTATAGCAACATCTTTGAGGTCTCATTGCAACTTATCTGCAACATTGCACTTTTGTTACAATTCTGAGTATTGACTTCAACGATTATCCAACGTTATTTCAACTTTTCTGTATACACTTGACTTCACAAACTACTCTTCATCTGGATCTAGTTTAGCGATATCATATTTATGTACAGTGACTAGAACTACGTTGATTTGAATTTTTCTGAGAATAATTTGATCTCTGGACGTTATAACGTTGATTACTAACGTTGTAACAACGTCGCATTATCGTTCGTATAGCAACGTTATCAAAAATGTTTTGTTTCATCAAATGCGACAAAAATATATCTCAAGTTATCAGTTTTCTGGTTCTATAGCAAAGTTACTGCGAGGTTGAATTCCAGTTATAGAACTAGCGTCAACGGTAATTCAACATCAGTCAAACGTTGGTTGAAGAATTGGGTGGGAAAATAGCGCTAGCATTATTTATGAAGTTTAGTTTAGGACAATGCAGAACTATATCCTTTCGAATCTAATCTTGCCTTGAGATGCAAAAACTTGGTTCAATGAAACGTTGAATCAACGTTATATTGCTGCTCGCAAAACAACACTCAACTAGGAAAAAATCTTCTCAACCAAATGCGACAAAAATCGTTCCATTCCTTTGGCTGTGTAAAATCATCGAAATCTATTGCAACGTCACGGCAATGTTCAACTTTCGCTAGAAAATCACCGTTAAAGTTCACTTAACGTCATTTCAACGTCATTCCATCGTTTGTCCATCCATTTCCAATAAAAAATTGATCAATTTCAGATAGTTGCAGAACGACGACAACTTGATGCGACGTAAAAAAAATGTTGAAATTGGGTATTTCTTGGGACTAATTTGATATCGAGAGGCCATAACATTGATCAGTAACGTTAAGACAACGTCACATTATTGCCTGCAATTCAGCTAGATCATGCTAAAAATATATATTGCTGGAAATATTCAGATTAAAACAAAAGTAGTCTTGACGCTGCTTTATAACGTTGGAACAACGTCACATTATCGTCCGCAAAACAACGTTACCAAAGCACGTTTTCAATTCGTTTTCGAATTAAAGCAACGAAAATAACTTGTAGACCCTTTGATTGTGTAACGTGTGATTTTACCGCAACGTTACTGCAACGTTGGAGTATTTCTCTGAAATCAGCTATCAGTTCATTCCTGATTCTGTTTTGACGATGACAGCTTCGGAAACAATGGAAAAAATTTAAAAACAAATTTCAAACCATTTTGAACTTGAGGATCTATAACGTTGCTTTATAACTTTGAAATAACGTAACATCATCGTCATGCAATCAACCTTATCAAACAAAGTTTCTCAATTGAACGTGACAAGAATAACCTCCCATATTTCCATCTGCGTAACGGCTTCAACATTCCATCGCAACTTTGCAACATCAATGCAACGTTGGATACTTGTTGGAGAATTGACTTCCTACCAAAAATTTGGTATTTGTTCATCCGCTCCCATTTGGATATCAGTACAATTATTGCAACTGGTTTTCCAATGACCTCTCCAAGAACGTTAGACAAAGCAACGGTCAAATAACGTCTTTTGGAACTAATATAGCCAATTCACGCCACAACATTGTTCTATAACTTCCAATCAAGATTACATCATCATTCGAATAGCAATCGTCACAAAAATTGTTCCTGATTTAAATGCAAAAAAAAGATGGTTGATCATTCTTTAGCTATATAACGTCTGAAATAATCACAACGTTACCGCAACGTTGCAGTATTTCTACAGAATTGACGTCGACGTTAATTTAACGCCATTTCAACGTGTATCAATTCACTCATACCAAGATATTTAGATATTGAACTAGTTTATCGATGACAGATTTGAGCACAGTGAACAAGTCAACGTCAAAATTACGTCATGCGAGAGCAATTCCATTGCGAGACACTACGGCCTCTCTTGGTATGCAGCGGCAGCATTCCATTATTGCCGGCAAAACAAAGTTAGCAAAGAACTGTTTTTCTATACAAAAATACGAGAACAAAAAAGGTTCATTCTGTTTTGCTACGTAACTTCTTCCAGACTTTACCGCAACGTAATGGCAACGTTAAAGTATCTCTATAAAATTGACGTTTGAGTCAACTCAACGTTATTCCAACGTGGGTTCATTCACTTGTGATAAGATATTCCATTTCATTCCATTAGATAATTAAAATAGTTTATCGATTCACATTTCACGATTCACGTCACAACACAACGTCAAAATTACGTCATTTGAAACCAGTGTGCTCGCAAGACGTTATAGTTCCGTTTGATAACGTTGAAACAACGTCTTATTATTGCCTGCGAAACAACGTTAGCAAATGATTGTTTTGATGCAAAAATTCAGAGGAAAACACGTTTCTTACCGTTTTGCTGCGTATTTTCTCCAGGACTCAATCGCAACGTTACAGCAACGTTAAAGTATCTCTAAACAATTGACGTCAAGGTCAATTCAACGTCATTTCGACCTATGATCGTTCTTCAGTAATAAGCTATTCAAGTCCATGCTTCAATAGTAATTTATCGATTACAGTTTCATGCACAGTTAACAGGAAACGTCAAAACTACGTCATTTGAGACCAATCCAACCGCAAGACACTATATAGTGCTGTCTTATATGTATCGTCCGTAAAACAGCGTTACCAAAGAACTGTCTTTCTCTACCAAAATGCAAAATAAAACATATTTTACTCCCTTTCGAGCTATGCAGTTTTTTTCATACCTTGACGCAGCGTTTTTCTGAAGTTGAATTCAGGTTACAATATTGGAGTTCAGGTTCTCCAACGTCATAATAACGTTAGTTTATTTGCTTGTGATTAGATATACACAAGTCCATCTTTGAACTAGTTCGACGATGACAATTCAGAAAAAAAAATACGTCACAAAAAATACGTTCAGTGTCTTTTCTATTTCCTTATTCTGCAACGTTGCTGCAATACTCAACGTCATTTGAAGGTCCATTCATACACTTGATTTTAGAAAGTTTCTTTTTTATGGATTTAGTTGAACGATGACAGTTTTATGCAGAGTGACCGAAGCAACGTTAAAATAGATTTCTTGGGATGAACTCAATATCTAGGCGTTATGACGTTGATTGCCAACGTTGAACCAACGTCGCATCATCGCCCGTATAGCAACGTCATCAAAAAAATGTTTTGTTTTATTAAATGCGATTGAAATATATTTTTAGTGGTCAGATTCATCGCTAAGTTACTGCAAAGTCGAATTCTAGTTATGGAACTAACGTCAACGTTTATTCAACGTCATTCAAACCTTTGTCAGTTGGAACATTGTGTTGTAAAAGAGCGTTAGCATTATTTGCATTGTTTAGTCCATGGCGATGAAGAGCTATATTTTTTTTACGCAGTCTTACTTTGAATTTGTATATTTTTGCCTCATTGAAACGTTGAGGCAACGTCAATTCATCGTCCTCAAAATAACGTAGCCAAAAAAAATTCCTCAAATGCCACAAAAATCACATTCCATACGTTTGGGGTTGTAACATTTTCAGATCGCAACGTTACTGCAACTTTACACTTTTGTTATAATATTGACCTTAACGAGAATTCAACGTCATTTTAACGTTCATTCGTACTTGATTTAAGAAATTACTATTTTTACGGATCTAGTTGAGTGATGACTGTTCCATGCACAGTGACCTAACCAACGTTAAAATAGAAATTTTTTCATAAAAATTCAATATTGTTATGCTATAACGTTGTTTATTGAACCTTGAAACAACGTCGCATTATCGCCTGTATGGCAAAGTTATTTTTGGAATTTGTTTCCTCCCATGAAATTTTTATTAAGGGTTTTCAGGTTTCATCGCAAAGCTACTGCAAAGTTGGATTCTGATTATGGAATCAACTTCGACGTTAATTCAACGTCATTAAGAGCTGTGTCAGTTGAAGCATAATGCGATAAAATTGCGTTATCATTATTCATGTCGTTTGGTCCATGATAATGCAGAGCTATACTCTTTCGAACCAAATCTTACTTCGAATCGTTATAACTTTGCTCTACTGGAACGTTAAGACAACGTCATTTCGTCGTTTGCAAAATACCGTTGCAAAAAAATTTTCTTCAAACAAATGTCACAGAAATTACGATTCATGCCTTTGGCAGTATATTTTTCAGGTTTTATCGCAACTTCACTGCAACCTCACACGTTAGTTATCATAAGATTGAAGTCAACGTCTATTTAACGTCATTTCAACGTTCAATTATACATCTGATTCAAAAAATTACTTTTCCGATGGAACTAGTTAGCAGTTTATCCATATTGACCAAAACAATATTGAAACAATTTTTTTTCAATTTTAATATCGAGGCAGTATAACGTTGATTACTAACGTTTAAACAATGTCGCATTATCGCTGGTATAGGTTGAACGATGATCCATTGATGCACAGCTGAGAAATCAAAGGTTGGAATAGAATCTTTTGGAACTGATTTGATATCAAAACGCTATAACGTAGCTTCATAACGTTTAAACAACGTCAAAATATCGGCCGCAATGCAGCGTTACCAGAAACCATCAAATGGTCAGTGGCTATTTCTGCATTGAAGACACTTGCGACATTTTCAGCAGTGATGTGTGGTCAATCAAGAGCATTTTTGATGGCATGACCAATAATTAGTCTGTTTCTCAATGTCGATGGCGCTGTTTTTTGTATTTTTATTTTTCCTTTTTCTTCCTTTTTTGCCTCTTATTTCAATCAGTTAGTGTCGCTGCGGTGGTCTATTCCTTTTCCTCTGTATATAATTCTTTGTAATTATACATATAATTATGTGTGTATAATTGTCCTGCCAATTTGACCTTTATTATTAATTTTGTTTGAATTTCATTTGATTTATTGATATCGTTTCCGTCTTGTAAATAGGTAAAACATGTAAGATGCTGGTTCAAATTAAATTAAAAAAAAAATAACGTTGCTTGATAACGTTGAAGCAACGTCATCAAAAACCGATCTGCCACCTGTTTTTTCAATCAAATGCAACGAGAATAACTTTTGAATAATTGAGCTCTTGAATCTCACTGCAAAGTTGGATTATAGCTATGAACTGAAATTAACGTCATTTCAACGATATTTTAACGTGCTCCAGTTGAAGAAATGTGTGAAAAATAGCGTGATCATTAAGGCGATTCAAGCTTTTTTTTGCGCCTCATTCCACCTTGAGATGCTGAAACGTTGCTTCATTGTAACGTTAAGGCAACGTCGTTGTTGTCTGCAAGACAACGTTACCAAAAAACCTCCTCCAAATAAATACGTGGATCGATAGATCATCGATAGATAAATACGATAATCCTATTATCGTACTTGATATTGACTTATTCAATATCGAGACTCTGCAACGTTGATTACTAGCATTAAAACAACGTCGCAATATCGCCTGTTCAGCAACGTCGTCATAAACCGTGTTCTTCAATCAAACGCGATAAAAATATATTCTCAGTGATGAGGTTTGAAGGTTTTATTGCAAAATTGCTGCAAAGTTGAATTTTAGTTACGAAACTAACGTAAACGTTATATCAACGTCATTTGAATCTGTGTCAGTTGAAAAGTTGTGTAAGGGAATAGCGTTAGCATCATTCACATTATTCTGTCCATGGCGATGCATGGCTTATTCGTTTGAACCCAATCTTACTTGGAATTGCTAGAATTTTGCTCCATTGAAACGTTGAGATAACTTGATTTTATCGCCCGCAAAATAACGTTGGCAAAATCTTCCCCTGAGCAAATGTCACAAAAATTACGTTATATGTCTTAGGCACGGTGGGAGTATTTGGACTTCATCGCAACGTTACTGCAACCATTGAACTTTTGCTGGAAGATTGACATTAACGGTTGTACAACGTCATTTTAACGTCTATTTACATACTTGATTTTAGAAAGTTACTCTTTCTACTGATCTGTATGGTTGAACGCTGACATTTCCATTCATAGTGACCAAAATCATGTTGGCATATAATTTTCCTAAGATTAATTCGAGTTCGAGGCATAATAACGTTGACAACTAACGTTTATGCAACCCCGCAATATCGTCCGTATAGCAACATTTGAAAGACCGTTCTCCACCATGAAATGCGACTGGAATATCTTCTCGGTGATCAGGTTTCCTGGTTTCATCGCGAAGTTATTGCAAAGTTGAATTCCAGTTATGGAACTAACGTCAACGGTAATTCAACGTAATTTGAACCTGTGCAAGTTGAGGCACTGTGAGAAAATAGCGTTAGCAATATTCACAAGTTCAACGCAATCTTACTTTGAATCACTATAACTTTGCTCCATTCAAACGTCAAAGCAACGTCATTTTATCGTCCGTGAAATAACGTTGCCAAAAAAAGTCTCTTTTGAATTGAATGCCACAAGAAATAGGCTGTGGAGCCCTTTTCAGATTTTATTACAACGTTACTGCAACTCCACATTTTTGTCGACGTCAACGATTATCCAACGTCATTTCGATGTTTATTTACTCATTTGTGATTAAAAATGTCTGTACTTCAAAAACTGGTTGAACGATCCGGTTCCACGCACAGGAAACAAAACAAAGTTCAAGAAGAATCTCTTAAAATCGATCAAATTTTGAAACGCTACAACGTTGCTTGACAACGTTTGAACAACGTCACAATATCACTTGCAATGCAACGTTACCAAAAAACGTTTCTGTCTATACAAAGCGACAAGAATATTTTCCTAATAAATTAGCTTTTGAGTTCAGCCGCGAAGTTACTTCAAAGTTGAATTTCTTAGTTGAAATAACTTCGACGTCAATTTGACGTCATTCAAACGTGTGTCATTATGTGCAAGAATAGCTGTAGCATAATTTAGAACGTTTAGTCTTACGGCGATGCGAAGCTAGCTATATTCTTTTGAACCCAATATCACTTAGAAATGCTCCAATGAAACGTTGAAACAACGTCATATTGTTGTTCGTGAAACAACGTTTGCAAAAAATGACGTTTCAGTTCCAAACGCGATAAAAATCTTTCCGTCCCTCTGGTTGTGTAACATCTGTTGAATTCCACCGCAACGTTACGGCAACGTTGAACTATTGCCATAAAATCATCGTCAAAGGTTTTTCAACGTCTTTTCAACGTTTATCCATCCACTTTTAATTAGAAATTGCTCTGTTCTTGAAGATAGTTGAACGATGACTGTTCCATGCACAGTTAACAAAACAACGTTGAAATAGAGTTTTTTTGGAGTGATTTGATATCGAGAGACTATAACGTTGATAAGTAATGTTGAAACAACGTTGCATTATTGCCCGCAACGCAACATCACCGACTTGTTTTCCCTGTCAAATTCGACAAAAATATCTTTTTCATCAATTTTGCTCTTTCAGGTCTCATAGATTCTATTTCTGTCACAACGTTACAGCAACGTTAAATTTTTGTTATGAAACTACGCCAACGTGGATTTAACGACTCCATTACCTGTATTCAGCCACTTGTTATCAATTTGGAATTGGTTAACCCTCGGGTTAACCGTAAAAATTTCGAATATACTCATTTGAAACCTATCTGAGTTCGAGACGTTATTAGTTGCTTGATAACGTTGCGGCAACAATAAAGACTTGTCAGCAAGTCAACGTTATCAAAGAACTTTTTTTAATCAAACACGATAGATATAGTTTTGCGTTCTTTGTCTCTTAATTACAGTCTTTTGGCTATGTAACACTTGACTTTTTCATAACGTTACTGCAATGTTGAATCATAATAATTAAACTAACGTTATTTTCAACCTCATTTCAACCTGTGTTCATTTTGTTGCATTTTGCTTTACAGTTCGAAGTGATGAACAACATGAACACGATGTACTGGTGCAAAGTGTTCAAAGCCCCCACGCTCCAGCACAAGCATCACATAGTGGGCTACGAACCCCTGATCGGCACAAACCACACGTCCCTTCTCCACCACATGATCCTCCACGAGTGCGAGCTGGACGACAAGGAGGACTTCACTCGCTGGGAGGCCTTCTCCAAGGAACAGGGCCGGCTGTGCTACGGCCCCTCGACCCCGCCCCAGTGGGAAAGGTGCCTCACGCCTCTGGTGGCCTGGGCCATCGGATCCAAGGGCGAAAACTTCCCTCAGCACGTCGGTCTGCCTCTGGCCGCCAAGAAGAACTCGTACTATATGCTGGAGGTGCACTTCGACAATCCCAGCATGAAGCAGGTCAAGGACACGTCCGGCCTGAGGCTGCTGTACACCAGCGAGCTGAGGGAGAACGACGGGGGCATTCTGGCCACCGGGATCACGCTCAGCAGTCTGCACTTCATCCCTCCGTACCAGAAAGAGTACAAGACGGCGGGGTATTGCAGCACGGGGTGCACCAAGGAGGCGTTTCCCAAGGACGGGATACATGTGGTCAGCGTGATGCTGCACAGCCACCTGGCCGGGAGGAAGATGAAGCTGAGGCATGTTCGCGGTGGGAAAGAGCTCCAGCCCTTGGCTCAGGTATTTATACCAAATTTTTTGGTTATTTGTAAGCTTCACTGGGTCTTGGCTTTGGTTTTGCTCTCAGTTTTGGTTTTTGATGTTCATTTGATTCTGCCCATTCAGCTTCAGTTTTAATCTGGGTTTTGTCTTGGTTTTGGTCTTGGTCTTAGTTTTGCCGTTTTCGCCTCAGTTTTAGTCATCGTTTGTCTTAGTTTTTGTTTTGAATGTGGTCTTGGTTATGGTCTTGGTTTTGAGCATAGTTCAAGCCTTCCCTTTGGTTCTGGTTTTGGTCTTGGTCCAAGTTTTTCATCTTGGTTTTGCTTTTGGTTTCGATCTCAGTACTGGTACTAATCTTAGATTCTGTAACTCCAATAGTTGGTACTTGTACTGATAAAAACTCTTCACAGGACGACCACTACGACTTCAACTACCAGCAGTCAAGGACTTTGTCTCAAGACACGATTATCCTGCCAGGAGACGGTCTGATCACCGAGTGCACTTATTCGACGGTTAACCGAAATCGGCCGACTCTCGGAGGCTATTCGACCAAAGA
Organism: Anaspis maculata; assembly: GCA_949128115.1. Taxonomy (NCBI): domain Eukaryota; kingdom Metazoa; phylum Arthropoda; class Insecta; order Coleoptera; family Scraptiidae; genus Anaspis; species Anaspis maculata. The sequence continues at coordinate 2,055,302 of OX421966.1, forward strand.
AGAAATGTGCCTGGCTTTCGTCTTGCACTACCCCAGAACCGAGCTCTCCGGATGCTACTCCATGTCCCCCATCAAGTACTTCTTCGAAACTCTGGGAGTCAGAGAGTTTTACGGAAAGACCATGCCGGAAATCGAGACCATGTTCCTGCATGGAGAGTAAGTTCGCTTTATTCTCCTCCTGTTGCAATCTCATTCAACGTTTTTTTTTCTGTAGGAGTGACATCCCAGTGTCGCCATCTGTGCCCTCCAAGCCGCTGTTCTCGTACCAACCAGGCGACGAAATGTCTCCGGAAGCCAACCAGAGGGCCATCATAGCCCTGCAGAACGCCAAGGACTACACGATCGAGGGCGAAAGCCACGAAGGCACGACGCTGTTCGACAAGTTGGTGATCAAAGATCCGCTGGAGTTCAGGAACAAGACCTTCAGCAAACACCTGCAGAGCATTCCGTACAACGAAACGTTGCTGACGAAGAAGATGGAAGAGTACTTCTACACGGGCTTGCACCTGACGTTCTGCAGAAAACGGGACGATTCTTTGGCCATTGTGAGTTGTACTTCTGTTGACCAAAAGATTTCGCTAACTCTCGCCAGATGGCGCCAAGCATTTAACCGCCTTACGTGCCTACCTCTACAGATATATTTTTAGCGAGTTACTGAATGTGTTTTGATTTTACAGAAAGAAAACGTGGTTCAGTTCCCGAACTTTACGGCCTACTCGGACAAAGAAGAACAGATCCAGTGCTCCTACAAGCTGAAGAGGTCACCTGCGTCGTCTACACAACTGAAATCTTCGAGTCTTTGTGTTGTTTTTGCAGTCTCAGCGTACATTGTCCTATTCTAAGCCCAAAAAAATGTGAAAAACTGCTTTTTTTGAGTAGGCAAACTGCAGTAAAGTGCCACTTGAAAGCTTGTATACAAGGAGCAGTTTATCAATAGTCAGGCACCTCTTAGCCCTTTCAGTTGACAGTTAACCTCACACTCATAATTGGCCTTGAATGGAGAACTTTTGATCAATTAGACTTTAACCAGAGAAACAGGCATTTGTGTGTTTTTGAGAGAAAAAAAAAGTGAGAAAGAAAAGAAAGATTGAGGGAGAATTGAAGTAAGAGACAAATAGAGTGAAAGAGAGAATAGGAGAGAAATAGAGTAAGAAAGAAAGAGATAAAGGGAGAAAGAGAGATAGAGAGAGATGGAAGCAAGAAAAATGTAGATGTAAATATTTCGCGTGGGTAATTATTATTATTTAAGCATCAAATAATGTACATATCATCACCAATTGACCAAAAAATTATTTATATTTTAGTTTTTATGCGATTTAATGCTGTGACTTTTTTTAAGTTTCTTATTATTTCTAAGTAAATTGTACTTATATTTATATCTGAGAAATGAAAGTAGTGAAACAATGTTCGAGTCTTTTTGTCCCTGTTGCAAATTACAAAAATATCCTGCGTGAACGCTGCTTTAGCAAAAAAACAAGTATAAAATTTATTCGAAAGTAGAGCTGGGCGTTGACTTTTTTCAAGGCGACGCGTGACCAGAGTTAGGTGTAAACGCCGCTTTAGTTTTTGAGGCGAAGGAATTAGAAAGAAACGAGATGAACTTCATAGATTTGATGATAAAATGATCTGCTTGAAGCTACGCTTGCACTTTGTCATGAAACTTGAAACTAGCTGTTCAATTCACCAATAGTGGCACATGCCTACAGATGCTTGTAAGCGTTGCTTTAGTCGATAAAGCAAAATATGGAATCAATTCAAAACTAAACATAGGCGTTTACTTTTTGGCAAAGGTGACTCGTGACCAGAGCTTGGTATAAATGCCGCTTTAGTTTTTAAGGTTGAGAAATGAAAAAAAAAACAAGCTGAGTTCCATAGACTCGACGATATAATTATCTTCTTAAAGCTACGCTTGCACTTTGTCATGAAACTTGGAGCTTGTTTGGAATAAACGCCGCTTTAGTTTTTGAGGCAAAGAAATCAGAAGAAAACTAGATGAAGTTCATAGGTTTTACGATTTGATATCTACTTAAAGCTGCGCTTGCACATTGCCAATAAATCTGGCTCGCCGAAAGCGACATAATACTGAATCTACTGTAAACGCTAATTTATATTTCAAGTCCAGTTAGCGACACAGGGTTCAATCTAACGTAAACCTTGCTTAATACTTCAAGGCGAGTCGAGGAAAAGATTGCTGAACTGAGAAAGCGGCGAGGAAAGCGGTGAGGCTCCATCTATAAAGGATCAAGATAAAGCATTGTTCACACTTTATAATGTAGCTGAAAACAGTACCTACCCATTTGTAACTATGCCGAAAGCAAATTTGAATTTAAAGTACGTGTAAACAATGCTTTCTGTTTCTAAATGAAATAGGGACACAGGATTAGTATCACTGTGAACGTGGCTTAATTGTTCAAGAAGTGTTGAAAAGAAGATTGCCGAGCCAAAGGCGAGACTTTAGTTATAAAACCGAAATATAAAGCTCCATTTGCACTTTGTAGTGTAGCTGAAGAAGTCATTCGTAGCTCGCCTAAAGCGACATAAGACTGAATATACGTGTAAACGATGCTTTATGTTTCTGAATAAAACAGTGACACAGGATTGATTCTACTGTAAACGTTGCTTAATGGTTCGAGAAGTGTTGGGATAATATTGCCGAGCTGAAAGCTAGACTTCAATTGTGAAGCCAATACATAAAGCTCCATTCACATTCTGTAGTTTATCATGTGTAGCTCTCCGGAAGCGACATCAGACTTCATATACGTGTGAACGATGCATTATGTTCCACAAAAAGCTAGCGACGCAGGATCAATTCTACTGTGAACGTCGCATAATGGTTCAAGGAGTGTCGGAAAGAAGATTGCCCCCGAGATTGCCGAGCCGAAGGCGAGGCTTTATCATTAACGCAACAATATAAAGCTCAGTCTGCACTGTGTAATAAGATATGGATACTATATGTCTCTAGCCAAAAGCGATACAGAACTAAACCTACCTGTGAACATCGCTTTATAATTCAAGGCGAGTCGAAAAAAAATTTGCCGAGGCGAAAGCAAGGCTTTATTACTGAAGCAACAATATAAAGCCCTATTTGCACTGTGTATGAAGGCTGGAAAAAAAAATATGACGCTTGTCAAAAGCGCTACAGAACTTAAGTTACGTGTAAACATCGCTTCATATTTCAAGGCAAGTCAAAAAAAATCACCGAGCCGAAGGCGAGGCTTTATTTTTCAAGCAACAACATAAAGCCTTGTCTGTACTGTACAACAGAACTGGAAAAATTATTTCACGCTAGCTAACACCAATACAGGGTTGAATGAGCGTGTAAACATATCTTTGTAATTCAAGGCGAGTGCAAACGAAGCTCGCCGAATCAAATGCGAGGTTTAATTATTGATGCAACAATATAAAAGCTTGTTTGCATTGAGTATTGAGGCTGTTGAAGTTAATTGGCGCTAGTCGGACAATACCAAATTAAATCTACGTGTAAACGCGTTTCATATCTAAAGGCTAGTCGCGGAGAAGCTTACCGAGCCGGACGCAAGACTTTATTATTGAAGCAACAGTATAAAGCTTAGTCTGCACCGTGTGAAAAGATGAATAATTCTACGTGTGAACATTGCTCATAAATCAAAGCGAGTCGGGAAGAAGCTTGCTGAGCCTAAAGCAAGGCTTTATTATTGAAGTAACATTATAAAACCTCGTCTGCACTGTGTGATAAACCTAGAAAAATCATTTGGCGCTAGCCGACAGCGATATCCGCATAAATCTACGTGTGAACATCGCTTTATTATATTCCAAAGTGAGCAGAAAAAAGCTTGCCGAGTCGAAGGCGAAGCTTTATTATTCAAGCAACAATATATAGCTTAGCCTGCACTGTGTAATAAACCTGGAGAAACTATTTGACGATAGCTAAGACAGGATTAAATCTACGTGTGGACGTTGCTTTATCAAGCGCAAAGAAAGTCAAAAAGAAGCTTGCTGAGCCAAAGGCAAGACTTTATAATTGGAGTAACAACATAAAGCCTCGTGCACACTGTGTTATAGAACTGGAAATATTATTTGACGTTGGCTGAAAACAATACAGGAGAAATTTACGTGTAAACATCGCTTCATATTCCAAGGCAAGTTGAGAAAAGAAGATCGTCGAGGCGAAGGCGGAGCTTTATTCCCAAAGCAACAATTAAAGCTTCGTCTGCGCTGTGTGATAGTGATAAAATTTAAAACATTATTTGACCCTAGCTGAAAGCAATACACGACTGAATCTACGTGTGAACGTCGCTTCAGAATCCAAAAGAATTCGAAAAGAAGCATGCCAAGCCGTAGGCGAGGATGCATTTTTGGAGCAACAACATAAAGCCTCGTCTGCACTGTGTAATAGGACTGGAAATATCATTTGACGCTAGCTGAAAGCAACACAGGACTAAATCCCCGTGTAAACATCGCTTCATAATTCAAGGCGAGCGAAGAAGAAGCTCTTTAAGCCGAAGGCGAGGCTTGTTCATTGAAGCAACAATACAAGTATGAATCTACGTGTAAACATCGCTTTATAATTCAAAGCGAGTTGAAAAGAGCTTGCCGAGCCGAAAGCGAGGCTTTGTAATTGAAGCAATAAAATAAAGCTCAGTCTGCTTTGGGTGATAAAACTTGAAAGATCATTTGACGCCAGCTGGGAACGATACAGAAAAAAAATACGTGTAAACATCTCTTTATATTCCAATGTAGGCCGCCAAGCCGGAGGCGAGGCTTTGTTCTCAAAGCAACAATTTGGAGCCTAGTCTGCACTGTGTAATAAAACTGGAAATATCATTTGACGCTAGCTGAAAGCAACACAGGACTAAATGTACGTGTGAACGTGAACATCGCTTTATGATTCAAGGCGAGCGGAGATGAAGCTTGTCGGGCCGGAGACAAGGCTTGTTTATCGAAGCAACAATATAAAGCTTAGATTTCACTGTGTAATTAAACTGGAAATATCATTTGACGCTAGCTGAAAAGCAACACAAGACTAAATGTACATGTAAACATCGCTTTATAATTCAAGGCGAGCGGAGATGAAGCTTGTCGGGCCGGAGGCAAGGCTTGTTTATCGAAGCAACAATATAAAGCTCAGTTTTCACTGTGTAATTGAACTGGAAATATCATTTGACGCTAGCTGGAAGCAACACAGGACTAAATGTACGTGTAAACATCGCTTTATAATTCAAGGCGAGCGGAGATGAAGCTTGTCGGGCCGGAGGCAAGGCTTGTTTATCGAGGCAACAATATAAAGCTTAGTTTTCACTGTGTAATTGAACTGGAAATATCATTTGACGCTAGCTGGAAGCAACACAGGACTAATTGTACGTGTAAACATCGCTTTATAATTCAAGGCGAGCGAAGATGAAGCTTGTCGGGCCGGAGGCAAAACTTGTTCATCGAAGCCACAATATAAAACTCAGTTTTCACTGTGTAATTGAACTGGAAATATCATTTGACGCTAGCTGGAAGCAACACAGGACTAAATGTACGTGTAAACATCGCTTTATAATTCAAGGCGAGCGAAGATGAAGCTTGTCGGGCCGGAGGCAAGGCTTGTTTATCGAGGCAACAATATAAAGCTTAGTTTTCACTGTGTAATTGAACTGGAAATATCATTTGACGCTAGCTGGAAGCAACACAGAACTAAATGTACGTGTAAACATCGCTTTATAATTCAAGGCGAGCGAAGATGAAGCTTGTCGGGCCGGAGGCAAGGCTTGTTTATCGAGGCAACAATATAAAGCTTAGTTTTCACTGTGTAATTGAACTGGAAATATCATTTGACGCTAGCTGGAAGCAACACAGAACTAAATGTACGTGTAAACATCGCTTTATAATTCAAGGCGAGCGGAGATGAAGCTTGTCGGGCCGGAGGCAAGGTTTGTTAATCGAAGCAACAATATAAAACTTAGTTTTCACTGTGTAATTAAACTGGAAATATCATTCGACGCTAGCTGGAAGCAACACAGGACTAAATGTACGTGTAAACATCGCTTTACAATTCAAGGCGAGCGAAGATGAAGCTTGTCGGGTCGGAGGCAAAACTTGTTAATCGAAGCAACAATATAAAACTTAGTTTTCACTGTGTAATTAAACTGAAAATATCATTCGACGCTAGCTGAAAGCAACACAGGACTAAATGTACGTGTAAACATCGCTTTATGATTCAAGGCGAGCGGAGATGAAGCTTGTCGGGCCGGAGACAAGGCTTGTTTATCGAAGCAACAATATAAAGCTCAGTTTTCACTGTGTAATTGAACTGGAAATATCATTCGACGCTAGCTGAAAGCAACACAGCACTGAATGTACGTGTAAACATCGCTTTATAATTTAAGGCGAGCGAAGATGAAGCTTGTCGGGCCGGAGGCAAACTTTGTTCATCGAAGCAACAATATAAAACTTAGTTTTCACTGTGTAATTGAACTGGAAATATCATTCGACGCTAGCTGAAAGCAACACAGGACTAAATGTACGTGTAAACATCGCTTTCTAATTCAAGGCGAGTGGAGATGAAGCTTGTCGGGCCGGAGACAAGGCTTGTTTATCGAAGCAACAATATAAAGCTTAGATTTCACTGTGTAATTAAACTGGAAATATCATTTGACGCTAGCTGAAAAGCAACACAAGACTAAATGTACATGTAAACATCGCTTTATAATTCAAGGCGAGCGGAGATGAAGCTTGTCGGGCCGGAGGCAAGGCTTGTTTATCGAAGCAACAATATAAAGCTCAGTTTTCACTGTGTAATTGAACTGGAAATATCATTCGACGCTAGCTGAAAGCAACACAGCACTGAATGTACGTGTAAACATCGCTTTATAATTTAAGGCGAGCGAAGATGAAGCTTGTCGGGCCGGAGGCAAACTTTGTTCATCGAAGCAACAATATAAAACTCAGTTTTCACTGTGTAATTGAACTGGAAATATCATTCGACGCTAGCTGAAAGCAACACAGGACTAAATGTACGTGTAAACATCGCTTTCTAATTCAAGGCGAGTGGAGATGAAGCTTGTCGGGCCGGAGACAAGGCTTGTTTATCGAAGCAACAATATAAAGCTTAGATTTCACTGTGTAATTAAACTGGAAATATCATTTGACGCTAGCTGAAAAGCAACACAAGACTAAATGTACATGTAAACATCGCTTCATAATTCAAGGCGAGCGGAGATGAAGCTTGTCGGGCCGGAGGCAAGGCTTGTTTATCGAAGCAACAATATAAAGCTCAGTTTTCACTGTGTAATTGAACTGGAAATATCATTCGACGCTAGCTGAAAGCAACACAGCACTAAATGTACGTGTAAACATCGCTTTATAATTCAAGGCGAGCAAAGATGAAGCTTGTCGGGCCGGGGGCAAAACTTGTTCATCGAAGCAACAATATAAAACTTAGTTTTCACTGTGTAATTGAACTGGAAATATCATTTGACGCTAGCTGAAAGCAACACAGGACTAAATGTACGTGTAAACATCGCTTTATAATTCAAGGCGAGCAAAGATGAAGCTTGTCGGGCCGGAGGCAAAACTTGTTCATCGAAGCAACAATATAAAACTGAGTTTTCACTGTGTAATTAAACTGGAAATATCATTCGACGCTAGCTGAAAGCAACACAGGACTAAATGTACGTGTAAACATCGCTTTCTAATTCAAGGCGAGTGGGGATGAAGCTTGTCGGGCCGGAGGCAAGGCTTGTTTATCGAAGCAACAATATAAAGCTTAGTTTTCACTGTGTAATTAAACTGGAAATATCATTCGACGCTAGCTGAAAGCAACACAGCACTAAATGTACGTGTAAACATCGCTTTATAATTCAAGGCGAGCGAAGATGAAGCTTGTCGGGCCGGAGGCAAAACTTGTTCATCGAAGCAACAATATAAAACTTAGTTTTCACTGTGTAATTGAACTGGAAATATCATTTGACGCTAGCTGAAAGCAACACAGGACTAAATGTACGTGTAAACATCGCTTTATAATTCAAGGCGAGCAAAGATGAAGCTTGTCGGGCCGGAGGCAAAACTTGTTCATCGAAGCAACAATATAAAACTGAGTTTTCACTGTGTAATTGAACTGGAAATATCATTCGACGCTAGCTGAAAGCAACACAGGACTAAATGTACGTGTAAACATCGCTTTCTAATTCAAGGCGAGTGGAGATGAAGCTTGTCGGGCCGGAGGCAAGGCTTGTTTATCGAAGCAACAATATAAAGCTTAGTTTTCACTGTGTAATTAAACTGGAAATATCATTCGACGCTAGCTGAAAGCAACACAGGACTAAATGTACGTGTAAACATCGCTTTATAATTCAAGGCGAGCGAAGATGAAGCTTGTCGGGCCGGAGGCAAAACTTGTTTATCGAAGCAACAATATAAAGCTTAGTTTTCACTGTGTAATTGAACTGGAAATATCATTTGACGCTAGCTGAAAGCAACACAGGACTAAATGTACGTGTAAACATTGCTTTATAATTCAAGGCGAGCGGAGATGAAGCTTGTCGGGCCGGAGGCAAGGCTTGTTCATCGAAGCAACAATATAAAACTCAGTTTTCACTGTGTAATTGAACTGGAAATATCATTTGACGCTAGCTGAAAAGCAACACAAGACTAAATGTACATGTAAACATCGCTTTATAATCCAAGGCGAGCGGAGATGAAGCTTGTCGGGCCGGAGGCAAGGCTTGTTTATCGAGGCAACAATATAAAGCTTAGTTTTCACTGTGTAATTGAACTGGAAATATCATTTGACGCTAGCTGGAAGCAACACAGAACTAAATGTACGTGTAAACATCGCTTTATAATTCAAGGCGAGCGAAGATGAAGCTTGTCGGGCCGGAGGCAAGGCTTGTTTATCGAAGCAACAATATAAAGCTTAGTTTTCACTGTGTAATTGAACTGAAAAGTTGAAAAAAAGATCGCCGAGCTGAAGGCGTGGCTTTGTTGTGGAAGCAACAATATAAAGCCTAGTCTGCACTGTGTAGCAAAACTAGAAATATCATTTGACGCTATAGCTGGAAAAGATACCGGAAAAAATCTACGTGTAAGCATCGCTTCATAGTCCAAGGTAGGTGGAAAGGATCTTACCGAGCCAAAGGCGAGGCTTTATTTCTGAAGCAACAACATAAAGCCTTGTTTGCACAGTGAATTAATTTTTTCAAAATTATTTGACGCCCAGCTGAAAGAAATACAGGAAAAAATCTACGTATAAACATCGCTTCATTTCTAAAGGCAAGTATAAAAAATAAGATCGCCAAGCCGAAGGCGAAGCTTCGTTATCAAAGCAACAATATAAAGCTCCGTCTGCACTGTGTAATAAAGCTGGGAATAATCTTCGACGGTAGCTGAAAACAATACAGGATAAAATTTACGTGCAAACATTGCTTTATATTCTAAGACAAGCCGAAAATAAGATCGCCGAGCCAAAGGCGAGGCTTCATTATTGAGGAACAATATAAACTTCGTCTGCGCTGTGCAATAAGACTGGAAATATTATTCGAGGTTAGCTGAAAACAATACAGGAAAAGTCTACGTGTAAACATCGCTTTATACTTCAAGGTTTGTCAAAAAAAAGATCGCCGAGCCGAAGGCGAGGCTTTGTTATTGCAGCGACAATATAAAGCCAAGTCTACACTGCGTACTATAATAAGACAGTAATAAATCTAGTGTAAGCATCGTTTCTTTTTGACTTAGGGTGAGCTCGAAAGAAGCTTGCCAAGCCGGAGGCGAGGCTTGAGTCATTCAAGAATTTTTTTTTGACTGAATCTGATATCGATTAAGACTAAAGCCTGGCTTGTAGTCACCGTTCACTGGCTGGAAACAACACTAGGCCTATCAGTATTACAATAACTATTATTGCATCTAATCATGTGAATTCAGCTTTAAATAAATTTGGGCATAGAAAAAATTGTGGAAGCTCGTTCTAGATTTTGTTTTCGCATTTCAGCGCCTCCACCATTCCAAAATAATGTCAGCGCCTCCACCATTTTGCTTGTTCGGCCGATTTCATGTCCACCCAACTGGAGTTTGAACTTGAATATCTGACGACACTGAGCAAAGTGCCAGACAGTCTAGAGCTCTTCTAAAGCTACTCCCACAATTCACAACGCGAGTAGTTCAAATTGAAGAGGATCACACTGAAGCTTGATTTACACACCAGTGGGATCGAGAAAACAAAGTCTTTGCTGGTTTCGTGAAAGATTTCACTGAGCTTTTCGGAACTTTGCCGATATTCAAGAAGAAAGAATCTGTAATTTCATCAATCATGTTTTCTAAATAACTAGGCTTTAGTGCTACACTTTACACATAGATGGCTGTAGGATATAAATAAGAATAAGGTCTCTTCATTCAGGTGTGTAGCAATTTTCTCCATATGAGGTACCTGAATAATACATATACTATGTATTCAGATTAGGTACACCTTTTATTGCAGGTAGGAGGACTAGGTAAGTAGGACTTATGTAAATTATATCATGTACAATAATAGTGATTATCATTTTATTGGTAATAACTCATGAGTCAAAATTCATAAGTATCATTTATTAAAATATCTATTTTTGCTAGATGGGTTGGTAGTTGAGTGACTAGGTTACATGGAAAAGATGTACCTCCTAAAAAGGTAAGTAGCTGTTAAGTTTTGTCAGGATCGGAGTTCTCAGCTAGGATTACTGTAGCAACTTTCAGTGCCTTATCCCAGCTATCCATGGTCACTTTGTCATTAGCTTTGGCCAAAATATCATAGATTACGTCTTTTATATTCTAGAAAACAAGTAAATCAGAGATTAGCATACTGTTCGGCAACCTGACATAAGTTCAACTTCTGATCTTCTTGACTATAGAAAATACTTTCAGACTCTACGTTTTCAACATAAAAGCAAACACAGCTTGAATAAGATCTAAATCAAATGATCATGTCAAGTTGGCGATAAAAATGTAGTATATTTGAACAATATAAACAGGTACCTATGAATAATACCTCTACGAGCGACGATTCCCGTGCAATCTGGTAAACACACGATATTTCAAGACTCTTCCACAGCCGCAGTGTACAAATTCGCGGAGCTCTGGACATTTCTGGAGTATACGTGATAGCATTGAAATACATGAAGACCCAACGTCCGATCAAGACACAAGTGTCCATTTGGCGGCGGCGGCGCCGGCTCTAGAGCACGGCAGAATTATACGCGAAATGTGCGGGATTATTCGGGAGTTGCCTAGAAAATCGTATGCCGGGTCACTGTCGAGTTTGCTGGAAGATGGTGGAAATTTCGGGAAAACTATTCGGAGGCCTATGTAAGGCATCAACCGTCAGCTCACGGGCAGTATTGAATTGGAATGTGAAGTGGTAGCGAGCGGATTGAGAAGCGAGTAGCAATCACAGCGATATTCCCAAGCAAATAATTGTTGCCCTGTATTTTTTGTGATACGCAGTAATGAACAGTGCGTTTCAAAACGATCGTCTCAAGTATATTCGAACCCGTACGCGAAATATGTAACGATACTTTTGGAGTCAATTTTATCTCACCCAAAAACTTTGGGCGGGAATTTTGAATCTTCGATGTGTAGTGCCAAGCTTCATCAGGACGTTAACCAGAAGCTCACTGTCGTTCAAGCTGGCGACTATTGCAGTAAAAGAGTACATCACGTTGGCACAATGCGCCTGGAACTTTTTGTTGTTCGCCAAATCTTTGACTGGTACATTTTTAAAAGGGAACTGGAGGTTTTCACCTGGGTACCTTTCGAAATACCTAAAACAAATTTATATCCATTTAAAAAAATCAGTCTGATTTGTAATTATTGAATGATATTTCAAATTTGTTCATCTGAATTTGTTCAATGGATTCTATCAATTAGAATCCTTACGATTCGAATTTTCACATAGGAGTTTTTTAGTTCAAATTTTTCAGTTAGAACTCCAAAAAGATAACATGGACGACAAAATAATCAACAGGTACATACTGGATGAGTGATGAAAAAAAAGTGGTAACCTTACAAAAGAAAAATGGCTGCCCCGGTCGATATCAAGTTCTTTTTGACAGCTTCCCAAGAGTTCTGGATCAGGTACACGTCTCTGGATGTCAATCCAGTGACTGGATTTGGATCATCAGTCCGGCCCTGTACTCCGTATCCCAATAAGCTCCATATTATACCCATTTCTGGAAGTACAGAATGCTACAATACAAATCGGCTATATTCGTATCATTGTACATAATAATATTATGAATATAATCTTACCTAATTGATAACAGTTATTACATACCGACCGACGCGACGTATGGACTTAAAAAAATGAATTCATATTAATAAATTATTATAGGTAGGTGAGTATAAAAATCTCTCTGATTCTGGTAGATAACTAAATGCTATACATGACAAGGTTTGTTGTTATCCTCAAAGTCCCCTCTCTTTCTCCCACTTGAATTAATACTAATTGAACTTTGTTAGAATTAGATTTGAATGAACTCAAGTGTCTGCTGTTTGAATTATTATCGATTATTTTCAAGTGGCGACAAGCCTTGAAAATATACAAAACATATTTATGCATTTTTTTTTGGGCGATTCAAATAGTTTTTCTCATTTTATTTGAATTGCCAAATATTTATATAAATAATAATAATCACGACAGTGATTTAATGAGAATTGTAGAGATATCTTATTGCGTCATTTCGATATCGGTTACGAAGATCCTTTGATTTTGCTACTAAGGTGCTAGCTTACTACAAAATATGAAACAAGAACACGTGTAAAATTGCAGCGTTATGCAATGTAACAAGTTATTTTTTATATGTGAAGATTTTTTTATCGGTTTAAATTAGTATGTGAGTATCTCCAAATAAATGAAGGTCAATAACAAGACAAGAATCATTTGTAAATATTGCACGTAAGTTTATTTGCTTTAAATTATTTTATCTCAGGAATTGAAAGTGAAAAAATTGATTAGTCAGTGTAGGTACTTCAAAATGATTCCAGACAAGTACTTGCTTCCTACTCAGGTAGACAATATATCAATATACGTACATATAAAAATGGGCATAAAATATACATAAAATAAGTTGTCATTATCTAAAAACGTAATATGATACACAACAATTTGATTAGATTTGTTAGCAATTAACAATAATAATCACTCAAAGGTGATCGACAATTATTAACAAAGTACAAAAAGTGATAACAAAGATAAATTGAATAGAAAAACATAAACACAATTGTTATTATTGTTTAGGGTAGTATTTCAATTCTTTTTCGCCTTCGGGATCGGAATTTTTGGCCATGATGTGGAAAGCTAGCGTCAAGATTTTATCCCATGCTTTGATGCCTTCCTGAGTTGCCGCTGGATTTGCTCTGACGCCCGCCAACAGGACATCTTTCAAGTTCTGTAAAGAAAATCAGTTAATACGGTTTGAAAAATAACAGGAAGAATAAAAAAAAATAGAGAGAGAAAAAGAAAGAATTCTTTCTTTCTATCCTCCTCGCTTCAGTAGAAAACCAACCATTCCCAAGAAAAATATGGGGAATTTCTGATCTTTTATCACTTACTTGAACACATATGACACGATTTTGACAATACATACTATTCATAGTACTTGATCTTTTCTCATGTTTTTTTAAGATATTCCAAAATTCACGAACGTTAGGCAAAAATAGAAGTCTGGATCGTAATACCCGTGTACGTTTTAGTCAGAAACAATACCCTACATGACGAATCAAAAAATTTCAATTTTTGAAAAATTTTGAAAAATCTTCAGAAACAGAATTTTTTTCCAAGATACGTTAAAATAGAGGCCGTAATCGCATTGCTCGTGCTCGCATCAAGGAGAAATGATACCTCACACGCTTTGATAAAAAAAATTCTTTGGAAAGCTTTGAAATTTCCACAAACGTCAAAAAAATTTTTTTTTGAACGCAAGTGGGGTATCGTTTCTGACTAACTTGAGCATGCAGAAAACAATACTGACAATGATATCCAAATTACTTGAGTTTTTAATGAATTTTACAGAAAAATTTCAAGATTTATGAACGTTACGCAGAAGCAGAGGCCATGAGCGTCAAGATACGCTAAAATAGAAGCCGTTATCGTAATGCTCGTGTTTGCTTAAGTGAGAAATGATACCTTACTCGCTTTGATCGGAAAATTATAATTTTCCAGAAATTGAAAAACTTTCACAAACGTCCAAACTTGATTTTTTCAAAAAGCAAATGTAGTATCGTTTTGTTTTTCTGGCAATAATATTCACATCACTCGAGTTTCTAAAGTTTTTTATGGAGAAATTTCAAGATTGGGGGTTACGCAAAATCAGGGGCCACTTACGTCAAGATACGCTATTATGAAGGCCGCAATCGTAATGCTCGTGTTGGCTTTAGTGAGGAATGATACCTCACTTGCTTTGATCAGAAAATTGGAAATTTTGAAAAACTCAAAGATTTCCACAAATGTCAAAATAAGAATTCTTTGGAAAAGCGAATGGGGTATTGTTTCGCACTAACTTGAGCATGCAAAACACGATTCGGGCAATAATATCCAAACTTCTTGTGTTTTTGTTGCATTTTATAGATGAATTTTAAACTTTCATGAACTTTGGGCATGAACAAAGGCCATATAGGTCAAGATACGCTTGAATGAAGGCCGTAATCGTAATGCTCGTGTTTGCTTTAATGAGAAATGATACCTTACTTGCTTTGATCAAAAAATTAAAAATTTTGAAAAACTCGAAAATTTCACAAACGTCAAAATGTTATTTTTTTCAAAAAGCAAGTGGGGGGGGTATCGTTTCTTATTGAAATAAGCATGCAGAACACGATTCTGGCAAGTATATTCACATCACTTGAGTTTTCGATGTTTTTTTGGAGAATATTCCAGATTTATTGGAGTTACGCAAAATTGGAGGCTACTAACATCAAGATACGCTTGAATAAAGGCCGTAATCGTGATGCTTGTGTTTGGTTTAGTGAGAAATGATACCTCACTTGCTTTGATCAGACTATTAAAATTTTCGAAAAACTCAAAAATTTTCACAAACGTCAAAAAAAATTTTCACAAAAAGCAAGTGGGGTATCGTTTCTCACTGAAGTTAGCAAGGAGAACACGATTCGGGCAATAATATTCACATCACTTGAATTTCCAGTGTTTTTTATGGAGGAATTTCAACATTTATTGGAATTACGCAAAACTGGAGGCCACTAACCTAAAGATACGCTGAAATAAATGCCGTAATCGTAATGCTCGTGTTCGCTTCAGTAAGAAATGATACCTCACTTGCTTTGATAAGAAAATTTAAAATTTTGAAAAACTCAAAAATTTCCACAAATGTCAAAATAAGAATTTTTTGAAAAAGCAAATGCGGTATCGTTTATCACTAACTTGAGCATGCAGAACACGATTCTGGCAACAATATCCAAATGTCTTGAGTTTTTGATGTATTTTATTATAAATTCCAAATTTTTATGAACTTTACGCATAAACAAAGGCCATTTTGGTCAAGATACGCTCAAATGGAGGCCGTAATCGGATTGCTCGTGTTTGCTTCAAGAGAAATGATACCTTACTCGCTTTGATGGAAAAATTGGAATTTTCGAAAAACTCAAAAACTTCCACAAATGTCAAAATTGGGTTTTTGCTCAAAAAGCAAGTGGGGTATCGATTCTAACTGAAATAGGCGTGCAAAACACGATTCTGGCAATAATATTCTCATCACTCAAGTTTCCGATGTTTTTATGGGGAATTTTTTTGATTTACTGGAATTACGCGAAATCGGAGGCCACTAACGTCAAGATACGCTGAAATAAATGCCGTAAGAGTATTGTTTGTATCCGCTTTAGTAGGAAATGATACCTCACTTGCTTTGATCAGAAAATGCAAAATTTTGAGAAACTCAAAAATTTCAAAAAGATCAAGATGCGATTTTTTTGAAAACGCAAATGGGGTATCGTTTCCTACTGAATCTAGCATGCAAAACACGATTCTGGCAATAAAATCCATATTCCTTGAGCTCTTGATGTGTTTCATGTTGAAATTTCTAAATTTATAAACACTGCGCCAAGTCAGAGGCCATGAACGTCAAAATAAGCTAAAATAAAGGCCGTAATCGTGGTTTTCAGTTTGCTTCAGTTAGAAATGATACCCCACTGGCTTTGATCAGATAATTGAAATTTTCGAAAAACTCAAAAAATTCTCACAAACGTCAAGATACAATTTTTTGAAAAAGCAAATGAGGTATCGTTTCGTGCCGAATGGAACTTGTAGAATACGATTCTGGCAATAATATCAATAGAAATTAGATTTTTGATGTTTTTTATGGAGAAATTTTGAGAAACGTTACGCAAAGCCAAAGGCCATGAACGTCAAAATACGCTAGAATGAAGGTCGTAATCGTAACTCTCGTGTTTGTTCTAGCGAGAAATGATACCTCACTTGCTTCTATCAAAAAATTGAAATTTTCGGAAAACTCAAAAATTCTCACAAACGTCAAAATGGAATTTTCTGGAAAAGCAAGTGGGGTATCGTTTTCCACTGGATGGAACTTGTAGAACACGATTCTGGCAATAATATCCTAATCACTTGAGCTCTCAATGTGTCTTTCTGTTAAAATTCCGAAATTTATGACAGTTGCGCAAAGTCAGAGGCCATGAACGTCTAAATAAGCCAAAATAAAGGCCATAATCGTAATGCTCGTGTTTGCTCTAGTGAGAAAAAATACCTCATTCCAAGCCTCACTCGCTTTGATTTGGAAATTGAAATTTTTGAATAACTCAAAAATTCTCACAAACGTCAAAATATAAGTTTTCGAAAAAGCAAGTGAGGTATCGTTTTTTTTTAATGGAACTTAGAGAACACGATTCTGGCTATAACACATTTTGTTTGAGCTCTTGATGTGTCTTTTGATGAAATTTCGAAATTTATGACCGTCGCGCGAAGTCAGAGACCATGAACGTGAAAATACGCCAAAATAAAGGCCGTCATCGTATTGCTCGTGTTTGTTTTAGTAAGAAATGATACTCCACTCCAAGCCTCACTTGCTATGATCAAAAAATTGAGATTTTCGAAAAACTCAAAAATTCTCACAAACGTCAAAATGGAATTTTTTGAAAAAGCAAGTGGGGTATCGTTTTTTACTGAATGGAACTTGTAGAACACGATTTTGACAATAATATCTATATTACTCGAGTTCTTGATGTGTCTTTTGTTGAAATTCCAAAACTAATGACCGTTGCGCGTAGTCAGAGGCCATGAACGTCAAAATACGCCAAAATAAAGACCGTGATCGCGATGCTCGTATTTGCTTCAGTAAGAAATGATACCTTCTTCGCTTCGATATGAGAAATTGAAATTTTTGAAAAACTCAAAAATTCTCACAGAGGTCAAAATGGAATTTTCTGAAAAAGCAAGTGAGGTATCGTTTCTTACTGAATGGAACTTGTAGAATACGATTCTGGCGATGATATTGATGAAAATTGGATTTTTGATGTGTTTTATGTGTTTTTAATGTGAGAAATTTTAAGATTTATGAACGTTACGCAAAACCAGAGGCCACGGACGTCAAAATACGGTAAAATGAAGGTCGTAATAGTAATGCTCGTGTTTGCTTTAGTAAGAAATGATACCTCACTTGCTTTGATAAAAAAATTGAAATTTTCGAAAAACTCAAAAATTCTCACAAATGTCAAAATAATTTTTTTTTTTTTAAGCAAGTGGGGTATCGTTTCCTACTGAATTGAAGTTGTAGAATACGATTCTGGCAATAATATTTATGAAAATCGAATCTTCTTAGATGTTTTATAGAGAAATTCCAAGATTTATGACCGTTATGCAAAATCAGAGGCCATGAACTTCAAGATACGCTGAAATAAAGGTCGTTATCGTAATGCCCGTGTTCGCTTTAGTAAGAAATGATTTCTCGCTCACTTTGAGCAAAAATTTCAAATTTCGGAAAAACCCAAAAATTTCCACAAACGTCAATTTTTTGGAAAAGCAAGTGGGGTATCGTTTTTTACTAAACTTAGTATGCAAAACACGATTCTGGCAATAATATCCACGTTTCTCCAACATTCATTCCATATTTACGTTTTTCTTATGACTTTTGGTTGAAATTCCTACTTTTATCCAAAATTGAGGCTTTCATGGAAAGGGTATTTTCCACAAAGGACCCGCTTTTACGGGAAAAATTACTCAATTTTCCCAGACTTTTCTTGAAGTAGCTATATTACCCAGAAAGATTGCGCAGGGATGGCGAGTTTGAGGTGGTTCTTGCCGATTTTTTCCAAAACCGAGACCAGGAGATCGGGATTTGCGAGACTGTCGACGATTGACGTCAACGTGTACATGATCAAGGCGGCGTGTGCCTGGAATTTCTTGTTTTGAGGCAGCTCCTTGATCGGCACGCCCTTGAACGAAAACATCTCTTGGTCCTCGGGATATTTTACGATGTAACTGAAACAGAAAATTCAAATTATTGTTTCTTATTTTGTCAGCCAAAAGGTGGGTACTTTTCCTCAGTTTCATACAAGTGATTCCACAAGGTCTCCCAGATTTCTATACAAAAAATGCAAGCTCTAAGTATGGTCATTGTAAAATTATTGTGAAATTTTAGTGAAATTTTCCAAAAATCTGAAAAAAATTTTTTAGAAAGCGCTTTTGTCCGGTGCCGCCAGCGAGATCCTGCTGAAATTTGACTTGAAAGTGGACAATAAGACAAATCATAGCTCTGTCAAACTGAAGTGTCATAAAAACGTCTATTTTCTCATGACACATTGGAAAAGACTAGAAAAAAATTGAATTAAAAAGATTGTATCTCCGTCATAACGTCGAATTTTGGAAAATTAGTAATACATTTGCTTTTGGCTACACTTAAAAACCTAATGGTTGAGTTTCACGCAAAAAAAAACCTAGAGCACCTGTATATCATGAAGTAATGAGAACATGTGCCGTACAGCTGTGAAGGATGCGTATATGCATCCGGGCGAATCACGGTGAATTTACTTGGCGACGTTGTGACAAGTTTCAAGGATTAAAATAAAGCTGCTTGGTGACTGAGATGCCTTAAACATTCTCATTACTGCACAAAGCCAGGATTTATCAAATTTTGAATAATATTATCAATTAAGAAAATTAAAAAAAAAAACTCACGCGTGAAGAACTTGTACTCCTCTGGAGATCATATCTTTTTTGCCGGCATCCCAGCCGGTCTGTATCAGCCAGATTTCTCTGGACGTGAATCCTGTAACCGGATTTGGATCGTCAGTCCTGCCCTGTGGTCCATATCCCAGTAAACTCGTTACGATTCCCATTGTCGATTCTGTAAAACCATCAATTGAAATTGACAAAAAAAATTTGAATCGTACAAATTTAGCGCGGTTACCGTGGGCAAGAGAATAACGCTTTTGTTCAACTAGGTAAGGAATAATGAAGTTGTAAATTGAAGTGCTGAGTGTAAACTCAATTCAGCAGGGAGAATATCGATAATTTGCACAATATAGCTGGGCATCAACATAAATCAAAACAACTGTCATTTTGCACAACAACAGCTCTCGTTATAATAACATGCAAATTTCAATGTTCCCCCCGCCCCCGCCGCCAAACAATAACAATACCCCAATCCCGAATAATTGGAATTTGCCGAAATTGGGTCTTTCCCTCCAATCTATTTTGCTCCGCTACCCAGTACCCACCTCCTCCGGTTCTGCTCTGAGGAATTCCTTGCTGCTTTACTTTGTAGTACATTATCGAATTGATACACGAGTACCTACACGGAATATTAAAGTTTATCAACTCCAATCGAGTTATAGATTCGATAACTACTTTCAAAGGATCCCTTCTTGCTCTCTCCGGCTTTCCTCCGTCTAAGTACTCGATAAAAAATCGTTCTCTCTCCCCTCCCTCGACCGGCGTTCCTTCCTT
Organism: Anaspis maculata; assembly: GCA_949128115.1. NCBI lineage: Eukaryota > Metazoa > Arthropoda > Insecta > Coleoptera > Scraptiidae > Anaspis > Anaspis maculata. Next base: position 2,075,196 of record OX421966.1, read on the forward strand.
CCTATTATTATACCGCTCGCGTGATCCTCTGAAGCGTGACAAATTAAGTCCCAGTGTATATTGCAGTCCTCTTCAGATATGCCAGTTTCAATAACAAGATTTAATAAAATGTCATCTTCATCCTCTATTAGCGTCAGATCAAGGACGTTTCAATCCTTGACAAACACAGAAACATCCTCCGTTGCAGTGATTATCGTCATTGCGGCGCAGAGATTTCCAATTTCGTACGTCGCTGGAAATTCATCGAAACGAATTGAATGAACTCTAAAGTCAATGGGACAATAATGTTTATTATTGCAGGAGCTCAGTACTTAGATATGTTTTGGAAAATTATGAAACAGTGGCGGATAGTTTCTTAGTGGAAGAACAAGTCTTGTTTCAAGATGCAACGGTAATCTTCGTGACGACTCAACAGGAACTATTTTTCTTGCTCTTGTTTCGAAGCCTGTCTTGAAGATACAAAGAAAATTGCTGGAAATGGACGACTCGAAACAACAACCTCTTGGTCAAAGTTTGCTTTTGAGGTACAATAACAACGGCCAGGAGCAACTTGAAACCACTCCTTGTTTAAAGCGTGCTTTGAAAATACAAAAACAACCCATGAACGCGACTTGATACAGCAGCCCTTGTTTTGAAGCCTACGTGAAGATACGGCAACAATCTTTGGAGACAACTCCAGAAATGTTTTGTTTTGAAGCCCGTCCCATAAATTGAAGGACACTACTGGAAACGATCGGAACAACAATTGTTCTGGAGCCTGTCAGAAAGATTCAGAGCAAAATTCGCTTAGGGCGACTCAAAATAACGGCTTTTGTTCTGAAGTCTGTCTTGCTTGATAATACAAAGATAATCCAAGGCAACTCATCAACACTCTTAAAGCTGAAGCTTGTCTTCCCTTTGTTTTCAAGCTCACTCTTGAGATAAGACCACCTTTGGGAACCAACTGGTCCCAGATAACATCGCTGGGAGCAACTCAAAACAACTTTGGTTTTTGAGCCCGTTTTGAAGTTGAGAAAAAATTGCTGAAGATGACTTGCAACAGCTGCCTATTTTGAATTGAGATTTGATCACACAAAAAACCTATGAACAAGACTCGAAACAGCCAACATTGTTTTGAAGTTTATCGTGAAGATACGACAACAATCTTTGGAGTCAACTTAAAAGAAGCCTTGTCTTGAAACCCGTCCCAAGAATTAAAGGACACTGCGGGAAACAATGGGAACAACCAGGGGAGCAACAACCAATTTGGAGCCTGTCAGAAAGATAAACAGCAAAAGTCGCTGAAAGCGACTAGAAATCACAACTTTTGTTCTGAAGTCCGTCTTACTCGATAATACAAAGATAATCCAAGGCGACTCACTGAACACCCTTGTCCTTATGCTTGACATCCCTCTGTTTTTAAGCTCACTCTGGAGATAAGGACATCGCTGGGAGCAACTCAAAACAACTTTGGTTTTGAAGCCCGTTTTGAAAACTCAGAAAAACTTGTTTTCAAGCTTATCGTGAAGATTCGACAGCAATCCTTGGGAGCAACTCCAAAAAAGTCTTGTTTTGAAGCTTTTCCTAAGAATTGAAGGACACTGCTGGAAACGATCGAAGCAACAATTGTTCTGGAGCCTATCAGAAAGATACACAGCAAAAAATCGCTGAGGAGGACTCAAAACAACGACTTTTGTTTCGAAGTCCGTCTTGTTTGATAATACAAAGATAATTCAAGGCAACTCGCTGACACTCTTGTTCTTAAGCTTTTCTTCCCTTTGTTTTCAATTTTACTCTGAAGATAAGAACAACTTTTGTTTTGAAGCCTCTTTTGAAGATCCACAAAAATTGCTGGAGATGACTTGGAACAGCTGCCTGTTTTAAAGTTTGCTTTGAAGGCACAAGAAACCTATGAACGAGACCCAAAACAGCTACCCTTGTTTTGAAGCTTATCGTAAAGATACGACAAAAATCTTTGGAGGCAACTCCAAAAAAGTCTTGTTCTTAAGCCCGTCCAAAAAATTGAAGGACACCGCTGGAAACAAGCGAAGCACGACTTGTTATATAGACCGTCAGAGAGATACACAGCAGAGTCGCTGAAGGCGACTCAAAACAACGACTTTGTTCCGAAGTCCGTCTTGTTTGATGATACAAAGTTAATCCAAGGCAACTCGCTGACACTCTTGTTCTAAAGCTTGTCTTCCCTTTGTTTTCAATTTCACTTTCGAAATAAGAACATCGCTGGAAGCAACTCAAAACAACTTTGGTTTTGAAGCCCCTTTTGAAGATCCACAAAAATTGCTGAAGAGGGCTTGGAACAGCTGCCTGTTTTGAGGTTTGCTTTGAAGACACAAGAAACCTATGAACGCGACTCAAGACAGCTACCCTTGTTTTGGAGCTAATCGTGAATATACGACAACAATCTTTGGAGGCAACTCCAAAAAAGTCTTGTTCTGAAGCTCGTCCGAAAAAATTGAAGAACACGGCTGAGAACGATCGGAACAGCACTTGTTCTATAGACTGTCAGAAAAATAAACAGCAAAGTCGCTAAAGACGACTCAAAACAACGATTTTGTTCTGAAGTCCGTCTTGCTTGATAAAACAAATGTAATCCAAGGCAACTCACTAACACTCTTGATCTGAAGCTTGTCTTCCCTTTGTTTCCAAGCTCACTCTGGAGATGAGGACATCGCAAGGAGCAACTCAAATCAAGTTTGGTTTTGAAGCCTGTTCTGAAGATCCAAAGAAATTGCTGAAGATGACTGGAAGCTACTGCCTATTTTGAAGTTTGTTTTAGAGACACAAAAACCTATGAACGCGGCTGTGAAACAGCTGTCCTTGTTTTGGAGCCCGTCGTGAAGTCACATTGATTATCGAAGGCAACTCGAGATTGAGCTTCTTTCCAAGCCCGTAAACACTCTCTGAAGCAATCGAACACGACACATTCCGCCATGGAGACCCAAAATGACTTTCAGTTTGAAATCTCTCTTGATAGTGCAAAGACAATCTCTGGAGGCAACTCGAAACAACGGTTTCATTTTCGAAGCCGGTTCTGAAGCTACAAGAACAAGCCGCAGGCGACTTGAAACAATTTTTGTTTTAGAGCCCGATTCTAAGATCTGGAGACAATCACTGGAACAAAGACCAAATATCAACTTCTTCTTCTTCTGAGCTCTCTTGAAAAACTGAAGATATAGATACAACCTTTGCGAAAGCGACTCAAAATCACAACTCTTGATTTGGAGTCCAAATTCCGAAGGTACGGAGACATTTAGGTACTGATGTATTCTTGAAACACTTTATTTTGAAGTCCGTTCTCGAGACACAAGAACAAATGCTGGAAGCGACTTCAAAACACAATTCTTGTTTTGGAGTCAATTTCTTGAAGATACAAGACTTCTAACTGGTAGTCAAATTAACAACACTTGTATTGAAGCCCGATCTGAAGTTACAACAAAAAACGACTCTGCAAAATTCCTAGAGACTTCTTACGATTACTACTAAACTTCGAAGAATTCCTGAAGATTTTTCAAGATTTCTACAAGATTTCCAGCGATTGATGAAATTTCATAGAGAAGAAATTCTCAACATCTGTACGGAATTTCTAGGATATTCTCAGTATTTTCAAGATTTTGGAAAACTAAAGATCTGGGGATTCCTAAATTTTACAGGAATTCAAGGATTCCTCAAGATTTCTACGGAAAATTGAGGGATCTCTCAAGGTCTCAACTGGATCACTTCCAAGATTTCTAGAAGGAGTATTTAGAGATTTCTACAGGATTTTTGAGAATTTACATGGATTTCCACAGAATTTCCGAGAACTTCCATGGGAATTTCTGGGGATTTTGAAGAATATCTACGGAATCCTGGAAATTTGTATGAAATTTCTAAAATTGCTCTAACACCTTTTATGGATTTTTGGAGATTTCTACGGGGCTTTGGAGAGTTTCTAGGAGATTTTGTCGGTATGTAGGTATTCCTGAAAATTTTTGAGGATTCCCAACAATTTCTATGCATTTCTGAAGATTTCGGGAGAATGCCTGGGAATTTTCGAAGATTTGTATGAGATTTCTGGAAACTTTGAAAGATTACGACAACTTTTGAAGGATCTTCAGGGTTTTTCGAAGACGTCTATGAGGTTTCTTGGAATATTCACGAGATTTCTGAAGATTCTTGAGAGATTTTTTTATTTCGACATATATCCGACGCCGAGTCCGACGCTATGAGCTTTTGAGGCCAGAACAGGTATATGATTGTTGGCAAAAAAAAAAATGGCATAATACTAGTGGCAGTTTTTTTTGTACAAGAAATAGTTCCAGATTTAAATGACATTTTTGATTGGAATCATAACTTCCTCAAGTAGTTCAGCAGAAACATCAAAAACTCATTTTTATAGGCTGTAACAGCTCTATTGGGGATGAATTCCATCAATTACATAAATGACAGCCAAACTTGTAAGTTAACTGAAATCTTAGATGAAATTTCACATTTCCATGAATTATACGTAATTTCACCTAGGACTCAAAGGAAATTCACGGAGGCAACTAAGTACATCACCTTTTCCCCAAATTTTGGAAGACAATAGCCAAAGGTAGCTCAGTACAAGGAGACTGTCCCATATGCTCAAAAATAGTCGTCAGAGGCGATTGAGTAACAGAGATTTGTTTCTATAGCTCTTGATGGAATATTGAAATTTCCTGAAATTGACAAGTGGGGTTTTTGCGAAGAACGCCTCAATCTCCAAGAGCCACTCAGTACTGGAATACTGCTTGATAAACTCTGAAACAATCGCCGACGTCGGCAGTCATTGAGTACAAGAGGATGGCTTCTAGGACTGGAAAAAAAATTCAGACAACTGAGGACTAAGTACTGTTCTAAAGACTTGAAGACAATCGCCGAGAGCTATGAGTACAAAGAGCTTTTCATCTGGGACACGAAGGAAATTTTTGATGGTAACTGAATACAAGATCCTCACTCCAAAGACTCGAAGACAATCTCCGAGAGCCACACAGTACTAGAAAACGGCTTGATAGAGGCAGAAAACGGCAGCGATCAAGCGCAAGAAGGTGGCTTCTAGGACTTGAAGAATATTTTTTGGGTGGCAACATCTCTGTTTCAAAGACTCAAAGACAATAGCCTAAGGCTATTGAGTACAAGAGCTTCTTATCTAGGACCAGAAATTTTTTTTCGGAGGAAACTGAATACAAGATCTTCACTTTCAAGACTCAAAGACAATTGACGAGGGCGACTCAGTGCCAAAAGGAATCCCATAGACTCAAAAATAATCGCCGGAGGCGATTGAGTACAAGTCTTTTCTTCTAGGACTCGATAGAGATTTCTGGAGAAAAATGAGAAAACTATCTTTGGTTCAAAGACACAAAGATAATCGGCGGAGGCTATTGAGCACAAGGGCTTGTCTTCTAGAACCCAAAGAAAATTTTCGGAGGGAACTGAATACATGATCTTCACTGGAAAGACTCAAAGACAATTTCCAAGAGCCCCTCGGCACTGAAATGTCGCTTGATAGACTCAAAAATACACGTCAGAAGCGATTGAATACAAGAAGGTGGCTTCTAGGACTTGAAAGATTTTTTTTTTGGGCAACTGAGCATATGATCTTTGTGTCAAAGACTCAAAGACGAAACGCCGAAGGCTACTCAGTAAAAGGGCTTTTTCCCCGTGATCCAAAGGAAATTTTTGGAGAAAACTGAAAACACGATCTTCACTGCAAAGACTCAGAGACAAATGACGAGGGCGATTCAGTGGCAAAGAAACTTCATAGACTGAAAAATAATCACCAGAGGCAATTGAGTACAAGAGTTTTTTCAAGGACTCGAGAAAAATCCCTAGAGACAACTGAGTGGATGATCTTTATTTTAAAGTCTCGAAGAAAATCACCAAAGGCTATTTTTAGTACAAGAGCTTCTCATTCAGGACTCAAAGAATTTCTCTAGGTTTTTCTAGATGGGAATGAGTACAGGATCTCTATCCGAGGACTCAAAAACAATCGCCAACAGCGATTCAGTACTGGAATACCGGCTTCATGGGCTCAAAAATAATCGCCGGAGGCGACTGAGTGCAAGAATCTTTTCAAGAACTGGAAAGAGATTTCTGGGGACAACAGAGTAAATAATCTTGATTTTAAAGTCTCAAAGAAAACAACGGAAAGCTATTGAGTACAAGAGCTTCTCTTTCAGGACTCAAAGAATTTCTCTAGGTGAAAGTGAGTATAGAATCTCTATCCATAGATTCAAAAACAATCGCCAACAGCGACTCAGTACTGAAATACCGGCTTCATGGGCGCGAAAATAATCACCGAAGGCGATTGAGTACAAGAATTTTCTTCAAGGACTCCAATGAGATTTCTGGGGACCACCGAGTGGATGATATTTATTTTAAAGTCTCAAAGAAAATCATTGAAGGCTACTGAGTACAAGAGCTTATCTTTCAGGATTCAAAGACTTTTTCTAGATGAGAGTGAGTATAGGATCTCTATCCAAAGACTCAAAAACAATCGCCAACAGCGACTCAATACTGGAATACCGGCTTCATGGGCTCAAAAATAATCGTTGAAGGCGATTGAGTACAAGAATTTTTTCCAAGGACTCGAAAAAGATTTCTGGGGACAACTGATGATGATCTTCATTTTAAAGTCTCGAAGAAAGTCACCGAAGGCTATTGAATACAAGAGCGTCTCTTTCAGGACTCAAAGAATTTTTCTAGGGCTCAAAAATAATCACCGGAGGCGATTGAGTACAAGAATTTTCTTCAAGGACTCGGAAGAGATTCTTGGGGACAACCCAGTGGATGATTTTCATTTGAAAGTCTCAAAGAAAATCACCGAAGGCTATTGAGTGCAAGAGCTTCTCTTTCAGGACTCAAAGAATTTTTCTAGACGAAAGTGAGTACAGGATCTCTATCCAAACACTAAGATACAATCGCCAACAGCGTCTCAGTACTGGAATACCGGCTTCCTCGGCTCAAAAATATTCGCCGGAGCCGATTGAGTACAAGAATTTTCTTCAAGGACTCGAAAGAGACTTTTGGGGACAACTGAGTGGATGATCTTCATTTAAGAGTCTCAAAGAAAATAACCGAAGGCTATTGAATACAAGAGCTTTTTTTTCAGGATTCAAAGAATTTTTCTATATGGAAGTGAGTACAGAATCTCTATCCAAGACTCAAAAACAATCGCCAACAGCGACTCGTCAGTACTGGAATACCGCTTCATTGGCTCAATAATCGCCAAAGGCAATTAAGTACAAGAATTAACTTCAAGGACTCGAAAGAGATTTTTGGGGACAACTGAGTGAATGATCTTCATTCTTTAAAGTCCCAAAGAAAATCACCGAAGGCTATTGAGTACAAGAGCTTCTCTTTCAGGACTCGAAGAATTTTTCTAGATGAACGTGAGTACAGGATGTCTATCCAAAGACTCAAAAACAATCGCCGACAGCGACTCATTACTGGAATACCGGCTTCATGGGCTTGAAAATAATCGCCGGAGGCGATTGAGTACAAGAATTTTCTTCAAGGACTCGAAAGAGATTTCTGGGGACAACTGAGTGGAAGATCTTTTTTTCAAAGTATCGAAGAAAATCACCAAAGGCTATTGAGTACAAAAGCTTCTTTTCCAGGACTCAAAGAATTTTGCTAGATGAAAGTGAGTACAGGATTTCTATCCAAAGACTCAAAAACAATCGCCAACAGCGACTTAGTACTGAAATACCCGCTTCATGGGCTCAAAAATAATCGCCAGAGGCGATTGAGTCTGAGAATTTTTTTCAAGAACTCGAAAGAGATTTTAGGGGACAACTGAGTAGTCGATATTTAGTCTGAAGTCTCAAAGAAAATTATCAAAAGCTATTGAGTACAAGAGCTTCTCTTTCAGGACTCGAAGAATTTTTCTAGATGAAAATGAGTGCAGGATTTCTATCCAAAGACTCAAAAAAAATCGCCAACAGCGACTCAGTACTGAAATACCGGCTTCATGGGCTCAAAAAACATCGCCGGAGGCGGTTGAGTACAGGAATTTTCTTCAAGGACTCGAAAGAGATTCTCTGGGGACAACTGAGTGAATGAGCTTTATTTTGAAGTCACAAAGAAAATCATCGAAGACTATAGAGTGCAAGACCTCCTCGTTCAGGACTCAAAGAATTTTTCTAGATAAAAGTGAGTACAGGAACTCTATCCAAAGACTTGAAAACACTCGTCAACAGCGACTCAGTACTGGAATACTGGCTTTGTGGGCTTAAAAATAATCGCCGGAGGCGATTGAGTACAAGAATTATCTTCAACGACTCGAAAGAGATTTCTGGAAACAACTGAGTGGATAATCTTTATTTTAAAGTCTCAAAGAAAATCACCGAAAGCTATTGAATACAAGAGCTTCTCTTCCAGAACTCATAGAATTTTTCTAGGGCTCAAAGATAATCGCCGGAGGCGATTGAGTACAAGAATTTCCTTCAAGGACTCGAAAGAGATCTTCGGGGACAACTGAGTGAATGATCTTCATTTCAAAGTCTCGAAGAAAATCACGAAGGCTATTGAATACAGAAGCTTCTTTTTCAGGACTCAAATAATTTTTCTAGGGCTCAAAAATAATCGCCGGAAGCGATTGAGTACAAGAATTTCCTTCAAGGACTTGGAAGAAATTTTTGGAGACAACTGAGTAAATGATCTTTATTTTGAAGTCACAAAGAAAATCATCGAAGACTATAGAGTGCAAGACCTCCTCGTTCAGGACTCAAAGAATTTTTCTAGATAAAAGTGAGTACAGGAACTCTATCCAAAGACTTGAAAACAATCGTCAACAGCGACTCAGTACTGGAACTGGCTTTGTGGGTTAAAAAATAATCGCCGGAGGCGATTGAGTACAAGAATTATCTTCAACGACTCGAAAGAGATTTCTGGAAACAACTGAGTGGATGATCTTTATTTTAAAGTCTCAAAGAAAATCACCGAAGGCTATTGAATACAAGAGCTTCTCTTCCAGAACTCATAGAATTTTTTTAGGGCTCAAAGATAATCGCCGGAGGCGATTGAGTACAAGAATTTCCTTCAAGGACTCGAAAGAGATTTTCGGGGACAACTGAGTGAATGATCTTCATTTGAAAGTCTCAAGGAATCACGAAGGCTATTGAAAACAGGAGCTTTTCTTTCAGGACTCAAAGAATTCTTCTAGGGCTCAAAAATAATCGCCGGACGTGATTGAGTACAAGAATTTCCTTCAAGAACGAGAGATTTTTGGGGACATCTGAGTGGATGATCCTCATTGTAAATTCTCAAAGAAAGTCACCGGAGGCAATTGAATAATGGAGCTCCTCTCTCAGGACTCAAAGAATTTTTCCAGGGCTCAAAAATAATCGCCGGATGCGATTGAGTACAAGAATTTTCTTCAAGGACTCGAAAGAGATCTTTGGAGACTACCGAGTGGATGATCTTCATTCGAAAGTCTCAAATAAAATCACCGAAGGCTATTGAATACAAGAGCTTCTCTTTTAGGACTCAAAGAATTTTTCTAGGGCTCAAAAATAATCGCCGGAGGCGATTGAGTACATGAATTTCTTTCAAGAACTCGAAAAAGATTTTTGGGGAAAACTGAGTGGATGATCTTCATTTTAAAGTCTCAAAGAAAGTCACCGAAGGCTATTGAATACAAGAGCGTCTCTTTCAGGACTCAACGAATTTTTCTAGGGCTCAAAAATAATCGCCGGAGGCGATTGAGTAAAAGAATTTCTTTCAAGGACTCGAAAGAGATTTTTGGGGACAGCTAAGTGGATGATCCCCATTTTAAAGTCTCAAAGAAAATCACCGAAGGCTACTGAATACAAGAGTTTCTCTTTCAGGACCCAAAGAATTTTTCTGAGGCTCAAAAATAATCGCCGGAGGCGATTGAGTACAAGAATTTCCTTCAAAGACTCGAAAGAGATTTTTGGAGACAACTGAGTGGATGATCTTTATTTTAAAGTCTCAAAGAAAATCACCGAAGGCTACTGAATACAAGAGTTTCTCTTTCAGGACTCATAGAATTTTTGTTAGGGCTCAAAGATAATCGCCGGAGGCGATTGAGTACAAGAATTTCCTTCAAGGACTCGAAAGAGATCTTCGGGGACAACTGAGTGAATGATCTTCATTCAAAAGTCTTAAAGAAAATCACGGAGGCTATTGAATACAGAAGCCTCTTTTTCAGGACTCAAAGAATTTTTCTAGGGCTCAAAAATAATCGCCGGAGGCGATTGAGTACAAGAATTTCCTTCAAGGACTTGGAAGAAATTTTTGGAGACAACTGAGTGGATGATCTTTATTTTAAAGTCTCGAAGAAAATCACCGAAGGCTATTGATTGCAAGATCTTCTCTTTCAGGACTCATAAAATTTTTCTAGGGCTCAAAAATGATCGCCGGAGGCGATTGAGTACAAGAATTTTCTTCAAGGACTCGAAAGAGATTTTCGGGGACAACTGAGTGAATGATCTTCATTTGAAAGTCTCAAGGAATCACGAAGGCTATTGAAAACAGGAGCTTTTCTTTCAGGACTCAAAGAATTCTTCTAGGGCTCAAAAATAATCGCCGAACGTGATTGAGTACAAGAATTTCCTTCAAGAACGAGAGATTTTTGGGGACATCTGAGTGGATGATCCTCATTGTAAATTCTCAAAGAAAGTCACCGGAGGCAATTGAATAATGGAGCTCCTCTCTCAGGACTCAAAGAATTTTTCCAGGGCTCAAAAATAATCGCCGGATGCGATTGAGTACAAGAATTTTCTTCAAGGACTCGAAAGAGATCTTTGGAGACTACCGAGTGGATGATCTTCATTCGAAAGTCTCAAATAAAATCACCGAAGGCTATTGAATACAAGAGCTTCTCTTTTAGGACTCAAAGAATTTTTCTAGGGCTCAAAAATAATCGCCGGAGGCGATTGAGTACATGAATTTCTTTCAAGAACTCGAAAAAGATTTTTGGGGAAAACTGAGTGGATGATCTTCATTTTAAAGTCTCAAAGAAAGTCACCGAAGGCTATTGAATACAAGAGCGTCTCTTTCAGGACTCAACGAATTTTTCTAGGGCTCAAAAATAATCGCCGGAGGCGATTGAGTAAAAGAATTTCTTTCAAGGACTCGAAAGAGATTTTTGGGGACAGCTAAGTGGATGATCCCCATTTTAAAGTCTCAAAGAAAATCACCGAAGGCTACTGAATACAAGAGTTTCTCTTTCAGGACTCAAAGAATTTTTCTGAGGCTCAAAAATAATCGCCGGAGGCGATTGAGTACAAGACTTTCCTTCAAAGACTCGAAAGAGATTTTTGGAGACAACTGAGTGGATGATCTTTATTTTAAAGTCTCAAAGAAAATCACCGAAGGCTACTGAATACAAGAGTTTCTCTTTCAGGACTCAAAGAATTTTTCTAGGGCTCCAAAATAATCGCCGGAGTACGTTTGAGTACAAGAATTCCCTTCAAGGACTCGAAAGAGATTTTTGGGGACAACTGAGTGGATGATCTTCATTTTAAAGTCTCAAAGAAAATCACCGAAGTCTATCGAGTAGTAGAGCTTCTCTTTCAGGACTCAAAGAATTTTTCTAGGGCTCAAAAATAATCGCCGGAGGCGATTGAGTACAAGAATTTTCTTCAAAGACTCGAAAGAGATTCCTGGGGACAACTGAGTGGATGATCTCTATTTTGAAGTCTCAGAGAAAGTCACCGAAGGCTTTTGAGTCCAAGAGCTCTTCTTCCAAAACTGAAAGAATATTTCTAGATAAAAGTGAGTACAGGATCTCTTTCTAAAGGCTCAATAATAATCGCCGACAGCGACTCAGTACTGGAATACCGCTTCATGGGCTCAAAAATAATCGTCAGAGGTGATTCAGTACCAGAAAGTTGCTTCTATGGAACAAAAATAGCTCCTGGAGGCAACTGTATACAATATCTTCACTGCAAAGACGCAAAGACTCAACGACAAATGCCGAAAGCGGTTCAGTAGAAGAAGACGTTCTTGGACTCAAAAACAATCGCCGGAGTACTACAGAATAAAACTGGTACAAGTACTCAGAAACAATCGCCGGAGAAAATTTGGTGCAAGTTCTCTTGCTCCTCTCAAAGGTAATAGCCAAAAAATAGAAACGGCTTTTCCGGCTCAAAAACACTGGTTGGAGGCTATTGAGTAGAATAGGAAGTAGGAGTTTTTCTGAAGGTGAAACTGAGTTTGCGCCTTCGATCGCCAGACCCAGAGACAATCGCCAAATGCAAGTCAGAACTAAAAACTGCTGAAAGGGTACAAAAACAATCGTCGAAGGCAATAAGGCATAGGACCTTCACTTCAAAATCTCAAAGACAATCGCCAACGGTGAAACAGCCCAACAAGACTGCTCTCAGGACTCAATCATCATGAACGTTCCACTGGAAGTAGGTACTTCAGCATTCATGTGATACCTAACTACCAGAAATTTGATTCAGAAACTTGAAGACTACCGTCAAATAAGATGCGGTATCCAAGAACTCTACATCAGTTCAACACAACCCCTGCTCATGGAAATTGTTGCAAGAACCCAGAAGAACGTTTTGAAACCGTTCCACACACTGTGTAATTTATTGAACTTGACCGAGCTTAACCTCAATAATCATACGTAGTCATGGTCGTAAAAGAAATTGAATCATCAAGTTCACGTGGATAAATTGAACAGATTCAAAACATATTATCGACATTAAAGGTGCTGCCTACATCTCTGGAAATGATTTAATAGGCAAAAAATTCTGAAATACTGTAACATCGTAGTAGTACAGATTCAAAAATAACCGCGTGTTAATGTCATCTGAAGGCAATATTTACATGTTTATGGACACACAAACATACAAGTTCTGTTTCATTATCACTGAAATAACCATTTTATTACCTATTATTATGAAAGCGATATATTTATATCCTTCGATTTTGTTTTGCGATTTTCATTGTTTCGTTACAATTTTTCCATTTTCTTCCGTTTGAGTTTCCGTAACAATTTTATAGAGTCATTGTTCATGTCAAGATATTGATAAAATTGCTAGTTATCACGAAAAGTGAATAAAAACATTGCTAGTTATTCATGTCAAAGGTCATTACGCCAAAAAAAAGCAACAAATAATTTTGTTGTGTCACGTTACTTTTGAGCAATTTTTTCAAACCCAGCTGCAATCTCTCGAATTTATCAAGTATAATTAAAACTTCATTATATTCAATCAAGTTGATATAATACAAAATAAATAGGTGGGCAAGTACCTAACAGGTTTTGTGAAGACGTAAATAAAAGAAGCATGTGATCTCAAGTCATGTGCTTGTATTATTTCAATGTTAACGACATGAATTTTTAATTAAGTGTCCCAAATTAAATTCTCAACAATTAGTTTCGTTAAGAAAAAAAATAGAAGTGCACAAAGAATATCATTTTCTTTTGTGAACCAATTGAATTGAATCCAGATTGAATTGAACAAGAAGTGAATTATTCAATCAAACTGAATTGATAGCAAGAATTGAGCTGAATAGAATTGGAAATGTGGAAAAACTTGCGTACCTACCTTTTGAAAAACGGCAGCAGCAAGCTCTTCTTTACGTCGGTGTGTATACAATAGTCCTGCGGCGCTTCCTGTTCCACTCAACTCCAAAAGGACTCTCAATAATACCAACACAACACGACGTCGCGGTGCCCTGCTGTATACCTTGTGTGTGATATATCTATATTTTGGCCCCCCTGTAAAGTAGTAGTGTATTAGGTCGTCCTTACTCTGGCACAGTCTTGACAGTAACTAACTTTGTGGTTGTTGTATATCTCTCTCTCGTCCTGGCCGGGCTTTGCTCGGCTCCTATGTGTTGTTGCGTGTGTTTGTGTGTGGTGTGGAGCTTGTGCTCTCCAACTCGTGGCTTGCTTAGAACTCTCTCAGAGCGGAGAGCAAAGGCAAGATCGCAACAAATGATTATTCAAAGCGCCGAGATAGAGAGAAATGGAACACACACAACTTACTATCATACGCCGTTCAGTCTCTCTACGCTCTCTATATCAACTAATAAATTTGTCGCACAGTTTAGAGATAGATACAGACGGAGCAGGCAGATGGAAGCAATGAGTTCTGAGCTCTGAATCCTGCAGGATCGATGGGAGTATTTATATTGGAGTTTCAGAGGAGCTGCGAAAAAGAGGGGATTGTCTTTTTTTTTCAGTTTTTTTCTCTGTAACGCTATATTTGGGAATTGAGATACAAGCTCAGAAAAAATCGCAATGTAATGGTACAGATAGGTATTGTTGTTCTTGTTGCTGTTACCTTTAGTCTTTGGAGCCAGTTTGATACAAGCTCAAAGCTCACGAAGAAAAAGTGCTTCATAATGCTAGCAAAATCAGCCTGCAGATGTTCGCAGAATGTAGTTTTATATAAATTTATCGTGCGTAGTACCGCAGATTATTATAGATAACAGATCGAATTGTAGATAAAGAACAAGATTTGGTGTCGATTGGATGATTGTAAAAACTTGTAGTGTGTTTACACGTCAAGTGGCTCGGGTCTGAGACGCATCAGATGAATCAGAACTACTGAACTTATCAAAATTATTAGGTGGTCAGATTTTTTTGTAATATCTTCTCCATGTAAGCATCTTTACTTTCCCATAACAAAGCTTCCATTTTCGGAGTGACATAAAAAGCCATTATGCATCATAAAGACAACGAAAATTAAAGACATGCTTATGAAAAGCTCGACTTGTGAACTTTCGTACGCTAAAAGCTCGTCGCGTGCCGCCGATGAAGATGGAACTTTTGACAATAAAGTTTCTTGAATTAACGAGACGATTCAAAGCCATTAAACTCGCACGTAAGTCTTGCCATTTGCGTTTAGGGGTTCGTCACGCTATGTTTGTTAAGGAATAAAAATCGGTTGTGTCAACCCAAAACTTCATCGACGATGAGTAGCAAGGAACGAATGGAAATTTCATCATGGGACGTTCCTTCGGATGGTAACGAGGATAGGAAGTAAGAATTCGAAAAAAAGATTGAAGAATTGAGATATTTTCTTCAATGAGAGATTAATTTTGAGCTCAATCATTCAAGTCTGGCCTCGATAAGCTAGGCCCGAGGGGTCAACCACCAGGGCAAATCACTGTACATTTTCTTGGAAATACTATAGAAATACCTACTATGAAAATACTTGGAAATACATGGAAATACTTGAAAATAGATGGAAATACTATGGAAATACCTGGAAATACTATGGGAATACCTGGAAATACTTGTAAATACTTTTCTACTTGGCCATAACTGCCAAAATTTAATTCCCAGTTAAGCCTGTGACAACTACAACAGGTCTCTACGTCGTTGTACGCATAACGTATGGTCCGAAAGTTTTGGGAAATTGTTTTAATCTAATAACTTTTTCTGAACAGTCTTTATTTTTCAACTTGATACTGCAAAAATTAACATCATATATAACAATAACAAATTCATATCCAACATATTGATAATGACAATGGACCATTATCTTCGATGGATTTCAATTTTCTTCTGCCATGTTCCATAATTCTCCAATGTTATTGAAAAATACGATGCCGTAATTGGTCTGCAGATTCTCATCCTTTGTCGTATACTGTCCTGCTCAATACTTACCAAAAATCTTATAGGTATTGGTCGAGCTTGCAGTACATTGGGAGGCAGGAGCCCAGAAAAATTAATCCTGTTGTTGTCCAGAGAATGATCGAGCATGGTAGAAGGAAACTGAGTCATCAAAGATAATGGCCCATCTTCAATATGTTGAATATGAATTTGGTATTGCAATAGATCATGTTAGTTTTTGCAATATCAAATTACAAAATTAAAGCTATCAAAAAAGAGTTATTAGCTTTTAAAAAAATTCCCAAAACTTTCGGACCATACGTTACACTGCTGGACAAATTAGTAGTCGGTTTAAAGAAAGGAAGTGCCTCCGTAGCCGGCCCCGGCTTCATGTATTGTAGCCGGAGCCGGCTATTTGCATGGTAACCGGCACTGCGGGCCATCCGTATCGTAGCCGGCACCAAGTGGGTGACATAATGCACGTTGCCGGCTTTTCGTTTCGTACCAGGCCTATTTCTTTGCTAGCCGGCAGTGACAAGCTTTGTTTGTTCACCTATTGCAACAGTGTTTTGTCGGTCTTAGAAATACTCCAATATCCATGGTAATCAAGAAAACAAACCGCTGTATTCGCTAAATTACGCCGTCCTAACTTTGCGCCTCCATCTCCAGTCCGATATTGAGCCGTGAGAAATCATCATGTCAAAAGCTAAAATTCATGAAAATTTGTGATTTCTCTCAGGAGATACAGCAATTTCAATTTAACCCAACTTTGCGGCTGTTCCACTTTATTTCGCTCTTTGAAATACAAAATAGACACAGGATGTACACTCGACAGCAAAAAAAGCGCCCACTTGAAATGTGACAAAGATGACTATTTGTCTGGCCTGTTCTACCGTAGTAGATTGTAGTAGAGCTGGAGATGAATGAAGCAATGCTGCCCTTGTTATCATTATATTGTCCTTCAATAAACCATTTGAACGTTTAGCAATAAGTGCCGACAGAGACCGGACTCAGCAATTTCCAGTCACAATTTGGCCATTTTCCATCACAATTCAAAAAGTTCTACCGAAACTTTCCAATTTATACTTTCTAGCAAACAATTTCAACTGATATTTTCAGTGTTTCAGCAATTTTCGACGACAACTTAGCCATTTCCAACCAAAATCGAACAAGTTTAAGCAAAATATGCTTCTTGGCAACAATTCAGCATGACTTGATGAAAATTTGAAAAAATGTTTTGCAGAAATTCAGCGAGCTCTAGCTGGAGCTAAGCAATTCGCATTAACAATTTACTAATTGTCAAGAAGACTTTGAAACGTTCCAGCAATTTCTAGCTACAAATTAGCAATTCTAAATAAAAATTCAGTCGGTATGAACAAAAATTCAGCAATGCCTAGATACAGTTTAGTACTTTTCAACCAAAAGTAGCAATTTTTTTTCGATACAGTCAAGCCATTCTCAATCGAAGTTTTGCAAGCTTCGGCAAAATTCAAGAATGATTATGAACAATCGACCATTTATTTTCAATCGATCGATTTTGCAGCAACTTTCAGTGAAATTCAGCATTTTGCGGCAATTTTAAGCAACAGTTTAGCGATTTTTAACCAACGATTCAGCAAGATTCAGCAATATTCAACAAAAGTAATCAGATTCTAGCTACAATCCATCAAATTTCGCTCATGAGTTAGCAAGTTTCAGCAAATAATGAACAATTTTCAGCACCACTCGAACAATGAGACAAAAGCAACAAACAAAAAAGTTTTCGGTGTTAATCACAAATGTGAACAAATTTAGCAAAAACTCAGCAAGTTTGCATCAATGAAGCAATTTTACACATAAATTTGGGATGTTTTAGCAAAGATTTAGCAAGTTTCAGCAACAATTTAGCAAACGTTTTGGGAAAATTGTATCAATTCTGAACAAAAAATTCAGATATCTCAACTGGAATTTAGCTACATTTATACCTGGCAGTTTTCAGCTATTTTGATTGGAAATTTTTCAGGTAAATTCAGCAATTATTCAGCAAAAATGTGGCAAGTTTCAGTTTAACAATTACCAGCAAACAACTTACAATTTCCAGCACACTTGAGCAGTGCAACAAAGCAACAAACAAAATGTTTCAATTTGTATCACAAATTAAAAAAAACTTGTAGAAGACACAAGAACACAAAAAACAAAAAAAACACAAAAACACTTTTTTGTGGAAACACAAAGAAGCAAGAATGTAGCAAGCTTTAGCAGAAGTTTAGCAAGTCAATCAGCTATTCAGCAACTTTTCAGGAAAACATAATTCTTGACAAAATCTATCATTTTCAACCAAACTTCAGCAAGCTTTAAAAAGTAATTTAACAATTTTGAAATTAGCAATTTTTGACGAGGGATTGGCAACTTTTTGCACAATCAACAATTTTCAGTGGTTTCAAAGTTGGCCAACTTTCAGCACAATTCAGCTATTAGCAAAAAAGTAGCAATGTTAATTGAAACTGGCCAAGCTCTATCATAAATTGGGCAGATTTAAACTGATATTTAACGACTTCTCACGAAAATAGAGCAATTTTGAGCAATACTTCAGTAAATTTCAGCAAACTAGAGCGATTTTCAGCAACATTTCAACAATTTTCAATCAAAATTCAGCGAATCTGAGCAATTTCAAGGTTTCCAGAAGAATGCAGCAATTTTTCAGCTCAAATGTAGCAAGTTCAAGTTTTTGCAAGTTTAAGCATCAATGTAGCATATTTCGACATGAATTTAGCATGTCCTAGCAAAGATTCAGCAGGTAGCATGGAAACATCAGCAATTTTCAGGAACAATCTAGCAATTTCGAATAAACTTTCAGTTAGAAAGTTTTAGCAACAATTGAGCAAATTTTCAACAAAGTCTAGGAATTCTGAACAAAAACTTAGTTATTTCAACTGGAATTTTGCAAGATTTATATATCTGTTCCAGCAGTTCTGGAAACTGATCTGTACGTATCAGTTTCCAGCAATTTTGAATAAAAACGCAATTCTCAACAAGAGTACATCATTCTGATTTAAAACCAAAATTCAACCAAGCAAATTTCAACAATGTTTAGCAAAACTCGGCAATTTTAAACCAGAACTTGACCATTTTTCAGCACAATCCAGCCTTTGGCAACAAAGTGGCAATGATAATGAAAATTTAGCAAGCTTTATTATCAACTCAGCAAGTTTAAGTGAATATTTAGCGACTTCTTACAAAGCTGTAGCACTTTTAAGCGATAGTTCCGCAAGTTTGAACAAAATTGATCAATTTTCATCAAATATTCAATCATTTTCAATCAAAGTTTAGTGAAGCTGAGCAAATCTCAGCAATTCCCAGAAAAATTCCGCAATTTTTTAGCACAGATGTAGCAATTTTCAGCTTTGCAAGTTGCAGTAAACAATTAACAATTACCAGTACATTTGAACAATGCGGTTAAAGCAACAAACAAAAATTTGACAACTTTTATCCGAAATGTGTAACTTTTTAGCAACACTGTAGCAAGTTTTAGCTAAAGTTTGGCAAGCTTCAACACCAACTCAGCTATTTTCTCCATAAGTTTAGTATGTTTTAGCAAATATTCAGTAAGCTTCAGCAAATTTCACTAATTTCCAGCAAAACTCAGCAGATTCAAACTGAAAGTTGGCCGGTATCACCACAATCCAACTATTGTAACAAAGTAGCAATTTTGGTCAAAGTTTAGCAAGCTTTTTCATCAATTCAGTAATTTTGAGTGAATATTTAGCCATTTCTAACAAAAATATAGCAAGTTTTAGCCATATTCCAGCAAGTTTCAGCGAAACTGAGCAATTTCCAGCAACAATTCCAAATTTTCAATGAAAATTGAGCGAATCCGAGCAAATCTCAGTTAAATTCAGAATAAATTCAGCAATTTTCCCGCACAAATGTAACAAGTTTTAGTTTAACAAGTTCCAGAAAACAATAAACAATTTTCAGCATACTTGAGCAGTGCAACAAAAGCTGGAAACAAAAATTTGTTGATTTTCAACACAAATGTAGAGAATTCCGGCAAAAATGTAGCAAGTTTCAGTAAAATCTCAGCAAGTTCGCATCAAAGTAGCAATTTTCAACACAAATCCAGCGCGTGTTTCAGCAAAGATCCAGCAATTTTCAAAACATCAACAATTTTGTGCAACCATTTAGCAATTTTGAATGAACGTTCAAGAAGTTTCATCGAAAATTCAGCAATTTTCCAAGAAAACGTAATTCTAAACCACGATATATCATTTGCAACCAGAATTCAGCAAGTTTCAGAATATTTCAACAGATTTTCAGATTAATTCAGCAATTGTCTATGAGTTTCTGCAAGGTTCAACAATTTTCAGCAAAATTCAGCAATTTTAAAGAAAACATTGGCCAAGTTTCACCACAATCCAGCTGTTGGGAGCAAAGTAGCTATGTTAATCACAGCTCAAACTTTGTCATCAATTTATCAATTTTGAGCAAATATTGAGCGATTTCTAGCAAAAATGTAGCACGTTTTAGCAAATTTTGGCGAATTGAGCAATTTTCAGCAACAATTTCACAATTCCCAATCAAAGTCAGCGAATTTGTGCAAATCTCAATAATTTTCGGGAGAATCCAGCAATTTTCAACCAAAATGAAGCACCTTGCAGCAAAAACTCAGCAAGTTTTGATAAAATTCAGAAACTTCCAGCAACAACAAATTATAAACGATTTTCTGAAATGGTTCACGTGTTCACCAAAAGCGGCAGTTTTCAACTGGAATGTGGCGATTTACGATAATAGCAACAATAATAATTGAGCAATTTTCAAAATAAAATTCTCGATTAACAAAAATTTGGCAATCATGTTGTAAGCAAAAATTTATCACGCTCCGGGGATGACTTGGCAAGTTTCAGCATAACGTGGAATTTAGCAACTTTGAACTAACATTCGTCAGTATTCAGCTACAATGGAGCAAAAGACAACAACACTGATGAGCCTCCAGTAGGGGCGAAACACGTGTCTGTGCAGTTTCGGTTCGACCGTCTGATGTTGTGGTAGTCGGAGAGCTTTGTTTCACAATGTAGCAAGTTTTAGCAAATCATTAGCCATTTCCGGCTACAGTTTAGCAATTTTGAATGGTACCTTAATGAGTTTCAGCTGCGATGCAGAAAGTCTTCAGTCTTCGCCAAGATTCAGCAATAAGTTTCAGCAACCGCTTACCAATTCTAAACAAAAATCCAGAATTTTGACGAAAGTTAAGCAAGTGTTAGCAAACATCTGGCCAGTTTTAATCAAAAATCTGAAAAATCAGCCATTTATAACAAAATGTAGAATGTGGAAATACACCCTGTAGGCTCCTACAACGTGACGTATCTACACTTGGCAACAAAAATGGCGCTCACGGGATTTATGAGGAAGATGACTATTTGCTCGGCCTACTTCACCGTAGTAGGTGGTAGTAGTAGTATCATATCATATCTCTGCATGACGCACTGTCACTTGGTGCCGGCTACCTCACAAATAGCCGGCTCCGGCTACAATACATGAAGCCGGGGCCGGCTACGGAGGCACTTCCTTAAAGGAAATAGTCTAAATTTAAAGGCCAATAACATCTGTGTGCCCATGAGGCGACTTTAAATTACGTTTCTTGAGTTGGTCAGTTCAATTTTCCTCTTATACATAGGTATATCCCTTGAAAAGAAACATCAAGGCCCGTATTCATAGTCAGATCTCAAATATAAGATGGTCTTAAGATCATACTTGAGACACTACAGACACAGGCTTGAGCTAAGATGATTTTATAGGTGTAAGAATCATCTTATCAATGTTGTATATTGTAATCAACTAATCAAGTACAACTTACATCTTCTTATGATTGTGTTTGGTGGAAACTAGCTCATGTAAATTGAATAAGGTCGTCTTAAGACATAAGATCTGACCGAGGATCTGACTATGAATACGGGCCCTACTCAACATGAAGTTTCTACAGGGTTATACAGGGTGTCTCAGTGATCTTGCATAATACTTCGGGAGGTGATTCCTCTCAAGAAAATGAGTCGAAAAGTAGAAGACAATTTTTTTTCCCAAGTGCTCCCTGAGGACTGCCTCAGGGAGCACCTGTAACTGTACAGCCTGCCTGTAACTGTACAGCCCCTCAAAAGTGCAAAGTGCAACAAAGTTTCAATTGATTTTCTCAAGAACTGTCAAAGGTACGAGCTTCAATTTAATATTTTCGATAGGCTTGTTCAATCCAAAACTATCATTCCTCTCGCATTTTTCCGTAGGATGCGCCGTTCTGAAGTGAAGGTGAAAAAAGCACGAACGTGTCTAGAAAAATTTTCAACATGATCCCAATCCCCTCTAATTTCACTGCCACTGATTAGATTTGTTTGAAACTTTGCATGTACATTTGCACTGCTGAGAAACTTCTCTACACTGAATTTGAAGTTCCTTTTTCTGACGGTTTTTCCAGCAAATAATTGAAAACTTTGTTTCTCTGCGTACCTTTGAGGGGCTGTTACTCCCTTAGGAAGCACTTCATTCAGGAGAAAATGTTACTCTCACTTTTCGACTTGGTTTCTTAAGGGGAATCACCTCCCGAAGTATTATGCAAGGTCACCGAAACACCCTGTATACAGGTGTCCGGTATCAAAATAGATAGATTTTTCTCGAAACGCTCCGTTCAAAATCGGAAAATGATACAAATAATATAGCATTTCAAAGTCGAAATTGAAAATTCGATTTTTTTGGATAACTTATGAACCGTTCAAGCGGATTTTGTTCCAATTTTGACCAAAGTTTACCAAAATATGTCTATCGAGAGATAATGATGATAAAAATAATAAAAATAAAGCATTTTATCCAACATTTTTCGGGGCACAAATAATAGGGGGTGACCTACCCTCTTCCCCCTATTTCAACTCTCCCAACTATTTTTGGGAATCGTTACATTTTTTTCAATTCTACGTTTCTTAGAGAAAAAAGTTACTTTTGCGGTATTTTGATTAGGGGCTTCATTTTTGAGCTATTTGGATTTGAGACTTGGAGAAACATCTTGAAAATTCCACTTTGAAAGGTCTAGAGATTGAAATTAAAAAAAGAAACTCATGATTTCTCAGATCCAGAATCCAGATCCAAGTTCTCTAAGTTTTCACGAAGCCTCCGATCAAAATTTTGCAAAAGTAACTTTCTTTTTCTAAATTGAACGCAGAATTCAAAAATTTGAACGATTTTCAAAAATAATTAGGGGAGTGAAAAATAGGGGGGGAAGGGGAAGAATAGGTACCTTCGCCGTTGAAAATGTTCGATAAAATGCGTTATTATTGTTCAATAGAGACACAATTATTTCAGTTAGCTTTGGCCCTTTGAACAAAATCGGTTGAACGGTTCGAAAGCTATACAAAAAAACAATTTTTAAGTTAAACTTTGAAGGCCTATATTTCCGTTATTATTCGTTTTTGAAGAGGGTGTTTTGGGGAAAGTCTATTTTTTTTTCATTCTCTGTCGATTGCCAAAGCTTCCGCCATCAAACACCGGACACCCTGTACAGAGTGTGTCTCGGAAGAAGGGTTACAAAAATTCACAGGGAGGTAGAGAATTCAAAAATTAGGAATTCAAAGATTTTTTTTAAATAAATATACCATCGCAAACGTGTAATAACGGAGGTACGGGCCTTCAAAGTTGTTTTTTGAAAACAGATTTTTCTGCATATCTTTGAACCGTTCAACCGATTCTATTCAAATTCAAATCAAAGTCTAGTCTACTGAAATATGTCTCTATCTAACAATAATAACGCATTCCATTCCATTTCATTTCATTTATTATACTCCTTACGATGACCTATACAGTTAGTTATAGTTTGTTTCTTTCATCGAGCATTTTCCAGGGGCGAAGGTAATAGCGAAGATATCCTCCTCCTTTCTCCCTTATTTTTCAACACCCTAATTATTCTTTAGATTGGCTCCAATTTTTAATTTCAACGTTTCATTTAGAGGAAAAAGTCACTTTGCAAAATTTTGATTAGAGAAATTTTGATTTGATTTGAAATCGCCACTTTCAAAGGCATGAAAATAAAATCCGAGTTAAAATCCAATGAAACTTGTGATATTTAAGTTCTTTAGGTGTTTCAAGTCGGTGAACCACATTCCATTTTTAGTTGAGAGACGAGGTGTTTCCGGGAAAAAACACTTTTGGCTCTGGAAAGTGGCGATTTCAGAATGTTTTCCAAAGTTTCAAACCCAATTATCTCGAAAATGGAGTCTAAAATCAAAATTTTGTTATCATTGCATTATTATTGTTCAATACAGTAAACTTTGGTTTGAATGTGAATAAAATCGGTGGATTGTTTCAATAGTTATGCAAAAAGAACTGTTTTTGAAAAAACCTTTGAAGGCCTGTATCTCCGTTACTATACGTTTGCGAGGGTATTTCTATCGAGAAAAGTCCCCTTATTTTTCAATTCTCTATCTCAACCCAAAAGTTCCAAACGTTATGCAAGAATAACTATTTATTTTACAAAAAAAAACATGTTTGAAGGCCTGTATCTCTGTTATCATACGTTTGCAAGGGTATTTTTATTGCGAAAAGTCCCCTAGTTTTTCAATTCTCCATCTCCCTGTGAATTTTGTAACCCCTATTCCGGGACACCTGTAGGAATCAGTGCCCTCAACGGTTCAGGAATTTCTTGGTTCGGAAGTCTAACAATGATATATGAATTTTTATGTCAAGTGATGTTGATTTGGCCCATCGCATCGGGACAAGACGGCGGATCAAAACTCAATCTGGGGGGATCTCGACTCAACTTCCCCCAAGGGGATCAAAACGCGTCTCCAAAGGGTCCCAACTCGACTTTATCCAGGGGGCTAAGACGCATCAGCCGAAGCTTTGACTCGGCATCGTCCAAGTGAGCTGGGACTTATCATCGGGGCTGCGACTCTACGGCCTCTAGGAGGGTCGCGACGCAACATCAACGGGTTCTAGCTCAGCTTCCTCGAAGGGGATTGGAACTCTTAGCTAACAGACCCGCAGAAGCACTCGGCAACGGACGTTAGCGACATCTTTTAATGATGCCTTGACTCTGAATATTCACATATACCTCGATTCCACGGCTTCGATTAATTTTCCTCCGGATTATTTTTGGCCCGCGAAATGCGGGTGGCTTTAACTCTAACCCACTTTTGAGGGGCGGGTAACAGAATATTCCAGCCTAAAATATCCCGCCACAAATATCCCGGCAATAATATCCCAACCAAAAATATCTCCGCGACAAAATATCCCATGCCAAAAATATCCCCGCCAATAATATCCAAGCCAAAAAGACCACCCAACGTAAAACGTTCCCGGAAAAAAAGTCCCCCACAATACGTCCTGTGGAAATTACGTCTTCGAGAAAAAACGTCCCAAGGAAAAGACCTCCCAGGGAAAACATCTCCAGGGAAAAAAGTCCTCTGGAGAAAACGTCCCCCGCAAAAGACGTCCCTGGAAAAATACGTCTCCTTTCTGGATTACTCTGGATACTCACTCTGATGAGCTTCTTTGTGTCGTCATATTACTTCCGAAACTCCAGTGGAGACGGTCTCTTGTGTCCTTCATGTGTGTACTGAGCAGAGCATCAAACGATATCAAAGACACAAGGGGGCTCAGTGAAGCTTCATAGCTTGACATAAAATGAAGGCAAAAGGGGGGCTTACTGGTACTCTGGAAGCCAATAAAAGGCCAAGTGGGCTAATTAGGACTCCATACTACACTTGAGGATAGAATGGGGCCCGATAGGGCTTGGAGTATCACATTAAGGCACAAGGTGCTCACTCATGCTCCGGAAGTTCCAAAAAGATGCATGGGGGTTCAGCAGGGCTTCAAAGGACGTTGAAGAGACAAGGGGATCAAATGGAGCCATGTGTAACACCAGAAAGCAAAAGGGAGCTTACTGGAACTCTGAAAGTCTTGAAAAAGCACAAGGGGGCTAATGAGAGCTCCAAAGTACACTTGCTTACACATGGAGGCCTAATAGGGCTCCGTATGTCTCATGAAGGCACAAGAGATTTTCACTAGGGTTTCCAAGCCTGGGGGCTCACTGGAACTCTGAAAACCACGAAAAGACATGGGGGGGCTCATTAGGGCTCCAGACGACACATGAGGACACAAGGGATATCCGAATGCTACGGAAAAATGCAAGGCAGTGGGCTTTAAACGATACTGAAGACAACAAGGGGGCCCAACGGAGCTTTACATGACAATGAAGGGAAAAGGGGACTTACTGGTATTCTCTCGGGTAATCTGGAAGCCAATAAAGACATAAGTGGGCCAACAAGGCCCCATCTCGGGCTCTGTACTACACTTGGGGACACAAGGGAGCCCGATACGTCTCCCTTGGCTTCAAATTTCAAATTTCACATCAAGACCCAAGGCGCTTACTTATGCTCCGAAAGTCTCGGGAAGATGTAAGAGGCTCAGCGGGGCTTCAAAGGGCATTGAAGAAATAAGGGGACCCAATGGAGCTCTGGATAACAAGTAGGCAACACGGAGCTTACTGGAATTCTGATAGCCATGGAAAAACATAGGGGGGGCTAACTAGGGTTCCAAGCTAGACTTCAGACACAAAGGGCCCGATATAGCTCCGAAAGTCATAGAAAAACTATAAAGGAGGCCCAGTAAAGCTATACCTACTTATAATAAAAGAAGGCAAAGGAGGGTTACTGGAATTTTGATAGCCATGGAAAAACATAATGGAGCTCATCGGGGCTCCAAATCATACTTGAAGATACAAGGGGGCCCAATTTGGGGCCAAATATCATATAAAGGCACAAGGGGCGTACTAGTACTCGGAAAGCCTCAAAAAAGTGCGAAAGGGCTCAACAGAGCTTCAAACGGTATTGAAGACACAAGGAGGCCCAATGGAGCTCAGTCTGTAACAAAATAACTTTGAACTGGACTTACTGGTACCTATTCCGAAAGCCATGAAAAAAAAATAATGGGGCACAACAGGGTTCCAGCTACACTTGAAGACACAATGGGAGCCCGACAGGGCTCCCGTCATGACATGATGGCACACCGCTGCTTGCTGCTTCGAAAGTCATGAAAAATGCAAATGGACTCAGCAGGGCTTTGAATTATATTGAAGACAGAACAAGGAGCCCCAATAGAACTCTTAATAACAGAAGACTGCAAAGGGGCCTTACTGGAACTCTGAACGCTATGAAAAACATAAAGGGACTCATGAGGTCTCAAAAATCAAATTAGAGGAATGAGGGGCCGATAGGGGCCAAATATTACATGAAGGTTGAAATGGGCTTACTCTTACTAGTGCTCCTGAAGTTTGGTGTACTAGCAGAAATGTTCGGGATACTTATCCTCGTTTTGAGCCCTGATGAGCCTCCTGGTCTCTTTCTTCATATTCAGTTTGTAGCCTTGATGACCTCTGATAAAAATAGTTTATTTTTTCTGGGGACGTAATTTCCAAGGAACATAACTTCAAGAAGACGTGATTATGTGGGGAATGTTATTTCCAAGGGACGTAATTTCCAAGAGACGTAGTTTTCTGGGGACGTTTTGTGGAGGATGTCTTTAACGGACTCGTAATTATCAATCTGGTGGGTCTGAAAAGAAGGACGATACTTGAGTAGAAGATGTCATTCTTATCTGGTGGGTCTAAAAAAAAAGAAGAATGCTTGAGTCAGAATTCAGTTATTCATCTGTTGGGTCTGAAAAAGAGGATGATACTTGAGTCGAAAATGAGCTCCTCATCTGGCAAGTCTGGAAAGAAGGACGATACTTGAGATGACAATAGACTTGTTATCGGGTGGGTCTGAATTCTATATTTATATCTGAATATTTATCCTATCATCCATCATCTATATTTTTGCCCGGGACATTATTGGACAGAATATCATTTGACAGGGATGTTTTTGGCTGAGATATTTTGTCGCGAGGATATTTTTGCCCTGAGATATTATTGCTGGGATATTTTATCGCCGCACCCTTCGAACTAGCTGGTTATTACTGACTGATCCATTACTTGAAGCTTGTACCACTCTCCCATAACGAACTGGGGTTTGAGGCTTTCGAAGTGCCGAATTGATAAGTTTTTATTAATTACTGGTTTGATTAATGGTGGCTAATTAATTGAGTTAACACACAACGTAGGTTTTCAAGCCTGTGAGGTAGAGTGCGTAGTCGGTCTAAGAGAGTGAAGCACCCAGTGTGAGAAACGGTAATAATAAGGGGTAAACAATAATTTCTGTGTCATCACGTGCCAATTAATTAGAAGGGGTAGGTTTGTACCATCACAGTACTCATTGTAATTAAATGGAGAAATTGACTAGCTCTTGCTTCTGAATAGTATTTCTGAGCTGTTACTGTAGTTATAGAATGAACTTTGGGAACTCCTTAATATTCAGTGAGGGTTTCATGAGCTCGGCGTTACTTTTAAGTGTTCATTAGAGTTATGAAACCAGTTCCTGGTGTTCAATGAGAGCGAATAAAAGCTGCGACTCATTCTTATTTACGTCAAAGCACTCATTATAGTGTGTCAGTTATTATTCTGAAAAAACTTTCCTGAAGTGAAACAAATAGAGCTGCGACGAGCCTCAATTTTCTCCTGAAAACTCATTGGGAATAGAGGAATATTCGGGATTTTTTCTCAAGAGTAATTAAAACCTCCAAATTTTCAAACTCTCACCGGAATTAAAAGGGAATCAGAGCTTCGACGAGCTCGACGTTACCTCTGAGTATCATTCTAAGTTGAAGTTCTCAGTTTCAAGGGGCTCTTGTCTTCCAGAGTAAATGAGAGTTTCAGCGAGTTCTAACTCACGGCTGATGATTACTCAGTAAGGTAATTAATGAACGTTTAGTGGACTGTTTCAGAGCAAAATAAGACATTCGACTAGCTTTAACTTGCACTTCTGAGTGAACACTGATTGGAGTATGAATGTTCAAGTCAGTTCCGGTAGCTCTGCCAGCAGAAATAGGAGATTCAGACAAGCTATGGCATACTTCTGAGTCCTTGTTAGAGATGAAAAATTGATCCCGAGAGCTCTTTGAAGCCAAAATAAAAGTCTAATGCTTTGCCTGTGATGCGATAAAACTTCATCCGAGTAGGTAGTTGAGCCATGTTTTAGGCTGTGACACCGAGACATGGACAGGACAATTACGTTCTGGACGTACTCTTTCCACTTCACTGCCTTCTCTAATTAAAAATTTAATTGATCACTCCACACAACGCTCACTTTATAACTATTTAAATACTTAGATAAAATATCCACTGGGTACTCAAGTTGATTTTACGATCTGTAAATTTACGATTGTATATCGTCCTGCCTGATGTTAAATTACTTGGCTCGTAGTTCCTCTTTGTTCTGCAATAAGTAAGCTGAGTAGGTACCAAAAATAATAGCTAGAGAACATATGTGTTTGTCATTTATTGCAAAGTCTAAAATTGAATGATTTTTTTTCTAATACTGAAAGGCTCGCTTGATGGCTACACAATCAATATTCACTATAACAGTTAATCAGTCGTTCTCATTGATATGCCCAGTTCATTCTTGACAATCAATCAATCAAATTATGATCCTTTTAAGTCCTGTCACCCAATATTGATACTTGCCAACTTGGCTGGGGCGCTGAATGCGGTTCCAAACAGGTAATCAATTGAGCTGGTCCACTCAAAAATTTTACGCTACTGTGAATCGAACATCTCGTGGAAAAATCAACCGATTTCAGAGAATGTAGTCATGCCAAATAGCTAATTCTTGTGGCTACAAAATGCCATGCTAAGTCACGTGGACGTTGAAATTGTTCATTATGTACAGGATGACAACAAAACCAGTGTCAAAATGGTTAATATTCAACAGTACACAACTTTTCAGAAAAAATCGAAGACAGATTTTCCAGAATTGATGAGGCAAGTACTTTTTGAAGGGGTAGTTTTGAATTAGGGTAGTTTCTACAGATGTGGACAAAAAAGATCATCGATGCATCATACGTTTAATGGGACTGTTGAGATAAGACTAGCCAAAACTCTGTAAAGCAGGTATGCAATGGGTATCTTTAGTTATAGAGGGACGATTTTTGGATGTAGAGGGACAATTTTGGGCACCTCAGAATGTTACGAGTGATGCTAGAATATCGAAAAGACATTGGAGAGTTTGCGGCAATACGTCCGTATGACGTAACGTAACTTTCAACGTGAAAATAGACGAGTGTGTTAATGGAAATTCCTTAGATACAGAAGAATTTCCACATTCTACGTTGCGTTGCGTCGTACGTTGCGTGATATCGCAAACTCCCTATCAAATTGCTCACATGTTCAAAATCTCGAAGTAATCTTCAACACCTATCATAGAGGGATGATTTCAAAACATCCTCACAATGTTGAAATGTTCAGGATAGTATCGCAATGAAAATGAAAAAAAATTGTCTTCATGTTTAATCACTTGGGAGATACAGCCTACAAACTTTGTAAGTATTACAACTCTTGACAAAAATGACAAAAACGGAGTTGTAATGATCTGAAGGGACCTTATTATGCAATGGATAGGTACTGGTGTTTTATTCGAACCACCCTGTGATGATGAGGATGCAAACTAACAGTAGAACTCTCTTGTTTGGAACAGACTGCAAAAGGGGTTGCGGACGTTCACAGGGGGTAGCATTCCTGATGGTCAGTTGGACGAAATTCGATTAAGGGTCACTTTGTAGAGCAAAGTTATGCACTTCTGCCACATTTGAGACAAGAACATGACCTTGGAGAGAACTGGCATCATAAAACGTGAATTTGTCTAAAATTGACATAAGTCCTTTGAGAACTCAGGTGGGGACTTGAATCAAAAACCGTTTCGGGATATTTTGATAAGCTTCTCAAAAACTCATTGGGAAAGGATCTACGATCCTTTTTCGAAAAGCTGTGCACTATTGAAAATCGGCCATTTTGACACTGGTTCTGTTGTCACCCTGTACAACAGTGTCAGCAACCACGGGACTCAGCATGGCATTTTGTAGCCAGAAGGATGGCCTATCCGGCATGACCACATTCTTTGAAATCGGTTGGTTTTTCGACTAGACTTCGATCTTGAAGTAGCGTGAAATTTCTGGGTGAACCAGTTCAATTGATCACCTGTTTATCTGTCGTCTGAACTAGGGAATCTAGCCCAAGTTAGAGGGATACCCAAACAAGGAGAAGGCGTAAGGCGTAAGAGAGAGATCAAAACACTGATAACGATTAGGTTACTGAATTCAAATAGCAAATGGAACACACTCAGTCCATGGCAAAAGCCAGTAAAAACTGACATTTTGATTGACAATGATTTGACAATTCGTGTCTGATGAGAAAGTTTTGTCAGTTCTTGATACCTATACCAGAAAAATGCACACAGTCCTCATTGCCATCACCGTGATGGCTTGTTTCGCCTCATCAGGTGAGAATTCCTCCAGAGTTTGCTCAGTTGAAAACGAAGCCCCGTTTGGACAGGCAGCGGTTTAGAGTGCTTTCATTGCAAAAGTGACGACAAGGGCATCGAAGACGAATGCACCAGGAAAAAGGCGCCAAAGAGGGTCTGCTCCGCGGAGTTATTCAAACAGACACACTTGAAGAGGCTGGAATTGTTTCTTGGGCAGGAGGGTACACAAGAATTGGTCGAAACGATAAAGTCAATAGACAATGATACCGACGTGGTTTGCTGCAAAATGAATGTGAAAGACGACCACGGTAAAGTAGATGACTCCGGTCTCAAAATCCTGAATACCTAGGTTCTTGCCTTCTACTTAATTATCATTTCTACTGTCGACTGAGTATTCAGATACGCAAACTGGAGCTTGTTGCAACAAGGTAAACTGAGGAAAACTTTATTTTTTTTCTTGTAGGCGACCTTTACTCTAAAAGGGAATGTGCTATAAAGACTTCCAGTGAAAAGGAAACTTGTGATATCTTGAAGAACTTTCTACGTCTGATCAAGGCAAATCCTCGGGCAGATCGTGCCGATTCTCACCTGCCCAAGACAGTGAAGTGTTACTTTTGTTCTGAAGATTTATGCAACACGGCTATCGAACTGACAACAAACTTTTCGATTGTCTCTCAATTTCTCCTTGTTTCGTTCGGTTCCAAGTTGATTTTTTATTCATGAGTTCAGTATAATCACCATTACTTCGGCCTCAGAGCCCGTCTTGTAATGTTGGATCTTCCAATAAACAATTGGGTCGCTATTTTGTCTACTTAATTACATAAACCTGGTGAGCACACATCCCGAGGTTCCCGTTACAGCCTTGATCAACTTCAAGACATCCCTCGAGACATCCCGAAGCATTTTTGTAAAATATGGCTTGTGACCTTTGGAAAATCAATTGGCAATACAAATCATGGTCTTGAGGAAAAATACAGATGCAAAAATAACTATACCCAGTGAGCAGCTTCTTTTCAATTGACCAAAAAGAGCTGTAGGACCATTGGACACATTTTCACGAGTTTCACAGAGCTTTGGCGCCTCGTTTGGCGCTCACCATGGTCAAAATGACCATTGGATACATGAAGGAGGGTGTTCAAAATTATCCTCTATCTTTTTCGAAGTGGGACACAAAACCATTTTGATTCAAGTTCAGTCTTTCCTGAAATAGCCTGAAAATAATCTGAAAAAATGGGTAGTTCACTATAAAATTTCATACTTTCAAATAGCCGGGATTATGGTCAATTGAAAAGGATTTACTCACTGGGAATGGTTATTTTTGCACTGAGACTATTGCCTATGACCATTTCCATTAGTACAGATCAATTCCTCACTTATTCAATAACGAGTGACTTCAAGATGGCGGCCATGAGAAGAAAATTAGTCGACTGTCATATATTCGAAGATAGTGGACAGAAACAATAGCAACAAACGGCATTTCATTCTTGAATTTACTCTTCGGAGGACTACCGAATTTCACTGAAATATCTCAGGAAATCACCTCGGAAATTACTGATTTTTTGAAAAATGTGAATTTCCATGAAGCTGCGACCACTAATTTCAGGATTTCTCAGAAACGGCTCGATAAGGAGACGCGGTTTGTTTTATCCTTACAAACATCAAATTGTGAGTTCATGTTGTGACTTTGATGACTCCAACTTTTTTGGTTCAAGAGTTGGAGTTTTTGAATTATTGAACACCCTTTATACGACGTCTGCAAGAAGACTTACTGTGACATTACCTCTTGAAAGTTGCTCAGGGGCTTAATGAACATTTTGTGATAAGTCTCATCGCTTGATCATTCTTTGCAAGGTTGTAGCCCCGTAACGTCCGGACTAACTGTGATTTCGGTGATTTCTGTTCGTGCCTCTGAAAGATAGGCAACCCGCTGCCACAACTCATCGCAAAGGTCGATATATGCCCGTAATTAGTGAATGTCAAGTGGAGGACCGATCCCGGACCGTGAAAGTCAAAGTCACCGAAACGAACGATTTGTTGAGGCTTTGAAATCCACCCCTGTTAGGTAGACAACTCGCTATACTGCTGCTCTCCCAGGTTTGCAACCTTGTTTCCACTCCTTAAAAGTAAGCTGGGAGTATGTACTACAACTCTGCCAAGTTTGAATGCTCTAGAATAAAATGCAAGGTAGGTCTCAAAATTGTCCACTAACCGCCGCACTATATGGAAAATTTGAACTTTCCGGGAAGACCTTGAATCTCATTCCAAAACATCTTATTGTAAAAATTGTCAATTGAGGCTTCACTTTGAGCTGCAACATTCAAGTTCGGTCTCGAAAACCCTGACCGGTTCTACATTTTCAACAGGAAAAATCCAGGGAAATTGGGAAATAATTGTTGAAAAATGTTCAAGAAGCAGTTACCTCTTGTTTAAAGAGAGGTGTACCTAAATCTGTTCACGGGATGGAAAGTTAGAAATTTTGCAGTTTTTCCGGAAAGAAAAACTCGAGAACTGTGAATTCGATTCTTATAGGAAACTGTGGAAACTCATCAAACTACCCAAGTAACACATCAGGTCAAAGTTAGGTTTGTTTCGACCTCCATTTGATGGTCAGGGACTAATTTGTGTCAGGCGAGGGCAAATTTACCTCGAATCGACGTCAAATTAAGGTAAACGGGAAATTGGATGACGGTTATTCTGACGTCGAAAATAGGAAATATAAGGCATTTCGACTTTCAGGTCAAAATCCCAATAGGTCGTGTAAATCTCAAATAAGTCATGATATGGTAATTTTTTACCACTTTATTACCAATTTACGAGGGGCGAACCGCTGGGGAAATCTGGTGGACATTGCCGGAGGAAGTTCAGGGGAAGTCCGGGGGAAGTCCGGGGGAAGTCCGAGGAAGTCCGGAGGAAGTCTGGGGGAAGTCCGATGGAAGTCCGGGGGAAATCCTTACGAGGGAGAAGTCTGGTGTACAGAATTTGACCAGCGGTTTGCCCCTCGCCAATTTATGACCTCTTATTTGATAAGTTTTCAAGGTTATATTTTGTTCGAGCAACGTCTCATTGGGTCGAAACTAACATAATCATACGCTCTAGGAATGAAACAATGATCACCATGCCTATATCTCTCCAACGACGAAGTTAGGATGAGTGATGGCAGTGAAAATATCAATATTGAAGATAAATGAAAGTACCTACTTAAGCATCAAATCAGCATCGTACCTACCTTAAATTTCCCTACGCATCAATTTTTGTTGACCAATATGATTATCATACCTTGAAATATTACATTGCGCCTCAAAAATATCCATGATTTGAAGTTTTTTTTGAAAAATTTAATATTACCAAGTAATTTTTTTTGCCGCTGTCACTTTTTCAAAGGCTCAAAAGTTATTCCTGAGTTCTTAAAACCTCAAATTGTAACTTTTCTGCGTAGTTGGGGGCCGGGAACAATGATTTTTGAAAACGTAAAATATCACAACGCTAATTTTCAAGCAATGGCAGACGTAAGTGGAGCCAAACAAGATGGCGATATTTTCATTTCGACTCTGAGAGCTAATATACTTCAATTTTTGACCTTATAAGTCCAGTGCGCCTAACAGGTAAATTTTCATGGTAATCTGGACTTCAGAGTCCACTGTTATGAATTAAGAGGCCCAGATTTCACCCAAAATAATCATTGTGGATCAATAAGCCCTATAGGTCATTGTATAAGGCTAAAATAACCTAGTTTTGACCATCAGAATAGGCTATCAATTACCTGACTTGAAAGTTGAAATTAGGATAGTAACAAAGTAAAAGCGACTACTTTTGGTTTCCTAATTAGCCTCTTTAGGAAATATTCACTTTAAAGGCAAAATTTAGGTGAATATCAACTAATTTCTGTCTTGGAGTGTGACCTCATGATCCATGGAATATGAAGACATCATTTAGGGAAAACATTGGTAATTTTGAACCTTCAAAAAGGTTTTTAGGCCAAGGATATATTAGCGTAAATTTCAAGGGAGGAACGGAGTTCTGTTTTACCTTAATCACGACTTTGAGGATATTTTGTCAGACAAGGAATATTTCATGTCCAATTGATGTAGTTTTCGCCCTGTTCAAGACAATTTGACTTTCAATTGGTTATTCAGCCTTAATGTGCTGCTTGGGTAAGCCGAGGGCTGAATTGATTGATACATTCCAGCGCATCCACCATAAAACTGGCAAAGCGCCTTCACCATTCCAATTGCGTTGATAGATTCCAGGACATCACTGAGCATTTTTCCAAAATTTGGCTTGTAAACTCGCGGTAGCTTTGTCCAAATCAAACAAAGAATATTTCTGGTCTTACTCATCGTATCTATCATGAAATCTAGCCGAGTGCCCCCACCATTTTACTTAATTTGTTCCAATTTACGACACTTCCCAACTCGTTATACCTGCAACACTTCTTATAGTAAACTGTGAAAATTCAAACTGGGCCGAGAGCTAAATAATTTGATACATTTCAGTGCGTCCACCATAGAATAAGCAGAGCACCTCCACCATTCCAATTGCGTCGATAGATTCCAAGACATTCCTAAGCATTTTGCAAGAAAAATTTTTGTGAACTTGCGGTAGCTTTGATTTAACAGAATAAAGAATATTTATACTCTCATTCATCGTATCTATCATGAAATCTAGCCAAGCGCCTCCACCATTTCACTCAATTTCGCCTTAGTCACGCTACTTACCAAACGCTTTTCATTTCTTAGTACATAGTCCAACTATCTCGTTCTGTTGTGTGTCTATTTTGTATACAGGGTGGCCCAACGAAAACAGAACAGAGGGGTTTTCGGGCGTTTCGCCTTGTTTTTTGAGAAAAGCTCGGACAGGTCGATTTTTATATCAGGGGGGACATCTAAAACATACATTGGCAAATTTCTATCTTGAGTCCCCTCACTCCCACTCAACCCAACTTCGAAGTTTCAAATGACACCACCCACCTTGCGATACATCAAATTAAATAAAATTAAATTTTCCTTCTGAATAAAATATTTCTATAACTCCCAAACCTACCCCCCTTCTTACCAAAATTGTCTAAGTTTCCAATGTAATATTCTTGACCTCTCAATTCTCTTAAGTGCAGTCAACGTCATCCTGCACAACATCGAGGGAGAAAATTTTCTGTGTAAAAAGTGCCACCTAAATTTACCCCTTCACTTCCCCACCCCAGCTTCAAAATCTAAAATTCAAATTGAAATTTGAAAGGAACTGAACTCTCTTCCTGAATAAAATATTTTCAGAATTCTCAAAAAGCCATTTTCCCCCTAAAATACTCGGAATGTTCAATTTATTAGGAGAGGGGTTGAAAAATTTGAAAAAAAAAAGTTTTCAGAAAGAGAAATCAATTTCCTTCAATTTGATGTATCACAAAGTAGGTGGTGTATGTTGAATTTTAAAGTTGGGGTGAGGAAAAGGAAAGGGATGAATTTGGGTAGCACTTTTCCCCACCGAAAATTTTCTCCTTAGATGCTATTTATAGTGCTATTCTGTAGAAAAAAACATTCCATAAACGCTCTGTTATGTGAAAACTCGTGTCGGCCATTGGCTGTTGCCGAGGTAATAACAACGTAACAGAGCCTTTATGGAATGTAATTTTTTAGAGAATCGCACCATTAGAATGACGCTAATTAAATTGAGGAGAATTGAAGGATCGAGAATAGAAAATGGGACAGTCCCCGCACATTTCTTATGGGATTTGGCTCAAACTTTGATATATTGTAGTCCTTGTTGAGGTGATCAAACTTCATCATTGCGCAAATCCTCTTAACTCAACGGTTCACCCTCTAGAGGGGATGGAATGCCGGTAGTCACAGAACTAATTTATTGCAATTATGGGCTTCAATGAGCAAAAGGCAGATCTATTTCGACGCCACGAGGTGGTTCTAGGGTTATACTTGCCATAACTTTGAGCTGGTCAAAACATCTCATAGACCCCTATTTTCAGAGCCACCCCTAGAATTTCGATAAATGACTGAAAATTCAAAGTTGAATAGCGACCAAAATTAACGGGGAATTTATTTGAATTTCTGAAACGTTCAAAGTGTTCAAAGTGATGCTGATCCATTATTTCTTGCGAACCAACCCTAATTTAACCCAACCCTAAAATCTGACGTTCACCCTCCACTGAAATATCAACTTCTGCTCTGGCCTATTAGAAATAAATTGTTTCTTGTCAAGTTAAAATGAGTTCCTACGACTGTAACATGTTGTGTTGGAAAAAGTTGGTCCATATTGATCTCTTTATGTCTACTTCTCATCTCTATAGCCCCTATAGCCCCTATACTCTAATAGTTTCTCCCAAATTGGCCGTGGAAGCACTCGTTGCACATTTTCTAGTTGAATGAGTTGAACTAATCATTTCTGGAAAAACTACCAGGGTATAGGTTTTATAAGGGTAAGGGTGGGTAGACATAAGGGATGAATATGGATCATGTATCACCCTTTCCTAGATATGCATGGTGCTAAAATAAAAGGAATTCATTTTAATTTAACAAGAAACAACTCACTTCCAGTAGTGCAGAGCAGAAGTTCATAATTCATTGGAGGGTGAACGCCAGATTTTAGGGGTTGATACGCAAAAAATACTTGATCAGTAACATTTTGAACATACCGTGTCAGAAATTCACAAAAACTCCCCGTTTATTTTGGTCGTTATTCAACTTTGAATTTTCAGTAATTTTTCGAAATGCTAGGGGTGGCTCTAAAAATAAGGGTCTATGGGGGGGGTCATCGGGTATATTTTGACCAGTTTAAAGTTATGGCAAGTATAACCTTGGAACCACCTGGTGGCGTCAAAATAGGTCCACCTTTTGCTCACTGAAGCCCATAATTGAAATAAATTAGTTATGTGATTATCGGCATTCCACCCCAAAATTGTATATTTTGTAATTGAGTGGAACCTCTCCATCATTCATCAGTAAAAAAAAAATGCAAAATTTGTATTCATTTCCGAGAGAAAATTGGGCATATAATCACTTTTACAACAGACCAATTTTCTGATCTTGTAATGAATTGCACATTGTTTTTATCGTTTTCAGATATAAAATGGTTAAGAACAATGAATTCTGTTGGAAATACTCAATTGAAATGATTCTAACCATGCGGAAACCGAAATTACAAAACGACAATTTCAGATGACAAAAATCGTCGTTTTTTCAGTAAAACTTGTTTGATCGTGTTTCAATTCAATTTTAAACACCATATTTGATATCAGAGGCCAAGATTTAGTTGGAAACGATACCACACTTGCCGATATCAATCCGAGGTTTTTTAAAGAAAAACAAAATAAATTTTGCCGATCTTCTTTTTTTTCAGGCAACCCAAACTACTTATCAACAATTCAAACGTCAAGCAAATATTGTGAAGCCTTGAGGCATTAAATATGATTTTTTTCATTTATATAAGCTACAGGGTGTCATTTACGCATTCAATATGGCAATATTTAGCCCCCTCCCCCACAATCAATGACGCACAAGGGTGTGCCACCGAGTATTTTGATATGTTATTCCTTAGGTCTTACAAGGCCCGTATACCAAATTTCAGCTTTGTGGGAATTTGTTGCGGGTTAAAACCTCATATGCCTGGGCTACTAAAGGGTGAACCGTTGAGTTTAGATGATTTGCGCAATGATAAAGTTTGATCACCTCAACAAGGGCTACAACATATCAAAATTTGAGCCAAATCTCATAAGGAATGTGCGGGGTCCTTCAGGGGGGGTGGGGTTGAAAATTTTGAAAATATTTTTTTCAGAAAAGTTATTTGATTCTCTTTGATTTGATGTTTCGCAAAGTAGATGGTGTCACTCGGAAGTTGAGGTGGGTGGGGGTGAGGGGGCTGAAGATAAAAATTTGCCAATGTATGTTTTAGATGTCCCCCCTGATATAAAAATTGACCTGTCCGAGCTCTTTTCAAAAAAATGAGGGGAAATGTTCGAAAACCCCTCTGTTCTGTTCTCGTTGGGCCACCCTGTATACTCACCTAGTGGTATTTTTGGTTTTAAGATTCATAATTAAACTGGTCGTAGTTAAATACATATTAACCGTGGGTTCCACAAAAAAGATAATACGAGATTAGTTGATTCGCGATTTTGTTTGTCAATTTCTAGCTGAGTGATCAATGAAAATGCTGGTTTATCCCTCAATAATGAAAAGATGATGGGTGATGGGTCTATAGTACAGATTTCAGGCATTTTTTGGGGTTAATCGTCTAGCATTCAGCAGAAAAAAGTTCAGTTAATCTGCAATCAGCCTTGATCGCTGATCATTTTTTTTATGGAACTGCCGGTGAGTTTTGCTCTTTGTTTATGTTTTGATAATGATTCTCATAGTTAGGTACCTACTATGTGCATGCACAAGTCTTCGAGACTCATTGTGCACGTGAATGTGTTCTATTGTTTTATTATCTCATTTATATGAATAAACATTTATTTATTATTTAATAAACTTACCAAACCCTAGAACATGCACTTCTCATAGGAAACCGTTAAAGTTCAAAGCACAGAGCTGCATTTATTGATACTTTTCAGCGCATCCACCTTAAGATTAGCGGAGGACCTTCACCATTCCAATAGCGATGATAGATTTCAAGACATACCTGAGCATTTTGCAAAAATTTGACTTGAAAACTTGCGGTAGCTTGACTTAACCGGATAAAGAACATCTTTAGTTTACTCAGAATGCTCCGACTATTTACTATGAAATCAAGCGCCTCCACCATTTCACTCAATTCCGCCTGAATTCCGCTCACTTACCAAACTCTCATACCCACATATCTCATACGAAACCGTGACAGTTTAAAGCCGAGAACTAAACTTATTTCTCTTATTACTCTCCAGCGCATCCACCATGAAAATAGCTAAGTGCTCACCTGGTTATGCCAATTGTTCAATTAGTTCAATTTCAAAACATCCCAACACATTTTACCAAAATTTGTCAAGAAAACTTGCGGTAGCTTTGACTAAACCGATATAAGACATTCCTAGCCCTACTCAGCGTAACCACCATAACATTAGACTTAGCGCCTCCACCATTCCACTCGTTTTTACTCTTCACAAGCCTACCCAAGCTCCATACTCAGCCCTCGCATAGAAACCTGCCCAAGCTTCAAATTATCCTGTACAGATGTCGCCACGTCCCCGTTTTCCAACCAAAAATCCCAAAAGTCAACAATAACAAACGCAGCTGACAGTAGAGGTTAAAAATACGCGACTTGTTCTCAAAAAGTCGGAAAAGCTGTGAAAATTTAGCGGTTCTAGCGAGAAAAAAACCAAGAAAGAAAGACTGAAGATGCACACGGACTTGTCGAAACATTTGCATACGGAAAAGTGCAACGAACTGATCGCCCTGTACGAAGAGTGCCACAAGGACCATCCGATGGGAAAGTTCTTCGGTTTCTGCAACACGGCCGACAGCCTGATGACCAAGTGCCTGAAGGAGGAACGTCTGGCCCGCAGGGATCGCAACCTCGAAAAGGCCAGAGAAACCAAAGCCAAGATGCGCAAGCTGCTGCAAGAAGACACCAAAGAGTACCAGTTTAAATGAGAGCTTATTTTTGTGCCGATGCTGAACTTAGGAACAATTGTATAAAAAAAAATTTGACAAATAAATAAATGAGTTGTTAATAAAGTTATCTTGAATGGAACAAATCGTTTACTTACTAGAAGAAAAAGTATCGTACTGTTGGCTAACCTGACAAATGTAGATGGTCAATCGATTTCAAGCCAAGCCTAGTGCTTTTTCGTCATCAGGCTAGCCAATTTCGCAACGTGGGAAACCGAGAAAATCCAAAGGTGTGATTCTCATTTGAAATCGTGTATAATTGGTTGCCTACCTCAGCACCTATCCAGGAGTTTCTTACGGTAACATTTGAGGCTTGACGCTGCTTTTTCTGTGAAATTACAGTGCCACTAAACAATGCAAAGCAAGGAAATTGCGGCAAGAGTTTAATCGAAATTGAATAATTTTGGAATTTCCCATTTCGACGATAAAGAAAAAGACCTCTCACTTTTA
The DNA here is from genome assembly GCA_949128115.1 of Anaspis maculata. Lineage (NCBI taxonomy): Eukaryota > Metazoa > Arthropoda > Insecta > Coleoptera > Scraptiidae > Anaspis > Anaspis maculata. Next base: position 2,116,136 of record OX421966.1, read on the forward strand.
CGAGAGGCGTTTATGACATGAATTTTACCGGTTTGCTGTCATATGTCCATGTTTAGCACATGCAAACCACGTTTTGGCTCGATGGTTGGTGGCTAGTCCATCCATATAGACAGTCCATCTTCTGTAAATGTGAACATATGCCTCAAGCTTGGTAAAAATGCTGTGAATCGGTGTTAATCAAAGCTATTTTATTGGTGAGTTTTATTTTGCAAATAACGCAGTTTGAAACCGAAAGTTAATGTCTCAGAAACAATTTATGCTTTACAGCTGAATTGCTATTTTAAGTAGGTTCCGAGGTAGTTTTCCAATTTTACATTAGGTAGGTATTATTATCAATTTGCTGCTACTACTACCTACTACTGTATGATGCGACAATATTTTATGTTCTACATGGAGGCACCGGATACCGGATAGCTCACGACAGGTAGGTATATTCGGTACCTACCTAAGTACCTAGCTAGTACCTACTCGCAATTTAATTGTATAACTACAGATTATCTACCAGCTGCACGATATCGGAAGGTAGGTAGGTAGGTAGGTACTTGGAATGAAATTGAAACAATACAGTAGGTAGCACTTTAATTTTAACCTCTTACCTTCGCTTTCACCTATAGAGGTACCTCAGTTTATTCTCTTTCTTTTTAGCAAATCGAAGCAAGAACATGTATCAAATTTAGCCAAGTTTGGTCTATTTTGGGACCTAAAAGTCTCCCGTTCTAAATCCGTTTGTTTTGAAGTGTCCTTTGCCAGGAACGGCTCGGAAAAATTCAAGGAAAAGTTTAAAAAAAAAATCACCAGCAAGGTAGGTAAGTATTTCACTGAGTTTCTGGTTCAACTTCGGATGAATTCCTATTGTTTTATTTCCAGGTTCATATTGATGATCTTATTGAATAATAGAGTTAGATTCTCACATTAGAAAAATCTCTACAAAGCATTGTTTCTGTGTCCAGTTCCTAATGACTGCCGAAATTACAACAGCACGAGTTTTGGGCAACAGGTCCATCAACAAGAAAATGGTCAAGTTTCCTCGTGTTGAGAAATACTCAGAGCTGGACAGGAAATAGCAAGGTCAAGGTGACAAGGTGAGAGAATTTTCTTATCTGCTTGATATTTATTTAGAGTAGGTATAGCGAGTTTTTCTATTGCATTATAGCAACAAATTATAAGCTAAGCAGTTTAATAGCCGGGTCCTTTAGCGGCACAAATTTGCATAATCCCTTGTATTTACCTATTCCTATTCAAATATTAGGGGCTTTATGGGCTTAAGTGAGACGTCGGCACTAACAAACTCTTGTACCTACGTACAAGGTAGCAGGTATTTTTTTTGTTATAGTAAAAAAATTTGCTAATCTGTATGTTCAGCTGCTTCCAAGCTGCTGAACCATAGATTTCAGTGCTAGTCGAGCTGTCCAGCTGTTGAACTCACAAGTTAAATAGTTGACGAACTTGTGAAGTTACTGAAATATCAACTTCTTCAACGTTTGACTGGCATTACCGAAATAACCGCCTCATCAGCTACTTACCGCAAGAACTGATTACTAAAGAAGCTGATGAATTGAACAAGTTGACGAGCAAATGAACTTACGAAGTATTTAGCTAACCAACTTGTTGAAAAATCAGAACAACTGGTTCACTGCTTGATTAGTCAGGGAGCCACAGCCTGATTGCCTACCGTAAAATGAATCACTAGAGAAACTAATGAATTGGACCAGCTGATAAGTTTACAAGCTCAAAAGCTAACTAAATAGTTATAGAACTACTTTGACAAACTGATTAGCTGAAGCTCAACTGAAGCCAATTACTGAAGAAGCGGATGGATTGAACATGTTAACAAGCAAAGAATCTTACAAAATAATCAGATAAGTGAATTTTAGAATAGCAAAAACAACTGGTTCACTGCTTGATTAACTACGAAGCCACCATCATTCTGATTATTCACCGAAAAAAGTAATCACTAGAAAAGCTGATCAGTTGAATCAGCTGATGATCCTACAAACTCAACTACTTGCAACTTAACTTACTAACTAACAAACAAGAGATACGTATTTATAAAATTGAGAACTAATTTGACAAACGTCGAGCTGACGTTTTAAACGAGCTGCATAGCTTGGTGAGCTCACGAACTAACTACCTTTTCAGATCGAAAGCTAATTCGACGGAATATTAGCTAGCAAGTTCAACGAGCTAGCGATTTTGCGAGTCAGCTAGCCGGCGAACTTTCAACTCAAGAAAATAACTATCTTACTGTCTGATCTAAGAGCTCTACTCTCGGCTCTACTGAAACAAAAAATAACTGGTTCACTGCTTGATTCGCTACGAAGCCACAGCCTGAGTATCTGCCGGAAAAAAAAATCGCTATAGAGAGCTAATCAACTGCAGTTTTAGTCAACTCACAAGCTAACTGGCTAACAAAACCAGGAGCTGATTTGACGAAATCGAACTAACCTGTTGAACAAGCCTTATAGTTTAGTAAACTCACGTGTTTTTTCAGTATGATTACTAAACACAATCATAAAAGTAACTGACCGATAATAATAACTGGGAGGCTGACGAGTTGAGCGAGCTGACGAGCTAGTAACCTCACGAGCTAACTGGTTAACTAGTGAGAAATTGATCACTAGAGGAGCTAATAGGTGAAACAAGCTGATGAACTAGTGAACTGGTAAGCTAATCAGCTAATAAATTTGGGGATTCCAGAAATAGTTTGCTCACTGCTTGATTAGCTACCTAAATAACAACCTAATTAGCTCCCGAATAACTGATCAGCTACCAAAAGAGCTATTACTGAAAAAGCTGATTCATGTAACGAAGTGACGAAAAACAATAGCTTGTTCACCTCAATTAGCTATCGAAATAATTGTTCGATTAGCTACCGACAGCTGATTATCAGAGAAGCTAATATGTTTGATCACTATGAACATTCATGAGAATAACTGAGTGATAATGATAAGATGGGTACTGGGAGCTAACGGGTTGAACTAACGATCTAGAAAACTCACGAGCTAATTAGCAAACAAAGAAATTGATGATCACTGAAGTAGCTGATGGGTGAGAGGAGCTGGACGAGCTGCTGATGTCGAAAGCTGATCAGCTAATAAACGTGTGAAATAACGAAAACCACTTGCTCATGCCTGATTGTGATCAGCCAGGTGATTCAGCCCCATTTTAAAGCAAAGGACTGATTACTGAAGAAGCTAATGAATTAAACTAATTGACGAGCAAATTATTTCACGATTTATTTAGTTGGTCAACGAACTTGTGAAAAAACAAAAACTACTGGTTCACTGCTTGATTAGCTACAAAGCCACAGCCTATTTAGGTATCTATCGTGAAAAATAATCACAAAAGGAGCTGATCAACCATACAAGCTTACAAGTTTGCAAACTCACGAGCTAACCAGGTAACAAAATCGCGAGCTAATTTGACGAACGTCGAGATGACATGACGTGTCAAACGACCTGGCTAGCTTAGTGGATTCAGGAGCTAAATACTTGTTCAAATTCCAAATTGAAAGCTAATTCATTGAAATATTAGCAAACGAGTTGAACGAGCTAGGATCCCGCGAGTTAGCTATCCAGCGAACTGGGTACCTAACCAGGCATTTATTTCGGTAGCTGATCAAGCGGTGAACACGTTGATACTTTCTTCACTTTACAAATTCGTTTACTAATAAGTTCCTGGGTTGATGAGCTCGTCAGCTCACTGATCAGCTCTTTTCTCGTGATCAGACAGTTTTCCTGGCTTAGCTTATTGATCAGACAGTGACCAAGCTATTTTCTTCACTTTATAGTTCGCTGACTAGCTAGCTTGTGGAGTCGCTATCTTGTGTAATCGCTGGCTTGTTAAACCCATTTGCTGATATTTTATCAAATTTGCTTTTGATTTGAAGATTAGCTCGTAAGTTCACTGAGCTATTTAGCTTGTGAGTTTGTGAGCTTATCAGCTGGTGTCATTCATCAGCTCCTCTAGTGATTGGTTTTCCAGTAGATAATCAGGCTGTGGCTTCGTTGCCAATCAAGCATTGAACCATTCAGTTCTGTTATTTCACAAGTTGGTTTCAGCTCATAGATTCGTTAGATTACTCACCCATCAACTTGTTCAATCCAATAAATTCTTCAGCAATCAGTTCGTTCAGTAGCTGATCGAGCGGTGAATAAGTATTTCTTCAACTTGATAAGTTTATCAACTATAATTAACTCGTGAGCTTGATAGCTCGTCAGTTTGTTCCATCCATCAGCTCACCTAGCGATAAGTCTCCTCGTTAGTTAATTAGCTCGCGAGTTTGCAATCTTGTCAACTCGTTCAACCCGTAAGCTCCCAGTAATCATAATTAGTCAGTTATTGCCGTGGTTATTTCTAGCTAGCTTGTTGAACTTGTGAACTAATATTTTGTCAAATTAGTTCGTGAGTTCACCAAGCTATTCAGCTCGTTCAACCCTCTAGCTCGACGTTTGTCAAATTAGTTTTTGATTTTATAACTAGTCAGCTCTATAGCTTGTTGACTTATCGGCCGGTTCAATTCATTAGCTTGTCCAGTGATTACTTTTTAGGTAGGTAATTATCTATCTGCGGCTGTGGCTATTTAGCTGATTAAGCAATCAACCAGTTATTCTTGCTATTTCAAAAATTAGCTAATTAGTTTGTGAGTTTATTTGCTCGTCAACTTGTTCAATTCATCAGTTTCTTCAGTAACTAGTTTTTGCAGTAGCTGATGAGGCGGTTATTTTGGTAGTGCTGATCAAACGTTGAGCAAGCAGATAATCCAATAGCTTCACAAGTTCGTAAACTATTTAGCTTGTGAGTTTAACAGCTTGACAGCTCGTTACATCAATCAGCTTCTCTAGTAGATAGTTTTCAGTCAGCTTATCAGGTAGTTATTTCAGAAAACAATCGGATCATTGACAGTGACAGGTAACCAGTCAAACAGTGAGGAGGCTATTTTCGTTATTGCACAAGTTTTTAGCTAACTAGCTTGTGGGTTCATATCTTGTCCAGCTCGCTTGATCCATTAGCCTATCTGATGATAAGCTAAGCAAGTTGATTTAGTTAATTTACAAGTCCGTTTGTCGATCAATTTCTGTGGTTAATAGCTTGTCAGCTTGTCTAAACCAATAAATTCTTTAGTGATTGGTTCTTTGGGTAGCTGATGAGGCTCTTTTTCCTAGCCAGTAATCAAGCATCGGCAAGTTATTCTCGTTATTCTACAAGTAATTCAGCTAATTACCTGGTGAAACTGAGTAGCTTGTCAACTCGTTCAATCCATAAGTAGCTTCTTCGCAATTCGATTAGTTTTTCCAGTAGCTAATCCAGCGGTTATTTCTGTAGCTATTGAAGCACTGAGAAAAATATTTTTTCTGATCAATCATAAGTTTCTTAGCTAATAATTCGCAAGTTGATTTCGTTAATTCACAAGTTCGTTAGCTAATTAACTTATGTGAATAATAGCTCGTCAGGTAGTTTAAACCAATAACTCCTCTAGTAATCAACTATTTAGGTAGCTAATTAGGTTCTTTTCTAATCAATAATAAAGCATTGGCAAGCTATTTTCATTATTCCACAAGTTATCTAGCTAATTACTTGGTGGAGCCCAAAAGCTCGTCAGTTCGTTCAATTCATCAGTAGCTCCTTTGTAATTCAATTAGTTATTTTAGTAGCTTGTCAAACAGTAATTTCTGTAGCCACTGAAGCACTGAGGAGAATTTTATTGGTGAATCACAAGTTTCTCAGCTAATAATCCGTGAGTTGATTCCGTCAATATACAAGTTCGTTAGCTGATTAACTCTTGTGAATTATAGCTCGTCGGGTAGTTCAAACCATCAACTCTACTAGTGATTCACTCTTTAGGTAGCTAACAGGCTCTTTTCTAGTCAATAATTCAAGCATTGGCAAGCTATTCTCATTATTCCACAAGTTATTCAGCTAATTACCTGGTGAAGCTCAATAGCTCGTCAGCTCGTTCAATTTATCAGTAGCTCCTTTGTAATTCTATAGCTGTTCTAGTAGCTAATCAAGCAGTTGATTCTGTAGCTAGTGAAGCACTGAGAGATTTTTTTTCTGTAATTCGCAAGTTGCTCAGATGATAATTCGCAGGTTGATTTTGTTATTATACAAGTTTGTTAGCTAATCAACTCCTGTAGATAATAGCTCGTCAGCTAGTTGAAACCAATAACTCCTCTGGTGATTAGCTCTTTAGGTAGCTAATCAACTTCTCTTCTAGTCAGTTAACCAAGCATTGGCAAGCTATTCTCGTTATTCCACAAGTTATTCAGCTAATTACCTGGTGAAGCTCAATAGCTTGTTCAATATCAGCTTGTTCAATTCATCAGCAGCTCCTTTGTAATTCAGTAATTTCTTCAATAGCTAATCAAGCAGTTGATTCTGTAGCTAGTTATGTACTGAGAAAAATATTCTTCTTTTCAATTTGCAGGTTGATTTCGTTATTATACAAGTTCGTTAGCTAATCAACTCCTGTAAATAATAGCTCGTCAGCTAGTTTAAACCAACAACTCCTCTGGTGATTAGCTCTTTGGTTAGCTAATCAGCTCCTTTTCTAGTCAGTTAACCAAGCATTGGCAAGCTTTTCTCGTTATTCCACAAGTTATTCAGCTACTTACCTGGTGACGCTCAATAGCTCGTCAGCTCGTTCAATTCATCAGTAGCTCCTTTGTAATTCAATAGTTTTTCCAGTAGCTTATCAAGCAGTTGATTCTGTAGCTAGTGAAGCACTGAGAAAAATATTTTTTCTGTCATTCCCCAGTTCCTTGGATATTAATTGGCAGGTTGATTTCGTTGATATACAAGTTCGTTAGCTAATTAATCCCTTTGAATAATAGCTCGTCAGCTAGTTCAAACCAATATCTTTTCTGGTGATTAGCTCTTTGGTTAGCTAATCAACTCCTTTTCTAGTCAGTTAACCAAGCATTGGCAAGCTATTCTCGTTATTCCACAAGTTATTCAGCTACTTACCTGGTGACGCTCAATAGCTCGTCAGCTCGTTCAATTCATCAGTAGCTCCTTTGTAATTCAATAGTTTTTCCAGTAGCTTATCAAGCAGTTGATTCTGTAGCTAGTGAAGCACTGAGAAAAATATTTTTTCTGTCATTCCCTAGTTCCTTGGATATTAATTCGCAGGTTGATTTCGTTGATATACAAGTTCGTTAGCTAATTAATCCCTTTGAATAATAGCTCGTCAGCTAGTTCAAACCAATATCTTTTCTGGTGATTAGCTCTTTGGTTAGCTAATCAGCTCCTTTTCTAGTCAGTTAACCAAGCATTGGCAAGCTATTCTCGTTATTCCACAAGTTATTCAGCTACTTACCTGGTGACGCTCAATAGCTCGTCAGCTCGTTCAATTCATCAGTAGCTCCTTTGTAATTCAATAGTTTTTCCAGTAGCTTATCAAGCAGTTGATTCTGTAGCTAGTGAAGCACTGAGAAAAATATTTTTTCTGTCATTCCCCAGTTCCTTGGATATTAATTGGCAGGTTGATTTCGTTGATATACAAGTTCGTTAGCTAATTAATCCCTTTGAATAATAGCTCGTCAGCTAGTTCAAACCAATATCTTTTCTGGTGATTAGCTCTTTGGTTAGCTAATCAACTCCTTTTCTAGTCAGTTAACCAAGCATTGGCAAGCTATTCTCGTTATTCCACAAGTTATTCAGCTACTTACCTGGTGACGCTCAATAGCTCGTCAGCTCGTTCAATTCATCAGTAGCTCCTTTGTAATTCAATAGTTTTTCCAGTAGCTTATCAAGCAGTTGATTCTGTAGCTAGTGAAGCACTGAGAAAAATATTTTTTCTGTCATTCCCCAGTTCCTTGGATATTAATTGGCAGGTTGATTTCGTTGATATACAAGTTCGTTAGCTAATTAATCCCTTTGAATAATAGCTCGTCAGCTAGTTCAAACCAATATCTTTTCTGGTGATTAGCTCTTTGGTTAGCTAATCAACTCCTTTTCTAGTCAGTTAACCAAGCATTGGCAAGCTATTCTCGTTATTCCACAAGTTATTCAGCTACTTACCTGGTGACGCTCAATAGCTCGTCAGCTCGTTCAATTCATCAGTAGCTCCTTTGTAATTCAATAGTTTTTCCAGTAGCTTATCAAGCAGTTGATTCTGTAGCTAGTGAAGCACTGAGAAAAATATTTTTTCTGTCATTCCCTAGTTCCTTGGATATTAATTCGCAGGTTGATTTCGTTGATATACAAGTTCGTTAGCTAATTAATCCCTTTGAATAATAGCTCGTCAGCTAGTTCAAACCAATATCTTTTCTGGTGATTAGCTCTTTGGTTAGCTAATCAGCTTCTTTTCTAGTCAGTAAACCAAGCGTTGGCAAGCTATTCTCGTTATTCCACAAGTTGTTCAGCTAATTACCTGGTGAAGCTCAATAGTTCGTCAGCTCGTTCAATTTATCAGTAGCTTCTTTGTAATTCGATAATTTTTCAGTAGCTAATCAAGCAATTGATTCTGTGGCTAGTGAAGCACTGAGAAAAATATTTTTTGCTGTAATTTGCAAGTTCCTTCAATGATAATTCGCCGATTGATTTCGTTTATATACAAGTTCGTTCGTTAAATAATCCCTGTGAATGATAGTTTTTCAGCTAGTTTAAACCAATAACTCCTCTGGTGATTAGCTCTGTGGGTAGCTTATCAGCTTTTTCTCTAGTCAGTTAACCAAGCATTGGCAAGGTATCCTCGTTATTCCAGAGGTTATCCAGCTAATTACCTGGTGACGCCCAATAGCTCGTCAGCCCGTTCAATCCATCAGTAGCTACTTTGTAATTCAATAATTGTTTGCGTAGCTAATCAAGCAGTTGATTCTGTAGCTAGTGAAGCACTGAGAAGAAAAAAATTTTAATTCGCAAGCTTTTCAGATGATAATTCGCAGGTTGATTTCGTTATTATACAAGTTCGTTAGCTAATCAACTCCTGTGAATAATAGCTTGTCAGCTAGTTTAAACCAATAACCCCTCCGATGATTAGCTTTTTGGATAGCTAATCAGCTTTTTTTCTAGTCAGTTAACCAAGCATTGGCAAGCTATTCTCGTTATTTCACAAGTTATTTAGCTAATTACCTGGTGAAGCTCAATAGGTCGTCAGTTTGTTCAATTTATCAACAGCTTCTTTGTAATTCGATAATTTTCCAGTAGCCAATCAAGCAGCTGATTCTGTAGCTAGTGAAGCACTGAGAGAAAAAAAAAATTCTGCAATTCGCAAGTTCCTTAGATGATGATTTGCAGGTTGATTTCGTTATTATACAAGTTCGTTAGCTAATCAACTCCTGTAAATAATAGCTCGTCAGCTAGTTTAAACCAATAACTCCTCTGGTGATTAGCTCTTTGGTTAGCTAATCAGCTCCTTTTCTAGTCAGTTAACCAAGCATTGGCAAGCTATTCTCGTTATTCCACAAGTTATTCAGCTAATTACCTGGTGAAGCTTATTAGCTCGTCAGCTCGTTCAATCTATCAGTAGCTCCTTTGTAATCCAAAAACTTTCTCAGTAGCTAATCAAGCACTTGATTCTGTAGCTAGTGAAGCACTAAAAAAAATATTTTTTTCTTCAATTCGCAAGTTCCTTGGATGATAATTCGCAGGTTGATTTCGTAAATATACAAGTTTGCTAGCTAATCAACTCCTGTGATTAATAGCTTTGCAGCTAGTTCAAACTAATAACTCCTTCAGTTATTAGTTTTTTGGGTAGCTGATCCAGGTTCTTCTCTAGCCAGTTAGTCAAGTATTGGCAAGCTATTCCCGCTATTCCACAAGTTATCCAGTTAATTACCTGGTGAAGCCCAATAGCTCGTCAGCTCGTTTAATTTTCTAGTAGCTCCTTTGTAATTCGATTAGTTTTCTAGTAGCCAATCAAGGAGTTATCTTTGTAGCCACTGAAGCACCGAGGAAAATATTTCTTTCTAGTAATTTACAAGTTTCTTTGCTAATAATTCCCAAGTTGATTTCGTTAATATACAAGTTCGTTAGCTGATTAACTATTGTGACCAATAGCTCGTCAGGTAATTGACACCATCAACTCCTCTAGAGATTAAATCTTCAGGTAGATAACCAGGTTTATTTCTAGTCAGTTGATCAAGCATTGGCAAGCTACTCTCGTTATTCCTCAAGTTAGTCAGCTAATCACCTGATTGAGCTCAATAGCTCGTGAGTTCGTTTTATTTATCAGCTTCTCTGCAAAATTTTCCTGGCAGCTAACTGGATTTTTCCCTTAATTCACAAGCTCCTTAGCTAACGAGTTTGCAAGTTGATTCCTTCATTTACAAGTTCGTCTGTTAATTAACTCGTGTAGTTAATAGCTCATCGACTAGTTCAAACTATCAGCTGCTCTAGTATTTTTTTCTTCGAAAAGTTCAACAGGATCTCATTTAGGTAGCTAATCAAGCAATAGTCTTTTATTTATCTATTGATTTATTGATTTAAGCAATGACAGGTTCTTCTTGTTAATTTACAAGATGTAATCGGTAAGTTATCCAGCGGATCACTTCAGACCTTCGATTTTTTCTTGTTAATCCACAAGATCCGCAGCTGATGAACTCGCAAGTCGATTTCAATTATTGACAAGTTCTCCAGCCAATCAACTCATGTGATTGGAAGCTCATCAGCTAGATAAATTATCAGCTGCTTCAGTGAATCAGTTCTTTAGATAGCTAACTCGATAGCTAATCGGGCTCCTATCCAGGTAGCTGATCAGGCAATGGCAATATAATCTCGTTATGTTACCAAAAATGGAATCTCGTTATTCCACAAGTTATCAGCTGATCACTTCGTGGAGCTCAGCAGCTTGTCGGCTCGTTTAATCTATCAGCTCCTCTGATTTTTGTTTGTAGCTAATCGGGCACTTACCTTATTTTCATACCTGATCAAGCAGCTATTTTTAACCGAGTTGAACAGTAGTTCCATTAGTCAATCATGCAGTAGCTGCATTAGCTAACCAAGCAGTGAGCAAAAAATGTTTTCGTTATTTAACAACTTCCTTAGCTAATGATTACGCAAGCTAGTTTCGATTTTTCACAAATCCGTTAGCTAATCAACCCGTGCGGTTAATAGCTCATCAGCTAAATAGATCTTTTGCTCCTTTGGTAATGATTTTTTTTTCAATGGCTAATCCTATACTGGAGTTAGTAATCTTGCCCTCATTATTTCCGATGTATAGTTTTGAAGTTGGAAACACTGCTACGTTCGTAAACGTGCGAAATGAAGTTGGTTACAAATGCAGTGGTGCCAACACCAAGGCGGTTTTTTCACTAATTAGCACTAAAATCTACGTTCAACAGCTTGATATGTCGAAAGCGTTTTCTCGGCTATTTTTTCTCAATAACAGTTCCAAATTTGCTATTCAATAAAGATAATTATTTACCAGTAAATCCCCCGAAACATGTTGCTGATAAGCCCGGTTTTCCATGGAAATTTGGCATTACAAAGCACACTAATAACACAACCCTCAACAATATGGAAAAAACAGGAAAAAACAATAATAGTAAAACAGATGGCCGGGATTACGGGATGTAGATTATTATAGATTCGTGCTCCGTATCTAGTTTTCGTTTTTATTACAACAATTTGCAACAATGTTTAGCGATACCTGAACCTCTGCACAAAAGAATTTCCTCTTTCAGTCGTTCGTTTTTTCACAACGCGTGTAGAATCTACAAAGTATGTACTGGCTCGAGTAAAAAAGCAATTTCCTGCCCTTTGACAATCAGTGCTTCGAATCCAATTTATTCCATCGAATCAGTATCGAGTAGAAAATTCAGTATTTCTACGAAAATGTAATATTCGCTTCGTTTTCCGGCGACGATCAAATGAAATAATCTTCTGATTATACCCATTGAGTCCATGTGTTTTTCTCATTTTCCAGGAGGCAAAGGTACTTGTGTATAACTGTATCATTACCAGCTTTTGCTATGCAAGTGGGGTGTTAATCCCCAATCAAGAACGACGTTTGAAGCTATTTTTAAATTAAATTCTTAGAAGAAAATATGTACCTAGCCACCCACCTAGCTCTGTGCAGAAAAAAAATGGCTCTGTGGAAATTCAGTTTCCAAAAGGTGACGTTGAAAACTAGTTGTGTGAAATTATAAAGCAGGTATGAAGTGTGGAACAATGTCTTATCGGAAACAACTACCTGCGAACTGACCTGCCGCAATTGAAATCTTCCATTCGAGGTGTTGCATTCGTTGAAACGTGAACTAACAGTAATTTTTACGTCATGGTTATGATATACTCTTCCATAAATTAAACAACGGAATTACTCATTTTATCAGCAAAGCATTTTTATTAGCAATTCCATAGCCGTTTCTCAAGGACTTGACATGCCACTTGCCATTAAAGTAGAAGTCAATTGTTAAAAGTCGCGGACAATTTAAGACAAATCAGTTTGCGTAAGATGCTCAATATTCTATTTTACTCATTCCGTTTGCTAGAACCATCTGATCGATACCAGGACTGATACAGGTACCTGCTCAGCTGCATTTTATTTCATCAAAATAAAAACGTTGCTTTAAGAAAAATGGTTAATAATAATAGTTAAAAGAAATGTTTGCCAAAATAATTTGAATTGTATTCATGACGATGTGTGTGTGTTTTGCTCTGTGCAGGTCCCCGCAAGGATTATGAAGGGATTAGGAAAAATCCGTGAGTAAATACGCACCGTTAAAACAGCGAGAAGACTCCCGTTGCTGGATTATAAAAAGGATTTGTGCCGAGAGGATTTTCCGAGGAGTCTCGCGACCATAAAATAAAATGGAAGCAAACAGAAACATAGATGTACAGAGCGAGAAAAATGATAAGGGCTACACTTACGTGTTCAGCGTCAAAGAGGCCGGTGGGATGCAGTCCAAAGGCGGCAGCAAGTTTCGCAGGAAGATATGGCAGGTGTTTCCGTCAGTTTGCGGTAAGTCTTCATATTTTCTGCTAGTGAGGACTCATCACTCATACGCTGACTAATCTGCCATTTACCTTGAAGAAAAGCTTGGCAAGAGAGCTTTTCAGGGCACCTGCTGATTTGCTTGTTATTCCGTGATATTCTGCCATTTTTTTGGGAAAGAGAGAATCTGGCAAAGTCAGCAACTGGCTCTTGCCAATTTGCCATTCATTTCGAAAATAAGAAAACCTGACACAATTGCCAGATTGCCATTCATTCTAGATTGACATTCTACATTGATCACTATGTCATTTATTTCAAAAATAATATAACTTGACACAATCTGCCAAAAACTTCCTCTAGCTTGCCAATTAGTATGCATTCACTTTTCATATGCCAATACTTCTCTGGCATATGATGTGACAAGAATTAATTCAGAGTTCCTTCTGACTGGCTTGCTTTTTCGAATCACTTCGCCATTCATTTTGGAAACGGGAAAATCTGGCAAAATCAGCCAATAGCTCTTGTCAGCTTGCCATTCATTCTACATTGATCACTATGTCATCAATTCTGAAGATAAGAAAACTTGACACGATCTGCCAAAAACTTCCTCTAGCTTGCCAATTAGTATGCATTCACTTCTCATATGCCAATACTTTTCTGGCATATGATGTGACAAGAATTTATTCAGGGTTCCTTCTGATTGGCTTGCTTCTTCGCATCACTTCGCCAATCATTTTGGAAACTAGGAAATCTGGCAAAATCCGTCAATAGCTCTTGTCAGCTTGCCATTCATTCTACATTGATTACTATGTCCTTTATTCTGAAGATAAGACAACTTGACACAATCTGCGAATAACCTTCTCTAGCTTGCCAATTGATATACATCCACTTTTTACATGCAAATAGTTTTTTGGCAAAAAGATGTGACAAGAATTAATTCAGAGTTCCTTCTGATTGGCTCGCTTCTTCGCATGACTTCGCCATTCATTTTGGAAACGGGAAAATCTGGCGAAATCAGACAATAGCTCTTGTCAGCTTGTCATTCAATCTACATTGATCACTGTGTCATTTATTCTGAAGATAAGAAAACTTGACACAATCTGCCAAAAACTTCCTCTAGCTTGCCAATTAATATACATTCACTTTTTATATGCCAATAGTTTTTTGGCAAAAAGAAGTGACAAGAATTAATTCAGAGTTCCTTCTGATTGGCTTGCTCCTTCGAATCACTCCGCCATTTATTTTGGAAGCTAGAAAATCTGGCAAAATTAACCAATAGCTCTTGTCAGCTTGCCATTCATTCTACATTGGCCACTATGTCATTTATTCTGAAGATAAGAAAACTTGACACAGTCTGCCAGAAACTTCCTCTAGCTTGCCAATGATCATACATTCACTTTTTATATGCCAATAGCTTTTTGGCAAAAAGATGTGACAATAATTAATTCAGAGTTCCTTCTGATTGGCTTGCTTCTTCGCATCACCGCCATTCATTTTTGAAACTCGGGAATCTGGAAAAATCAGTCAATAGCTCCTGTCAGCTTGCCATTCATTCTACATGGATCACTATGTCATTTATTCTGAAGATAAGAAAACTTGACACAATCTGCCAAAAACTTCCTCTAGCTTGTCAATTAATATACATTCACTTTTTATATGCCACTAGTTTTTTTGGCAAAAAGATGTGACAAGAATTAATTCAGAGTTCCTTCTGATTGGCTTGCTTCTTCGCATCACTTCACCATCCATTTTGGAAACGGGGAAATCTTGCAAAATCAGTCAATAGCTCTTGTCAGCTTGTCGTTTATTCTTCATTGATCACTATGCCATTTATTCTGAAGATAGGAAAACTTGACACAATCTGCCTGAAACTTCCTCTAGCTAGCCAATTGATATATACATTCACTTTTTATATGCCAATAGTTTTTTTGCAAAAAGATGTGACAAAAATTAATTCAGAGTTCCTTCTGATTGGCTTGCTTCTTCGCATCACTTCGCCATTTATTTTGGAAACGGGAAAATCTGGCTAAATCAGCCAATAGCTCTTGTCAGCTTGCCATTCATTCTTCATTGATCCCTGTGTCATTAATTCTGAAGATAGAAAAACTTGACACATACTGCCAGAAACTTCCTCTAGCTTGCCAATGATTATACATTCACTTTTTATATGCCAATAGCTTTTTGGCAAAAAGATGTGACAATAATTAATTCAGAGTTCCTTCTGATTGGCTTGCTTCTTCGCATCACTTCGCCATTCATTTTGGAAACGAGAAAATCTTGCAAAATTAACCAATAGCTCTTGTCAGCTTGCCATTCATTCTACATTGATCACTGTGTCATTTATTCTGAAGACAAGAAAACTTGACGCAATCTGCCAAAAACTTCCTTTAGCTTGCCAATTAATATACATTCACTTTTTATATGCCAATAGTTTTTTGGCAGAAAGATGTGACAAGAATTAATTCGGAGTTCCTACTGATTGGCTTGCTTTTTCGCATCACTCCGCTATTTATTTTGAAAACGGGGAAATCTGGCAATATTAGCCAATAGCTTCTGTCAGCTTGCCATTCATTCTTCATTGATCACTGTGTCATTAATTCTGAAGATAGGAAAACTAGACACAATCTGTCTGAAACTTCCTCTAGCTAGCCAATCGATAATATATACATTCACTTTTTATATGCCAATAGTGTTTTGACAAAAAGATGTGACAAGAATTGATTCAGAGTTCCTTTTGATTGGCTTTCTTCGTCGCATCACTTCGCCATTCATTTTGGAAACGGGAAAATCTGGCAAAATCAGCCAATAAGTAGCTCTTGTCAGCTTGCCATTCATTCTACATTGATCACTATGTCATTTATTGTGAAGATAAGAAAACTTGACACAATCGGCCAAAAACTTTCTCTAGCTTGCCAATTAATATACATTCACTTCTCATTTGCCAATAGTTTTTTGGCAAAAAGATGTGACAAGAATTGATTCAGAGCTCCTCCTGATTGGCTTGCTTCATCGCATCACTTCGCCATTCATTTTGGAAACGGGGAAATCTGGCGAAATCAGACAATAGCTCTAGTCAGCTTGCCATTCATTCTACATTGATCACTATGTCATTTATTCTGAAGATAAGACAACTTGACACAATCTGCCAAAAACTTCCTCTAGCTTGCCAATTGATATACATTCACTTCTTATATGCCATAGTTTTTGGGAAAAAAGATGTGACAAGAATTGATTCAGAGTTGAACTGCGTGAATTTTTATCAAGATGTCACAAACTTGTGACGAGTTCAGGCGGATTTGCCATTTATGGCTTATCTATCATGTCTTCCTCTGTCTCAGAATTCATTATTTTTGTGAAAATAACATGGCAAATATTAATCTTTTTTCTGCCTTCTACAAAATAAATTGAATTGTTTTCCAAAATAACATGCCATAAATGGTGAACTTGGTAGAGCTTCATAAAGTTTTTGTCATTTTGTTTCGCTTCATGACGAAAAAACGCGATTGATTCGCCTGATTAACCAATCACTTCCAGAGCTGCAGGACTGAAATGTGAATAACTAGCAATAAAATGGATTCTTGACAGATGACCATTTTATCTTGCTTCTCACCGGCAGAAAATCACATTCAATTTTTCCACTTGGCTATGTATCTGAAAAATTGCAAAAATTCACCAATTCAAACGGCAAAAGCCACAAAAAAGTATAGACTAATTTGCCATCTATGACATTTATTCCAATATGTGTTGATAATTACTTGTAGAATGGCAAAAAAAATGGTTTTCATGCCAACTTTTGCCATTTTATATCGCATCGTGATGGCGAAACGGCAAAGAACTCGCCTTATTCACCATTTGCCTCCAGAGCTGCAAGACTTGAGTGTGAATTGCAATAAGATGGATTTTTGCCAAATGACCATTTTATTTTTCTTCACACTGTATCCAGTGAATTGCATGAATTCAGTTATCCAGAAGGCAAAAGCCAACCAAGAGTATAGACCATTTTGTCAATTATAGCATTCATTATAAGATTCAAAGGTACTTATTTTGTTGTTAAATGGCAATAGAATGGACTCATGCCATTTTTTGTCATTTTATTTCGCTTTATGACGAGGAAACGCGATTAATTCGCCTGATTCACCAATTACTTCCAGAGTTGCAGGACTGAAATGTGCATAGCTAGCAATAAAACGGATTCTTGACAGATGACCATTTTATTTTGCTTCTCACCGGCAGAAAATCACATTCAATTTTTCCACTTGGCTATGTATCTGAGAAATTGCAGAAATCCACTAATTCAAACGGCAAAAGCTACAAAAAAGTATGGACCAATTTGACATTTATTCCAATATGTGTTGATAATTTCTTGTAAAATGGCAAAAAAATGGTTTCATGCCAACTTTTGCCATTTTATATCGCATCGTGATGGCGAAACGGCAAAGAACTCGCCTAATCCACCATTTGCCTCCAGAGCTGCAAGACTTGAGTCTGAATTGCAATAAGATGGATTTTTGCCAAATGAACATTTTATTTTTCTTCACACTGGCAGAAAATCACATCGAATTTTTATATTATTCTATGTATCTAGCAAATTGCATGAATTCACTCATACAGAAGGCAAAAGCCAACTAAGAGTATGGACCATTTTGTCAATTATAGCATTTATTTCAAGATTGAAAGGTACTTATTCTGTTGTAAAATGGCAATAGAATGGACTCATGCCATTTGTTGTCATTTTATTTCGCTTCATGACGAAAAAACGCGATTAGTTCGCCCGATTAACCAATTACTCCCAGAGCTGCAGGACTGAAATGGTGAATAACTAGCAATAAAATGGATTCTTGACAGATGACCATTTTATTTTGCTTCTCACCAGCAGAAAATCACATTCAATTTTTCCACTTGGCTATGTATCTGAGAAATTGCAAAAATCCTCTTATTCAAACGGCAAAAGCCACAAAAAAGTATGGACTAATTGGCCATTCATGACATAAATTCCAATATGTATTGATAATTTCTTGTAAAATTGCAAAAAAATGGTGTCATGCCAACTTTTGCCATTTTGTATCGCATCATGATAGTGAAACGGCAAAGAACTCGCCTAATCCACCATTTGCCCCCAGAGCTGCAAGACTCGAGTGTGAATTGCAATAAGATGGATTTTTGCCAAATGACCATTTTATTTCTCTTCACACTGGCAGAAAATCACATCGAATTTTTATATTTTGCTATGTATCTAGCAAATTGCATGAATTCACTTATCCAGAAGGCAAAAGCCAATCAAGAGTATGGACCATTTTGTCAACTATAGCATTTATTTTGAGATTTGAAGGTACTTATTTTGTTGTAAAATGGCAATAGAATGGACTCACGCCATTTTTTGTCATTTTATTTCGCTTCATGACGAAAAAACGCGATTAATTCGCCTGATTCACCAATTACTTCCAGAGCTGCAACACTGAAATGGGAATAACTAGCAATAAAATGAATTTTTGGCAGATGACCATTTTATTTTGCTTCTCACCAGCAGAAAATTACATTCAATTTTTCCACTTGGCTATGTATCTGAAAAATTGCAAAAATTCACCAATTCAAACGGCAAAAGCCACAAAAAAGTATAGACTAATTTGCCATCTATGACATTTATTCCAATATGTGTTGATAATTACTTGTAGAATGGCAAAAAAAATGGTTTTCATGCCAACTTTTGCCATTTTATATCGCATCGTGATGGCGAAACGGCAAAGAACTCGCCTTATTCACCATTTGCCTCCAGAGCTGCAAGACTTGAGTGTGAATTGCAATAAGATGGATTTTTGCCAAATGACCATTTTATTTTTCTTCACACTGTATCCAGTGAATTGCATGAATTCAGTTATCCAGAAGGCAAAAGCCAACCAAGAGTATAGACCATTTTGTCAATTATAGCATTCATTTTAAGATTCAAAGGTACTTATTTTGTTGTTAAATGGCAATAGAATGGACTCATGCCATTTTTTGTCATTTTATTTCGCTTTATGACGAGGAAACGCGATTAATTCGCCTGATTCACCAATTACTTCCAGAGTTGCAGGACTGAAATGTGCATAGCTAGCAATAAAACGGATTCTTGACAGATGACCATTTTATTTTGCTTCTCACCGGCAGAAAATCACATTCAATTTTTCCACTTGGCTATGTATCTGAGAAATTGCAGAAATCCACTAATTCAAACGGCAAAAGCTACAAAAAAGTATGGACCAATTTGACATTTATTCCAATATGTGTTGATAATTTCTTGTAAAATGGCAAAAAAATGGTTTCATGCCAACTTTTGCCATTCTATATCGCATCATGATGGCGAAACGGCAAAGAACTTGCCTTATTCACCATTTGCCTCCAGAGCTGCAAGACTTGAGTGTGAATTGCAATAAGATGGATTTTTGTCAAATGACCATTTTATTTTTCTTCACACTGGCAGAAAATCACATCGAACTTTTATATTTTGCTATGTATCTAGCAAATTGCATGAATTCACTTATCCAGCAGGCAAAAGCCAACCAAGAGTATTGACCATTTTGTCAATTATAGCATTCATTTTAAGATTTAAAGGTACTTATTTTGTTGTAAAATGGCAATAGAATGGACTCATGCCATTTTTTGTCATTTTGTTCCGCTTCATGTTTGCTTATTATTCCGTAATACGCTGCCATTTATTTTGGGGAAAAGAGAATCTGGCAAAGTCAGCAACCAATTTGCCATTTATTCTAGTACATTCATTACTGAGCCATTAATTTTGAAAATAAGAAAACCTGACACAATCTGCCGAGAGCTACTGCGTGCTTATCAACTATTCTACTTTGATATCTTTGTCATTTTTTTTTGAGGAAAACATTTGGCAGGGAACAGTCAAGAGTTCCTGCTAGTTTGCCTGTTATCCCATATTGTTCTGCCAATCATTTTGAGAATCAGAAAATCTGGCAAAATTACCAAATATCTTCTGCCAGATTGCCATTCATTCTACATTGATCACTATGCCATTTATTCTGAAGATAAGAAAACTTGACACGACACAATACGCCAAAAACTTACTTTGGCTTGCCAGTTATTGGTTCATATGCCAATAATTTCTTGGCGAAAAAAATTGTTAAGAAACGGTCAAGATTCCCTGCTTCTCGACTTGTTATTCCGCATCACTTTGCCCATTCGTTTTGGGAACGGGAAAATTTAGTAATATCAGCCAATATTTTCCGCAATATTACCTTCTATTCTGCATTGATCACTAGCTATTTATCTTGAAGATCAGACACAATCTGCCAAGAACTTCCTCTAGTTTGCTAATTAATATACATTGATTTCTTTCATGCCAATATATTCATCATCATCACTATGCCATTTATTTTGGGAAAAAAACCTGAACAATCTGCTGAAAGCTTTCACTAGTTTGCCAATTATTTTATATGATGTCTATGCCATTCAATTTTTGTCAAGAAGAATTGGCAAGGAACTGCCAGGGATTCCTGCTGATTTGTTCGTTATTCTATAATGATCTGCCATTTATTTTGAAGGGGAAAAGATCCAGAGAATCAGCAAAAAGCATCTGTCAAATTGCCATTTATTCTACATTCTTCACTATGCCATTTGTTTTGTATATAAAAAGGCTGATGCGTTCTGCTATGAACTGTTATGCTATGATATTTTTGCCATTTATTGTTGAGGGAAACATTTGACAAGGAACTGCCAAGAGTTCCTGCTAGTTTGCTTGGTTTTCCATATTGTTCTGCCAATCATTTTGAGAATGATAAAATCTGGCAAAATCAGCAAATATTTTTTGCCAGATTGCCACTCATTCTACACTGATCACTATGCCATTTATTTTAAAAATAAGAAAACTTGTAAACAATAAACAATACTGTGTTCGAATCAGTCCAGTAATAGACTTTCTTGATGTCCAGATTCAGATTAGCTTTCAAGTAGTGTCCCAAACGTGCTCCCATGAATGCGGCCTGTAACTCGAGTCTAGGTATAGATACTGGTTTTAAAGGTGTTACGCGAGATTTAGCGTTCGCAAATGCAATTTCCACCTTGTTCTCTCTTTGGCACCGTAAATATCCTATACAACAGTGAGCTCGTTCGCAAAATATGTGAAGTTGAATTTCACTTTCATTTCTGTCCAATGTAAAATACTGTCTTGGAATCTTGAATTCAAAAATAGTTGTCAATTCCGACAGCCACAATAGCCATTTTTTATTCAGTCTGTCCGTTATTTCATCATCCCATCTAAGCTGATGTCTCCAAATATCTTGCAGGGGAACTTCCCTTTGAACTAAAAAGTTTGATAGGAATCCCAAAGGATTGAATATAGACATCACAACTTTCAAAATCTCTCCCTTGGTTGGACGTCTTGTCTTTTCCAAAATATCTTTATTTATCTTATGAAATTTAGTTTTTAACATAAAAGTGTCTTCATGTGGATTCCAGAGAACACCAAGAATTCTGTATTTAACTCTACATCTTCCTTGCTGGTTACCGCATCTCCTTTGGCTTTCAATGATGAATCGATGTCAAGTATCTCTGCAGAGTTTGATATCCGATTACAAATCATAAATCCTCCTCTAGAATGAACCTAAATGACGTCTTTAATCAGTCTTTTGGCTTCTGCGACGGAGTCTGCTCCTCCAAGATAGTCGTCCATGTAATGTTCTTCTGTTATTGCTTTAGCAGCTTCCAGATAATCATTCTCGAACTCACGTGCATTCCTGTTTTTTGCTTCTTCTGCTAGACAAGGTCCATTAGTCGATCCAAAGAAGACAACAGTTATTTCGTAAGTGTCTGGATGTCTGTCTCTATTTATTTTTCGGAACACAAATCGTTGGGCTTCACAGTCTTCTTCACGTACATGAACTTGCAAGAACATCTCTTTGATATCTGCTGTGAAGGCAAATCTTTTGATTCGAAAATTTAATAAAATTGTGTGCAAAGAATTGTATGAATCTGGCCCGCTGAGTAGACAATCATTAAGACTTACAGACGTAGCAAAGTTTGGAACGCCATCTATCAAAATGGGGCAGTATCACCTACATTATTCTCAGGTATCTTGATAGAAATATGTGAAAATTACTGGCGGGGAATTTCAAATTCTGGATATATCGCGAATTGTAAGATCAAAAAAATAGTATTCACTTCTACTTCAATTTTAGAGGAGTTTCTAAAGATGAATTTGCTCAGAAACCCCTCTAAAATTAAAGTAGAAGCAAATACTACTTTTCAACCACACCACTGTTTCAATTTTCAATATTTTGAAGCGGAAGTTAAAAAAACATTAAACCATAATACTACTTATAATGATAACAAGACGTTACTTTTAATTCATTTTTTTTTTTTTCCAATTCATTCTGGAAAACTTGGCATATGTTGAGGACATGACATGATC
The DNA here is from genome assembly GCA_949128115.1 of Anaspis maculata. Classification (NCBI taxonomy): domain Eukaryota; kingdom Metazoa; phylum Arthropoda; class Insecta; order Coleoptera; family Scraptiidae; genus Anaspis; species Anaspis maculata. The sequence goes on from OX421966.1 coordinate 2,138,422, forward strand.
ACCGGATCGATTGCGTTTCCGTAGATCTTTACCAAATAAAATATTATTGACATTATTCATGTAGTTGTGGGCAACAATATTCACAGCTTTCATTACAAAAATGTCCACGTTTTCACGATGATTGTGGCAAAGTAATGCGGCCACATCAGCATTTAACTCTCTTTAAACTAGATTCCTTGAATCTAACTTAATTCTACATTTACAATGAATTGTAGGTATGTTTTTCAAAATCAGTCCCGTACATTTTCTAAAGGTTTTTTGAAAACCTGGACGAAGGGTGTGCTAGCTTGCAACCCTCAAAATGTCTTTTCCTGATCAAAATATTTTGGGGCTCTTCTCCTTCCTCACACATCTTCTTCATACAAGAAGAACACTTCTTTTTCTCAAAAATTGTTTTCACTACGTATCCTGCTATATAAGCATCAGTGTAGTCAGCCATAAATGTAGAGGCTGGATGGTCGGAGGTGGAAGGGGTTCCAGAAGATGATGCTTGTGGGGAGAAAGGACCAGTGGGTAGGCCAGGCTGTTCAATAAAAGGAGGAATGAACAAATCGACAAAGTCATCGATCGAATCATTTGATTGATTATGTTGTAAGCCTGCTTGTATGGAAACTTCGTCGAACATAAGGACGCAGTATCTGTCAATTGGCTTCATCTTTCTGACCTTTTTTTTTTTCAAATGGTCAAATATGGCCTGGTTTATGCCACAATCGAACGGTATATAATTTGAAAAACTGCTCGGCAGCTTTCGTGACGGCAAACTGAATATGCGCGAAAGAAATCTGTAGCATTTTCCGCTTTGTTTGTAGAGTGAGAGCGCAAAGATCTTGTCTTCTACAGAAAAGCGCCTTCCTCTGGGTTTAAGCTTTCGATTCTTTAATTGATTCTCAATGAATTTCAGTGTTGTGTCATTTACTTTGTTCAATAACGTGACGGTTTTTGATTTGTTGTTCATATACTCTAGTCCTCTTCGGGCGGTTGCCAACCTTATCCCACGTTGAACGAACTGTCTGTTCAATTTTTTGCCAACATTGTACAAAGTTTTGGAACGTGGAGTCAACACGGCTGGTCGAGAAGCACCAAACAAATGGACTAACCCTCTTCTTTTGCGTTTTGTTGGTGTACCTGCAATAATCGGGAATAATGAGTATGTGCTTAATCTCTCTTTGGTTGAATTTGTTTTTTTGGGGGAGATAATTTTTATCAAAACTTGAATATAAGCCTAGCATGTTGAATAAAATTACGGCCAAATTTTAGAAATTTTTTAGCCAAATAAACGTAAGTTTAGGTCAGTATCATGGGATCTTTGTGAATTTTTTGGCAATTTGCCTTGGGAAATAACTCAACACAGTGATATAATATATTTGTATTCAGATTTCAGAATAAAAACTACATTGATTGAAATTCGAATATACAGGATGTTGCATCAACAAACATTTTTTTGCGACATCCTGTATATTATAGATTGTAAAATATTACTGTTTCCAATTTTGAAATCTGAAAATTGTCCCAGAAAAGTTTTTTCTCTCCAGATTATCTCGAAAGGGAAAATTTCCATATATGAAGGAATTCCTGAGTGATCACCCTTAAAATATAAGGGTAAATATACTTGCTTTTACAGTTCCGAGTTTTTTCTAACCAGCAGTGAGATAATTGTTGGAAAATATTAAATTTGGAATGACAAATACGAAAGAAATTAGAATAATTCATTTTTTCAACATGTTGTCATGGGCTAGTGCTACTTCTAGTGATTGTCGCAGATAAAATAATTCAAATTTGCAGATTCTACTATGGAACGCCGTCGTGGACATAATAGAAATTCTCCGAGAGATTTAATTTTTGCACACTTTTATAAAAATCACGCAACTTATTTATAAAATGTACAGATTTATATAAAAATGTTGTGCTTATTTAAAACTATTCTGCACTTATTGACAGAAACAGAGGTGGTTAAAAGAAAACTTGGCGCAATAGCTATATAAATGCTCAACTGAAACGTTTTAATCAAATATTGCTAGTGTCTGCGCGCCGTTGCGGACAATATAAAAACCCCTGTGAAAAAATAATTTTTGATCTACTCTGATTGAAATTATTGGACTTATTTATACATTTGCCTTGTTATTTATATAAACTTCAAAACTTAATCTATAAGTTACCCACTTCTCACTCTAACTCTAACCAACTCATTAAAATATAAATCACTCAGCATGAGACAAATCTTTCACACGCACCGAGTACCTTACACCGCTTGAGAGATTTATTTTCAAGTTAAAGCTTCTGCCGCTAGATGGCAGGAACTGAACTGACGTGAATGGCAGTGGCACTCAAAATACGTTGCCATCCATGCCCAAAATTACAATGAACCGTTGTTAATAAAATAACCGTACCTACCGTAGGTTTCTAACTCTAGCTCTTGTATAATGTACGAGCCCGGTTTCACATCAGCTGGCCCAGATGAGGACATTTCACTTTTCTTTTCCAAATAACTACAGGATGCCCCCATGATACTTACGGGTGCCCCGGAGTATCAGTGCGGAAACTTGTCAATCAATAAAGAATAAGAATACAAGTACTTAGACTGATAAAAAAAATATATTTGGGAAAAGTAAAATAACGGGTATACAATCCTTTGAATTTGGGTTGGAAAATCGATTTTTTATCATAACTTTCAAACCGCTCCCCCGATTTAGCCAGGAAAAAAACTATTTGGGGGAAGGTTTCCATATTTCATCACGAATTTATTTTCTTCGCTGGCGCTGGAGATTGAATCCCAGAATATGTTCGAAGGTACTAACATGTAGTGAATATGACAAAAAACAGTACCTATTCCAAAATATTTCAACCTCGATTTCAACCAATATCATTTTCACAAATTTATTCGCATCATAACTTTTCTAGAAATTGCACTTTTAATGATGGGCCAACTGAATAAGTGATGTGGGGCGGGGCTCGTAGATAATATGGGTAAACAATATTTAAATAAAAAAAACACCAGATGAATATTTCTGCCATATTGGATCAAGATGCATCAGGTATAAAATGAACTTTTTGACATTTTTTGAGGTTAGTACGACAACTTTGCAATTTTTGGATCAAGTCACATCAAATCTGGCAACAATACCCAGTTTTACCATTGAATCGATATGCATAAGCTGAAATCGATTTTCCTATGATTTTTGAGGTTAGAATCGATAACTTGATAATTTTTTGATCGATTCATCTCAAATTTGAAACGAAAAAATATTGTCACGATTCCCTTGGACTACATTGTAGAAAGGTCTGAACACACCTTCACAGGTTTGAGCTCGGGTTTGAGGTACCCGAGGAGCTACCACAGCAATAGCCGCGGAAATTTTCAATCAAGTTGTACTTAATCAAGTGATGCAATCTAAAGAAAACATCAAATGAATGTTTCTACCATTGGATCAATACACCTATCCCGTCGGAAACTTTTGGACCCAGTGCGCACGCAATATAACTATATTCAAAATTGAGGTTGGCAAGTCTGACGGGCATCGGTGTATATTATCTACTGTCAGTGTCAATTGTCTAGTTTCACATTCGTCATTGCGCTGTTGCAATGCATTATGGAACACTTGAAAACCATAGTGAAAACTGGTAATAACTAAAATTATCAATAATTATGGCTATATGGTATGCAGGATAAAATGTATGACACTCATCAGTTAAAACTGAAAATTAACCTAGAAAATGGCTTCCCATAACCATTAACAATAGCGCAACATTTGTAAACAATCAACAGAAAATGAACTAAACATGTGCAGTTTAGTCTACTATAAGTTAAACAATAACCTACTACCACAATAGCCAATTATGTTCAAACCTCAAGCAAAATTTCCCCATGCCACCGGCGCACGCAGCAGGCTCACGAGTTGATATCGCGGTGGGATAGGTGTATATGCATCAGATATAAAATCGACTTTTGACATTTTTTGAGGTTAGATACGCCGACTTTGCCATTTTTGACACAATCACTTCAAATTTGAAACCAACAAAAATTGCTAGCCAATGAATCAATTTTCATTGGTTAAAATTGGTTATTTGACATTTTTTGAGGTTAGATACGACAACTTCGGCATTTTTTGACCGATTCACTTCAAATTTGATATGACATGAAGGTGTGAGATTGAATCGATATGCATCGGTTGAAATTGACTTTTCGACTATTTTTGAAGTAACAATCACTAACTTCACCATTTTCGACCGATTCACTTCCAATTTGAAACCAGAGAACATTTTCACCATTGAATTGATACGCATCGGGTTGAATCGACTTTTTGATGTATTTTGAGGTTAGATACGACGACTTTGCCATTTTTCGACCATTCACTTCAAATTTAAAACCAACAATGAGTATGTATACACGACGCTTTTAAGGTGCCTTTATGAAAGGTACCTCTAGCAAAGGTGCCTTAGATACTCGTGTATACGGGCTCTCAACTGCCTTCAATAAAGGCACATTTGTTAAAGCAAAGGCGGTTCACCATCAGCCTTTGCTATAGTAAAGGTGCCTTAAAATTGCGTGTATACGGGTTTACTTTCGTTAAAGCACCTTTTGATGCGACTTAGTGCTTTTTGTTCTGTTACGTTTGGTTACCTATTAGTTGGTACTGCCACCTGTCACTTCTTGGGTCGACGGTTTTTTCTTCTTTAAATTTAAAAGATAAAAAGCCAAAGTGAACGTCATGGCAATGGCAACGAAAAAGCCGAGGCAATCGTGGGATGTGGAGGAGACGGAGTATTTTCTGAAGCTGATGTACGAGCGTAAAGTGGTGAAGCTAGCTACGAAACAGAAAGTTACTATACTAGTGAACTAATTTCTTAATTTCCTAATTTTTTAATTAAGCCTTTATTAAAGGTGTTCAAAAGGTGTGTGTCGTGTATACACCTTATACAAGTCACTTTATTAAAAGGTGCTTTTTAAACAAAGGCAACTTGAAAACGGCGTGTATACATACTCAATACTAGCTATTGGATCAATTTTCATCGGTTAAAATCGACTATTTGATATTTTTTGAGGTTAGATACGACAACTTGGCCATTTTTGGACTGATTTGTCTTTTTGAGATTACATCTTGTAGAGATTTTGTCATTGTGGATTACGACGCCAATTGGCACAGTGGCTATTCAAGTATAATATTCTTGAATAGCATAAATTATATCGAAAATTGAGCCTTTATTCAAAATCTTTCAAGAGGAACTTTTTCTAAATTGGATAAGAAATCTGAAAATGCATTCCACTTTGATATACAGGGTGTTTAACTTTCTTTTGTCAATATTTCAGGAGATGGTATAGAGCATTAAAAAATTAGTAATTTAACCCCAAAAAAAAATTATTTTTTTTAAATAAATGGAAAATTAAAAATCACCAATTTTGAAAAATGTGACGTAAGTCAATATGACCAGCTTGTAGGTATACATCAACTCACTTTGTGTACCTTTGATCAAAATCCAATGGATAAATTTGAAGTTCGACAAAAAAACATTTTCAAAACTCAACTTTTGGAATCTTTATATCCACGTTATATTTGCGCTTTTGATGTAAATGTTTTCAAGAAAGTCCACTCATTTTTTGATGCTCTACCATCTCCTAAAATATTGACAAAAATGTGTTACACCCTGTTTTTAAGTGGCGTATAGTCTGTACACCGATAGAACGGACTTTTTTGAATTTCAGTGATGTAACCTATAGCAAATAAAAGCACCTCGAAAAGCACCAAAGACTGTAACAACATGGGCGCGTCTAGAACTAATATTAGTTTTGTTCGGTTGGTAGTCTTACCCCGGCAAATTATTCCTACGCCAAGCCAATGGCATTACATTCAGCGAGTTTGACACCTACGTACGATTTCTAACCTCCATTTCTCTATGATGTTTGTTATTTTTAGTCGGCTCGGCTGTTGTGAGTGTTGAGTTGAATAAAATGAGCCTCATTCAAAAAAAATATTTTCTTATTCATTAAAATTGGTATTAAACTGGTCATTTAAAATTACCATAGCATTTAGCTGTGATTACCGGAAATAAGCACATCTTTTCTAACTGGAATACCAAATTTCGCGGGTAACGCTCGGGTCTACTTTTCAAGCGGAGGAATCTGGTGGTCCTTTCTATGAGTGTGGGCGTTTTCCATTTAGCGACACAAGTCGACTTGTGTCGACACAAACCGACACAAACGCGTTCCATTTGATCTGTGTTCCTTTGTTTCATCGACACAAGCTAACACAAGCTGACACAAACCGACACAAATGTTTTAAATGGAAAGCGCCCTGTATAGAGTATAGCAGACAAAGGGTCAAAAAGGAAAGACCCTCCCTCTCTTCAACTTCCACAACTGGACACTTTTGACAGAATATGTTATTTTAGGCGGCACACCTTTCAATTTCAATAAAGGTTTTTCTCTCTTAACTTTTGAACTGCGTGATTGATCTTGCTCAAATTTTCAACACTGTTACCCTAAGTAAGTTTCTATCAAATAAAATAACATATCTTGTCAAAAATGTCCAGTTGTGGAAGTTGAAAAGAGTCTTTCCTTTTCGTATCTAACCTCAAAAAATGTCAAAAGTCGATTTTATATCTGATGCATATACACCTATCCCACCGCGATATCAACTCGTGAGCCCGCTGCGTGCGCCGGTGGCATGGGGGAATTTTGCTTGAGGTTTGAACATAATTGGCTATTGTGGTAGTAGGTTATTGTTTAACTTATAGTAGACTGAACTGCACATGTTTAGTTCATTTTCTGTTGATTGTTTACAAATGTTGCGCTATTGTTAATGGTTATGAGAAGCCATTTTTTAGGTTGATATTCAGTTTTAACTGATGAGTGTCAAACATTTTATCCTGCATACCATATAGCCATAATTATTGATAATTTTAGTTATTACCAGTTTTCACTATGGTTTTCAAGTCCAAGTGCAAGTGTTCAAGTGTTCCATAATGCATTGCAACAGCGCAATGACGAATGTGAAACTAGACAATTGACACTGACAGTATATAATTAGGCATTTCCACATGACGTCACGAGCTCGTCGGTGTTGCCAACCTAGTTGAATTTATAACGTCAAAAAAGTGTTAGGGAACAACCCGCGTTGTTATGATTGTAAAAAATGTACTTTTTTGAGATTTTGGATACAGTAGGAAGCAAGTTTGTGCGTGATAATTGTTCACGAAACTCTGGCGCTTCGATCAATACTGATAGTTGGGGATGTGCTGCCCCAAATAGCTCAATAAACAAGAAAGTTTGGTGGAGTGCTTGAATAATTTAAGTCGAAAAAAAAGAAAGAAATCCGTGGCTTTTTCGGAAGACTAGATTCCTGGAAGAAAAGAGCATCTCAGGAAGTATCTCAAAGTGCCAAGAAATGCGACTCAAACACATCTGGGAAGGAGAAAATATGCCAGTTTATTATCCTGCCGATAAGGTAAAAAGCTGAATAAATTGTTAGAATACAGAATAAATGTGAGATGATTTTACAAATTATCCATTACTAAGCGCCCTTCTGATTTCAGAAAGTATGGCTGTGGCAAAAACTGTGACCTGTGGTGATCGTGAAATGGGAAAATCCAGCGACCAAGGAATTTCTAAGTTGACCACAATGTTACCTCAAATCCTGCAAACAAGAAGAAATTTCAGGATTTTTTAAGCAAGGTGTCTTGCCGCGATGAAGCCATCAACTGAAAATTCAAGATTGTCAAGTCAGGTGTACGATTTGGTCAACAGAAGATGAAGATACTCGGAGCCGATCCCATCTGGTTTACATGTGCTTATATCACAGCAAATATTACAACTACAGTGAAGTAGAAAATGGAAACTATTGTCAATTCAAACATCTAGGCTCTAGGCTTGTGAAAGCAATGGAGAAAGCATGACTAGAGATGTAGAGGGCTCAATGAACGTGAACGTTGGGTTGGAGTTTGGAGTGGTTGAATTTTTTTTTTAAGAAAAAATGAGAAATTCATGGTTTTCTCGAAACACTGGGGCTCGTGGAAGTACGAGGCATCACAGAATGTATCCCGAAGCGCCAAGAAATGGAAAGGAGGAAGGAAGGAATACACTTGAAAAAATATACGGAGGTTGTACCGATAACAATTAGGATGGGTAACTAAATTGCTGTAATACAGTTATGACGTTCGCACTAAATTATCTGTTGCTAAGCCTATCTAGTTTCAGGAAGTACCTGTGTCAAGAATTGTGGCCTTTGGCAATCTAAAAATGGGAAAATATACGGACTGAGGAATTGCTACGTCGACCACAATTTGGAGCCTAGAATCCTCAATAGAACAATAAATATTTGTATTTTTAAGAAATGTGTCTTGACACAGTCAAGTTGTAGTTGAAAATTCAATATCGTTAAATCAGGTGTAAATATTCTGTCAAGGAGAGCTCCGGTGACCGAATACATCTTCGGTGGCCGAACAGCTGTTCGAGTTAAACTTCCATGTTTTGCCTCTGTCCATATTCTACAACCGAAGTGAAGACATTCCTGCACTTTTAAAATATAAAATATAAACAAAAACTATTGTTTGTTTCTTTAATCCAGCAGTAAAAGCTGGGCCTCAAGTATTTGGGTGTTTGGGAAGCACAAACCGAAGAGCAGTGCCGTAACTAGGGCGTGGCGAAGGTGGCATTTGCCACAGGCGCAAAGATTTCAGGGGCGCAAAATTCAGCTTGGGTAATACCTATTACTTATTTTTTTCAATTTTTATTTCAAATTTTTACCTAAACCCATATCTACTTCCACCTACAGCTTCATTAACTTTATAAATAAGGAAATCAAAAGCGGCTTTTTCTACCACCTTTTAATGACATGATTCAAAACAGCCATAAAACGGATAAAATTGAAGAGCACGGCGCTGCAGGAAGTAGCATGCTGAGGATGAGGCAGCGCTCGCGCTCGGCACTCGGCGCCCTTCGCCAGGGCCGGTTGGTCTAGGTGCTTTTCGAGTTCCTGATAGACCGAGTGACCTGGTTGTTGCCGCATGTATTTACTTACACTTTGCACCAAATAAATACAAAAGCGCCGAATCAGTCTGAGATGGGGCCTCTCTATGATTGTATATTCTGCAAAGAAATTTCATCTCTCGTTCAGTACCTAAACTGAAGCTTGTCAAGTCGTATTTGCGCTCTTGTGTCGGCCAAGGCACATTAACATTAACATCTATACTTTCAATCGATAAAACAGCTACGTCAAGCTTGAATTTTGTGAAATTATAGACATATTTTTTGAATCGAAGTCTAGAAAAGTTCAGCTTGGTGGTTGAAGTTTCAAGATTTTTTCATTTGCCATTATTTTTTGTCATACAATTATTTTCAGTTACTTATTTGGGTATTTTAAATAAGGTAGCAACGTGCATCTTCTTCCATTTTGATTAGAAATATTTTGTCAATAACTTGACAAGTTTTGTTTTGTTGTTCAATTTTTATCTTTGTCATCCTATAGGTACTACTAGGTATTTTGTCACTTCTTGTTGACGACTTTTTGTTCGAAAAGATTATCAATTTGTCTTGATGTTTTCATTTCTGGGTTGGGAAGCTCGAGTGTAAAAGAATGGACGGCCGGGAGTTTGAAATATTTTTCTAGGAGCCGAATGAGTTTATTATTGATTTCACCTATTTTTTTTATGAAAGATCGAGTGAAAGATTTTAAATAGGTTATCATCTTATTGGCCATTTTTAATTTTTTTTTATAGATAATTGTGTTTCCATTGTTACCAGAAATCCGGAGGGGGGAAAAATGGAAGCTTACAGCTCAAATTTGAGATTATTATTAGCATTATTATTATTGTCTGGGAAAATTCTCGCCTGCGGCGCTCTAGCGAGGCCTGGCCCCTTGGGATGTTTTTTCCTTGGGGCGCACAATCGCTACATTGCCACAGGCGCCAACAAGCCTAGTTACGGCACTGCCGAAGAGGTACATGCCTAGCCCCACACAAGGCATATCACTCCAGCAATGCCGGTAACGTAAACCCCCAACATTCAGGTGAGGTTTGGTGGCAAAGTTCATGCCCAATTTTGTCGGAAAATATGAATTTTCACCACTACCCTATGCAGTTAACCTAACATGTTTGGCTTGCTTTTTCACAACAAAAAAACACACTTTTCCACGAGAACTTATTTTGCAGGCGCATTAAGGACATTGCTTTGAACTTGATACATAAGTTTCAAACTCAAACTCAAAAAGGTAGCCGAGGAAAAAAATGCAGAAACTGGAACTCCATAAGCGCCCTGTAGTTCGGTTGTTCCCAAACATTATTTGGTTCAAATTTGGCGGGCAATTTTGGACAGTTGGCAACACTGCTGTGACGTCAATGGAAATGCCTAATATACACCGATGCCCGTCAGACTTGCCAACCTCAATTTTGAATATAGTTATATTGCGTGCGCACTGGGTCCAAAAGTTTCTGACGGGATGAGTGTATTGATCCAATGGTAGAAACATTCATTTGATGTTTTCTTTAGATTGCATCACTTGATTAAGTACAACTTGATTGAAAATTTCCGCGGCTATTGCTGTGGTAGCTCCTCGGGTACCTCAAACCCGAGCTCAAACCTGTGAAGGTGTGTTCAGACCTTTCTACAATGTAGTCCAAGGGAATCGTGACAATATTTGTTCGTTTCAAATTTGAGATGAATCGATCAAAAAATTATCAAGTTATCGATTCTAACCTCAAAAATCATAGGAAAATCGATTTCAGCCCATGCATATCGATTCAATGGTAAAACTGGGTATTGTTGCCAGATTTGATGTGACTTGATCCAAAAATTGCAAAGTTGTCGTACTAACCTCAAAAAATGTCAAAAAGTTCATTTTATACCTGATGCATCTTGATCCAATATGGCAGAAATATTCATCTGGTGTTTTTTTAATTTAAATATTGTCTACCCATATTATCTACGAGCCCCGCCCCACATCACTTATTCAGTTGGCCCATCATTAAAAGTGCAATTTCTAGAAAAGTTATGATGCGAATAAATTTGTGAAAATGATATTGGTTAAAATATTTTGGAATAGGTACTGTTTTTTGTCATATTCACTACATGTTAGTACCTTCGAACATATTCTGGGATTCAATCTCCAGCGCCAGCGAAGAAAATAAATTCGTGATGAAATATGGAAACCTTCCCCCAAATAGTTTTTTTCCTAGCAAAATCGGGGGAGCGGTTTGAAAGTTATGATAAAAAATCGATTTTCCAACCCAAATTCAAAGGATTGTATACCCGTTATTTTACTTTTCCCAAATATATTTTTTTCATCAGTCTAAGTACTTGTATTCTTATTCTTTATTGATTGACAAGTTTCCGCACTGATACTCCGGGGCACCCGTAAGTATCATGGGGGCATCCTGTAGTTATTTGGAAAAGAAAAGTGAAATGTCCTCATCTGGGCCAGCTGATGTGAAACCGGGCTCGTACATTATACAAGAGCTAGAGTTAGGAACCTACGGTAGGTACGGTTATTTTATTAACAACGGTTCATTGTAATTTTGGGCATGGATGGCAACGTATTTTGAGTGCCACTGCCATTCACGTCAGTTCAGTTCCTGCCATCTAGCGGCAGAAGCTTTAACTTGAAAATAAATCTCTCAAGCGGTGTAAGGTACTCGGTGCGTGTGAGAGATTTGTCTCATGCTGAGTGATTTATATTTTAATGAGTTGGTTAGAGTTAGAGTGAGAAGTGGGTAGCTTATAGATTAAGTTCTGAAGTTTATATAAATAACAAGGCAAATGTATAAATAAGTCCAATAATTTCAATCAGAGTAGATCAAAAATTATTTTTTCACAGGGGTTTTTATATTGTCCGCAACGGCGCGCAGACACTAGCAATATTTGATTAAAACGTTTTAGTTGAGCATTTATATAGCTATTGCGCCAAGTTTTCTTTCAACCACCTCTGTTTCTGTCAATAAGTGCAGAATAGTTTTAAATAAGCACAACATTTTTATATAAATCTGTACATTTTACAAATAAGTTGCGTGATTTTTATAAAAGTGTGCAAAAATTAAATCTCTCGGAGAATTTCTATTATGTCCACGACGGCGTTCCATACTCTACGTTGCATTATTATTATTTTTATTATTGTTACTACTTTATAGAAGCTTGTATTATTCCTCCATCATTTATTATTTGGGCTAAATACCATTAAGAAACAATAAGTTATCATAATTATTCATTCCACACAGAAATTATTTTATTTCCTTCACACCTATGTGGTCAGATTTTGATGACATTTTGAGATATTGTAGTGAATTGAAAAAATGATCAATCCATACACAAGCGTTCCATCTTGCTCTACACTTGCAAAAACTCACATCAAATTTTCAAACTTTGTAAATTGCAGGTTCAATGATGGCCCTCCCGTTCGGCATGATGCTGGGCTGGCCCTCGCCCACCTACCCCCAGATCGTCACGACCATCAACCCCGCCAGCCCAGTGCCGATCGACATCGATCAGAGCGCCATGATCGCCGGCTTCCTCATGATCGGCAACAGCCTCGGCACGCCCTTCTCCTTCTCGAGACGCTCCAGCCCCAAGTACGGAGTCATACTGGGCGTCGTGCTGATGACGGTCGGCTGGGCGCTCATGTGGCAGGCCAAGGACATCTACTGGCTGCTTGCCAGCCGGCTCTTCGTCGGCCTCGGCCACGGCTTCGCCCTCGGCCAGCTGAAGATCTACATCTCCGAAATCTGCGAGTCGCAGGTCGCCCGATTCCTGATCAAACAGATCAACCTGTACACCTTCATCGGCGTCATCGTCGCCTTCGCCCTGGGCCCTTTCGTGGACTTTCGCAAGTTCGGCATCCTCAGCCTGATCGTGGCCGTGCTGATCCTGTTCCTGGCCATTTTTTTGCCGTCGACCCCGCGCGATCTGATCAAGAACGGCAAGATGGTCGACGCGAAAAAGCTGATCGTGTTCCTCAGCCCCGAGGTGAAGGTCGAAGAGGAGGTCGACAGGATACGGCAAGATATCGCCAAGCCCGCCGAGCACCTGAGCTTTCTGAGCTTGGTCCGGCTGGAGAAGCTCAACTTCATCAAGTTTGCTTTGCTGGTGTTCTTCCAGCAATTCACCGGGGTCATTTCGACGGTGATTTATTCACAGATTCTATTCACGGCATCGCAGTGCCCCAATCCGGAATTCTGCGCGTTGCTTTATTCGGCAACGTTCTTTCTGGCCAACGCTTACGGAATTTTCTGCTCGTCCACCTACAGCAAACGTCGGACGCTGCTGTTTTCCAGCGTGGCCGTGTCTTTAGTTTTACTAGTCAAGATTTTAGTTTTAGTTTTCGACGTGTACAAATACTGGGAGTACACGTCCGTGATTGTGATGCTCGTGTTTGTGATAGTGCATACGGTAGGCTTGGGCAATGTGCCGTACACAATGATCGGCCAGTACTTCCCGAAAGGTGGCGCCCAAGTCGCCAGTCAATTTTTTGTGATTTTTCATTCCATTCTGGGGCTGATCATAACGAAAATATTTCAGGTCATGTACGACAGGCTGGGGCTCTACACGCCGTTTTGTTTGTTCCTGGGCTTGTCGCTGGGAGCAACCGTTTTTATCTTTGTTTTTGTGGAAAATGACAGGCCAGACGAGAGAAAATAGGTTGAGTTTACGAACTGTCACGTGGGTTAGCTATAGTACTAGTGCGGCGGTTAGTGGACGATTTTGAGACCTACCTTGCATTTTATTCTAGAGCATTCAAACTTGGTAGAGTTGTAGTACATACTCCCAGCTTACTTTTGAGAAGTGGAAACAAGGTTGCAAACCCGGGAGAGCAGCAATATAGCGAGTTGTCTACCTAACAGGGGTAGATTTCAAAACCTCAACAAACGTTCGTTTCGGTGACTTTCATGGGCCAGGATCGGTCCTCCACTTGACATTCACTAGTAATGGGCATATATCGACCTTGGCGATGAGTTGTGACAGCGGGTTGCCTATCTTTCAGGGGCACAAACAGAAATCACCGGAATCACAGTTAGTCCGGACGTTACGGGGCTACAACCTTGCAAAGAATGATCAAGCGATGAGACTTGCCACAAAATGTTCATTAAGCCCCTGAGCAACTTTTCAGAGGTGATATCACGGTGAGTCTCCTTGCAGACATCGTATACAAGGTCTTCGATAATTCAAAAATTCCAACCCCTGAATCAAAAAAGTTAGAGTATGGAAGTCGCAACATGAATCCACAATTTGATGTTTGTAAGGATAAACTAAACCGCGTCTCTATATCTTCAGCCGTTTTTGAGAAATCCTGAAATCAGTGGTCAGTTTCATGGAAATTCACATTTTTCAAAAAATCAGTCGTTTCCGAGGTGATTTCCTAAGATATCTCAGTGAAATTCGGTAGTCCCTTGAAGAGTGAAGTCAAGAGTAAAATGTCGCTCGTTGCTATTGTCCTTGTCCACTATCTTCGAAAATATGACAGTCAACTCTTTTTCTTCTCATGGCCGCCATCTTGAAGTCACCCATTATTGAATAAGTGAGGAATTAATCTGTACTAATGATAATGGTCATAGGCCATAATCTTAGTGCAAAAATAATCCTCCTCAGTGAGTATATCCTTCTGAATTGACTATAATCCCGGCTATTTAAAAGTAAGAAATTTAATAGTGAACTACCCATTTTTTCAGAATATTGTCAGGCTATTTCAGGAAAGACTGAACTTGAATCAAAATGGTTTTGTATCCCACTTCGAAAAAGATAGAGGATAATTTTAAACACCCTCCTTTATCTATCCAATGGTCATTTTGACCATGGTGAGCGCCAAAGCTCTGTGAAACTCGTGAAAACGTGTCCAACGGTCCTACAGCTCTTTTTGGTCAATTAAAAAGAAGTTGCTCACTGGATAGTTATTTTTGCATCTGTATTATTTCTCAAGACCATGATTTGTATTGCCAATTGATTTTCCAGTTATTCAATAATGAGTGGATTCAAGATGGCGGCCATAAAGAGGAAAACAGTTGACTGTCGTATTTTTTGATATAGCAGGCAAGGACGGTGGCAGCACACGGCATTCTCTTCCTGACTCAACTCTCCAAGGTTTTACCGAGTTTCATCCGGATATCTTGAAAAATAACTGAGTTATTGAAAATGGTGATAGAACACTATGATTCCGGTATTATTTGTTTGTGCCCCTGGAAGGTAGACAAGCCGCTCCCACGACCCATGGCCAAGGTCGACATATGCCTTGAACTAGTAAATGCCAAGTGGGGGACCGATCCTCGTCCATAGAAGTCACCAAAACGGACGATTTGTTGAGGTTTTGAAATCTATCTCTGTTAGGTAGGCAACCCGCTGCTCTTCCGGGGTTACAACCTTGTTTCCACTTCTTAAAAGAAGGATGGAAGTATGTACTGCAACTGTGCCAAGTCTGAATGCTCTAGAATAAAATGCAAGGTAGGTTTGACTAACCGCCGCACTATACACTGCGGTGTTAAGTGTGATTCGAGTGAACTATGATTTTCCGAATTTTTCTTCTCCTAGAGCGTCGGGTGGTGTAACTTCCAGATAACTCGAATCGCACCTAAGTTGCATGTACTATACCCACTAATTCTTTTTCTTACCTATGTTGTAAAACCTGTAAAAATGGATGCGCGTTATTGTGCAAGTCAACTAGATAGGATGGCAATGAAAACTTTAGAGCGGAAAGCTGTCACTTTCCTTACTTCTAAGTACTTACAATGATCAAAAAATTCTATATATTATATCGTTGTTTTATTATGAGCGATTACTGATTATGGAAAAATTTCACGTTACTTTGTTTCACTAGAAGAGAAAACGGTCACTTTGTCCAGCGCTGCCATGCAAAATGAACAATTTCTGCTGCATGGTGCAAAGCTGGGAGGTAAACGGTTGTTTTTCTCACTAGAGTGGTAATCAATACCCAATAAAGCAAAAGCGCTAGAGCAGGAAGCTGTAGTTTTCACAATTACAATAATTCATTGAACTACAATTTAAAGTCTTGAATTGAATTTCTGCAGCTTGAACGTGAAAAATAATTTCTGTTATCTTCAAGGTTCTATTACAAAGCCGGAAGGTAAACCGTCCATTTTCTCCATCATAGAGTGGTGAAGCGATCGCAGGGCGGGAATAATATAGGGAAAAGGCAGGTATTGCTTCGACCAGAACTGTTAGAGAACTTATTCGTTCTTGCTGTAAGTACGGTGCAAAGCTGGGAAGCGAACGGTCCTTTTCTCACTGGAGTGATGATCAATGGTAAAGCGAAAGCACTAGAGCAGAAAGCTGCGTTTTTTTAATAATTACTTAACTACTGCAATTTGAAGTCTAGATTAAATTCTCGCAAATTGAGCGGAGAAAATAATTTCTGCTATATTCGAGGTTACATTACAAAGCCGGAAGGTAAACTGTCGATTTTCTCACTGCAGCGGTGGAGCAATCGCAGGCCGAGGATAATGTAAAAACTAGCGAGGTTTTGTTTTGTCCAGAACTGTCGTAGAGTCTATTTATTCTTGCTGTAGGTACAGTGCAAAGCTGGGAGGTAAGGTAAAGGCTCGTTATTCTCACTGGAGTGACAAACAATAATAAAGCGAAATCACTAGAGCAGAAAGCTGTAGTTTTTTCAATCAATCACTGTGCTGCGCTTTCAAGTCTAGATAGAATTCCTGCAGCTTCCGCAGGGAAAATAATTTTTTCTATATGCGAGGTTGGATATATTACGAAGCTGGAAGGTAAACCATCATTTTCCTCACTAGAGTGGTTAAGACGTCGCAGGGCAAAAATAATGTAGAAAATAGCTAAGTAGGTATTGCTTTGTTCAGAATTGTTGGAGATGATATTATTCATTTTTGCTGTAGGTACATTGCAACGCTGGGAGGTAAAGACTCGTTTTTCTCACTGGAGTGACAAACAATAATAAAGCGAAATCACTAGAGCAGAAACTGTAGTTTTCCCAAACAATCAGTGTGCTGCAATTTGAAATCTAGATTCAACTCCTGCAGCTTGAGCAGAGAAAACAATTTCTGCTATAATGCGAGGTTGGGCATATTACAAAGCTGGAAGGTAAACTATCGATTTTCTCACTAGAGTGGTGAAGCAATCGCATGGCGAGAATAGTGCAGAAAACAGCTAGATATTGCTTTGTCCAGAATTGTTGAAGAAGGCTATCAATTCTTGCCGTAGGTACAGTGCAAAGCTGGGAGGTAAAGCTTGTTTTTCTCACTGGAGTGACAAACAATGGTAAAGCGAAAGCACTAGAGCAGGAAGCTGTAGTTTTTCCAATTAATCATTAGATTCATCAGGAAGGTATGCTGCAATTTGTCTGCCGTCTGTTCAAATGTTCTTCAATTTCTAAATGTTTGTGTTTCGCTGTTCTAGCTGTTCTACATTTCATAAGTTTTTTTTTGTGTCGGTTTTTGTGTGGGTTTTTGTGTGAGTTTTTTCGTGGGCTTTTGTGTGAAAAACCCGGCGGGTTTTTCAAGTGGGCTTTATTCTGTGCCATCCCTGCAGTAGCTGTATTCAAATTTTTCTTGCCACTTTATCGCTAAATCACTAACCCAACTTTCTCTTATTAAATGTGTTTGACGTTTTTGTCCGAGGATTTCACCGTCAACTGTCAAGCTGCGGCTGCCGTCTGTCAAAAAACCGCTATATGGTTAGCTCATCCCCACCTGTTCAACATGTTGAAAGCATACATCCCTGTGACGCGTAATACTCAGTATACAGGGTGAAAATTGAAAAATCAATCTTTGAAAATTTTTATTTCGATGAAACAATCCTCAAAAAAAACTATCTCTAATTATTCAGCAACCTTATAGTCTCCTATCGAACATTTTGAAAATGTACCCCTCCATAGCCGCTAGTAACCTACGTACAGGGTGAAATCAAATTTTTTCCCATGTTTTTTATCTTCATCGAATCAATCCAGACAAAAGCCAATTCCAGCTCTGTTACAAGCCTATAATCTCTCATTCAAGATATAATAATGTCACATTCCTCAAACTTTCTCAACACAACCTACAGGGTGAAACATACTCTATTTATTTTGTTCTTTTTCTGGATAAAATTGATTCGGATAATAATCTTATCTGGTTCACTGGAAAGCTCAGAGTTTTCCGCAAGCCATATAAAAAAATTGCATTTCTAATATCACTTTGACTTGATATACAGGATGAATTATATGTTGCTTCTACTTTTGTTGTGCGAGGAGTTGCTGAGGAAATTGTCCTTAGCAACTCCTCGCACAACCAAAATCACAAAAATGCTTGATGCTACAGTAGCCAGTGGTTGCAGTGATGGCAGAAATTTGAATTTTTGATTTGCTCTGCCAAATACTCTAGGCTCTCTTTTGAAGTGGGTAAGATTATCATCCGAAATAATGTGACCCAGGAAAAAAATAAAAGAAAAGAAGGGTGTTTCACCCTGTATGTCATGTTTTAGCAGTTTAAGGAATGTGACATTTTTATATCTTGAATGAAAGATCATAGACTTGTAACAGAGCCGGAAATGGTCCGGATTGATTCGATCAAGATGAAATTTATTGAAAAAAAATTGAATTCACCCTGTACGTAGAATATCAGCAGCTATAGAGGGGTGAGTTTTTCACGCGTTCAGTAGGAGATCATAAGGTTGCTGAATAATGAAAGGCTGTTTTTTTTTTAGAGAATTACTTCACCGGAATAAAAAAGTTCAAAGATTCATTTTCCAATTTTCACCCTGTATACTTACCGAGTACTACGCGTCACAGGGATGTATGCTTTTGACATGTTGAACAGGTGGGGATGAGCTAACCATATATAGCAAAAAACCGTTTGAGAACTACTTTCTTCAAGAAAAAATTCTAATTCAAATATACTAACCCTATTTGTTGCGGATGGACCAAAAAGTAACACTTGGCGTCAGAGTTGTTCACAAGTAAATAATTATTTTCTCTTGTTCTTCTGCTCATATTGGTCCAAAGTTTTTTGCATTGTATACTTCTCTTGATATACCAACCTACCTACCTATTCTTTTCCCTTTTTTGATTCAACCCCTCCAAATGAAGGTGGGTCTCTGATGGTGTTTTTCTCTACGGACGACAAAACTATAATATTACCTATATCTATTTTGTCCTCCGTCAATTTTGTCACTTGAAACAAGGGATTATCACTTTTCGCACCTCTGTTCGCTAAAACATATTTTCCTTCGACCACCCACGAAAACGCTACTTTCTATAGGTCGCGGGAACATAACCGTCAACGTTGCAAGTATGCCTGACGTAGCAACTGCGCAACGCGCATCCTTTTCGACGTTGAATTGACACAAATTGTTCGTTTGATTCGTTTGTTTTCAACATTACTCAGACCTAGACTCAGAAAAATCTTGAGTTAAGCATTTTTTTTTTCTTGATAAAGTTGCAATTGTTCCATAAATCATCTATATAATTTATTGTAACTGAAGAAAATGATATTCACAAGTACTAGTGGAAATAACATTACTTATACCATATACCCACCCATCTTTAGCACGCCATTTTTGTTCCCGCGACCTATACGGTTTAGTAGGCGCGAAACTTGCCAATTGCAAACACTGTACGCGAAAGTGAATATATCGTCACTAGTGCTTTTTGCTTTCGCTTTTCGATGCCTACTTTCCTGGACATGCCACCGATGCTTCTTCGCCCTCAGTAGGTGGTCGTTGTTCAAAGTCGAGAACTTCTAGTGCCGTAAAACCACATAACTTTGAAGAGCGACAGCAGCAACTTTGAACATTTTCTAAATTTCGTTTTGCGTTGTTGTAGCGCATCTATTTTTGAAAATATCATGAAACTGTGGAGCGTATTTGAAAGTGGGGACATTCAGCTTTATAATAGTGGCAACTCTGCCTGTCGTCTCAACATCTGTCACAGATTGGCGCCCGTTCAGTATTTTTTCGGCAAAACGATTGTCAAGAGCAGTGCGTCAACTTCCAGTCGGAAAGTAAGTAAAAAAGCACTTTATGGCTATAGTCCGGTGGACCAGGGTTATAACTATGCATTTTATGACTACGGAACAATTTTTTGCAGGCATGTTCAGAAAGCCTTGATCTATCATTTGAGAAGTGCTGCCAAGCAATTTTTCAATGTGGGGGGGTCAGGGGAGCCCTTTTTTGACAACTTGAATCGTTTTTTGCCGATAAAATCCGTAATAAAAATGCTGAATAAAAACTGTCTGAATATGCAAATAATTTCTGTTTTGTATACAGGGTGAGTCATGAATCTTGAAAATTACTTTTTTCTAAAAGTACCTGCAAACAGCCACTTTGGTCCCATAACCTATGTAGAGCACAATAAAACTATGAAACACTATTCATTCCGATAGAATTCTATTGCATCTGGTTTTTTAGGAAAACTAACTTTTTGTAGTTTATGATACACCCTGTATAGAAAACAAAAATTCAATACAAATTCAGAGGTTGATTTTTTGTACTCATTACTTTTCCATCAACAGTTTACTAAAATCTTTTGAAACAACGAAAATAGAAGCAATCGAAAGACCCACTTTTGTCCGAGCTTTTGTCTCTCCATATCTTCAAAATTGAAAGACATAGAATTTTTTCAACAACTTTTCAGCACTCTACTACACCTCCATATTCCGCACCGTTGAGATGGTCCGACACTTTTGAATCACCCTGTATAATGTTTGTTTTGAAAATCTCTTGTTTACCTGACCACCTTTCACACGGAACTAGGTAAAAGCTGGAGGGTCCTACTCGATTCAAATGCCTCGTCTGCCGGACTCACTTAAACGCCTTTCCGAAGAGTTAGAGCCAGAAATAGATAAGCTAAAATGCACGCTACCCCAACCAAGATTAAAACTCTAAGATGTACCCAGATGGTCTGTTCCAGGGATAGCACAAAATAAAACCCACTTAAAAAACCCACCAGGTTTTTGACACAAAAGCCCACTTTGGATTTTTATCAAAAACCCACGCGAAAGCCCACACAAAAAACCAAAAAAAACCGACTCAAAAATACCCATAACAATCCTTATGAAATGTAGAACAGCTAGAACAGCGAAACACAAACATTCAGAAATTGAAGAACATTTGAACAGACGGCTGGACAACAAAATTGATATCATGTAGGTACCTACCTAGTTCGAACTGTCAGTAGTTTTCGAATTCGAAGATTACAGGTGAGCCGTGAAAGTGGCTGTCGTACAAACTCGCTTCCGATTTGTGGAGGCCTGTCGTTCATTGGTTGCAACTGTGCATTGATTTGACAGATAGGCAATTTTTACAACGAAATATAATTCAAGGATGTCATATAAATGGCGCCACACAAAAACCTACTAATAACCCAAAAGCCCACCAAAAACACAAAAATCCAAAATCCCACCCAACCCACTTTTTCTGAATATATGGGTTTTTGCCAACCCTGAATGAAACACAGTTGATTCCGTCATTTGCAGCATGTTTATTTAAATAAGCCTTCTCAAGTGTGACATTCGTCTAGATCGATGTGAACAATGATTGCACTGGAACCAGTTGATGTTTCTATTTGTAGCATGTTTATTTATGATGTGCTCTGTCAAATATGACTTCCGTTTAGCTCGGTACAAACAATGGTTGTCTGAAACCAGTTCACTTCTTCACTCGCAGCATGTGTCAACATGTGTAATTCCACACTCCACTTACGTTTAGCTCTGAGCGAACAATGGTTGCACTGGACCCAGATGATTTCTTTATTTGCAGCATGTTTTTAACGTGTGCTGTTTCAACTGTGACTTTCGTTTAGCACGGTACGAACAATGGTTGCACTGGAACCAGTTGATTTCTTCATCTGCAGCATGTTTCAACACGTGCGATTTCAAATGTGGCTCAAGTCTAGCTCGATACGAACAATGGTTGCACTGGAACCAGTTGATTTCTTCATTCGCCCTGTGATTCAACATGTGCCTGTCCAATGTTGATTTCACTCTAGTTCGGTACGAACAATTGTTACAATAGAACCAGTTGATTTCTTCATTTGCAGAATGTTTACGCAACGTGTGCGTTTTCAAATGTGACTTTCGTTTAGCACGGTACGAACAATGGTTGCACTGGAACCAGTCGATTTCTTCATTCGCCGTGTGTTGTAACATGTGACTGCACAATGATGATTTCACTTTAGTTCGGTACGAACAATTGGTACAATGGAACCAGTTGATTTCTTCATTAGCAGAATGTTTACGCAACGTGTGCGTTTTCAAATGTGACTTTTGTTTAGCTCGGTACGAACAATGATTGCACTGGAACCAGTTGACTTCTTCACTCGCAGCATGTGTCAACATGTGCAATTTCAAATGTGACTTACATTTAGCTCGGTACGAACAATTGTTACAATGGAACCAGTTGACTTCTTCATCTGCAGCGTGTTGTGCCATCATGTGGCTTTTCAAGTTTTGCTTACATTTAGCTTGGTACGAACAATGGTTACAATGGAACCAGTTGACTGCTTCATCTGCAGCGTGTTGTGCCATCATGTGACTTTTCAAGTTTTGCTTATATTTAGCTCGGTACGGACAATGGTTGCACTGGAACCAGTTGATTTCTTCATTAGCAGTATGTTTTAACATGTGCGTTTTCAAAGTTCCTTTTCGTTTAGCACGGTACGAACAATGATAACATTGGAACCAGTTGATTTCTTCATTTGCAGAATGTTTACGCAACGTGTGCGTTTTCAAATGTGACTTTTGTTTAGCTCGGTACGAACAATGATTGCACTGGAACCAGTTGACTTCTTCACTCGCAGCATGTGTCAACATGTGCGTTTTCAAATGTGACTTTTGTTTAGCTCGGTACGAACACTGGTTGCAATTATACTTGCTGATTTTTCCACTTAAATCATGCGTCAACACACCCAATTCTATACCTCCAATATCTCTGACGGTTCTCCTTACACCAGCCCTATCTGAATCTGATGAGTCTTCGGCCTCTTCTGCGGTTTGTTGTGATCTGCCTGCCGGCTCATTTCCACACGAATCGTTGTGTTTTACAAGAGACAAACTGGAATCCGACTCGTATTTGCAGTGGCCGCACGTATATCTCTCAGTTTCTTGGCGAAACGTCTCATTTTCATTGTTTCCGGTCGTCCCCAGACCATGTAATTGTTTACAATGTTCGTACAATTCGAACTGATAGTAGCTTTTGTAGTCGCAGCAGATGCAAGGGAACTGTTGCGGTTCAACAATGGCATGGAACAGTTCGGCTGCATAAACATTTTTGTGATTCCTCTGGACGTGGTGGGTGAGCTGAAAGGCGGATTCAGTCCGATGCGAACATTTTGAACAGTTGTACGTGTCAACCATTTTGGGTAATTCTAACCTATAATAGCACAGAAATAGAACTTCGATAGGAACTATTCAAGGCATTCACTGGAACTTACATTTTCCGATGATGAAGATGTACAACAAATCGGGACGTGAGACTTCAGCAACAGAGGGCAGGGTAGGTAACGATACAGGGCAGAATAGGGAAACGCCGTAGAGTGGTACAACACAGTGGGAAGTGAATCAGGCTCTTTTCTACATACAAGCGTTCTAGACACCTACCGTGCATACGCAATGGGGGATTTCCACCTAGCTCTAATTTTGATACACCTGCCATTTGCGCATGCGCGGGTTCCGAACGGTGCTTTCCATCTACGAGCTCTTGCCTGGTTTTGTGCCGTCCCGTGTGTCATCTAAAATTTTGCGCCATCGAAAAGCACACAGGAAACGGATGCGAAAAATGACGTGCCATCAGCTGTGATCCAGCACTCCATTGTCGTACCTGTGTCTCCGTGTCACTCTCTCCGTGTCGTTTCATCCATGTTTTATTTCATTTCTCTGCAGGGATTGCGTACGATCGATTACGGTTTACGCTGCCATTTCTTCATTTCTGAATGACATATTATGTCATCTGTTGCCTCCAGACCAGAGATGTCGCGTCGGTCAACGATGCCGGTGCTTTGCATCTAGGTGTACCTACCAAATCGTGGAACATGTTCCGTCAGTTGGTAGGTATTTGCTCGGGTATTTGTACCGTCGAGGTGGACAGCACCCAATAGATGCATATACAAAGATGGCGGGGTAAAAAATTTGCAAGTTGAAATAGAGGGGATGGTACACGTCAGTCCATTGGAAGCAAATAATACGTTATAAGCTGCGCAACAGTCTATGTGTCCACCTCGAAAATTTTACACTTTTTGAAAATGAAATGAATGCCACCAGTGGTTTTAATACGGTTTGCTTTGTTCGAAAGGCCAATCCTTCGTTTATCTGAAGGATTGACGTCGAACATTTAGTAACTTTAAATAAAGCTCCTACAGGGTGATGTGTAAACTGGTGCAAAATTACTCTGCCGTCAAGAGATCCCCGTTTGCGAGAAAAAAAATTTCTTTCAATTTTAGTGATGAAACCACAAAGGCTGAGGCTTTGCTTTCGCGCCATTCCAGATTTTTGCAAATCGGAAGTCTAACAATGAAGATATGAATTTTTATTGGAAGATCTGCATTCAAGTTTTATCGGTACGAAGCATTATCGCATTTGTGATGATAATAAGGTGCAATTGAGCAAATTTGGACCTTGAAGGGTTTCGAACAATATGACTCACAACACTCCTTCATTATTTTAAAGGTGACTGAAATACGGGCACTTTTTTTCAAATGATGAAGGGTTAAAAATTTGAAAACCACAATTGAACATTATTTGACGTTTGAAACCTCTTTTCTTCGCAAATTTGAGCTACTGAATGCGATTCTGTCGTCAAATTTCAATTCCACGTCACAGAAAAGGGCCCTTGGACCGAAATATGGGAAGAAACACAAGGCTTGTGCATATTCAAATTCATATTCATTCATATTGGGGAAGTGTGCCATTGATGGCACACCCCTCCATACTCAGTTATTCATGTACTTGTGGGCTTGTGACTGGCAACCAACAATACTGCAATGTACGACAATTCAAACTGCCCGCTTGAGGCGCACATGTGTAGCGTCGTGCTGTCATCGAGCACATCCTCTCTCGGCTCCCTGCGCGGAGCTCGGTCTCTCTGCCACCGCCTGTCAAGCCGTCAACATCGGCCCACACGATCGAAGAGAAATATACTATTTCCATTCAAAGTAAACGTGCTTTCCTTCACCGGCCCCACGTATATTTCAAATACATTCCATCAAAGTGAAACGTGTATCAGATGAGAGAGTCATCGGCTGGAGTTTTCTTGGAAAAAAACGGCAAGAACAAAATTTCTACCTTGAAAGTTTTTCCTACGTGCTACTAGTAACTTGTATCACTGCTTGTGCGATGAAAGCAGCTGACTAATATTTTTCTAGGACGAAGTTCAATATTCTAACCTCAAAACAGCATAGCCGTTTAGGGTGAATTTGACGCGCTTTTTCTGTGACAGATGATTAGATGAACACGTGCACTTTCGGGTATGATGGCACACTTAGTATTTCCACATGAACATTTGCACAACCTCACAAATGAATATGAACTTTTTATACGTCACGTCAGTACATTAATCAATTTCAAGTTTTGTTTATTTGTTCATTGAACAATTTGTCGTATATTTGTTCTTTATAGGTATGTAGGTTTCTATATCTGTTTGTCTATGTTCTATGTATTTTTTCTGTGTATTCTGTCAGAGTTTATGGAATTTCGTTAACTCTTAAAATAGATTATTGTATTTATGTCCCAACCTTCACATTTAATGAAAAAATTGTCCCAATGGTCTTTCGTTTTTAGAGTTTACATCCAACAAACCGTACCCATAAATGTAGTGTGCCATCATACCTAACAGTGTAGATATGATGGCACACTTGCAGTTTTTGAGGAAAAAAATCATACATACATCACTTTTTTTACTTAACTAGTATTTGCCAGTTTTTATGAAAAACCAATAGTTGCCGGTTGATTTGGTGTATTGAAAGTCATTTTGCTGTTGTTAGTATAGGAAAGATAGCCATTCTAAAAAAAGTGTGCCATCATAGGCACACTTCCCCTGGTTCAAGTCTGGATATTGCCTTGATCTGAATCTTTCATCGTCACTTCAAGATCTATGGACCATTGTGACATTAAAAGGTCTCCAGAATACAATCAAAGAGACCGAATTGACCAATATTTTGTGGTTTATGGCACTTTTTTTTTTCATTTGCTTGACCTTTTGGAGTTGGTTGTTGTGGTAAAAGCTTTGATTATTTCGGTAGTGCTAAAAATGTCATTCGATCAGTTTGGGGCTCCATTTCGGCCAAAGTTGCTGCATTTTCCATTAGCAGGGCTACTCTATTCCCAAATGAGACTCTGTCTGTTGATGGGATTGTTGCCAACAAAGGGCTTAGATGGTTGCCATAGAGCTCAAAATGATGCAATACGTTTTAAATTGGTCCCCTATATGGGAACCATCTAACCCTATGTTGACAACAATCCCATCAACAAACAGCGTCTCATTTGAAATAAAAATAGCCCTGCTGATAGAAAATTCCGCAATTTTGACCCAAATGGAGAATTAAACTGCTCGAATGACATTTTCAGCACTACCAAAATTGTCAAAGCTTGTCCACAACAACTAACTTCAAAAGGTCAAGCAAATGGAAAAAAAAAAAGTGCTAGAAACCACAACATATTGGTAAATTCAATAAAACTTATATCATGTAGGTACCTACCTAGTTCGAACTGTCAGTAGTTTTCGAATCCGAAGATTACAGGTGTGGTACCCCCCCTTTGTTTTGTTTGTACGTTGGTACCTGAAGAAGGTGCGGTCATTGACGTTGGTAGCGTTTGCCGCTGGGACAGGGAGATGGAGCTGCACTAGGCGAGCCGGCGAGCGGCAGCCGCGGACAGGGAGAGAAGAGAATCAGCTGTGGTGAAGGACACGTGATTTTTCAGTGCAACTGTGCGTTGGTTTCTCCTAATTTGAGGTCGGTCTTTCTTTGATTATTGTATCGTTATTTTGGCTTCCACCCACTCACCAAATCATGCATTTCGATACCTATTTTGTCCACGAAATTATTGTACATAACACGAAATGCTTTGTTCTCTTTGTTCTCAACGGGCTTGCATAACCCGCCGTTTTCCCTTTTGAAATCAAGGTGCTTCACACTGCTTTGAGTTTTTGTGATTTATCTACTCCCAAATGATCTTAATATTGATGGCAAAAGCCGTAAATCTAGTGGGTGTGCTTTTTGCGCACTCATGACGTGACCTCAAGGCCGCGCTATCGCGCGTACTTCGAGGTTTCATTAATTGTTTCTTTCCACAAGTTACGTCACAAACAGTAAGACGACAAAAAGAAACTCCACTACGCCAAAATCAGCGGCTAAGTAGAGAACAGTACTTTTTATGATTCATTTTCATTCCATTGTTCATTGTCGGGTTATACCTAAAAGTAAACGAAGGAAAGAAGACTTGCACGCTTCTCCGTGTCTTGGTTCACCTGCTCGTATGAATCTGTCTTGTTGAGTCTATTAACCTTTTCCTATTTGGGGGGGGGGGAATTATGCATAACGACGAAGAGAGGGCCACAGGTTGGCTCGAGTCGATTTTTTTGTATATACTGTGTCTTGCTTTGGTCAATAGCGTTCTTCTACTGCACCAAAGGGCGGCTATTTTTAGCGGGAGTTGTAAGTTCCCATAGCCATGTTGAGTACGAAACGATGTTAATTCGATACTGGTTTATTTGTTACAAATTATGAGTTTATATACAGATGGTTGATATGACGTAGATGATTACATGAGGTGTGTCTCTGGGTCGCAGAACTGTAACGTCTGCTTATTATTACTATGGGTTTACTCTGCGCGTCCTTGCTTAGTTGCAATCGTTCAACCTTGCCGCGTTATTAATATGATAATAAACACAATAAAGTATTTACATGTGTGAATTTGGAAATTATGAAAACCCTGTTCACTGAAGATTGAACATATTGCCGCCTCAAAAAGTAAAGATGTTTATACGTTGACTGCTGTGTAGATTGGCTGCAGTTCTATCCCGTTTGCATCATCTCTCTCTGGTGAAGCGGTGGTTCTGGCTCGAGGCCTTGGGTTGTTGTCCTCTTGGGTTCTCTTCTTCCAACATTGTTGTACGAGATAGACGATGCTGACTACGGCTGCGGCTATCCCAAACATAACGGCGCTGGTGATGGCGGTGTGATGGGTTATTTCTACCCAATTCTGGTCGCTCAGTTGTTGCTCTAGTTGGTCTTCCTGCCGCTTCATTGATGTGATCTGGTCGGAAGTATCTAGAACTGGTTCTTCATCTTGTAGTACGGCTGGTTGGGCTCGAGTGGTGATGTTCATCGTGTCAAGTAAGGCTGGAACATGTTTGGTGAACCCTGCTAGTACTTGGATTTTCTGAAGTCTTCGCGGTGTCAGTATATTGTTCCTCGTCTTGATGATGCATTCTTGGCTGATTTGGATCATCCCACTGTCGCGAAGTTCAACGTCTTCTCGAATCCCTTGGCATATGACGGCTATCTTGATTGGCTTGTTGGTTACGAATAACCATGTGTTGGTAGTGTCGAGTCTTTTCCATGTGATTGTAGTAACTCGCGCTTTTTGTATTCTGCATGTGTTGACTTTGGTTCGTTGGAATATCTCGTCGATGATACAGTTGGGGCTGTTTTCTATACTTTGAACTGTTGAGGGTGTGCATAGATACGTGTTGTCGTCCAGAACTATGCTATCCTTGAGTTCTTCATTTGAAAGGTGGAAATATAGCTGCGTATTGTAG
Source organism: Anaspis maculata (assembly GCA_949128115.1). NCBI lineage: Eukaryota > Metazoa > Arthropoda > Insecta > Coleoptera > Scraptiidae > Anaspis > Anaspis maculata. Next base: position 2,167,097 of record OX421966.1, read on the forward strand.
TCGACGGCTATAATTCCATCTGGCACCTCCAACATCAGGCACGAGTCGTTTTCTATCTTCAATGGGATCGGCGTGGGTTTGTAAATGGCGAAATCAGATTTTTCCGCCATCGGGAAATGTCCATATACATGGATGAATTTTTCACTGATTTTTACTTGTGTGTTGATCAATGGTCGTGTTCTAATCTCGATGTTGGAAGGAAGCTTTGTGCTCGCCTTCATAATTTCGTTGTTTATGTGGACTGGTGTCATTAGTTCATAAAACTCTCTTTGGCTTAATTGCACGTTCAGCAACCTGTTATAGTGGTGTACTATGTCTTGAATATAATTGTTTGCTAGTTCATATGACGTCAGAATGTTGATGTTTAATTTGTTTTCGTCAGCTTTCCCCCACCAATTTCTTTGTTTGTCTTCGTAGTTTGCTTCAGTGATTAGTAAATGCTGGATCAATCTGCTAGGCTCTCCTTTGATGTTGGTTTTTAAAAACTGCATTTTTCCGGTACGGCTTAATGCTGTGTTTTCATGGATCATTTTTTTGAATAGATCATGAAAGGTGGTCCATTGTTCGTACCCGCCTTCGAAGGTGGGAATCTTTGCTTTTGGTAGCTGGACTCTTGGCCTTTGTTTCGCCTCCATTGAGTCATAGATTAACTCTTCCAGCTTGTCGGTGAGTTCCCTGTATTCATCTTTTACTCTGTAGTACTGTTGTACATCTGTGCCCTCGGCTCGAATCTCTGTGTGGGCGTCATCGATTTTTCTCCACTCTTTGTTGATTTCCTCGATGAATGATTGATACTTGTGGCTCGCTTCTTGTTTATCGAGTTTCGCATAAATTTCTGTCATGAAGTCAACCATTTTATCTATCATGACATTTAGTATGTTGATTTTTTTTTTCAATTCTTTGCCGACTTCTTCATCTTGAAGTGGGTGTGTCACTGTTGTTTGGAAAGCCATCTTCTTCTTTTCTTCTGCTATGAAGATGCAGGCCTCGGTATATTTTTTCTTTATGGCTTCATATTGGCTTTTATTGCGGTTTTCGTCGATTTCTGCGACGTTTTGTTGGATTTCTTCGATTTTCATCCAGCATTCTTCCAGCTTACTCGTTCTGGATTCCCAATAATCGATGGATTTCTTTGATAGTCCATCTTTTTTACAGTTTCTTACGAAATTTGTAATTTTGTCACCAAGTTCTTCTTGGCGATCAATGAGTTATTGTAGGTTCTCCATTTTATCAATTTCTTTCTGGGATGAACTCTGCTGATTTTCTTCTTGAAGTGGATTTGAGATCATGGGTGGTTTCTCCTTTTTGTTGGGAGAGTGTTCCAGTGGCATATCTCTTGCAATCTCCTGTTCTTCTTTTTCATGGACTATTGACAGCTCAGGGCTCACATAGGATGTCCTGGGATTTTTCTTATTTCACCTTCGGAGGACTCTCGTTCGATGTCCTGGGATTTTTTCTTCTTTCTCCTTCGGAGGACTTTCGTTCCTTGATTGAATGTCCTGGGAGTTTTTTCTTCTTCTTCTCGGGCTCACGTTCCTTCTTGTTGGGTTGGGTGGCCTGGGATTTCTTTTATTTCACCTTCGGAGGACTCTCGTTCGATGTCCTGGGATTTTTTCTTCTTTCTCCTTCGGAGGACTCTCGCTTCCTGAGTGGATGTCCTGGGAGTTTTTTCTTCTTTTTCTCGGGCTCACGTTCCTTTTTGTTGGGTTGAGTGGCCTGGGATTTCTTTTATTTTCACCTTCGGAGGACTCTCGTTCGATGTCCTGGGATTTTTCTTCTTTCTCCTTCGGAGGACTCTCGCTTCCTGAGTGGATGTCCTGGGAGTTTTTTCTTCGCAGGCTCACGTTCCTTCTTGTTGGGTTGAGTGGCCTGGGATTTCTCTTATTTTCACCTTCGGAGGACTCTCGTTCGATGTCCTGGGATTTTTTCTTCTTTCTCCTTCGGAGGACTCTCGCTTCCTGAGTGGATGTCCTGGGAATTTTTTCTTCTTTTTCTCGGGCTCACGTTCTATTTTGTTGGGTTGAGTGGCCTGGGATTTCTTTTATTTTCACCTTTGGAGGACTCTCGTTCGATGTCCTGGGATTTTTCTTCTTTCTCCTTCGGAGGACTCTCGCTTCCTGAGTGGATGTCCTGGGAGTTTTTTCTTCGCAGGCTCACGTTCCTTCTTGTTGGGTTGAGTGGCCTGGGATTTCTCTTCGTTGCTCAGCGGCTTCTGTTTGCTCGAAGGACCATGTCTTGCTTTGGTCAATAGCGTTCTTCTACTGCACCAAAGGGCGGCTATTTTTAGCGGGAGTTGTAAGTTCCCATAGCCATGTTGAGTACGAAACGATGTTAATTCGATACTGGTTTATTTGTTACAAATTATGAGTTTATATACAGATGATTGATATGACGTAGATGATTACATGAGGTGTGTCTCTGGGTCGCAGAACTGCAACGTCTGCTTATTATTACTATGGGTTTACTCTGCGCGTCCTTGCTTAGTTGCAATCGTTCAACCTTGCCGCGTTATTAATATGATAATAAACACAATAAAGTATTTACATGTGTGAATTTGGAAATTATGAAAACCCTGTTCACTGAAGATTGAACATACTGTTATTTCTTGTATGTGATTACTGTTTACTAACCATTGTTCTGCTTTGAATGTAAGTATGTATCTGTGGGATTTTTGATGGGTAACTGCTGGGGAATTCCAGGCGAATGCGTTATAGATACTTCTTTCTTCCGTTTGCTTACAAAAAATATGATCAACTTCAACTTCTCTTCTTATTTACCTCTCTCCTGTTTCTTGTTTATTTATCTTTTCATTTATCTCGCATTTGTTTCTTGTTGATTTATCTACCTGTTTATCTTCTATTTATTTCTTGTTTATTTACCCACACAAATTCTAATCATTTTTTTCTTGTTTATTCACCTACACCATTACTAATCATTTGTTTCTGGCTGATTCATGTACTTGTTTACCGATCATTTCTTCATCGTTTACTTAACTATCAATTTGATCTCTTTTGTTTGTTTGTAAAGTGTAAAATAAATTACTGAGCGTAAAGTTTTCTTTTGTTGTTATGTAAATAACTTGTAAACAAGGCAAACGTTTCAAAGAAGTTTAAGCACCGATTCACGCTGTCTTGATCAATGCATAACTGGAAAGACTTCTCTGTCATTTCATCAAGACTCATTCACACTTGACTTTTGTTCAGATCATTTGGGAAGGGATTCTTTCAGCAATCAACCAGGCTATACGCAGGGGTTTCTTTGACGTGTTCTCCCCAAGTGTGCCTGTCAGCGAATACGTCACTTCTCCTTTGCGATCAAATTGACAGTTTGACATGTTTTCTGATTTCTTGTTTTGTTTTGCAATCTGGTTTTGTGTTCATTTCATTGTTGTAAATTCCTGCATTGTCTAAATATTTTGTAATGATTTTTCTTGTTATGTGTTTTGTTGTGTCATTTTATCACTGTCAATTTCATGTTGTGAGGTGTTTTGAGAAAAGAAACAAATTCATTCAAAAACTTTGCAATAGATTTTCAATAAACATCCATTTTGCTTGCATTTCATTCGCGTTTCATTCAAGAATCAAACCTCATCCCCAACTACACATTCTCATCTCGAGTAAGAACTCAACAACACAACGTAGGTAAAAGGTAAACAACGTGGAGAAGGGAAGAAACAACGACGATCTCAGCCGAACATCGAAAACGGGGTTACACTACAGAAATGATGTCATGACCAGGATACACGACAAAGTGGTGCCAAGACCAGGGTACATTACAGAATGGTGCCGTGACCAGGATTACACTACACAGGTGAGCCGTGAATGAAAGAGGCTGTCGTACAAACTCGCTTCCGATTTATGGAGGCCTGTCGTTCATTGGTTGCAACTGTGCATTGATTTGACAGATAGGCAATCTTTACAATGAACCATAGATGGTGCCACACAAAACCCCATCAATAACCCAAAAACCCACCAAAAACACAAAAACCCAACAAAAACCCAAAAACCCACCCACTTTATCTGAATATATGGGCTTTTGCCAACCCTCCAGGGATGGCACGGAATAAAACCCACTTGAAAAACCCACCGGGTTTTTGACACAAAAGCCCACTGTATTTGTATTTGTATTTTGTATTTATTTGTACGTTTCATTATAATTGTACACGTCATAGAAAAAAAATAAGAATAAAAATTATAACAATAGTGACAATTAACACTAGCATAGCCACCAATGAACAATAATGTCGTACATAGTTACACAAGCATGTTACAACACATCACACATCTTAAAATTGTAGTTCAAGTACTCATCCCAGCTGTAGAAGGCATTTTGTATTAAAAAGTGCTTTATTCTTGCTTTGAACTGGGGAAGGGTCAAGCTCCTGACGCTCTCCGGCAGAACATTAAAAAAACTGATGCCGAGGCAATTTATGCCCTGACGAGACCGCTCAATCCTGTGATAGGGGACGGCTATCTTTTGTCGATTTCTAGTGGTATATCCGTGATACGAAGCATTTGTCCTGAAACTACTCTCATTCACCTTCACAAACAACAGACACTGCAGTATATACAAAGACGGTACAGTTAAAACCCTTAGTCGGGTAAATAAAGGCTTACAATGTGCAGCATAATCCGCCCCAGCCATAATTCTGATCACTCGTTTTTGTAGCCTGAATATCTTTAGGGATCCGGATGAACCTCCCCACAACAAAACTCCGTAGCTCAACACACTCTGGAAGCGACCGTGATACAGCAACAGAACCGCATCCAAGTCCGCCACATGTGACAGTTTTCTGATTTGGTCTGTCTGTTGGTCTGTCTGATTTGGACTCTAGATTTTTATCAAAAACTCACGCAAAAACCCACACAAAAGCCAACAAAAAAAATCCTTATGAAATGTGGAACAGCTAGAACAGCGAAACACAATAAAAATTGAAGAACATTTGAACAGACGGCTGGACAGCAAAATTTATGTCATGTAGGTACCTACCTAGTTCGAACTGTCAGTGGTTTTTGAATTCGAAGAATACAGGTGAGCCGTGGAAGTGGCTGTCGTACAAACTTGCTTCCGATTTACAGAGACCTGTCGTTCATTGGTTGCAACTGTGTATTGATTTAACAGATAGGCAATTTTTACAACGAAATATAAATGGCGCCACACAAAAACCTCTACCAATAACCCAAAAACCCACCAAAAACACAAAAATCCAAAGACCCACCCACTTTTTCTGAATATATGGGTTTTTGCCAACCCTGAACGAAACACAGTTGATTCCGTCATTTGCAGCATGTTTATTTATAATATGCCTTCTCAAATGTGACATTCGTCTGGATCGATGTGAACAATGATTGCACTGGAACCAGTTGATGTTTTTATTTGTAGCATGTTTATTTATTATGTGCTCTGTCAAATCTGACTTCCGTTTAGCTCGGTACAAACAATGGTTGCAACGGAATCAGTTGATTTCTACATTCGCAGAATGTCTTGGCATGTGCAATTTTAATTGTGCTTTTCGTTGAGCTCGGTACGAACAATGATTGCACTGAAACCAGTTGACTTCTTCACTCGCAGCATGTGTCAACATGTGTAATTCCACACTCCACTTACGTTTAGCTCGGAACGAACAATGGTTGCACTGGACCCAGTTTATTTCTTTATTTGCAGCATGTTTTTAACGTGTGCTGTTTCAACTGTGACTTTCGTTTAGCACGGTACGAACAATGGTTGCACTGGAACCAGTTGATTTCTTCATTTGCAGCATGTTTCAATACGTGCGATTTCAAATTTGACTTTTTTGTCGATCGGTATGAACAATGGTTGCACTGGAACCAGTTCATGTCTTCATTTGCAGCATGTTTTAACATGTGCTGTTTCAAATCTAACTTCCGTTTAGCTCGATACGAACAATGACTGCACTGGAACCAGTTGATATCTTCATCTGCAGCATGTTTCAACATGTGCAATTTCAAATTGGGCTTAAGTTTAGCTCGATACGAACAATTGTTGCACTGGAACCAGTTGATTTCTTCATTCGCCGTGTGCTTCAACATGTGCCTGCCCAATGTTGATTTCACTCTAGTTCGGTACGAACAATTGTTACAATGGAACCAGTTGATTTCTTCATTTGCAGAATGTTTACGCAACGTGTGCGTTTTCAAATGTGACTTTTGTTTAGCTCGGTACGAACAATGGTTGCACTGGAACCAGTTGACTTCTTCATCTGCAGCGTGTTGTGCCATCATATGCCTTTTCAAGTTTTGCTTATGTTTAGCTCGGTACGAACAATGGCTGCACTGGAACCAGTTGATTTCTTCATTCGCTGTATGTTTTAACATGTGCCTGCCCAATGTTGATTTCTCTGTAGCTCGGTACGAACAATGGTTACAATGGAACCAGTTGATTTCGTCATTTGCAGAATGTTTATGCAACGTGTGCGTTTTCAAATGTGTCTTTTGTTTAGCTCGGAACGAACAATGGTTGCACTGGAACCAGTTGATTTCTTCATTTACCGTGTGTTCTAACATGTGCCTGCCCAATGTTGATTTCAATTTAGTTCGGTACGAACAGTTGCTACAATGGAACCAGTTGATTTCTTCATTTGCAGAATGTTTACACAACGTGTGCGTTTTTAGATGTGACTTTTGTTTAGCTCGGTACGAACAATGATTGCACTGGAACCAGTTGACTTCTTCACTCGCAGCATGTGTCAATATGTGCAATTTCAAATTTGACATACATTTAGCTCGGTACGAACAATGGTTGCACTGGAACCAGTTGGTTTCTTCACTCGCAGCATGTATCAACATGTGACTTTTCAAGTGTGTCTTCCGTTTAGCTCTGTACGAACAATGGTTGCAATTATACTTGCTGATTTTTCCACTTGAATCATGCGTCAACATACTCAATTCTATAACTCCAATATCTCTGACGGTTCTCCTTACACCAGCCCTATCTAAATCTGGTGAGTCTTCGGCCTCTTCCTCGGTTTGTTGTGATCTCCCTGCCGGCTCATTTCCACACGAATCGCTGTGTTTTACAAGAGACAAACTGGAATCCGACTCGTATTTGCAGTAGCCGCACGGATATCTTTCAGTTTCTTGGCGGAACGTCTCATTTTCATTCTTTCCGGTCGTCCCCAGACCATGTAATTGTTTACAATGTTCGTACAATTCGAACTGATAGTAGCTTTTGTAGTCGCAGCAGATGCAAGGGAACTGTTGCGGTTCAACAATGGCATGGAACAGTTCGGCTGCATAAACTTTTTTGTGATTCCTCTGGACGTGGTGGGTGAGCTGAAAGGCGGATTCAGTCCGATGCGAACATTTTGAACAGTTGTACGTGTCAACCATTTTGGGTAATTCTAACCTATAATAGCACAGAAATAGAACTTTGATAGGAACTATTCAAGGCATTCACTGGAACTTACATTTTCCGATGATGAAGATGTAGGGGAAGGTTACTTAAAATGGGATACTCAGCTAAAACGGGATACCAAAGGTTCTGACAAAACCAAGTATCGCCATCTAACCCAATATTCACCGAACTCAAGCTCTAGTCTAATGCAACGGTCAAACGTACTTTCAAGTTGACAGCTGAAGCGCGAGCCGTACCAGGTAGGTTTTATGGTTTTCAGATTTTCTGATCTAATATCAAGGGTTCATATTAGTAAGAATTGCGTGCGAAGTGAAAGGGAGAACATGTTCATTATTTATTTACCTCAAGCCAAGATATGAAGTATTGATTTGACCAACAAGTTTTTTTGATTTATTTTGGGGTTACGTGAAAAAAAAATTCGAATGTCAAATATGAGTGTTCGGGTAAAACGGGATTTTTGTCATCCCGTAAAACGGGATATCCCAGATGCGTGGGGTGCAGAAGGTGGGTTCATGATGCCTGCGCCAGGGCAGATGAAGAAGGGGAAGATTTTCTTTGTGACTTCTGCCTCGAAGTCTGATTTTTTTCTTTTTTTCTTTTTTCTTGTCTTATGCATAATTTAAGAATGTTTATTTTGCTTTTGTCTTGTTACCTAAGAATGGTAGTTGATGTTCATATTTTATATGTCTGTTATACCTACCTAGTAGTTTCCATAATAAAAACTTGGAATTTGGATGTCTGGTTATCATATTCCTAATAGACTAGTCAAATCTATCAATTTCAATTACTATCCCATTTTAAGGATATGAGGTATCCCGTTTTACCGTATGGGTTCCCTAAAATGGGATACTTGCACATTTCTTGGAAAAGTAGTTATATTTCGGAAAATACATTTTCGTTCCAAAAACTCTTTGGGGTTATGATATAAAACAGAGCAAGGAATAATTAGACATAATTAGATGAGGTTTGCTTCATCCAGCTATTATTTCTAAGGGTTCAAACCTTAAGTATCCCATTTTAAGTAACCTTCCCCTACAACAAATCGGGACGTGAGACTTCAGCAACAGAGGGCAGAGGGTAGGTAACGATACAGGGCAGAATAGGGAAACGCCGTAGAGTCGTAACGTAAACGTACCAATGCCTGACACCTTAAGGGCTATCTTTGTATATTTTCTTGTCTAGAAATGGTTCAGAAATACTTAGGGTAAATTTCGTATGTGGAATAATTAGAACAGGTAACATCCATGATATTGCATTGATGATTTTGGTGAAACGTGCCCCATGTTTTTGTTTAGAAAATTTTGAAAATTTGATTTTTTTTGTCCAGTACCTGACATAGCTGCTCTTGACTTGGCCCTAAGCCTGACTTCAAGAGAACCAATGCCTGACCCACATGTAAACAGCTCAGATGTTATATTCAGAGGAACAGCAGTAGATAAATTTCAAAATAGAAACTTCTATTAAACTGATAACAAGTTAAATACCAGTTAGTTATATAGCTGGAAGTATGGAATCTGCAAATATCTATCATTGCTAGTAGCTGACACTAATAAAGCTAGTGGCTGACCTAGGGTCTTACATATTGGAACCACTGAAGATATCAATATGAAACTTTTACACCAGCATAAGCTCATTGAAGCTTTGTTATAGGGTATATTACCGCGTTCATTTTTCATTATCCAGGAGCTGACACACTTATTGTCAGGCATTGGACCTGTCTATATTTTCCAGTGCCAATAGCTGACACCCCCTATTATAACCATAAGACTCTGAAATCACCTGGAATTGATGTAACAGCATCTTTCTTCATCAATATGCAGCAATGCTATATGAATATTTCAAGAAAATTAACCAAACTCACGTTGTTACAGACAATTCCGATTTTACAAAATCTTAGCAGAAATATTAGTGTTTCTGGTATAAACTGTTGCGCTACCCTTCAAACGGCCGCAGACATTTCAGAATTAGTATTGCTAACTCTACTGTATGAAAAATCTTAAGTAAAATGTTTGCGAACCCTAACATTTGAACAGAATAGGTCTAAAGCCAATAGTTCTGCCTATTTTCCGTGAAATAGTAAAAGGTGTCAGGTTAAGGCACAGTGTCAGGCATTGGTACGTTTACGTTACAACACAGTGGGAAGTGAATCAGGCTCTTTTCTACATACAAGCGTTCTAGACACCTACCGTGCATACGCAATGGGGGATTACCACCTAGCTCCAATTTTGGTACACCTGCCATTTGCGCATGCGCGGGTTCCGAACGGTGCTTTCCATCTACGAGCTCTTGCCTGGTTTTGTGCCGTCCCACACAGGAAAAGGATGCGAAAAATGACGTGCTATCAGCTGTGATCCAGCACTCCATTGTCGTACCTGTGTCTCCGTGTCACTCTCTCCGTGTCGTTTCATCCATGTTGCGTTTGCATGATTGCGTACGATCGATTAAGATTTACGCTGCCATTTCTTCATTTCTGAATGACATATTATGTCATCTGTCGCCTCCAGACCAGAGATGCAGCGTCGGTCAACGATGCCGGTGCTTTGCATCTAGGTGTACCAAATCGTGGAACATGTTCCGTCAGTTGGTAGGTAGGTATTTGCTCGGGTATTTGTACCGTCGAGGTGGACAGCACCCAATAGATGCATATACAAAGATGGCGGGGTAAAAAATTTGCAAGTTGAAATAGAGGGGATGGTACACGTCAGTCCATTGGAAGCAAATGATACGTTATAAGCTGCGCAACAGTCTATGTGTCCACCTCGAAAATTTTACACTTTTTGAAAATGAAATGAATGCCACCAGTGGTTTTAATACGGTTTGCTTTGTTCGAAAGGCCAATCCTTCGTTTATCTGAAGGATTAACGTCGAACATTTAGTAACTTTAAATAAAGCTCCTACAGGGTGATGTGTAAACTGGTGCAAAATTACTCTGCCGTCAAGAGATCCCCGTTTGCGAGAAAAAAAATTTCTTTCAATTTTAGTGATGAAACCACAAAGGCTGAGGCTTTGCTTTCGCGCCATTCCAGATTTTTGCAAATCGGAAGTCTAACAATGAAGATATGAATTTTTATTGGAAGATCTGCATTCAAGTTTTATCGGTACGAAGCATTATCGCATTTGTGATGATAATAAGGTGCAATTGAGCAAATTTGGACCTTGAAGGGTTTCGAACAATATGACTCACAACACTCCTTCATTATTTTAAAGGTGACTGAAATACGGGCACTTTTTTTCAAATGATGGAGGGTAAAAAATTTGAAAACCACAATTGAACATTATTTGACGTTTGAAACCTCTTTTCTTCGCAAATTTGAGCTACTGAATGCGATTCTGTCGTCAAATTTCAATTCCACGTCACAGAAAAGGGCCCTTGGACCGAAATATGGGAAGAAACACAAGGCTTGTGCATATTCAAATTCATATTCATTCATATTGGGGAAGTGTGCCATTGATGGCACACCCCTCCATACTCAGTTATTCATGTACTTGTGGGCTTGTGACTGGCAACCAACAATACTGCAATGTACGACAATTCAAACTGCCCGCTTGAGGCGCACATGTGTAGCGTCGTGCTGTCATCGAGCACATCCTCTCTCGGCTCCCTGCGCGGAGCTCGGTCTCTCTGCCACCGCCTGTCAAGCCGTCAACATCGGCCCACACGATCGAAGAGAAATATACTATTTCCATTCAAAGTAAACGTGCTTTCCTTCACCGGCCCCACGTATATTTCAAATACATTCCATCAAAGTGAAACGTGTATCAGATGAGAGAGTCATCGGCTGGAGTTTTCTTGGAAAAAAACGGCAAGAACAAAATTTCTACCTTGAAAGTTTTTCCTACGTGCTACTAGTAACTTGTATCACTGCTTGTGCGATGAAAGCAGCTGACTAATATTTTTCTAGGACGAAGTTCAATATTCTAACCTCAAAACAGCATAGCCGTTTAGGGTGAATTTGACGCGCTTTTTCTGTGACAGATGATTAGATGAACACGTGCACTTTCGGGTATGATGGCACACTTAGTATTTCCACATGAACATTTGCACAACCTCACAAATGAATATGAACTTTTTATACGTCACGTCAGTACATTAATCAATTTCAAGTTTTGTTTATTTGTTCATTGAACAATTTGTCGTATATTTGTTCTTTATAGGTATGTAGGTTTCTATATCTGTTTGTCTATGTTCTATGTATTTTTTCTGTGTATTCTGTCAGAGTTTATGGAATTTCGTTAACTCTTAAAATAGATTATTGTATTTATGTCCCAACCTTCACATTTAATGAAAAAATTGTCCCAATGGTCTTTCGTTTTTAGAGTTTACATCCAACAAACCGTACCCATAAATGTAGTGTGCCATCATACCTAACAGTGTAGATATGATGGCACACTTGCAGTTTTTGAGGAAAAAAATCATACATACATCACTTTTTTTACTTAACTAGTATTTGCCAGTTTTTATGAAAAACCAATAGTTGCCGGTTGATTTGGTGTATTGAAAGTCATTTTGCTGTTGTTAGTATAGGAAAGATAGCCATTCTAAAAAAAGTGTGCCATCATAGGCACACTTCCCCTGGTTCAAGTCTGGATATTGCCTTGATCTGAATCTTTCATCGTCACTTCAAGATCTATGGACCATTGTGACATTAAAAGGTCTCCAGAATACAATCAAAGAGACCGAATTGACCAATATTTTGTGGTTTATGGCACTTTTTTTTTTCATTTGCTTGACCTTTTGGAGTTGGTTGTTGTGGTAAAAGCTTTGATTATTTCGGTAGTGCTAAAAATGTCATTCGATCAGTTTGGGGCTCCATTTCGGCCAAAGTTGCTGCATTTTCCATTAGCAGGGCTACTCTATTCCCAAATGAGACTCTGTCTGTTGATGGGATTGTTGCCAACAAAGGGCTTAGATGGTTGCCATAGAGCTCAAAATGATGCAATACGTTTTAAATTGGTCCCCTATATGGGAACCATCTAACCCTATGTTGACAACAATCCCATCAACAAACAGCGTCTCATTTGAAATAAAAATAGCCCTGCTGATAGAAAATTCCGCAATTTTGACCCAAATGGAGAATTAAACTGCTCGAATGACATTTTCAGCACTACCAAAATTGTCAAAGCTTGTCCACAACAACTAACTTCAAAAGGTCAAGCAAATGGAAAAAAAAAAAGTGCTAGAAACCACAACATATTGGTAAATTCAATAAAACTTATATCATGTAGGTACCTACCTAGTTCGAACTGTCAGTAGTTTTCGAATCCGAAGATTACAGGTGTGGTATCCCCCCTTTGTTTTGTTTGTACGTTGGTACCTGAAGAAGGTGCGGTCATTGACGTTGGTAGCGTTTGCCGCTGGGACAGGGAGATGGAGCTGCACTAGGCGAGCCGGCGAGCGGCAGCCGCGGACAGGGAGAGAAGAGAATCAGCTGTGGTGAAGGACACGTGATTTTTCAGTGCAACTGTGCGTTGGTTTCTCCTAATTTGAGGTCGGTCTTTCTTTGATTATTGTATCGTTATTTTGGCTTCCACCCACTCACCAAATCATGCATTTCGATACCTATTTTGTCCACGAAATTATTGTACATAACACGAAATGCTTTGTTCTCTTTGTTCTCAACGGGCTTGCATAACCCGCCGTTTTCCCTTTTGAAATCAAGGTGCTTCACACTGCTTTGAGTTTTTGTGATTTATCTACTCCCAAATGATCTTAATATTGATGGCAAAAGCCGTAAATCTAGTGGGTGTGCTTTTTGCGCACTCATGACGTGACCTCAAGGCCGCGCTATCGCGCGTACTTCGAGGTTTCATTAATTGTTTCTTTCCACAAGTTACGTCACAAACAGTAAGACGACAAAAAGAAACTCCACTACGCCAAAATCAGCGGCTAAGTAGAGAACAGTACTTTTTATGATTCATTTTCATTCCATTGTTCATTGTCGGGTTATACCTAAAAGTAAACGAAGGAAAGAAGACTTGCACGCTTCTCCGTGTCTTGGTTCACCTGCTCGTATGAATCTGTCTTGTTGAGTCTATTAACCTTTTCCTATTTGGGGGGGGGGGGAATTATGCATAACGACGAAGAGAGGGCCACAGGTTGGCTCGAGTCGATTTTTTTGTATATACTGTGTCTTGTTTTGGTCAATAGCGTTCTTCTACTGCACCAAAGGGCGGCTATTTTTAGCGGGAGTTGTAAGTTCCCATAGCCATGTTGAGTACGAAACGATGTTAATTCGATACTGGTTTATTTGTTACAAATTATGAGTTTATATACAGATGGTTGATATGACGTAGATGATTACATGAGGTGTGTCTCTGGGTCGCAGAACTGTAACGTCTGCTTATTATTACTATGGGCTTACTCTGCGCGTCCTTGCTTAGTTGCAATCGTTCAACCTTGCCGCGTTATTAATATGATAATAAACACAATAAAGTATTTACATGTGTGAATTTGGAAATTATGAAAACCCTGTTCACTGAAGATTGAACATATTGCCGCCTCAAAAAGTAAAGATGTTTATACGTTGACTGCTGTGTAGATTGGCTGCAGTTCTATCCCGTTTGCATCATCTCTCTCTGGTGAAGCGGTGGTTCTGGCTCGAGGCCTTGGGTTGTTGTCCTCTTGGGTTCTCTTCTTCCAACATTGTTGTACGAGATAGACGATGCTGACTACGGCTGCGGCTATCCCAAACATAACGGCGCTGGTGATGGCGGTGTGATGGGTTATTTCTACCCAATTCTGGTCGCTCAGTTGTTGCTCTAGTTGGTCTTCCTGCCGCTTCATTGATGTGATCTGGTCGGAAGTATCTAGAACTGGTTCTTCATCTTGTAGTACGGCTGGTTGGGCTCGAGTGGTGATGTTCATCGTGTCAAGTAAGGCTGGAACATGTTTGGTGAACCCTGCTAGTACTTGGATTTTCTGAAGTCTTCGCGGTGTCAGTATATTGTTCCTCGTCTTGATGATGCATTCTTGGCTGATTTGGATCATCCCACTGTCGCGAAGTTCAACGTCTTCTCGAATCCCTTGGCATATGACGGCTATCTTGATTGGCTTGTTGGTTACGAATAACCATGTGTTGGTAGTGTCGAGTCTTTTCCATGTGATTGTAGTAACTCGCGCTTTTTGTATTCTGCATGTGTTGACTTTGGTTCGTTGGAATATCTCGTCGATGATACAGTTGGGGCTGTTTTCTATACTTTGAACTGTTGAGGGTGTGCATAGATACGTGTTGTCGTCCAGAACTATGCTATCCTTGAGTTCTTCATTTGAAAGGTGGAAATATAGCTGCGTATTGTAGTCGACGGCTATAATTCCATCTGGCACCTCCAACATCAGGCACGAGTCGTTTTCTATCTTCAATGGGATCGGCGTGGGTTTGTAAATGGCGAAATCAGATTTTTCCGCCATCGGGAAATGTCCATATACATGGATGAATTTTTCACTGATTTTTACTTGTGTGTTGATCAATGGTCGTGTTCTAATCTCGATGTTGGAAGGAAGCTTTGTGCTCGCCTTCATAATTTCGTTGTTTATGTGGACTGGTGTCATTAGTTCATAAAACTCTCTTTGGCTTAATTGCACGTTCAGCAACCTGTTATAGTGGTGTACTATGTCTTGAATATAATTGTTTGCTAGTTCATATGACGTCAGAATGTTGATGTTTAATTTGTTTTCGTCAGCTTTCCCCCACCAATTTCTTTGTTTGTCTTCGTAGTTTGCTTCAGTGATTAGTAAATGCTGGATCAATCTGCTAGGCTCTCCTTTGATGTTGGTTTTTAAAAACTGCATTTTTCCGGTACGGCTTAATGCTGTGTTTTCATGGATCATTTTTTTTGAATAGATCATGAAAGGTGGTCCATTGTTCGTACCCGCCTTCGAAGGTGGGAATCTTTGCTTTTGGTAGCTGGACTCTTGGCCTTTGTTTCGCCTCCATTGAGTCATAGATTAACTCTTCCAGCTTGTCGGTGAGTTCCCTGTATTCATCTTTTACTCTGTAGTACTGTTGTACATCTGTGCCCTCGGCTCGAATCTCTGTGTGGGCGTCATCGATTTTTCTCCACTCTTTGTTGATTTCCTCGATGAATGATTGATACTTGTGGCTCGCTTCTTGTTTATCGAGTTTCGCATAAATTTCTGTCATGAAGTCAACCATTTTATCTATCATGACATTTAGTATGTTGATTTTTTTTTTCAATTCTTTGCCGACTTCTTCATCTTGAAGTGGGTGTGTCACTGTTGTTTGGAAAGCCATCTTCTTCTTTTCTTCTGCTATGAAGATGCAGGCCTCGGTATATTTTTTCTTTATGGCTTCATATTGGCTTTTATTGCGGTTTTCGTCGATTTCTGCGACGTTTTGTTGGATTTCTTCGATTTTCATCCAGCATTCTTCCAGCTTACTCGTTCTGGATTCCCAATAATCGATGGATTTCTTTGATAGTCCATCTTTTTTACAGTTTCTTACGAAATTTGTAATTTTGTCACCAAGTTCTTCTTGGCGATCAATGAGTTATTGTAGGTTCTCCATTTTATCAATTTCTTTCTGGGATGAACTCTGCTGATTTTCTTCTTGAAGTGGATTTGAGATCATGGGTGGTTTCTCCTTTTTGTTGGGAGAGTGTTCCAGTGGCATATCTCTTGCAATCTCCTGTTCTTCTTTTTCATGGACTATTGACAGCTCAGGGCTCACATAGGATGTCCTGGGATTTTTCTTATTTCACCTTCGGAGGACTCTCGTTCGATGTCCTGGGATTTTTTCTTCTTTCTCCTTCGGAGGACTTTCGTTCCTTGATTGAATGTCCTGGGAGTTTTTTCTTCTTCTTCTCGGGCTCACGTTCCTTCTTGTTGGGTTGGGTGGCCTGGGATTTCTTTTATTTCACCTTCGGAGGACTCTCGTTCGATGTCCTGGGATTTTTTCTTCTTTCTCCTTCGGAGGACTCTCGCTTCCTGAGTGGATGTCCTGGGAGTTTTTTCTTCTTTTTCTCGGGCTCACGTTCCTTTTTGTTGGGTTGAGTGGCCTGGGATTTCTTTTATTTTCACCTTCGGAGGACTCTCGTTCGATGTCCTGGGATTTTTCTTCTTTCTCCTTCGGAGGACTCTCGCTTCCTGAGTGGATGTCCTGGGAGTTTTTTCTTCGCAGGCTCACGTTCCTTCTTGTTGGGTTGAGTGGCCTGGGATTTCTCTTATTTTCACCTTCGGAGGACTCTCGTTCGATGTCCTGGGATTTTTTCTTCTTTCTCCTTCGGAGGACTCTCGCTTCCTGAGTGGATGTCCTGGGAATTTTTTCTTCTTTTTCTCGGGCTCACGTTCTATTTTGTTGGGTTGAGTGGCCTGGGATTTCTTTTATTTTCACCTTTGGAGGACTCTCGTTCGATGTCCTGGGATTTTTCTTCTTTCTCCTTCGGAGGACTCTCGCTTCCTGAGTGGATGTCCTGGGAGTTTTTTCTTCGCAGGCTCACGTTCCTTCTTGTTGGGTTGAGTGGCCTGGGATTTCTCTTCGTTGCTCAGCGGCTTCTGTTTGCTCGAAGGACCATGTCTTGCTTTGGTCAATAGCGTTCTTCTACTGCACCAAAGGGCGGCTATTTTTAGCGGGAGTTGTAAGTTCCCATAGCCATGTTGAGTACGAAACGATGTTAATTCGATACTGGTTTATTTGTTACAAATTATGAGTTTATATACAGATGATTGATATGACGTAGATGATTACATGAGGTGTGTCTCTGGGTCGCAGAACTGCAACGTCTGCTTATTATTACTATGGGTTTACTCTGCGCGTCCTTGCTTAGTTGCAATCGTTCAACCTTGCCGCGTTATTAATATGATAATAAACACAATAAAGTATTTACATGTGTGAATTTGGAAATTATGAAAACCCTGTTCACTGAAGATTGAACATACTGTTATTTCTTGTATGTGATTACTGTTTACTAACCATTGTTCTGCTTTGAATGTAAGTATGTATCTGTGGGATTTTTGATGGGTAACTGCTGGGGAATTCCAGGCGAATGCGTTATAGATACTTCTTTCTTCCGTTTGCTTACAAAAAATATGATCAACTTCAACTTCTCTTCTTATTTACCTCTCTCCTGTTTCTTGTTTATTTATCTTTTCATTTATCTCGCATTTGTTTCTTGTTGATTTATCTACCTGTTTATCTTCTATTTATTTCTTGTTTATTTACCCACACAAATTCTAATCATTTTTTTCTTGTTTATTCACCTACACCATTACTAATCATTTGTTTCTGGCTGATTCATGTACTTGTTTACCGATCATTTCTTCATCGTTTACTTAACTATCAATTTGATCTCTTTTGTTTGTTTGTAAAGTGTAAAATAAATTACTGAGCGTAAAGTTTTCTTTTGTTGTTATGTAAATAACTTGTAAACAAGGCAAACGTTTCAAAGAAGTTTAAGCACCGATTCACGCTGTCTTGATCAATACATAACTGGAAAGACTTCTCTGTCATTTCATCAAGACTCATTCACACTTGACTTTTGTTCAGATCATTTGGGAAGGGATTCTTTCAGCAATCAACCAGGCTATACGCAGGGGTTTCTTTGACGTGTTCTCCCCAAGTGTGCCTGTCAGCGAATACGTCACTTCTCCTTTGCGATCAAATTGACAGTTTGACATGTTTTCTGATTTCTTGTTTTGTTTTGCAATCTGGTTTTGTGTTCATTTCATTGTTGTAAATTCCTGCATTGTCTAAATATTTTGTAATGATTTTTCTTGTTATGTGTTTTGTTGTGTCATTTTATCACTGTCAATTTCATGTTGTGAGGTGTTTTGAGAAAAGAAACAAATTCATTCAAAAACTTTGCAATAGATTTTCAATAAACATCCATTTTGCTTGCATTTCATTCGCGTTTCATTCAAGAATCAAACCTCATCCCCAACTACACATTCTCATCTCGAGTAAGAACTCAACAACACAACGTAGGTAAAAGGTAAACAACGTGGAGAAGGGAAGAAACAACGACGATCTCAGCCGAACATCGAAAACGGGGTTACACTACAGAAATGATGTCATGACCAGGATACACGACAAAGTGGTGCCAAGACCAGGGTACATTACAGAATGGTGCCGTGACCAGGATTACACTACACAGGTGAGCCGTGAATGAAAGAGGCTGTCGTACAAACTCGCTTCCGATTTATGGAGGCCTGTCGTTCATTGGTTGCAACTGTGCATTGATTTGACAGATAGGCAATCTTTACAATGAACCATAGATGGTGCCACACAAAACCCCATCAATAACCCAAAAACCCACCAAAAACACAAAAACCCAACAAAAACCCAAAAACCCACCCACTTTATCTGAATATATGGGCTTTTGCCAACCCTCCAGGGATGGCACGGAATAAAACCCACTTGAAAAACCCACCGGGTTTTTGACACAAAAGCCCACTGTATTTGTATTTGTATTTTGTATTTATTTGTACGTTTCATTATAATTGTACACGTCATAGAAAAAAAATAAGAATAAAAATTATAACAATAGTGACAATTAACACTAGCATAGCCACCAATGAACAATAATGTCGTACATAGTTACACAAGCATGTTACAACACATCACACATCTTAAAATTGTAGTTCAAGTACTCATCCCAGCTGTAGAAGGCATTTTGTATTAAAAAGTGCTTTATTCTTGCTTTGAACTGGGGAAGGGTCAAGCTCCTGACGCTCTCCGGCAGAACATTAAAAAAACTGATGCCGAGGCAATTTATGCCCTGACGAGACCGCTCAATCCTGTGATAGGGGACGGCTATCTTTTGTCGATTTCTAGTGGTATATCCGTGATACGAAGCATTTGTCCTGAAACTACTCTCATTCACCTTCACAAACAACAGACACTGCAGTATATACAAAGACGGTACAGTTAAAACCCTTAGTCGGGTAAATAAAGGCTTACAATGTGCAGCATAATCCGCCCCAGCCATAATTCTGATCACTCGTTTTTGTAGCCTGAATATCTTTAGGGATCCGGATGAACCTCCCCACAACAAAACTCCGTAGCTCAACACACTCTGGAAGCGACCGTGATACAGCAACAGAACCGCATCCAAGTCCGCCACATGTGACAGTTTTCTGATTTGGTCTGTCTGTTGGTCTGTCTGATTTGGACTCTAGATTTTTATCAAAAACTCACGCAAAAACCCACACAAAAGCCAACAAAAAAAATCCTTATGAAATGTGGAACAGCTAGAACAGCGAAACACAATAAAAATTGAAGAACATTTGAACAGACGGCTGGACAGCAAAATTTATGTCATGTAGGTACCTACCTAGTTCGAACTGTCAGTGGTTTTTGAATTCGAAGAATACAGGTGAGCCGTGGAAGTGGCTGTCGTACAAACTTGCTTCCGATTTACAGAGACCTGTCGTTCATTGGTTGCAACTGTGTATTGATTTAACAGATAGGCAATTTTTACAACGAAATATAAATGGCGCCACACAAAAACCTCTACCAATAACCCAAAAACCCACCAAAAACACAAAAATCCAAAGACCCACCCACTTTTTCTGAATATATGGGTTTTTGCCAACCCTGAACGAAACACAGTTGATTCCGTCATTTGCAGCATGTTTATTTATAATATGCCTTCTCAAATGTGACATTCGTCTGGATCGATGTGAACAATGATTGCACTGGAACCAGTTGATGTTTTTATTTGTAGCATGTTTATTTATTATGTGCTCTGTCAAATCTGACTTCCGTTTAGCTCGGTACAAACAATGGTTGCAACGGAATCAGTTGATTTCTACATTCGCAGAATGTCTTGGCATGTGCAATTTTAATTGTGCTTTTCGTTGAGCTCGGTACGAACAATGATTGCACTGAAACCAGTTGACTTCTTCACTCGCAGCATGTGTCAACATGTGTAATTCCACACTCCACTTACGTTTAGCTCGGAACGAACAATGGTTGCACTGGACCCAGTTTATTTCTTTATTTGCAGCATGTTTTTAACGTGTGCTGTTTCAACTGTGACTTTCGTTTAGCACGGTACGAACAATGGTTGCACTGGAACCAGTTGATTTCTTCATTTGCAGCATGTTTCAATACGTGCGATTTCAAATTTGACTTTTTTGTCGATCGGTATGAACAATGGTTGCACTGGAACCAGTTCATGTCTTCATTTGCAGCATGTTTTAACATGTGCTGTTTCAAATCTAACTTCCGTTTAGCTCGATACGAACAATGACTGCACTGGAACCAGTTGATATCTTCATCTGCAGCATGTTTCAACATGTGCAATTTCAAATTGGGCTTAAGTTTAGCTCGATACGAACAATTGTTGCACTGGAACCAGTTGATTTCTTCATTCGCCGTGTGCTTCAACATGTGCCTGCCCAATGTTGATTTCACTCTAGTTCGGTACGAACAATTGTTACAATGGAACCAGTTGATTTCTTCATTTGCAGAATGTTTACGCAACGTGTGCGTTTTCAAATGTGACTTTTGTTTAGCTCGGTACGAACAATGGTTGCACTGGAACCAGTTGACTTCTTCATCTGCAGCGTGTTGTGCCATCATATGCCTTTTCAAGTTTTGCTTATGTTTAGCTCGGTACGAACAATGGCTGCACTGGAACCAGTTGATTTCTTCATTCGCTGTATGTTTTAACATGTGCCTGCCCAATGTTGATTTCTCTGTAGCTCGGTACGAACAATGGTTACAATGGAACCAGTTGATTTCGTCATTTGCAGAATGTTTATGCAACGTGTGCGTTTTCAAATGTGTCTTTTGTTTAGCTCGGAACGAACAATGGTTGCACTGGAACCAGTTGATTTCTTCATTTACCGTGTGTTCTAACATGTGCCTGCCCAATGTTGATTTCAATTTAGTTCGGTACGAACAGTTGCTACAATGGAACCAGTTGATTTCTTCATTTGCAGAATGTTTACACAACGTGTGCGTTTTTAGATGTGACTTTTGTTTAGCTCGGTACGAACAATGATTGCACTGGAACCAGTTGACTTCTTCACTCGCAGCATGTGTCAATATGTGCAATTTCAAATTTGACATACATTTAGCTCGGTACGAACAATGGTTGCACTGGAACCAGTTGGTTTCTTCACTCGCAGCATGTATCAACATGTGACTTTTCAAGTGTGTCTTCCGTTTAGCTCTGTACGAACAATGGTTGCAATTATACTTGCTGATTTTTCCACTTGAATCATGCGTCAACATACTCAATTCTATAACTCCAATATCTCTGACGGTTCTCCTTACACCAGCCCTATCTAAATCTGGTGAGTCTTCGGCCTCTTCCTCGGTTTGTTGTGATCTCCCTGCCGGCTCATTTCCACACGAATCGCTGTGTTTTACAAGAGACAAACTGGAATCCGACTCGTATTTGCAGTAGCCGCACGGATATCTTTCAGTTTCTTGGCGGAACGTCTCATTTTCATTCTTTCCGGTCGTCCCCAGACCATGTAATTGTTTACAATGTTCGTACAATTCGAACTGATAGTAGCTTTTGTAGTCGCAGCAGATGCAAGGGAACTGTTGCGGTTCAACAATGGCATGGAACAGTTCGGCTGCATAAACTTTTTTGTGATTCCTCTGGACGTGGTGGGTGAGCTGAAAGGCGGATTCAGTCCGATGCGAACATTTTGAACAGTTGTACGTGTCAACCATTTTGGGTAATTCTAACCTATAATAGCACAGAAATAGAACTTTGATAGGAACTATTCAAGGCATTCACTGGAACTTACATTTTCCGATGATGAAGATGTACCTACAACAAATCGGGACGTGAGACTTCAGCAACAGAGGGCAGAGGGTAGGTAACGATACAGGGCAGAATAGGGAAACGCCGTAGAGTCGTAACGTAAACGTACCAATGCCTGACACCTTAAGGGCTATCTTTGTATATTTTCTTGTCTAGAAATGGTTCAGAAATACTTAGGGTAAATTTCGTATGTGGAATAATTAGAACAGGTAACATCCATGATATTGCATTGATGATTTTGGTGAAACGTGCCCCATGTTTTTGTTTAGAAAATTTTGAAAATTTGATTTTTTTTGTCCAGTACCTGACATAGCTGCTCTTGACTTGGCCCTAAGCCTGACTTCAAGAGAACCAATGCCTGACCCACATGTAAACAGCTCAGATGTTATATTCAGAGGAACAGCAGTAGATAAATTTCAAAATAGAAACTTCTATTAAACTGATAACAAGTTAAATACCAGTTAGTTATATAGCTGGAAGTATGGAATCTGCAAATATCTATCATTGCTAGTAGCTGACACTAATAAAGCTAGTGGCTGACCTAGGGTCTTACATATTGGAACCACTGAAGATATCAATATGAAACTTTTACACCAGCATAAGCTCATTGAAGCTTTGTTATAGGGTATATTACCGCGTTCATTTTTCATTATCCAGGAGCTGACACACTTATTGTCAGGCATTGGACCTGTCTATATTTTCCAGTGCCAATAGCTGACACCCCCTATTATAACCATAAGACTCTGAAATCACCTGGAATTGATGTAACAGCATCTTTCTTCATCAATATGCAGCAATGCTATATGAATATTTCAAGAAAATTAACCAAACTCACGTTGTTACAGACAATTCCGATTTTACAAAATCTTAGCAGAAATATTAGTGTTTCTGGTATAAACTGTTGCGCTACCCTTCAAACGGCCGCAGACATTTCAGAATTAGTATTGCTAACTCTACTGTATGAAAAATCTTAAGTAAAATGTTTGCGAACCCTAACATTTGAACAGAATAGGTCTAAAGCCAATAGTTCTGCCTATTTTCCGTGAAATAGTAAAAGGTGTCAGGTTAAGGCACAGTGTCAGGCATTGGTACGTTTACGTTACAACACAGTGGGAAGTGAATCAGGCTCTTTTCTACATACAAGCGTTCTAGACACCTACCGTGCATACGCAATGGGGGATTACCACCTAGCTCCAATTTTGGTACACCTGCCATTTGCGCATGCGCGGGTTCCGAACGGTGCTTTCCATCTACGAGCTCTTGCCTGGTTTTGTGCCGTCCCACACAGGAAAAGGATGCGAAAAATGACGTGCTATCAGCTGTGATCCAGCACTCCATTGTCGTACCTGTGTCTCCGTGTCACTCTCTCCGTGTCGTTTCATCCATGTTGCGTTTGCATGATTGCGTACGATCGATTAAGATTTACGCTGCCATTTCTTCATTTCTGAATGACATATTATGTCATCTGTCGCCTCCAGACCAGAGATGCAGCGTCGGTCAACGATGCCGGTGCTTTGCATCTAGGTGTACCAAATCGTGGAACATGTTCCGTCAGTTGGTAGGTAGGTATTTGCTCGGGTATTTGTACCGTCGAGGTGGACAGCACCCAATAGATGCATATACAAAGATGGCGGGGTAAAAAATTTGCAAGTTGAAATAGAGGGGATGGTACACGTCAGTCCATTGGAAGCAAATGATACGTTATAAGCTGCGCAACAGTCTATGTGTCCACCTCGAAAATTTTACACTTTTTGAAAATGAAATGAATGCCACCAGTGGTTTTAATACGGTTTGCTTTGTTCGAAAGGCCAATCCTTCGTTTATCTGAAGGATTAACGTCGAACATTTAGTAACTTTAAATAAAGCTCCTACAGGGTGATGTGTAAACTGGTGCAAAATTACTCTGCCGTCAAGAGATCCCCGTTTGCGAGAAAAAAAATTTCTTTCAATTTTAGTGATGAAACCACAAAGGCTGAGGCTTTGCTTTTGCGCCATTCCAGATTTTTGCAAATCGGAAGTCCAACAATGAAGATATGAATTTTTATTGAAAGATCTACATTCAAGTTGTATCGGTACGAAGCACTATCGCATTTGTGATGATGATAAGGTGCAATTGAGTAAATTTGGACCTTGAAAGGTTTCAAACAATATGACTCACAACACACCTTCATTATTTGAAAGGTGACTGAAATACGGACACTTTTATTCAAATGATGAAGGGTAAAAAATTTGAAAACATCAATTGAACATTATTTGACGTTTGAAACCTCTTTTCTTTGCAAATTTGAGCTACTGAATGCGATTCTGTCGTCAAATTTCAATTCCACGTCACAGAAAAGGGCCCTTGGACCGAAATATGGGAAGAAACACAAGGCTTGTGCGTATCCAAATTAAGTCTGGATATTGCCTTGATCTGAATCTTTCATCGTCACTTTAAGATCTATGGACCATTATTGTGACATTAAAAGGTCTCCAGAATACAATCAAAGAGACCGAATTGACCAATATTTTGTGGTTTATGGCACTTTTTTTTCATTTGCTTGGCCTTTTGGAGTTAGTTGTTGTGGTAAGAGCTTTGACAATTTCGGTAGTGCTAAAAATGTCATTCGATCAGTTTGGGGCTCCATTTCGGCCAAAGTTGCTGCATTTTCCATTAGCAGGGCTACTCTATTCCCAAATGAGACTCTGCCTGTTGATGGGATTGTTGCCAACAAAGGGCTTAGATGGTTGCCATAGAGCTCAAAATGATGCAATACGTTTTAAATTGGTCCCCTTCATGGGAACCATCTAACCCTATGTTGACAACAATCCCATCAACAAACAGCGTCTCATTTGAAATAAAAATAGCCCTGCTGATATAGTCCAGTCACTATGTCTTTCTTCTTCGGAAAAATCAGTAGAGGGTTTAAATTTTGTACACGCATTCCTTTGATTGTCATGAACAGCCTGTAAAAAGTCCCCTAAAATCCGAGCTTAGGAACTTTGGATTAATCGCCATCAAGTGTTAAAAAATCGTTTTTTCGGCGAAGAAGTCATTTCTTTATTGCAAGATGGTCCTTTTTGTAATTGAATGATGGCATATTACCACCTTGACAATCACCATACACTACTTTCCCGTACTTTGGCACTACATCTACTTTGGCGTTGATGGCGGATCAAAGATGGCGGCCAAGAAGGAAAAACAGTTGACTGTCTTATCTCCATTAGTAGAAAACCTAGAAAATGTCTGATGATTGCATTTTATTTCTGACATAATTGGTTGTGGAAAAACCAAGTTTTACTCCAATATCTCAAAAAATCACTGATTTATTGAAAAAAGTTGACTCATGAAAAATTTTCAGTTTTTTCAGAATATTTCAAAAACGGTCGAAAATATTTCGAAACCGTTCGCAATATCTTCGTAAGCATAAATTAACGAATATATAGGGTGATTTTCATGTCTTCAGCTATTTTGGTCCTTGAAGATTTTTTTTTCATTTCTTTTCTCGACGCCTTTGGTATTACCGTGATTTAGTCTGAAGAAATTGCCACAATGCAAAGATTATATTTGCACGTAATGTTTTCACTAGTTTTTGATTAATTGTGAATGTAGTTGCAGGGTAAATATCAGCTATACCCATGCAAACGCCATATTCAGCAGGTTGAGGGAAGTGAAATAAAAAAAAAAAACTTCAGGAACCGAAATAGCTGAAGACATTCAAATCACCCTATACAGGTGTCCCATAATTAGCGTGCATCACTTCACCAGCATGCAGATTCTACGACTGAAAATAAGAAAAAAAGTTCCTATAAACATAGGACGAAAAATGCTTCATAAGCGAGCTACAGTCCTCTAAAAGTAGTACCCTAAACTTCAATCAATCAATCAATCAATCAAAAAAAAGTCAATCTCCTAATTTCTAATCCGATGTGTAAATTTGGATGAAAACAAGTTTAAACAAGTCAACTTGGAAAGACTTGTTTTTTCTTCGACAATTTTGATGATTTTTTTTCACTGTTAGGGGTTTGAAAAATTTCCAGAGGTCATTAGAATGAAGTTTATTCTTCACAAAAATCATCCAGTCGATGTATAATTTTATTTCTCGAGTTTAAAAAATCGATTTGAACCTGACCCGGCCCGGCGCGTCGGTTACTACTGACCAGAACACTACAACATGCACCTTCAAATAAAAATAGCTCAAACTATTGAAGAACAAATAACTCATCTTTGAAAATTTGATGATCTGTGCAGGACTTAATTCCCTATAACATAAACAAAACCACCATGAATCGCACCGCAGGGTTTTGAGTTATTCAAGGGGAGAGGTAACAGTTCATAGAGTACGAATCTTGACAAAATGTTATCCTCCTCTTCGAATAACTCAAAATCCTGCAGTGTGATTTATGGCGATTTTGTTTATGTCATGGGATATTCAGTTCTGCACAAATCCTCGAATTTTTAAAGATAAGTTATCAGTTTTCCAATAGTTTGAGCTACTTTCATTTGAAGGTGCATGTTGTAGTGTTCTGGTTAGTATTAGTAGAAGCAGCGCCGGGCCAGCTCAGGTTCGAATCGATTTCGTCAAAATCGGTCAGGGAATAAAAATTTTAATTTTGGCTAAAAAAAGTATTCCGGTTTATTATGGCCCACCCGGTATACCAGAAGCTCTTTCCACAACCACACGAGTCTGAAACTCTGGTATTGAAATCATCCTGGTCAGCGGTAACTCTATACCATTATCTCTGAATGGGCAGAAAATCCACTTCTTTCCAACTCCATTGTAACCTTTGTCACCCAACAGAAAGGTCTTATCAGGAAAAATACGTTGTCGGTTCCGTTCAATTGACTGGAAAAGTTCAGATCTTCTCAACATACGTATGTCATGGAATGACCCTAGGTCAGCACAGTATACACTGGTGAATTTCATGTCGCAATCAGCAACAACTTGCAACAGGATGGACTAACTTTGCTTCCTATTGAAGTATTGTCTACCTCCAACTTCTGGCTGGTTTATATAAATATGAGAGCCATCTATTGCTCCAATGCAACGTGGAACTCCGACAGCTTCCTCAAACTTGCGTGATATTCTTATAATGTCATTTTCTTCGGGCCACTTGATGAATTCAGGCACTTAAGTTACCAACCAATTGATTACCCGCCGAATGATGCGAAAAACAGATGACAGGGAAATGCCGAAGAGGTTCGATAGGGTGCGGTGGGCTTCCTTGTTTGCAAGAAACCATAACGTCAAAAGCAGGCACAACTCTGCAGGCTTCTTCTTTTTACCAAATCCGTGTGTTGGGATCAGGCTGTAGCAAACCGGGCTAGTCCAGCCCTGTGCCTCATATTTTACTTATTAGTTTTACGCTAACCTACCGCCTAAGGGTTAGTATCGATGTGACTGTTGCTATTATATTCCAAAATAAGGAACAAGAGAGAGACTTTTTCCTTAAAAATTTGCCTGATTCCAAGTATTCATAGAGACCGGGAAGTATAAATCAACCGGGTTGCGAAATTCATTTCCTGTAAAATTCGAGGTGTTATCGACTCGCCAAACTGAACAATTAAGAGTGGCCACGCATTAATTTCACCCTACTGTGGGAACGCTTAAGGTCCGCTCTTATTGGTCCGTTAGACCACGAGGTTCTTGAGATTAGACGAGTCTATAAGTGAAAGCTGGAGAGAAGATAACGGAATTCAAGATTCAACTGGCGTCTCGGCCGTGACTGGCGTCGCGAACCGCGGCTCAACGCGGTTATTTCATTAATAATTTGATTACAGTCAATTAACTTAAAATCACTTAACTTTGGCACCTCGGACGGTGTCTGGGCCTTGGGGGCACCGCTCTGGCGTCCCCCGGCCGTAAAATTCCCGAATTTTGAATGGTCATATCCCGGTTTCATAATCTCGACCTGCCACACGCGTGCCAATGTTTTATAATGTTCAAAATTGCTAAGATACGCGAAGACGCGATGCTCACCGTCTGCGTAGAAGCCAATCGTCCTAAAAATATTACCCCTGTGTTTTCGCGAGTGTTACCCTGTTGATACGTGGTGGAAGGGTGGAACGTAAAAATATAAAGTCCTTCATAGTGTGATGTCACCGTATAAGGTAGAACCTATCTAGTTGATAGAGAGTTATTGCAGAATGCCATTTTACTGCCCGGCACGATTAAAGGAGGCGTTATTAAAATACTGCTCACCTTATTTTTGGTTGTTGAATAAGAAATATTGCAGATCGCAAATTCCCTTATTTGTCCCGTCATTCCTAATTCCTAACCTAAATTCTTAATCTCAATTTAAAGTTAGGATGCAAATTGCATGCGGGACACAAGGACCCCTCTGACAGGCCTGATTTCTTGACAACGTGTACTGCAAGGCCTGCAGAGTCTATCTGCAAAAAAATAGCCCCCTATTTAATAACGTAAGGGAAGTTAGCTCAAAATTGGACGAATATAGGCAACCAACAATACACTAAATACAGGGCCATTTTTGGAGCTTGTCAGAATGAAGTATAAATAAGGTCGACCTAAAGTGTGCACAAATAAAGGCAGGCACTATCCTTATTAAGGGAAATTTAACGTCGCACTAATTTGCGCAAGCGTGTGTGTCAAAATAGTGCCGCTTTTAATACTGCTTGCCCTTATTTCATCTGCAATAACTCTCTATTATTCATGCTGTGAAGCGCTCTTTACGAGGAATGAGTCATCAGCAATCACGCTCTCTAGCGACTCTATATCTCTCTCACTCTGAATTTCTCTCTCTCTCTCTCTCGTAGCCCCACTTACGTCATGTGCACGAGCCATGACGTATGGACGCCAAAATGGCGTCGTGACAGTTGTTGTATTACTCTCTCTTACGTCATCATACGTCACAGCGACAGCTGAGCTTTGTTTTGTTTACTTATTTATTATTTATACGCCACGTGGATGGCTACTATTGCGAATATTTTCGATACTAGCTTTTGATAGTAAACCTATGCAGTGATTTTTTTAAATTTTGCTCATTGAACATACAGGTGATTCAAAAGTGTCGGACCACCTTGAAGGTGCGTAATGTGGAAGTGTAGGAGAGTGCTGGAAAGTTGTTGGAAAAATTCTGTGTCTTTTAATTTCGAAGTCATGGACAAAAGTTGCTCCTTCTATCACTTCTATTTTCGTTGTTTCAAAAGATTGTAGTAAACTGTTCATGGAAAAGAAACGAGTACAAAAAATCAACGCCTGAATCTGCAAATAATTTCTGTTTTGTATACAGGGTGAGTCATGAATCCTGAAAATTACTTTTTTCTTATAGTACCTGCAAATAGCCACTTAGATCCCATAACCTATATAGAGCACAATAAAACTATAAAACACTATTCATTCCGATAGAATTCTATTGCTTCTGGTTTTTCAGGAAAACTAAATTTTTGTAGTTCATGTATAGAACCCTGTATAGAAAACAAAAATTCAATACAGATTCAGAGGTTGATTTTTTGTACTCATTATTTTTCCATCAACAGTTTACTAAAATCTTTTGAAACAACGAAAATAGAAGCAATCGAAGGACCAACTTTTGTCTCTCCATATCTTCAAAATTGAAAGACATAGAATTTTTTCAATAAATTTTCAGCACTCTACTACACCTCCATATTCCGCACCGTTGAGATGGTTCGACACTTTTGAATCACCCTGTATAATGTTTGTTTTGAAAATCTCTTGTTTACCTGACCACCTTTCACACGGAACTAGGTAAAAGCTGGAGGGTCTTACTCGATTCAAATGCCTCGTCTGCCGGACTCACTTAAACGCCTTTCCGAAGAGTTAAAGCCAGAAATAGATAAGCTAAAATGCACGCTACCCCAACCAAGATTAAAACTCTAAGATGTACCCAGATGGTCTGTTCCAGGGATAGCACAAAATAAAACCCACTTGAAAAACCCACCAGGTTTTTGACACAAAAGCCCACTTTGGATTTTTATCAAAAACCCACACAAAAAACCAAACAAAAACCGACTCAAAAATACCCATAAAAATCTTTATGAAATGTAGAACAGCTAGAACAGCGAAACACAAACATTCAGAAATTAAAAAACATTTGAACAGACGGCTGGGCAACAAAATTTATATCATGTAGGTACCTACCTAGTTCGAACTGTCAGTAGTTTTAGAATTCGAAGATTACAGGTGTGGTATCCCCCCTTTGTTTTGTTTGTACGTTGGTACCTGAAGAAGGTACGGTCGTTGACGTTGGTAGCGTTTGCCGCTGGGACAGGGAGATGGCGCTGCGCTAGGCGAGCCGGCGAGCGGCAGCCGCGGACAGGGAGAGAAGAGAATCCGCTGTGGTGAAGAACACGTGATTTTTCAGTGCAACTGTGCGTTGGTTTCTCCTAATTTGAGGTCGGTCTTTCTTTAATTATTGTATCGTTATTTTGGCTTCCACCCACTCACCAAATCATGCATTTCGATACCTATTTTGTCCACGAAATTATTGTACATAACACGAAATGCTTTGTTCTCTTTGTTCTGAACGGGCTTGCATAACCCGCCGTTTTCCCCTTTGAAATCAAGGTGCTTCAAACTGCTCTGAGTTTTTGTAATTTATCTACTCCCAAATGATCTTAATATTGATGGCAAAAGCCGTAAATCTAGTGGGTGTGCTTTTTGCGCACTCATGACGTGACCTCAAGGCCGCGCTATCGCGCGTACTTCGAGGTTTCATCAATTGTTTCTTTCCACAAGTTACGTCACAAACAGTAAGACGACAAAAAGAAACTCCACTACGCCAAAATCAGCCGCTAAGTAGAGAACAGTACTTTTTATGATTCATTTTCATTTCATTGTTCATTGTCGGGTTATACCTAAAAGTAAACGAAGGAAAGAAGACTTGCACGCTTCTCCGTGTCTCCACCTGCTCGTATGAATCTGCCTTGTTGAGTCTATTAATGCATAACGACGAAGAGAGGGCCACAGGTTGGCTCGAGTCGATTTTCTTGTATATACTGTTATTTCATGTATGTGATTACTGTTTACTAACCATTGTTCTGCTTTGAATGTAAGTATGTATCTGTGGGATTTTTGATGGGTAACTGCTGGGGAATTCCAGGCGAATGCGTTGTAGATACTTCTTTCTTCCGTTTGCTTACAAAAAATATGACCAACTTCAACTTCTCTTCTTATTTACCTCTTTCCTGTTTCTTGTTTATTTATCTTTTCATTTATCTCGCATTTGTTTCTTGTTGATTTATCTACCTGTTTATCTTCTATTTATTTCTTGTTTATTTACCCACACAAATTCTTATCATTTTTTTCTTGTTTATTCACCTACACCATTACTAATCATTTGTTTCTGGCTGATTCATGTACTTGTTCACCGATCATTTCTTCATCGTTTACTTATCTATCAATTTGATTTCTTTTGTTTGTTTGTGAAGTGTAAATAATAATAATAATAATAATAATATTTTACTCCTTATCGACTTATTCTTTGTCATAGGAGGATACCCTTTTTTATTAAGTGTTTTTTGCATTTGGTCATATGTACACAATAATGGTTAGTTATCAGTTATCAACAAATTTTCGTTTTTAAATACGTAACATAATACAATATTCACACATTAACACTTGGCTCAGGAGAAAAGTTCTTCGGGAAACGGCCGGGTTTCGAACCGGGTACCTCTTGGTTGGTGGTCTTGCGTCGTAACTCCTGAGCTACCGGCCGCCCCTTGTGAAGTGTAAAATAAACTACTGAGCGTAAAGTTTTCTTTTGTAGTTATGTGAATAACCTGTAAACAAGGCAAACGTTTCAAAGAAGTTCAAGCACCGATTCACGCTGTCTTGATCAATGCATAACTGGAGTGACTTCTCTGTCATTTCATCAAGACTCATTCACACTTTACTTTTGTTCAGATCATTTGGGAAGGGATTCTTTCAGCAATCAACCAGGCTATACGCAGGGGTTTCTTTGACGTGTTCTTCCCATGTGTGCCTGTCAGCGAATACGTGACTTCTCCTTTGCGATCAAATTGACAGTTTGACATGTTTCCTGATTTTTTGTTTTGTTTTGCAATCTGATTTTGTGTTCATTTCATTGTTGTAAATTCCTGCATTGTCTAAATAATTTGTAATGATTTTACTTGTTATGCGTTTTGTTGTGTCATTTTATCACTGTCAATTTCATGTTGTGAGGTGTTTTGAGAAAAGAAACAAATTCATTCAAAAACTTTGCAATAGATTTTCAATAAACATTCATTTTGCTTGCATTTCATTCGCGTTTCATTCAAGAATCAAACCTTATCCCCAACTACACATTCTCATCTCGAGTAATAACTCGACAACACAACGTAGGTAAAAGGTAAACAACGTGGAGAAGGTGTAACAGTTTCGTTTCTTCGATGCTTAATTATCCTATGACGATAGGTAAAAAAAAAGACTTTGAGAGGTAAGGTTGGGCAACAATCCGAAAAAAAAAAAAGGGACTTAGCAACGAGGAAGTTTTTTAAAAAAAGCGAAGAAAAAACGTCAAAATTCCTCGACGGCCGTTTAGAGCTAGGAGAAAGAGAACGGAGCGTTGGTGCTCGCCACATCGTGTCTTCTCATCCGGCTGATTTGGAAATCTCCCTTTGTTGCGGCGTCGAGGTAAAGTATCGGTTTTCAGCGGGCCCAGCTCGATATTGATCGGCGACATTTCAGGTGTCAGGTCCAGGTATTTTGTAAAGCCCATCCTGCGGCCTGGAGTCCTGGAAAGTACAGGGTCATCAAGTGAAGGACCCCAGCGAAATCGTAAATAATTTGGGACAGCTCGGACCACAATGGCTGGCTGATCTCCGTGGCATCAGGGCCTGGCATCAACCACGTGTCGTGGAAGAAGTCTCTGTGCGGAACACGTGCCGGTATTGCCACCACCACCAACCATCATCTGTTTCATCGCCGAACACCGATCTACTTGTTGCGCTACTCCGGTTTCTGGCCTTCAGGACCTGGTGCGGCCTCCGAGGACCACTGTCTCGCCGAGTCGTTGCGAGGTGAAACCATTCCTTTTCTCCACTAACACCGGGACGAGGGTATTGTAGATCGCGTCAGTCATTTCTGCCGGGTTCCTTCGGCAAGCACAAGCCACGGTTAGGACTTCGCGTTTAGGCAATTAGTTAACTTTGAGCTCAAGGGGGTACTATAGCTGAGACGAGTCCAGCCGGTGGACGTCGGGTAGTCGTTGCGACGCGTTCTGCGGTGCCGGGCGCCGGTTTAGTGTTTGAGTCTCGTGTCCACCTGAACATAACCTCACGGCAGCGGTCGACGCAGAGGGCCCGCGGTGGGTCGGTACTGACCTGAGGACTTCGACATTAATTAGCGGCGCATGCTACGCGTTCGATCTGGTACTTACCTGTTGTATTAACATTAAATTATTGTAAAACCCAGTATTTGTTTACGTTGGGTGGATTTCGAGCTGACACTTGTCATTTGCTGTCGATTTGGGAAACGTCCACGTCAACTGTCCTTGCTTTGACGGAACCATTGGCGTGCGGATTGCGAAGCGTAGGGTTTCGATTAATCAGGGGTCGAGACAGAAAACATAGCTATCCTGATTGGCGCCCTTTATAAATAAATAAGCAAAGCAATTTTATCAGCAAGCTTCCGCAAGACCCACGACCCCGCCGCCGAACCAAAGAGCGAACCGGAGCAGGACGTTTTGGTAGGTAGCTATT
This sequence comes from Anaspis maculata, assembly GCA_949128115.1. Classification (NCBI taxonomy): domain Eukaryota; kingdom Metazoa; phylum Arthropoda; class Insecta; order Coleoptera; family Scraptiidae; genus Anaspis; species Anaspis maculata. Next base: position 2,200,875 of record OX421966.1, read on the forward strand.
TACCAGGAAGCCAAACGTGACAAAGGGAAGAAACAACGACGATCTCAGCCGAACATCGAAAACGGGGTTACACTACAGAAATGATGTCATGACCAGGATACACGACAAAGTGGTGCCAAGACCAGGGTACATTACAAAATGGTGCCGTGACCAGGATTACACTACACAGGTGAGCCGTGAAAGTGGCTGTCGTACAAACTCGCTCCCGATTTATGGAGGCCTGTCGTTCATTGGTTGCAACTGTGCATTGATTTGACAGATAGGCAATCTTTACAATGAACCATAGATGGTGCCACACAAAACCCCATCAATAACCCAAAAACCCACCAAAAACACAAAAACCCAACAAAAACCCAAAAACCCACCCACTTTTTCTGAATATATGGGCTTTTGCCAACCCTCCAGGGATGGCACGGAATAAAACCCACTTGAAAAACCCACCGGGTTTTTGACACAAAAGCCCACTCTAGATTTTTATCAAAAACTCACGCAAAAACCCACACAAAAGCCAACAAAAAAAATCCTTATGAAATGTGGAACAGCTAGAACAGCGGAACACAATAAAAATTGAAGAACATTCGAACAGACGGCTGAACAGCAAAATTTATGTCATGTAGGTACCTACCTAGTTCGAACTGTCAGTGGTTTTTGAATTCGAAGAATACAGGTGAGCCGTGGAAGTGGCTGTCGTACAAACTTGCTTCCGATTTACAGAGACCTGTCGTTCATTGGTTGCAACTGTGTATTGATTTAACAGATAGGCAATTTTTACAACGAAATATAAATGGCGCCACACAAAAACCTACCAATAACCCAAAAACCCACCAAAAACACAAAAATCCAAAGACCCACCCACTTTTTCTGAATATATGGGTTTTTGCCAACCCTGAACGAAACACAGTTGATTTCGTCATTTGCAGCATGTTTATTTATAATATGCCTTCTCAAATGTGACATTCGTCTGGATCGATGTGAACAATGATTGCACTGGAACCAGTTGATGTTTTTATTTGTAGCATGTTTATTTATTATGTGCTCTGTCAAATCTGACTTCCGTTTAGCTCGGTACAAACAATGGTTGCAACGGAATCAGTTGATTTCTACATTCGCAGAATGTCTTAGCATGTGCAATTTTAATTGTGCTTTTCGTTGAGCTCGGTACGAACAATGATTGCACTGAAACCAGTTGACTTCTTCACTCGCAGCATGCGTCAACATGTGTAATATCACACTCCACTTACGTTTAGCTCGGAACGAACAATGGTTGCACTGGACCCAGTTGATTTCTTTATTTGCAGCATGTTTTTAACGTGTGCTGTTTCAACTGTGACTTTCGTTTAGCACGGTACGAACAATGGTTGCACTGGAACCAGTTGATTTCTTCATCTGCAGCATGTTTCAACATGTGCGATTTCAAATTTGGCTTAAGTTTAGCTCGATACGAACAATGGTTGCACTGGAACCAGTTGATTTCTTCATTCGCCCTGTGATTCAACATGTGCCTGTCCAATGTTGATTTCACTCTAGTTCGGTACGAACAATTGTTACAATAGAACCAGTTGATTTCTTCATTTGCAGAATGTTTACGCAACGTGTGCGTTTTCAAATGTGACTTTTGTTTAGCACGGTACGAACAATGGTTGCACTGGAACCAGTTGATTTCTTCATTCGCCGTGTGTTGTAACATGTGCCTGCCCAATGATGATTTCACTTTAGTTCGGTACGAACAATTGGTACAATGGAACCAGTTAATTTCTTCCTCGATTTCTTCACTCGTTTCTTCATTTGCAGAATGTTTACGTAACGTGTGCGTTTTTAAAAGTGACTTTTGTTTAGCTCGGTACGAACAATGATTGCACTGGAACCAGTTAATTTCTTCCTCGATTTCTTCACTCGTTTCTTCATTTGCAGAATGTTTACGCAACGTGTGCGTTTTTAAAAGTGACTTTTGTTTAGCTCGGTACGAACAATGATTGCACTGGAACCAGTTGATTTCTTCACTCGCAGCATGTGTCAACATGTGCAATTTCAAATGTGACTTACATTTAGCTCGGTACGAACAATTGTTACAATGGAACCAGTTGACTTCTTCATCTGCAGCGTGTTGTGCCATCATGTGGCTTTTCAAGTTTGGCTTACATTTAGCTCGGTACGAACAATGGTTACAATGGAACCAGTTGACTTCTTCATCTGCAGCGTGTTGTGCCATCATGTGACTTTTCAAGTTTTGCTTATATTTAGCTCGGTACGGACAATGGTTGCACTGGAACCAGTTGATTTCTTCATTAGCAGTATGTTTTAACATGTGCGTTTTCAAAGTTCCTTTTCGTTCAGCACGGTACGAACAATGATAACATTGGAACCAGTTGATTTCTTTATTTGCAGAATGTTTACGCAACGTGTGCGTTTTCAAATGTGACTTTTGTTTAGCTCGGTACGAACAATGATTGCACTGGAACCAGTTGATTTCTTCACTCGCAGCATGTGTCAACATGTGCAATTTCAAATGTGACTTACATTTAGCTCGGTACGAACAATGGTTGCACTGGAACCAGTTGATTTCTTCATTAGCAGTATGTTTTAACATGTGCCTTTTCAAAGTTCCTTTTCGTTTAGCACGGTACGAACAATGATAACATTGGAACCAGTTGATTTCTTTATTTGCAGAATGTTTACGCAACGTGTGCGTTTTCAAATGTGACTTTTGTTTAGCTCGGTACGAACACTGGTGGCAATTATACATGCTGATTTTTCCACTTAAATCATGCGTCAACACACCCAATTCTATACCTCCAATATCTCTGACGGTTCTCCTCACACCAGCCCTATCTAAATCTGGTGAGTCTTCGGCCTCTTCTGCGGTTTGTTGTGATCTCCCTGCCGGCTCATTTCCACACGAATCGTTGTGTTTTACAAGAGACAAACTGGAATCCGACTCGTATTTGCAGTGGCCGCACGTATATCTCTCAGTTTCTTGGCGAAACGTCTCATTTTCATTGTTTCCGGTCGTCCCCAGACCATGTAATTGTTTACAATGTTCGTACAATTCGAACTGATAGTAGCTTTTGTAGTCGCAGCAGATGCAAGGGAACTGTTGCGGTTCAACAATGGCATGGAACAGTTCGGCTGCATAAACATTTTTGTGATTCCTCTGGACGTGGTGGGTGAGCTGAAAGGCGGATTCAGTCCGATGCGAACATTTTGAACAGTTGTACGTGTCAACCATTTTGGGTAATTCTAACCTATAATAGCACAGAAATAGAACTTCGATAGGAACTATTCAAGGCATTCACTGGAACTTACATTTTCCGATGATGAAGATGTACAACAAATCGGGACGTGAGACTTCAGCAACAGAGGGCAGAGGGTAGGTAACGATACAGGGCAGAATAGGGAAACGCCGTAGAGTCGTACAACACAGTGGGAAGTGAATCAGGCTCTTTTCTACATACGAGCGTTCTAGACACCTACCGTGCATACGCAATGGGGGATTTCCACCTAGCTCCAATTTTGGTACCTACACCTGCCATTTGCGCATGCGCGGGTTCCGAACGGTCTTTCCATCTACGAGCTCTTGCCTGGTTTTGTGCCGTCCCACACAGGAAACGGATGCGAAAAATGACGTGCTATCAGCTGTGATCCAGCACTCCATTGTCGTATGTGTCTCCGTGTCACTCTCTCCGTGTCGTTTCATCCATGTTTTATTTCATTTCTCTGCAGGGATTGCGTACGATCGATTAAGATTTACGCTGCCATTTCTTCATTTCTGAATGACATATTATGTCATCTGTCGCCTCCAGACCAGAGATGCAGCGTCGGTCAACGATGCCGGTGCTTTGCATCTAGGTGTACACCCGGTTCCTAAAGAGATGCCCATGCAAGAAAACCAATCCCTGAAATTTCAGCATTAGCACACAGCCTTGTGCTTTACCTGCTTCACCTTTCATCCACTTGTCCGTTTACGTCCAACATAATTATCGCAGATTCATTTCTGTGGTCAAACGCTGGCTTATGGAGAATGCTTTCTATTCTCCATTTAACCTCGGGTTCCACCAAAATTTTAAGAGCAGATTAAATCTATCAAGCTGATAGTTGCTATGCACCAGCCAATAGGATGGCCAGTTGCTTAGTTACTATCAGAGTGATAAAGTTATCACGCTGATAAAAGTTTGGTGGAACCCGAGGTAAGGCGTAAATTTTGATGGAAAATAAGTCCCGAACTCTAAATTTTACCTACGCAAAATAATCATAATTCATATTTTAATGAATGTATACCTAGTCAGTATCGTACACCACAGCACAAAATATGTTTCAGGTTCCTAATGCTTTTTTGAGATATCGGCATGCCTTGGTAAAAATAAGGGTCTTGTTTCTTGTTAAAATAGAACTGGAAAATTCAGGGAAACTTAAACTTTTACATTGAAAAACATTAAAATTATTAGCAAAATTGCCATTTACTTCATTGAAATTTTTACGTGATTTCTAGCAGGGTTAGTACAACTGGCCTCGATTCATGTTCAAAAACACAACAACGGTGAGCACAAAATTTTCTTTCTGTTTTGACAATCATCTAACAATGACAACAATCTGACAGCCTCGACTCTTTTTTGTAAAAAAAATCCGCAAAAAACTGTGATAGAATCCAAAAATTCCAATTTTTTCCTTAGCGGTCACTTTTTGCATTATTGAGGTGAGTATAAATTATTTTTTTATTTTTTTTTTCATTTTAACGTAGCCTTGACAGGCCCCAGGACAACAGATTGGGGGCCCACAGAAACGCAATAACGTGTCGGTATCACATGGTATCACGGAACCTCTTAGAACTATTTTGACAAGTTTTGTAATTGATCAATTAGTTATACCGAGTTATACAGGTGATTCAAAAGTGTTGGGCCATCTCAACGGTGTGTAATATGGAAGAGTAGTAGAATGCTGGGGAGTTGTTGAAAAAATGCTGTCTTTTAATTTTGGAGTTATGGAGGGACAAAAGTTGGTCCTTCGATCTCTTCTGTTTCCGTTGTTTCAAAAGATTTAAGTGAACTGTTTATGGAAAAAAGAGCATAAAAATCAACTTCTGAATCTGTATTAAATCGCTGTTTTATATACAGGGTGAATCGTGAACTACAAAAATTAATTTTTTCCTAAAAAAACAGAAGCAATAAAATTCTATCAAAATGAATTGTGTTTCATAGTTTTATAGTGCTCTACATAGGTTATAGGATCAATGTGGCTGTTTGCAGGTACTTTTAAAAAATGATAATTTTCAGGATTCATGACTCACCCTGTAGACATAACAAATTCTTTGCAGATTCAGAGGTTGATTTTTTGTGCTAGTTTTGTTTTCCATAAACAGTTCACTAAAATCTTTTGAAACAAAGAAAATAGAAGCGATCGAAGGACCAACTTTTGTCTCTCCATAACTTCAAAACTAGAAGACACTGCATTTTTTAACAACTTTCCAGCACTCTACTACACTTCCATATTACGCACCTTCAAGATGGTCTGACACTTTTGAATCACCCTGTATATCAGGTATATAAAGTTGAAAGTGTGAATTTGGAACATTTGAATCAGAGTGCGACAAAACTCATGGGAAATGATGGAGAGAATCACATTCTAGAAGAATTATCATTCTTTCTGCGACTTCGAGAAAAACTTTTCGTTTTTCATTATTATTTATTGCATCAGTCCCGGAGGTTACTCCCCTCAACAAAACTTCGTTGTTTGCGGCGGCTCGACCCCACTAAAAGAATACAGAAAAGACCGGTTTTCTGACGAAAATTTTCAAGAAGGGCAAAATTTTTGTGAAAAGAAGTTTGTTCATCAAGTAATTTTGCTGAAAAAGTCAAAAACCGAAATCGCAAAGCGCATAAAGTATACAGATTATCATCAGCATTATTATTATTATTTATTATGTTCAAATTTTTTTGCCAGCGGCACTACCTCCCACCAACTCGCATCCAGCACACATTTGAAATACCTACCTGACCTAACCTGTTCGGACTTCATAGTAAGTAAAGGTATACAATAGGTGGTGTGTATCTTATCGCTCACCTTGTCTAACCGTAGCGTAATTATTATCATGCTGTTTATGTTTACCTGAAATTCGGGTTGGCCTACTCGATTTTTGCGTAAAATGCATTAGGTAGGTATACCTGGAACCTAGAATAAGGAATCTATTCTAGTAGGTAATTAGTACTGATTATTAGTTTTTTTACTCGTTTTTTTATGTTACGGGTAGGTATTAAAATTTTTTAAGAGTGGTGTAGCCAGGATTTGAGAGCGGAGGGGGCAAAGGTAACGATGAGGGCGCAAGCTGGTGGGAGGTAGCTTCGCCGGCAAAAAATTTTGGGCTTAATAATAATGCTGATCATAATCTGTATATTTTATGTGTTTTGCGTTTTCGGCTTTTGACTTTTCCAGCAAAACTACTTGATGGACAAACTTCTCTTCACAAAAATTTTGCGCTTCTTGAAAATTTTCGTCAGAAAATTGGTCTTTTTTCGAATTGTCTTGATGGGGTGAAGCGCCGTGGCCGCTTGGGAGGAAGGGGCGTGAGGGCATTTGCACACCCCCCCCCTGGCTACCACAGTACCCACAAGGAGTTTATTCCAGCTTTGGATGTTGAATTGGATTTGGAATGTTGACTCACATAAAATTTCGAAGGCTTTGAGGCCAATGGCACTCTGGATGTCTGAAGCCAGGGTCCTTAAAGCCTCAAATGCTGCACATTCCCACTTTTCACCTTATACATACATATAACTATTTATATCAATCACAAAACTTGTTGAAATTAGAATAGTTCTAAGAGGTTTCGTGATATAGACACGTTATTGCCTGTGTGTAGGCCCTCAACCTTTTGTCATGGGGCCGGCCAAGGTAACTTAAAATTAAAAAAAAGATAAGTAACTTTACTCTTGAATAACTCACCTAAATAATGCAAAAAAAAAAGATCGCCAAGGAGAAAAATTTATATTTTTGGATTTTATCACTTTTTTTTTGCAGTATTTTTTCACAACAAAGTGAGTCCGGGGCTTAGACCTTCTGGGGCCCCGTCAGATGATGGCACAAAATTATCAAAACATAAACAAAATTTTGTGCTCACCGTTGTTGTGTTTTTGAAGATAATTCGAGGCCAGTTTTACTAACCCTGCTGGATATTGCGTAAAAATCTTAATGGAGTGAAACGGCAGTTTTTCAAATATTTAGTTTAAATGTTCGTGTCGTTCACCACAGAAATAAACCTGTGATAAAATTATGTTGGACGTGAACGGGCAAGTGGATGAAAGGTAAATCCAGGTAGAGCACACGGCTGTGTGCTAATGCTGAAATCCCAGAAATTGGTTTTCTTGCATGGGCATCTCTTTAGGAACCGGGTGTACCTACCAAATCGTGGAACATGTTCCGTCAGGTGGTAGGTATTTGCTCGAGTATTTGTACCGTCGAGGTGGACAGCACCCAATAGATGCATTATACCGAGCATTCATAAATTAAATGGGTCAAGGGTGCCTGTGACTTTGAAAACATCTGTCGGAACTAGCATCGTTCATTTGATGTCTGTAATTTTTTGGTTATCGTAATTTGTCAAACCAGTCGCAGTTTTCGTTTTCGGGACATTTTAAATGTGATTTTACGGCAGGGCACAAAACCTACATGTACAGTATTTTCGAACTTGAAGTACTCTCGTAAACTTACGGCAGATCAGAGATCAATAACATGGGACGTAACTTGTCAAAGTTTGACAAATTTAATACAAAAGGATTACGCTAGTTACGACAGACGTTTTTGAATTCACAGGCACCCTTGACCCATTTAATTAATGGGTGCTTTCCACCTAGCTCCAAGTTTGGTACACCTTCCATTTGCGCACGTGCGGGTTCCAAACGGTGCTTTCCATCTACGTGTTCTTACCTGGTTTTGTACCGTCCCGTGGATCACCTAAAATTGGGTGCTTTTCACCTAGACGGTACAAATACCACCAGACGGAACATGTTCCACGATTGGGTACACCTAGATGGAAAGCACCGGCATCGTTGACCGACGCGACATCTCTGGTCTGGAGGCGAAAGATGACTATGGCATTCAGAAATAAAGAGATGGCAGCGTAAATCTCAATCGATCGTACGTTATCCCTGCAGAGAAAGAAAATAAAACATGGATGCATGGATAAAACGACACAGAGAGAGACATATGACAACGGAGTGCTGGATTACAGCTGACGGTACGTCATTTTTCGCATCCGTTTCCGGTGTGCCTTTCGATGGCACAAAATTTAAGGTGATCCACGGGACGGCACAAAACCAGGTAAGAACACGTAGATGGAAAGCACCGTTTGGAGCCCGCACGTGCGCAAATGGAAGGTGTACCAAACTTGGAGCTAGGTGGATAGCACCCATTTAGTGCCATCGAAAGGCACACCGGAAACGGATGCGAAAAATGACGTACCGTCAGCTGTAATCCAGCACTCCGTTGTCATATGTCTCTCTCTTTATCGTTTTATCCATGCATCCATGTTTTATTTTATTTCTCTGCAGGGATAACGTACGATCGATTAAGATTTACGCTGCCATTTCTTTATTTCTGAATGCCATAGTCATCTTTCGCCTCCAGATCAGAGATGCCGCGTCGGTCAACGATGCCGGTGCTTTCCATCTAGGTGTACCCAATCGTGGAACATGTTCCGTCTGGTGGTATTTGTACCGTCTAGGTGGAAATCACCCAATGAACTCTCGGTACAAAGATGGCGGTCGCCGCGCCCCCTGATCAGGAAATGGCTCGCCTTGAACTAACACAGTGGCGCGCTGTTCAAACGTAACTTTTCTTGGATCTACTGTAGTCGGCTCAAACCTCTTATTCGAATTAGTCGAAGAATTAGAAGTGAGAATTGCGAAAAAAACCTTCTTCGTTTTTTAGACTACCCTTCACTATTATCCATTCCAAGCTTAAAAAAACCACAGTTGCCTATGATATTTTTTCTTCAAGTTGGACAATCTGATACGTTGATGGATTGTAAAAGTCAAGATGATTTAATCAAATTTGTCAAAGTGATGTCTGCTCTGCTGGATTGCCGTTTTAATTCAATTGTTAGGTCAGATTTTGACACTGACACAATATTTTCATTAGTTTTCGTCTTCAAAACGCCGCTATTCACGTTATTTCAATAGTGAAAATATTGAGAAGTGCAACAGTAAGAATATACAGTTTAAAAAGTGATCGAGGCGAACCCAGTCCTACCGCCGTAGTGTGATTTAGTCGCAAAGTGATCTCGTGACCTGAGCTCGTAGCGCCCTGTAAGAACCTAGGTACGTTAATTCACCCTCTCTTCCAGGATCATGAACTGTGGTCCTGGCCGAAAGAAAGCGGCTGAGATCAGTGGGCAAACCTTTGACCTGCCGGCGACGCAGTCCCCAGAATGACAATTTGACAACACAGCGTAGTTCAGGTGAAGGTTTCATGTCAAACGGACACAAATTTGAACGTAACCTCCCTTGTATCAAGATGACATTAAACATCATAAATCAGGGACACCAACAGAACTCGAATTTTTCATGGCCAGCTGTGGTTTTTTTAAGCTTGGAATGGATTATAGAATCGTCGAAATCTGTCAAAAAAAAATCAGTCACAGTTATAGGTATTAGTCGGACCTTTCATCGTAATATCTTTCTAGTACAGGAAAAAAATCTGTTGTGGGGCGACACAAAACTTTCCCGGCGGTATCCAGGGACGTCAGTAATGATTTTGATCTGAGCGTCCCTTCGGGAAAGTGGGATTCAATTGAGAAGTTGATTGAAAAAGTTCTAGTGAGTGGAGCGTTTGGCGAGCATCCTGCATCCATTGTCGGGCCGACAGAACAAGTGACGGGTTCTTAGGTTTCCAAGGTGATAAAATATTTCGTGATGTATAAAGAACAAGGAAGCTAATTGTTGCGGAATCTGGAGAATGCAGTGCAGGTTCCTCATCAAAATTTTTGTTTCTACTTCAGACATGATGACGAAATTACACTAACTTGATTGAAAACATTCACAACATAACAGGCTCTTAGGTTTTCACGGTGATAAAATATTTCGAAAGGTAGAACTAGGAAGCTAACTGTTGTGATATCTCAAGAATGCAATGCTAGTTCCATATTAAAATTTTTGTTCCTACTTTAGACATGATGATGAGATTACACAAACTTGACTGAGAACTTTCTGCATCTGTGTGTCAAATTTCAACTCTATATCTTCAATTTAGAGCTTACGCAGACAAGTCCAGACCCAATGTGCCATCGGAGGGCTTCCAAACTAAATCATCTACCCAAAGTCTAATCAGGTCATTCCAGGCTGAACTTCTGCTTTCGTACCTGATTTCGATTTGATCGGATCAACAATTCGGTAGTTATCATGGCAGAACCGTTTAATTTGCGCGATCGCATTATGAAGTAGGTAGGTACAAGGTGATGATATAATTCAAAAGGTAGAACTAGAGGTAGTTAACTGTTGTGATATCTCAAGAATGCAATGCTAGTTCCACACAAGGGGGTTTACGCAGCCCCAAACAACACCTGAAGACACAATTAATCGGGGCGCACTGTTGCCTTTAATAATGCAACCTAAATTATTGTTTGAAAAATAACCGGTGAAGATCAGTCGCGGATTGAAAACCTGGTGCAGAGTTCTAATCAATTGCAATTCAGGGCCCCCAAGTGGTGACCTCTGAAATGAGACTTCGAGCCCATCAATAAGTTAGGTCCGAACCACACCTGAAGGCACGATAGTTCTGAAAACTAAAAAAAAGGGGGCTCAGTGGGGCTTCAAGAGACACCCGTTGACACCAGGAGCCTAGAGGGCTTCAACGAACCCAAGAAGACACAAGGCCGCAGTTTTGGCCTAAAACGGCAAAATCTGATAGACACAGATGGGGGCCCCATCAGGGCCTTGAACGGCAGGCACCATGGGGATGGGGCCCTGGTACCGAATCAAATAAGGGAACTGCACACATTACAGTTTGTACATATACGTCAATGGAATGAGCATACTGGAGTTGCTAAAACCACAGAAAACACAAGGGGGTTTACGGAGCCCCAAACAACACAAAGGATCGGTTCGCACTGTTGCCCCAAATGATGCAAGAAGATACAAAAGAAAACACCGAGAACCTGCCGAGAACAGCGTTCATGTTGTCACTTTGACATTGATACGATTCGTAACAAAAACGTAGTTACCTACCGGTTTGGTTGCTATGTTGCTAAAAAAATTAAATAGGCCAAAAATCGAGGAACAGGCAAGCGAGGCTGGAATCGGCTAGGAAAATTTTTGAAAATTCATAGCGCTTGTCCGGAAAACGGTGGGAAACTTCAACTTAAGCATTAGTTTGATTCTTTGGTAATGTTGCTTCCTGCCGGGTTTGGTTCACATCTGTCCTATAGATTTTGAATAATTAAATGGCAAAGTTCCAGACTTCGATATTTTTTATAATTTGACAGACAACAGGTAGGAAAATACTTTTAACTGTTCTGAATACAGTTCTTCAAGGGCTTCCAAATGACATATTGCAAGTCAAGTTCCGTGAGATGTAGCTTTTGTCATTTTCTGATAGTGACACTTATGTTTGACAGATGTCAGCCAAAAACTAATCCGGTCATTCCAGGGCGAAACCATGTCTGCATATCAAATTTCAAATCGATCGGATAAACGGTTCGGCAGTTATCGTGGAAGATCACACACATACATACACACATACACACCCACAGACAGACATCATTCTTCCTCCGTGGCAACAAACGGCAGCAGCCCTGACACAACAGTACTACACGGCAATGGATACGCCACAGCAACAGTCCAGTTTGGTACCGGTCGCCGCAATGGGCCGCACCAACCGCATGCTGCAGCTACAGCAGTTCTGGCCGCACGCCCCAGAACAGTGGTTTTGGACCGTCGAGGTCACTTTTGCCGCTGCTGGGGTTGTTGATGACCATGAAAAATTTGTCAACATTCTACGCTTCCTGACACCTGAGGCAATAAACGAAGTGTCCGACCTGCTCCGTTCGCCCCCAATGCAAGACAAGTACGGCACGCTGAAGCGTGCACTTATTTCGCAGCTGTCAGACACGAACAGACAGCGAATGCAGAAGCTCATGTACGGACTCGAGCTTGGTGATCGCCGTCCGTCATCTTTATTACGTGAGATCAAGAGCGTGAGATACGTGACTTAGCTGCCAGATTGGGAATGCTAGACAGTAACTTCATAGTAGCGATGTGGATCGAACGCCTGCCGGCGTCAACACAAGGAGCTGTCGCTGTCGCACGGGGCGATCTTTTGGCACAGGCACAATTGGCCGACACTTTGATACAATATCAGCCACAACAGGCTTGCATTTCCCCTGTCACGCAGGCCCCGTCACATCAGCCGCTAGTCTTCGCCCCCGCCGGCCTCCATGCAGACACAAATCGAGGCGATCCGAAGATCAGTCGGCCAACAAGAGTATCGCCGTAGCCCAAAGCGCGACAACGCTAATCGTTACACCAACAATGACAAAACGTGCTACTTCCACCGCAGGTTCGGGAAAAGAGCACGCAATTGCCAACCACCCTGCAATTTTGGCACGCTTCAGCCGGCGGAAAACTAATGGCATCGTCATCTTCTGCGGCCAATGGCGATGCACAAACCGGACGCCGCCTTCACATTAAAGATCGTTCAGCAAACCGACTTTTTCTCATTGACACTGGTGCAGAAGTGTCAGTGCTACCTGCGACAAAAGCAGAGCGCACCCTCCCACAAACTTCTCCGACGCTCTACGCCGCAAATTCGACGGCAATTCGCACGCGCGGCTACAAATCACTCAAGCTAAACCTCGGCCTACGTCGCCCTTTCTGTTGGAACTTCATCGTCGCCGAAGTGTCTCAACCGATAATCGGAGCCGACTTCCTCGCGCATTACGGGTTGCTTGTGGACATGAAGCAGCGCACTCTGATCGACGAGCATACGAAGTTGAGCACCCGATGTGGCATCTCAAGCCTTTCCCTTTGCGCGCTAAGTACGGTTGATAAAATGCATCCTTACAACACGCTTCTCAAAGAGTTCCGGGATGTAATGGTCGCGCGTCATATCCGCGCACAAACATCACATGCAGTGGAACACGTGATCGAGACGAAAGGACCACCCGTCGCAGAACGGGCACGCCGCCTACGACCAGAAAAACTGACCGCGGCGAAGAGAGTTTTCGATGATATGTTGGCCAGCGGAACGTGCCGACCGTCGAAGAGCCAATGGGCTTCGCCGCTTCATATGGTGAAGAAGAAGGACGGTACCTGGCGACCTACCGGTGACTACTGTCGTCTGAATGCCGTCACGCAGCCCGATCGCTACCCACTACCACATATTCACGACATCGTCTCCGGTCTCCGTGGTAAAACGATTTTCTCCACGATCGACTTGGAAAAGGCATATCACCAGATCCCAGTGGCTGCCGAAGATGTCAAGAAGACGGCAGTTATTACGCCATTTGGACTCTGTGAGTTTCCCTACATGTCCTTTGGCCTTTGTAACGCCGCACAGACCTTCCAACGACATATAAACGACACGCTACGTGGCTTAGACTTTGCTGTGGTCTATCTAGACGACATTCTAGTCGCCTCGTCGAAGGCTGAAGAACACGAGCAACATCTGCGAGCAGTTTTCAAGCGCTTGCGTTCGGCCGGCCTCATTGTCAACCTCGCTAAATGCCACTTCGGTCAGCACGACGTCAAATTTCTCGGCCACACCATAAGCAAAGACGGAGTACAACCAATTCCCGAAAAGGTCGACGCAGTCCTCAAATTCGAACGCCCAAACATTGCCAAAGACCTGCGGCGTTTCCTGGGAATGGTAAACTTCTATCGACGTTTCATGCCCGGTGCCGCCCACCTGCAGTTGCGCCTCCAGTCACTCATCGTCGGCAACCGCAAGAACGACAAGTCGGCTGTTCAGTGGTCAGCCGACGCGATCAAGGCCTTCGAGGAGATCAAGCAGCGACTAGCGACAGCAGCAATGCTCGAGTTCCCGGATTCAACCGCCCCGCTCGCCATTTTCGTCGATGCCTCTGACTTTTCGATCGGCGCCGCGCTCCAACAGCAGATCGAAGGACAGTGGCGGCCTCTCGTCTTTTTCTCCTCTAGACTCAAGGAGTCAGAGAAAAGCTACTCCGCTTACGACAGGGAACTGTTGGCGATCTACCGTGCAGTACGACAATTCAGGTACATGGTGGAAGGACGTCCCTTTGCAATTTACACTGACCATACACCAATCATTTTCGCCTTCAACCAACGGTCGGAGAAGGCCTCACCGCGACAGCAGCGGCATCTCGAGTTTATTGGACACGTTTCTACAGATATCCGGCACATCTCGGGCTCCGAGAACGTCGTCGCCGATGCCCTCTCGAGAATCGAAGTAATCGCGGCGCCGCTAGATTTTGACCAGATGGCACGCGAACAACAGCACGATGGATCACTCGAGAAGCTTCTAACAAACCCAGCTTCCACCAAGCTACACCTGAAGAAGATCAAGCTTCCTAATTCGTCGATAACACTGGTTTGCGATGACACGAACGACAGAATACGTCCATTCGTACCCGCCTCCATGCGGCATCAAGTCTTCAAAGAGCTTCACGATCTCAATCATCCGGGAATGCGAGCAAGCCGTCGCCTTGTCGCCGATCGTTTCGTTTGGCACAAGATGAATGCAGACGTCACGAAATTTGCCAGATCGTGCGACATATGCCAGCGAAATAAAGTGGCACGTCACACGAAGACGCCAATCCACCATTTTTTACCGCCAGGCCGCCGCTTCGAGCATGTTCACCTGGACATCGTCGGCCCGCTTCCACCGTGTCAAGGCAAGCAATAGATTCTTACCATGATCGACAGATTCAGTGGATGGGTAGAAGCCTACCCGATGGCGGACATGTCTGCTCGAAACGTGGCAAAAGCCTTTTGGAAAATATGGTTGGTCCGTTTCGGTTGTCCCATGACAGTGACGACAGATCAGGGCCGCCAGTTCGAATCGGAACTCTTCAGTGAACTGGCAAGACGAACCGGAACCAGGCACATTCGCACAACGGCATACCATCCTCAGGCCAACGGCATGATCGAAAGGGTTCACAAAACGCTTAAACAGAAGCTCAAAGGCTCACAAACAGCTTGGACGGACGCTCTGGACGAAGCTCTACTAGGTATGCGCGCCGCCTACAAGGAAGACATTGGATGCTCCTCCGTGGAACTACTTTACGGCACGACCATCCGCCTACCAGGTGAATTTTTTGAAGCCGGAGACGTTAACGACGATCAGCATGATGAATTTTTAAATAAACTACGTGCTGTGATGCAACATCTGCGGCCAGCACCTGTCAAACATCACGACAAACCCAGAGTGTTCGTGCATAAAGACCTGGAAAGTTGCGGTCAAGTGTTTGTGCGGGTGGATAGAGTACGTTCGCCGCTACACCCACCTTACGAAGGACCCTTCAAAATTTTGGAAAGAGCATCAAAATCGTTCTTGCTCCAACTCAACGGCGAAGCAAAACACGTGTCCAAGGACCGTCTGAAACCGGCATACGTCCACTGCTGCCCTCCCAGACCGTCACGACAACCGTCTGAAACCGGCATACGTCCACTGCTGCCCTCCCAGACCGTCACGACAAACAACGCTCCCGTAAACCTCCTACCCAAACCGCCACAGAATAGATACAACCTGCGAACCAGGAATTAGAACGACATTACTAAGGAGGGGGCTGTATGGCAGCCAACAATAGCTTGAGGTGACACACCGCGTCTGTCAATCCGCCGAGAAAAATATCGACGTATAAAAGTTGTATAATAATAAAAGCTCGTTAATAATCGTTAACTCCGCATGCTTGGTATCTTTCCGCTACAGTCTTAATCGACTTGGGGGACCTCAAAATGGATATATCCGGTGAAATCTCAAAACTTTTTTTCTGCACGATTACAATACTTTCCCTCCATGTTGGTGGGGCCGGGAAAGTAATAGTGTTACGATATTTCGCGTACGGGTTCGAATATAATTGAGACGATCTTTTATAACACACACTGTTTATTGCTGCGTACTACTACAATAACTACACGCCAACAATGATTAACTACTTGAAATTATATCGCATGTACTTCGCTTGTTATCGCTCGCTATCCAATTCAATACTGCCGCGAGCTGCCGGCTGATGCCTTATATAAAGCCTCCGAATAATGTTCCCGAGCCTTCTGTCTACTTCCAGCAAATTCCATAGTGCCTGGCATATGCGGTTTCTAGACCATTCCTGAATAATTACACACACACACCTTCCGCGTGCTTTCCATGTGTTCTGGAATCTGCACCTCCGCCAAAGTGGACTGATGTGCCTTGATCGAACGTTCGAGTCTCCATTGAGTTTCACTTACACGAACGCTCTGGAATGCACCAGATCGCTCCAGACTCCTACACTGCGATCTAATGGATGGAAGGATCCAGGAAGGTCGAGTGTTTACCAATATGTACGGGGTCGCCGCTCGTAGCAATAGTAAAAAAATCGGCTGAACCTCGGAAAAAATATGGACGTCCTGAAAGTTTGATGTTTTGCTCAGAATTGAATGCTCTACTACATACCCAAAATCGCCAAAAATCGCACCCGGGGGTTTTGAGTTATTGGAGGGGGGGGGGGGTAAAAAATTGCAAGTTGAAATAGAGGGGATGAAACACGTCAATCCATTGGAAGCAAATAATACGTTATAAACTGCGCAACAGTCGATGTGTCCACCTCGAAAATTTTACCCTTTTTGAAAATGAAATGAATGCCACCAGTGGTTTCAATACGGTTTGCTTTGTTCGAAAGGCTAATCTTTCGTTTATCTGAAGGATTGACTTCGAACATTTAGTAACTTTAAATAAAGCTCCTACAGGGTGATGTGTAAACTGGTGCAAAATTACTCTGCCGTCAAGAGGTCCCCGTTTGCGAAAAAAATAATTTCTTTCAATTTTAGTGATGAAACCACAAAGGCTGAGGCTTCGCTTTTGCGCCATTCCAGATTTTTGCAAATCGGAAGTCTCAACAATGAAGATATGAATTTTTATTGAAAGATCTGCATTCAAGTTTTATCGGTACGAAGCATTATCGCATTTGTGATGATAATAAGGTGCAATTGAGCAGATTTGGACCTTGAAGAGTTTCAAACAATATGACTCACAACACACCTTCATTATTTTAAAGGTGACTGAAATACGAGCACTTTTTTTCAAATGATGAAGGGTTAAAAATTTTAAAACCTCAATTGAACATTATTTGACGTTTGAAACCTCTTTTCTTCGCAAATTTGAGCTACTGAATGCGATTCTGTCGTCAAATTTCAATTCCACGTCACAGAAAAGGGCCCTTAGACCGAAATATGGGAAGAAACACAAGGCTTGTGCGTATCCTAATTAAGTCTGGATATTGCCTTGATCTGAATCTTTCATCGTCACTTTAAGATCTATGGACCATTGTGACATTAAAAGGTCTCCAGAATACAATCAAAGAGACCGAATTGACCAATATTTTGTGGTTTATGGCACTTTTTTTTTCATTTGCTTGACCTTTTGGAGTTGGTTGTTGTGGTAAGAGCGTTGACAATTTCGGTAGTGCTAAAAATGTCATTCGATCAGTTTGGGGCTCCATTTCGGCCAAAGTTGCTGCATTTTCCATTAGCAGGGCTACTCTATTCCCAAATGAGACTCTGCCTGTTGATGGAATTGTTGCCAACAAAGGGCTTAGATGGTTGCCGTAGAGCTCAAAATGATGCAATACGTTTTAAATTGGCCCCCTCTATGGGAACCATCTAACCCTTTGTTGACAACAATCCCATCAACAAACAGCGTCTCATTTGAAATAAAAATAGCCCTGCTGATAGAAAATTCCGCAATTTTGACCCAAATGGAGAATTAAACTGCTCGAATGACATTTTCAGCACTACCAATATTGGTCAAGCAAATGGAAGAAAAAGTGCTAGAAACCACAAAATATTGGTCAATTCGGTCTCTTCAAATGTATTCTGAAGACCTTCTGGGTTAGTGTCGATGTGACTGTTGCTATTATATTCCAAAATAAGGAACAAGAGAGAGACTTTTTCCTCAAAAATTTGCCTGATTTTAAGTATTCATAGAGACCGGCAAGTATGAATCGACCGGGTTGCGAAATTCATTACCTGTAAAATTCGAGGTGTTATCGACTCGCCAAACTGAACAATTTAGAGTGGCTACGCTTTAATTTCACCCTACTGTGGGAACGCTCAAGGTCCGCTCTTATTGGTCCGTTAGATCACGAGGTTTTGAGATTAGACGAGTCTGTAAGTGAAAGCTGGAGAGAAGATAGCGGGATTCAAGATTCAACTGGCGTCTCGGCGATTCTGTGGCGTCACAAAAATCCAAAATCCCACCCAACCCACTTTTTCTGAATACCTATATGGGTTTTTGCCAACCCTGAATGAAACACAGTTGATTCCGTCATTTGCAGCATGTTTATTTATAATATGCCTTCTCAAGTGTGACATTCGTCTAGATCGATGTGAACAATGATTGCACTGGAACCAGTTGATGTTTCTATTTGTAGCATGTTTATTTATAATGTGCTCTGTCAAATATGACTTCCGTTACAAACAATGGTTGCAACGGAATCAGTTGATTTCTACATTCGCAGCATGTCTTGGCATGTGCAATTTTAATTGTGCTTTTCGTTGAGCTCGGTACGAACAATGATTGCACTGAAACCAGTTGACTTCTTCACTCGCAGCATGTGTCAACATGTGTAATTTCACACTCCACTTACGTTTAGCTCGGAACGAACAATGGTTGCACTGGACCCAGTTGATTTCTTTATTTGCAGCATGTTTTTAACGTGTGCTGTTTCAACTGTGACTTTCGTTTAGCACGGTACGAACAATGGTTGCACTGGAACCAGTTGATTTCTTCATTTGCAGCATGTTTCAATACGTGCGATTTCAAATTTGACTTTTTTGTCGATCGGTATGAACAATGGTTGCACTGGAACCAGTTCATGTCTTCATTTGCAGCATGTTCTAACATGTGCTGTTTCAAATTTAACTTCCGTTTAGCTCGATACGAACAATGACTGCACTGGAACCAGTTGATATCTTCATCTGCGGCATGTTTCAACATGTGCAATTTCAAATTGGGCTTAAGTTTAGCTCGATACGAACAATGGTTGCACTGGAACCAGTTGATTTCTTCATTCGCCGTGTGCTTCAACATGTGCCTGCCCAATGTTGATTTCACTCTAGTTCGGTACGAACAATTGTTACAATGGAACCAGTTGATTTCTTCATTTGCAGAATGTTTACGCAACGTGTGCGTTTTCAAATGTGACTTTTGTTTAGCTCGGTACGAACAATGGTTGCACTGGAACCAGTTGACTTCTTCATCTGCAGCGTGTTGTGCCATCATATGCCTTTTCAAGTTTTGCTTATGTTTAGCTCGGTACGAACAATGGCTGCACTGGAACCAGTTGATTTCTTCATTCGCTGTATGTTTCAACATGTGCCTGCCCAATGTTGATTTCTCTGTAGCTCGGTACGAACAATGGTTACAATGGAACCAGTTGATTTCGTCATTTGCAGAATGTTTATGCAACGTGTGCGTTTTCAAATGTGACTTTTGTTTAGCTCGGAACGAACAATGGTTGCACTGGAACCAGTTGATTTCTTCATTTGCCGTGTGTTCTAACATGTGCCTGCCCAATGTTGATTTCAATTTAGTTCGGTACGAACAATTGTTACAATGGAACCAGTTGATTTCTTCATTTGCAGAATGTTTACACAACGTGTGCGTTTTTAGATGTGACTTTTGTTTAGCTCGGTACGAACAATGATTGCACTGGAACCAGTTGACTTCTTCACTCGCAGCATGTGTCAATATGTGCAATTTCAAATTTGACATACATTTAGCTCGGTACGAACAATGGTTGCACTGCAACCAGTTGGTTTCTTCACTCGCAGCATGTATCAACATGTGACTTTTCAAGTGTGTCTTCCGTTTAGCTCTGTACGAACAATGGTTGCAATTATACTTGCTGATTTTTCCACTTGAATCATGCGTCAACATACTCAATTCTATAACTCCAATATCTCTGACGGTTCTCCTTACACCAGCCCTATCTAAATCTGGTGAGTCTTCGGCCTCTTCTGCGGTTTGTTGTGATCTCCCTGCCGGCTCATTTCCACACGAATCGTTGTGTTTTACAAGAGACAAACTGGAATCCGACTCGTATTTGCAGTGGCCGCACGGATATCTTTCAGTTTCTTGGCGGAACGTCTCATTTTCATTCTTTCCGGTCGTCCCCAGACTATGTAGTTGTTTAGAATGTTCGTACAATTCGAACTGATAGTAGCTTTTGTAGTCGCAGCAGATGCAAGGAAACTGTTGCGGTTCGACGATGGCATGGAACAGTTCTGCTGCATAAACATTTTTGTGATTCCTCTGGACGTGGTGGGTGAGCTGAAAGGCGGATTCAGTCCGATGCGAACATTGCGAGCAATTGTACTCGCCAACCATTTCGGGCGATTCTAACCTAAAATAGCACAGACATGGGATTTGGATAGAAACTATTCAAAGCATTCACTAGCAACTCACATTCTGTGATGGTGAAGGAGTCCAACAAGTCGGGAGTTTCTACATACGACACACATACCTACATGAAGGCGATCGTGGTTTTTACGCTTTCTGATCAATTAGGCATTTCCATTGACGTCACAGCAGTGTTGCCAACTGTGCAGAATTGCCCGTCAAATTTGAACCAAATAATGTTCGGGGGACAACCGAACTACAGGACGCTTATGGAGTTCCAGTTTCTGCATTTTTTTTCCTCAGCTACCTTTTTGAGTTTGAGTTTGAAACTGTATTGTTACGATATTCGGGTTCGCCTATCTCGAAATTAAATGCGCTGATTCACTTGTCAACAAACTGCACTTTATTAGCTACTACCGACACAACTAAATAACGCACAGAATTATTAATCGCTTGGAAATTCACAATGTCGCTTAAGGTGTTGACGCCACGATCGCTCGATTCAAACTCTCCCGATGCCATGTCGAGTTCTTCTCTTATAGTGGCATCGAAGGTTCTGGATGCTTCCTGATGATGTTTACAGCACACGAGGATTTCTCTGGTATCCGCGTCGAGAATATACGCGTACTTTCTACGGCACCTCCGCCAGAAGTTTCGACGTGTCGTGACCTACCGCTGAAGTCTCTCGATGCTTCCCGAGTGCAACGCGTAATTCTAGATTTCTCTAGAAAGAGCCGGGATGGTCGCGAGCTTCGTAACACTGCCCCCCTCTTAAGCCTGTTCGTCCCGAATAGGCTGAACATTACTCCCCGCGTAACGTGCGAGACGATCGAGGTGAACCACTTTCATCTTGGTTCTCGGGGCTCGCTGGATCCGATGAACAACGTCGTTGATTCTCTTGACCACCGTGTAAGGTCCTTCCCAGGCAGGGTGTAACTTCGGTGACCTCCCTTTTTTCCGTTGAGGATTGTATAACCAGACAAGATCACCAGCTTGAAATCCTGCTGAATTCGCCTTCAGGTCGTAGCGTGTCTTCATCCGGTCGGTGGAGAGTCGAATCCGGTCCCGCACTAATCCATGGACGTCGTGCATCCGCTGTCTTAAGTCGTCGACATCCTCCGGAACAGCATTGGGGTCGTCCTCTGGCGTGCCAAATTGTAAATCGCAAGGGGGACGTATCTCCCGACCCAACATAACCCGGGCTGGTGTTTCGCCCGTTGTGTCATGAATTGCCGCTCGATATGCCATCAAAAACAATGGCAAATGACGGTCCCAATCTCGCTGATGTTCGTCAACTACCTTTGACAAATGCTGCTCCAGCGTCCTGTTGAATCGCTCCACCATTCCGTCGGACCGTGGATGAAGAGGCGTAGTCCTTGTTTTCTTGATCCCAAGCAAATCGCAGACACCCTGGAACACGTTGGATTCAAAGTTGCGTCCTTGATCCGAGTGCAACTCCAGTGGTACACCGAAACGACTGATCAGGTTATCCACCAGCACACCCGCCACTGTGGTAGCCTCTTGGTTTGGTAAGGCGTATGCTTCTGGCCACTTGCTGAAGTAGTCCATGGCAACCAGGATGTACCTGTTACCACTCTCTGTTGTCGGGAACGGTCCGGCCACATCAATCGCGATGCGTTCAAAGGGCGCTCCAACATTGTATGTCTTCAGTTCCGCTCGGGTACCAGTTCTTGGTCCCTTGCTGGCCGCACAAACTTCACATTTGCGGCACCATGCTTCCACGTCGTTCCGGCAGTTCACCCAATAGAACCGCTCGCGCACCTTGGCCAACGTCTTGTTCACCCCAAGGTGTCCTCCGGTGACGCCGTCGTGCATTTCTTTTAGGACCTCCTTCACTCGTGTCTTGGGGAGCACCAATTGAACCATCTCCTTCTTTCCATCCGGGCTCTCCCACACTCGCTTCAGCAGACCGTTCTCTATTTTCAGAGATTTCTATTGGGCCCAGGGAGCTTTAAATTCTGGCCCTTCGCCAGAGATTTCAGCCCACTCTGGTCTGTCCTGATCATTCTCCATGCGTTCAGCAAGTGCACCAATAGCCGGGTCTTCTCGTTGCTCTTTCCTGAGTTCAGCTGTAGTCCAATTTCTCGGGGTCGCAACAACGATTGCTTTGACGCCAACGTTTCCATTCTGCTGGTCCACTCTTTTGCAATGCTTGCAATCCTCTTTGCACGGTCTTCGAGAAAGAGCATCTGCATTTCAGTGACTTTTCCCAGGACGGTGTTGGATTTTAAAGTCGTACTGCTGCAATTTCTCGATCCACCGTGCCAGCTGTCCTTCGGGTGTCTTGAGCTGCAGCAACCACTTCAGCGCAGCGTGGTCAGTCCTCACCAGAAATTTTCGGCCGTAGAGGTATTGGTGGAAGTGATGGACAGCTTTTACTATGGCCAGCAGTTCCTTGCGTGTGACGCAGTAGTTTCTTTCCGGTTTGGACAACACCTTGCTGTAGTACTCCACAACCCGCTCTTGGCCCTGATGATATTGCGACAGCACTGCTCCAATTCCGGTGTTGCTGGCATCAGTGTCCAAGATGTATTGTCCATGCAGTTGAGGATACGCCAGACTGGGACTCGAACACAACGCGATCTTCAAAGTCTTGAAAGCATTCTCACATTCTTGGGTCCACAAGAATGGAGTACGGTCCTCAGCCAGTTTGTGTAAGGGCTTAGCAATGTCTGCGAACTTCTCCACAAATCTCCTGTAGTATGTGCATAAGCCCAAGAAACTCCTGACTTCATGTTGATTCTTCGGTCGTGGCCATTCTCGAACAGCTTCCAACTTCGATGGGTCGGTTTCGATTCCCTTGGCTGATACGACGTGTCCCATAAATTTGACCTGCTTCTGGAAAAGCGCGCACTTCCTCGGGTTCAGCTTTAGGTCAGCACCTTGAAGTCGTCGAAACACCTCCCAGAGGTTCTTCAGATGTTCTTCAAACGTCCGACCGATGATCATCACGTCGTCAACGTAGACCAGGCAGAGTCTCCCATGTAAGACCTCGCAAAACGCACTCCATCAGACGTTTGAACGTGGCCGGTGCGTTACAAAGCCCAAAAGGCATCACCGTAAACTGGTAAAGACCGCTGTCTGCTGAGAATGCGGTCTTTTCCTTGTCCTCATGGTGGAGTCCGAGGTGGAGTCCGACTTGCCAGTAGCCACTCTTCAAGTTCTACACGTTGAGAACCAGCTTGCGGTAGTCCACGCAAAACCTTGTACTCCCGTCTTTATTTTTAACCAAAACAACCGGAGAAGACGATGGGCTTGTTGACTCCTCAATCGCGCCTCCATCCAGCATGCTCTTCAGAAGCTTGGACACCTCCTCTTGCTTTGTCAATGGTAGGCGCCTGCGAGGTTGCCGAATCGGAGCAGCGTTCTCCGTGCTATTGCGATGTCGAATCAGACTGGTCCTCCCAGTTGGACTGCCTTCCATCGCAAAGGCTGTTGCTTCTTCTTGAACGAATTTCGACGCCAGTTTCTTTTCTTTGTCATTCAGGTACTCCCACTGGGATGAGAACATCTCCTCGACCTTTTTCCCCAGAAGTTTCGGAGCTGGAGCTTCTGGCAATCCATCTTCGCAGCGTGAAATCCATTCTACGGGTTCACACTTGCCCATAGTTTCTCCTTCCTTGATCGTTTTGCATGTCTTGTCCGGGGTAATGACTCTAATCGGAATTCTCGTCTTATCCATGTTGATTAATGTCTTGGCCATGATTCAGCTGGCAGCTGCGCCGGGTTCAGCAATGCCGGCGACATGTCCTCCAGGTTGTCCAGTCAGTGTTGCCCACACGATCTTCTCGGAGTTAGCGGCCACACGTACGGTTTCAGCAGAAAGTAGACGGATTTCTTCAGCAGTCTTCATGAATGTTTTCAGAGCAATTTCCTAGTTTCCAATCCTTAGTGTCCGCTGACCAAACCATAGGCGATAGCAATAGTCGCTAGAACTTGCACTCTGTGCACCTATCGCGTACGCTTCGGAACAGTTCGGCTTTGTATTAGCCATTCTGCGAAAGTAGGCATTTATCACAGTAACTTTGTAGAGAAGTTGTTGGCCTAATGTTGGCAGTTCTGGTTAAAACGTCATATTTTGAAACTTGGGTGGGCACGGTGGGCATAACAAACAAAATTTTCTTATTTTTAGAGCTTCAACTTTCAACCAAGATGGTGCATAAAGTGTTAATAAATCCTTCAAAATTGTTTAGCGTGGTTTAAGGTTGGCTAGAAAAAATTTAGTATGTATCTTCGTTGAAATATAATGATACCTCAATGATGATGTATTGCATGAAAATAATAAATAATCAAATTTGTTATTATTGAAAACCAAATCAAAAATGAAAATCCGTATAAACAAATAAATAAATGTAAATCTGAGAATATTATTCATTATTCAACACAAAAACAAAATATAGCTTTTAAACGTTAATCTGGGCTAATTTTTACAACAGTACCTATACATATGAAAGTATATGTATATTTTGTCAACATCTTACATTTTTCATATGTTTAAAACTATAAATCTTTTTTTTGTATAGGTAAGTATATAAAATATGTTATAAAAGGTAAAAAATTTCATGTAAGGGTAGGGAAGGTGGAATGGTACCCATTACGCATGCTGCATTTCCCTTTTGTATAGCTAGGCTGATCCTTTGGGTTATATAGCACCTCGATCTGTCTTCTCCGGTGGCATCTGCTGTAAGTTTCCCCAGTTCGTATACAAAATTTATAGCCTCTTGGCACCAAGGGCCTAGGGTCTCAACAGCGAAAGGGACAAAGATGTAATTGTCTTCAATAATTGTTTTGTATTTTGACCGCTTCCGGTTTGCTGCGTTTTCAGCTACTGTCCCAGTTTCCTTTATTGCTGCTGCCATGTTAGACGCTGCCAAGGTGTCGCTACAAGTGGCATCCCAAACTAGGTGCCGTCCGTTTCGCCAAGGGACTAAAGTCATTCCGTCGGGTCTTTTGTGGTCTTCTCTGACAATACCTGTTGGCTCCAGGATTGCTGGCATCTTTGCCGATGCGAGAGCTCTTCTTATGATGTCGTTTAAAATAAAGTGTCTAGACTGTCTACCAGCACTCTTTTGACAACATAAGCCATGTATCCCTTTCTCATCCACTATGTTTCCACATAAACATTTGTGTGATTTACACATGTGTAAACCTAGACGTATTGAGATTGAGATTCTGAACGTGTTGTTGTCTAAAATCGTTCCAAGACTACGAGATGGTAATACGTTTAGCCATGCGCTTGATTCTTTTCTGAGAGCCGCTTGTCGAAGCACATGTGTGTAGTCGCTGTCGCTTTTTATTGACATGGATATTTTTTCGCAAGCATACATATCCCAAGCATGCTGTCTGTAGATAACAGCTTCTGGAGGAGTTTCTTCATATTGCAGTTTCCATTCTTCTAATGCTTCCGTATAAAACGCAATATCAAACAAGCCCTGTGAATCAGGTAACATTGCTTGGACGAGATTTGATACGCTGTTTATGGATGCAAGGAAGGCCGGTAGTCCAATATCCGTGATTTTGCGAATTCCAATGCCGCCATGTTTGATGGGTAAAGATGCGATGCTCCATTGTTGTTCAGTCAAACGAATGTTAATGATACCCTCTAAAGTGTTCTTCATTTTGGAATCCATGGCTTTGATTTCATTTGTCATTTTCCAAGCTGGTGTGGTTCTCAGCATATAGTTCAATTTGGGTATAGCAAAACAATTGCGTAGTAAATAATATGCCATGTGACTTTTCAGATCTTTTAGTCGTTCAAATAAAGTAAGTACTTCTTTAAATTTTGTTTCTAAGGATTCATTGAATGATTCATCAGTGATTGCTGCTCCGAGGAGACATAATTTTCTATCTGTCAAAATTTTGATTCCTGGGCAGATCATGTTAAAACTTTTGATAACTGATTGGTCCATGTCTCCACAAAAAAATAACTCGCACTTCGAAGGGTTCACCTGCAATCCAAGAGCCTTACATCTCTCGATCAGAATTTTGAAATCTTCCATTACACCCTCTGGTGTACCTCCCAACGTACCATCATCGAGATACCAGAGATTTAACTCGGATGATAAAAGTTCAATCACAGGATGCAAAACAAGACATATGATAAATATAATAATGTTAATGTTAGCTGGATAGTGGTAGTGGTGTTTGTCGACCTTGTGATGACAAAATTGATAATGTAAAACAACAACAACAACAAAACAAAACAACCCCACAAGCGACCGTAAACACCGTTCTCTACACGTCTCGAGGTGTCGCTTTCTGGCGACTTTCTTAGCGATGATGAGGTGTGGTGGGAGGTCGCTTACTACTGCGCGTAGTACGAAACTATCGCTTCGTGGCGATAAGTAGCTAGAGACACCAACACAGAGTTCCACCCCATGCTCTTTTCTAAATACAAGCTTCTAGATACCTATCGTACATACGCAACGGGTGCTTTCCACCTAGCTCCAAGTTTGGTACACCTGCCATTTGCGCATGTGCGGGTTCCGAACGGTGCTTTCCATCTACACTTAGGCATTTCCACATGACGTCACGAGCTCGTCAGTGTTGCCAACTTAGTTGAATTCATAACCTCAAAAAAGTGTTTGGGATGTGTTGTTATGATTGGAAAAAAAGTTCTTTTTTGAGATTTTGGATAACTTAGGAAGCAAGTTTGTGCGTGATAATTATTCACAAAACTTCGGAGTTTCGATCGATACCGACAGTTGAAAGTGTATTGACCTAGATAGCTCAATAAACAAGAAAGTTTGGTGAAGTGCTTGAATCTTTTTTGTCGGAAAAAAAAATCCGTGGCTTTTTCGGAGAACTGGACTCTTGGAAGGAAAGAGCATCTCAGGAAGTATCTCAAAGTGCCAAGAAATGCGACTCAAAGACATCTGGGAAGGAGAGAATATGCCAGTTTATTCTCCTGCCGATAACGTAAAGAGCTGACTGAATTGTTGGAATACAGAATAAATGTGAGATGATTTTACAAATTATCCATCACTAAGCGCCCTTCTGATTTCAGAAAGTACGGCTGTGGCAAAAACTGTGACTTGTGGCGATCTCGAATTGGGAAAATCCAGCGACCAAAGAATTTCCAAGTTGACCACAATTTTACCTCAAATCCTGCTTATAAGAAGAAATTTCAGGATTTATTAAGGAATGTGTCTTAACGCAACGAAGCCATCAACTGAAAATTCAAGATTGTCAAGTAAGGTGTACGATTTGGTCATATGAAGATACCCGAAGCCGATCCCATATGGTTCACATGTGCTTATATCACAGCGAATATCACAACTACAGTGAAGTAGAAAATGGAAATTATTGTCAATTCAAACATCCAGGCTTGTGAGAGCAATGGAGAAAGCATGGCTAGAGATGAAGAGGGCCTGATGGACGTGAATGTTGGATTGGAGCAGTTGAATCTTTTTTTTTTCTTGAAACGCTGGGCTCGTGGAAGTACGAAGTATCACAGAAAGTATCCCAAAGCGCCAAGAAATGGAAAAGAGGAAGGAAGGAATAAACTTGAAAAAATATATGGAGGTTGTACCGATAACGATAAGGATGGATAACTAAACTGCTGTAATACAGTTATGAGTTATGATGTTTGCACAAACTTATCTGTTGCCAAGCCTCTCTAGTTTCAGGAATTACCTGTGTCAAAAATTGTGGCCTTCGGCAATCTAAAAATGTGAAAATCTACGGACTGAGGAATTGCTACGTTGACCACAATTTGGAACCTTGAATCCTCAAAAGAACAATTAATATTTGTATTTTCAAGAAATGTATCTTGACACTATCAAGTTGCAATTGAAAATTCAGCATCGTTAAATCAGGTGTGAAATTTCTGTCAAGAAGGGCTCCGGTGACCGAATACATCTTCGGTGGCCGAACAGCTGTTCGAGTTAAACATCCATGTTTTGCCTTTGTCCATATTGTTGCGAAGCAATGTGGACTTTGACACCGGCACAACACCTCCGGCGGCCGCGGGACCTGCGGGGGCATGAACTTATGCCACCTAAGCACAATACATTGTATTAGAGTTAAGGAATAAATGTAGATATTGGCCACCAGGCAGTCGTGGTCTGGGTGAGCTCGGGCTAACATGTAATAGATGCGATAAGTAAAGCAAATCCAACGAGAATCCTTCTTGTTATTTCTGAGTCACCACAGCATCGCCACAAATTTGGTGGAGGCGCCGGGTAGTTCACAAAACAGTGCAACAAAAGACTTCCGACTACAAAAAATCGAGTGCTGTACCTACAAGAGAAAATTAACCCGAGAGTTTGTGTGGTGAATGCCGGTGGTGACGAGGAAGCAAAGAAGGACCCTTCAGCTCGAACAACAACAACATCAACAACAAGAAGTAACTATGGCAGACGACGACCAACAAGACGCAAGAGGCGAAGCAATCCCGACAGTAAACCCAATCAAATTCGGCGGGCGACCGACGGAGAACGTCGAGAGGTTCATCCGACAATTCGACAGAGCTGCAAGAGCGAATCAATGGTCGGAGGAGACGAAATTGACTCAATTTCCGTGTTACCTGGAAGGAGCGGCCTTGGAGGTGTACGAGGAAACCGAGGACGACGAAGTCAATTACGAGGACGCCTGTGAACAACTCAAAAACGCATTCAAGATAGAGCCGTCCGACGACAAAGCATTTTTTGAGTTAACCACACGCAGACAAGGCCCAAGGGAAAGCGCGAACGATTTCGTCAGCGAAATCGTGAGACTCTGCATAAAAGTAAATGCGATGATGGAGGAAAGAGGAAAAGTCCACTACGTGCTGCGTGGACTTACCAACAAAGCTGTCCTACAGAAAATTACGCTGATGGAGAATCCGACCATCGGCAGGCTGAGGACGAATCTGCAGAAGATCGAGGTAGCTGAGAGATTCGTGGGAGAAGACACCAGGACGCAGCCATCCACATCGCATGAGAGGGACGAGATCCAGAGACTACAGAGACGGGTCCAGGAATTGGAGGTTCAAGGTAGGAATAGAAATTCTTACGGACGTCGTAATTTTTGGAATAACAGTAATGTAAAGAGAGAAATAAAAGCAGAGCCCCGAGGACGAACTCAAGATGGCCAAGTAGTTTGCTACAATTGCCACAAACGGGGTCATTATGCAAAAAACTGCCAAGAGCGACGGGCTTAAATCAAAGATCCGTCGAAAAAGCATCCAAAAATTACGACAACCACCTACCTGCCTCGAAAATTTTTATTAATCGGAAAAGAAGTCGAAACCGTGAATTCAAATGTTATTTTTGCAAGAAATTTGGCCATAAAAAATTAAATTGTAGAAAAAGAAAAAGAATTTTGCAAATTTCGAAGGAGTTCAAGGAAGTTAAATGTGAAAAAATTAATGTAACTACGCCACTGAGAATAGAGGGAATTATTGAAGATAAACATAAAGTAAATTTTATTGTAGATACTGGAGCCGGTATTAGTTGCATAAATTCAAAGTTGATAAATTCTTTGGGAACTTTGGAAAAAATTCCTTATCTCAATCTTTACAGTGCGTCAGGAGAGAAATTGTGGATTCTAGGAAAAAAAGCTCTCACTTTTAAAATTGCCGATCTCGAATTTATTCACGAATTTGTAATAATCAAAAATTTAAGTACCGATGTCCTGTTAGGGAACGATTTCAATTTAAAATACGGAATAAAAATAAGTTTCCAAAAGAAACAATTGGAATTTGAAGTCAGCGGTTCTCGAAATAAAATCTCCTTCGACTGTGAAAATAAACGTTTGTATAACCTCTTGAGAAGCGTAGCCGATAAGGATGACGTAAGTCAGAATGTAAGCACGCCAGTAAATGCGTTAAAAGTATCGCCCACGTTAGAGCTTGATGTAAATTCAGAGCTGCCTGATAAGGAACAGGAGCTATTGTCACGTTCTTGAGATCGTTTCGAGACATTTTTGCAACATCCAATAATGAATTAGGTCAGACTAAACTAAAAGAGCAGAAAATTGATACAGGTGACGCAACACCAGTACACCAGCCACCGTACAGGGTGTCCCATAAAGAAAAGGCCATTATTAGTGAGCAAGTCCAAGAAATGTTAAACACTGGGATAATTAGAAAATCGCGTAGTAGCTGGAGCTCGCCAGTGGTCCTCGTTAAGAAAAAATCAAACGAGTGGCGCTTTTGTGTCGATTATCGAAAAGTCAATAAATTAATAAAGATCCAGCCGGGAAACTAGCAAGGTGGAGCATTGCTCTACAAGATTTTAATTTTGAGATTTTCCATAAAAGTGGTAGGAAACACACAGATGCGGATTCATTGTCGCGTAATCCAGTGCTCGACGCCACTGGTGAAGAAATTGATATCCCCGTGCTTATGTTAGAAAATCACGATATCGCGAGATTACAAGCCGGCGACCCGAAGTTATCGCGGCTCCGAGACGCGCTCACTCAAGACGCGAAAGATTTACATCCAAAATTAAATAAAAAGTGCAGAAGTTATTTATTGGAAAACGACATCCTTTACAAGAAAAATTATCAACCGCACAATAAATCCGGGAAACTTTTGGTGATACCGGAAAGTTTAAAAAGGGAGATTTGCAATGCTTGCCATGACCAACCGCTGGCGGGAGGACATTTAGGTTTTGCAAAGACTTACGGAAAAATTAAAGATCGCTATTTTTGGGAAAACATGTATGCGGATGTTGAAAATTATGTAAAATCGTGTCTTGATTGTCAAATGCGTAAAAGAATTCCAGGAGTGCCAGCGGGTATGATGCAACCAATCAAAGTTGGAGACAGATTTGATAGGATAGGAGTAGATTTGGTAGGGCCCTTTCCAAAAAGCTCCTCGAATAACAAATTTATCATAACAGCGATTGATTACCACACTAAGTGGGCAGAGGCCAAAGCCATTCTGGATGGTACAGCCGAGTCAGTAGCCAACTTCCTGCTTGAGACAATTATTTGTAGGCATGGTTGCCCCTCCGAGATACTAAGTGACCGAGGTCGAAATTTTAAGTCAAAGATGATAGCACATTTGACAAAGGGGATGGGGATAAACACGACTTTCACGACTAGTTTCCACCCAAGAACGAACGGACTTTGTGAACACTTCAACGGACTTCTCTCATCAATGCTTTCTATGTACGTGGCTACTAATCAACGCGATTGGGACACGTATATTTCGTTGGTTGTTTTTGCTTATAATTGCGCGAAACAAGAAACAACTAAACAAAGCCCTTTCTTCTTGGTTTACGGACGCGAACCACGTTTACCGGTAGACGTCGCGCTCGATTTAAGCCAGGAAGATCGGAATGAAACAGTCGACGAATGGTTAAAGCGGATGAGGGAGGTACGAGAAGATGTTTTAGAGAAAATTGAAACGGAACAACAAAAACAGAAAACGAGATTTGATCAAAATCGCAGACAACAAAGTTTCAATGTCGGGGATAAGGTTTTGATTTATAGTCCGACGCGGAAAAAAGGTAAAGCCCAAAAGCTGTTAAGTCAATTCCATGGCCCATACGAGGTCATGAAGAGGGTTAATGATCTAAATTATCAGATAAAGATCAAGAGAGGAAAGAAAGAAATTCTGGACACAGTGCACGTGGAAAGAATGAAAAAGTACATTCACCGTGATTAATAGGCGTTTTGATGACGAAAAATATAAGGCGATCGAGGATCGATTTTACGACATAACGCAAAGTAAGCAAATTCCGGGTTTCAAAACTCTGAAACGCCGATGAAGCAGTCAGGTGAATATTAGTGAAAGATGCATGTAGGTAATTATTGCAAATCGGAATTGCAATAATGAAATTGAGAGTCAGCAACTTCACAATTGCAAAAGCGAACTTTGTAATTGTGCGAAATAAGATTTATAGTTAGGGGTGTAGTGGGGCTTGGAGGAATTATGCGATTTGAGTGAAAAAATCAGAAATGAAACAGTAATGCATTTTATTCAGCTGTAGGTATACGTAGCCAACAGTCTTGATAAACAGTAGCTAAATCGTAATAATTGGAAAAGAAGATGTACAGTTTAAAAAGCTGGTTAATAATCCTTGTCGTCATGTGCGGAAGCATAAACACAGTCGAAATACACGTAGTGTCAGGGGTCACGTGGTCCAAACTTGAGAATACCGTTTGTTACGAGACATCAGTGCCCTTAGTTTACCAAACAAGTTTACCAAATCTGACCGTGATACACGAAAATTTCGAGCTGAGCCAGAAAATCTGCACGAAACATCCTAAAAGCGCAGCGTGTGCATCTACCATGCTGTTGCAGCACCTAGACCACCATTACGAGGAAATTTATCGAAACTTAAAGGACAGCATCCATCAAGACGAATCGGACTTGCCAGGGAAAAACAGAAAAATACGAGAATTGGATTTCGTAGGAGATTTCTTTAATTGGTGTTGTGGAGTCTTAACAACACATTCGGCAAATTCGCTATACACCAACGAGAAGAATTTAAAGACGTCCATGGAAAAACTTAAAATTAGTGTGAGTACGGATCACAGTCAAATTGCAAATTTAACAAATTCACTTAGAAATTTCAGTAGAGAGATGGACATTTTTACAAAAAATTACGCGCGATCAGTACAGTTGAGATTAGAGCAGGTGCACAAGTGGGAAAATAATGTGGAAAATGAAATGGATCAAATAGAACGAGATATTAGCTCCATTTTCCAAGGCATCTTGAACAACGCGTTAAAACAAATAGAAACGTTGCAAATTTCAAGTATAAATGACATCATTAATCATTGCAGAGCTCAAAAAATTCCAACGCAATTAATTAATCCAGCTAAGTTGAAAAAAGACCTAAGTGTGTTGCAGGATTACCTAAATAAGAAAAATCATACCGTTAGCGATTTCACTTGATAATAATTTTGGAAAGTATTTTACGTTACAATTAGCTAACTGCTTTATAGTAAAAGACCAAATTACAGTACGTGTCCAAATTCCAATCAAGGCAACTCACAACATAGACGTGTATAAAATACACTGCACGCCTTTTGCTTACCTCAACAAAACGTGCACCATATGCAGTGAAAAGATGTTTCTCGCAAAATCAGAGTCATTCACGCGTATTATTTCAGGAAAGCTATTAGATAATTGCAACGAACAACTATGTCATGTACCAAGGGTATCAGGACTTCCGTTATTGAATGAGAAGTGTATTCTAAATTTAGCGATAGGTTCACGCGTATCAAAATTGATAGAAAATTGTGATTTTGTCTGTACTACAGAATCGAAGAATTCTATTTTCCAATTAGCACCGGAAAGATTTGTGTTACTTCATCCATCAGAAAATGCTTCGGTAAAATGCAGAGATAAAGTTGAAACGATTAAATTACCTCCAGTCGAGGGTGCGGGGGCATTGGAACTAAACATTCCGTGCCACTGTTCACTACGATTGGACGAGAATGAAGTAATCTCGGAAAACTTCCCGTGCGATTTGAGGAGTATTCCCGATTTTAGCTACAGACAAATAATTCCAGTCCATTGGACAAACCTAGAATACTTAGAGGTTCCTCCAATGGTAGGTTTTTCAAAATTATCATTTTCAAATTCATCGAACTTCCTAAAAAAGGAATGGAACCAGACATTTCCACATTTAAGCATACACTCAATGGAGAATTTTAACATACACTCAATGGAGAATTTTAACAAAGAACCAGATTTAGAAATTAAATTGAAACCGTTTGAGCAGGCAGGGCAACACCTAAGCATGTTAAATAGTTTCAACGTTATCATGTCAATTGTTTTAGTTTTTGTTTTAATAAAAAATCCATTTTTATTGGGCTTCCAACTGGTGAGACCAGTCAATGCTATCGAAGTAGCAGAAGCGTGCAATTGGACGAGCACCATCTTAGTTATTTTCGCGATGGTAATAGCAATGGTACTCATATTAATAAAAAGTCTTAGAAAAAAGAGAAGAGTGACAGAAACGAATGAGTCACCTCCTCTAGAAGTCCTAATCCAGAGCACTTCCAAGAAAAATCCCCAAGCGCAGCCACGCACTACGTCATCTAAGAAATGACCAGAGGGAATGAAAATTTCCAAAGTTCGCAGAGAGACATGTCACACTAGATTAGTAAAAAGGCCTTAGCGTAAGAACTTCATTGGAGAAGTGTAAATTTTTAGTAATTAAGAAGTTATGTAAAATTTAATTTCAGGTGTTTGAGAAAGAGAAAACAAAATCTCGTTGGAAATAGTTTTAATTAGATTTTAGTGTCTTAAACAGAAAACTGCTGTTTTTTTTGTGTGTTCCAGGTGGCAGACCGAAGATGCAACCCAAGGGACCCACAGCCGCCGATGGCCTTGCAAAATGGCTACGTCCAGACATCGAGGGCGATGTCTTTTGAGGCGGAGGAGTGTTGCGAAGCAATGTGGACTTTGACACCGGCACAACACCTCCGGCGGCCGCGGGACCTGCGAAGGCATGAACTTATGCCACCTAAGCACAATACATTGTATTAGAGTTAAGGAATAAATGTAGATATTGGCCACCAGGCAGTCGTGGTCTGGGTGAGCTCGGGCTAACATGTAATAGATGCGATAAGTAAAGCAAATCCAACGAGAATCCTTCTTGTTATTTCTGAGTCACCACAGCATCGCCACAATATTCTACAACCGAAGTGAAGACATTCCTGCACTTTTAAAATATAAAATATAGACAAAAACTATTGTTTGTTTCTTTAATCCAGCAGTAAAAGCTGGGCCTCAAGTATTTGGGTGATTGGGAAGCACGAACCGAAGAGGTACATACCTAGCCCCTCACAAGTCATATCACTCCAGCAATGCCGGGAATGTAAACCCCCAACATTCAGGTGAAGTTTGGTGGCAAAGTCCAGGCCCAATTTCGTCGGAAAATATGAATTTTCACCACTACCCTGTGCAGGTAACCCAACATGTTTGGCTTGTTTTTTTCACAAAAAAACACACTTTTCCACGAGAACTTATTTTCAGACGCATCAAGGACTTTACTTTGAACTTAATACAAAGGTTTCAAACTCAAACTCAAAAAGGTAGCTGAGAAAAAAAATGCAGAAACTGGAACTCCATAAGCGCCCTGTAGTTGGGTTGTCCCCGAACATTATTTAGTTCAAATTTGGCGGGCAATTCTGGACTGTTGGCAACACTGCTGTAACTGTAACGTCAATGGAAATGCCTAGTTGCTTTCCTTTTGTAGGTACGCTAACCGGGGTTCCACAAAAAATATAATTCGTGATCAGTTGATTCACGATTTTTGTTAGTCAATTTGTAGCTTACAGATCAATGGAATTGCTGGTTTATCTGTCAAAATTGAAAAGATGATGATGGGTCTAGTACAGATTTCAAGATTTCCAATTATTTGTAACTACAAAAGTTTTTTCTAGTCTACTAATGAAACCCAGTTGATTCCGCCATTTCCAGCATGTTTATTTATATGCCTCCTCAATAAGTGTGACATTCGTCTAGCTCGATGTGAACAATGATTGCACTGGAACCAGTTGATGTTTTCATTTGTAGCATGTTTATTTATGATGTGCTCTGTCAAATATATGACTTCCGTTTAGCTCGGTACAAACGATGGTTGCAACGGAATCAGTTGATTTCTACATTTGCAGCATGTGTTTGCATGTGCAATTTTAATTGTGTTTTTCGTTCAGCTCGGTACGATCAATGGTTGCACTGGAACCAGTTGATTTCTTCATTTTCAGAATGTTTACGCAACGTGTGCCTTTCCAAACTGACCTTTTGTTTAGCTCGGTACGAACAATGGTTACAATGGAACCAGTTGACTTCTTCATCTGCAGCGTGAAGTGCCATCATGTGCTGTTTCAAGTTTCGCTTATGTTTAGTTCGGTGCGAACAATGGTTGCACTGAAACCAGTTGATTTCTTCATTCGCTGCATGTTTTAACATGTGCCTGTTCAATGTTGATTTCACTTTAGTTCGGTACGAACAATTGTTACAATGGAACCAGTTGATTTCTTCATTTGCAGAATGTTTAAGCAACGTGTGCGTTTTCAAATGTGACTTTTGTTTAGCTTGGTACGAACAATGGTTGCACTGGAACCAGTTGATTTCTTCATTCACTGCATGTTTTAACATGTGCCTGCCCAATGTTGATTTCACTTTAGTTCGGTACGAACAATTGTTACAATGGAACCAGTTGATTTCTTTATTTGCAGAATGTTTACGCAACGTGTGCGTTTTCAAATGTGACTTTTGTTTAGCTCGGTACGAACAATGGTTGCACTGGAACCAGTTGACTTCTTCATCTGCAGCGTGAAGTGCCATCATGTGCATTTTCAAGTTTCGCTTATGTTTAGTTCGGTGCGAACAATGGTTGCACTGGAACCAGTTGACTTCTTCATCTGCAACGTGATGTGCCATCATGTGATTTTTCAAGTTTTGCTTATGTTTAGCTCGGTACGAACAATGGTTGCACTGGAACCAGTTGATTTCTTCATTCACTGCATGTTTTAACAGGTGCCTGCCCAATCTTGATTTCTCTGGAGCTCGGTACGAACAATGATTGCACTGAAACCAGTTGGTTTCTTCACTCGCACCATGTGTTAACATGTGACTTTTCAAGTGTGTCTTCCGTTTAGCTCGGTACGAACAATGGTTGCAATTATACTTGCTGATTTTTCCACTTAAATCATGCGTCAACATACCCAATTCTATACCTCCAATATCTCTGACGGTTCTCCTTACACCAGCCCTATCTAAATCTGGTGAGTCTTCGGCCTCTTCTGCGGTTTGTTGTGATCTCCCTGCCGGCTCATTTCCACACGAATCGCTGTGTTTTACAAGAGACAAACTGGAATCCGACTCGTATTTGCAGTGGCCGCACGGATATCTTTCAGTTTCTTGGCGGAACGTCTCATTTTCATTCTTTCCGGTCGTCCCCAGACTATGTAGTTGTTTAGAATGATCGTACAACTCGAACTGATAGTAGCTTTTGTAGTCGCAGCAGATACAAGGGAACTGTTGCGGTTCGACGATGGCATGGAACAGTTCGGCTGCATAAACATTCTTGTGATTCCTCCGGACGTGGTGGGTGAGTTGAAAGGAGGACTCAGTCCGATGCGAACATTGAGAACAGTTATACGTGTCAACCATGTCGGGTAATTCTAACCTAAAATAGCACAGACATGGGACTTGGATAGAAACTATTCAAAGCATTCACTAGCAACTCACATTCTGTGATGGTGAAGGAGTCCAACAAATCGGGAGTTTCTACATACGACACACATACATGACGGGGATCGTGGTTTTTACGCTTTCTGATCAATTAGGCATTTCCATTGACGTCACAGCAGTGTTGCCAACTGTCCAGAATTGCCCGTCAAATTTGAACCAAATAATGTTCGGGGGACAACCGAACTACAGGACGCTTATGGAGTTCCAGTTTTTGCATTTTTTTCCTCAGCTACCTTTTTGAGTTTGAGTTTGAAACTTTTGTATTAAGTTCAAAGTAATGTCCTTAATGCGCCTGTGAAATAAGTTCTCGTGAAAAAGTGTGTTTTTTGTAAAAAACTGAAAAAGCAAGCCAAACATATTAGGTTACTGTTTGGTACTCAATTAAAATTTAGGTTTTCGGATAGGTAAAAAAAGAAACTTATCATACGAATGAGAAAAAGCATTACGATAAGAATTGCTCGGTGTGTTGTACGCCAGCATAGATGGTCGCGTTGTGCGCCGGTAGTTTATAATTTCTAAAGATTATTAATTTTCCGTTTTTACTTTAATTACCTATTACGCGCTGTGCGAACATTCTCCTTCCTTATTTGTGTGTGTGTACCTGTTAACCCCTTATACCCTTCGACGTCCGTGCACCACCAGAACATCCAAGAGCTCTTGCCTACACGAGAAGACGCCGGACGTCAAGGTGAGTCCTTTATTCTTTTTTTCGCACCTTCTTTTCGGGTGTATCCCCAACATAATTTTGGTCCTTCGAAATCCAGATCCAGTTGTCCTTTGTACAAAACCGCTGTTCGACGCGTTTTACATTTCAATTTCATTCAAGTTTCTTTATCTTATACTTTTTTTTGTACTCTTGTGATTTCAATTCAATTCAGTACCGCGACGGTAGCGCACTCTGACCGGGGTTTAAACAAGCTAACGCGATTCGAGTCTTTACGTTTGCGTGAACGAGCTGTCAGCGGACAAACAGCTGTTACTTCCGCTGTCATTTGCGTTGACATTTACGTCGACAATTTTATTCATTGTTGTTGTCACTTTTCGAAGCCAGCACCATGCCTGCGACTCCTCCTCCTCCTTCCGCAGCTCTTGTTCAGGAGTCAAAGGCACTTATCGACAAGCGTGAACGGTATTGGCAAAAGCTTCAAGTAACTCATGGTCTGATAGCGAAATTACCCGGCGGTGAAGATGTTTTTCGTGCACGTTGTCAGGATTTGCAGGAGTTGCGTGAACAGTTTGAATTGATTCAGGTCAAGATCGCGACCATTTCGGCAGCCCATGCGGATCTCAAAACTGACACCCAAAAGGTCGATATTGCGTTTGATGAGATGTACTATGCGGTCATTAGTAAATTCCGTAGTTTGCCTACTCTGACAGATCCATCGTTATCTGCACCTCCGCCGATAGTTGCACCAAGTCAGCTTCCGACCTTGCCCCGAATCGATATTCCCAAATTTTCCGGTGCCATTGAGGAGTTCGATTCTTTTATTGGATTGTACAACGCTCTCATCCACAATTCTGCCTTGTCCAATGTGCAGAAGTTTTCCTACTTGGTGTCTTGTTTGGATGGCGCTGCGTTGAGTTTGGTGAAAAGTGTTCGTTTCGCGGCGGTCAATTATGCACAGGCGTATACTTCTCTTGTAGATCGGTATACAAATAAACGTGTCGTGGCCTCATACTATTTGAACAAGATTTTTGATTGCTCCCCGATGAAGTCAGATTCATTAAGCAATTTGCGAAATGTACTCGACAATGTACATTCCAATATTGTCTCATTAAAAGCTCTCAATTTGAGAGATTTGGCGGATTTTTTGTTTTTACACATAACTCTGCGCTTGCTCGACGGCAAAACTCGTAATCTATTTGAACAAAAACACATCTCCGTGCAATTTCCCACTTTTCAGAATTTGATTGATTTCTTGCTAAATCAATGTGCGGTTCAGGAATTGACAAAAGATGCCGGTCACTCCAGTTCGTCTTCGGTGCCGACGAAGCCACCGCGCAAAGCTTTTGTTAGCACGGAAGTTACCGCACAAAAAGAAGAAAACAAAGTCGTCCCAAAAGTATCTGCGAATCTTTCAATTGTTTGTCCACATTGTAAGGCTGCACATCAACTCATCAAGTGTCCGTATTTTTTGCTCCTTTCTCCCTCGGAACGTCATGCAGTAGTACGTTCAGCTCACAGGTGCTTCGCGTGCTTCGGAAATCATTTGTTGCCTGCTTGCACTTCCCAGGGCAGATGTAAGCAATGTTCGTCTTCTAGGCACAACTCTCTTTTGCATTATGCGCCGTCTGTTTCGAGTATGCCGAACGAACTTGTACCTAAGCTCGATACGGATGCTAGCACTTCTATTCCTGGTGCCGAGAAGCGTACTGGCCCCAAACTAAATTGTAATTTCTCTTCCGAAATTCAAAATCGTTCTCGCAGTGTTTTGCTTGGAACTGCGCAAGCACGTGTTCAAGACTCTCTTGGAAATTGGTACCCATGCAGATTAGTTGTTGATCCGGGAAGCCAACTTTGTTTTATTAGTAGCTCTCTTGCAAAATCATTGAATTTCACCCTAAAGAATTGCCCATATGACATCTCCGGAATTGGTGGTGCTCCACCCCTTCAGGTGAAGGGTGTAGTTTCTTGTAAGCTTGCTCCGCGGTTTCGGGCTGAAACTTCCATTGTTATTGATGCAGTGGTTCTCTCGTCAATCACTTCTACTCTGCCGACAGCTTCTCTGTCGGACGCAGTGCTCCAACGTTTTTCTACGCTATCTTTAGCGGACCCTGCTTTTACGCATCCCTCGAAAATTGACATTCTTTTAGGGGCTCAAGCATACCTCGATATCATGCCAGCTTCTTCGTCCATCATCAAGGGACACCCCTCAGCCATTTTCACCAATTTCGGTTGGGTTATTATGGGTTCCGTGGAAGATGGTGTTTCGTCCCCTTCGGGGTCATCATTGTTGGTATCAACCGCTCCGCCGCTAGACACTTTGATTCGGTCATTTTGGGAGACGGAAGAGATTGTAGGTCCGGTTCCTCTGTCACCCGAGGAGCAGGAATGCGAGCAACTTTTTGCGCAATCGGTTTCGCGTAATTCCGCTGGGCGTTACGTTGTGTCTTTGCCCTTCAAAGGTGGAATCCGTCCCGATTTAGGCTCCACACGTGATGCTGCGCTTCAGAGATTTCACAAGCTCGAAACTCGCTTTTCTCGAAACCCTAAATTTGCAAAACTGTATCGTGAGAATCTTCAAGATTATATTGATCAAGGTCACATGACTATTGCGTCTACACCGTCGTCGTATGTCCTACCGCATCACGGAGTTTTAAAGGAAAGCTCAACTACCGCTCTTCGTGTTGTTTTTAACCCTTCCGAAAGAAGTACGACTTCTAAAACTCTGAATAGTGCCCTTCATGTGGGACCGAAGCTTCATAGTGATATCGAAACCATCATCACGAATTTTCGTATGCATCAGATCGGTTTGACGTGCGACATAAAGCAAATGTATCGTGTGATTGCTTTATCTCCTGAAGATTGCTGTTATCAACACTTATTTTGGCGTTCTTCTCCTTCTGAAAAAGTTCAAGAATGGGAATTAAATCGTGTTACATTCGGCATGTCCTGCAGTCCCTTTCTAGCACAGCGGGTGCTGCAGCAGCTGATAACAGATGAAGGAAAAACTTATCCGCGTGCCGCAAAAGTTCTTGCCTCGTCTTCTTATGTGGATGATATTGTTTTTGGAGCACAATCAGTTTCTGACGCTATCTCGTTGCAACGTGAGTTGACAGATTTTTTACACTCAGCGTGTTTTGAATTGCGTAAGTGGGCGTGTTCGCATGACGATGTCGTTCGGGATCTTGACAGTTCACTGCGCGAATTTCCTACAGGCTCCATCCATGTCATAAAGGTTTTAGGCCTTTTTTGGGACCCGACTGCGGATTGTTTTTGTTATTCCGTCAAACCTGGCTCTGATGCACCCACAAAGCGAAACATTCTCTCTCAAATTGTGCGCATGTATGACGTCAACGGCTATTTGAGCCCAGTAATTTTTTATTTTAAATACCTGATGCAACTTCTGTGGTTAGCCAAGATCGATTGGGATCAAACTTTGCCTTCAGATCTCTACGATCTCTGGAAGACCATGCATGATGAATTGCCTTTGCTTTCGAACCTCAAGATTCCACGTTGCATTTTGACCTCGGCGTATTCCAAGATCCAACTCATCGGTTTTGCTGACGCGTCCAGCAAAGGAATGGCTGCTGTCCTCTACCTGCGAGTTACTTGTTCGTCTCAAGCTGTTTCTCATCTTCTGAAAGCGAAAACGCGCGTCGCTCCTCTCAAAACTCTAACAATACCGAGGCTTGAGTTAAGTGCTGCTGTGCTTCTTTCACGCCTTGTCAAATCTGTTCAAGCGCTGATTTTTTCCTTACAAATTCACGACATCATTTTATTTAGTGACTCCACCACGGCATTGATTTGGATTCGTACCCCTCCCCATTCGTTGAAGACGTTCGTCTCAAACCGCGTGGTCGAAATCCATGAAAATTGTTCCCCATGTACTTGGCGGTACATACCAACAGATTTAAATCCGGCGGACTGCGCAACTCGGGGATTAATACCGTCTCAATTATTGTCACATCCTCTCTGGTGGAACGGCCCTTCGTTTTTGACTCAACCCGAGTCCCTCTGGCCTTCCTCCTCCATTGCTGCGCCTAAGCCGATTCCTGAGCTTAAGGAACCGCAGGCTGCTTTGATTACTCGGGATGTCCCTACAAATCCATTTTTTGATTTAATCTCAAAGTATTCGTCGTTGTTGAAGTTACAGAGAGTTTTTTCCTACGTTTTGCGTTTCATCAGAAATTGTCGTTCTGTTCGAGATGAAAGACAGCTTGGTCCTCTTCTGCCCTCCGAGTACACGAACGCTACGGTTCACTGCGTACGGTTGGTGCAGAATCATTATTTTCTCGACGATATCAAGGCTTTGAAGCAAGAAAAGCCCGTCAGCAACAAATTGAGAATGCTGTCTCCTTTTCTTTCACCCGAGGGTATTCTCATGGTGGGGGGTCGACTTCGGAATTCAGTGTTACCTAAAATCTCTCGTCACCCCTATTTGATACCCCGCCAAAGTCATTTTGCGGCCTTGATTGTGGATCACTGTCATTCAGTCACGTTACATGGAGGACCCAGGCTGGTTTCATCGCTCATTCACAGGCAGTTTTGGATTTCCGGATTGCGCAATTTGATTCGCACTCGTATTTTCCGTTGTTTACGTTGTTATCGCTTAACGGCACATCCGTCTCAACCGTTGATGGGTGATTTACCCCCTGCGCGGGTCACACCCGGGCGGTGCTTCAGCAATACTGGCCTTGACTTTGCTGGACCTTTCTTAATCAAGGAGAGTCCACGAAGAAACGCCAAATTGTTGAAGTGCTACGTGGCTCTGTTTGTTTGCATGGCTACGAAAGCCATTCATTTGGAATTGGTAAACTCGCTGTCTTCCGAATCTTGTTTGGCTGCGTTACATCGATTTTTTGCGCGCCGTGGTCTTCCGGCTAACATT
Source organism: Anaspis maculata (assembly GCA_949128115.1). NCBI lineage: Eukaryota > Metazoa > Arthropoda > Insecta > Coleoptera > Scraptiidae > Anaspis > Anaspis maculata. The sequence goes on from OX421966.1 coordinate 2,244,153, forward strand.
TTTAGCGACCAAGGACGGAATTTTAGGGGTGCCGCACGCCACTTGGATGAGGTGTTTTCCTTTTTCAAAAATTCCGAATCCGAAATCGCGGAGTCGCTAGCTGCCCGACAAATCAAGTGGAATTTTAATCCACCCTATGCGCCCAATTTTGGTGGCCTTTGGGAGGCGGGGGTTAAATCGATGAAGCACCACCTCAAGAGAATCGTTGGAGAACAGCATTTTACCCACGAGGAATTTACTACTGTGTTGTGCCGAATCGAGGCCATTCTCAATTCTCGCCCGTTGGGACCCCTATCGAGTTTACCAGACGATGGTTTCGATTGCCTGACGCCAGGGAATTTTTTATCGGGCGGTTGCTTACTATCGCCAGTGGAGGACGATCTGACGACGCACCCTCCCAATTTGTTGAATCGGTGGCAAATGGTTGCTCAAACTACCCAGCATTTCTGGCGAGCATGGTCCCGCGATTTTTTACATTCGCTCACGCAACGACCGAAGTGGACGACTCCGACTCCGAATCTCCAGTTGGGAGATTTAGTGCTCCTCACTCGTCCCTCTGTTTCGCCGTTGTCTCGGCCGCTTGGAAGAGTGACACAACTTTTTCCGGGTGCGGACGGGGTTGTTCGCGTCATTGAAATTCGAACCGCTGACAGCATCTTCACGCGGCCAGTCACCAAAGTCATTCGCCTCCCATGGGTCTGACTTTGATCTCCTTTATTTTGGTTTTTCGTTTTCACATTTTTCAGTTTTGTTTCAATTTGGGTCAGAGTTTTCTTTTGTTTTCATTTAAGTTTTGATTAGCCTTTCCAGTCAAAATTTGCGTAATTTTGGGTGGAGGGTTATGTTTGGTACTCAATTAAAATTTAGGTTTTCGGATAGGTAAAAAAAGAAACTTATCATACGAATGAGAAAAAGCATTACGATAAGAATTGCTCGGTGTGTTGTACGCCAGCATAGATGGTCGCGTTGTGCGCCGGTAGTTTATAATTTCTAAAGATTATTAATTTTCCGTTTTTACTTTAATTACCTATTACGCGCTGTGCGAACATTCTCCTTCCTTATTTGTGTGTGTGTACCTGTTAACCCCTTATACCCTTCGACGTCCGTGCACCACCAGAACATCCAAGAGCTCTTGCCTACACGAGAAGACGCCGGACGTCAAGGTGAGTCCTTTATTCTTTTTTTCGCACCTTCTTTTCGGGTGTATCCCCAACAGTTACCTAGATAGGGTATTGGTGAAAACTCATATTTTCCGACGGAATTGGGCATGGACTTTGCCAGCAAACTTCACCTGAATGTTGGGGGGTTTACATTACCGGCATTGCTGGAGTGATATGCCCTTGTGAGGGGCTAGGTATGTCTTTCTTCGGTTTGTGCTTCCCAATCACCCAAATACTTGAGGCTCAGCTTTTACTGCCGTATCAAAGAAACAAACAATAGTTTTTGTTTATATTTTATATTTTAAAAGTGCAAGAATGTCTTCACTTCAGTTGTAGCATATGGACAGAGGCAAAACATGGAACTTCAACACGAACAGCTGTTTGGCCACCGAAAATGTCTTCGGTCACTGGAGCCCTCCTTGACAGAAATTTTACACCCGATTCAACGATGTTGAATTTTCAACTACAACTTGATTGTGTCAGGATACATTTCTTAAAAATACGAATATTCATTGTTCTATTCAGGATTCTAGATTCTGAATTGAGGTCGACATAGCAATTCCTCAGTCCATAGATTTTCCAATTTTTAGATTGCCGAAAGCCACAATTTTTAATACAGGTACTTCCTGAAACTAGAGAGGCTTAGCAACAGATAATTTCGTGCAAACGTCATAACTTCTGTATTACAGCAATTCAGTTAGGTACCGATCCTAATCGTTATCGGTATGTAATCATTTGAATTTGAAAATTTACCGCCAGCGCGCAGTAAGCTTGACTGAAGGATGACACTGATTAGTCCAGTAAAATAAGGATTTAACTTGGAACAAATTAGGGGCAGGATGAAAAAAATATGGCGATGTAGAGAATAAAAAACTAAATAAGAAAAACTAAAGTTTCATTTCCAGTCATCCCGGGAACCATGGAAAAAAAATGGAGAAGATGGAAAAACATGCGCCGCGATCTTTCTTTTGAAACGGTGAGAGAACGGTGAGAGATGTGTGAAAACTGTCAGAGACAAAGTTGTAGGGAATTCAATAATCTACAAGAAAGTCCCTGAAGGCATATGTCTGACTTCTTCCGTTTAGCCGTTTATCGCAGTCAAAGTTGCGCGCCGGTCCAGTGAAGTGGAAAAACTGTCCGCGTGACTTTCCTTCTTGGATGCTGTGAGAACGATAAGAGATATCAAAAAATTATTAGCGACAAAGTTGTAGAGAATTGAATGCACCACTAGAAAATCTTCAAGGCCAATTATTATCTCTTCTAGTTTAGCAGTGAACCACGTTTGAAGTTGCGCGACAATCCTGTTGATAACGTGGTTCTTCTGGAAAACTTACAAAAACTCTAGACTCGATAAAAAAACTATGACAATGTAGAGGATGAAAAACTGGATCTAAAAAACCAAAGTTTCATTTCACACCGTTTCGGGAAACCTGAGAAAAAAAAAAGAAAAACTTGAAAAATAGTGATTTGCACTCGCAGCTTCCTCATTGAATACTGAAATAAAAGTAATGAATATGGAAAATCTGAACAAACTAGCTTGTAGAGGATTAAATGATCTATAGAAAATCCCGTGATGTCATGTATGCATCTTTGTCGACTAAGCTGCGGAGCGCTATCAAAGTTGGGGTACATTACTCGTGAGGCGTCGCATATGTGGTGAAACAGGTGGCTCCATGGCAGTGGTGGCAAAACTTGGTACACTTGAGGTCAGCTTTTCTGCATCCACAAAGCTTTTCGCAGTTTTTCAAGCATCTGCTGGAAATCAGCCGTAGCAGATTTTCGAGAGCTACGTTATCCTGGGTTCTAATAGGCATCAACAGAGAAATGTTTAATTTCTAACCCCAATGTTAAGGTGGACAGTTGTTTATTATCTCTGAGCTGTTGTTGAATGATCTTTGTTCATCAGAAATCAGTTGAAAAACATCTCAATATCTAACGTGAATCACGTTTTTCAATTATTATACATATTGTGTTGCAAAATACGAGTACTTTCTCAGTTTTAAGCCTGAGTGTCACGATACTATTTTCGTACTATTTTGATGCTATACATATATGATTAGAAACGACAAATTCAGAAATCCCCTAGCAACCTAGTCTCTTGTCCTAGATTTCTAGAATGAAAATATGACGAAAATAGTACAGTGACACTCACGACTTTATTTTGCCAAACAAGAAACTTTATACATAACAAAGCGTTCATCCGCGGAGTTACATTCCCAACAATAGTTACCAGACCTTCAACAAAGCACGCAATTTTTTCAAATCATTCAATCATGTTTCATAATCAATTGAACAATGACCGCAACGTCGTGACAGTTTGACCACATATGCGACGCGTCACTAGTTATGTACCCCAACTTTGATAGCGCTCCGCAGCTAAGTCGACAAAGATGCATACATGTCATCACGGCATTTTCTATAGATGATTTAATCCTCTACAAAGCTAGTTTGTTCAGATTTTCCATATTTATCACGTTTATTTCAGTATTCAATGAGGAAGCTGGGAGTGCAAATCGCTACTTTCCAACTTTTTCTTTTTTTTTCTTAGATTTCCCGGAACGGTGTGAAATGAAACTCTGGTTTTTCAGATCCAGTTCTTCATCCTTTACATTGTCATAGTTTTTTCATTGAGTCTAGGGTTTTTGTAAGTTTTCCAGAAGAACCACTTTATCAACAGGATTGTCACGCAACTTCGAACGTGGTTCACGGCTGAACTAGAAGTGATAATAATTGGCCTTGAAGATTTTCTAGTGAAGCATTCAATTCTCTACAACTTTGTCGCTTACAATTTTTTGATATCTCTTGTCGTTCTCACAGCATCCAAGAAGGAAGGTCACGTGGACAGTTTTTCCATTTCACTAGACCGGCGCCAAACTTTGACTGCGATAAACGGCTAAACCAAAGAAGTTAGACATATGCCTCCAGAGACTTTTTTGTAGATTATTGAATTCTCTACAACTTTGTCTCTGACAGTTTTCACACATCTCTTACCGTTCTCTCACCGTTTCAAAAGAAAGATCACGGCGCATGTTTTTCCATTTTCTCCATTTTTTTTTCCATGGTTCCCGGGGTGACTGGAAATGGAAGTTTAGTTTTTCTTATTCAGTTTTCCATTCTCTACATCGCCATATTTTTTTCATCCTGCCCCTAATTTGTTCCAACTTTGGCCTAAAAATCGCCTCATTTTACTGGACTAGATGACAGTTAAAGGTTGGAGGGAAGAGGTGATGGTTGACGGTCGGCGATGTATTGTTTACTTTTCCTTCTCATATGATTTTTGTTGAAAATCAGAGAGTTTCACTGGAAAATACAATGGGGAAACATTCTGATAGCTAACACATTTTCAGAAGTGGCATTTGAAGAGCCGAGATCGTCGAGAAAAATCGCGGATTTTACAGTTTTGTTTTAGCATTCCACGTGTGGTGGATTGTTGAACAAGATGAGCGAGAGAGAATCGAGGCCGTTAAGGCGAAATCAGGCAAGATTGATGGGTATCGAAGTCGAGGACCAAAGGCGTGATGAGGAGGTCGATGAGGATCAGGATTTTTACTCCGTGTATGGTGGTGACGATCGAGAATCCAATAATTGAGTGCTAGATGATGATGATGCAAAAGGTGCGAATGGCACAGGCACAGGTGGACAAGGCCGAATACCTGTCATCCAAGACAATAATTTTGCAGTTATGTGTCGAATGTTGGAAATGATCGAAACAAATCGAGCAAATTCAGAAAGGAATATAATGAATTTATTGCAACAGAGAAATGCTGAGACCGAGGTAAAATATCATGTTATGCCGGATTTAAATAAAGCCGTAGGTACATTCAACGACGAGATGGGTGAAGCCGCAAGTGTATGGATTCAGAAGATTACCGAATCATACCGGAGTGCTCCACGCATGGCCTAAAGAATTCAAGTTGCAAACTGCTGTGATGAACTTGACCGAAGCAGGACAAGAATGGTGGGAAGCAAAACGAGTCGTGTGCAAAACTTGGGCTCAGTTTCAAGCAGCTTTCGAGAAAACATTTTTTGTGAAAACAAGTCTGACTGAATGTTGGACTAAGATGACGAACAGAGTTCAACAAGCTGGTGAATCGACGTCCGCTTATTGTTTGGCAAAATTCAAGTTGTGTCAGCCATTGAATTTAGGATTTTCAGAAACAAAAGAGCAAATATTGCGAGGTTTGAGAGAACGAGCGTCAGTTCAGAGTCTTTTAGGCAAAAATCACATTGACGAGGATGATTTGCTGCATGATTGTGTTGCATTTTCCAAGGTCTTGAGTGCAACTGAATTGAGAAGCGAAGTTAAGAAGGTTGCGCAAGTGAAGATTCCTCCAAAGGTAAATGAAAGTCGTTCGAACTCAATAAAATGTTTCAATCGTTCCGAAATCGGACATGTAGCTAGTTCATGCTCAAAGCCGAAAATAAAAAAATGTTCCAGCTGCAAGTCAGAAGGTCACATTTTCAAGGATTGTCCCATCAAGAGTGAAAAGAAGGATGTGAAAACAAACACGATTGAGAAGCAGAATGTGAACGTCATCACATGTGAAGGAGTCAAAAAGTATTTGCGAAAAGTACACGTCAACATGGTTGAATTACAAGCGATGGTAGATTGTGGAAGTACTGTACAGTAAAAGAATCGATCGCAATGAAAAGCAAATGGATGGTCGAAAAATTGGAAATGGAATTGCATGGTTTTGGAAACGCCATAGCGAAGTGTTCGCAAGTTACTTATGCTGACGTCAAGATCGATGGTGTCGAGCTCACTTGTATACCCATGTGGATTGTCCCAGATAACGTTCAGTCCACAGATGTCATAATCGGAAGATCCTTTACGGAAAATGATAAGGTTGTAGGTATATCTTAAAGTAGATAACGAATTGTTGTTTGTAGCACGAGAACATTTTCAATGTGCGAGTCCACATGTCGAGCCGAGCAAAATCAAAGTACAGGCTTGTGAGAAAGTCAAGGTGCCTGCTGGTTCAATGATGTTCGTTGAAGCTATTGCTTATAATCAGAAGGTAATCGTGCTTTTGATGAATCACAGTTTTTCGACTGTGAAAAATGGACAAGTCACAACACGTGTCAAGGCAACTTGTATCAGTGAAAAGCAAAGTGCTACACCAAAGAAAATTACCAAAGACATGCTGAATTGTTCAACTAATGTTACCCGAGAAGAGCGTGAGACCATTGGAAGAATCGTTCAAGAATGGAAGGCAAATGGGACTGTAACCGAAACTGAAGGTGAAAGAAGTGCCCATGAAGTTCAAAAAGTTGCTGGGTATGTTTTTGACAAATCGAAAGTATGGAAAGTTCTGGATGAAAATGGCAAGGAACGAAAGCTCTATCCTAAAACTGCGTGGAAAAGTATTGTGGTCAAAAGTCATGATTTACATGGTCATTTTGGTATTGATCGGACAGTGGCGAAAATACGGGAAAGGTACTGGTTTCCAAAAATGCGTAATTATGTGAAACGTCACATACACGCTTGTATTGAATGTTTGATGTGTGAAGTCCCTGGAGGCAAAAGGCCTGGAGAATTACATCCAGCGTGCGGGTCTCTTCACGGACGAAAAAACCAATTACCTATATGTATTTTGTCCTCCGTCAATTTTGTCACTTGAAACAAGGAATTTTCACTTTCCGCACCCCTGTCCCCTGAAACATATTTCCACATTTGATCACTTCACTTCAGTGATGTAAAATACCCGGGTTTTTATACTTAAGGGTAAATACCGGGTATTTACCCTTAAATATAAAAACCCGGGGACCCAAAATCGGGTCTCTGATAGGGTATCTATTTTCATTAATTGTTATCAACAATTGGAGAAACAACAACAAAGAATTATTATTTTTTGCTCACAGCAGCAAAATAATAATAAGTTCTTTGGACGTTATGTTTATACAGCCTTAGAACTTGGAAAAAGAAATCATTTAACCTTTAACCGTCAACACTGTCAACCGAGCTGTCAACAGTGTCAACTTTTCTGTCAAACTGGGTAGGGTGGGTAAATATCGCTTGGAAAAATACCGGGTAAATACCCGATTTATATTTACCTACCTACCCGGTAAATACCCAACTCACATCACTGCTTCACTTGATTCGCGGCATGTTTTAATACGTGCCTTTTCAAAGTTCTTTTTCGTTTAGCACGGTACGAACAATGATAACATTGGAACCAGTTGATTTCTTCATTCGCAGCATGTTTTAACATGTGCTTTTTCAATTGTGGGTTTTGTTTAGCTCGATACGAACAATGGTTCCAATTGAACCAGTTGATCTCTTGATTTCCGGCATGGTGATTTATCATGTGGCGTGTCAAAAATGTGACTTTAGTTTAGCTCGGTACGAACAATGGTTGCAACGGAGCCAGTTGATTTCTTCATTTGAAGCATGTTTACTTATAATATGCCTTCTCAAATCTGACTTCCATCTAGTTCGGTACGAACAATGGTTGCAATCATGCTCGGTGATTTTTCCACTTGAATCATGCGTCAACATACTCAATTCTATAACTCCAATATTTCTGACGGTTCTCCTTACACCAGCCTTACCTAAATCTGGTGACTCCATGTCTTCCTAACCTTTCTAACCCGAGTTCTAACCTAAAATAGTACAGAAATAGGACTTTGATAGGAACTATTCAAGGCATCCACTGCAATTTACATTTTGCGATGATGAAGATGTACAACAAATCGAGACGTGAGACTTCAGCAACACATGGTAACGATACAGGGCAGAATAGGGAAACGTAAAGTCGAACAACACAGTGGGGAGCAGGTGGGGAGTGAATCAGGCTCTTTTCTAAATACAAGCTTCTAGATACCTATCGTACATACGCAACGGGTGCTTTCCACCTAGCTCCAAGTTTGGTACACCTGCCATTTGCGCATGTGCGGGTTGCGAACGGTGCTTTCCATCTACAGTTGGGCATTTCCACATGACGTCACGAGCTCGTCAGTGTTGCCAACTTAGTTGAATTCATAACCTCAAAAAAGTGTTTGGGATGTGTTGTTATGATTGGAAAAAAAGTACTTTTTTGAGATTTTGTATAACTTAGGAAGCAAGTTTGTGCGTGATAATTATTCACAAAACTTTGGAGTTTCGATCAATACCGACAGTTGAAAGTGTATTGACCTAGATAGCTCAATAAACAAGAAAGTTTGGGGAAGTGCTTGAATCTTTTTGTCGAAAAAAAAAATCCGTGGCTTTTTCGGAGAACTGAACTCTTGGAAGGAAAGAGCATCTCAGGAAGTATCTCAAAGTGCCAAGAAATGCGACTCAAAGACATCTGGGAAGGGGAAAATATGCCAGTTTATTCTCCTGCCGATAAGGTAAAGAGCTGACTGAATTGTTGGAATACAGAATAAATGTGAGATGATTTTACAAATTATCCATCACTAAGCGCCCTTCTGATTTCAGAAAGTACGGCTGTGGCAAAAACTGTGACTTGTGGCGATCTCGAATTGGGAAAATCCAGCGACCAAAGAATTTCCAAGTTGACCACAATTTTACCTCAAATCCTGCTTATAAGAAGAAATTTCAGGATTTATTAAGGAATGTGTCTTGACGCGACGAAGCCATCAACTGAAAATTCAAGATTGTCAAGTAAGGTGTACGATTTGGTCATATGAAGATACCCGGAGCCGATCCCATCTGGTTCACATGTGCTTATATCACAGCGAATATCACAACTACAGTGAAGTAGAAAATGGAAATTATTGTCAATTCAAACATCCAGGCTTGTGAGAGCAATGGAGAAAGCATGGCTAGAGATGAAGAGGGCCTGATGGACGTGAATGTTGGATTGGAGCAGTTGAATCTTTTTTTTTTCTTGAAACGCTGGGCTCGTGGAAGTACGAAGTATCACAGAAAGTATCCCAAAGCGCCAAGAAATGGAAAAGAGGAAGGAAGGAATAAACTTGAAAAAATATATGGAGGTTGTACCGATAACGATAAGGATGGATAACTAAACTGCTGTAATACAGTTATGAGTTATGATGTTTGCACAAAATTATCTGTTGCTAAGCCTCTCTAGTTTCAGGAATTACCTGTGTCAAACATTGTGGCCTCCGGCAATCTAAAAATGTGAAAATCTACGGACTGAGGAATTGCTACGTCGACCACAATTTGGAACCTTGAATCCTCAAAAGAACAATTAATATTTGTATTTTCAAGAAATGTATCTTGACACTATCAAGTTGCAATTGAAAATTCAGCATCGTTAAATCAGGTGTGAAATTTCTGTCAAGGAGGGCTCCGGTGACCGAAGACATTTTCGTTGGCCGAACAGCTGTTTGAGTTGAACTTCCATGTTTTGCCTCTGTCCATATTCTACAACCGTAGTGAAGACACTCCTACACTTTTAAAATTAAAAAAATTAACTGAAACTATTGTTTGTTTCTTTAATCCAGCAGTAAAAGCTGGGCCTCAAGTATTTGGGTGATTGGGAAGCACGAACCGAAGAGGTACATACCTAGCCCCTCACAAGTCATATCACTCCAGCAATGCCGCGAATGTAAACCCCCAACATTCAGGAGAAGTTTGATGGCAAAGTCAAGGCCCAATGGGGTATGTTCCTCTACTTTTTTTCTTTATTAAACATAGACTATTTTGACCCCTTAATTACGTGAGTAAGTTTTTTTCGATAAATTTTGTGTATTACGGCCGTAAAAGACGCATAAAGTTGTGGCGGGAGCAACGCCCACCTTTAAAACCGAGTGTAATCTACGTCACGAGCAACTGACGTCACACGATCATCTGGCAACACCGCATCCCGTAATCACCGCCCATTCGCCATGACAGATAAGTTGACAGCTGTCAGTGCTGTCTTACCCTTTGCGTTTTCGAATTTTTAAGGCGATTCAAGTATTTCCAGTTGATTTGTTTTAAATATGGCTAGCACAAAATCCTGCTTTTTTCGAGGATGTACAAACAACTCCTTAAATTGTACTCGAAAGATATTTATAAGGGTGCCTAGAAATATGGAAGTGCGAAAGTTGTGGTATCAAGCTGCCAGGAACACTTCGAAAATTCCCAGCACATCAGAAGTTTTCTGCTGTGAAGATCACTTCAACGTAAGTCTTATTCAAAATGCCGTTTTCTTTTAGCGAATAACAAAATTTGTTTTTTTTTTCACAACAGCTTCAAACTGATTGTGACAACTGGCAATACTTTAAAACTGTTGGTGGGAAGCTGACTATTAAAAAAGGAATCGTTCCCCGAGACCTTGGACCCGTCACAGGTTCCAACGAGGAATCACAGCTTACAAGATCTGCCGAAAAGCGAAAAACTGAGATAGTTGAAGAACTATTTCCAAAAAGATTAAAAACTGTTCCTTCAGAAGCAGCAAAGCTCCCAGGGCATGGAGCCCGAAGAAAATTGTTTGAATCTGAAGCAGGACCTTCATCATCAGCCACAACTACGACACCAACAAAAGAGACACGTCCACTTTCTGTAGAATCGCCTTCGGGAAAGTTCGAAGTATTCAACGCTGAACTACAAAAGCCGAAGCCGCTGACCTCAAGAACAAAAACAAAAGCAACTCAAACGAGTTGGCAAGTTCGGAGTGTAGCAGTTCTAGCCGACTTCAGAAAGGATTCTGTTGATAAAGCCACAAATACGAACATTAGAATTGCCAAAAAGTGTGTGCCACAATCAGTGGAAAAGAATAGTGACAGTGATGTGTCATCACCTAGAAAAGGTGTGAAATCTGATAATGGTTCATACTACCCATCATCAGATTGTGGCAGCTCGAGTTTCACACCTCCATTTCCTTTCAAAGGAACTGGTGAGCTTGGGAAGATAGAGAATAGCCCTCGTCTCTACACCGGATTGCCACCAGATGCTTATTTCCTGGTAGAAAAGTTGTGTAACGAAGGGTTGAACAAGATGGATGTTCTCCTAACATTGAAAAAAATAAGGACAAATGATAGTTTTGAGAGGCTCGCCATAGATTTTGGCTATCAGTCAAACTATCCGTCAAAAGTCTTCAATAAAACCCTGCCAAAAATGGCGAGTCTACTTCAAGAACTAATAGTGTGGCCGTCTGCATCTAAAATTAGATCATTACTGCCTCAACAGTTTTGGGCCAATTACAAAAATGTGCAGACAATCATCGACTGCTTTGAGATTGAAATCCAAAAGCCCTCCGGAGCAGTTCATCAAGCCTTGACGTGGAGCCAATACAAATCATGCAACACGGCAAAATATCTCATCTCGTCCACACCAAATGGCTTAGTGAACTTTGTGTCCTCTGGATTTGGTGGTAGGACATCAGATCTGGAGATTGTAACCAAGTCTGGTTATTTGGATGTCCTTCCTCAAAACTGTCAAGTTTTAGCCGACAGGGGATTCAAACAGATAGTTCCTCTACTAGAGAAGAAAAATTGTACTCTTGTGCGGCCTCCGAGTGTGAGCAGTAGTGAGAAGCAGACAAAAGCTCAAGTGCGACAAAGCAAATTAATAGCTTCTGTAAGGATTCATATTGAAAGAGTGATCAGACGACTTAGGGAATTCAAAATGATTGCTCCTCATGCTTGTATTCCGACAAAAATGCTTAGTCACTTAGATTATATTGTGATAGTAGCTTGTTCTATAATAAATCTCCAGGGGCCTTTGTTACACAAATAGGTACCTATTATTGAATAAAAGTAATTTATACATATACAGGTGGTCCATCCTAGCGTAATTATCCCGTAGTGGTCTTACCGTTCAAGATAAAGGAAGAGATGTAAGAGAAAAGTTATATTTTTGAGAATTGTTCAAATTATAAATTCCAAGTTCGATTTGGAAGAAAACGTTGGTCTTGCAAAATTTTTATCAGAGGCTTCGTTTTCGAGAAATATGAATGAGTGTTCGAAAAACATGTCAAAAATTCAAAAACGCCAATTTAGAGAGAATAAAAATTTATTTTTCTGGAAATTTGCTTCTCAGGTTCAGTATTGGTATATGAATCTAAAACACCTGAAATATCCATTTCATTGAAGAAATATAAATTTTCTTGGATTATCATTTTTATTCTCTTGAAAGTGGTGCTTTTGACATGTTTTTCAAACATTCAGACTAATAGTATTTCGAAAACGGAGACTGTGATCAAAATTTTGCAAGAGTTACTTTTTCCAAACAACCTAGAATTCAAAGCTATGAACAATTTTCGAAAATAAGTAGGGGTAAAACATTGGGGCCAAAAAAAGGGAAAACCATGTAAAATCTCCGCCTTTGAATTTTTTTTTATGCAACGCGTTAATTTGATAGACTTATTTTAGTTACCGTTGGTTATAGTATATTATTCAACAAGCCGGTAATGATTGCCTCATGAGTAATAGGCATTACCCGCGAGTAGAATACTATGCTTTATCCAGTCTTATTGAAAAAATGCAGGCATGTATGCGCGTGATAATGCGTACATTATTTAATAGGGTTGAAAAATTTGAACCAAATCGGTTGAACGGTCAACACATTATGCGAAAAAAAAGTAAATAATTTCCAACTTTGAAGGACTTCTCCGCTACTAGGCACTTTAGAAATCTATTTTCTGGGGAAAGTCCCTTCCATTTTCAATCCCTATCACGTCCTCAAATTAATGTATTAAAACATTTACCCTGTATATCATAATATAGAGTGGAACATATGGTTTGTCTGATGTGAAAGGTATAATGAAATTTCTACGAGGTGATGTTTAAAAAAAACAGATAGTATATTGAATGAAAATGCATAAAGGCAATCTGTAGGCGTTTTCAATTTAATGAAAAACACGGCAGAGCAGAGGTCAGAAACAACAAAAATTAAACAAATGAAATATGTCCATTGAGGATGGAACTTAGATACGTTCGTTCACAATGTACATGCGAGGTGATTCACAACAAAACTTATTTCACTAACAAGACAAATCTACGGAGATAGAATAGGTACTAAACTTAAACAAGTCTATGAAAGATTGCCTTTTTCCAAAAAGCTTCCGCTTTTACAATGAGACTTCGACAAAAATCTACATCTAAATCTACCTCAATCACTTCCACTTTTTTATTTTCCTCAAAATTTGGTGAAGCCACGCAAAATAGCCCTTTAGATTTTTCGCACAAAAACATTTGCAACTGTATTTGTGCATAGGGCTTAGGCATGATTTTTCCGTTTTTGACAAAATTTTCCACTGTTGCTGCTTTTGATGGGCACTTGACTTCAATGCAAAACTCATCTGTCACAGCATCGGGTGATGCTCCAAATATTGGATAGTCTTTTTTCAATACCATTCCTGATTTTTTGAAAACAAGTTTTCTTTCATTACAAACGACTTTAATTACTTGCTGCTCTAAAATTATACCTCTTTTCATAGCTTTCGTTTGCATAAATTTTGTAGCTCCTAGCACTGTCTCTACAAGAGTTCCATCAAAAGTTTGACACTGTGCAACTTCATGGATTTTTGAAGCTGTGACTCTTCCAAATCTTGCAGCAAACCACTCTGGGCAGTCCGACTGGTTCACAGTTGCTGTGCAAAGGTGAAGACAAGTATCTGGATCAAGGGTTGTCTTGCAAAAATCAATAAAATCACTGGCACTTCCATGAACTACACTGTGCAGATACTTCGACATTAAATGGTGAAGTGATACATCCTCTACCAAAGTATTTGTCGTCCGGAAGAAACTGAATAAACAGCCCTTACTCGACTTCTTTATTCCTTCTTCAACTACCGCGTTCAAGAAGCTGTTGGACTTGGGTGGTAGTGGTGCAACGGTTCTGTTTGGTATCGCTGCAATTTTCACGGGTTCCAGTGTGCCCACTCTGGAAAGTGTTGACTTCTTCCAGTAACACACTGTTGAAGTTACAGCTGGTTCGTAATTCTTTTTCAGCAGCCAAAAGAGTAAAGCAATTGCATGTTTACAACCCCCTAAAAGAAAAAGACAAATATATAAGCATTACCCACAGATAGTTAATCAAATCACTTGTCAAATCATGAAATTCAAAAATGTTCTACGAATTAACACAAACCTTCACTAGCAGCGCAGTCATGACATTGGCATTCTACTATTTCCTCTGCATTTTCATCAATGGTCGCACTTACTAAGTAAGCTCTTTGACGAACCCTGTGTTCAGGAGTAATTCGTGCTTTGATCATGCAACGGGGATGTTCCCTTCTTAGCTGAACATACCCTACAGCGTCATCTGTGTAGGTTTGCCGACCAGATCTGTATCATAAAATGGATCATTAAATGTGGTTGTTGATAATAATCTAAATATGAGATTAAAATAAGTGCTCCTTATTACCTTTGCGTTTTTACATGTTGTACTCCAGCTATCATGTAGTTTGCATTCTGCCGATAATATGAATCCATCATATCTGGATCCACTTTCGGCAAATTGGTGGAATTTGCTTCCACATAACCAGCATCCATTCTTCAAACTTAAAGGCACTTTTGACGAAAGCAAGTAGCACGAAATCAAGAATGTTGAAGATAAAATATCGAATCAACGCATAAAGTTTTCGGACATAACCTCTCTTTCATTAAGAGCTTTGGCTAGTGGGTATAGGCAACCAGTTATACAGGCTCTTTCTTATTTTCCTCGGTGGCACTTAATTAAGCAATTAATTTAAGTTTTGTTCAAGAATTTATTGTTTGAGGATTAAGTTGCTCCTTCGCTATTTGACTTTCGTCACATAAGAATAAAAATTATTGTTTTTAAAACGTTATGGGAGCCATAAACATACCAGAGTTATGGTATAGACATTACATGAATTATTTTAGGAATATTGAGCAAAAAAAATCGCGATAATATATACCACGAAAGGTTATTTTCACAAAATAGCAAAAGCTGTTCTACAGTACCGCGAGGTGCTGCCACAGCCACATGTACTCATCACCCTCAGCAGGGCCCGGCGTTGTTGCCGCAATGACTATAAAATGACAGTCGGGAACTGTCACTCGTCACTGTCAACGTCAGTGTTTATTATTGTTGTAAAATTCGGGAACTTGTGTGTTGTATTTGCAGATTGCTTGAGTATCACTTTTCTAATCTCCAATTCATCTATACCGTGGTTCATGCCCAAAAGGTGAGTTTTATCTTCAGCAAGTACTTACCAAATCTTGTTATGAATGAATCCCGGAAAAGAGAGGTTAAGTGGCTTTTTTTCTAGATGAAGGAAAAAGGAATAAGATACCTAGAGGATATCCCTGTTGCAATCAAGGAGGTTGCAATATACAAATGCAGACTTTTATCAGCAGCGTATAAAAAAATTTCTGCCCCGCTGCTCCTGCTGATCTGAAAAATCTCTTCGTAAAATGGGACCCCGACTACAAAACAGACCTGGCCAGGCAAGTAGGTCTATTGATAAAAACCTATTTGTTCACCGACGGAAAGGCGTGTTTCCACTCAACCTCACAACAAAGGAACAAAATAGAAATAGTTTCAGTTTTCAAAAACAAAGTTTTGGTACGGTGATCAAAACATCGCAATGTACTGTCATTTTCAACGAGTTACCGAGTGCTTTCAGATGTAATATCAGGTGTGTTTTGCGTTTAATTTTTGGTGCAACTTTGGTGGTTCACGTGAGTTTTTGACTCAGCTTACCTATTAGTAAAAACAATTTCCTTGACCACAGTTTTGTTTGAGGGGCATCAACATGCACTTGACAACTACTGATCAGGCTATTTGAATCTGATGATAACTGACCGCTAAGAAACAGCAGGAGAAGGCTCTTCCTCTTG
Source organism: Anaspis maculata (assembly GCA_949128115.1). Taxonomy (NCBI): domain Eukaryota; kingdom Metazoa; phylum Arthropoda; class Insecta; order Coleoptera; family Scraptiidae; genus Anaspis; species Anaspis maculata. The sequence goes on from OX421966.1 coordinate 2,260,013, forward strand.
CGAAAGTAGCGTAGTGTATTATTGCTCGACTTGCTCGATTAATAGATTTGATGACTCTTACCGTCAGTTTTAATTATTTTTTTTGTCAGTTATGTTTCCGGCTAGGTTTTTGAAAACTGAAACACAAAACATGTGATTTTTTGGGGGGATTCATGTTCAAGTTATACGGGGTGTTTCACCGATGATAGCAAAAAATTCAACTGTGTGTAGATTTCGTCAAAATACGACGAAAACCTATAGGTATACCATTTTGCAAAGTTCAGCCTAATAACGAAGATACACCCCTTGAAAGTTTACTTTTTCGGATTTCAAAAATTTGTAACCTGAAAACGTTTTTGCAAAATTAGCTTAAATTCAGCATAATCTGGATATCAACATTATCTATCAAGGTTTTTTTTATTTTTCTTTGAAATACACCACAAATTATGGACTTCTTTGGCCAACCGGTTTCGCCGTTAGGCATCGTCAGGGTTGAGAAGTGACAACTTGTGCTATTTATACTCATGGTTGGCCAAAGAAGTCCATGATTTGTGGTGTAATTCAAAGAAAAATAAAAAAATCCTTCACTGTCACAACACCACTACACCACTTTGAGAAGGATGGAAGAATTTTTTCAATTCATTATCTATCAACCTGCCAAATTTTGGAAGAATCCAACCAGTAGCGTAGAAGTTATAGGGGGGGGGGCACCTTCACCTTAAGTCAACTTTCGTTCCGATGCTTCCAAAGTATTGATCCCTGTAACTCCTACGCTGAGCCACTGGTTGGATCCTTTCAAAATTTGAGAGGTCGGTAGGTGGTTTCGACAAACCAGTCTATGGTGAATTTAAGAAAATCTCGTCAAGAAGTTCTTGAGTTACAAATTTTTGAAATTCGAAAAAAGTGAACTTTGAAAGACTGTATCCTCGTCATTGGGCCGAACATTGCAAAATGGTATACATATAGGTTTTCGCCATATTTTGACGAGATCTAATCACAGTTAAATTTTTTGCTATCATCGCTGAAACGCTCTGTACAGTACAGGCTCCTGCAACAGTGCGTCGGGCTCTCCTAGCGCCCTTCCCTTACGAGATAGAGACAAAGGTATAATACATAAAATTATTGATTTGAAATGTTCTAACCAATAAAATCATTTTCAACTATATGCCGATCAGCTTTTAAATTCAGCACTAGAACGGTAATTTTCTTACGCCAAGTTGGCAATTCTGCGATAATTGGGGATGCTCAAATTTGTAATGTTGGATCACTTTTTCCCTAGATGACCTTGAATTTTTATTGTCAATCGAGTACAGCGCTGTTGCAAGATTGTATAAACGTTCAAGGCGTCTTGATTTTGGTAGATTTTCGCCAGTTTAAATGGGCGACTGGTGGAATGTTTTTTCCAAGGTTTTTTCAAATAAAATAATAAATTACGTTGAGGAAACTGTTCTAATTTTTGGTCAAAAATAAAGGTCAATAGGGCCAATTCTGTATCAAACCCGTTTAAATTTAAAGGCCGTTAAAAGAAAATCAGCCAATCGTGAAGCCCATTTCTGATCGTTCCTAGGTGACCGACGCCTTTAAAAATTTAAAGGGGCCTTTAAATTTTACAGAATTGCCACTAATAGCTGATATCTAAAATTAATCTGTGCCTTTTAAATTTAACACTAGGTGATAGATTTTACAATCTCTCGAAGGTAATAATCGAAAATTTCACAATTTTTCTGAATTAATTGCTATGCCTGTACTAAGGATACAATATTAGTGACAACGTAAATCAACTTATATAGTGCAATAGTACCTAGTATCACTATATGTAGGTACTTAAGATACATTGATACTATAACTAAATATATACAACAATTCTTGAAAACCTGTGAGATGAATTAACTTCAGCTACACATTCGCTTGAAGATCTATAGGCAAACCACAGAAAAACTGCTCGACGTAGCTTTAATGAAAAAAAAAAAGGAAAAGATGTCAGCGAGGCTGATATCAGTGGCCATCTTAGGGAACAGAGGGTAGAGTAGATGCAGCAAGTGGGCGAGTGCGAAGTTGACAATGGAGATGTTAAGGAACTACAGGTCTAGCTCAGATGCAGTTTTTGATAGCCATTGTCCGCGGACACCTACTCCGCGACGATGTGGTTCATGGTCTGGTTCTCAGTTCCACACTCAGAACTCGGATCTTCTACATATCCTCACTGATAGAACTGAAATCTGCATTTTCCCTGCCCTGTTCGTATCCTATTGAATCCATACTTTCCTTGGAAGGGAGAAGCTCTTCGGATCCTCTACAATCGCTCTGTTCTTGACGGCGGCTTCAGTATCCCATATTTCCATCCAGTGTCTTTTCATCTCGAAATCTGCAGCATGGATTTTTGGCTGCGATGTTCAAAATTGGCAGCCAGAAAGTCTGGGTAGATTTGACAACTCCAGCAATGATTCTCAATGCTTGGTTAAGAATGACGTCAATGATGTTGTGTGTGTGTGCTATTCATCCAAACAGGAGCGTAGATAGTATTCCGCTGTCGACTAGACCAAGACAATGGTGGATATCCGAAGAGTAGTGGCGTCGACACTCCATGTAGTTCTCGCAAGTCTCTGAACCAGGTTCATTCGTGTCTTCGTCTTGGCTTGGCAGTGAGTCTCTCCAAGTTGATCTTGAAGGATAATGTTTGGTCGAAGGTCCCACCGAGGTACTTGGAGTGGGACTGTGCTGCAGATGAAGTCCGGCCATCAAAGCTGACATTGAGGTGACGAACTGCTTCTGTCGTTCAGATGAATGGCTCTAGTCTCTATCTCCAGAGAGTTCGGATTCAATCCTCATTTCTGAAAGATGACAAAATTCTGTTGGAAAATCGTAATACATATTTATTATGTGCAGAAATATCATAGTGAAAAATCACAGAATCGGCGGGTTTTTATTTTGCACATCTGTGTTATTTGTCCAAAAAGTTCGTTTTCAGTTTTGACAAAAAAATACAAGATAAAACTTTGGATCAAGTTTTCATTTTTGGCTGGTCATAATCTACTCACTGTTCGACTGAATTGGTTCAAATTCATTTCATGGCTTGTCTCTGTTGACAGAAGGGCTGGCCTAAAAAGCTAAAATTACAGAAGCCAACTTTTTTCAATCGAGTCACATCGCAGGTCAACCATTAAATTTGCCTCAATATGGCTCGAACCCGATAACAGTATTCCCAAAAATGTACATTTGACCAAATAACACAGGGATACATTTTTCCGAATCTGCGGCCCTAGACTTTGATTTACCCAGTAATTCTTGGCAAGTTTTAACAGAGGAATATTGCTGGTAAATCTAAACAAAATTGAAATCCCCTATCTGCCATTGGTCTATGTAACGTTAATGAATAACCTTATAGCGTGGAGACCTCAGGTGATAATAAGCGCCGCAAAGCAAGAGCGCCTTTCTCTGGTGGTGATTCATGCGTGGCCCCAAGCCGTTGGTAATTTGTGGAAATTCCCTGGAATCCCGTGGCTATCCATTTAATTTGAAGAAATCGTATCCGGTGGAAATCCCGTGGTAATCCCGTGGCAATCCATCACAATCCGTTGAACGTTCTGATGTCCCAGTAATTCACCCGAGGATTCACCCCATGATCATTTGCATCTGAAGTCAACTTTGAATGAAAGAAAAAATTTACATGAACTTAAGTACTCAGACAAGAGTGTTACTCGTACTTACCTTATAAATATACAGGCAGAACCATGAATATAGCAATAGCAGAACCGAGGGCAGAACACTTAATGAAATTTTCCCAGGAATGTAAACAACTATGACACTCACCTGACATCATGACAAACAACGGCCAAGGCAACAGGGCAGCGGATATGATGCAAGGAGACGCCAGAACTGGCATTTCTTGTCAAAATTTTCTAACCTCTTTGAGCTCAGCCCGTTTTCGCGCAACTTGGTCTATGAGCGTCCGTTACACTCTAGGCAACATGGCCAACCGCGTTTTATTTTCTGCTGAATTTAAAACGTGATCGGCATATATGCAGGTGTTCCATTTTTGCGCTATAACAAAAACAAAGATTTTTTTAAATGAAACGCCCCACTTTTGATTTCATTTTTATGTTTAGCTTCTCAAGCTCTATTTTAAGCGTATTTTTGGTTTTTCAATTTGTGGCAGTGCTACCAACTTAAAAAAAAAATTAAATTTTTTAGTTATTTCAAGGTTTGTTTTGAAAAATAGTAGGAGCTTTGTTTTTCTCAATCAAGGACTGAAATTTGGCACAACAATAGTCGAATAGGAGATGAATAATTTCATGACAAAAAACTTCGGGTTCAGTGATCAGGGTGTTCAGAATTTTTTTTCGAACTTCGCAAATTTCAAAATGCCAGTCATTTGTTTTCAAATAGAATGCTCCCTATTTTATTTCACCATTCGATAGCTTTTTTTCTCCTCTTCCATTTTTACCAGAGGTACCCTACCTCTAAATTTGATAATTTCCGAGATAATCGATAATTTTGATAAAAAGTGCTATTTATTAAAATTTTCCACCCCGGGCAGGCCATGGTGATCATTAACAAATGTCTGATTGACACATTTTGCTTGGCTTGATGGTAAGAACAAGTTTTTTTTATTGAATAGCTGCGTCAATTCCAATCTGAAGAAAATGCTTCAAAAAAAAATTTCGTTGCGCGATGGAAAGGAGAAAATTTATAGTAGAGGAAAAATGAGACTCTATTGTGACTTTCGTGTGCACGGAAAGGTAAAAAGCTGGGGTGCATTTTTTATGGTGTAATATGGCTTGGGGATGAAGAATCCACTTGTCGTCAAAAAATCGTCCAGTGTGGGGGCGGTATGGGGGCGGTTTTGTGAAAAAACAGTTTTTTTAAAAAATGTTCTACAGTTTGTCAGCTTTTGGCTGATATCAGCTTGGAACAAATCCGTCATTTGTAAGTTGTCGTAAATAATTTATGAATAAAAAGGTGATCATTTACTTTGCCATAAGAATACATGTAAAACTTGACTGCCTCGTGCGCAAAGAACGTTGAATATCTCAGTAACGTGTTGAATGACATTTTTCATTCCACTCCCACTCGATTATCTCCGTAACCACTAGTTCAATCAAAAAAGTTCCTTCTGTAAACCATGTTACCTATTCCATTGCGATTCTTGCGGTTTTTTCAGATTTGATTTATCTTGAATAGTAACTGAGCTAGGGACGGAATTGTAATGTACTGCATGCAGCGGACAACTGCAGCGCTGAGGCCCTCGCGTACCCCTGCCACCCGCGCATCCCCGCGAAGGTCATGGTGTATTGAGGCGGGAAATCTGCAGACTTATTATTGTGGCTGATGATCGAAACATTGTAAAAGTGTAGTCGGTAAATTTGCAATATAAATAAATATATACCCCTTGAATTATGACGTACGTCTTCACATATTATAATAGTCCAGTCAAAATAGGTTTTAACCGGAAATAAATTCGGAAGTTGACGAAATTTGGTGGATCGATGCAGAATTGAACGTGGAATGATATACTGAAATTCCCAAAAGGCTTGGTTTTTTTTAGGACCAATAAAAAGCACCATCCTTGAAAATTTTCGTTTTTTTTTCTGAATAACTTGTAAACTATTACCTTTAGAACACAGCACCAACAAAGCAAATGTAGGCCGTTAAATTCCCAAGAGATCAGTATAAAACTCATTACTGTTCAGTCAATAGCCTCTGAGATACCGCGTCTGCAAAAACACAGTGAAAATTACTTAAAATATATTTCCGAATTTTATGTAACAATTTGCATAGTGTCAATTCAGGGGCTGTAACGTGGACAACGAATGTGCGAATTCCAATTAGTGGAGCGAAATCGGCCTGAAAAGTCGTCGTTTTTTTTTCAAGGTATAACAGCACCAAACCTTATGGGTTTTATATAGAATCAAATTCCACGTATGTATGGTGATTTTGGGAATGATCTTGTGGTAGGGACCTTTTTTATGGGCAAAAAACCTCAAAAATTGAAAATGAGCTTTTCAGCATTCACAACGTTATATCTCTGGATCCAGTTGGGCTATCGGTCTGTTCTTTTTTTTTAATAAAAGTACATGGAAAAACCTTCCCAATGGTACATCATTGACTAAAAATTATTGTTCATGAACGTGTTTATTGAACAATAAACATTATATTGACCGAGAATGCAGTCCCTTTTTGACCATGCGAAGAACTTTTTTCCTCGTAGGAATTTCTAGATACAACCTGCGAGAAACATCAAGCCAAAACATTAAGGAAAATTTTAAAGGAAGTTTCATCCATCTAGGCCGTATAGTTTGTCAGTTATGAATTTTTTTCTGGCGCATTGAGTTGGAACGTCGCTTAGCGTGTGTTCGCATACAGTAAACCGCCGTGGCCGTGCCGCGTTCCCTGTTTGTTATGCGGCGGTTTACTGTATGCAAGCACAAGCTAGGCGACGTTCCAACTCAATGCGCCAGAAAAAAATTCATAACTGACAAACTATACGGCCTAGATGAGTGAAACTTTCTTTAAAATTTTTCTTGTTGTTTTGGCTTAATTTTTCTTGCAGGTTGTATCTAGAAATTCCTACGGGGAAAAAAGTTCTTCGCATGGTCAAAAAGGGACTGCATTCTCGGTCAATATAATGTTTATTGTTCAATAAACACGTTTATGAACAATACATTTTAGTCAATGATGTACCATTGGAAAGGTTTTTCTATGTCCTTTTATTTAAAAAAAAGAACAGACCGATAGCTCAACTGGATCCAGAGATATAACGTTGTGAATGCAGAACAGCTCATTTTCAATTTTTGAGGTTATTTGCCCATAAAAAAGGTCCCTACCACAAGATCATTCCCAAAATGACCATACATACGTGGAATTTGATTCTCTATAAAACCTATAAGGTTTGGTGCTGTTATACCTTCAAAAAAAAACGACGACTTTTCAGGCCGATTTCGCTCCACTAAATGTGCTTTTTCTACATTCGGTATCACACTTTTGTTTAGAAGTCACCAACTTCAAAATGGTACTTTTTCTCGACCTTTGAAATCGATACTTGATGTCCCGAAGAATCCGCAAAAATCGATTTTTTTCATAAATAAAATGATCTGCACGCAGTCTTCCTTCAAATTGATTGTTTTTATTTCTGACCGGTTTCGCAGGTCTCTGGCCCTTCTTCATCAAAGTGTGGAGTCTAAAATAAAATACATAAAACAAGTAGGTAGGTACATAAAAGGTGAATGATAACACACCGAATCACCGACATTGTATAAATGGTGAAGATAAAGTTTGTGTAAATGATAAGTGAATTGTTTTTAAATTCTTCAGATGTCAGTATAACATTTGTGATGTTGTCATGGAAGAACGGACAAACGAACTTGATGGAAATGTATGAAATAATAATAGTGTTAGCGCGGTACACATAAAGACGGCAGCCTTCCGATGAAGGCTGCATTAAAACAATAACTCTTGGATTAGGAAAGCAGCAAGCGACAGTCAGAAATAAAATTCACAACAACAATCAAAAACTTTAATGCAAAACAAAGAAAAAAACACAAACAGACAGAATTACAAAACAATAAAAAAAAACAATGTGAATTAAATGAAATGAAAAATCCGAGTGGTTCTGATCGGGGGCAGATTCGCTGGCGCCGAGTGGCGTCCTGAAAACGAGACGAACTGCACTGAAGGTATACACCCCGGCAAACGGGAATAAACGGTAAATGGTAAAAACAATGGAAAATATGGAACTTACGGGATCTTATTCGGTGGCGGCGTCGTCCTGGCGGAGTCCGAAGGCGGCGTCGTGGTGGGTGGCCGTTCTGGTGGTGGATTTCCTGGTGAAATGCACGAGTGCCCGTGTTCGTCACCAAAATGGCGGACGAACGACTCGATCCCGTCCGAAACTGGAGCTTTGTGTGCGGCTGGCTGATCCAAGCCGCTCCCCGGTGAAAGCGGTGAAAACTGCCGCTTTCTGGACTTGGAGATGCTGCAGAGCTCCTCCAGGAGTCACTATCGGACGCGATGGGCCTTGGATGGGCTTCTGGTCGAGTACGAATGTACGCCGATGGCACGACAAGATGGCCGCGAGAACGATGACCAAAAAAAGACGGCGTGGCTTCCCGCTCGACGTACGGAGATTAACGCCGCTTCGAACGAAGCGGCAAAGGCACGAGCGGAAAGAAAGCCGAAGAATGCCGAAGACGGCCGAAGAAAGTGCTGGAGCTCGTTTACGCTTGCGCCTGACAGCCAAGTGCCAGGCACACCGAACAGGGGGTGAGGGGTGAGGACTTGGACAACACAGGGATATTTTGGGTTGCATACCCTCAGTGCACACGAATGCAGTGTTCAATGAACGGGGCCGAGACAAATAGAGCTAATAATAATGGTACAAGGTGGGTGATGAATTAATGAAAGGATGGTTGAATGGAAAGAAAGAAGCTTATTAAAATAAAAGGCGTTGTAAAAATGTTTAAAAAAGAAATCTATACAATCTTTTAGGCAATTTCGGACAGAATTATTAGTTGCTTTACAAATTTCAAGAACCTCTATACTATCTAAAAGCCGTCCTTTTTTACAAACATGTAAAATTTCAAAATTAGTTCCAAGGACGAAGTTATGATTTTCTGAGATGATTTTGATGATTAGATGATTATGATTAATAATTCTTTCCAAAATTGCCTAAATGATTGTATAGATTTCCCTTTTAAACATTTTTACAACGCCTTTGATTCAAATAACCTTTTCTCTTAGTCAACCATCCTGCTTTTATTATTTATCACCCACCTTGTACCAGAGCATATTTTAAGGAATTCTAAGTGCGCGACCAAAAGTCATGATGCTTCCGTTTGGCGCCGTAGGCGAAATTTTTCAAAATTTAGGCGGGCCAGAGAGTAAACAGCCCCTATTTTTTTTTAAATTACAAAAAACTTCTCATTTAAGGTCATTCCAGCAATTTAATGAAACAGCAGTTAGAAAAATGCTTGAAAGTGCCAGAGAAAAATTTTAAAAAAATTATGATTTTTATTTTTAGAAATATGGCAGGTCAAAAGGTGGTCCTTCGGCCCCTTTCATTCTCGTTATTTTGAAAGATTCCAGGAAACTCTCCCCATCAGACCAAAAAGCAAATTTTTTGAACCTTTGAATGTGTTCTGTAATTGTATTTAGTGTACAGGGTGAGTCATGAATCGTAAAAATTTATCTGCCTCGAAAATGTCGGTGAAAGGTTCTAGAGGTTATAAAACTGATGTAGATTGTAAAGCAACAAATAACACAAATGGTTCTCATATGAAAATTTCGCATGCATTTTTGAAAAAAACTGGATTTTAAGGATTTACGACTCACCCTGTATAGTAAATAGAATTACAAAACACATTCAAAGATTCAAAAACATTGCTTTTTGGTCTGTTCAAAAGAGTTCACTGAAATCGAGACTTAATAAATCTTTCAAAATAACAACAATTAGGCCGACAAGGTGGGCCGAAGGACCACCCTTTGACCCTCCATATTTTCCAAAATAAAAACCCTAAATTTTTTCCAACATTTTTCTGATGCTTTTGACGTATTTTCTGTCACTGCGGTTCAATTTTCTACTCCAAAAGTTGCAAACATCCTGTATAATATGATGAACGAGGAGCTTCAGAAAAAAATATCAAAATTTCAATGAATCTAAACTATTCATTCAAACCATTGAATCCGTAGGAAAAACAATGAATATTGTGAGTAGCTCGACTGTTTGGAACTTTTTATGATCGTGTGCACGGAAACAGCCTTTTCTGGACCTAGAAATGAAAGCTTCGCTTTTTAATTTCGCAAAAACGGTAGTAGGCCATGCAACTCTCGAGCATTGAAAAAGGAGAAAAGAGATTTTCACTTTCAAAAAGAGGTACGACACCATCTGTGAACTGTGGAACAGCTTTATTACCGAAAATATTTTTGACCTCCGCTCTTGCTGTGGCAATCATGTCACTTTGATTTCTGGAGTTGTTAACGATTTTTTTATTATTTCTACAATCTCGGTCTTGTGACGTACGTTGGACAAAAATTCTTGGGTAGACAAAATATAACTTCATTTATGATACTAATAAGGAGTCAACCCTTCTCCTAGAAACAGTTTCTTCCAATTCATCGTCGTCATTCGGGCCACTGGCTTCTGCCGAAAAACCTTCCTCAAACCCACCAGGATTAGGACCTTTTTCCATCATAAGATTTATTGACTAGATCACAATTTTCTGTGGAATTCCAACATCACAAATGGTGAACATTGATTTTTGAACAAAATTTTTTAGAAGTATGAAGTAATAAAATGTAGCAAAGGAATAGTTTTTGACTGCGCGACCAAACTTTGACTACGCGACCAAACTTGGTCACTGGGCGACCAATTGGTCGCCCACTTTGTATGTTATTTTATGCTCTGCCTTGTACCATTATTATTAGCTCTATTATTCCATACATTTCCATCAAGTTCTTTTGTCCGTTCTTCCACGACAACATCACAAATGTTATATTGACATCTAAAGAATTTAAAAACAATCTTAAAATGCAAGTACAATATTCAGCAGTTAGTGTCCGGACTACCTTTTTTTTCTGAATAGGTCGTTTTAGTCTTTCAACCCATACAACTCAGAAACCATCACTATAGGATGAATATTCCGAAACATGTTATTTTTTTTGTATTCAATTCTTCATATTTTCCCTGGATGGTTTTGCTCTACCTAAGTGAAAAATGAGGCAAATAGTATGGTATGAAAAAAATCGATTTTTGGGGATTCTTCGAGACATCAAGTATCGATTTCACAGGTCGAGGAAAAGTACCATTTTGAAGTTGGCGACTTCTTGACTTCTAGACAAAAGTGTGATACCGAATGTTGAATTAGCTTTTCCCGCATCATGTAAAACACATTGAAATTCGCACATTCGCTGTCCAGGTTACAGCCCCTGAATTGACACCATGCATATTTTTACATAAAATCCGGAAATATATTTTGAGTAATTTTCACTGCGTTTTTGTAGACGCGATATCACAGAGGCTATTGACCAAAAAGTGATGAGTTTTGTACGATCTCTTGGGAATTTAACGGGCTACATTTGCTTTGCTCGTGCTGGTGCTGTGTTCTGAAGAGATAATAGTTCACAAGCCATTCAGAAAAAAAGAAAATTTTCAAGGATGGCGCTTTTTTATTGGTCCTAAAAAAAAACAAGCTTTTTGGGAATTTCAGTATATCATTCCACGTTCAATTCTGCATCGATCCACCAAATTTCGTCAACTTCCGAATTTATTTCCGGTTAAAACCTATTTTGACTGGACTATTATAATATGTGAAGACGTACGTCATAATTCAAGGGGTATATATTTATTTATATTGCAAATTTACCGACTACACTTTTACAATGTTTCGATCATCAGCCACAATAATAAGTCTGCAGATTTCCCGCCTCAATACACCATGACCTTCGCGGGGATGCGCGGGTGGCAGGGGTACGCGAGGGCCTCAGCGCTGCAGTTGTCCGCTGCATGCAGTACATTACAATTCCGTCCCTAGCTCAGTTACTATTCAAGATAAATCAAATCTGAAAAAACCGCAAGAATCGCAATGGAATAGGTAACATGGTTTACAGAAGGAACTTTTTTGATTGAACTAGTGGTTACGGAGATAATCGAGTGGGAGTGGAATGAAAAATGTCATTCAACACGTTACTGAGATATTCAACGTTCTTTGCGCACGAGGCAGTCAAGTTTTACATGTATTCTTATGGCAATGTAAATGATCACCTTTTTATTCATAAATTATTTACGACAACTTACAAATGACGGATTTGTTCCAAGCTGATATCAGCCAAAAGCTGACAAACTGTAGAACATTTTTTAAAAAAACTGTTTCTTCACAAAACCGCCCCCATACCGCTCCCACACTGGACGATTTTTTGACGACAAGTGGATTCTTTATCCCCAAGCCATATTACACCATAAAAAATGCACCCCAGCTTTTTACCTTTCCGTGCACACGAACTTCTCAAATAAGCACATTTCGCTTCATATTTTCCTCTACTATTAAATTGAGCTTAGTAAAGCGGTTTTCTCTACTTCAAAAACCTTCAAACTGTCAAATTGAGAGTTGCGCTCATTTTGACATATGATTTTCTGTATCAGAACCTAGTAAGAACATGAAAAATCCAAATAAACGACAATTTTCATCAAAACTATCGATTATCTCTGGAATTATGAAATTTAGGGGTAAGGTATCTCTAGTAGAAATGTAAGAGGAAGAAAAAAGCTATCGAATGGTGAGATAAAAAGAGGGCATTCTATTTGAAAAAAATGACCTATGACATTTTGAAATTTGCGAAGTTCGTAAAAAATTTTGCACACCTGTATAATTGAACCTCAAGCACGCCCGCTCGAGAGTTAAAAAATCTTTGTTTTTGTTATAGTGCAAAAGTTGAACACCCTGTATAGTTGAAAATAATTACACGAAGTAGGTAGAACTTTTCAAATCAATAATTTTATGTATTACACCTTTTTCTCTATTTTGCAAGGTAAGGGTGCTAGGAAAGCCCGACGCACTGTTGCAGGACCATGTATAATATGATCACCCATAAATCAGCTGGACAACAACAGTTAAAAATATCAAGTTGCAATTAAAACGTTTTAGGGATGAAAACTTCGCTAGGATCACAACTAAAACTAAAATAGCGCATTCTTTTTTTAACTAAGGCAAACGATCTGAGGAACTGGACATATAAGCAGAAAAGAGGAGGACTATCAAACTGCGGACCTACTATACAATGATGATGACTTCGTCAATACAACTTCAAGCAGTCCAGTCCCGTTCCTGTGTTTGATAGCAGAAGAACTTCAGAAGAATCACAAGACACATGGAAGCTATCAAAGCAAAAACCAAAGCCTCTCTTCATAATATATTAGTTGGAAAATATCAGTATTCATTGACACAACGAGTGAACAAAAAATAAAATGATAACTCTAATATTTTGTGACCAAATCAAGAAAGAAATACAGGGTGACCAGAAAATGGCGGAAAAGCTCTGCAGCACATTATGCAGGACCCTTCAAAGAATCCCAAAAAAATTATTGAAAGAATCTTCGACATTCATTTTTGAAAAAAAATTGAGTCAAAAACTGGTCCTTCGAATATCAATTTTCTTGGTTTCTGACTCACCTTGTAAATAAAAAAAATTGATGCATATCTAGTGGTAGATATTTCTATCTCCGTTCCTTGGCCCTCAATAACCCCAATGAAAGTCGAATACTTTTTCCATCATTTTTTCGGAGTTCCCGGAAGGGTCCCTTACAACGTACTGGGGAGCTTTTCAGTCATTTTTTGGACCCTGTAGAATACAAAGCAGTGCGAAAACAGGGTGTTTGAAGTTTTTGAGTATGAAATTGAACTGGTTATGAGAAGTTATAATTATAGATTATTGTTTCAGCAGTGAAAATTTTTGAAAAATGATATTCTTGACGAAATTGACTCTGGCTTCAAATTCAACTTTTTTTAGTTCTTGAAAATTTACATTTAGTAAACGGCTGAAGCAACAGCCTTAATTTGGCATAAGTTACCTAACGGACAACTTCCACCTACCTTTGTCAAATTTGTGCTAAATTCAATAAGGGATAGTGGAGTTACTGAGAACTTTCTTGGGAAAAAAAATCACCAAAAATCGAATTCCATTACTTCACCGCCACTGGTTGATTTTGTCAAAATCTCACAGGTAGGTGAAAATGTCTGTTAGGTAACTTCATGCGAAATAAGGGCTCAGCCACTTCAACTGTGAGATACAAATTTTCACGAAAAAAAAAGTTGAATTTTGAAGCCAGCTCTTTTTTTTTAATTCAACATGCTTGCAGTGGTGTAGTATATTGTATAGTTAAACGGTTGAAAACTGTTCGCACAACTTTGTGAAGGTGTTTTTTCTTTCTTGAATGGATGACTATTATAGTTTCAGCTATATTGCCATCCATACCCATGGTCTCATCCAAAAACTGTTTAAAAATGAAGCAATAAAATGATATGTGTATAAGTCAGTTCAACAAAGTCATTCAATTGCCATGCCTGTGATCTTCCACGATGACTACTGAACCGTTGACCGGATCGACTTCAAATTTGGTATGCGGACATGGTTTCTGAAAAGAGCCCATCAGGTTTTGGTTGTAATCTGTCAAACAGAAGTGTCACTGTCATCAGAAGCTATATCCCGCGGAACTTGACTTGCAATATGTCATTTGAAAGCCCCTGAAAAACTGTATTCAGAACAGTTAAACAGTATATAACAGACTGCAGTTGCAGTTTTCCACCATTTTCCAGTCGAGCGTTATGAATTTTCAAAATTTCTCCTGGCCGTTGGCACCCAAGCGGGCTTCTCGCCCGTGTTTTGACCAGAACGACTCGCTTTTGTAGCAGGACTCTACTCAAAAATTCATTCCTGCTCGAGGATCAACTTTTTTTTGAAAAAATCCAAATGATATCGAAAATAGATCAAATTGGGCGTCGGCGTCGTGTAAGTTTATTTTTAAAATCGACTCGGTTTCGGTTTTCCGACGGCAATTTTTTCAAAATGAAATTCGCACATTCCGTGAATTTGAAAAAATGCAGTGCAAACTTCGACATGCGGTTAGCCCAGCGGAATACTCATTTTAGGTGCAAACATGCTGGGAATGAAAGCTGGAGGGGAGATTGAATAATTTTTGGGGAAAAAACTTTTGGAATGGAACCCACGGTTTTCGCCGTGGGTTCGAAAAACTGCAAATTTTCCAACTTTTTTCCCGTGAACAGATTTTCACCTTTTTTTTTAAACAAGAGGTAACTATCTGGTTTTTGATCATTTTCCAACTTTTTTTTCCAATTTCCCGGGAATTTTCAGGTTGAAAATGTAAAACCAGCCTGGGTTTTCGAGACCGGACTTTAATGATGGGAGTTTAAAGTGAAGCCTTGATTGACAATTTTTGCAATAAGATGATGTGAAATGAGATTTGAGGTTTTTTCCGTGAAATTCAAATTTTCCTGACAAAATTTTCAATTTCCTGCAAATTATCTTCAATCTTTGCTCTAATTTCAACTTCCATCCGAAGGGACACGTTTCGAACAAAAATTTACATAAGCTCCTGGACACTAGCCAGAAAAGTTTTCGGGCTACACAACCGATTTTTTTCTGTGCATTTCTAGTTCAAGTCTTCGAATGTCTCACTCACCTAGCACCCTAGTTCGTTTCCTGGTCCCGTGTTTTCATTCATTTTCTTACTGATTTTCGCCCGATTTTCTGTGCTTTTTTGAAAATTTTCACCTGCTCAGCACCCCAATTCACTAAGTAGTCCTATAATTTTATTTATTTTCTTGGTTCTCAACACTTCTCACAGTAGATCAGACCTAAATGATGGAGCCTTAAGTGAAGCCTCAATTGACAATTTCTACAATAAAATGATTAGAGCGGTGGTAGCCGAGTGGTACAGGTGATGGCAAGCCAAACCATTCGCGCTGCCCTGTGTGGGTTCGAATCCTACTTCATCCATGGATATTTTGTGCTGTCCCCGAGGTTGCATGGTAAAGCAGCTTATAGCTGAATGCCGCCTCGTAAAATAAGACAATTAAATATAAAAAAAAAATTGGAATAAAATGTGAGGTTTTTCCGGAAAATTCAAGTTTCCCTGTTAAAATTTTCAATTTATTCTTAATCTCCTGCAAATCGTTTTCAATCTTTCTAATTCCAACTTCCCACCCGAAGGGACGTTTCGGACAAAAATTTCCATAGGTTCCTGGATACTAGTCGGGAAAGTTTTGGGGTGACACAACCGATTTTTTTGTATCTCCATTCCTGACACCGTTATGAATCCATTTCTACATCAGAAGGTGGAAAAGAAGAACTACTGGAGGACCTCAGGGAAACTCCGGAGGGCCTCCGGGGAACTCAGTCGCCAAAGAGACTTCTCTTGTACAAATTTCTTCGGCGGGTTATCCCTCGTTACGAGTCAAAGTGAGATCATCAACAGGTCTACAAGCACTTTAGGACGGCCCTGAATTATCGGAAACTATACCTTCAACTTTTTGATTTCAAACCCTAAAGCTTTTCTGTAAATGTGAGGTTATGCAAAAAGCAAATGCGGATCAAGATATTTTCTGGCGGTCGATTTTTTGTTTATTTTCTGCGATTACGTCGCCGATCAGAAGGAAATCATCGCCTGTTGAAATAACTGAATTATTTATTCCCCCTATTATTCACACTTTTCTTCTCGCCGTCAACCACCTTCAAAGCTGCTGCATTATTGCGTTTGCGAGTAGCCATTGCGTTGCGACAGCAGAGCAGACAAAACAGCACAAGCAGTACAAGCACAGCGACCGGGAGCGGGAGCGGGCGGCCGCAAGCAAATAAAACCAACGCCAGTCCACAGTGGCAACACTGTATACTCCTTGCAGTAGAATGCAACTGTACGTCACTGTGCATTGCTCTACCCGTAGCCATGAATAAGAAAAAGATGGATAGATATGCGTATGATGTGCGTTCATCAGGCTAGAGATTGTAAGCGAGGGGATGGCGAAGACGTAAGACGAAGGAATGTTTACCTCTGAGCCCGGTCAGCTGATGGTGAAAGTTCTTAAATGCAAACAAGAACAAAACGATATGTCAAATCAAATCTGTCAGAATAAGTGGGAGGGATTGCGATGTTGCCGATGTGATTCGAAGTTGATCCTCATTGGTCTAAAATATGCGCGCGATATCTAGGAGTTCAAAACTTTCTGCAAAACTGAACGTACTTTTAGGAGGCCGTAATTAAAAAAAAATAATAATAATTTTTTTTCCAACTGCATTATATTAAATTTTGACTATCAATAATTAATAATATCAGGTAAATTCAACGGTTTCTTTATGTTGGAACATACCCCATTAAATGAACCAGTACCTACTTTCTACTTGCAGAGACAACATAATAATTTTTCGTGCTGCCATAACCGAAAATGACAATATGCGCTCGGTGTCCTGCACTGTAATATTCAGAAAAAGATCTAGAGCGGCAAAGTAAAAAGTACACGTAAAAAATAAACTAACCTTGCAAAACCATGCATAATTCAAGAGAGATCACGTTTCCAATGTTATAGCTTGAAATTTTCGGTTTAAATCAGTTAAAATCATAAATAATCATTTTCAAAATTGATATTTTAGGGTCATTTTTCTATTAGCTGTTGGTACAATTGCAGAATGATTTTTGACGTTTTGTGGCGCCAAGGTTTAAAAGTGATTAATATATGCCATTTTCTGTGTTTCGTCGTCACACAAGACACTAGAGCTCAGTGATTTCGGGATTATTGGAGGATGGCCCTTCTAATTAAGGAGGGGGAGGGCGGTTTTAAGCAAGAAAATTCAAACATACGACGCAATTTTTCAAATCGACATTTGACACACAAAAATCCACATCTAGTAGGTATATGCCTTGTGGCTTGGTGATAAATGGCAGAAGTACCAACTTGAAATTTATTACAATGATTATTGCGATATGATCTTATTTATTTGTAATTTTATTAAAAGCAGCACGAAAAACGATGTATGATACTCGCGCTGAAAACAGCATAGCATAACTCTCTTACATGCAGCTCTCGGCCTAGGGCCTCGAGCTGCATTCACGTTCGTTATGCTATGCCCGGTTTTCGGCGCTAGTAACATAAAATACTATTAACGCTTGATTTCGATACTGTGACGGGCATATTTTCCCCCGGACATCGATTCCTCCTTGTTCAATCGTGATCAACTTCATAGTCGTTGTCTGTTTGAATTCGATGACGTGGGGGAAGTGTCGATATGATGGCCCCCTTCCTATACTGGAGGTATTTACATTTTTTGCAGAAGAGGGGAATTCTAAAATGCAGGTCAGCCAGCCTGCAGGTCAGCAGAAATCGTACCTATACCCCATTCACTTGCCTTGTGGAACACATACCTACCCACTCATATGCCTTCTACGTCGGCAAAATATTCTTGCAGGTCGGTATACAGGCCGTTGCTGTCACCTTCTCCGAGCACTTCCAGACCATTTTTGTGGTCCTCCAGGTCCTTGGACTTTTGCTGCTGGCGATCAAAGTGAGAAAATTTTGCAGGTCGGCAAAAATTCTTGCAGGTCGGCCTACAGGCCGTTGCTGTCACCTTTCCCGAGCCCTCCCAGACAATTTTCGTGGTCCTCCAGGTCCTTGGACTTTTGCTGCTGGCGATCAAAGCGGGAAAATTTTGCAGGTCGGCAAAAATTCTTGCAGGTTGGCCTACAGGCCGTTGCTGTCACCTTTTGGGCCGTTGCTGTCACCTTTCCCGAGCACTCCCAGACAATTTTCGTGGTCCTCCAGGTCCTTGGACTTTTGCTGCTGGCAATCAAAGTGGGAAAATTTTGCAGGTCGGCTAAAATTCTTGCAGGTCGGCATACAGGCCGTTGCTGTCACCTTCACCGAGCACTTCCAGACCATTTTTGTGGTCCTCCAGGTCCTTGGACTTTTGCTGCTGGCAATCCAAGTGAGAAAATTTTGCAGGTCGGCAAAAATTCTTGCAGGTAGGCCTACAGGCCGTTGCTGTCACCTTTCCCGAGCACTTCCAGACAATTTTCGTGGTCCTCCAGGTCCTTGGACTTTTGCTGCTGGCAATCAAAGTGGGAAAATTTTGCAGGTCGGCTAAAATTCTTGCAGGTCGGCATACAGGCCGTTGCTGTCACCTTCACCGAGCACTTCCAGACCATTTTTGTGGTCCTCCAGGTCCTTGGACTTTTGCTGCTGGCAATCCAAGTGAGAAAATTTTGCAGGTCGGCAAAAATTCTTGCAGGTAGGCCTACAGGCCGTTGCTGTCACCTTTCCCGAGCACTTCCAGACAATTTTCGTGGTCCTCCAGGTCCTTGGACTTTTGCTGCTGGCAATCAAAGTGGGAAAATTTTGCAGGTCGGCTGAAATTCTTGCAGGTCGGCACACAGGCCATTGCTGTCACCTTCTCCGAGCACTTCCAGACCATTTTTGTGGTCCTCCAGGTCCTTGGACTTTTGCTGCTGGCGATCAAAGTGAGAAAATTTTGCTCGGAAGTCTGGAAGTGCTCGGAGAAGGTAACAGCAACGGCCTGTATGCCGACTTGCAAGACTTTTTGCCAACCTGCAAAATTTTCCCACTTGGATTGCCAGCAGCAAAATTCCAAGGACCTGGAGGTCCACGAAAATTGTCTGGAAGTGCTCGGAGAAGGTGACAGCAACGGCCTGTATGCCGACCTGCAAGAATTTTTGCCGACCTGCAAAATTTTCTCACTTTGATCGCCAGCAGCAAAAGTCCAAGGACCTGGAGGACCACGAAAATTGTCTGGGAGTGGTCGGGAAAAGTGACAGCAACGGCCTATATGCCGACCTGCAAGAATTTTTGCCGACCTGCAAAATTTCACCACTTTGATTGCCAGCAGCAAAAGTCCAAGGACCTGGAGGACCACGAAAATTGTCTGGAAGTGGTCGGGGAAGGTGACAGAAACGGCCTGCATGCCGACCTGCAAGAATTTTTGCCGACCTGCAAAATTTTCTCACTTTGATTGCCAGCAGCAAACGTTCAAGGACCTGGAGGACCACGAAAATTGTCTGGAAGTGCTCGGAGAAGGTAACAGCAACGGCCTGTATGCCGACCTGCAAGAATTTTTGCCGACCTGCAAAATTTTCCCACTTGGATTGCCAGCAGCAAAAGTCCAAGGACCTGGAGGACCACGAAAATTGTCTGGAAGTGCTCGGAGAAGGTGACAGCAACGGCCTGTATGCCGACCTGCAAGAATTTTTTGCCGACGTAGAAGGCATATGAGTGGGTAGTTATGTGTTCCACAAGGCAAGTGAATGGGGTATAGGTACGATTTCTGCTGACCTGCAAAATCGGCTGACCTGCATTTTAGTGACACCCTGCAGAAGACCGCCACGGCTCTGCTGTGGCAACGCCATGTCAGTGTAGTGCATTGAGCCGTTGGAGATCGGCGTCAAAATTATTTGTAACTGCAAAAGTTTTTTCTAGTCTACTAATGAAACCCAGTTGATTCCGTCATTTCCAGCATGTTTATTTATATGCCTTCTCAATAAGTGTGACATTCGTCTAGCTCGATGTGAACAATGATTGCACTGGAACCAGTTGATGTTTTCATTTGTAGCATGTTTATTTATGATGTGCTCTGTCAAATATATGACTTCCGTTTAGCTCGGTACAAACGATGGTTGCAACGGAATCAGTTGATTTCTACATTTGCAGCATGTGTAATTTTAATTGTGTTTTTCGTTCAGCTCGGTACGAACAATGATTGCACTGAAACTAGTTGACTTCTTCACTCGCAGCATGTGTCAACATGTGCAATTTCACACTCGACTTACGTTTAGCTCGGTACGAACAATGGTTACAATGGAACCAGTTGACTTCTTCATCTGCAACGTGATGTGCCATCATGTGATTTTTCAAGTTTTGCTTATGTTTAGCTCGGTACGAACAATGGTTGCACTGGAACCAGTTGATTTCTTCATTCACTGCATGTTTTAACATGTGCCTGCCCAATGTTGATTTCACTTTAGTTCGGTACGAACAATTGTTACAATGGAACCAGTTGATTTCTTTATTTGCAGAATGTTTACGCAACGTGTGCGTTTTCAAATGTGACTTTTGTTTAGCTCGGTACAAACAATGGTTGAACTGGAACCAGTTGACTTCTTCATCTGCAGCGTGATGTGCCATCATGTGCCTTTTCAAATGTGACTTTTGTTCAGCTCGGTACGAACAATGGTTGCACTGGAACCAGTTGATTTCTTTATTTGCAGAATGTTTACGCAACGTGTGCGTTTTCAAATGTGACTTTCGTTTAGCTCGGTACGAACAATGGTTGCACTGGAACCAGTTGACTTCTTCATCTGCAGCGTGATGTGCCATCATGTGCCTTTTCAAATGTGACTTTTGTTTAGCTCGGTACGAACAATGGTTGCACTGGAACCAGTTGACTTCTTCATCTGCAGCGTGACGTGCCATCGTGTGCTTTTTCAAGTTTCGCTTATGTTTAGTTCGGTACGAACAATGGTTGCACTGAAACCAGTTGATTTCTTCATTCGCTGCATGTTTTAACAGGTGCCTGCCCAATGTTGATTTCACTTTAGTTCGGTACGAACAATTGTTACAATGGAACCAGTTGATTTCTTTATTTGCAGAATGTTTACGCAACGTGTGCGTTTTCAAATGTGACTTTTGTTTAGCTCGGTACGAACAATGGTTGCACTGGAACCAGTTGACTTCTTCATCTGCAGCGTGATGTGCCATCATGTGCCTTTTCAAATGTGACTTTTGTTCAGCTCGGTACGAACAATGGTTGCACTGGAACCAGTTGATTTCTTTATTTGCAGAATGTTTACGCAACGTGTGCGATTTCAAATGTGACTTTTGTTTAGCTCGGTACAAACAATGGTTGCACTGGAACCAGTTGATTTCTTTATTTGCAGAATGTTTACGCAACGTGTGCGATTTCAAATGTGACTTTTGTTTAGCTCGGTACGAACAATGGTTGCACTGGAACCAGTTGATTTCTTCATCTGCAGCGTGACGTGTCATCATGTGCTTTTTCAAGTTTCGCTTATGTTTAGTTCGGTACGAACAATGGTTGCACTGAAACCAGTTGATTTCTTCATTCGCTGCATGTTTTAACAGGTGCCTGCCTAATGTTGATTTCTCTGGAGCTCGGTACGAACAATGGTTGCAATTATACTTGCTGATTTTTCCACTTGAATCATGCGTCAACACACCCAATTCTATAACTCCAATATCTCTGACGGTTCTCCTTACACCAGCCCTATCTAAATCTGGTGAGTCTTCGGCCTCTTCTGCGGTTTGTTGTGATCTCCCTGCCGGCTCATTTCCACACGAATCGCTGTGTTTTACAAGAGACAAACTGGAATCCGACTCGTATTTGCAGTGGCCGCACGGATATCTTTCAGTTTCTTGGCGGAACGTCTCATTTTCATTCTTTCCGGTCGTCCCCAGACTATGTAGTTGTTTAGAATGTTCGTACAATTCGAACTGATAGTAGCTTTTGTAGTCGCAGCAGATGCAAGGGAACTGTTGCGGTTCGACGATGGCATGGAACAGTTCGGCTGCATAAACATTTTTGTGATTCCTCTGGACGTGGTGGGTGAGCTGAAAGGCGGATTCAGTCCGATGCGAACATTGCGAGCAATTGTACTCGCCAACCATTTCGGGCGATTCTAACCTAAAATAGCACAGACATGAGACTTGGATAGAAACTATTCAAAGCATTCACTAGCAACTCACATTCTATGATGGTGAAGGAGTCCAACAAATCGGGAGTTTCTACATACGACACACACACACACACACGAAGGCGATCGTGGTTTTTACGCTTTCTGATCAATTAGGCATATCCACATGACGTCACGAGCTCGTCAGTGTTGCCAACCTAGTTGAATTTATAACCTCAAAAAAGTGTTAGGGAACAACCCGCGTTGTTATGATTGTAAAAAAGTACTTTTTTGAGATTTTGGATACAGTAGGAAGCAAGTTTGTGCGTGATAATTGTTCACGAAACTCTGGCGCTTCGATCAATACTGATAGTTGGAGATGTGCTGCCCCAAATAGCTTAGTAAACAAGAAAGTTTGGTGCAGTGCTTGAATCATTTTCGTCGAAAAAAAAAAGAAATCCGTGGCTTTTTCGGAAAACTAGATTCCTGGAAGAAAAGAGCATCTCAGGAAGTATCTCAAAGTGCCAAGAAATGCGACTCAAAGACATCTGGGAAGGAGAAAATATGCCAGTTTATCTATTATCTTGCCGATAAGGTAAAAAGCTGACTAAATTGTTAGAATACAGAATAAATGTGAAATGATTTTACAAATTATCCATTACTAAGCGCCTTTCTGATTTCAGAAAGTATGGCTGTGGCAAAAACTGTGACTTGTGGCGATCGTGAAATGGGGAAAATCCAGCGACCAAGGAATTTCTAAGTTGACCACAATGTTACCTCAAATCCTGCTTACAAGAAAAAATTTCAGGATTTTTTAAGCAATGTGTCTTGCCGCGATGAAGCCATCAACTGAAAATTCAAGATTGTCAAGTCAGGTGTACGATTTGGTCAACAGAAGATGAAGATACTCGGAGCCGATCCCATGTGGTTCACATGTGCTTATATCACAGCAAATATTACAACTATAGTGAAGTAGAAAATGGAAACTATTGTCAATTCAAACATCTAGGCTTGTGAAAGCAATGGACAGAGCATGACTAGAGATGTAGAGGGCACAATGAACGTGAACGTTGGGTTGGAGTTTGGGGTGGTTGAATCTTTTTTTTTAAGGAAAAAATGAGAAATTCATGGTTTTCTCGAAACGCTGGGGCTCGTGGAAGTACGAGGCATCACATAATGTATCCCAAAGCGCCAAGAAATGGAAAGGAGGAAGGAAGGAATACACTTGAAAAAATATACGGAGGTTGGACCGATAACAATTGGGATGGGTAACTAAATTGCTGTAATACAGTTATGATGTTTGCACAAAATTATCTGTTGCTAAGCCCATCTAGTTTCAGGAAGTACCTGTGTCAAAAATTGTGGCTTTCGGCAATCTAAAAATGGGAAAATCTACGGACTGAGGAATTGCTACGTCGACCACAATTGGAGCCTAGAATCCTCAATAGAACAATAAATATTTGTATTTTTAAGAAATATATCTTGACACAATCAAGTTGTAGTTGAAAATTCAATATCGTTAAATCATGTGTAAAATTTCTGTCAAGTAGGGCTCCGGTGACCGATTACATCTTCGGTGGCCGAACAGCTGTTCGAGTTAAACTTCCATGTTTTGCCTCTGTCCATATTCTACAAACGAAGTGAAGACATTCCTGCACTTTTAACATATAAAATATAAACAAAAACTATTGTTTGTTTCTTTAATCCAGCAGTAAAAGCTGGGCCTCAAGTATTTGGGTGTTTGGGAAGCACAAACCGAAGAGGTATCTACATACCTAGCCCCACACAAGGCATATCACTCCAGCAATGCCGGGAACGTAAACCTCAGGTGAGGTTTGGTGGCAAAGTTCATGCCCAATTTTGTCGGAAAATATGAATTTTCACCACTACCCTGTGCAGTTAACCTAACATGTTTGGCTTGCTTTTTCACAAAAAAACACACTTTTCCACGAGAACTTATTTTGCAGGCGCACACAGGTGTCCTCAAGTAGAAATGAGTTTAACAAAATTGTCACCAAAAACTGTTGATGGGACCTTGTAATAGAGGTTCTGGGGAGCACAGAAATGTATCTAACAAAATCGAAGCTGATCCCGAACGGCAATTATTCAATTTTTAAGATTATCAGTTAAAAATGTCGTGATAAAAATTTGGCTTCGGTTTTTTCAAATTTTCAAAAAATAACTAGGATTGTCTCAACGGTTAATTTTGCATCTCTCCCAATATCTCAAATAATCTCTGTGGATAGATTCATTCCCTTCTGTTCTAATGAGAGTCCAAGACCTCCATTGTTGAGGAACTTCAACAAGATTTGGAGATGACATGAATTTCTAAAGCTTCTAATAACACCCTTGTCCCAAAACACTTTGATAATATATTTATGCCCTCTTCGTAAGGTCCAGCTACAACCTTTGCAGTGCTGAAACACTTTTCAACAATTTTGTAATTCGTTTTGAAGCCAGACACAAACGGAATCACGCAAAGTACTCCCACATTTTTCACGGATCATTGAGACTGTTGCTTTCCTTTGAAAGTTTCCGACACGAGTTCTCTTCAAAAATCTTATGTTGGTAACTTTTGGCGACCAATTTTAGCTCCTTGGGCCACAGCAAAACTTCATCACACCCAAGTATCGTCACAAGACCATTCCAAAATAAATGGTTCACAAACCCTTAAAGGAGATGCTTCGGAAAGAGGGGGGTTAATTATGATGTGACAATCTTTCGCAAAGTTCTTCTTTTTTTCCTGCAGAGGAAAATTTTCAATCAATGCGCCTCAAATCTCCATAAGTCTTCATACTCGTAACCATCTCTTTCAGTTTATTTTCTTCACAAACCTTACTCAACGTAGTTTCATTGAATTTCCCACGAAGTCTTTTAGAGTGATGAAGCAGTACGGACATGGAAGTAGCCGTAGTTGTTTGCTGGTCATTGATCAAAAGAATTTTAAATTCCTGAACAAATTTTAAAGGAATTGCATTGATATTAGTCATTTCAAACATCAACTTGATTTTAATTGGTCTAGAAGATGCGGAAATAAATTTAGAGAGGAAAAGAAAAATTACACAGGCAGCAAAAAAGTCGTTACGTAGATTGAGGATCGATTAAGAAAAAACGGGGTATCAACCAGATTCAATATAGGCTTATGAATGGTTTGCATTGTACCCCAGGTGAAAAAAAACCTATATGAAAATATCAAGTTGATGTTTCAAATCACCAACATCAATGGACTTGGGTTCAAATTTGTTTCGGATCTTGAACTTATTCTCTTGATCAATGGCCAGCGAATGGCTACACGACAACCATGCTCGTACTGCCATCATCACTCATCGTATCGTATTCCCTCATCACTCCAAAAGACTTACGAGGGAAATTCGATAAAATGACGTTGAAATGAGGTTTGTGAAGAAAATAATAGAAAAAAATGGTTACGAGTATGAAAACTTATGAAGATTTGAAGGCGCAATTATGAGAAATTTTGCTCTGAAGGAAGAAAGAAGTTTTCAAAAGAGAATCACAAGCTCAATCAACCCCCCTTTTTTTGAAAAAGACAAAGCTTGTATGTTACCGAGAATTGCATCATTCCAGAGTTGCATCTTTTCAAGGGTTTGTGAACCATTTGTTTTGGAATGATCTTGTGCTGATACTTTGGCGTGATGAAGTTTTGCTGTGGCCCAAGAAGTTGAACTTAGTGGGCAAAAGTTACCACGACGAGATATTCAAAAGGAACACCTGCCGGAAACTTTCAAAGGAGAGCGCCGGTCTTGCTGATCCGGAAAACGTAGAAAATGTGGGAGTACTTTGAGTGATTCCGTTTGTATCTGCCTCTAAAACTGAAAACAATGAAAAAATGAAAACTGATGAACAAAATAGTTGAAAAATGTTTCAGCACTGCAAAAGGTTGTAGCTGGACCTTAAGAAGGGGGCATAAATATATTATCAAAGTGTTTTGGGACAAGGGTGTTATCAGAAGCTTTGGAAATTCATGTAATCTCCCAAACTTGTTGAAGTTCCTCAACAATGGAGGTCTAGGACTCTCATTAGAACAGAAGGGTATGAGTCTATTCACAGAGATTTTTTTAGATATTGGGAGAGATGCAAAATTAACCCCTTAGACAATCTTAGTTATTCTGAAAATGTGAAAAAAACCAAAGCAAAATTTTATCACGACATTTTCAACTGATAATCTTAAAAAATGAATAATTGCCGTTCGGGATCAGTTACGATTTTGTTAGATACATTTTTGTGCTCCCCAGAACCTCTATTACAAGGTCTCATTAACAGTTTTTGGTGACAATTTTGTTAAACTCATTTTTACTTGAGGACACCTGTGCGCATTAAGGACATTGCTTTGAACTTGATACAAAAGTTTTAAAACTCAAACTCAAAAAGGTAGCCGAGGAAAAAATTGCAGAAACTGGAACTCCATAAGCGCCCTGTAGTTCGGTTGTTCCCAAACATTATTTGGTTCAAATTTGGCGGGCAATTCTGGACAGTTGTTGGCAACACTGCTGTGACGTCAATGGAAATGCCTAACTGAAGCCCTGTTGCCACATACTTTTGATGCTTTTCCACTCAGTGATACCAAACGTTTGACAATGACGAATCTGATGTCGGGCGAACATTCTGTCATCTATGATTCTGTCGGGTGGGTTGGGTGGAAATTTGTCGGGCGAAAATACCTGAATCCCCTACGTTACTCAAATGTCATTTAGGAATTTTTGTTTTAGAACCAGCTCTGTCACTAGTGTCACTTTGACACATGACACATCCCATTGCGCTTAGGTTATGTTATTGAAACGGCAACAAGCGGGTAATAATTCTGAACATTGTGAACCAATATCTCGTTCTTATTACTTGAATTACTCCCCAGTAATACCCGATCGTTGCTTCTCTCTCTATCCACGGTAAGTACAGCCCCTCACCAATTTACACCTGCTAATAGTTCTATTATTTTCAGAATAATTGGGTGTTGATCTGGACAAAACCCTGCCCAATAGAGTAATAGCTCATAATTAACAAAACGTTTTGTTCATAGTGTTAAGACTCATCCAAGTTGCCAAGCCGTCAGCCAATATACCCAGCTGCAGACCAAATAGCTTCGAATGTGAAGTGGGAAGCTCTCCTTGGATCGGCTTACTGGTAAACCGGACCTTTTCGGATAGAATTTTGACTTTGGCGACTTCTCTTATTGAGACCTCCTGCTCTGCTCCTCTAGTTCTAGAACAGCACGAAGTGGTCATCATAGGCGAGATACTCTTTTCGAACGGCAATGGATTGGCAGTGGGAAACCAAAAAACTTTGTCTTTTCTCCTTATTGTGAGTATTGATGTATGAACAATAAGTATATGTTACTATTGGTGCTTGAGTATTGAATTTTTAAGTATAGAATTTCAAAAGAAGGTACCATCTAGCTACTACCATTGCAGGGCGCCCGCCAGGCTACTTTTATAGTGAAAAGTTACTTTTTCGTTTGTATGGTCACCTTAATGATCATTAAGTGTAATGATCATTAACGTTAAATAACGATTGCGAATTTGAGGGGGGGACACTGCGAATCGAAATAAGCCTATGAGCTTGCGCCGTAGCGCATGAATAAATGTGGCGATCAATTTTCCCCCATAATGTCAAATTGTCGAATGGTCTGAAGTATTGGGCTGTTATTGCCATTAACATCTATAATTATAATAATAATTTCATATTTTAGATGAGATGTGAGGTGGTATTCAGGTGGAATTCCATTAATTCAAGAAAGCGTGTGGTGTGAACATTGCAAGCAATAACAAAATTATTATTGCTTGCAATGTTCACACCACATCATACTGCCTATCTTTATTTGTTGTCAAAATATATGTTGAATTTGTATTGAGTCGAAAGAAAAGGAGGAAACGAAGAATAAGAGACTGATGATTTGGTCAACCTGATCAAAATCGCATAGTCCCATAGTTTAACCTACTTTTAAGCGCGGCCCTGGTTTACGTGCGTGGCTGGCAAGTGGCAAGGCAACTGACAGAAGTATGTTATAGTTCATTATGTTCGTATGTACCGTGTGCTTGGTTCATTACATTATAACTTTTTTCGCAATTTTTCAACTACTTTTGCGATTAGTACCTTCCATTTCGCTTGCTTTTGTAAAATTTCACATTTTTCACGACCGGACGTTTTAAAATATACCTAATCTAGGTAGCATGTTCTAAAGCTATCAGCATAGTTATGGAAATAAACACTTATATGGATACCTACCACCTACCCATCTCACGGATACTTACGGAAAACCTCTTTTATCATTAATAAATTTGACTTTGCTTAAAAATAAAAGTGCCGCCCATCGATATCGTGTTGTGTGTTCGCAATGTTCGTATCATCCAAATTCCGCGAATAGGTGATCATTTCTCATGTAAAACGAGGAGTTTTTAATTTTCCGTAGGTACGTACTTATACGTGCATGCTACGGGAATTACATACCGGGTGATCATTTGAAAATTATCCACCTGCAATAACTCCCGATTCCTAGTTTTTATGTCTTCGACAAAAACAGGTCGATTTTTATATCGAGGGGGACATCTAAAACATACATTAGCGATTTTATATCTTCAGCCCCCTCGCCCCCACCTACCCCAACTTTGAAATTTCAATGACACTACCTATTTTGCGATACAATTAATTCAACAGAAATGAATTCTCTTTCTAAAAAAATATTTTGAAAATTTCCAACCCCACCCCTCTTCCTCCCTAAATTCTCTGAGTGTCCAATTGTATATTCTTGACCTCTCAATTCTCTTCAATGCAGTCACCGTCATCCTGCACAGCATTGAAAGAGAAAATTTTCTATGGAAAAAGTGCCACCCAAATTTTTGCTCCCCCTCCTCACCTCAAAAATCTAAAATGACAATACCTACTTTGTGATACATCAAATTAAAGGGAATTGAATTTTCTCTCTGAACACAATTTTTTCGAAATTTTTCAAACCCGCGGTTTTCTACTAAAATACTCCAAATGTCCAGTTAAATGGGGGAGGGGTTGAAGATTTCAAAAAAATTGTTTTCAGAAAGAGAATTTAATTTCCTTTAATTTGATGTATCACAAAGTGGGTGATATTTTGTTAAATTTTGAAATTGAGGTGGGGGAAAGCAATGGGGTGAATTTGGGTGGCACTTTTTCCACTGAAAATTCTTCTTTGAAGCTATTTAGGATGATGCTGACTAAACTGAAGAGAATTGAGGGGTCCAGAATATTGAAAGGGACACTCAGAGAATTTTTAGGGAGAAGGGGGGTAGAGTTGAATTTTTTGAAAATATCTTTTTCAAAAAGAAAATTTAGTTTTCTTCAATTTGATGTATCGCATGGTAGGTAGTGTCATTTGAAATTTTATTTTTGGGATGGGTGGGGGCGAGGGGGCTGCAGATAGAAATTTGACAATGTATGTTTTAGATTTCCCCCTCGATATAAAAATCGAACTGTTTTTGCTCGAAGAAATATAGACTAGGAATCGGGAGTTATTGCAGGTGGATAGTTTTCAAATGATCACCCGGTAAATACCTGTCTCACGGATACTTACGGAAACCTTTCTCCTCATCAATGAATTCGACTTTGCCAGAAATAAATTGCCGCGCCAACCGACATTGTGCGACAAGTTTCCAATGTTCGTATCATCCAAATTCCCTGAATAGGCGGTCATTTCTTCCGTAAAACAAGGAGTTGAAATGTTTCGTACGTGCTTATAGGTGCACACTACGAACATTATCTCATAATTTGGCACAAGAGATGCTGTTGCAAGAGGCAAGACACAAAATCCAGCCCCTCTATTCCAGAAATACGTGTCTGACTGGCGTACTGAAATGACAGACTTGATGGCAGATGACAGATATCGCGATTTATTGCAGAAAAGCTGGCCAATGGTATTCAAAAATCACGGCGATGATGCACGACCACCGGCGATTATTCGGCGATCATGGTTACTCCCAGTTAATGACCATCAAGGTCCTAAATGACGTTCTAAATGATCATTAAGTTAATGACGACGTGACACACTGGTTATTTATATCGTAATTCACGCTTAATGATCATCAAGTTTTCCAGTCTGTCAAGGGTATAACTGTCAACTGTCAAGGTATAACAATCAAAAATCTAAAAATCCGCCGTAAATACGTCATAATGACATCCTCTACCTCTACCATATTTTTTTAACATGGCGCCAATCATTGAAAAATTAAAATCCAAGAAAACTCATGATTCCTCTACAGAAATAGGTTTTCTAGTAGTCCGGATGCTAGTCCTATAAAATGGAATGGACCTTGCATTTTTTGATGAGAAGATGCTACTTGGTGGGAATCCAGAAAGGTAGCCATCAGCGTCATCCATGCCGGCGGCGTATACAGGGTGAAACAGAAAAAAAAGTTGAAAGATTATATTTCATCAACCGAAGCATGTGGAGACGTGTGATTCACCACACACATGAACTGTTTTATGCTCATGAAGTCACAGGAATCCGTTCTTGATTACCTTGAACCGTCTTTGAAATGTACGGGAAAAACAGAAGGAAAAAAAACAAAAACACTCTTTTCCATAAATAAGTGAATCTTCGAGATATTGACACAATATTTGGTATTTCCACTAAAAGTGATGTTGGAAATTATATGAGCTGAGTAGTCAATTTCTAAGCCAACTATTTGCAGAAATACGATTGTCAACTTTTTTTCTCTTGAGCACCATCTTGAATCTGCCCTGTGAGGCATCGTTGATAAAGTGATTGGTTATCATAATAATGGTAACATGTAATCATTGCATCGTGAAAACAACCTCCTCATCATAATTTAGTGACCTGTTCGGCGGGAAAGATTGAGTAGTTACAGCAATTATTTTCAAGCAACTTGAAAATAGAAAAATATGTAGAAGCAATGACAATAAATAAAAATACCACAGACAAGTTGTAGGTACACGGATCATTCACCCAATGTATCACTACCAAAAAATCTTGAACAATATAAAATGTGTAAGACAGTAATAAAGATTTCACATTTCAATTTCTAGAAATCCCAAACAAATATTTAGGAATTTTTAGTGATCCCGTAGAAATTTTTAGAAATCCCTAGAAATTCTCACAGGAACCTTCATGAATTTCGTTGATATAATATCAGAAACCCCGTAGACATCTCCAGAAATCCTCAGAAATTCTTCAAAAATCTCGTGAGATCTTCAGAAATCCGTAGAAATCTCATACAAATCTCTGTAAATTCCTAGAAATCCCTTAGAAATCTTGAGCCTTATAGAAATCCCTAGAAAACGTAGAAATATAAAAAAATACTTGGGAATCATTGGTAACCACCAGGAGTCTTTGAAAAATCCTAGAATTGTCGTAGAAATCCTTAGAAATTCCACACAGATCTTTGGAAATCCCTGAAAATCCCGCAGTGGTTCTCAGAAACTCTTAGAAATCCTTGAAAGTCCGCAGAAATCAAGTCAAAATAATCCTGTAAGAATTTCCAGAAATCTCTAGGGATCTTGTTGGAGTCTTTCGATAGCCTTATGAATTTTCAGAAATCTTGTGAAAAAATCTTCAGGAATCTGGAAAATCTTGTCGAAATCTCTGGAAATTCCTACAAAATCCGTAGAAATATTCAAAAATTTCGTGAAAATATCCAGAAATCCCTAGGAACTTCAAACAAATCTTCAGAAACCCCTACGTATCCAGTAGAATTCTCCAAAAATCTCAAGAAATTCTCACAAGAATCCTTAGAAATCTCGTAAATATTTTTAGAAATCACGTAGAATCTTCAGAAGTCCCTACAACTTTTTCAAAAACCTCGTAGAAATCCTAAGTTATCTCTACAAACTTCATACAAGTCTTCATTAATCCGAAATACTTGGAAATAATGAGAAATCAATAGAAATTTTTGGGAGTCCCCCAAAATCTTTGGAACTAGAAGTCTATAGTCAAATCTTTAGAAAGCCCTAGAAATTCTCGAAAATTGTCAGAAATCTCTATAAGTTCCTAAAAGTCTAAAAATCTAGTAGAAAAATCTAAGAAATTCCATCGATGTTTTCAAGAATCCTGCAAAAATCTGTATAACTCCCTAGAAGTTTTCAGAAATCTCAAGGAATCAATAGAAATTCTTACCAATCTTGTAGAAATCTTCAAGAATCCTTCAAACTCCCTTAAAACCTTCTCAGAAATGCCTAAATATTCCATACAAATCTCTGGGAATCCTTAGAAATGCTGTATAAATCGCAAGAACTCCCTAGAAATTCTAAGAAATCTTTAAAATCCCGTAGAAATCTTCAAAGCCGTAGAACTCATACTAACTTCAATCTCAGCCCGTAGAAATCTTGGAAACAATCTTAGAAAGGGCTATGCCAGTGTTGATTGTCGCTATTGTTCTCTTTGTTCTTTTTCATGGCGTGTACATGTACAATCTACAATGAAACGTACAAATGAATACAAAGCAAAACTTCAAAAACCTCGAAAAATCTCCAGGAATTCCCAGAAATCTCGCACAAATCTTTATAAATTCCTAGAAATTCCTTAGAAATCTTGAACCTTCTAGAAATCTATAGAAATCGTAGAACAATATAAAAAACCCTTAAAAATTTTTGGTGATCTTCAGAAGTCTTTAGAATTCCCTAAAATTGTCATAGAAATTCCTATAACTCCCGAATAAATTTTCGGAAATCCCGAAAAATCTCGTAGTAATCCTGAGAAATCTTCAGAAATCTACAGAAGTCTCGTGGAAGTTTTCAGAAGAATCCTGTAAATTCTCCAGAAATCTCGTGGAATTCTCTAGAAACTCTTAAAGCTTACGAAATTTAGAGTAACCATTGTTCTGAGTGTCAACATTGTAAAAAACTGGTTCCGTTATGATTTCGTTCTATACAGGGTGGTCCATCCTAGCGTAATTATCCCATAGCGGCCTTACCGTTCAAGATAGAGAAAAAGATGTGAAAAAAAAGTTATATATGGTTTGATGAGACCTACGACCTAAAATTATTTTCAGCTAACAAGATGTCCCATTTTGACCGTATGAACGAAACGTCATTTTTGTTAATAGAACACCCTATAGTATTTTTTTTGCATTTTCATGTTCAACTTTTTTAACTGTCTTATGCCTGTAATATTGTTTTCCAATTGTGTGGCAGTGCTACCAACTAAAAATTGAAAAATAGAAAAAAAATCGCATTTTCACAGTTTTCTTGAAAAAATCGTAGCGGCCTTGCTTTTCAAAACTAAGAGATGAAACTTGACATGGTGATAATCAAGTCAAGTACCAATATCACAATGTCAAAGAATTGCGATGTCTTGATACAGGGCGTTCACAAAAAAACATCAAACTTTATAATTTTCAAAGTATCATATGTCATAACTCATTTTTTTCAAATGGCATGCCCCTAATTTTATAACGTTATCTGATAGCTTTTTTATCCTCTTTCATCATTACTAGGGATACCCTACCCTAAACTTAATTTTTTTTAATAATAGAAAATTTTCACAAAATTTGCTATTTTTTTGGTTTTTTTAAAAATTGAGTTGGCCGTGATGAATGACAAGCAAGCCAAATAGTACGCAGATGTCAGTTAGTCAGTCTGAATATTGTCGAACAAAAAAAAATGGCTTCAACGCAAAAATTTGGCTTGTTTGTCATTCATCACGGCCAACTCAATTTTTGGAAAAAAAAAACAAATAGCAAATTTTGTGAAAATTTCCGATTATCTCAAGATAAATTAGGCTTAAGGGTAGGGTACCCCTCTACCCCTTGTAAAAATAAAAGAGGATAAAAAAAGCTTTCAGATAATGATATGAAATTAGGAGCATGCCATTTGAAAAAAATGAGTTATGATACTTTGAAAACTATAAAGTTTGATGTTTTTTCCTGAACGCCCTGTATCAAGAAATCGCAATTTTTTTGACATTGGGATATTAGTCTCAGACTTGACTATCACCATGTCAAGTTCCATTACTTAGTTTTAAAAAGCAAGTTTACTACGATTTTTCCAAGAAAACGGTGAAAACTCGATTTTTTTTCAGTTTTCAATTTTTAGTGGATAGCACTGCCACACAATTAAAAAACAAAAATACAGCCATAAGACAGTTGAAAAAGCTGAATTTGAAAATGCAAAAAAATAGGGTGTTCCATTTTAAAAAAATTGACGTCTCGTTGATCCCGTCAAAATGGGACATTCTGTATATCTAAAAATAATTTTAGATTATAGATTTCATCAAATCATATAACTTCCCTCTTACATCTTTTCCTCTATCTTGAACGGTAGGACCGCCATGAGATAATTACGCTAGGATGGACCACCCTGTACATTAGTTTCAAGTGACTCAAGTGATCCATTATCCACAAACGACTGAAGTGAGTCATCATACACGCATTTCATAGTAACTCATCAACACTATTGCGTGATTTATTTGGCAGGGGTGGCGAAAGAAAGATTTTGAAACATAACGTCTCAAGCAAAATGTCGAAGAGCAAAATACCTAAACACAAAATATCCAAAGCAAAAAAAGATCCAAAGTACAAAAGATCTGATTCCAAAATATCCGAAATAAAAAAGACGTCAAGTATTGTTACGTATTTCGCGTACGTAACGTTCACCCGAATGCACGGGATCGCCGCTGGTAACACTGCCCCCCTGTCAAGCCTGTTCGTCCCGAATAAGGGAACTTCAAGGAAATTTTCCTGTGACTTTTCAAGCAGTTCTCCAAACTGCTCCGGACTCAAAGGCGCTATTTCTAGGACACATTGTATATCCATGTTCTACACACATATTGTCTTGCTCTGTCGTATACTTCTTCCCCTTTGTTTATATCTTGGCAAAGACCTATGCATTTCTAAGAATTCAAGATCAATTGAGGGGGCACTTATTGTTACTTGTTCAGGTACCTTTACGTACGGTCCGCTCCGCTTTGCCTTCATCAGTTCCTTTTCTACTGTTGTTCTGTGAACATCGTCGATACACGTGCAAACTGTGAGAATAATTCCAATCGTGCTTCAACCAGTTAACAATGTCGCAACCTGTGAGTACTTATTTCATATCTGTTTCCATACTGATCTTATATTTATTTTGGTATATACCCGCTTCAGGCTGTAAGTATATATCAAAATATTTAGGGGCTACGTGCCGAAAGAACTTTTTTTGAAGCCTCGTTAAGACTTCTGGAATGCACCAGATCGCTCCAGACTTCTACCATGCGATCTAATAGATGGAAGAATTCAGAAAAATTGCGTGTTCACCCGAACGCACGGGATCGCCGCTCGTAACACTGCCCCTCTCTCAAGCCTGTTCGTCCCGAATAAGGGAACTTCAAGGAACTCTTCCTGTGACTTTCAAGCAGTTCTCCAAACTGCTTCGGACTCAAAGGCGCTATTTCTAGGAAACCTTGTATATCCATGTTCTACACACGTATTGTCTTGCTTTGTCGTATGCTTCTTCCCCTTTGTTTATATCTTGGCAAATACCTATGCATTTCTAAGAATTCAAGATCAATTGAGGGGCACTTATTGTTACTGGTTCAGGTACCTTTACGTACGGTCCGCTCCGCTTTGCCTTCATCAGTTCCCTTTTTGCTGTCGTTCTGTGAGCATCGTCGCTACACGTGCAATCTGTGAGAATCATTGCAATCGTGCTCCAACCAGTTAACAATGTCGCAACTTGTGAGTATTTATTTTATATTAATTTTCATACTGATCTAATATTCAATTATATACCCGCTCAAAGCTGTAAGTACCGTGTGATCATTTGAAAACTATCCACCTGCAATAACTCCCGATTCCTAGTCAAAATTTCTTCGAGCAAAAACAGGTCAATTTTTATATCGAGGGGGACATTCAAAACATACATTGTCAAATTTCTATATCCACCCCCCTCGCCCCCACTCACCCCAACTTTGAAATTTTAAATGACACTACCTACCTTGCGATACATCAAATTGAAGAAAATTAAATTTTCTTTCTGGAAAAAATATTTCCAAAATTTTTAACCCCACCCCACTTCCCTAAAAATTCTCTGACTGTCCCATTTTATATTCTGGACCCCTAATTTTTTTCTCAATTTAGTCGGCGTTATCTTAGATAGTATCGGAAAGAAAATTTTCGGTGGGAAAAGTGCTACCCAAATTCACCCCTTTGCTCTCCCCCAACTCAACTCCCAAATTTAACAAAACACCACCTACTTTGTGACACATCAAATTGAAGGGAATTGAATTCTCTATCTGAAAAGAATTTTTTTGGAATTTTCTACCCCTCCCCCAATAAATTGGTCATTTGGAGTATTCTAGGGGGGAAATGGGGGGCTTTAAAAATTGTGAAAAATCGTTTTCATGAAGAAAATTCAATTTCCTTGAATTTGATGTATTACAAAGTGGGTATTGACATTTTAGATTTTTAAGGTCAGGTGGGGGGAGCGAAGGGGTGAATCTGGGTGGCACTTTTTTCATAGAAAATTTTTTCTTTTGATGCTGTGCCGGATGACGTTGACTGTATTGAAGGGAAATGGAAATCAAGAATATTAACTTGGACACTCAGAGAATGTTAGGAAGAACGGGGGGTAAGGTTGAAAAATTTTGAAATATTTTTTTTAGAAAGAGAATTTAATTTTCTTCAATTTGATGTATCTCAAGGTAGGTGGTGTCCTTTGAAATTTCAAAGTTGGGGTGAGTGGGGGCGAGAGGGCTCAAGATATAAATTCTCCAATGTATATTTTAGATGTCCCCCTCGATATCAAAAATCGACCTGTTTTTGCTCAAAGACATTTGCACTAGGAATCGGGAGATATTGCAGGTGGATAGTTTTCAAATGATCACCCGGTATATACCAACATATTTGGGGGCTGCGTGTCGACAGAACTTTTTTCTTCAGACTTCCCTTCCTTTTGTCCCCAAAAACATAGTATCTTCATCTCTATTTTAATAACTGGTATTGATGAAAGGGAGTCTAGTCCAATTGATATACAAAGTGTGAAAACTCACTTGTGGATTTTCTGAATAAAAAATATATCAGGAGAGAACGCTGAGACAAGTCGATTCTTTCTTATCAATAGCTCCTGAGTCAAAAATGAACATTTCACAAGATACGCAGATGATTGTTAACCTCCAATGTTGCAATGAAATTTTTAAATATGGATTAAACATTCAAGAATTAACATCTTCAAAAACACTTGTACCAATGAAAATTTCAATAGTTTCGAGAGAATTTTCATCTTCTTGCAATGGAGTGGTGAATTTATTTTTCCTCTCAGGTCTGTTCAAACGAGGTTCACCAGAATCTCATCAGATAATGATGATGGGGGAAGGCGAAGCCTCACCCTTGGCCTCCCTATTTTCACAAAAAAAAAACTTCAAAACTTCAAAGACATTTTTCTGTGATTTTGAAGCAGTTCTTAAAACTGCTTAGGACTCTGTGACGCTATTTTTTGACACCTTATAAATATATGTTCTACACACGTATTGTCTTGCTTTGCCCTATACTTCTTTCTCTTTGTTTATACCTTATTGGCAAATACCTATGCATTTCTAAGAATGTATGAGAACAATTGAGGGGGCACTTATTGTTACTAGTCCAGGTACCTTTACGGTCCGCTTTGCCTTCATCAGTTCCTTTTTTGCTGTTGTTCTGTGAGCATCGTCGATACACGTGCAATCTGTGAGAATAATTCCAGTCGTGCTTCAACCAGTCAACAATGTCGCAACCTGTGAGTACTTATTTCATATCTATTTCCATACTGATCTTTTATTTATTTTGGTATATACCCGCTTGAGGCTGTAAGTATAGACAAAAATATTTAGGGGCTGCGTGCCGAAAGAACTTTTTTCTTGAGACTTCCCTTCCTATTGCCCCCAAAAACATAATATTCTCATCCCTATATTATTCAGTTTCATCTGAAAACGCAATGTTCCATCTTTGCTCATCGATTTTGGTCAGAATCAGATTCATTCTCAACTAAACAAATAATTTTACAATTGTCAATAAATTTTGCATTGTTACGTATTTCGCGTACGGGCTCGAATATAATTGAGACGATCGTTTCAAAACACACACTGTTTAATTCTGCGTACTACAATAAATACACGCCGACAATTATCTACTTCGAAATATATCGCAGGTACTTCGCTTCTATCCGCTCGTTACCACTTCGCATTCCAATTCATAACTGGTCGTGGGGCAACGTCCTATAATAAGCATCTACGAATTCAACACACTCGCGCAGGCTCTCGTTTGCCAGACATCTCACTTATACAGTGGCTTATTTCTCCCACTTACAATTACTCTACTCCACTCACCCACTTACGAATAATGTTTCAGAAACAAGCAAGGATCTATTTCGATTGCATACCAGACGAGATATTGTACAAAATAGTCTCACTTCTTCCTGGATTCGACTTGTGCGCGTTGGCGAAGGTCAGCCGAAGACTCCGGAGGGTTTGCAGCGACAAACGACTGTGGAAAAGACTTTCTTTAGATCAACAGCAGATCCCCATTTCCCAAATGGAAATGCTGTTAACGAGCTCGTTTCCAGTTCAAGAAATCGACTTTACGAATAGTTGGGTGAGTATTTGTCTTCCGTTCATTTCCGATTAAACAAATAGATTTAACGTGGAGCTGTGTAACTATTCGTCTCTGCCGAGATCTGTACCTATATTTCTTATTTTTCCGTGTATCGATCTGAGAATTGACATCGACGATATTCCGAAAAAAGGCCCCACCTACATGAAGTACAGATTTTTCTTATTTTTGTACCAGATTCCTGATGCCCAATATCACCACAGCACAATATCGCCCAACCGCCACATGACGCTGGAAAAGCTCAATCTGACGGACTTTGGTATGTGGGACCAGGATGGCAACAATAGTAACTTGTTGTACATGCTGAAGAGATTCAGAACGAAAGAATTGATCCTGGACTGGGATGTACTGCATTTAAATAATTATAGATCGATCAAGGCAATCTCAAAACATGAAAACTTGGAAGTGCTGTCCATGCCAAAGACGTACTTTGTCGACGTTACCAGCGTTGACATTCAAAAGCTCTTCAACAGCTGCAATCGTTTGAAAGAATTGAATTTGAATCGATCCCAATTGTCCTTGAAAGAGATACGTGCTTTTTGTGATCACATACCTGAAACAGTAGAAAAAGTGATGCTGGTAGATGTAACCTTTCATAACAACAAAATTGAATGGGTGCGTGACGTTGCCCACTATGCACTAGTAGTGATAGCTGTGGAAGAATCATACAAGGTCCTCTTTCGCCGCGCCAAAAATTTGAAGTACTTTGGAACAATATCTTTTTTCTTGGAAATGCCAGGAATCATGCACCAGATGATTCAACATCAGCGTTTGGAAACTTTGGGTTTTTCCGTCGACGAAGGTTTTTCACATTCACGTCTTGTTAGGTGAGTCTTAATTTCAAAATGGCTTCATGTTTTGCTATTTTTTGCATTGTTTTTCATCAGTGTTTTAGAAAAATTACCGCCAAAACTGAAAAAGATGGACATTTTTTTGAAGGAGTGGAAATTCAGCGAAGTAGAATATGATTCAGTTCTAGACGAACTGGAGAATCTTGAAGAAGAACTCATCAGTATCGACATAGAAGTCCACGAGACTGATGATGATTAAGAAGAAGAAGAAGAAGAAGAAGAAGAAGAAGAAGAAGAAGAATAAAATAGATGCTCTACAAACAGTTGTTTCTAGCAAGAAGTTCAATTTGTTTATAAAACTCAAGTAGGTTCATGATAATAATGTAAACAAAACATAAATAATAAACCAAAAATATATACAGATTCTCTCAGGTTTGCATTGTAACAGTGCCATATCTAGGTCTTTGTTATCTTCTAGGACTTTCTTGAAAATATTTTTCACGTTTTGTACCTGCCGCTCGGCCATGCCGTTGGAATGGCTATGATATGGTGAGGTGATTGAATGTTTGAAACCCCATTCAGAGCTGAAATTCTTGAAATTCATGGCGGTCTACTGAGGACCACCGTCACTCACCAGAATATATGGGACGCCGAAACTTGCAAAAATGCTTTTCATTATTTTGATAATTTTATTACGTGTTGCGTTTCCGGTAGGTCTCTCCACTTCTACAAATTTAGAAAAGTAGTCTACTAGGATTAGGTATTGTTCCCCAAACAGTTCGAAAATGTCGGTGCCTACTTTGAACCAAGGGATCGCAGGTACGTCATGGGTACGCAACGGTTCATTTCTTTGAGATAGGTTGTATTTTTGGAAAATCGGACACAATTCTATCAATTGTCCTCATTCGTTTCGGATGGTGGGCCAGAATACACTGTCCTCGCTCATTTTAACACTTTTGTTATAACCGAAGTGGCTGTAATGTATTTTACCCAGGATTTCTTTTCTCAATGACCTTGAAATGACGCATGCTTGCCCTTTATAAATAATAGCGTTATTTATTGTTAGTTCGCTCTTGTACTTCGTATAAATTTTAATTTTTTCGTTCACTTCATTGTTATTTGGCCAGTCCCTGGTAACAATTTGAGAAAGAATCTTCAATTCTTCATCTATTTCAGTTTCAATTTTTATTTTTTCGAAATATTCATCTGTAATATTTGAACCTGAATTAATTTCGCATAGCAGTTCGTTTTCATTTATTGACATATTTTCTTCGTCATTTGAGTCCGTTTCAGGCAAATAGGCTCGCGACAATGCGTCTGCAATTATCAGTTCGCTGCCTCTTCTGTAATTTAAAGTGAATTGGTATTTTGCGTATTGGCGGACATTTATCGATTGGTTCTTTATTTATGGCCAAAAGTGGTTTATGGTCACTTTCCACTATGACTTGTCTTCCAAAAACATGATCGTGAAATGTTTGCGACCCGTATAAAACTGCAAACATTTCTTTTTCTATCTGGGAATATAATTTCTGTGTTTCTGTAAATGATTTTGATGAATAGCAGACTGGTTTGTTTTCTTGTAGTAGGCATGCACCTACGCCGTTTTGACTTGCATCTACTGACACCGTGATTTTTCTTGGGATTAAAAAACTGTAAAATCGGACTTTGAGTTAATTTTTTCAAGAGCTTGTATTTGAGGTTTTTTCCAACTGAAGTGTGTATCTTTTTTCAAAAGATCTTTCAGTGTCTGTGTTTCTATTGAATAGTTTGGAATTTATTTATTTACATAATTTACAACACCAATCAAAACCTGAACGTCTTTTTTACACTTTGGTGTGGGCATTTCTTTAATTGCTTCAACTCGATTTGTATCAATTTCTATTCCTTTCTCATTTTTAATGTGTCCTATAAATTTAATTTTATTAACCGCAATTTGGCATTTTGCTAGATTGAATTTGACTCCATGCTTTCTGGCTGAATTCAATACTTTTTCAAGAATTTCGACATGTTCTTTTTGATCTTTTGCCCAAATAATAATGTCATCGATGTACACTCCTACATTATTGCAATTAAAAATGCTTTTGAACCTTTCATTGAATATTTCGGGCGAACAAGTAATACCATAGGGTAACCTTTTGTTCTTGTACGTTCCAAAGAGTGTACCGAATGTGCAGAGATTTGACTTTCTTCATCAACCGGTATTTGATGGAACGCTTGATTTGCATCTAATTTACAGCAAAATTTCAGCTCCGGATATACGACTTGTTATTTCTTCAAAAGTTGATAATCTGCTATGTTCTCTCTTAATTGATTTGTTTAGATGAAACGGATCAAGACAGATTCTCAATGAATTGTCGGGCTATTTGACAAGTACCAATGGATTTATCCAATCACTCCGTCCTTTAGCTTTTTCTATTACTTTACTTTTTTCTAAATCATTTAGCGCCTCTTCGAGAGGGTCAAGTAAAGCAAATGGTACTTTTCTTATTGGACCATCACCGGTTGTGCGTTTGGTATTAAATTAATGTGATAGAGTGGATTTATTTCTCCTATTCCCGAAAACAAATCTCCATATTTTTCCATGACAGTATCTTTTGTATGCCGAATATTATGCACCTGAACTTCATTTTCATTGATACAGTATCTGTATTTTGGATGAGTTTCAGCTTTATGCACGTTGGTAAACCTACAAGAAGTGCTGAATAGCTTTTTACTACATAGAATTGAATTAGATTTTTTTCATTTTCAATTGAACAAATTAATTCACATGTTCCAACTACAGTGATTTTATTTCCTGTGTATGAAGTTAGTTTTAATTCAGGAGTTTGCAATGCATTCAGTGGCAATTTCAAGCGTTTTTGTACATATTTATAGGCATTAGATTCACTGAAGCTCCGGTATCTATTTTGAATTTGACTTGTTTGTTTTCAATTGCTAACTTTGTTATCCAGGAACAACCAACCGCATTTACAGGTTTAATTTGAGTATGCTCAATTTTCTGACTATTTATACTACCTACATAGAATTCTGTCGTATCATTTGAATTATTATGACTTAAAACTGCACTGATTTGATTTTTTCTTGACGACCTACACATTGAGGCGAAATTATTTGTTGTTTTTCACACTTCATACACGTTTTTGAATACGGTGGACACTTGTTAATTTGATAGAACGATCCACATCTAGTACAGTTGTTGATTACATTGTCTGACCTTGATACCCGATGTCTTCTGTTTGAATTACTCCGTCTCCTAGTGCTACTGGAACGATTTCCAACAGGCTGTCTGGTATGTGGACGCCTGTTCATTGTTTGTTTGATGGAATGATTCATGGCACCAACTGATGGGTCTTCGCTCAGGTATTGATGGTTGTTGTCCTTTTCAATTTTCTTTGACTGCTTCCTGGCTTGTTCGTGAATCGCGCATATTTTGATTGCTCCTTCGAGCTTTAAATCTTCCTGCTGTAGCAATTTTTCTCGGATTTCGGAGTGGTTGCTACCACTGATTAGCACGCATGTTATCAAGTCGTCATTTAATATTTCGAATTTGCACAGTGAGGCTTGTTTCTTCAAATCTGTGACAAATTGCTCGAAGGTCTGCTCTCCTTGGTGCGACTGGAAGAATTTATAACGAAGAAAACATAAATTCTCTTTTGGCTTGAAGTATCTGTTGAACTTTTCGATCACGGGTTCTAATTTGTCTTTTTCTTCCTCGTTAAAGATTAAAAAATAAATTCAAAGTATTCCGTGTTTAGAAGTCGGAATTTTTCGGCTTTGAAGTCGAAGTTTTTCGTGATTGGAAGTCGAAATTTCGAGAAATAAGTCGAAGTACCTATATCGTGTTCTGAGGTCTAAATTTGTCATATTTAAAAGTCGAAATTCTTCGTAATTGAAAGTCAAAATTCTTCGATTGAAGTCGAAATACATATTTCGTCTTTAAAAGTCAAGGTTTTTTCTAGTCAAAGCAAAATTTCGAGCCTGAAGTCAAAGTATATTTTGTGTTTGATAGTCGAATTTTTTTGCCTTTGAAAGTCGAAGTTTTCCGTGTTCCAAAATATAAATTTCAAGAATAAAGTCGAAGTACTCATGCCTGTATTCATAGTCGTTGTCAAGTGTACCTTGATCAAGTATCACTTTTAATCAAGCTGTAACTCAAGTACGAATCCTGTTTCATAGACATAACTTCGGCTTTCCTCGAGGAATAGGTACTATTTCACGGTAATAGCAAAAAATATGTCCATGAAACAATAATCGCACTTGAGTTACAGCTTGATTAAAAGTGATACTTGAACAAGGTGCACTTTACAACGACTATGAATACGAGCATCAGTGTTTCAAAGTCAAAATTTTTCGTCTTACACGTTTTTTGTGTTGAAAAGTAAAAATTCCAAGAAAAAATTCAAGGT
Source organism: Anaspis maculata (assembly GCA_949128115.1). Taxonomy (NCBI): domain Eukaryota; kingdom Metazoa; phylum Arthropoda; class Insecta; order Coleoptera; family Scraptiidae; genus Anaspis; species Anaspis maculata. Next base: position 2,303,940 of record OX421966.1, read on the forward strand.
AATCCGTGTCCTCGTCCGTGTCCTTCGTCCTCAACTTCGTTTGAAAGTCGAAATTTCGAGAATGAGGTGAAAGTATTATATGCTTGAAAGTCGGAATTTTCCAGCTTTAAAAGTCGAAGTTTTTCGTGATTGAAAGTCGAAATTTCAAGATTGAAGTAGAAATACTTCGCGCTTAAGAGTCGAAGTTTTCGGTAGTTGAAAGTCGACATTTCGAGCGTAAAGTCATAACACAGTTCGTGTTTGAAAGTCGAAATGTTTTACTTTTTAAAGTCGAAGTTGTTCGTGTTTAAAAGTCGAAATTTTGAGATCAAAGTGGAAGTACTTTGTTTTTAAAAGTCGCAATTTTTCGCGTTCCAAAGTCAAAATTTCAAGAATAAAGTCGAAGTAGGTACTTAGTTCTTGAAAGTCGAAATTTTTCGTCTTTTCAATTTTTGCGTTGAAGTTGAAGTTTTCTGCGGTTGAATGTCGAAATTTTTCGTCTCTAAAAGTCGAAGTTTCTCCTGTGTAGAAGTCGAAATTTCGAGATTAAAGTCGGAGTAACACTTCGTGTTTAAGAGTCGAAATCTTTTGTCTTTGAAAGCTGAAGTTTTCGAGAATCAAAGTACATACTTCATTAGCGTACACACACACATACAAGTACATACACACTACATATTAGAAAAAACATTTCGTGTTTGAAAGTCGAAATTTCGAGAAATAAGTCGAAATAACACGAAGGTTTTCGTGTTCAAAAGTCAAAATTTCAAGAATAAAGTTGAAGAACTTCGTGTTTGGAAGTCGAATTGTATAGGGTTTTGGTTGGAGTCAAAGTTTTTTGTCTTGGAAAGTCCAAATTTTTCGGTTTTGAAAATAGAAGTTTTTCGTGATTGAAGTCGAAATACTTTGTACTTGAAAGTCGAAGTTTTCATGTATGAAAGTCGAAATTTTGAGAATTAAAATCAAGTATGTTTTTCGTGTTCTAAAATGGATATTTGTTGTCTTTTGAAGTCAAGTTTTCGAAAGTCGATGTAGGTACTTCGTGTTTTAAGTCGAAACTTCGAGACTAACGGAAGGCACGTAGAACATCTTCTGTGGGTCCTCAACCAGAATAATGTTTTTCTTTCAAACGTTTCAAAACTTAAACCAGTCCATCTAGAGGATTGACGTTTTTCAATTTTGTTTCAAGTTCATTCGAATCGCTTATTATTAGAAGGAACTTGTTTGGAAGTCAAATTTTCTAGTAAAATGGAGTCGAAGTCTCGTATGAATAGGTAAAAATCCATTTTTTACAACGTATTCGTGTTTGAATGTCGAAATGTTTTGTCTTTGAAAGTCCAAGTATTCGAAAGTTGAGGTACTTCGTCCTCAACTTCGTTTGAAAGTCGAAATTTCGAGAATGAGGTGAAAGTATTATATGCTTGAAAGTCGGAATTTTCCAGCTTTAAAAGTCGAAGTTTTTCGTGGTTGAAAGTCGAAATTTCGAGATTAAAGTGGAAGTACTTCGTGTTTAAAAGTCGAAGTTTTCCGTGGTTAAAAGTCGAAATTTTTCGTCTCTGAAAGTCAAAGTTTCTTCTGTGTGAAAGTCGAAATTTCGAGATTAAAGTCAAAGTTTTCCGTTTTTAAAAGTCGAAGTTTTCCATATTTCAAAGTAAAAATTTCAAGAATAAAGTCGAATTACTCAGTGTTTAAAAGTCAAAATTTTTCGTCTTACACGTTTTTTGTATTAAAAAGTACAAATTCCAAGAAGAAATTCAAGGTAATCTGTGTTTAGAAGTCGGAATTTTTTGGCTTTCAAAGTCGAAGTTTCTCGTGATTGAAAGTCGAAATTTCAAGATTGAAGTAGAAGTACTTCGCGTTTAAGAGTCGAAGTTTTCGGTAGTTGAAAGTCGAAGTTTCTCCTGTGTAGAAGTCGACATTTCAATATCAAAGTCGGAGTACACTTCGTGTTTGAAAGTCGAAATCTTTTATTTTTAGAAGTCGAAGTTTTTCGGGTTTAAAAGTCGGAATTTCGAGATTAAAGTGGAAGTACTTCGTGTTTGGGAGTCGAACTTTCGAGAAATGAGTCGAAGTATATCGTGTTTTAAGTCTAAATGTTTCATATTTAAATGTCGAAATTCTTCAGGATTGAAAGTCGAAATTTCGAGATTGAAGTCAAAATGCTTTGTATTTAAAAGTCGGAATTGTTTGTCTTTTGAAGTAGAAGTATTCCGTGATTTATTGTCGAAATTCCTCGTGACTGAAAGTAAAACTTTCGAGATCAAAGTCGAAGTACTTCGCGTTTGGTGGTCGAATTTTTTTGTCATCAAGAGTCGAAGTACTTTGAAAGTCGAAATTGTTTGCCTTTAAAATACGAAATTTTCTAAAGTCAAAGTTTTTCGTGTTTCAAAGTCAAAATATCAAAGTCAAAGTACTTGGTGTTCGGAAGTCGAAATTTTTTGTTTCAAGTCGAGGTTTTTCGTGTTTCAAGTCGAAATTTAAGGAGAAGTAATTCGTGTTTGTAAGTCGAAGTTTTTCGTGTTTAAAGCAGAAATTTCTTTTGGTTGAAAGTCGAAATTGCAAGATTCAAGTCTACGTAGTTACTTTGTGTTTGAAAGTCAAAGTTTTTTTGTGGTTCAAAGTCAAAATTTCAATAATAAATTAAAGGTATTCCGTCCTCGAAAGTCGAGATTTTTCGGCTTCCAAAGTCGAAGCTTCTCGTGATTGAAAGTCGAAATTTCGAGATTGAAATGGAAGTACTTCGTGTTTAAGAGTCGAAGTTCTCCATGGTTGAAAGTCGAAATTTTTCGTTTTTAAAAGTCGAAGTTTCTCGTGTGTAAAAGTCGACATTTCGAGATCAAAGTCGGAGTACACTTCGTGTTAGAAGTCAAAATCTTATATTGTTAGAAGTCGAAGTTTTTAGTGTTTAAAAGTCGAAATTTCGAGAATTAAGTGGAAGTACTTCGTGTTTGAAAGGCGAAGTTTTTCGCGTTCCAAAGTCAAAATTTCAAGAATAAAGTCAAAGTAGGTACTTAGTGCTTGAATGTCGAATTTTTTTTGTTTTCACAAGTTTTCGTGTTGAAGAGTAGAAGATTTTAAAATAAATTCGAAGTATTCCGTGTTTATAAGTCGGAATTTTTCGGCTTCAAAGTCGAAGTTTTTCGTGATTGAAAGTCGAAATTTCGAGATTAAAGTGGAAGTACTTATCGTGTTCAAAACTCGAAGTTTTCAGTGGTTAAAAGTCGACATTTTTCGTCTCTGAAAGTCGAAGTTTCTCTTGTGTGAAAGTCGAAATTTCGACATTGAAGTCGGACTAACACTTCCTGTTTGAAAGTCGAAATTTCGAGAAATAAGTCGAAGTACCTATATCGTGTTCTGAGGTCTAAATTTTTCATATTTAAAAGTCGAAATTCTTCGTAATTGAAAGTCAAAATTCCTCGATTGAAGTCAAAATACATATTTCGTCTTTAAAAGCCAAGGTTTTTTCTAGCCAAAGCAAAATTTCGAGCCTGAAGTCAAAGTACATTTTGTGTTTGAGAGTCGAATTTTTTTGCCTTTGAATGTCGAAGTTTTCGAAAGTGGAAGTTTTCAAAAATTGAAGAGTTTCGTGTTCAAAACTCAAAATTTCAAGAATAAAGTCGAAGAACTTCGTGTTTGGAAGTCGAATTGTATAGCGTTTTGGTTGGAGTCAAAGTTTTTTGTCTTGAAAAGTCCAAATTTTTCGCTTTTGAAAATAGAAGTTTTTCGTGATTGAAGTCGAAATTTCGAGATTGAAGTCAAAATACTTTGTACTTGGAAGTCGAAGTTTTCATGTATGAATGTCGAAATTTTGAGAATGAAATTCAAGTATGTTTTTCGTGTTCTAAAATGGAAATTTGTTGTCTTTCTTAGTCCAAGTTTTTGAAAGTCGATGTAGGTACTTCGTGTTTCAAGTCGAAACTTCGAGACTGAAGTGGAAGTACTTCGTGTTCAAAAATCGAAGTTTTCCGTGTTGAAAGTCGAAATTTTTTGTGTCTAATTGTAAAAATTTCTAATCGTTGAATATCCAAATTTCAAGATTCAAGTGCACGTAGTTACTTTGTGTTTGAAAGTCCCAAGTTTTTTGTCTTCGACAAAAAAAAAGCCGACATTTTTCGTGTTTCAAAGTCAAAATTCAAGAATAAAGTCGAAGTACTTCGTGTTTTACAGTAGTATTTTTTTGTATTTTGGAGTCGAAGTTATTCGTGTTGAAAAGTAGAAATTTTAAGAATAAACTTGAGGTATTCCGTGTTAGAAGTCGGAATTTTTCGGCTTTCAAAGTCGAAGTTTTTCGTGATTGAAAGCCGAAATTTCGAGAATAAAATGGAAGTACTTCGTATTTGAAAGTCGAATTGTTTGGTATTTGAAAACGAAATTTTTTGCTTTCCAAGTCGAGTTTCAAAGTCAAACTTTCAAAATCAAAGTCAAAGTACTTGGTGTTTGAATGTCGAATTTTTTTTGTTTTGAAGTCCAGTTTTTTCGTGTTCACAAGTCGTAATTTTTCGGCTTTCAACGTGGAAGTTTATTGTGATTAAAAGTCGAAGTTTCGAGATTGAAGTCGGAGTACACTCATTCGTCTTTTAAAATTGGAATGTTTCGTCTTTTAAAGCCAAAGTTTCCGAAAATCGAAGTACTTTGTAATAAAAGTCAAAAATTTTTGCATTCAGAAGTGGAAGTTTTCGAAAGTCGAAGATTTTCGTGTTCCAAAGACAACATTTCAAGATCAAAGTTGAAGTACATCGTGATTGAAAGTCGAAATTTTGAGAATAAAGTCAAAGTACTTCGTGTTTGGGAGTCGAAATTTCGAGAAATAAGTCGAAGTATATCGTGTTTAAAGTCTAAATGTTTCACATTTAAAAGTCGAAATTCTTCAGGATTGAAAGTCGAAATTTCGAGATTGAAGTCAAAATGCTTTGTATTTGAAAGCCGAAATTGTTTGTCTTTTGAAGTCGAAGTATTTCGTGATTTATTGTCGAAATTCCTCGTGACTGAAAGTAAAAATTTCGAGATCAAAGTCGAAGTTTTCGTGTAAAAAAGTCGAAATTTTGAGAATTAGATAAAAGCATTTCGTGTTTTGGAGTCAAAATTTTTGCCTCTGAAAGTCAAGTGTCTAAACTCCTCGATTGAATTCGAAGTACATATTTTGTCTTCAAAAGTCAAGGCTCCTTTTGGTCAAAGCAAAATTTCGAGCCTGAAGTCGAAGTACTTCGCGTTTGATAGTCGAATTTTTTGTCATCAAGAGTCGAAGTACTTTGAAAGTCGAAATTTTTTGCCTTTAAAATACAAAGTTTTCGTAAGTCAAAGTTTTTCGTGTTCCAAAGTCAAAATTTCTAGATTGAAATGGAAATACTTCGCGTTGTCGAAAACTGTCGTGTTTTGAAGTCGAAATTTCGAGATTCAAGTGGAAGAACTTCGTGTTTAGTAGTCGAAGTTTTTCGTGTTTGAAAGTCGCAGTTTCTTCTGGTTAGAGTAAAAATTTCAAAACTAAAGTCGAGGTACTTCGTGTTTTATAGTCGTAATTTTTCGTGTTTTTAAGTCGAAGTTTTTTGTGTTGGAAAGTAGAAATTTCGAGATCAAAATAGAAGTACTTCGTGTTTGAAAGTCGAAAGTTTCGCCTTTTAAGTCGAAGTTGTCGAAAGTTCAAGTTTTTCGTGTTTCAAAGTCAAAATTTCAAAATCAAAGTAAATGGTGTGTGGAAGTCGAAATTTTTAGTTTTGAAGTCAAGGTTTTTCGTGTTCCAAGTAGAAGTTCAAGTAGAAGTAATGCGTGTTTGAAAGTCGGTTTTTCGTGATTGAAAGTTGAAGTTTCGAGAAATAAGTCAAAATTGTATTTGGAACTAGAAATTTGTTGCCTTCAAAAGTCGAAGTTCTACGTGACAAATAAGAAATTTGGAGATTGAAATCGAAGTTTTCGTGTATAAAAGTCGAAATTTCGAGAATAAGATGAAAGAATTCCGTGTTTGAAAGTCGAAATATTCTGTTAAGAAATCAAAGTTTCCTGTGTTTCAAGTCAAAGTTTTGAGATTGAATGGAAGTACTTTGTTTTTGAAAGTCGAATTTTTTGTATTTAAAAGTCGAAATTTCAAGATCAAAGGCGAAGTAGCTACTTTGTTTGGAAGTCAAAAATTTCTTTGAAAGTCGAAGTTGTTCGTGTTTCAAAGTCAAAATTTCAAGAATGAAGACAAAGAACTTCGTGCTTATAAGTTGGAATTTTTCGGTTTTTAAACTTGAAGCTTACCATGGTTAAAAGTCGAAAGAAGGGACACGACGCACCCAGGGACTTGAGGGCCTTAGCTAGTCCGTGAATGCGAAAAGGCTAATTTTTGGGCTTGGGCTTGACTTCATCTGACCAGGAAACCTAAGGGATTTTTTTTATTAAACACCTCAACAGTCTTAAGCTTTATATTTGTCGAGTAAACACAAAGTAGCAAAATTTTCACAGCTTCACAAATATAGTACAATAATATAAATTATATTCATATAAAAAAAAAACAAGCAAGCCGGCTTTTTAGAGTGTCTTACAGAACAAAAATCTATTATTTACAATAAAAACCCAGTTTTGTCAAGTCCTATCTAGGTACAATAAAAAAAATACAGCAGTAACAATAATGGAAAAAACATTCAAGTGCTTGATACTGAACAAAAATTGTATCAATACTAAAAAAGATTGGCATCAATACTAGAAAAAATAGTACTGATACTAAAAAAATGTATTGGAAAAAAGTATTGATCCTACAAAAATTGGGTATCAATATCAAAAAGAGAAAACAATTGTTTGCTTTCAATTTCAGTAAAATTGAAAATTCGTTTTCGAAACTTCATAAGCTACGGATTTGTTTTCTGTATATTATTAAGAATGGACCGGTTTCGAAACACTTATCCCTGCATCTCTAGATTATTTTTTGTTTAGTATTTAGTAAGTAGTAGAACAATAATACATAAACCAGCAATTATTGCTATACTGTTTCGTTTTTTTTTTTAGTTTGTTGTTGGTGCTATCATTTACTTTCCTCTGTTTTATGATAATAGCTGAATACAAATGCTATGTGCGAAAGATGGACATTTTTTCTTTTAATGAAATAACGAAATCAGGAATGAAAAAAAAATGAACGAAAAATGCGCTCTACACGTGCACTTTTTCTATAGCTAAACTTTTAATTTTATGCTCTTAACATTACTTTTTGTTATTCCTTTTTTAATGATACATAAAAGCTTGGGAAAGAAATCTAATATAGCTTAGTTCTAGAATAATTGTACTGGTGTATTTCGAATCGGCGCTTGTGCTGTTCTTTGAAGCTATAGACAAAAGTGATGTTTTTTGTTGGTTGTATAAATAAAATATGTATATAAGAACAATAATAATAATAACATTAAATATCACAAAGATGATGATAAAGAATACACAACTGGATCAAAAACAATACGATAAAAATTGGATTGAAAAAATAAAATTGAAAAAAAAAAAAAACATTTAGGTACTGTTACATAAATCACATGAATTCAAACGGTCGTGCCGTACGTGCTGAAGACGACCCTGGTGCTGTCCGAATCCAGCGTCACGTCTTCGGGACTGGCCAGGTCGACGCGGACGCTTCCCGAATTGTTGCGCTTCCTCTGGCCCCAGTTGTTCAGCGTCCACTGGTACACCTCGGTCGTCGAGTTCCTCGTCGACTGCGGCTCTTCGGCCACCGCCACGTTGTCCAGCGTTTCCGAACTCGAGCTCGTCTCGAACGAGTCCCCGCCGCCCTTGTACCTGTTCACGCCTGAAAAAAACACACCGTTACTGCTTTGTTGTAATCGGCAACGCCGCTTGGTAAGCGCGGCAACGCCGTGCGGCTGCCATGGTAACCGCGCGGTTGCCTTGGAGACCACCACGACAACAACGCGGTAGCTATGGTACAGCGGCCGTAACCAAGGCAGAACAAAGGCAACGTTGCGGTAACCAAGGCAACGACGGCCGTTGCCGGGGTGACTGCGGCAACGTGTTCGTACCGGAATCCTCGAGGGAGACGTGGCTCTCTTCGATCCCGCGCAGGATGCTCTGGCAAGTGTCCGACTCGAGAGGTATCGGATCGTCCGAGTCGCGGTTGTAGATGGTCACGGCGATGTGGGCGGGATGCGGCACCGGCAAGGGAATCACCATTTTGTCGGGCGAAAAGGGACGCGCGTGTTTTTTCCAGGGCGTCCACATGGTGGCGTTGCTCGTCGTCCTCTTGATTGAGCCCAGTACGCTGCTGGTTTCGCTGGAACGAAAAAGAGTAGGTACTGTAGTAATTCCTAGTATAATGAAGTATGTTTTCGACTTCAAAGTTGGAGTCTTCGGTCTAAATTTATTCGAGAATGAAGTGAAAGTTTCTCGCGTTTGGAGTCGGAGTTTATGATTTTCAAAGTCGAATTTCGAGTTGAAAGCTGGAATTTTGGAAGTGAAGTCGAAATTTTTCGTATGTTGAATATTCGAGGATTGTCGGAAATTTTTCGTGTTTGAAGAATTTCGACTTCAATGTTCATGAAGTTGGAATGCTTCGTGTTCAAAGTCGATAATTCGAAATAAAAATAAAAGTCGAATTTATCGAAATCTTGAGATAAATGTCGAAGTTTTTTGGTCGAAATTTAAAGAAAGAAGTCCAAAGTTTTTCGTGTTTGAAGTTGAAATTTATTGTTTCTGAAATCGAAAGTTATTGTTTTTAACAATTTTTCGGAATTTTTCGTATGTTGAATTCGTGTTTCAAGTCGGAGCTTTTCGACTTCAAAGTTGAAGTCTTCGGTGTTGGATGGAGAAATTTCTAAATTTATTCGAGAATGAAGTGAAATTTTCTCGCGATTGGAGTCGAGGTTTATTCTTTTCAAAGTCGAATTAGAGTTAAAAGCAGGAATTATGAAAGTGAAGTCGAAATTTCTGTATGTTGAATATTCTAAAGATTTTCGTGTTTGAAGAATTTCGACTTCAAAGTTTATGAAGTTGAAGTTCTTCGTGTTCAAAGTCGATGATTCGAAATGAAAATAAAAGTCGAATTTATCGAAATCTTGAGATGAATGTCGAAGTTTTTTGGTCGAAATTTCAAGAAAGAAGTCCAAAGTTTTTCGTGTTTGAAGTTGAAATTTATTGTTTCTGAAATTGAAAGTTATTGTTTTTAAAGTCGGAGTTTCGAGTTGAATGTCAAAGTTCGTCGTGTTTGTAGTCGAAATTTCAAGATTGAAGTCGGAATTTTTCGTACGTTGAATTCGTGTTTCAAGTCAAAACTTTTCGACTTCAAAGTTGAAGTCTTCCGTGTTGAATGGAGAAATTTCTAAATTTATTCGAGAATGAAGTGAAAGTTTCTCGCGTTTGGAGTCGGAGTTTATGATTTTCAAAGTCGAATTTCGAGTTGAAAGCTGGAATTTTGGAAGTGAAGTCGAATTTTTTCGTATGTTGAATATTCGAGGATTGTCGGAAATTTTTCGTGTTTGAAGAATTTCGACTTCAATGTTTATGAAGTTGGAATGCTTCGTGTTCAAAGTCGATAATTCGAAATAAAAATATAAGTCGAATTTATCGAAATCTTGAGATGAATCTCGAAGTTTTTTGGTCGAAATTTCAAGAAAGAAGCCCAAAGTTTTTCGTGTTTGAAGTTGAAATTTATTGTTTCTGAAATCGAAAGTTATTGTTTGTAACAATTTTTCGGAATTTTTCGTATGTTGAATTCGTGTTTCAAGTCGGAGCTTTTCGACTTCAAAGTTGAAGTCTTCGGTGTTGGATGGAGAAATTTCTAAATTTATTCGAGAATGAAGTGAAATTTTCTCGCGATTGGAGTCGAAGTTTATTCTTTTCAAAGTCGAATTGGAGTTAAAAACCGAAAATTCCAGACTTTTTCCCGCGTTTTTCGCGAGAAAAGCCGAAGTTTTTCATATTTAAGGCCAAAATTGCTAGATTGGAGTCGAAATCTTTTCCTTTGTTGAAAGGACCCCGCACGATTCTTATGGAAAATGGCTCCCGGTTAAATTCTCTGAATTTTTGATATGTTGTAGCTCATGAGATACTAATCGAATACCGTGAACCCCAAACTCAAATAATGGACAGTTTTTTACCCACAGGGGGTTGAAGTTGGAGGTTTTGACGGCTGCAAAATGATATTATGACGTTAATAGAAGTTTTTTATTTGGTTTCTCTTCAAGTTGTGTTTCATGCTAAATGTATTTATTTGACAGAAAAATATCAACCCCCTCCTCCACCCCCAACCCCTATCTACCATCATAAAATTCGAGATTACTCCCGAAAGCCATGCGGATGGCTTCTGTGATTTAAATCATGAATTTTGACATGAAAATTATTTTTCACCCCTAATGTTGGGGTGCCAATTTTCCAATTTTCCTCGGTTAACTTGGCTGAATTTTTGGTATTGTGTAGTTCTAATTCTGCTGAACAAAAAGTTCCAATACCAAAACTTATTCCTATGAACAGTTTTTGTTCTGCAGGGGACTGAAGTTAAATATTTATGCTCTCAAATCTTCAACTTCAGTCCCCTGTAGAACCAAAACTGTCCATAGGAATAAGTTTTGGCATGGGAACTTTTTGTTTGGCAGAGTTGGAAGTACACAATACCAAAAATTCAGCCAAATTAACCGAGGAAAATTGGAAAATCGGCACCCCAACATTGGGGGTGGAAAATAATTTTTATGTCAAAATTCATAATTTAAATCACATAAGCCATCTGCATGGCTTTTGAGAGTAATCTCGAATTTTGTGATGGTAGATAGGGGATAGGGGTGGAGGAGGGGGTTGATATTTTTCTGTCAAATAAATACATATAGCATGAAACACATCTTGAAGAGAAACCAAATAGAAAGCTTTTATTTACGTCAGAATATCATTTTTAAGCCGTCAAAACCTCCAACTTCAACCCCCTGTGGGTAAAAAACTGTCCATTATTTGAGTTTGAGGTTCACGGTATTCGATTAGTATCTCATGAGCTACATCATATCAAAAATTCAGAGAATTTAACCGGGAGCCATTTTCCATAAGAATCGTGCGGGGTCCTTTCAAGATAAATATCGGGAGTTTTTCGTATTGAGTCGAAATTTCGAAAAATAAGTCTCGACTTTTTCATGTTTGTAGTTGAAATTTATTGTTTCTGAAGTAGAAATTCATCGTTTCTAGAGTCAGAATTTCAAGTTGAATGTCGAAGTTTGTCGTGTTTGAAGTCGAAATTCTAAGATTGGAGTCGAAATTGTCCGTACGTTGAATTCGTGTTTCAAGTCGAAGCTTTTGTTGTTCAAAATCGAAATTTTTCAGTCAAAGTAATTTATTTTCGTGTTCAGAGCCGTAAAGTTTTTCGTATGTCGAAATTTCGAGATAAATATCGAAATCTGTGTTTGAAGTCGAAGTTTTTCGTATTCAAAGACAAAATTTCGAGACTAAAGTAAAAGTATTTCGTGTTTGAAGACGGAAGTTAATTGTTTTTGAAGTCGGATTTCGAGTAAATGGCGAAGTTTTTCGTGTTTGAAGCCGGAATTTTGAGACTGAAGTCGAAATTTTTCGTATGTTGTGATTTAGATATGACTGTCGGCAGATTTTCGTGTTTCAAGACGAAAACTTCAAAGTTCGTCTGAAAAGCGGAATTTCTAGATTACTTTCCACGTTTTTCGTGTTTGAATTAGAAATTTTTCAAGTTGAAAGTTGAAACTTTTCGTGTTCGAAAACCAAAATTCGATATGAATGTCAAATTCATGGTTTTCAAAGTCGAAATTTTGAGAGAAAAGTTGTAATTTCCAAATAATTGGAGTCGAAATTTTTCTTATGTTGAAATTCCAAGATGAAGTTTTTCGTGTTGAGTCGAAATTTCGAAAAAGAAGTATTGAGTTTTTCGTGTTTGAAGTCAAAATTTATTGTTTCTGAAATCGAAATTTATTGTTTTTGGAGTCGGAATTTCGAGTTTGATGTCAAAGTTCTCGTGTTTGGAGTCGAAATTTGAAGATTGAAGTCTGAATTTTTTGTATTGTGAATTCGTGTTTCAAGTCGAAGCTTTTCGACTTCAAAGTTGAAGTCTTCGGTGTTGGATGGAGAAATTTCTGAATTTATTCGGGAATGAAGTAAAAGTTTCTCGCATTTGGAGTCGAAGTTTATTCTTTTCAAAGTCGAACTTAGAGTTGTAAGCCGGAATTTCGAAAGTGAAGTCGAAATTTTTCGTATGTTGAATATTCGATGATAGTCGGAAGTTTTTCGTGTTTGAAGAATTTCGACTTCAAAGTTCATGAAGTTGAAGTTCTTCGTGTTCAAAGTCGATTAATTCGAAATAAAAATAAGAGTCGAATTTGTCGAAATTTTAAGATAAATGTCAAAGTTGTATGGTCGAAATTTCAAGAAAGAAATCCTAAGTTTTTCGCGTTTGAAGTTGAAAGTTCCTGTTCATAAAGTCAAAATTTAAAGTCAATATTAAGGAATTTTTTTTTCATACGTTGAAATTTCGAGATGATAGTTGGGAGTTCTTCGTTTTTCAAGTCGAAGCCCTTTGTGTTCAAAAAGTTTTTCAAGTTCAAAATAAAAATTGTTTCTTGTTCGAAGTCGAAACTTCGAAATGAAAAATACTTTGTGTTTGAAGTCAAAGTTTTCCGACTTTTCGAAAGTTTCGCTCGACTTTTTCGCGATGAATATCGAAGTTTTTCGTGTTTTAAGTGGAAGTTTTTCGAGTTCAAAGTGAAAGCTTCGCGTCCAAGTCATCATTCCGAGTTGAAAGTCGAAGTTTTCCGCGTTCGAAGATGAGAATCGAAATTTTCCGAGTTTAAAGTTGAAGCAGTGGGTTGATGGGTAGTGGGATGTAGAAGTGTTGATTGATCTTACTCGTTTATGCTTTACGACTTCGAGGATGTTGAATGCTTATTTCACACTTTACACTATGGATTATGAAAAGCTTATTTGCACCTTCAATGAATAAATAGCCAGTGTGTATCTTGGGCGTAACAGCGGTTGCAAAACTTACGGTTTTTTCTCACTCTTCTTAACAGTGGCTGCCTGCTTGGACCTGGGATTGAAAGCGGAAACTTCCAGATACGGAGAATGGACCTGGATGTTCCCCCTGGGAGTGTACACGTTGCCCAAAAGATCTGGACCTCTGGCTCCTGTAAAATATCATTTTATTTAGGGCACTACTACTCAACTATAGTCCAGCATAACACTGTGGCCTGATGTTTTCTCTCCAAATTTCCAAATTAATGTGAGCACTTTCAATTCACCATTCGGAGGTTAGAAACGTAAACAGATTGTGTTGATGGCCTCACCTTAGTTTAAAAAAACAACAACAGATAGTTAGGGTGCAAGAGGGTCAGCATCTGGTGAGAGTAATAATAATAATAATAATAATTTCGTCTTTGTTACGGCGAAGTCTAGCCAATGGCTACTCTACTTAACCGTGAAGAGTAGAAAAGTGGGGATGGAGGACTACAACGAAGAAGTCGAGAAGCACGCGACGACGTTCAGATGTCGTAAACCAATTGCAGTCTAATGTCATATTGAATTCAATTTGACGAAGTAAGTTACATGGGTTTTTCCACCTGTTCTTCAAATCAGCTTCACTTTTCTTTCTCTATGCGGTCAACCCTTTCTCAGGTTACACTAACATTAGTTAGTGCGTTGAACTGTAAGCTCAGAAGGAGTCCGGACAAAACTCGGCATAGCTGAGGCAAAATTGGGCCAAGCTGAAGCAAAAATGGGCAAGGTTAGGGCAAAATCGAGCAAATTCCACGTCAACTTTAGTTTGGAGCAAGATCCAGTAAAATTTCTTGACAACAAAACCAAGACAAGTCGTAAGAAACGCGTTCGAAAGTCGAAATTTCGAGAATAAAGCTGAATAACTTTGTATTCAAAAGTCGAAATTTTGAGGTTGAAGTCGAAGTACTTCACGTTTAAATCGAAATATTCGCGAGACAAAGAAAATTGGGCTATGTCAAGGCAAAATTGAGGGAAAAATGGGTGAAGTTGGTGTAAAATCGGGCAAATTCCATGTCAATTTCAGTTTGGAGACGAAGACCAAGACAAGACGAAAGTAAAAGTGTTTGAAACTCGAAATTTTGAGATCTCGAAGCACTTTATGTTGAAAAGTCTGAATGTTCCGTCTTTGAAAGTCAAAATTCCGAGATTTCGACTTCGTGTTCAAGTCGAAATAATCGTGAGACAGAAAAAATGGGGAAAGTTAAGGTAAAATTGGGCTAGTTGTTGCAAAATTGTGGCAGAATTGGGCAAAGTCAAGGCCAAATTAGGGAGAGTAGGGGCAAAGTTGAAGCAAAATTTAGTAGAGTCGGGGTAAAGTTAGGGCTGAACTGACATACTGTTGACGAAATAAAAAAAATCGGATAAAATCGGACAAAGTCGAGGCACAATCGGGCAAAGTTAGGGCAAACTTGGGCAAAGATGAAGCAAAATTGAACAAATTTGGGCAAAGTTAGGCTGAAAATGAACAAATTGTTGCACAATTGGGCAAAATTGGGGAGAGTAGGAGCAAAGTTGAAGTGAAATTGAGGAGAGTCGGGTAAAGTTAGGGCAACACTGACAAACTGGGGTCGGAATAAGAAAAATCAGGGATAAAATCGGGCAAAGTCGGGGCGAATTCGGGCAAAGTTGAGGCGCATTTGGTCAAAGTCGAGGTAAAATCAGGCAGAGTTGGAGAAAACTTGGGCAAAGATGAAGCAAAATTGAACAAAGTTGGGTAAAGTTGAGGTGAAATTGGACAAATTGTTGCGCGATTGGGCTAATTTGGGGCGAAATTGAGGGAGTAGGGGCAAAGTTTGAGTAAATTTGCTGAGAGTCGGGGTAAAGTTAAGGCAAAACTGACAAACTGGGGTCGAAATAAAAAAAATCAGGGATAAAATCGGGCAAAGTAAAGGCAAACTTAGGCTAAGATGAAGCAAAATTGAACAAATTTGGGCAAAGTTAAGCTGAAATTAAACAAATTGTTGCACAATTGGGCAAAATTGGGGAGAGTAGGAGCAAAGTGAAGTGAAATTAAGGAGAGTTGGGTGAAGTTGGGGCAACACTGACAAACTGGGGTCGAAATAAGAAAAATCAGGGATAAAATCGGGCAAAGTCGGGGCGAGCTTGGGCAAAGTTGAGGCGCATTTGGGGAGAGTAGGGGCAAATTGTTGCAAAATTGGGGGAAGTAGGGGCAAAGTTCAAGTAAAATTAGGGAAAGCCGGCGTAAAGTTGGGCCAAACTGACATATACTGGGGTCAAAATAAGAAAAATCAGGGATAAGATCGTGGCAAAGTTGGGGCGCAATTGGGCAAAGTCGTGGTAAAATCAGGCAAACTTGGGCAAAGATGACGCAAAATTGAACAAAGTTGGGTAAAGTTGAGGTGGCATTGGACAAATTGTTGTACAGTTTGTGGCGAAAATGGCTAATTTGGGGCGAAAATGGGGGGAGTGGGGGCAAAATTTAAGTAAAATTAGGGAGAGTCGAGGTAAAATTAGGGCAAAACTGACAAACTGGGGTCGAAATAAGAAAAATCAGGGATAAAATCGGGCTAGTCGGGGCGAATTCGGGCAAAGTTGAGGCAAATATGAAGAAAAATTTAACAATGTTTAAGCAAAATTGGGCAAAGTTGAGGCGAAGCCAAGCAAATTCCACGTCAACTTTAGTTTGGAGCAAGATTGAGTAAAATTTCTTGAAAGCGAAACCAGATCAAGTCAAAACTTGTCTGTATCGGAGACGAAATTTTTCGTCTTTGAAAGTCGAAGTTTCAAAAATAAATTCGAAGTTTTTAGTAAGAAAAAGTGGAAATTTTTCGTCACTCAAAGTCAAAATTTCAAGATTGAAGTCAAAGAACTTCGTGTTGAGGTCAAAACTTTTCGTAATACAGACTAAATCGGGCATAGTTGAGGTGAAATTGGGGAGAGTTGGGGTAAAGTTGAGTTGGAATTGGGAAGAGTTGGGGTGAAGTTGAGGTGGAAGTAGGGAGAGTTGGGGCAAAGTTGAGGGAAATATGACATATAAGGTCGAAATGAAAAAAATCATTGATGAAGCCGGGTAAGTCACTGACAAAATGGGGCAAAGTCGAGGCAAAATCGGGCAAACTTGAGGCAAAATTGGGACCGACTTGGGGCAAAATTGGACAAAGTTGGGGCACAATTGGGTAAACTCGGGGCAAAGTTGGCACAAAATTTAGTAAAGTGGGGGTAAAGTTGAGGATCAACTGACATACTGGGGTCGAAATCAAAAATCGGGGATAAAATTGGGCAAAGTTAGGACGCAATTATTGGGCAAGGTCGAGGTAAAATCGGGCAAAGTTCAGGCAAACTTGAGCAAATTGTTGCAAAATTTAGAAGAGTAGGGGCAAATTGTTGCAAAATTGGGGACAGTAGGGGCAAAGTTCAAGTAAAATTAGGGAGAGTCGGGGTAAAGTTAGGCCAAACTGACATACTGGGGTCAAAATAAGAAAAATCAGGGATAAAATCGTGGCAAAGTTGGGGCGCAATTGGGCAAAGTCGTGGTAAAATCAGGCTAACTTGGGCAAAGATTAGGCAAAATTGAACAAAGTTAAGGTGAAATGGGACAAATTGTTGCACAATTGGGCAAATTTGAGGCAACAATGAGGAGAGTGAAGGCAAATTTCAAGTGAAATTGAGGCAAGTCAGGGTAAAGTTGGTGCAAAAGTGACATACTTAGGTCGAAATAAAAGAAATAAAGGATAAAGTCGGGTAAGACTGACAAAATCGGGCAAAGTCAGGACAAAACTGGGTAAACTTGGGACAAAATTGTACAAAATTCAGTCACAAATGGGTAAAACTCGGGGCAAAGTTGGCGCAAAATTCAGTAGAGTCGGGGTAAAGTAAGGGCAAAACTGACATACTGGCGTCGAAATAAAAAATCAGGGATAAAATCGGGCAACGTTGGGGTGCAATTGGGCAAGGTCGGGGTAAAATCAGGCAAACTTGGGCAAAGATTAAGCAAAATTGAACAAAGTCAAGGTGAAAGGGGACAAATTGTTGCTCAATTGGGCAAATTTGGGGCAACATTGGAAACAGTAAAGGCAAATTTCAAGTGAAATTGAGGAAAGTCAGGATAAAGTTGGGGCAAAAGTGACACACTTAGGTCGAAAAAATCAAATAAAGGATAAAGTCGGGTAAGACTGACAAAATCGGGTGAAGTCAGGTCAAAATTGAGTAAACTTGGGGCAAAATTGTACAAAATTCAGTCACAAATGGGTAAAACTCGGGGCAAAGTTGGCGCAAAATTCAGTAGAGTCGGGTAAAGTAAGGGCAAAACTGACATACTGGGGTCAAAATAAGAAAAATCAGGGATAAAATCGTGGCAGAGTTGGGGCGCAATTGAGCAAAGTCGTGGTAAAATCAGGCAAACTTGGGCAAAGATTAAGCAAAATTGAACAAAGTTAAGGTGAAATGGGACAAATTGTTGCACAATTGGGCAAAATTGGGGCAACAATGAGGAGAGTAAAGGCAAATATCAAGTGAAATTGAGGAAAGTCAGGGTAAAGTTGGTGCAAAAGTGACATACTTAGGTCGAAATAAAAAAAATAAAGGATGAAATCGGGTAAGACTGACAAAATCGGGCAAAGTCAGGACAAAATTGGGTAAACTTGGGGCAAAATTGTACAAAATTCAGTCACAAATGGGTAAAACTCGGGGCAAAGTTGGCGCAAAATTCAGTAGAGTCGGGGTAAAGTAAGGGCAAAACTAACATACTGGCGTGGAAATAAAAAATCAGGGATAAAATCGGGCAACGTTGGGGTGCAATTGGGCAAGGTCGGGGTAAAATCAGGCAAACTTGGGCAAAGATTAAGCAAAATTGAACAAAGTCAAGGTGAAAGGGGACAAATTGTTGCTCAATTGGGCAAATTTGGGGCAACATTGGAAACAGTAAAGGCAAATTTCAAGTGAAATTGAGGAAAGTCAGGATAAAGTTGGGGCAAAAGTGACACACTTAGGTCGAAATAAATCAAATAAAGGATAAAGTCGGGTAAGACTGACAAAATCGGGTGAAGTCAGGTCAAAATTGAGTAAACTTGGGACAAAATTGTACAAAATTCAGTCACAAATGGGTAAAACTCGGGGCAAAGTTGGCGCAAAATTCAGTAGAGTCGGGGTAAAGTAAGGGCAAAACTGACATACTGGCGTCGAAATAAAAAATCAGGGATAAAATCGGGCAACGTTGGGGTGCAATTGGGCAAGGTTGGGGTAAAATCAGGCAAAGTTGGGCAAAGATTAAGCAAAATTGAACAAAGTCAAGGTGGAAGGGGACAAATTGTTGCACAATTGAGCAAATTTGGGGCAACATTGGAAAGAGTAAAGGCAAATTTCAAGTGAAATTGAGGAAAGTCAGGATAAAGTTGGGGCAAAAGTGACATTCTTAGGTCGAAATAAAAGATGAAGTCGGGTAAGACTAACAAAATCAGGCATAGTCGAGGTGAAATTGGCAAATTTGGGGCGCAGTTGAGCGAAGTCGGGGTAAAATCGAGCAAAGTCGGGGTAAAATCGAACAAAGTCAAGTTAAAATCGAATAAAGTCGGGGGAAAATCGGAGAAAGCGCACAAAGTTTAGGCAAAAGTGGGCAAATTCAACGTCAACTTCAGTTTGGAGCAAGATCGGATAAAATTTCTTGAAAGCGAGACCAAGGCAAGTCGAAAGTGAAGTATTTGAAAGTCAAAATTCTTCGTCGTCAAAGGTCGACATTTCGAGAACTAAGTAGTCCAGGTACTTCGTGATGGAAAGTCGATATTTTTCGTCATTCAAATTCGAAATCACGAGATTAGAGTCGAATTACTTTGTGCTTAGGTCGGAATCTTTCATAATACAGACAAAATCGGGTGAAGATAGGGCAAAGTTGAGGTGAAATTGGGCAGAATTGGGGCAAAGTTGAGCAGAAAGTGGGTCGAGTTGGGGCAAAGTTGAGGCAAATATGACATACTGATGTCGAAATGAGAAAATCATTGATACAGTCGGGTGAGACACAGACAAAGTCGGGCAAAGTCAGGGCAAAATTGGGTAAACTTGAGGCAAAATTGGACAAAGTTAAGTCACAATTAGGTAAAACTCGGGGCAAAGTTGGCGCAAAATTTAGTAGAGTCGGGGCTAGGTTAGGGCAAAACTGATATACTGGAGTCGAAATAAGAAATCTGGGATAAAATCGGTCGAAGTTGGGGTGCAATTGGGCAAGATCAGGGTGAAATTGGGCAAAGTTGAGGCAAACTTGGGCAAAGATGAAGCAAAATTGGGCAAATCTGGAGCAAAATGGGGGATAGTAGGGGCAAAGTTCAAGTAAAATAAGGAGAGTCGGGGTAAAGTTAGGGCAAAACTGACATATTGGGGTCAACATAAAAAAAAATCAGGGATAAAATCTGGCAAATTTGGGGCGCAATTGGGAAAAGTCAGGGTCAAATCAGGCAAAGTTAGGGCAAATTTGGGCAAAGATGAAGCAAAATTGAACAAAGGTGGGCAAAGTTAAGGTGGAATGTGACAAACTGTTGCAGAATTGGGGGAATTTTGGGCAAAATTGGAGAGAGTAGAGGCAAAGTTCAAGTAAAACTGAGGGAAGTCGGGGTGGAGTTGGGACAAAAGTGACATACTGAGGTCGAGAAAAAAAGAAATAAGGGATGAAGTCGGGTAAGACAGACGAAATCGGGCAAAGTCGGTGAGAGATTGGTAAAGTTGGGGCGCAACTGAGCAAAGTCGGGGTAAAATCGGGCAAAACGTGCAAAGTTAAGGCAAATATGACATACTGAGGTCGAAATGGAAAAATCATTGATAAAGTCGGGTGGGACACAGACAAAATCGGGCAAAAGGCAAAATTGTGGCAAAATTGGACAAAGTTGAGTCACAGTGGGTAAACTCGGGGCAAAGTTGGCGCAAAATTTAGTACAATCGAGGTAAAGTTAGGGCAAAACTGACATACTGGGGTCGATATAAAAAAAATCAGGGATAAAGTCTGGCAAATTTGGGGCGCAATTGGGCAAAGTGGGGGTTAAATCGGGCAAAGTTGGGGCAAACTTGGGTAAAGATGAAGCAAAATTGAACAAAGGTGGGCAAAGTTAAGGTGGAATAGGACAAATTGTTGCACAATTGGGGAAATTTTGGGCAAAAGTGGAGAAAGTAGGGGCAAAGTTTAGGTAAAATTGATGAAGGTCGGGGTGGAGTTGGGGCAAAAGTGGCAAACTGAGATGAAAAAAAAAACAAAAAAAAGGGATGAACTCGGGTAAGACAGACGAAATCGGGCAAACTCGGGGAAAGATTGGCAAAGTTGGGGCGCAATTGGGCAAATTCAGGGTGAAATCAGGCAAACTTGGGCAAAGATTAAGCAAAATTGAACAAAGTTGGACAAAGTCAAGGTGAAATGGGACGAATTGTTGCATAATTGGGCAAATTTTGGGCAAAATTGGGGAGAGTGAAGGCAAAATTCATGTAAAATTGAAGAAAGTCGGGGTAAAGTTAGAGCAAAAGTGACATACTTAGGTCGAAATAAAAGAAATAAGGGATAAAGTCGGGGAAGAGTGACAAAATCGGGCAAAGTCGGGGCGAAATCGGACAAAATTTAGTCACAAATGGCTAAACTCGGGCAAAGTTGGCGCAAAATTTGGTAGAATCGGGGTAAAGTTAGGGCGAAACTGACATACTGGGGTCGAAATTAAAAATCAGGGATAAAATCGGGCAACGTTGGGGTGCAAATGGGCAAGGTCGGGGTAAAATCGGGCAAAATTAAGAAAAACTTGGGCAAAGATGAAGCAAAATTGGGCAGATTGGGGACAGTAGGAACAAAGTTCAAGTGAAATAAGGGAAGTCGGGGTAAAGTTAGGGCAAAACTGACATACTGGGGTCAAAATGAAAAAAAATCGGGGATAAAATCGGGCAAATTTGGGGCGCAATCGGGAAAAGTTGAGGCAAACTTGGGCAAAGATGAAGCAAAATTGGGCAAATTTGGGGCAAAATTTCAAGTAAAAGTGAGGAAAGTCGGGGTAAAGTTGGGGCAAAAGTGACATACTTGGGTCGAAATAAGAGAAATAAGGGATAAAGTCGGGTAAGAGTGACAAAATTAAGCAAAAACGGGGCGAAATTGAACAAAGTTGAGTCACAAATGGCAAAACTCGGGCAAAGTTGGCGCAAAATTTGATAGAACGGGGGTAAAGTTAGGCCGAAACTGACATACTGGGGTCGAAATTAAAAATCAGGGATAAAATCGGGCAACGTTGGGGTGCAAATGGGCAAGGTCGGGGTAAAATCGGGCAAAATTAAGAAAAACTTGGGCAAAGATGAAGCAAAATTGGGCAGATTGGGGACAGTAGGAACAAAGTTCAAGTGAAATAAGGGAAGTCGGGGTAAAGTTAGGACAAAACTGACATACTGGGGTCAAAATAAAAAAAAAATCGGGGATAAAATCGGGCAAATTTGGGGCGCAATCGGGAAAAGTTGAGGCAAACTTGGGCAAAGATGAAGCAAAATTGGGCAAATTTGGGGCGAAATTTCAAGTAAAAGTGAGGAAAGTCGGGGTAAAGTTGGGGCAAAAGTGACATACTTGGGTCGAAATAAGAGAAATAAGGGATAAAGTCGGGTAAGAGTGACAAAATTAAGCAAAAACGTGGCGAAATTGGACAAAGTTGAGTCACAAATGGCAAAACTCGGGCAAAGTTGGCGCAAAATTTGATAGAACCGAGGTAAAGTTAGGCCGAAACTGACATACTGGGGTCGAAATAAAAAATCAGGGATAAAATCGGACAACGTTGGGGTGTAATTGGGCAAGGTCGGGGTAAAATCGGGCAAAATTAAGGCAAACTTTGGCAAAGATGAAGCAAAATTGGGCAAATCTGGGGCAAAATTGGTGACAGTAGGGACAAAGTTCGTGTACCACGTCTTGAATCGAGGCATGCAGCTCTCTTCCAAGTTCCGATCGCCAGAACGAATATCCTGCGTACTTCCCCGATTTACAGAAGCTGTCAACTTATCAACCAAGTGTTGACGAAGAAAAATTCCACTAGATTGGATATACACGATGCAAATGTGACTTCTTTTAAACGTCATTTCCAAATTTCAACTGTATCGTCTTGATGTTTATGTTATGTTTAATGTTTTATACACCTCTATTTTCTGTGTAACTGGATCTTGAATCTGTACGGAAATAAATATATGAATTATGAATTAAGTTCATATATAATAAGGGAAGTCGGGGTAAAGTTAGGGCAAAACTGACATACTGGGGTTAAAAAAAGAAAAATTAGGGATAAAATCGGGCAAACTTGGGGCGCAATCGGGCAAAGTTGAGGCAAACTTGGGCAAAGATGAAGCAAAATTGAACAAAGGTGGGCAAATTTAAGGTGGAATGGGACAAATTGTTGCAGATTTGGGGAAATTTGGGGCAAATTGAAAAGAGTAGGGGCAAAGTTCAAGTAACATTGATGGAAGTACAAGCCGTATAAGATCATACTGACCTAACTGAGCACACTGAACCATCTCAGTGTACCGCGTCAAATCGGCCTGGGGATGCGGATCCAGCCGGAAGCTGGTGTCGGTGTGATCCAGGGGCGTCAGAATATCCAAACTGAACAGCTCCGAGTACAGCAGCCCCGCCAGCCCCGCCCAGTCCCCGGGACTCAGCGCCCTGTTGTCCCAGAACTGGTCCTCGTTGCAGCCGAGCTTGGGCAGGATGTGGCTCGGATAGAACCGCTCCAGCATCAACGCCCCCTGCTGGATGGCGATCTTCAGCTCCGACGTCTCCAGCTTGATCTTCCCCTTGACCGTCACGCTCAGCCCCGTCTGCAGGTCCCTGCGCCGCCTCTCCAGCTTCTCGTGCAGCACCGTCATCAGATCCTGGGCTTCCTTCTCCAGATTCCGGTACGGCCCGTTGCCGCCCTTGGCCAGCTGCGTGGAGAAGCTGCCGAAGCAGGCCTCGACGAAGTGGCTGAAGTCGCGCTGCGGCTGCGCGATGGTGCCCTCCATGACCGTCTGGTAGGCGGCCAGCTCGTCCCACTCCATCTTGGCCTCGAACGCGGCCAGGGCCTGCTCGGGGCTGATCTGGAAGTAGTAGTCGGAGGCCAGGCCGGGGCCCGATATGCGTTTGACGACGAACGAGTCGCTGGCGGGGATCCTGCCGCGTTTTTTGATGATCAAGTGGAAGATGGTCGTGTCCCAGAAGAGGCGGAACCAGTACCTCGCTATGCCGCCTGCAACGGGAAAAATCATCAGCACTGGCGCTTCTGCCGTCCCTCTAAATCAACTTTATCAGAATTTTTGCTCCATAATGTATATTTGGTTGCCTAACTGCAAGGAGCGCCAGTTTATTACGCGGTGAAAAAAGCAATTTTTTATAAATGAAAAATTTTATACTGAATTTTGTTGAATGAAAATTTGAAATAAATGTACAGGGTGTTCGCGCGAAAATTCTACCCCCACTGGAGACTTTGTGGTATTCCCCCTTTGTTTTGTTTGTACGTTGGTACTTCAAGTAGGTACGGTCGTGGACGTTCGTAGTGTTTGCCGATGGGAGATGGAGATGGCGCTAGCGCGCGTGCGGCAGCCGCAGAGAGAGAGAAGAGAATCAGCTGTAGTGAAGAACACGTGATTTTTCAGTGCAACGAGTGTACGTCGGTTTCTCCTAATTTAAGGTCGGTCTTTCTTTGATTATTGTATCGTAATTCTGGCTTCCACCCACTCACCAAATCATGCATTTCGATACCTTTTTTGTCCGCGAATTATTGTACATAGCACGAAATTCTTTGTTTTCTTTGTGCTCAACGGGCTTGCATAACCCGCAGTTTTTCCCCTTGATATCAAGGTGCTTTGCACTGCTTTGAATTTTGTGTAATTTATCTACTCCCAAATGATCTCAATGTTGATGGCAAAGGCCGTAATCTAGAGGGTGTGTACTTTGCGCACTCATGACGTGGCCTCCGAACTGCGCTATCGCGCGTATTTCGAGGTTTCATTAATGTTTCTTTTCCACAAGTTACGTCACAAACAGTAGGACGGCAAAAAGAAACTCCGCTACGTCAAAATCAGCCGCTAAGTGGAGAACAGTACTTTTTATGATACATTCACATTTCATTGTTCATCGTCGGGTTATACCTGAAAGTAAACGAAGGAAAAAAGGCTTGCACGCTTCTCCGTGTTCTGGGGGGGTCCACCGGCTCGTATGAATCTGCCTTGTTGAGTCTACTAACCTTTTCTTATTTGGGGGCTGGAGGGGAGGGGGGGGAATTACTAACACGACGAAGAGAGGGCCACAGGTTAGTTCGAGTCGATTTTCTTGTACAGGGTGGTCCATCCTAGCGTAATTATCCCATAGCGGTCTTACCGTTCAAGATAGAGAAAAAGATGTAAGAGAGAAGTTATATGGTTTGATAAAACCTATAACCTTGAATTATTTTCAGCTATTCAGGCTATCCCATTTTCACGGGATCAATGAAACGTCAATTTTTTTTAAATGGAACACCCTATATTTTTTTCATTTTCATGTTCAACTTCTTCAACTGTATAATGCCTAAAGTTTTGTTTTTCAATTGTGGGGCAGTGCTACCAACTAAAAATTGAAAACTGAAAAAAATCGCATTTTCACAGTTCTCTGGAAAAAATCGTAGTGGCCTTGCGTTTCAAAACTAAGAGATGAAACTTGACATGGTGGTAGTCAAGTCAAAGACCAATATCCCAATGTCAAGAAATTGCAATTTCTTGATACAGGGCATTCACAAAAAAACTTCAAACTTAATAATTTTCAAAGTAATTTTATAACGTTATCGGATAGCTCTTTTTATCCTCTTACATTTTTACTAGGGGTACCCTACCCTTAAACTTTATTTCTCTCGAGATAATTGGAAATTTTCACAAAATTTGCTATTTTTTTAGTTTTTTTCCAAAAATTGAGTTGGCCGAGATCAATGACAGACAAGCCAAATAGTCCGCAACTCTAAGTTAGTCAGTCTGAATATTGTCGAACAAAGAAAAATGAATTTACGCGAAAGGAAATAATTGATATGATATTCTGGTAATAATCCAGATATCCAGGATCCCACTTTGTTTTTCTTTTTACTTTGAGGCCATTTTCTTTTTGTTCCACAGTATTTAGACTGACTTACTGACAGTTGCGTACTATTTGGCTGGCCTGTCATTCATCACGGCCAACTCAATTTTTGAAAAACCACAAGAAATAGCAAATTTTGTGAAAATTTCCGATTATTTCGAAAAAATTGAGTTCAAGGGTAGGGTACTTCTAGTAAAAATGAAAGAGGATGAAAAAAGCTATCAGATAGCGTTATAAAATTAGGGGTATGCCATTTGAAAAAAATGAGTTATGATACTTTGAAAATTATGAAGTTTGATGTTTTTTTTCTGAACGCCCTGTATCAAGAAATCCCAATTTTTTGACATTGGGATATTGGTCTTTGACTTGACTATCACTATGTCAAGTTTCGTCTCTTAGTTTTGGAAAGCAAGGCCGCTACGTTTTTTCTAAGGAAACTGTGAAAATGCGATTTTTTTTCAATTTTTAGTTGGTAGTACTGCCACACAATTGAAAAACAAAAATACAGGCATAAAACAGTTGAGAAAGTTGAACATGAAAATGCAAAAAAATATAGGGTGTTCCATTTCCATTTCCATTTGTTAAATTCCTGCATTGTCTGAATAATTGGTAATGACTTTTCTTGTTTCATTTGTGTTTGTGTTTTGCTGTTCTTCATTCATGTTTTGTCATTTTATCACTGTCAATTTCTTGTTGTGAGGTGTTTTGAGAAAAGAAACAAATTCATTTGAAACTTTGCAAATTGATTTTCAATAGAACATTCATTTTGCTTGCATTTCATTCGCGTTTCATTAAAGAATTCAACACCATCCCCAAGGTCACATTCTCATCTCGAGTGAGAACTCACACAACGTAGGGGAAAAGGTAAACAACGTTGGGAAGGGAAGAGACAACGACGATCACAGCCAAGCATCGAAAACGGGGTCATACTACAGAAATGGTGTCGTGACCAGGATACACTACAGAAATGGTGCCGTGACCAGGATATACTACAACTTCCCCTTGAATTTGAAAAATTGAAAACGATTCTCATATATTTTTTTCCGTAAGATTCGAATTTGTCCATGAAAATTTTCTGTGGTATATGGCTTACAGGGTGCAACATTGAACATTTTTCTCAAGTTGGACACCTGTATTTTTTTCAATTAATGTTTTTCTCCTTCTCGGCCTGCACTGACCATAGGAGTTTTGCCCTTTATTATTGACACTGTTACATTCAGAAAAATTGCAAATTGGACAGCACAAACAACCAGACATTACCGGGAATCGAACCCGGAGCCTCCATGACCGCAGGCAACCACTCGACCACCTGCGCCACGGGACACCCTGTATTTTGATCTGGAAATCAATTCCGCTTTCCATCCTGATTATGACGATATATCACACTTAAACTGAACACATGTGGAAAAATTTGTTGAAACTTGAAAAAATTTCCTGAAATTTCAAAAAATATCAAAAAATTATTATTTTTTCAGTTAGTAGAGTTGATTCAAGTCAGGTGAAAGTTTCAAACTATGATTGAATCCATTTTACCAAGAAGATACAAAATTCACTGAGTTACTTTAGGAAAAAAAAATCGATATTTTTCAAAACTTCATCAATTTATTCACTAGTGTTTTGTTAACTAACCTAACAAGTGTGATATATATTTATAATCAGGATGGGAAGTGGAATCGATTCCCATAATGAAATACAGGTGTCCAATTTGAGGAAAATTTTCGATGTTGCACCCTGTAAGCGATATACTACAGGCAATTTTTGTAGGCGAATTCGAAGCCTACGGAAAAAATTATATGAGAATCGTTTTTAATTTCAATCGTTCAAAACTCGCTTATTCAAAATAAAGTTGCGTTTAAACTTAATTCTTATCCAGCAAGTGGTACTAAGCGATACTTTTCCACAATCGAAAAATTCTAAGAAATTCTCCTTCAATAAAGCTGCGTTTATACTCAATTCTAATCCAGCAAACGGCTATGACTTGGGTTTTGTAACAACAACTTGTGAATAAGCCTCTAATGAGCGATACTTCTCAACAATAAAAGACTTCTTTCTGGTAAACCCCCCTTTAACAAAGCTGCGTTTTTATAATACTCAAATACAATTTAGGGGTATGGCTAGGCTTTTGTGACAACTGTGAATAAGGCTTTACATAGCGATATCTTTCTTCAACCACATAATATTTTTCTTCTAGTAAAAATTCGCTTCAATAATAAAGCTGCGTTCATACTTTAATCCAGATAATAGTGCCCACGACAAGGTCAAGTCTTGTGACGACGTGTAGAAACGACTTCAATTAGTTGAGCCTCCAATTCACCAGGAATTTATTCGAAATATGGCCCTAATAAAGCGGCGTTTACAATCAATTTCAATCCCGTATGTGGTTGGTGACTACGGTTTTGTGAGTAGGTACGTGTAAATGGAGCTTTAGTTAGCGATATTTCTCGTCCACAAATCATTTCTCGTAAGCTAAGCCTCGATAAAGCTTAGTTGATGCCCAATTCCAATTTCACACGCGTGTCTGTGAGTCCCGTATGCGTCCTATGGTTAGGACTTTATATGATAACGTGTAAATACGGCTCTAGTTAGTGAAGTTCTTTTCACCTAATTATTCATAGTAAAGCCTGCTTTGATAAAGTTGCGTTTAGACCCAATTTTTATCCTGCACCGATATAAATAAGCCAGCAAGGAAAATTTTAGCCCACGTGTATATTTGGTTGCCTATGTTCAAGAAACACAAAACCGTTTTCTGCTTATATGAAGATTTACTCAAGCTGAACAAATGATGTCCACCCTTCAAATAACATGAATCAACTGTTATTCTTAAAAAAACCTGCATGAGGCTGAATTCTGTAATCCTTTGAAATTCCGATAGGTAATGCTAGTTTCGTCTGTGTATATTTGGTTGCCTAACTTTGGGGCGTCATATTTCTGTACAGCTGGTTGCCTAGCTTCAAGGGGCAAGCTTACTTTTTCTGGCGATTTTCGGTCTCCGACCGTTCATTTGGTGATGATAAAAATGGCTCACCAGTCAGGATGACGAGGGCAATCAAGGGGCACGCAAAGGCGGCCACGAAGACGGCGGCCAGCGGCTGCACCAGCCCCAGCACCCCGATCCTCCACACCACCGCCTCCAGCAGCACGAAGAACCGGTTGCGCTCCTTCTCGGGGCTGTCCAGGTCGTAGACGACCGCGTTGGTGACCTGCACGGCCATCGTGAGCACCGGCATCCACAGCGCCGCCGTCATGGCCACGAAGAAGCTCGCCAGGATGGCGGCCAGGCAGACCAGTGGGAACACGACGACCAGTATCAGCGTCCCGAACATGCCCTTGAAGAAGTAGTTCCAGATGCGGTTCAGGTGCCTGGTGAAGCCCTTGCCTATGAAGCCGGTGTCGGGCTTCGTTTCGAAATGCGTCCGCGACTTGGAGATGTGCCGCCAGAGGGAGATGAGCCGCGACGTGAGCGTGGAGGTGAGGGAGCTCTTGCGGGGGAACAGCGTGCCGTTGACCTGGGACAGTTCGAGGTCGGGCATGAAGGGCTCGAGGCTGAGGAGGGCGCGCAAGCCCACCGGGCTGCACCAGGGCAGGACGATGCCGAAGAAGAACATGGCGTTCCAGGTCCAGCACCAGGTGCGGTGGAAGTAGTTGAAGACGCGCCACAGAGGCCAGCGGGTGGTCGTCGTTCGTACGGTTTCTTTTTCTACTAAAAATACCTGTGGAGGAACAAATGTGTGAGATTATCGCTTCAAATACAGTTATGGGTTACTATTTTTATTACTAGACACTCTGAAGAAACATAAGTCGAATTTCTCGTAGCTTTTTTTTATCCCACTTCTGACACCAATTTTTTTGCGGCGGAAGCAGAATTTACTAGGCTCAAGTCGCTCAGTTGACGCAGTGAATTGGCTCTTCCCCATTGTTCTTTGAGTTAAATTCGTTTGAAGTCGTAGAGTTCGAAACCGGAATTCTCAGCTGGAGAAATATCGAAGCTTTTTGTCTCCAAGGTCAAATTTTTCCGTTTTTAGGAGTAAATTTGATTTATTTTTATGTTCAAAGTCGAAACTGAGCCAAATTTGGAGATTGAAGTTGAAATTCCGAGAGAATAAAAGTCGAAATTTTTTACGTGTTTTATGTCGAAGTTTTTTGTTTTCAATTTCGGGATATTTAGTTGAAAAGTGTCCAACATTTTTGTGTTTATATCCGAAAAGTTGAAATTTTGATACCGAAGTCGAAGTTTTTAGTGCTTAATGTCGAAATTTTCAAAGTTCATAATCGAAGTTGCTTTGTTCTAATTCAAGATTTCGTGTTCTAAGGTCAAAATTTCGAGATACATATCGCAGTTTTCCGTGTTTGAAGTCGTAATTTAGTGTTTAAAGTCAAATTTTTTTTGAAGTCAAAATCAAAACATTCAAGTGGAAGTTTATTGTGTTCAAAGTCGGAAAAATGTCTAAGTTCGTGTTTAAAGTAGAAGTTTTTCGTTTTCAAAAATTGAAATTTCGAGACAAAAGTAGAAGCTTCTTGTGTTTGAAGTCGAGTTTTTTTGGGTTTGAAGTCAAAGGTTTCTGTGTTTGAAGTCGTAATGTTCAGTTTGAGAAATATCGAAAATTTTCGTGCTTAAAGCCGAAGTTTACCGTGTTCGAAGTCGAAGTTTTCCGAGTTCAAAGTCGAAATCTCGAGACAGTTCAAGTCAAAGTTTCTCGTGTTTGAAAGTCGGAATTTCAAGCTTGAAACTGTCGAAATTTTTCGTGATTCGAGTGGAAGTTTTGCGAGTTATGAGTCGAAGCGTGTTGAGAGTTGATATTTCGTGTTGAAACTCAAAGTTTCCCATGTTTGAAGTCGTAATTTCCAGTGGAAGAAATGTCCAAGATTGTTGTGTTTGAAGTGGGAGTTTTCAGAATTCGAAGTTTTTCGTGTTCAAAGTCGGATTTTTAGTCAACGAAAAAATGTCAAAGTTCCTTGTGTTTAAAGTCGAAGTTTAAGAAGTTTTAAGTCGAAACGTGTTGAAAGTGAAAATTTGGAGATCAAAGATGAAGTTCTTCATATTTATTCTCGAAGTTTTTTTGTGTTCCAATTCGAAATTTGGTGTTCAAGGTCGGAATTTCAAAATATATCGCAGTAATTCGCAGTTTGAAGCCGAAGTATTTTTTGAAGTCTAAATTTGAAAATACAAATCGAAGTTTTTCGTGTTGAAAGTCAAAATTTCAAGATGAAAGTAGGAAATGAGATATGGCGTTCCAGATCCAGCACCAGGTGCGGTGGAAGTAGTTGAAGACGAGCCACAGAGGCCAGCGGGTGGTCGTCGTTCGCACGGTTTCTTTTTCTACTAAAAATGCCTGTGGAGTAGTGTGGAGGAACAAATGTGTGAAATTATCGGTTCAAATACAGTTATGGGTTACTATTCTTATTACTAGACACTCTGAAGAGACATTAGTCAAATTTCTCCAACTTTTTTAATCCCACCTCTGACACCAATTTTTTTCGCGGCAGAAGCAGAATTTACTAGGCTCAAGTCGCTCAGTCGACGCAGTGAATTGTCTTTTCTCCATTGTACTTTGTGTTAAATTCGTTTGATGTCACAGAGTACGAAACCAGAATTCTCAGCTGGAGAAATATCGAAACTTTCTGTCTCCAAGGTCAAATTTTTCCGTTTTTTTTTAAATTTGATTCCTTTTAATGTTCAAAGTCGAAACTGAATCGAAATTTCGAGATTGAAGTTGGAATTCCGAGAGAATAAAAGTCGAAATTTTACGTGTTTCATGTCGAAGTTTTTTGTGTTTTCAATTTCGGAATTTTTAGTTGAAAAATGTCCAAGATTTGTGTGTTTATATTCGAAAAGTCGAAATTTCGAGACAAATGTCGAAGTTTTTTGCGTTCTGAGTCGAAATTTCGAATTGAAAAACGCCGAAGTTCTAGTTTTTAGCTAAAGTTTTTTAGTTAAAAGTTTGAAGTTTCTTGTGAAGTGTCGAAATCTCAAGATCAAGTCCAAATTTCGAGATCAAAGTTGAACGTTTTCGTGTTTTATGTCGAAATTTACAAAGTTCATAGTCGAAGTTTCATTTGTTCCAATTCAAGATTCCGTGTTCCAAGATCGAAATGCCGAGATATGGCAGCTTTCCGTGTTCGAAGTCGTAATTTAGTGTTTCAAGTCAAGTTTTTTTCGAAGTCAAAATCAAAACTTTCAAGTCGAAATTTTTTGTGTGCAAAGTCGGAGTCGTGAGTCGCAAAAATTTTGAAGTTCGTGTTTGAAGTCGAAGTTTTTCGTTTCAAAAATGAAAATTTCAAGATAAAAGTAGAAGCTTCTCGTGTTTGAAGTCAATTTTTTTTGTGTTTGAAGTCGTAATTTTCAGTTTGAGAAATGTCGAAAGTTTTCGTGCTTGAAGCCGAAGTTTATCGTGTTCGAAGTCCAAGTTTTCCGAGTTTGAAGTCGAAGTTTTCCGAGTTTAAAGTCGAAATCTCGAGACAGTTCAAGTCAAAGTTTCTCGTGTTTTAAAGTCGGAGTTTCAAGCTTGAAATTGTCGAAATTTTTTCGTGATTCGAGTGGAAGTTTTTCGAGTTATGAGTCGAAGCGTGTTGAGAGTTGATATTTCGTGTTGAAACTCAAAGTTTCCCATGTTTGAAGTCGGAATTTTCATTTTTGTGTTTGAAGTGGGAGTTTTCAGACTTCGAAGTCGAAGTTTTTCGTGTTCAAAGTTGAAGTCTTTCGTGTTCAAAGTCGGACTTTTAGTCAATAAAAAAATGTCAAAGTTTCTTGTGTTTCAAGTCGAAGTTTGAGAAGTTTAAAGTCGAAGCGTGTTCAAAGTGAAAATTTCGAGATCAAAGATGGAGTTGTTCGTTTATATTCACGAAGTGTTTTTGTGTTCCAAATCGAAATTTGGTGTTCAAGGTCGGAATTCCGAAATACCAAGATAGTCCAAGTCAAAGTTTTTCGTGTTTTGAAGTCAGAATTTGTAACTTGAAAGTGTCAACATTTTTTCGTGGTTCAAGTGGAAGTTTTTCGAGATGTAATGTAAGTCGAGGCGTGTTGAGGGTTGAAATTTCGTATTGCAAGTCAAAGTTTTTCGTGCTTGACGTCAAAATTTCCAGTGGAGGAAATGTCCCAAGATTTTCGTGTTTAAAGTGATAGTTTTCAGAATTCGAAGTTTTTCGTGTTCAAAGTTGAAGTCTTTCGTGTTCAAAGTCGAATTTTTACTTGAAAAAATGTCAAAGTTTCTTGTGTTTGAAGTCGAAGTTTGAGAAGTTTCAAGTCGAAGCGTGTTCAAAGTGAAAATTTCGAGATCAAAGATGAAGTTATTCGTATTTATTGTCGAAGTTTTTTTGTGTTCCAATTCGAAATTTGGTGTTCAAGGTCGGAATTTCGAAATACCGCAGTTATTCGTCTCTTAAATAGCAATTTCGTGTTTGAAGCCGAAGTTTTTTTTCAAGTCAAAATTTTAAAATACATGTCGAAGTTTTTCGTGTTGAAAGTCAAAATTTCAAGATGAAAGTAGGAGGTTTTCGTGTTTGAAGTCAAAGTTTTTCGTGTTTGAAGTCGGAATTTCTAGTTTAAAAATGGTCAACATTCTCATGTTTGCATTTGAAGTTTGTTATGTTTGAAATCTAGAGAATTTTGAGAATTAATTTGAAATTTAGAGATAAACTCTATTTTTTAATCATGTTTCTTTTCAGAGTTTTTCGTGTTCGAAGTCGAAATTTCGAACCGAAAAATGCCAAAGTTGATCTAAATATTTAGTATCGAGTCGAAGTTTTCCGTGTTTAAAAAGTCGAAGTTCTTCGTGTTCAGAGTCGAAACGTGTTCAAAGTCGATTTTTTTCGTGTAAGTCTCTTGATTTATAAGTTGAAGCGTGGTCGAAGTCGAAATTTCGTGTTGGGAGTCGAGATTTAGAGATTAGATTCAAGTCAAAATTTGGAGATAAAACTCAGTGTTTTGTTTTCAAAGTCAGAATTTCAAGTGTGAAAAATGTCAAAGATTTTCGTGTTTGAGTCGAAGTTTTTCATGTCAAAAGTCGAAGTTTTTCGTGCAAGTCAAAGTCCGCCGAGTTCAAAGTCGAAGCGTGTTCAAAGTCGAAATTTCGAATTCAAGTCAAAGCCTTTCGTGTTCAAACTGGGAATTTCGAGCTAAAGAGTCGATTGTTTTTTGTTCAAAGTGGAAGTTTTCTCCGAATTTTAAGTCGAAGCGTGTTGAGAGTCGAAATTTCGTGTTGAAGTCGACATTTTAAGATTCCAAATTGTAAGTCGAAACTTCGAGATTGATGTTGAAATTTAACGTGCTCGAAGTCAAAGTTTTTCGGGTTTTGAAGTCGGAATTTCGAGCTGAAAAGTGTCGAAATCTTTTCGTAATTCAAGTGGAAGTTTTTCGAGTTATGAGTCGAAGCGTGTTCAGAGTCAAAATTTCTTGTTGAAAGTCGATTTAGAAAATTGAAGTTTTTCGTGTTTGAAGTCAAAGTTTTGTGTTTGAAGTCGAAAGTTTTTCGAGTTTGAAGGCGGGATTTTCCGTTGAAAAAAATGTACAAGATTCTCGTGTTTCAAGTGGAAGTTTCTAGTGTTCAAAATTGAAGTTGCTCGTGTTCAAAGCCAAAGTCGAAATTTCGAGATGAAAAATGAAGTTAATTGTATTTATTGACGAAATTTTGTGTTTGAAGTCAAAATTCAGAGATAAAAGTCGCAAGTTTTTCGTCCATGAAATTCACTACATTATATTAATAAAATACTTCTATTAGGTTACAGTTGTTAAATCGTGCATAACTCACTGGTTGGCTTGGATCAGATCTAGGTGTGGTAATACTGGTGGCTTGTTTGCTGAGTACCGTCGGCACGACTTCGGATTGTCCTTGGAAGTTTCTTCGTACAATCCAATTGGTCGGCAGCCAAATTTGAGTCGGCCAAAGAAACGATCGCGTTGGAGTCTTCACTTTCCTCAGCTCCCTCAGCAACGCCGGGTCTCTCTGCAGGACAAAAACAAAAATGCTCTCACTTCCAGAAGCTCCAGCTCGAGTACTATGTGTCGTAGAAGGACGATTGATACATCAGATTGAACAGAATTTAATAAGCTACAAGAAGCTTCCGCTATAACTTCCTGTCGGACGAAAAGAAACTGAGATATTGAGCGCTGAAGTGGTACTAAGCGCCAAGCTGTTGACGCGTGACATGGTGGAGGCGCCAGGACTTTGCCTTTTTTGCGAAGCAACAGCTCAGTGCCCATAAGCTCTAATCAGAAGGACAATACTATACAGAAAGTTCTTGCATTCTTTGTTGAGATTACAACAAGAAGCCGTCACTTCTGCTGGGCTGAAAGCTGCCATGTTACAGTCTTGGGCTATAACGACGGCGACGGTTTTAAAGCTACGTCCAGCTAAATGGAAAAAAAAAAGCTTTTTTGTACTAAGTAACAAAACATATTAAAAAACGAGCAGAACGAACCTCTCTCATAAAAGTGAGATCTCTATTCAAAAAGTAGACAGTCTGGTGCAACCTCTGGCTGTTGCACAGCGCCAGCGCCTCCTCGTGGGCGCTCCACTGGTTGTCCATGCTGAACCGCTGCTCGGCCGCCCTCAGACGCGACCTCAGCCACGGCTCTATCCTCGACAGCACCGGATGGGAGTTGCACAGCCGATTTTTGATTTCCTCCTGCGATTTGGAGAAGCGATGCTGGACGTTCTCCACCGCCCGGTGCATCAGGACCACGCTCTGGGCCTGCTGGACCAGCAGCTGAGCCACGCCCTCGCCCAGACCCGAGATGTCCGGATGGGACAGGATGCTGTTGTACACCCTCTGCAGGTACTCCTTCATGACGGCGTCGTTGACTTCGCGTTCGATGTCCTCGTCGGGCATCTTCTGCGAGCGCATCTCGGCGATCAGTCTTTCGCGGAAGTGCAAGAACCAGCCGCGGGTCTCGCGCTCGAGGATCGACACGAGCACGGGCAGCGCCTTGCGGATCAGGCTGCGCTCCCAGAGGCGCAGGTCGAGCTCAGAACCGGACGGCGTTAAAAACCTGCGAAAAAAATTCGATTCAACTATTGTAACTCAGGAAGAAGAACGTCGCTTGGAATGTATCTAGGAGCCCTAAAGATTATTCAAGTCCTTTGTTTCCCTGCAAACCGACAAAGACAATCCCAGTTGCGAAAAATGCTGTCGTCTGACTCACACGAGCGGGGAGACACTACCTGGACTGAATTCCGGTGAGTAAATTGTACTCGAGAAAAAATTCAACTCCGGTGCATAATTTGAGTCGCAGAGGGTGCGCCGCGATGCCGCAATTTCTTTATAAACTTGGTTAATGGTACTACAACTAAAGAGCGTAGCGTCGCATGCAAGTCCTCCTATTTGTCGTTTTTAGATTCCCACCCGTAACTCACTGTGACCTGAATTTGGGCCATTAAGGTCAATTTCTGTTTAGTTAGAGCTAGAGATCGTTTAGATCTTATTATTGTTACAAGCGGCGATCCCGTGCATACTGGTAAAAACGCGTTATTTCTTGATTCTTCCATCCATTAGATCGCAGTGTAAAAGTGCGGAGTGTTATTGTGAATTCCAGAGCGTGCGTGTACGTGAAACTGAATGGGGACTCCAATGCTCGATCAGGACACATCTGTCCATTTTGGCGGACGTGCAGATTCCAGAACACACGGAAAGCACACGAAAGGTGTGTGTGATTATTCAGGAGTCGTCTAGAAACCGCATATGCCGGGCAACTATGGATATCGCTGGAAGATGACGGAAAGTTCGGGAACGCTAATCGGAGGCATATAAAAGCACCGACCTCAATGCGATAGTCAGTATTGAATTAAAATGCGAAGTGGTAACGAGTGCGAAACAAGCGAAGTACCTGCGATATAATTCCAAGTAGATAATTGTTGGCGTGTAGTTATTGTAGTACGCAGTAATGAACAGTGTGTGTTTAAAACGATTGTTTTCAATTATATTCGAACCCGTACGCGAAATACGTAACATTATTATTGGTAGCACTGCTTGCATCACTCAACTGTTATAATTTTTTGTTAAGACTTCCAATTTTTGCAAGTCCCGCTGTTTTTAGCTGGTTTCTAGGCTCTAACGTTGGTAGCGTAGCTTGATATAATAATTGTCATTTCCCAAATTAAAATAAAATTTTTCACATCCCCCTGTTTTTATAATAGTTCTTTCGTAGACAACTGAGTTGGTAACACTGCTTGTATCAACTGTCATTCTTTCATAAGAAACTTTGTAGGCACCAATGGTGGTAGCACCGATAGTATGAATTGTCATCCTTTCGTTTGAAACTTGGATTTTTGCAAAAGTCGTTTTTCTCGTGGTTCTTAGATACTAATGTTGGTAGTACTGATTGTATGAACTGTCAATGGATAGTATTAATAAAAAATTAGCATAAGCATTTGCTTGGATTTCATAGGCGTTGCCAGGGGAAGTTTGCTCAGCAACTCCTCAAAAATCTAAGCAAATATTTATGCTTATTTTTTATTAATATGTACTACCCATTAATTCATTAAAAACTTCAATTTTCGCAAGTGCTGTCGTTTTCATGGTGGTTTCCATCCACGCACTAATGTTGGCAGCACTGCTTGTCATATCTGCGGGTATTATATTAAAAACTCATTAAAAACTTTAGAATTTTCGCAAGTCCCGTCGTTCCTTATTGGTGGTTCCTAGACAACTGATGTTGGAAGCTGGTATTGGTGGTTTTTGGACACTAATATTGGTGGCATTGCTTGTAAGAACTGTCATTCTTTCATTAGAAACATTAATTTTCATATATCCCGCCGTTTTCTCTCCGTTAGTGGTACTGCTTGTATGAACTGTTATTCTATCATTGGAAACTTAAAATTTCGCGAGTGCTGTCGTTTTCATGGTGGTTTCTATCCACGTTGGTAGCACTGATTGTCAGATATGCCATATCTTTTTTATTGAAAAACTTTTTCGCAAGTCTCGTCGCTTTATTGGTGGTTTTCGGACACTAATATTGGTAGCACTGCTTTTATAAACTGCCATCTAAACTTGTCCATGATCTGAACTGGCCTTTAGGCACTTTTAAATTTCGGTTTCTTCTGGTTTTTCATCAAAAGCAGATGCGATTGTCCAGGAATCTCAAGCGTTTTGACAGCTTATGACGTAACGTCGATTTGACAGTTGATGACGTTTAAATAGAGTTATCAACATAGCAGTTTCTTCAAATTTTTGTCAGAGGTAACTGCGATTTTCCAGGAATCTCAAGCATTTTGATATTTTGTCCCGCCGCGCGCCGGTTTGATGGTGACTTCTAGCTTTTATTATTATTGGTAGCACTGCTCGTATCAACTGTCATCTCGACTGTCATTCTCCCATTAGAAACTTCAATTTTGGCAGATCCCGCCGTTTTCATGGTGCTTCCTAGACAGCAATGTTGTTGGCACCGCTTATATGAACGGTCATTTTTTCGATTGAAACATCGATTTTCGCAAATTTGGCCGTTTTTCTGGTGGTTCTTAGATACTAGATACTACTGTTGGCAGTACTGCTTGCATGAATTGTCCATCTTTCGTAAAATTACTCAAATTTCGCAATTGCTGTCGTTTTCATGATCATTTCCATCCACTTACTAATGTCGGTAGCACTGCCTGTCAGATGTCGTAATTTTTTATTGAAAACTCTGGAATTTTCGCAACTCCCGTCGTTTTAATGGTGATTTTTGGACACTGATATAGGTAGCACTGCTTTTATAAACTGCCATCTAAACTGGTCCTTAGGCATTTTCAAATTGCACTTTCTTCCAGTTTTGATCAAAGGTCACTGCGATTTGTCAAAAACCTCAAGCTTTTCGACAGGTTATGGTGAAACGTCAATTTGACAGTTCATGACGTTTAAATGCAATTTCTTGAAAAAAATTGGGCAGAGGCAACTGCGAATTGCCAGGAATATCAAGCATTTTGACAGGTTATGGGGTGACGTCAATTTGACAGCATATGAAGTTCAAATAACACAATACTCAATATTACAGTTTCTTCAAATTTTTGTCGAAGGCAGCTGCGATTTTCCCGGAATCTCATGCGTTTTGACAGCTTATGGCGTAACGTCGATTTGACAGTTGATGACGTTTGAATAGAGTAATCAACATAATTTGGTGATTATGGCTTCTAGCTTTTAATAATATTGGTAGCACTGCTTGTATCAACTGTCATTATTTCATAAGAAACTTCGATTTTCGCAAATTTTGACGTTTTTCTCGTGGTTCTTAGATACCAATGTTAGTGGTACTGCTTGTATGAACTGTCATTCTTTCATTAAAAACTTAAAATTTCGCGGGTGCTGTCGTTTTCATGATGGTTTCCATCCACGTTGGCAGCACTGCTTGTCAGATATGCCATAACTTTTTCATTGAAAAACTTTTTCGCAAGTCTCGTCGCTTTATTGGTGAATTTTGGACACTAATATTGGTAGCACTGCTTTTATAAACTGCCATCTAAACTTGTCCATGATCTAAACTGGCCTTTGGGCATTTTTAAATTTCGGTTTCTTCTGGTTTTTCATCAAAAGCAAATGCGATTGTCCAGGAATCTCAAGCGTTTTGACAGCTTATGACGTAACGTCGATTTGACAGTTGATGACGTTTAAATAGAGTAATCAACATAGCAGTTTCTTCAAATTTTTGTCAGAGGTAACTGCGATTTTCCAGGAATCTCAAGCATTTTGATATTTTGTCCCGCCGCGCGCCGGTTTAATGGTGGCTTCTAGCTTTTATTAATATCGGTAGCACTGCTCGTATCAACTGTCATTCTCCCATTAGAAACTTCAATTTTTGCAGATCCCGCCGTTTTCATGGTGCTTTCTGGACAGTAATGTTGGTAACACCGCTTGTATGAACAGTCATTTTTTCGTTTGAGAAGGTTTTCGCAAATTTGCGGGTTTTATGGTGGTTCTTAGATACTAATGTTAGTGGTACTGCTTGAATGAACTGTCATTTTTTCATTAAAAACTTCAAATTATGCGAGTGCTGTCGTTTTCATGGTGGTTATTGAAAAACTTTTTCGCAAGTCTCGTCGCTTTATTGGTGGTTTTCGGACACTAATATTGGTAGCACTGCTTTTATAAACTGCCATCTAAACTTGTCCATGACCTAAACTGGCCTTTAGGCACTTTTAAATTTCGGTTTCTTCTGGTTTTTTATCAAAAGCAGATGCGATTGTCCAGGAATCTTAAGCGTTTTGACAGCTTATGACGTAACGTCGATTTGACAGTTGATGACGTTTAAATAGAGTTATCAACATAGCAGTTTCTTCAAATTTTTGTCAGAGGTAACTGCGATTTTCCAGGAATCTCAAGCATTTTGATATTTTGTCCCGCCGCGCGCCGGTTTGATGGTGGCTTCTAGCTTTTATTATTATTGGTAGCACTGCTCGTATCAACTGTCATTCTCCCATTAGAAACTTCAATTTTGGCAGATCCCGCCGTTTTCATGGTGCTTCCTAGACAGCAATGTTGTTGGCACCGCTTATATGAACGGTCATTTTTTCGATTGAAACATCGATTTTCGCAAATTTGGCCGTTTTTCTGGTGGTTCTTAGATACTAGATACTACTGTTGGCAGTACTGCTTGCATGAATTGTCCATCTTTCGTAAAATTACTCAAATTTCGCAATTGCTGTCGTTTTCATGATCATTTCCATCCACTTACTAATGTCGGTAGCACTGCCTGTCCGATGTCGTAATTTTTTATTGAAAACTCTGGAATTTTCGCAACTCCCGTCGTTTTATTGGTGATTTTTGGACACTGATATAGGTAGCACTGCTTTTATAAACTGCCATCTAAACTGGTCCTTAGGCATTTTCAAATTGCACTTTCTTCCAGTTTTGATCAAAGGTCACTGCGATTTGTCAAAAACCTCAAGCTTTTCGACAGGTTATGGTGAAACGTCAATTTGACAGTTCATGACGTTAAAATGCAATTTCTTGAAAAAAATTGGGCAGAGGCAACTGCGAATTGCCAGGAATATCAAGCATTTTGACAGGTTATGGGGTGACGTCAATTTGACAGCATATGAAGTTTAAATAACACAATACTCAATATTACAGTTTCTTCAAATTTTTGTCGAAGGCAGCTGCGATTTTCCGGGAATCTCATGCGTTTTGACAGCTTATGGCGTAACGTCGATTTGACAGTTGATGACGTTTGAATAGAGTAATCAACATAATTTGGTGATTATGGCTTCTAGCTTTTAATAATATTGGTAGCACTGCTTGTATCAACTGTCATTATTTCATAAGAAACTTCGATTTTCGCAAATTTTGACGTTTTTCTCGTGGTTCTTAGATACCAATGTTAGTGGTACTGCTTGTATGAACTGTCATTCTTTCATTAAAAACTTAAAATTTCGCGGGTGCTGTCGTTTTCATGATGGTTTCCATCCACGTTGGTAGCACTGCTTGTCAGATATGCCATAACTTTTTCATTGAAAAACTTTTTCGCAAGTCTCGTCGCTTTATTGGTGAATTTTGGACACTAATATTGGTAGCACTGCTTTTATAAACTGCCATCTAAACTTGTCCATGATCTAAACTGGCCTTTGGGCATTTTTAAATTTCGGTTTCTTCTGGTTTTTCATCAAAAGCAAATGCGATTGTCCAGGAATCTCAAGCGTTTTGACAGCTTATGACGTAACGTCGATTTGACAGTTGATGACGTTTAAATAGAGTAATCAACATAGCAGTTTCTTCAAATTTTTGTCAGAGGTAACTGCGATTTTCCAGGAATCTCAAGCATTTTGATATTTTGTCCCGCCGCGCGCCGGTTTGATGGTGGCTTCTAGCTTTTATTAATATCGGTAGCACTGCTCGTATCAACTGTCATTCTCCCATTAGAAACTTCAATTTTTGCAGATCCCGCCGTTTTCATGGTGCTTTCTGGACAGTAATGTTGGTAACACCGCTTGTATGAACAGTCATTTTTTCGTTTGAGACGGTTTTCGCAAATTTGCGGGTTTTATGGTGGTTCTTAGATACTAATGTTAGTGGTACTGCTTGAATGAACTGTCATTTTTTCATTAAAAACTTCAAATTATGCGAGTGCTGTCGTTTTCATGGTGGTTTCCATCCAATTACGAATGTTGGTAGCACTGCTTGTCAGATCTGTCAATATTTTATTGAAAAGTTCAGAATTTTCCCAAGTACCGTCATTTTATTGGTGGATTTTGGACACTAATATTGGTGGCACTGCTATTAAAAACTGCCATCTAAAGTCTTTGGGCATTTTTAAATCACAGTTCGTTTCAGTTTTCGGTCAAAGGTCACTGCGATTTGTCAAAAACCTCAAGCTTTTTGACAGGTTATGGTGAAACGTCAATCTGACAGTTTGTGACGTTTGAATGCAACTTCGTGAAAAATTCTGTCGAAGGCAACTGCTAATTGCCAGGAATATCGAGTATTTTGACAGGTTATGGGTTGACGTCAATTTGACAGTTTATGACGTTTAAGTAACGCAATAATCAATAATGCAGTTTCTGCAAATTTTTGTCAAAGGCAACTGCGATTTTCCAGGAATCCCAAGCATTTTGACATTTTGTCCAGCCGGTTTTTGATGGTGGCTTCTAGATTTTATTAATTTTGGTAGCACTGCTTGTATCAACTGACATCATTTCATAGAAAACTTCGATTTCCGCAAATTTCGCTGTTTTTCTTGTGGTTCTTAGGTACTGATGTTGGTAGTACTGCCTGTATGAACTGTCATTCTTCCGTTGAAAACTTTTGTTGGCAATTTTTGCGAGTGCTGTCGTTTTCATGGTGGTCTCTATTCAAG
The DNA here is from genome assembly GCA_949128115.1 of Anaspis maculata. NCBI lineage: Eukaryota > Metazoa > Arthropoda > Insecta > Coleoptera > Scraptiidae > Anaspis > Anaspis maculata. The sequence goes on from OX421966.1 coordinate 2,345,648, forward strand.
TATCAATGTTGGTAGCGATGTTTGTCAGATCTGTCATTATTTTACTAAAAACTTCTAGTTTTTGGTCAAAGGTCACTGTGATTTGTCAAGAACCTCAAACATTTTGACAGGTTATGGTCAAACGTTAATTTGACAGTATGTGACGTTTAAATGCAACTTCGTAGAAAAATCTGTCAAAGGCGAATCCAATCAAATCAAATCACTTTATTACGCCATAAAAATTAAAATCGTATTACGCAACTGCGAATTGCCAGAAATATCATTATTAAGTATTTTGACAGGTTATGGGGTGACGTCAATTTGACAGTTTATGACGTTTAAATAATACAATAATCAATATTGCAGTTTCTTCAAATTTTTGTCAAAGGCAACTGCGATTGTCCAGGAATCTCAAGCGTTTTCACAGCTCATTGCGTAACGTCGATTTGACAGTTGATGACGTTTGAATAGAGTAATCAACATAGCAGTATCTTCAAATTTTTGTCAGAGGTAACTGCGATTTTCCAGGAATCTCGAGCATTTCTTATCTCGACTTTCGATATTTTGTCTCGCCGCGTGCCGGTTTGATGGTGGCTTCTAGCTTTTATCAATATTGGTAGCACTGCTTGTATCAACTATCATTCTTTCAAAAAACCTCGATTTTCGCAAATTTTGTCGTTTTTCTCGTGGTTCTTAGATACTAATGTTAAAGGTACTGCTTGTATGAACTGTCATTCTTTCATTAAAAACTTCAAATTTCGAGACTACTGTCGTTTTCATGGTGGTTTCCATCCACCCACGCACTAATGTTGGCAGCACTGCTTGTCATACCTGTGAGTATTTTATTAAAAACTTTAGAATTTTCGTAAGTCCCGTCGTTTTATTGGTGGTTCCCAGACTACTGATGTTGGTAGCTGGTATTGGTTTTTGGACACTAATATTGGTAGCACTGCTTGCATCAACTGTCATTCTTTCATTAGAAACTTAATTTTCGCATATCCCGTCGTTTTCATGGTGCTTCCTAGACAGCAATGTTGGTAGCTCCGCTTATATGAACGGTGATTTTTTCGGTTGAAACATCGATTTTCGCAAATTTTGCCGTTTTTCTGGTGGTTCTTAGATACTAGATACTACTGTTGGCAGTACTGCTTGCATGAATTGTCGATCTTTTGTAAAAAAACTTCAATTTTCGCGTGTGCTGTCGTTTTCATGATGGTTTCCATCCACGTACTAATGTTGGTGGCACTGCCTGTCAGATCTGTCATAATTTTTTAATAAAAACTTTGGAATTTTCGCAACTCCCGTCGTCTTATTGGTGATTTTTGGACACTAATAATGGTAGCACTGCTTTCATAAACTGCCATCTAAACTGGTCTTTGGGCATTTTCAAGTTGCAGTTTCTTCCAGTTTTGGTCAAAGATCACTGCGATTTGTCAAAAACCTCAAGCTTTTCGACAGGTTATGGTAAAACGTCAATTTGACAGTTTATGACGTTTAAATGCAACTTCTTAAAAATTTTTGGGCAAAGGCAACTGCGAACTGCCAGGAATATCAAGTATATTTTGACAGGGTGACGCCAATTTGACAGTTTATGACGTTTAAATAATAGGTCGCGGGAACAAAAATGGCTGCCTAAAGATGGGTATATGGTATGATGTTATCTTCACTGGTACTTGGTAATATAATTTTCTTTGGTTGTAATAAATACAAGGATAAATTATCGAAGAATTGTCGCTGTATTAAAAAAAAACGAGCGTATTTACTCATTATTCAAAAGTAATGAGTAAAAACGAGCGAATCTCTACTGCGCTACCTTGGCACCCCCAATGCGCAAATGCGGGCAAGAAGCTGGCAAGAGGCACTTCGTTCTCGGCTTCGTTGTGCCGGCGTGCCTGCAACATTGCCATAGCGGGTGCCAGGGTGACGGTTATGTTCCCGCGACCTATACAATAATCAATAATGCATTTTCTTCAAATTTTTGTCAACTGCGACAACTGCGATTTTCCAGGAATCTCAAGCGTTTCGACAGCGTAACGTGGCGTATGGCGTATGGCGTAACGTCGATTTGACATTTGATGACGTTTGAATAGAGCAATCGACATTGCAGTTTCTTCCAATTTTTGTCAGAGGTAACTGCGATTTTTCAGAAATCTCAAGCATTTCGATACTTTGTCCCGCCGCGCGCCGGTTTGATAGTGGCTTCTAGCTTTTATTAACATTGGTAGCACTGCTTGTATCAACTGTCATTCTTTCATAAGAAACTTCGATTTTCGCAAATTTTGCCGTTTTTCTCGTGGTTCTTAGATATTAATGTTAGTGGTACTTCAAAAACGAGAGTATTTTGACAGGTTATGAGGTGACGTCAATTTGACAGTTTTTGACGTAACATAATGATCAATATTGCAGTTTCTTCAAATTTTTGTCAAAGGCAGCGGCGATTTTGCCAGAATCTCATGCGTTTTGACAGCTTATGGCGTAACGTCGATTTGACAGTTAATGACGTTTGAATAGAGTAATCAACATTGCAGTTTCTTCAAATTTTTGTCTGAGGTATCTGCGATTTTCCAGGAATCTCAAGCATTTTGATATTTTGTCCCGCCGTGTGCCGGTTTGATGGTGGCTTCTAGCTTTTATTAATATTGGTAGCACTGCTTGTATCAACTGTCATTCTTTCATAAGAAACTTCGATTTTCGCAAATTTTGCCGTTTTTCTCGTGGTTCTTAGATACTAACGTTAGTGGTACTCCTTGTATAAACTGTCATTCTTTCATTGAAAACTCCAAATTTCGCGAGTGCTGTCGTTTTCATGATGGTTTCCATCCACGTTCGTAGCGCTGCTTGTCAGATATGTCATAATTTTTGTATTGAAAAACTTTGCCGGAAGTCTCGTCGCTCTATTGGTGGTTTTTGGACACTAATATTGGTAGCACTTTTATAAACTGCCATCTAAACTGGCCTTTAGGCATTTTCAATTTTCAGTTTATTCTGGTTTTTGGTCAAAGGTCACTGCGATTTGCCAAGAACCTCAAATGGTGTAACGTCAATTTGACAGTTTGTAACGTTTAATGCAATTTTTTCAAGATTTGTGTCAAAGGCAACTCTGCGAATTGCCAGGAATCTTCTCGAGTATTTTGACAAGTTATGGCGTAACGTCAATTTGACAGTCGATGACGTTCAAATACAATAATCTGCAAGATCTTTGTCAAAGGTAACCGAGATCTGCTAGGAAGTTCAAGTATTCTGACATTTTGTTCGATGATGGCTTCTTTGGATTTTAATACAGTGTGATCCAAACCATTCCGCCCTGGCGAAAATCAGGTCAACATCCCGGAATTTGCCAGGTCACAGCTTATTCCAATTCGGAATGGTTTGGATCACACGGTATTATGGACAGCACTGCTTGATGTTGGTGGCACTGCTTGCACTGCTCAACTGTCATTCTTTAGTTTGAAAACATCGATTTTTGAAGACCTTTCCGTCGGTTGTCCTGCTCTGGTTTCTAGACAACTGATGTTGGCAGCATTGCGCGTATCAACTGTCATTCTCCCATTAGAAACTTCAATGTTGGCAGATCCCGCCGTTTTCATAGTGCTTTCTAGACAATAATGTTGGTAACACCGCTGTATAAACACTATAAACAGTCATTTTTTCGTTTGAGACGGTTTTCGCAAGTTTTGCGGGTTTTCATGGTGGTTTCCATCCATCCAATTACTAATGCTGGTAGAACTGCTTGTCAGATCTGTCAATATTTTATTGAAAACTTGATAACTTCCCGAAGTCCCGTCGTTTAATTGGTGGTTTTTGAACACTAATATTGGTAGCACTGCTTTTAAAAACTGCCATCTAGATTGGGGCCCTATTTCTAGAAAGGATGAGATCCGCTCACATGCGAAGTTGCTAGGCAACCAGGGCTGTGATTGGCTGAACTGTGATCGCCTGGTGATCGCTCTCCTCTAGAAATAAGGCCCCTGGTCTTTGGGCTTTTTAAATTGCCGTTTCTTTCAGTATTCGGTCAAAAGGTCACTGCGATCTGTCAAAAACCTCAAGCTTTTTGACAGGTTATGGTGAAACGTCAATTTGGCAGTTTGTGACGTTTGAATGCAACTTCGTGAAAAATTCTGTCAAAGGCAACTGCTAATTGCCAGGAATATCAAGTATTTTGACAAGTCATGGGTTGACGTCAATTTGACAGTTTATGACGTTAAAGTAACGCAATAATCAATAATGCAGTTTCTTCAAATTTTTGTCAAAGACAACTGCGATTTCCCAGGAATCCCAAGCATTTTGACATTTTGTCCCGCCGGTTTTTGATGGTGGCTTCTAGATTTTATTGATTTTGGTAGCACTGCTTGTATCAACTGTCATCATTTCATAAAAAATATAGATTTTCGCAAATTTCGACGTTTTTCTCGCGGTTCTTAGGTACTGATGTTGGTAGTACTGCTTGTATGAACTGTCATTCTTCCGTTGAAAACTTTTGTTGACAATTTTTGCGAGTGCTGTCGTTTTCATGGTGGTTCCCATTCTAGTATCAATGTTGGTAGCGATGTTTGTCAGATCTGTCATTATTTTACTAAAAACTTCTAGTTTTTGGTCAAAGGTCACTGTGATTTGTCAAGAACCTCAAACATTTTGACAGGTTATGGTCAAACGTCAATTTGACAGTTTGTGACGTTTAAATGCAACTTCGTAAAAAATCTGTCAAAGGCAAATCAAATCAAATCAAATCACTTTATTACGCCATAAAAATACAATCGTATTACGGGCTGCAACTGCGAATTGCCAGGAATATCAAGTATTTTGACAGGTTATGGGGTGACGTTAATTTGACAGTTTATGACGTTTGAATAATACAATAATCAATATTGCAGTTTCTTCAAATTTTTGTCAAAGGCAATTGCGATTGTCCAGGAATCTCAAGCGTTTTCACAGCTCATTGCGTAACGTCGATTTGACAGTTGATGACGTTTGAATAGAGTAATCGACATTGCAGTTTCTTCAAATTTTTGTCAGAGGTAACTGCGATTTTCCGGGAATCTCAAGCATTTTCATATTTTGTCCCGTCGCGCGCCGGTTTGATGGTGACTTCTAGCTTTTATTAAAATTGGTAGCACTGCTTGTATCAACTGTCATTCTTCCATAAGAAACTTCGATTTTCGCAAATTTTGCCGTTTTTCTCGTAGTTCTTAGATACTAATGTTAGTGGTACTGCTTGTATGAACAGTCATTTTTTCATTGAAAACTTCAAATTTCGCGAGTGCTGTCGTTTTCATGGTGGTTTCCATCCAGGTTGGTAGCACTGCTTGTCAGATAGGTCGTAATTTTTTTATCGAAAAACTTTTTCGCAAGTCTCGTCGCTTTATCGGTGGTTTTTGGACACTAATATTAGTAGCACTTTTATAAAATGCCATCTCGACTGGCCTTTGAGCATTTTCGTATTTCAGTTTCTTCTGGTTTTTCGTCAAAGGCAACTGCGATTTTCCAGTAATCTCAAGCGTTTTGACAGCTTATGGCGTAACGTAGATTTGACAGTTGATGACGTTTGAATAGAGTAATCAACATAGCAGTTTCTTCAAATTTTTCTCAGAGGTAACTGCGATTTACCAGGAATCTCAAGCATTTTGACATTTTTCCCGCCGCGCACCGGATTGATAGTGGCTTCTAGCTTTTATTAATATTGGTAGCACTGACACTGGTATCAACTGTCATTCTTTCATAAGAAACTTCGATTTTCGCAAATTTTGCAAAATATGCTAACCATAACATGAAATAAGAGACACAAATGCAACCCCTTTCCACATTATTTCTACTTGTCAAATTTCCATGTCAATAATGTGGGTATTGCAGGTATTCACTAGTGCCCACCTAGGCTACTAGACGTCGGAGTATATGTTCCTCTCAAAAACGTCCTCTACGATCAAGTACCGAGCTCTACACCAGGTGGCGTTTTTCAAATGTAAATCGCCTATTATAAAAACGGTATTTATGCAACAGGTGGCAAACTGTTGGTGTAATTAAAGGCAATCGCCTTGAGCGAAGTAAGAGGTATAAACAGTCCTTCACGCGGATAATCGAAGGATAATCTTTTGGACCGTTGCTAAAGATAGGTACTTGTGAGTGACGATAATTTAAGTGTGAGCTGACTTGAGACTGACTTTAGAATTATGGCAAAAAATGCTACTCACCTATACGGCACTGCAACGGGTGGCTGGGAGCATTCTTTGGTCACTTCGAACTTTTCCGTGGCCGCTCTGCGCAGCTGTTTTCGTATATACGAACACAGATGCTCCAGAGATTCTTCGTTTTCAGGCTGGAAACAATTTCAGAGCTATATTCGCGGTGTTTAATGAGATTTTTTTTGATAAATAGATATGTGGCGACACAATGGATAGCAGAGTAGATTGATGTTGTGTTAATTAGCTCGGCGAAAGAACTGACCGGCAATCGGAAGATGCGAGTTCGATTCCCGCGCGGGGCCTCACACTTTTCTCCCTGCTATCCGCTTCCAATCAGACATGACAGAGATCAAGACCAAAACAGAGAGAGACTGGTTGAAAACTCACCCTGCAAACGAGCTCGGCAACTAAATACTTGGTCCTCTCTTCTCTGATTTTGGCATCCAGATTGTGAGCTTGCAGGCTGGGTATGCCGACGACGATGTCCAGGATCCTGAGCATGCCGGCCAGCAGGGCCTTGACGGCCTCGGAAACGCTGAAGAAGTGCGACAGCAGCCTGCCCTTGGCCGTCACGAAGATGAAACGCAACGCCAGCGCCAGATCGTTCAGCAACGAATTGCGACTCTTTTCCGTTCCTTTTTGCAACAGCTGCGACAGCTTCCACCGGTGCTGCTGACCGGGGAAATTCAGAGATTCCACTTCGAATTCGCTGCAAGCGCAAGGAATTAGGGCTCTGTCGGGAAGCGGTGGCCGTCGGGAGCGCGGAAACTTTGAGCTTTCTCGATGTACATACAGATCGAAATTCGTGAACGTTTCGGCTTTATACACAACAGTGAAGCAATCATGATCGTGTCTTCGTTCATTATACTTCGATAGCCCCGTCCTCAAGATCACACATGTAGTTTATGTTTCGGCGCTCGTTTTGGCGTAATGTTTAAAGAAATATGGGATAACTGTTTCATAACCATGCCCTCCTCATGCCACCTCTTATATAATAGCCCACTCGCTCGTCATTGTTTCATACGCTCGGACGGTGCGGATGTTTTTCGGGCGTGCTTAAATCGACAAAAGTGCAATGCCGAATTCAAGAAAAAGGAAAATCGTTGAAGTCAAAGACAACCTATAATGAAATGAGAAAGCTTCAAAGAATGTTGGAAAAATTTTCCGCAAGTAAGTAACACACTTATAATACTTTTTATCATGTTACAGTGTTTCGACCACGCCAAAAAACACCAGGTGCAGCCAAAAAAGAAAACAGTACCAAGACGTCTAGAAAGGAGTATAATCTGACTGGTATTTGGTAGAAAGTTGCGACCCACTTCTTATCAGTGTAATAACTTGATTAAGGATGTAGGCACATGCGAAATTGCGAACCACTCTAATCAGTGTAATAACTTGATCAAGAATGTAGGCACACGCGGAATAAAGCGGCGGGATAATTCAATAATGACTGAAGATGTGAGTAATATCCGTCCATATTCACCGCAAAATGTGAAAAAGAATCGACGTCTGCCAAATGTTCTCCACACCAGGTCCGTTCCTACACGGACAGTTGCAAAGAAATAATTTTTGTGCAACAGAAGACAGCGACTGGGAAAATTCCGCTAAAGCAATGAGTGAATCCGGCTCTGGAAACTTCCGTTTGCGTTCAGCTAAAAGCCAAAATCTCCCAGCCGCTAACTAACCTGCACAGAACAATAATATGCCGGTGGATTATCTGGAAAATCTCCTCAGGTCACATCCACAAAATACAAGGACAGGAAAGCTGCAGACTAGGCTGCACGTTGAGAGCCTTACGTTTCTTTGGAATTGAACAAAAATGCTGGGAAAAAAGTAATGGAAAAATACAACACTTAGTAATTGCAAGTTTCATGACAATTGTTCCACTAATAAGAGATTCCAATATGGCGGCCAAGATGACGGCGGAATCATGAAATTTAGCACGGACGGATGGACGGACGGACAAAGCGAGGACAAAAACGCCTTCCCGTTTGGAGAAGTGCGCTAAAAAGTAGACATCCAGAAGAAAAATTCGGATCGTCATAATTTTTGAGGAAAAAATCAAATTGCAAAAATAGATTTATTGTGAATATCAAAAATGAGATTCTTACGTGACACGTTCACATATCAAATTTCAAAATTTTCGTAGTCTTGAGTGGAAAACCTGCTATTCGAAACTTTCAAAGAAGGATCTATAGACCCAAACGATGGCTACTTTTTATGGGCAATAAACAAAAAGATCGTGAATTACCTGAAATGTTGTTTGTATCAAAACTCATGATTCCTCAACTGGAATAAAATGTTTAGGTCGTTTAAGTTGATTTACTGCCATTTTTGGCTGAGAAACGAGGCGTTTTCAGAGAAAAAACAATTTGGGCTCTGGAAAGTGGCGATTTCGAGATGTTTTTCAAAGTTTTAAACCCAAATATCTCGAAAATTAAGCCTCTACTCAAAATTATACAAGAGTAACTTTTTTTCTAAATTGAACAAAGAATTCAAAAAAAGAATAATTTTTCAAAAATATTCAGTAAAGTAGAAAATGGGGTGGAAGAAGTTGAACAATCCCCCGGTATCTACGCCACTGGACAATTTTGACAAAAGTTATCTACGTCAAGTGATGGGTATTTATTTCATAGGTATTTGAGCCAAATTTGGTGGAAATTGCTTTGATGACTTGAGGGTTATTGCAAAAAGATGATTTTAAAAACTGAACTTTGAAGGGCTCTATCTCCTTTAGGAAGCGTTTTGGAGAAAAATTAAATTATGCTTGTCGACCTAGTTTTCGATGGACAATCGAATGGTGAGTTATTGCTACTTTAACCTGGACCACCCTGTATACAGGGTGTTTCGCAATTACGGTAACAAACTTCTGGGGGAGATCCTACATCAAAAATGGACCAGGAAAAAATATAACTTCGATGTCCTAAAATGCTCGATAAAATGCTCTTTAAAATCGATTTTTTGACATAACTTTTGAACAGTTGAACTGATTTTGTTCAAATTTTGAACAAAGCTAACCAGAATAGGTCTCTATCGAATAATAGAAACGTGTTTGGAGAATAAAATTCAAGGGCGTAGATAATGGGGGGTGTCTTCATATTTCCCTCCCTATTTTTTACCCCCCCCCCCCCTAACCATTTTTCCAAATTGTTCCAAATTTTTGGATTCTACGTCCAATTTAGAAAAAAAGTTACTCTTGCAAAATTTTGATTAGAGGCTTTATTTTTGAGATATTTGGGTTTGAAACTTTGGGAAACATCTCGAAATCGCCACTTTCAATGAGCCCAGTTTTTTTTCCCCAGAAAACTTCCCGTTTCTCAGGAAAAATGATGGTTTATCAACTTAGAAATTCTAAAGAACCTATTTCTACTGAGAAATCATGAGTATTTTTTTGGATTCTAATTTTTAGGCCTTTGAAAGTGGCAATGTCGAGATGTTTTCCAAAGTTTCAAACCCAGATATCTCGAAAACGAAACCTCTATTCAAAATTTTGCAAGAGTAACTTTTTTCTCCAAATTGGACGTAGAATCTAAAAATTAGAACAATTTGGGAAAATAGCCAGGGGGTGAAAAATAGTGGGGGAAATATGCAGACACCCCCCATTATCTACGCCCCTGAATTGTGTTTTCTAAACACGTTACTATTATTCGATAGAGACCTATTCTGGTTAAATTTGTTTCAAATTTGAACAAAACTAGTTGAACGGTTCAAAAACTATGTCAAAAAATTGATTTAAAAAAGTCAACTTGAACACCCTGTATCTTTGTAACGGAGCATTTTAGGACATCGAAGTTATATTTTTTCGTGTTCCATTTTTGATGGAGAATATCCCTTAGAAGTTTGTAACCGTAATTGCGAAACACCCTGTATACAGGTGTCCCGGAATTAGTGTTACAAAACTCACAGAGAGATTGAAAATTGAAAAATATGGGGACTTTTGTTGATAAACATACCCTCTTAAACGTATAATAACAGAGACACAGGCCTTCAAAGTTGTTTTTTAAAAACAGTTCTTTTTTCTCATAACTCTTGAACCGTTCAACCGATTTCAGTCAAATTTGAACTAAAGGTTACTGAAACAGGTCTCTATTGAACAATGATAACTCATCAAAAATGATAATTTCATCAAACATTCTTAGGGGCGAAGATAATAGAAGATTTTCCCTCTATTTTTGACCTCCTCGATATTTTTTGAAATTGTTCCAATTTTTTAATTCTGCGTTCAATTTAAGGAATAAAATTACTTTTGCAAAATTTTGATTAGAGGCTTCATTTTCAAGATATTTGGGTTTGAAACATTAGAAAACATCACGAAATCGCCACTTTCCAGGGCCCAAATTTTTTTTTTCTGAATAACCCCATGATTCTCAGCGGAAATGATGGTTTATCAACTTGAAACACCCAGAAAACTTATTCCAGTTGACAAATCATGGGTTTTTTTGAATTTTAATTTTTAGACCCAGGAAAGTGGCGATTTCGAGATGTTTTGCAATGTTCGAATCCCAAATATCTCGGAAACCAAGCCCCTAATCAAAATTTTACAAGAGACACTTTTTTCTTCAAATTGAACGTAGATTTTCAAAAATTGAAACAATTTCCAAAAATATTTGAGGAGGTCAAAAATAGGGGGAAAAGGGGGAGGGCACCCCCTATTATCTTCGCCCTTAAAAATGTTTGATGAAATGCGTTATTATTGTTCAATAGAGACCTGTTTCAGTAAACTTTAGTTCAAATTTGACTGAAATCGGTTGAACGGTTCAAGAGTTATGAAAAAAAACTGTTTCCAAGAAAACAACTTTGAAGGCCTGTATCTCCGTTAATATACATTTTGGAGGGTATGTTTATTAGGAAAAGTCCCCTTATTTTTCAATTTTCAATCTCCCTGTGAGTTTTGTAACACTAATTCCGGGACACCTGTATACAGGGTGTCCCATAATTAGCGTGCAATACTTCACCAGCAGATTCTGCGACCCAAACTAAAAAAAAAAGTTCCCATGAACATAGGTCGAAAAATGCTTCATAAGCGAGCTACAGCCCTCTAAAAGTGGTACCCTGAAGATGGTTTTCATTCAATATCTGCGAAACTGTCAACAGCAGAATCATGAAATTTTGCACATCGGCCAATCTTCTCATGTCTAATAATATGTGATAATAACAATTTCAAAATTCTATCCATAAATAGGTCAGACTGTGGGGGGTGGGGGGTTGAATCACCCCAACTTTTTCAAGTGCTGTTTTTTTGCAACTTTAGCATGAAATTATGGAACCCCAAAGCATTTTGCAATAAAAATGTCCCTTTGTTCAACTTCGATAGGAAGCACCGTTCTCGTGGAAAATCGATTTGAAACTTACCCTACATGTCATAAAAATTCATAATGAAAATTACAAAAAAAATAAAAATTGAGCGTAGGCCATGGAACACGACTCCTATGTTTAGGAAAAAAATAATCGAGACAGGTGACAGGCCAGAGCACCACCATTACAGAAGCCATAAACGAAGTGCATGTCTGCCAGCTCTTGGTTTTTGAAACGTTCCATTTTTCAAAACAGTACCCGCAATGAAACTTCTTTAATTAGCTTTAAGGGGTTTCTGATTCGACTAAACAAGTTGTTGACGGGAACCGTTGTTATTTTATTTTTTCATCAAGTAGAAACTCCTCCAAAAAGAAAATGTACGGGCATTGCTATAAAATTTTGAAAATTTTTGATTTTGATTTTTGAAAATTCGAGAACTAGATAGCATCGACAATGCACCTTTTCCCAAGAAAGTCGCATGCCAAATTTGAACTTTCTATTTAAAAAAAAAGAGTACCAAAAATGATTTCTCGTAGACATGAAAAAGTGAATTAGTAGAAATCATTTTTGGTACCTTTTTTTGAAAATAAAAAAGTTCAAATTTGGCATGCGACTTTCTTGGGGAAAGATGCACTGTCGGTGCTATCTAGTTTTTGAATTTTCAAAAATCATGATCAAAAATTTTCTATTTTTTTTGAAATTCACAAAATTTGATAGCAATGCTCGTACATTTTTTTCTTGGAGAAGTTTCTACTTGACGAAAAAAATAAAATAAAACCTATTCCCGTCAACAACTTTTTTAGTCGCATCAGAAACCCCTTAAACACGACTTTCAAACACACTGTCACTTATTTCATGAATCTGTCACCCTGTCTGAATTATTTTTCCCCAAACATAGTAGTCGTGTTCCATGGCCTACGCTAAATTTTTTTCTTTCTCTAATTTCACTATGAATTTTATGACAGGTGGGGTAATTTTCAAATCGATTTTACTCGAGAACGGTGCTTCCTATCGGAGTTGGACAAGAGGACCTTTTTCATGCAAAATGCTTTGACGTTTCATAACTTCTTGCTAAAGATGCAAAAAACGACACTTGAAAAAGTTGGGGTGATTTCACCCCCCACAGTCTGACCCATTTCTGGATAGAATTTTGAAATTATTATTATTGCATATTATCAGACATCAAAAGATTGACCATTGTGCGAAATTTTATGATTCTACTGTCAACAGTTTTGAAAATATTAAATAAAAACCACCTTCAGGGTACTACTTTTAGAGGGCTGTAGCTCGCTTATGAAGCATTTTTCGACCTATGTTTATAGGAACTTTTTTTCTTATTTTCAGCCTCAGAATCTGCTAGTGAAATATTGCACGCTAACTATGGGACACCCTGTATAAAAAAAATCAGATGCACAACGGGCTGGAGTGACAAAAATGTGATACTTTAGTTGAAGCTCGGGTTGAAGTCTATAATAAACCAATGATAGAGAACGCACGATCCGCGAAACTTTTAATTTATCAGAACAAAGCAGCACTGTTGAAAGCTAACAAGAGCTAATGACATTTTTGCTGAAGTATAGTTTTCCAAGAATGTATAGGAACTGCTTATTACAATAGGTACTGAGCTATTTTCATGATTCAGAAATTAGAACCCTGAACTACATTTGTATTTATTATTGCATAAAATTATTGCTGATATGTGCTAACTCAAGACTCTATACGCTTGAGTCTTTGTTCAATTACTTGAGGGATTGGAGCTTGTATTTTCATGATAATTCTCAACTTTCTTGATAAGGTATTGATAAAAATGGATTTTTCAAAATGTGTAATAAGAAATTGTTGTTGCAATACATCTAGAGACCGTACGTAAGATGGCATCGCGCAAGGTTTTAAGAAACCACAGTGATGCAGGATGCAGATCGCGTCCTAAACTTTAAACATCTACATGTGTGATCTTGAGGACGGGGCTATCTCGTATAATTGAGGATTGAATTTCCTTTATAAGTCGTTTAACCTCTAATTATTTTTCTTCGTAATTTGGACTCCTTTCGCCTAGTTTCACCTGGCAGCTCTGCGGCTTTGCTACGATTTACGTGGAAAAAGCTCAAAGTTGTAGCTCACAGACACAACCGCAACAATACCAAACGAGGACGATGAATGAACGTAAAACTTGCACGGATTTTTTCAAAAAAATGTACACAAATGCTACAAAGGCTTTTTTTAATTTTTTCCGTTTAATAACACAGTTTCCACGATGCAAAAGCTGCGCACAATAAAAGAAACGTAAGCAATTCGATTTCGAAATTTTTGAAAATACATTTCAACTCAAAAATAAAACAAACAGCAGCGCACATAAATTGTTCATACAAGACAAGAACATGAAACGAAATGAAAAAAAAAACAAAAACGGCATTTACAAGGTATCGTGCAACATCTCCTGAGGTGGATTTATACTCGCAGAAATTAAGAATAAAAATAACGATAAGAATAAAAATAAGAAAAATAAGAACGGCAACTGCCCATTTATACTCCAGAAATAAAAATAAGAATAAGAAATAGTTTGAAACATTGCTCATAGGTGTCGCTCGAAGCATTAGAATGACAGTCGTCAAAGTTTTTAGTTACAGTTTTTAGCTTTATGCTGTTGTTATTGCGGTTGTTTTTCTACTTGTTTCGTTTGGTGTCATACAATATCACTAATCTGTGATAATACTTGAAGAGATAAGTATCCGAAAGAATTTTTTACATCGTATTATTTCAAATGAATATCATGTGTAGTGTAGGCATCCACTTCTCAATCTAAATTATTGCAGTGATTGACAATTATCACTGATTTGAACTTGTGAGGATAACTGGTAGATGGCGCCACGTTTGGACCGCCGTTACAAAACAACCCGTGGGAGTTTCTCGCCTTCCCAAAGACTGGCGGTTTTAGGCAACTCTTGCTACATCGATGTACTGTGGATTGCATGGAAGCAGCCCCCATCGTCATCGGCAAAGCTCGACTGCGTTCGTCACTCGTTCGGCTTATCTTCGAGCAGAAGTTGAAAATATTCAACTTGTTATTTTTATTCTTCAATTTCTTGAGCAGTAGCGGCGTTGAGTATTTTTTGGGAGGGGCTAGGATTTCGTCATTAACGGAAAGAAACACAAGCCGCGGAAGGCTTTAAAACACTTTGTAGAATATTATTCTACATGAGTTAACCACGTAACTTGATTGATCAATAACATTGAGGATGATTTGTGCAGAATTTAGGAAACATTTCGCTCTCAAAGATTCTTTTACGCCGCCACTGTTGCCATATCTGCGCATCTTCATACGCAACAGTGAATGGAAAGTTGGAATTCCTTATTCTTATTGTTATTTCTTATTTTGGTGTATAAATGCTTCCATCTGAAAGCTCATTTTCAACATTTTCTTATTTTTATTCTTATTGTTATTTTTATTTTTATTCTAATTTTCTGCGAGTATAAATCCACCATTAACGTTTTTTTGGAAATGTCACCGCTCACCCCGCATGAAAAGTGCTTAAACAAGCGTCGCAAGCCAAAATTTTCCTCAATTTCTTCAAAGGAAATTTTGCCGTGTGAAACACTCAGGCACTTCGTTCATATACAATCATAGAATATAGAAGAGACGAGATGCACTTAACATAAGACGGTTTTTTTGTTTGGCACATACCCCTGTCGCCTAATTGACTCGAGTTGTTGGTAGTTCAATCGTTTCGGCTTTCCGAACTTATCCTTGTGCAAGCTTTACAAGAACAGGACAAAAATACCAAAAGATGTCACAAATCCAAGATTTCGTTTTTGCGAGACTTATGCATCGACTCAAAAATATTAATTAAAAAAAAAAACGCCATTTCCATACCCACGCTCCCTGATGTATTCGAGCTGTTTTCCCGTCAGCCTCCTCGGTTCGCCCTTGCCGTCCACGGCGACGGCGTCCAGCTCGTCGAAGGACGGCGCCACGAAGAGATCGCGCAGGTGGTACTTGGTCTTGCAGCGGCCGAGGGAACCGTCCGAAGACACTTGTGAAGTCGGAAACGAATCGCATTGTGAAACTGGACTGGGAAGGACTGAAATTTGAATGGAAAATTAACCGAGCGAAGAGCGGTCAAGTCGAAACTCACTGATGGGAAAGGTCTTCCAGTGGTAGAGGAACTGTTCGGCAACTTGTTTGATGTTGTTGACCAGCTGTTCGACTTCCGGCGGCGCTCCGACCAAGTTCACGTCGAATCTGATTGGTTCGCGTTCCGGCTGGAGGGCATCCGGGCCGATTATCAAGCTGTCTGTTTTCAGAGGACAGAGGGAGGTCGGGCGGGCGTACTGGTGGTGGTGGTGTTGGTGGCCGTCGGTGGTGAGGCCTTGTGCTGAGCGGAATTCCAACTTGTGCGACACTGGAACGTTCGAAACATGGAGATTACAGTTTTAGTTCAGTCTTCTACAAGACATAGATCGAATCAAGTCTTCTTTTAGTCCGTTCAGTTCGTTATAATTCAATTGTGAGGCTATAAACAGCCTCTCAACAGTCTAAATAAAAATAAAGTTAGTATGTATCTCGGGCGTAACAAGAGTCGATTGCTATTATCGTTTTATATCGCTTGATGGTTTATAAATTGAAACTCTAAACTCTGATGACGACGATCACAGCCAAATGTCGAAAATGAGTCTAGAATCGCGGGTCTAAGGTTCGAATTAGTCAGAAACGATCCCCTTCTTATGATTATTGGAAAATTGAATTTGCTAGGTGACAACAAAACTCATTTTTGGAGAGAATGAAGGTAGGAAAGGTAAAATGAAATGTCAATTCGCATTGACTATTTCACCGAAAAAACCCATTAATTCCCCCATGACTGACATACAAACGTTTGTTTCGAGCTTGTTAGCTCTCGTCAGTGACAGATATGCATAATGTTGAAATTAAGCCCTAAATGACCAAAAAAAAAATTAAAATCGAAAGGGAAATGTCAAAAAACCTGGATCATTCAGTAAGTGTTTTTTTCCTTTTTTTCCTCTTTCTCCTTTTTCCATTCAAAATATTTGAATGGATAAATTTTTGGAAAAACGAATCTTTGAATTTTTGATTTTCTTGAAATCATTCAACTATTCAATTGATTTTAAATAAATATAGCAAGTGTTGTATGGTTTTCACACGATTATAGCCTTATATCTCATGCTTCTCTGCCTACAAACAATTTATACAGGGCGAACAAAAATCAAAAGCGTAAAAAGTCAGAGTAACGTGAGAAATTACTCTAGAATCGCATGCCTGAGGCTCCAATTAGTCAGAAACGATCCTTAACTTGACCCATAAGTATTATAAAAAACCGATACATTTTTTATTTTGAAACCGTATATTTTATTTATTCAAAATAAATATAGCAAGGTATGATTTTTGACTAATTTAATTCCGAAAAACATAATCATAGGCATGTTTCTTATGCTACTGTCGTCACAAACAATTTATACAGGGTGGACAACGATCAAAAGCGTATTAAGTCGGCGTTACGTGGAAAACTACTCTAGATCTAGACTAGAATCGCGTGTCTAAGCCTCGAATTAGTCAGAAACGATCCCAAACTTAACGGAGAAGTGTTTAAAGGAAAATTATACTTTTCGGAAATGACGACTTTTGAATTTGTGATCTTCCCTAAATCGTAAGTATATTTTAATAATTTGAATAGATATAGCAAGTGGGGTATGGCATTCAAATAATTTGATCCCGACAAACACGATTATGGGCTTGTTTCTCATGCTGCTGTCCTCACAAACAGTTTATACAGGGTGGATAAAGATCATAAGATCATAAGGTCAGTGTTACGTGAAAAAATTAGAATCGCGTCGAATAACAATGCTAAATTTGACGTATAAATAATTATACAGGTGTTTCCAAAATGGTGATACAAACTTCTAGAGGAGAATCCCCATCAAAAATGGACCAGGCAAAAATATACCTTTGATGTCCTAAAATGCTCCGTTGAAAAGTTACAGGGTGTTCAAGTTGACTTTTTAAAAGTGATTTTTTGACATAAGTTTTGAACCGTTTAACCGATTTTGTTCAAATTCCCATCAAAGTTAACTGAAATAAGTCTCTATCGGATGATAATAACGTGTTGAGAAAAAAAGTTCAGGGGCGTAGATAATGGGGGTTGTCCTCATATTTCCCCCACTATTTTTTATACCCCTAGCTATTTTTCCAAATTGTTCTTGTTTTTTGATTCTACGTTCAATTTAGAGAAAAAAGTTACTCTTGCAAAATTTTGAATAAAGGCTTCGTTTTCGAGATATCTGGGTTTGAAACTTTGGAAAACATCTCGAAATTGCCACTTTCAAAGGCCTAAAAATTAGAATCCAAAAAACCTCACGTTTTCTCAGCAGAAATAGGTTCTCTAGAATTTTTAAGTTGATAAACCACTATTTTTTCTGAGAAACGAGAAGTTTTCAGGGAAAAAAATGGGCTCATTGAAAGTGGCGATTTCGAGATGTTTTTCAAACTTTAAAACCCAAATATCTCGAGAATGAAGCATCTAATCAAAGTTTTGCAAGAGTAACTTTTTTTTTCTAAATTGGACGTAGAATCCAAAAGTTGGAACAATTTGGAAAAATAGCTAGGGGTGAAAAATAGGGGGGGAAATATGAAGACACCCCCCATTATCTACGCCCCTGAATACTTTTTTACAACACGTTACTATTGTTCAATAGAGACCTATTTCATTAAACTTTGGTTTAAATTTGAACAAAATCGGTTGAACAGTTCAAAAGTTATGTCAAAAAATCGATTTTGAAGATTCAACTTGAACACCCTGTAACTTTTCAACGGAGCATTTTAGGACATCAAAGGTATATTTTTTCCTGGTCCATTTTTGATGGGGAATCTCCCCTCTAAGTTTGTATCACCATTTTGGAAACACCCTGTATAAAAAAATTATACATTTTTAAAATCAGCTATTTTTGAATTTTCAATCTTCTTAAAATCGTCAATTTTCTTCAATAAATATGGCAAGTGGGGTACGGTTTTCGACTAATTGGATTCTGACAAACGCGATTATAGCCTTTTTCCTCATGCTACCCTGCAAACAATTTATACAGGGTGGACAAAGATCAAAAGCGTTGCAAAATAATGTTACGTGAAAAATTACTCTAGATCAAAACGGGTGTAACAGCTCACTATCAACTATAGAGGGCTCCTGTATACCCTCAATCAATTAGTAGCTACTATGTATCTCGGGCGTAACAAGTGTTAATTTCTTTCACCGTTTCAACATATAGCTTGATGCCGTTGAATCTTCAAGCTTTACACCTCCACGCTTCGGCTGTGCACTGTAACAAGCGGGCTAACAAGCTTCTTTTATACCCTTAGAAAATTACTAGCTTGTAGGTATCTCGGGCGTAACAAGTGCTGATTGATTCAAACGTTTTATATGCTCGGTGCTTTACACCACCGATGCCATTGAATGTTTGTTCTTCACACCTCAGTGCTTCGCACCTCAGCCATCGGCCATAAAAAGCTCATTTACACTCTTACAAAATAAATAGCTAGTATGTACCTCGGGCATAAAAGAATGCTGGTTGTTTTTGCCGCGAATTTGGCCGTTTTATACAGGCGGTTTCAGCGATGATAGCAAAAAATTCAACTGTAAGTAGATCTCGTCCAAATAAGACGAAAACCTATATACCATTTTGCAAAGTTTGGCCTAATGACGAAGGTGCAGCCCTTGGAAGTTCACTTTTTTCGGATTTCAAAAATTTGTAGCTTAGGAACGTTTTGACAAAATTAGCTTACATTCAGCATAAGCTGGTTTGTCGTGGGGGGTCACCTTGTAACTCCTACGCCACTGACTGTATCCTTTGGCAGGTCGGTGGATAGTAGATCGACAAACCAGTCTGTGCTGAATTTAGGTTGATTTTGTCAAAACCTCCCTGAGTTGAAAAATTTTGAAATAGGAAAAAGTGAACTTTGAAGGGCTGTTTCTTCCTCATTAGACCAAACTTTGTAAAATGGTATTAGGTTTTCGTCATATTTTGACGAGATCTATCCACAGTTGAATTTTTTGCTATCATCGCTGAAACACCCTGTATAGGGTGTTTCAGATTCAATCCTTGAAAATTCAAGGGTCGATACAGGATCTAAACAGCTATTCACCCCAAAAACCATATTTGATAAATGCCTATAAACGGAGATGTAGCCCGTCAAAGTTGGAAATGAATAATCGACTTTTTCGCATAACTATTGGATTGTTCCACCGATTTTGTCCAAATTTTTGAACAAGAGTCTTCTGATATAAGTCTCTATATAACAGTTGTTATGTTTCATCAAAATTTTTCGGGATTGTAGATGATGGGAGGTATAGGTAGTGGGGGGTGTTCCCCTATTGTTTCCCCCCATTTTTCATCGTCCTAAATATTTCTCAAAATTGTTCATGTTTTTTAATTTTACGTTGAATTATAAAAAACTCCGGCAAGATTATGATTAGAAGCTTTGTTTCCGAGATATTTGGATTTGAAGCATTAGAAAACCCGATAACACCATTCTTGGGCCCTTTAATGAAAATGAAAATGGGACTGAAATAAGTTTTCTAGGTGTTTCAAGTTGATGAACCACCTTTTTTTTCTAAGAATAGAAATGTTTCCAGAAAAAAAAAAACTGTTTGAGCTCTGAAAAGTGGCGATTTTGAGATATTTTTCAAATGAAAGTTTCAAACCCAAAAATGTCGAAAATGAAGCTTCTGATCAAAATTTGGAAGAGTAACTTTTTTCGTAAACTGAATCCAAAAATGAGAATAAAAAAATACTAGGGTTCAACTTGAACACCCTGTAACTTTTCAACGGAGCATTTCTAGGACATCAAAGTTATATTTTTTCCATTTTTCCTGGTCCATATTTGATGCGGAATCTCCCCCAGAAGTTTGTATCACCATTTTGGAAACATCCTGTATAACTAAAGCTGCGTTTACACTTCTAGTTAATACAATTTTTTTGGCGATTCTAGTTCGCAGTCAATTATTGAACTTGTCGTAAGACAGGATGATCCACCGAGATCCCCCCCCCCCCGTTAGAGTTTTTCCTGTTGGAATAAATTGGTCGGGAAAAATTTTTTCCCGAACCATTTTCCCTGTAGAATTCAAATTTGCACGCCAAAATTTTTTGTATCTTATAGTATACAGGGTGTTTCAAAAGAACTTCCAATTTTTTTTCGGCACCTCGTATCTAAATATCGGAAAAGATGCGGCTTTTTCTTCTGAGTCCAGATATTTAATTTGATATCTGAATAAGATCATATACAGGGTGTTCACTTTTAAACTTCTCACTCCAGATTTCTCCCCGCCAAATTTTTTTCAAGAAAAATGCCGGAACAGATCGATTTTTATTAATGAGAATTCGGCAATACGTGTCCTAGATGTCCCCCTTGAAATAAAAATCGACCTGTTCCGGCGTTTTTCTTGAAAAAAATTTGGCGGGGGAAAGGGGAATGAGAAATCTGGGGTGGAAGTGTGAAAATGAACACCCTATATATGATCTTATTCAAATATCAAATTATATATCTGGCCTCAGAAGAAAAAGTCGCATCATTTCCAATATTTAGATACAAGGTGTGAAAAAAATTTGGAGTTTTTTTAAACACACTGTATACTATAAGATATAAAAAAGGACCCCGCACATTTGGACAGGGAGCTGGTGCCTCAAAACTCACGTCATAAGTCATAAGGTACATGATTTCAACCCTGTAGGTCTAATGTGCGTTGATAAGGTTGTTAAAAATTGCTTTGTCTTACATGTCAGACCGGGGGCTTTAGGCTGGTATGAGCCTGTCAATTTTCGAAAAAATGGCCAAAAATTTACGTCATAACCCCTAGCATTTCGAAAAATGACTGAAAATTCAAAGTTGAATAACGACCAAAATAAACGGGGAATTTTTTTGAATTTCTGACACGATATGTTCAAAGTGATGTTGATCCATTATTTCATGCGAACCAATCCCTAAAATCTGACGTTCACCCTCCACTGAATTATCAAGTTCTGCTCTGCCCTGTTAGAAATAAATTGTTTCTTGATAAGTGAAAATAAGTTTCTACGACTGTAACATGTTGTGTTGAGAAAAGTTGGTCAATATTGATCTATTATGTCTACCCCTCACCCCTATACCGTATGCCCTAATAGTTTCTCCCAAATTGACAGTGGAAGGACTCGTTGCACATTTTCTAGTTGAATGAGTTGAATTATCATTTCTGAAAAAACTGCCAGGGTATTAATAAGGGTAAGGGTGGGTAGACATAAGGGATGAATATGTATCATGTATCACCCTTTCCTAGATATGGTGCTAAAATAGTAGAAATCCATTTTAACTTAACAAGAAACAATTTATTTCCAGTAGCGCAGGGCAGAAGTTCATAATTTATTGGAGGGTGAACGCCAGATTTTAGGGGTTGATACGCAAAAAATACTTGATCAGCAACACTTTGAACATACCGTATCAAAAATTCAAAAAAATTTCCCGTTTATTTTGGTCGTTATTCAACTTTGAATTTTCAGTCATTTTTCGAAAAGGTAGGGGTGGTTCTAAAAATAGGGGTCTATGAAATATTTTGACCAGTTCAAAGTTATGGCAAGTATAACCCTAGAACCATCTCGTGGCGTCAAAATAGATCCACCTTTTGCCCATTGAAGCCCAAAATTGCAATAAATTAGTTCTGTGACTACCGGCATTCCACCCCCTCTAGAGGGTGAACCGTTGAGTTTAGAGGATTTGCGCAATGATAAAGTTTGATCAACTCAACAAGGGCTACAACATATCAAAGTTTGAGCCAAATACCACGGAGAGCCAAATCCCACGGAGAGCCAAATCCTATAAGGAATGTGCGGGGTCCTTTGGTGTCCAAATTTGAATTCTTCGGGAAAAATGGTAGGGAAAAATTTCTTTTTTCACCAATTTCTTCCAACGGGAAAAATTCTAACCGGGGGGGGAATCTCGGTGGATCATCCTGTACAGACTGATTTCACAAATTGAAACCGGGAAAAAACAGAGCTTACGCTGGGATCCATTGGAGTCCAGGCGTTCCCGTTCCACTCCCGATTTGGACCGGTGGTGTCTGCGTTCGCCGCCGCCGCCGCCGCCGCCTCCACCTCCTCGATGGTGGTATTCGCCGGAGTCGAACGACTGTCCCGAGTCGGAGCGATGGTGTCCGGAGCCGGACGAGGAGTGCCTGTGGTGGGCGGCGCCCCCGGACTCGGCGCGTCGGTGGCCTGTCGAGGTCTTGGAGCCAGAGCCCGGAGGCCTGGCGCTCATTTCCGTCGCCTCGGCCAGGCTAAACGCCGACGGCTTTGTGTCTCTTGTTCATCTTCATTCTGCGGAGTTCCTGCAACGACAAAGTGGAAAAGATGAGACAGAATCGGCCCGGGAACACGCTCCTGCGGCACGCCGCTGTAATATCAAAAAATGTCATTTTTTGACAGTTGATGACGTTTGAATCAGTAATCAACACTGCAGTAGCGTTGAGATTTTCGCCAAAGGTAGGTATAACTCCGATTTGCTAAGAGCTCAGGCGTTGACAGGTTGAGGCGTAAAAATTAATTTGACAGTTTATGACGTTCAAATGCAGTAAATTAACTTTGCAGTTTTTTCAAGATTTTTGTCAAAGGCAACTGAGATTTGCTGGGAATCTGAAGCATTCTGATAGGATATGGACTAGTCCAGTCATGGTAAAACTCAAAATGGCACCAGTGTCCATGCAGTAGCCTATTCCGCAGATGCTTCCTCTTCCGGATCCCTACCGAGACCTCATCAATAGTAGTCATAGTACAGAAATTTAAAATCTTAGAAAATCCCTAGAAATCTCATACAAATCTTTGCAAATTCCTAGAAAGTTCTTAGAAATCTTGAGCTTTTTAGAAACGCCTAGAAACCGTAGAAATATCAAAAAATACTTGGAAATGATCGGTAAATTTCAGGAGTCTTTTAGAAAACCCTAGAATTGTGGAAATCCTTGAAAATTTCATACAGATCTTTGGAAATCCTTAGAAATCCCGTGAGAAATTCCAGAAATCTGTTGGGATCTTGTAGAAGTCTTTCGGGAGCCTTATGAATTTTCAGAAACCTCATGAAAAAAACTTCAGAAATCTGAAACAATCTTGTCGAAATCTCTGGAAATTCCTACAAAAATCGTAAAAATATCAAGAAATCCTTAGAAATTCCGTGAAAATATTCAGAAGTCTTTAGGAATCTCAAACGAATCTCCAGAAATCTCCAGAGATCCAGTATAATTCTTCAAAAATCCCACGAAATTCTCACAAGAATCCTCATAAATCTAAGTCCCTAAAACTTTTTCAAAAGTCTCGTGAAAATCTCGAGTAATCCCTAGGAACTTCATACAAGTCTTCATTAATTCCTAGAAATTCCGTTGAAATAATGAGAAATCTATTGAAGTTTTTGGGAGTTTTCAAAGATCTTTAGAAATCCCTACAAAATCTAGTGGAAATTCTTGCAAATCTCTGGAAATCCCGTGGAAATCTCTGATAATCTATATCCCATACACTTTCTATTTTCAGTAGAATGACTTTTTGGGGCAAAAATAAAGTGACAAGCTGGAGCGCTGGGAAAATACGGTCGATGGCCGCTGATAGTTTCGCTCCAAAACTTTGTAGGTGCCATCAGCCGTAATTGTAGCTCCCCAGCTTGTCACTTTATTTTTTCCCCAAAAAGTCATTCTAC
The DNA here is from genome assembly GCA_949128115.1 of Anaspis maculata. Classification (NCBI taxonomy): domain Eukaryota; kingdom Metazoa; phylum Arthropoda; class Insecta; order Coleoptera; family Scraptiidae; genus Anaspis; species Anaspis maculata. The sequence continues at coordinate 2,369,807 of OX421966.1, forward strand.
TGAAAATAGAAAGTGTATGGGATATACATATACGGGTGTCCCGTTTTTCAACGCTCACTATTGGGATCTCGGAAACGGTAAGAGATACAAAGTCGGTTATATTCCTAGGTTATATTACAAAAAAGTCAAATATGTCAAGATATCTAAGATATCGTTGATCATTTCTGAAATATCCGCAAAAAAAAACTGAAAAATCACTTCTTTACAGAAGCGCGGGCGACTTTTATCAAGCATATAAAAATCGAAGAACAGTACGAAGGAAATAACGACCCAGGCAATGAAAATGACAGAAGAAAAAATCGTGAAAGATTCAGTAAGCGTCAAAGTAGAGAAAATTAAAGTTTTATTTTGGAATGTTTTTGGTTTATCAAAGAAAGAGGATAGTTTTTAAGAATACATAAAAGGATTCGACGTGGTAGGATTGATGGAGACATGGGTGGAGGAGAGGAATTGGGTAAGGACGGAGAAAGCCCTGCCAAGCGAGTATCGATGGAAATGCCAAGCAGCAATAAGAGAAAAAGGCAAGGGCAGAGCAAGGGGAGGAATAATTACAGGAATGAGAAGAGAAATAGAGGAAAAAGTAGAACAAAACACAAGCACGAACAATGTAATAGAAAGAACAGCGTATTTCGGCCAAAACAGATGGAAAATAATAACAGTTTACAGCACAAGTAGGTATCAAGAAACTGAAAGATGATCTGGAACGGGTAACAAAGGAAACTGAGGATGAACGGATCGAGGAACGGATATTGGTCGGCGGAGATTTCAATGCCAGGATAGGAGAAAAGGGAAAGAGGCGAGGAAAGAGGTATGAAGAACTGAAGAAGGACACGAACAGACCAGCGAAAAATAAAGTAGAAAACAAAGAGGGGAGACTTTTACTTGAATATATAGAAGAAAATGGATGGGAAATACTGAATGGAAATGAAAGGGGAGACGAGAAGGAAGAATACACATATGTCACAGGGAGAGTGGCAACAACAATAGATTACGCAATTGGAAAAAATACTAACGTTCAAGGTTGGAGAAAGAGTGGAGTCAGACCACCTACCATTGGAAATGAAGAAATTCCTACTGGAGGAAGAAATGAAGATAGTCGGAGAAGAGAGAAATTGGAAGGTAATAGAAAAATGCTGCTGGAAGGAGGAAATTTTACGATACAGGAGCAGAACAAACGGGATTGAGTGGAAGGCAGAAACAGTACAAGAAAAAATGGAAGAACTAATCAAGATCATAAATAAGGCAGTAGAACGGAAAACGATAGTCATACGGAAGAGAAAGAACGAGTGGTGGGACGTGGAGTGTACAAAAAAGAAAAAAGAAGCACGAAAACGACTGAGGGAGTGGAGAAAAAATACAGGAACGAGAGAAGAATACACCGAAGCAAGAAAGAAATACCGGGAATACTGTAAAAGAAGAAAATTGGAGAGAAGGGAAGAAGAAGAAATGAAAATAAGAAAAATAAAACACTAACACGAAATATGGGCATACATACATCAATAGAAAAGAAAAGATAGAAAGATAGAAGATTATCAGCAACAAAATAAAAATGAAAGAGTGGAAGGATAACTTTATGAAACTAAACTGCTGGACAACGAAGTTGTCGGTATCGGAACCAGTCTATCTCCCCACCTTGCGGTGTGTCTAATAGGAAGCCTCGCCCAAAAAAAAGGTCTTCGCAGCAATAAATCATTTTGGTACATTATTACAAAAAGTACACATAAAACACGTACACACATACATACAATAAGAAGTATCGTCATTGTTTTGTTAGCTTCGAAACTGTTTGAACTTTGCTTGGCAAAAAATTAATAATGATGGTACCTACTCTAAAACTTCAATGAAGTGATATCGAAACGTATTTGCCAAATGTGACCTGAGATAGCTCCCATAATATCAAATAAGTAGTCATTAATGCAAAAAAAGGCAATGAAATAAAAAGAGAAACTGTATGTGACACGTAAGAATACCTCTCATCTGCGATTTGCGGTAAAAATGGGAGATTATTCAACTAAATAGATTAAAAGTTTGAAAGGCACGAGCAGAGCAAATGTTTGGAATAAGATCTTTTCGATGTAGAAATAAGGGGTGAATAGTTTCATCTCCATCATACCTACTTTACGTTAACACCATTGTACCGTTGAGGGCAGTCTTAGCCCCATAACTCGGCTAGCCTAAACAGGTGCCTTGTTTTTTTTCTTGTAAAAAGGGAATATCTGATTATTTCTGTGAAAGCTCAGCTTCATACGAAAAATGCCCACCTTAGTAGTAATATAGAGCATTTTGCATAGTATTATATGAGTGGCATGCGCGCACCACTTCTTTACAGTTGTTGGTTGCGTCAGAAAAAAAATCGTATCTAAAAAACTATAAGTCCTAGATCAAATTTTTTTTGCTTTTAAAAAATTCTGCAATACTTTGGCTCCAATCGCTTCGCTGGTTGTATATAGAAAACTGTTAGAATAAAAATTTTCCTCGCTGATTGAAAATCATGCTGCATTCATAGCCGATGAAAATGTTTATAAACCTTATAAATAAATAATAAACCATTGTTTCTCAATCGCTGTCACACTGTGACAAAAGTCTGGATATGTACTTCAATTTAAAAAAAAAATAGGCACAAAGCTTCATTAGATCCAAAGATATGATGATGGAAAGGCTGGCATCCATGCGTTTTCTCTATTTATTTAAAAGAGTTTCACGAGTTGTGCATTCTTTATTGTTGTTAAAGATTGTTTATATTTGGCCGATCATCTTTAAACGTCGTCGGTATCAACCTGCAATAGTTGAGATTCGATTAGCGAAAGAATGAACTGGATATATTGAACCATTCGAAAGATACAGACTGAAGATTTAGGTGAATTTTGTTCAGAAACGAGGAACGAGGAAAAAAATAAAAATAATCACGAAAAAAAAAAGCTGCCACAAATAGCCTCCGCCACTACGTCTGGTGAGGCTTAAAAATGGTCCGACTTTGGAGGTCAATATCTCTCGATTGCAGATCGCGATTTCCATTTTGTTTGTTGCGTTAACTAGCTTAATCTTTCCGTAACCCATCCTATAACAGTGATTGTTGAGAAACTTAATATAAATTTTCTACAGGGTGATACGTAGAATTGTGCAAAATGGCAACAACTTCATCGTACCCCCATTTGTCAAAAAAAAAATGTATGTATCCTAGTATGTATTCTAATAAAAAAATTATGGAGTATGGTGTCTTATCTCGAAACGGTTTTGGAATTTCCCGGATTGGAAGTCTAACATTAGAGATATTGTTACGATATCTCGCGTACGGGTTCGAATATAATTGAGACGACTGATTTAAAACACACACTGTTTATTCCTGCGTACAACAATAATACACGCCAACAATTATTTACTTGGAATATCGCTGTGATTATCGTTCGCTCATTCGCTCGCTGTCTCTTCCAATTCAATACTGCCCTGAGCTGCCGGCTGATGCCTTATATGAGGCCTCCGAATAGTGTTCCCGAACTTTCTGACTACTTCCAGCAAATTCCATAGTGGCCCGGCATATGCGGTTTCTAGACCATTCCTGAATAATCATACACTTTACCCGTATAATTCTTCCGGGTTCTGGAACGGCGCCTCCGACAAAATAGACAGATGTGCCCTGATCAGGCATTCGAGTCTCCATTCAGTTTCACGTACACGAACGTTCTGGAATGCACCAGATCGCTCCACACTTCCACACAGCGTTCTAATGGTTAGAAGAATCCAGAAAGATCGAGTGTTTACCGATCTGTACGGGATCGCCGCTCGTAACAATATAAATTTTTCTGTTGAATGTTGCAGATTTACGAAACTCAGGCATAGCACAAGCACAAAAAGTGTAATGTCCAGGGGGGCTTTACTTCACTTGGACACTGAAGTTTCACATCGTTACCATGTTCAGGGGCTTAAATCTGCAAATAGAACATGTTCATATCTAAAATTCTGATAAAATTCTGACGAAATCCAACATACGAAAAACAGGCAAAGAAAACCACTTAAAAAAGTGCCCCCTGCTTGGCGCCACATCAAATATTCGGGTTGTGTTGAAAGTTAAATTGCTTTGGACTGTTGTACGAACAATCTTGCTCAATGTCAACATCCATTCATCGTATCACAACCCAGATTCCGGGGACCGATGAAACGTCGGGTCACTCTTGAGGAACTCTACATTTTCAATGTTTATTTTCAGTCGATTCTGAATAATGGGATCTTTTTACTTGAGGTTTCAGCTTCAATTTGAGCCCAGGATTTTGAAAATCGGTCAAGAACAAAAAATGATATCACCGAAAAAACAAGAAACTGTTTTTTCTATACCACCCTGTAAATAAAGAGGCTAGGGGAATAAATCGAATAATGTGGTGAGGTATGAAGTTTTCTTTTGTGCCTCCAATACTGGAATCCAGAAAAAAAATCTTCAAATGAGAGCATGTTGAACGCCTGGCCGTTTTGCACCGCTATTTCAAGTTTCACTGAGTTCCTTATTCACAGTTATGGATTATCAGAAAATTGGGCTGAGCAACGGCACAAACAGATTTTAAATCGTCCAAAAACAATCAGGAGTTATCCCAATTTGGAATTTGAAAATTGGCAAAATTTTCGGTGTGTCGATGTCGTAGTCAATGTTGCGTAGTTTATTTTGGATTAGGCACATCAATATGGGGCTCATACTTGGGCTCATATACAGTTGGATAACCTTTGGACCTCCTGTATATCCTTTGCTGATGTCTTGTTTCGAAATGTTTTCTTCAGAACCGATCGACATCACTTTTTGGACTCAGTATTATTGTTCTTTTAGTTTAATTAATATTGATTGAGCATCCCAGAGGAAGCTCGTAAACTCGCTCGTAAAGGCACAATCGGGCAGAATGCACTTGAATATTGTCTTACAATATGTAAATATCCCAGTAAATATCAAAACTGATTGATATTCATAATATCAAACTCGAAAACCAAATTTATGCTTAATTTAAAAAAAAAAAAAAAAAAATATGTTCGCGTTTTTTTTTACTCAACTGTCACGATTAGCTTTGATGTAGACTGCCAACATCTTCACAAATTTTAAAGACAATATCTCTAGCCATAGGCAAAAAATTGCTCATTTCTTTGATTTTTTTTGTTAAGTTAATTTTATTACCATCAACAGATACGAGAAAAGAATCGGTATGAAACAATTTTTGTGGTAGACAATTTTATAAACTTGATTCTTTATGGAACTTAATATTTATCTCTGATGGCTAGCGCAATATGAGCAGAAAACTGGATCGAAGGACCATTTTTCCAAGATGGCGGCTCGAGCTCAATAGGTAGAGTTGGTGACTTTTAGTATGTTCATCAGTATACACCTTACCGGACATTTCTGTCAAATTTCCCAAACTCCGATAGTTTTTCCCTCAAACGGAAAAATTTGTCCTGATTTGACTGGCCTAATGTTAATTAGTTAATTTGCAGTTTGCAGTGATCAACATTACAGTTTTTACAAGATTTTCATCTAAGGCAACTGCGATCTGCCAGGAATCTCGAGCGTTTCGACAGGTCACGGCCACGGCCGAGGTTATGGCGTTTTAAAAATCTCTGTCATTTTCAACGTCATTAGTCATTACTTAGCCACGCCACTTTGATGTTGTTGATAATTCTCGAGGAAATACTCATCTTTCAAAGCCAATAAAATGCTATGAGCTATGATAAGGACCGCAAATCCTAAGTCAACGTGGATATTATTGTTCTAGGTATGGTTCATACCTAAATTAGGTACACTGGTATCTCAGAATTGTTCTAAATGATGAATGATGAATGAGGTAGTAATTACGGTATAAAACAACTTTGAATAATAAAAAGGTGATGTAATGTCAAGGGAATATCAAATTATTTAGAGAGGCCGCACACGGTGTCATGTTTTAAGTAGGCTAAGCAACAGAATACCTACAAATAACGCCAACTATACTATTTTGTTTCTTGTTGGATGTTTTCTTCATTTTCAATTCCAAGCAGTACTTTTTTTATATAAATAAGTACTAAAAACTGGCTTGAAAATAACATTCTTCCTGGTCTTGTAGCAAGCACATGTGAAGGAATGTCCCAATAATTTATTAATAACTCAATCAAAGCGACTTAAATTTAGATTTCTTCCAAACAAATTGACGCGGGAGAGAGGTAAAAGCAATAAAGAATTCCATTACCGCCGGTGTACTTATAGAAAGTAAAATCGAAACAATGATTGCCACAGCCAGGGAGAATGACCTAAAAACAGCTTGCCGCTAATGGGTTACCACCCCCTTTGTGACAGGAGGCCAAGCTAACCTAGCTTATTCCCTCGAACAAAAGAACCTCGCCGATTTGCCAACTACCTATATTAGCCGGGAAGCCGTCGACATCCTCGGGGTTCAAGCGGGAAACTTACGTCGGGGGCCTGCTGCAGGAAGGTGCGAATCCAAGAACCGATCCGATTAAACGGAAATATGTGCAATGGCAGAGCGGGCCGCGGTGTGGATGTCAAACTTGCAGTTTTTATCACAAGCCACTCGATTTACGCGGCACCGTGTCACTTTTCATTGCGTGCGGTGTATTATTTGCGTAATTGGGGCACTAATCTGCTGCATTCCTTTCGACATCTCTTCTTTATTTTATTTTCAGAGAGTGCGGCGTACGCGAGAAGAGGAGAATGCGACCGTTTCTTTCTAATTTCTACGGTTCTACACCCTCCTCGTCCTCGCTCGGAGTGTGTGTGTGCGCGCGGTCTAGGTGCCTGTTTTGCCGGCCCGCGGTGCGACATCTGACGGCCGGGAGATCAAGCGGCAAGGCCACGCCGCAGTCTTGCCATGCTCTTTTCGCTTTTCCGCTTCCGTTTACAAAAATTATCAAAACTCAGTGCTGCCAACTTCAGTTGAAAATAATTTCCTTTCCAGTACGCAGTGAAAAGGCAACAACGCCTGTGAAAATACAAGCGCAATCTACAGGTGTCCCGGAATAAGTGTGTTACAAAATCCACAGGGCGATAAAAAAATCGGTTGTGTCACCCCAAATAACTTCCCCGACGAGTAGCAAGGAACGGATGGAAATTTTATCATGAAATGATGTTCCTTCGGTAGGGAAATTAGAGAAAAAGATTGAAGAATTGAGATATTTTCTCTAATTAGGGATTCATTTAGAGCTTCATCATTTGAGTCTCGTCTCCAATAATAGTCCAGGAGCTTATGTAAACAAAAAGCATTCCGTGGTATTTTGAATGAAAGAGCATATAGTGGAATACATTCCTTGAATGGGCAGCAATCACACCCCACCGGGTGTTTTGCTTGAATTTCTTGCAGGGGATTTATACAGGGTGGAACAGGAGAAAAAAGAAAAAAATTATATTCCGTGAACTACCTACTATAGAAGGTGAGTAGATAATGGGGGACCTTGGCGCACCCCCACTCCTCCTCCTTTAGGCCCCGCCCCCTTATTCTGAAGCCCCGCCCACCTGTCAGATTTTGACAGGTGACAGTTGACAGCTGTCATATGTCAGATTTTGACAGGTGACATTTGACAGCTGTCACATTTGACAGGTGACTTTTGACAGCTGTCACATTTGACAGGTGACGTTTTGACAGCTGTCACATTTGACAGGTGACGTTTGACGGCTGTCAGATTTGACAGGTGACATTTGACAGCTGTCTAACTTGACAGGTGATGGCCGCCATGACAGTGGATGGAGAGCGGGAAATTTGAATTAGACAGCTGTCTCAATTGACAATTGACAGCCGTCAGATGATGGCCGCCATGACGGTTGAGGGAAGAGCGGGAAATTTGAATTTGAAATCTGACGTATGTGATAGGTGACAGCTGTCAGATTGACATTTGATACCTGTCAGATGATGGACGCCATGACAGTTGAGAAAAGAGCGGGAAATTTGGATTTGACAGGTGACGTACGTGACAGCTGACGTATGTGACAGGTGACAGCTGTCAGATTGACATTTGACACCTGTCAGATGATGGCAGCCATGACAGTTGAGAAAAGAGCGGGAAATTTGAAATAGACAGGTTACAGGTTTTTGACAAATGGTTGATGATGGACGCCATGACAGTTTTCGGAACTGTGCTATCTTCAAGCCTCCGCTAGATAGAGCTGCCTACTACAGGTTTCTAACTGTGATTTCCTCAAGCTTCCGCTAGATGGAGCCACTGGTATTAGAGGTTTCTAACTGTGATATCCGCAAGCCTCCGATGGATGGAACCACCCGGAAGTTTGTTGTAAAAGAGCGGGAAATTTGAATTTCAAACAAATTGGTGATTCTGATAGGTACCTACAGCTAACTTGTTCGCCAACGCGGGTTTCTAACTGTGGTATCCTCAAGTCTCAGCTAGATGGAACCACTTCATATATCAGTCCGTTTGTTGTGAATAAGCGGGAAATTCAAATTCGGTAGGCCATAGATATAGGTGACATTTGACATATGCCTTATTCAAATATGACGGGTGACAGATGATAGCCGCCATGACATTCAGAAAAAAAGCGGGTATTTTGAAATAGACAAATGACGTAGGTGACAAATGCTTGATGATGATCGCCATGACAGTTTCGGAACTGTGCTATCCTCAAGTCTCCACTAGATAGAGTTGCCTACTACAAGTTCCTGACTGTCAGATGATGGCCGGCATGACAGTTTAGAGAAGAGCGGGAAATTTGAATTTCAAAACAGAGAGCGAGAAGTTTGAATTTGACTCTCGCTTGATGGGGCAACCGGTATTACAGATTCCTAACTGTGATACTTACTCTCAAGCCTCCACTAGATTGAACCGTCTAATACGTCTGGCAGTTTGATTCAAATATCTTGGCGCTAAATTCAAAGATCTAAACTGCTAAAAATAGCTAGGATGTGTGGACAAGAATTTTGAATGTGTCAGAATTCAATGATATCGATAATATATTTGAAAAGATTTTGCCTTTATCTAAATACATACCTACTAAGGTTTGCGTTATGACAGATTTAAGTTCTATACATCTGAAAACAAAAAAAAAACACGTTTATATCACACCCAGAAATTAGAATATATTTCTCACAAACTAAATAAACACTTATAATACATTTTTCATCATAATTGTCAAGTCAAATTTTGGCGATATCGAATATTGCGCACAGAGATCCGCGAATGGTGATAATTTTCTTCACTTCCAGATACATTTTGCCTCCGTGATTTGAATTGAAGTCCTCAATTGCAGCGTTATGAAATATTTCGCGATACCGTTTTGGTAGGTTGACTAAGAAGTCACCCAAATCTGCTACAACGGTGTCTCCATACCGTGTTGGGTGTCTTGATATTTTGTAGATCTTGTAATGGGTGCCTATTTCCAAAGTTGATAGTTTGATGAACTCCTTCAAGGCACCAGCGCGGCCTAGTTCCTCAAAATTCATAGTAAATCGAAACTTCACGATTTTGAAAAAACAAAATTGATATTAACGACGGAACTTCACAATGGCTACTGTAGTAGATCTTCTTTCAACCGAACTATTAATACCAGCACTATCTCTGCCTCATTACACACAGGACAAAATCGTAATTCTCAATAAACCTGACTAGCTATTTTGTGTCTCTTTTTGTTTGGTGAAAAAGAATTCAAACCTCATCAAAATTTGAAGTAATGTTTTTCTGTTTCTGCATGTTTTTGTAGGTAGGTAGGTAGGTTATATCTACTGGTTATTTAATTCAAATAAAAACGACTGAAATGTTTCGTCAATGCGAGTTTCTGTGATATCCTCAAGCCGCCACTAGATGGAACCACCTCATATATCTGTCTGTTTGTTGTAAATGAGCGGGAAACTTGAATTCGATAGATAAAGGTGACATTAAATTCGTGATTCTGCAAGTAGGTACCTACAACTAACCTGTCCACCAATGCGATATTGCAAGGATGTTTTTTGTTGCATTATAATAAAAAACGAATAAACTTTTCACATTTTTACTAAAAATTTTCATCTATTCAGTTAGGTATTGTAGTTACAAAATAATTATTTATCCTAATATACAGAGTTTACGCTGTGAAAATATGTGCAAAAGACCAACTTTAATTGATAGATTTGGAAACTTCCTCCAAAATATCTAGTTATTTCAGGAGCTCATCATATTTCTCAGAAATTAAATTCCATTCACTCTTGACCAGAGAAATTTCTGGATGTAGCCCGACAGAGAAATAAATGTCGTGAAGTTCTTGTTCTTTCCGAAATTCCACTACTTTTCGACGTCCAATTCCATCAAAGTCAATATTTATGAATGGTAGGTTTTCAGTTGCTGGTATTGGAATGGAATGTTGCTGGTGTTGAGAAAACCGTCGATTTTCGTTTTGCAGCCTGATGTTTCGATATTTTTGAATACTTCCGGTGATATGAGAAGTCTTCCTCTGTTTCTTTCTTCAATGACTACACATGGAACCATTTCAACCAAACAAGGTACTAATCGCTTCGAACCACTTTTGTTCAGTGGATATTCTGTTGACAAAGCATACAAATATTGAAGGAACTCCATGATGCTCACTATGCTATGGGTCTTGACAGAATGATGTTTTTGAAGGTTCTTTTCCAATTTATAGGAGATTTTCGCGTTCCAAAGTGTAGGTTTGCGCCTTCTCTAGCCGAAACGTTTATAGGAAGACTCTTTTTCGAACGATGCTGGTTAGTGGATTATATTCAATTATTCGATCGTGTATTATCAGACAGTAAGCAGTTGTATCGTTGGGAAAAGCAGCGGATCCTTCAAATTCAAGCTTAACATCAACTGGACTTGTTTTTACAACTTCTGACTGCTTTGAACAATCAATTACAATTAAAGGGGCAATATCTTTAAAATTTTCGAATGATAGAAGTGGATAGGTTACTTCATCGTTATAAAATGATTCTCGGAATTTGTAATATAAATTGTATGGCAAAGCATAGTAATTTTTGGTGAAGTCAATATTTAAATCATCATACGGGTATGATTTAGAATTGAGAAATAATTTAACATTGCTGATGTTGCAATGATCGAATATGCTAGTGTCTTTTTTCACTGTATTATTTCTTCCTGTTTGGAAAGCCAGAATCACATAGCGAGGTTTCTCCATTTGAGTTGAAGTCTTGATACTCCATACTTGTTTTCGAGATGATGGTAGTACTGGATATTCAAAAAGCTCCCAACTTCGAAAACCGACTGAAATAATTTTTTCGGTCTTCAAATATTGCATCAAATAAAGTCTCTGATGATCATCAACTCCAACATACGGAACGTTCCAAGACAATTTTGTTATCTCGATTGTTGCTTTGGGGGGGGGGGCTCTTCATTTTGTACCAATACAGGTGATACATAACAATTATCCTGATTTCTAGATCTCAAAAGTATTAATTCTTGTTTAACGTTTATTATAACTTTCCGATAATCCTCTGCAAAGCCAATCAGATTGGACAGCGGTAAGCAAACACTGAAGAAGCCATTTTTCACGATGTCAAGCGAACTACTTTGTGGTCTGCACCATCCATGAGACAGTGGGACACTGCTTATAAATTAGGACACATAATGGGACAGTGGGACACTGCTTATAAATTGGGACACATGATAAGACAGTGGGACACTGCTTATAAATTGGGACACATAATGGGACAGTGGGACACTGCTTATAAATTGGGACACACAATGGGACAGTGGGACATTACTTATAAATTGGGACACATAATGGGACAGTGGGACACTGCTTGTGAATTGGGACACATGATGGGACAGTGGGACACTGCTTATAAATTAGGACACATAATGGGACAGTGGGACACTGCTTGTAAATTGGGACACATAATGGGACGGTGGGACACTGCTTGTAAATTGGGACACATAATGGGATAGTGGGACACTGCTTATAAATTAGGACACATGATGGGACAGTGGGACACTGCTTATAAATTGGGACACATAATGGGACAGTGGGACACTGCTTATAAATTGGGACACACAATGGGACAGTGGGACATTACTTATAAATTGGGACACATAATGGGACAGTGGGACACTGCTTGTGAATTGGGACACATGATGGGACAGTGGGACACTGCTTATAAATTAGGACACATGATGGGACAGTGGGACACTGCTTATAAATTGGGACACATAATGGGACAGTGGGACACTGCTTATAAATTGGGACACATGATAAGACAGTGCGACACTGCTCGTGAATTGGGACACATAATGGGACAGTGGGACACTGCTTGTAAATTGGGACACATAATGGGACGGTGGGACATTGCTTATGAATTGGGACACATAATGGGACAGTGGGACACTGCTTGTGAATTGGGACACATAATGGGACAGTGGGACACGGCTTATACATTGGGACACATAATGGGACAGTAGGACACTGCTTGTAAATTGGGACACATGATGGGACAGTGGGACACTGCTTATAAATTGGGACACATGATGGGACAGTGGGACACTGCTTGTGAATTGGGACACATAATGAGACAGTGGGACACTGCTTGTAATTTGAGACACATAATGGGACAGTGGGACATTGCTTATGAATTGGGACACATCATGGGACAGTGGGACACTGCTTGTGAATTGGGACACATAATGGGACAATGGGACACTGCTTATACATTGGGACACATGATGGGACAGTGGGACACTGCTTATAAATTGGGACACATAATGGGACAGTGGGACACTGCTTATAAATTGGGACACATGATGGGACAGTGGGACACTGCTTGTGAATTGGGACACATAATGAGACAGTGGGACACTGCTTGTAAATTGGGACACATAATGGGACAGTGGGACATTGCTTATGAATTGGGACACATAATGAGACAGTGGGACACTGCTTGTGAATTGGGACACATAATGGGACAGTGGGACACTGCTTATGAATTGAAACACATGATGGGACAGTGGGACACTGCTTATAAATTGGGACACATGATGAGGCAGTGAGACACTGCTTGTGAATCAGGGCACATGATGGGACAGTGGGACACTGCTTGTAAATTGGGACACATAATGGGACAGTGAGACACTGCTTGTAAATTGGGACACATAATGGGACAGTGGGACACTGCTTATAAACTGGGACACATAATGGGACAGTGGGACACTGCTTATACATTGGAACACAAAATGGGACAGTGGGACACCGCTTGTTAATTGGGACACATTATGGGACAGTGGGACACTGCTTGTGAATTGGTACACATAATGGGACGGTGGGACACTGCTTATGAATTGAAACACATGATGGGACAGTGGGACACTGCTTATAAATTGGGACACATGATGAGGCAGTGGGACACTGCTTGTGAATCAGGGCACATGATGGGACAGTGGGACACTGCTTATAAATTACGACCAATCATGGGACACTGGGACACTCCTTGTAAATTGGGACACATAATGGGACAGTGGGACACTGCTTGTAAATTGAGACACATAATGGGACAGTGGGACACTGCTTATGAATTGTGACACATAATGGGACAGTGGGACACTGCTTAAAAATTAAGACACAAAATGGAACAGTGGGACACAAAACAGTGAGACACTGCTAAATACATTGGGACAGCACAAAGTATGATCAGATTGAGACAACTGAAAGTGTTCTCAGAATAGGCCGGTGAGAGAGTATATAAATCCAATATTATTCATTAATAATCAGTCGTAAACGGTGTATGACTGTTGAAGGACGAAGGTGTTCCGGAAAACATGAAAGTTCCAGACACTCATGAAAAAATGGCGAATGCTATAGGCGATGTCCTTCGCGGGCAGTCGGTTAGATCAATCGCTCGGACGTATGGCCTTGCAAAATCTACACTACAACGTATGGTGGAAAGAGCCAGAGAAAAAGATGGAGTAGGAGATGTGTATGTTAATGCTCCAAATACTGTGAAAAGGGCAGTCTTCTCAAAGGACGAGGAAATGATATTTAGTGATTACGTTAAAGGGTTGTCAAAGATGTTGAATGGTTTGACCCGCATCCAATTTTCTGAAATGGTATTCCAACATGGGAGGATACTGAACAAGCCATATCCTAACTCTTGGGAGAGCAATAAGACTGCATCCTTAGTTTGGTGTAGGGGCTTCATAAAACGTCATCAGGATATCATACTCAGATCGGAAGAGAATAATATGGTTCGAGCTGATACTTCCAACAAATCAACTGTGGAATATCTCTATGGAAATTCAAAGAGCTCCAACGTTGAACATGACTGCAAATCAGAGAAGAATTTATTCAGCGTTGTTGAGGCAGCTACACCTTCGAAATACTATACCCCACCTGCATCACCAATACACTTGGAAGTAAATAATTCAGAAGTGAACCCACAAAATCCACTGACTCATGCTTCTACCTCACAGTCAAATCCAATACAATTATTATCGCAAGCAGAAGCATCTGTGGACTATGATGATTATGATGATGATAAGGATGATGATAATGATGATGATACTGATGATGATGATGATGATGATGATGATGATGATGATGATGATGATAATGAAAATGATGATGATGATGATGGTGACGATGATGATGGTGATGATGATGAGATGAGAGGTGCTGGGGATGAAAATGAGTCGCAATCATACAGTCAGGAAATACGCATAGAGCAACCGTCATCATCAACAGCAAACACGCGCAAACAACATCTAGATGTTTCCTATTACCTCTCCAAACTCAAAAGTGGCAGTGATTGCAGTACAATGGATTTAACGTCGGGCGTTAGATATTCAGGGAGACGTTATATTCTTGGGGATTCTGTTATAAATTTCAAAGATAATCAGCTAGAAGTGGATGATCGAACTTATGACATTACTCCAGGCCTGGCTGAACTGATCTTCAAGAAAGATCCTAATTTGGGAGTGATTCAAGAAGCAGATAAAAAATCATATTGTACGATTTTAAAAACGACCAATGCACTTCGAAAACGTTACATTTCGACCGAAAATATTTGTGAAAAAGTGAAGAGAAATCCAAAGTACAAAACGGTTATTGAACCTTTATTGTCTAAATCTCAAAACAAAGCTAAAAGTAAAACTGGTGGAGGTGTGAAAGATATAAATGCAAATAAACTGGTTGAACAGCTAGAAACCTTATTCTATGATAAAACATCTGACCACTCGCAAGAAATTTTACGTATTGAGAGGAGCTTGAGAGAATCGGGGATTATTTTATGAAACGCAGATTCGTATTGCAAATTTCTAGAATCAGATTGTGGAAATAACCTATCCAATTTTTCCACTTCTATATTTCTAAGAAATCGCTCCCCTACCTTGTAATTGACTGCTCAAAACAGTCAGAAGTTGTTAAAACAAGTCCGGTTGATGTAAAAGTTTGAAGAAAATTTGAAGATTCCGCTAATTTTCCCAACGAGACAACTGCGTATATTGACTTCGCCAAAAATTACTATGCTTTGCCATACAATTTATATTACAAATTCAGAGAATCATTTTATAACGATGAAGTAACCTATCCACTTCTATCATTTCAAAACTTTGAAGATATTGCCCCTTTAATTGTAAGTAATTGTTCAAAGCAGTCAGAAGTTGTAAAAACAAGTCCAGTTGATGTTAAGCTTGAATTTGAAGCATCCGCTGCTTTTCCCAATGATACAACTGCTTACTATCTGATAATACACGATCGAATAATTGAATATAATCCACTAACCAGCATCGTTCGAAAGAGTGTCTCCCTATAAACGTTTCGGCTAGAGAAGGCGGAAACCTACACTTTGGAACGCGAAAATCGCCTATAAATTGGAAAAGAACCTCCAAAAACATCATTCTGTCAAGACCCATAGCATAGTGAGCATCATGGAGTTCCTTCAACATTTGTATGCTTTGTCAACAGAATATCCACTGAACAAAAGTGGTTCGAAGCGATTAGTACCTTGTTTGGTTGAAATGGTTCCATGTGTAGTCATTGAAGAAAGAAACAGAGGAAGACTTCTCATATCACCGGAAGTATTCAAAAATATCGAAACATCAGGCTGCAAAACGAAAATCGACGGTTTTCTCAACACCAGCAACATTCCATTCCAATACCAGCAACTGAAAACCTACCATTCATAAATATTGACTTTGATGGAAGTGGACGTCGAAAAGTAGTGGAATTTCGGAAAGAACAAGAACTTCACGACATTTATTTCTCTGTCGGGCTACATCCAGAAATTTCTCTGGTCAAAAGTGAATGGAATTTAATTTCTGAGAAATATGATGAGCTCCTGAAATTACTAGATATTTTGGAGAAATTTTCCAAATCTATCAATTAAAGTTGGTCTTTTGCACATATTTTCACAGCGTAAACTCTGTATATTAGGATAATTAATTATTTTGTAACTACAATACCTAACTGAATAGATGAAAATTTTTAGTAAAAATGTGAAAAGTTTATTCGTTTTTTATTATAATGCAACAAAAAACATCCTTGCAATATCGCATTGGTGGACAGGTTAGTTGTAGGTACCTACTTGCAGAATCACGAATTTAATGTCACCTTTATCTATCGAATTCAAGTTTCCCGCTCATTTACAACAAACAGACAGATATATGAGGTGGTTCCATCTAGTGGCGGCTTGAGGATATCACAGAAACTCGCATTGACGAAACATTTCAGTCGTTTTTATTTGAATTAAATAACCAGTAGATATAACCTACCTACCTACCTACAAAAACATGCAGAAACAGAAAAACATTACTTCAAATTTTGATGAGGTTTGAATTCTTTTTCACCAAACAAAAAGAGACACAAAATAGCTAGTCAGGTTTATTGAGAATTACGATTTTGTCCTGTGTGTAATGAGGCAGAGATAGTGCTGGTATTAATAGTTCGGTTGAAAGAAGATCTACTACAGTAGCCATTGTGAAGTTCCGTCGTTAATATCAATTTTGTTTTTTCAAAATCGTGAAGTTTCGATTTACTATGAATTTTGAGGAACTAGGCCGCGCTGGTGCCTTGAAGGAGTTCATCAAACTATCAACTTTGGAAATAGGCACCCATTACAAGATCTACAAAATATCAAGACACCCAACACGGTATGGAGACACCGTTGTAGCAGATTTGGGTGACTTCTTAGTCAACCTACCAAAACGGTATCGCGAAATATTTCATAACGCTGCAATTGAGGACTTCAATTCAAATCACGGAGGCAAAATGTATCTGGAAGTGAAGAAAATTATCACCATTCGCGGATCTCTGTGCGCAATATTCGATATCGCCAAAATTTGACTTGACAATTATGATGAAAAATGTATTATAAGTGTTTATTTAGTTTGTGAGAAATATATTCTAATTTCTGGGTGTGATATAAACGTGTTTTTTTTTTGTTTTCAGATGTATAGAACTTAAATCTGTCATAACGCAAACCTTAGTAGGTATGTATTTAGATAAAGGCAAAATCTTCTCAAATATATTATCGATATCATTGAATTCTGACACATTCAAAATTCTTGTCCACACATCCTAGCTATTTTTAGCAGTTTAGATCTTTGAATTTAGCGCCAAGATATTTGAATCAAACTGCCAGACGTATTAGACGGTTCAATCTAGTGGAGGCTTGAGAGTAAGTATCACAGTTAGGAATCTGTAATACCGGTTGCCCCATCAAGCGAGAGTCAAATTCAAACTTCTCGCTCTCTGTTTTGAAATTTAAATTTCCCGCTCTTCTCTAAACTGTCATGCCGGCCATCATCTGACAGTCAGGAACTTGTAGTAGGCAACTCTATCTAGTGGAGACTTGAGGATAGCACAGTTCCGAAACTGTCATGGCGATCATCATCAAGCATTTGTCACCTACGTCATTTGTCTATTTCAAAATACCCGCTTTTTTTCTGAATGTCATGGCGGCTATCATCTGTCACCCGTCATATTTGAATAAGGCATATGTCAAATGTCACCTATATCTATGGCCTACCGAATTTGAATTTCCCGCTCATTCACAACAAACGGACTGATATATGAAGTGGTTCCATCTAGCTGAGACTTGAGGATACCACAGTTAGAAACCCGCGTTGGCGAACAAGTTAGCTGTAGGTACCTATCAGAATCACCAATTTGTTTGAAATTCAAATTTCCCGCTCTTTTACAACAAACTTCCGGGTGGTTCCATCCATCGGAGGCTTGCGGATATCACAGTTAGAAACCTCTAATACCAGTGGCTCCATCTAGCGGAAGCTTGAGGAAATCACAGTTAGAAACCTGTAGTAGGCAGCTCTATCTAGCGGAGGCTTGAAGATAGCACAGTTCCGAAAACTGTCATGGCGTCCATCATCAACCATTTGTCAAAAACCTGTAACCTGTCTATTTCAAATTTCCCGCTCTTTTCTCAACTGTCATGGCTGCCATCATCTGACAGGTGTCAAATGTCAATCTGACAGCTGTCACCTGTCACATACGTCAGCTGTCACGTACGTCACCTGTCAAATCCAAATTTCCCGCTCCTTTCTCAACTGTCATGGCGTCCATCATCTGACAGGTATCAAATGTCAATCTGACAGCTGTCACCTATCACATACGTCAGATTTCAAATTCAAATTTCCCGCTCTTCCCTCAACCGTCATGGCGGCCATCATCTGACGGCTGTCAATTGTCAATTGAGACAGCTGTCTAATTCAAATTTCCCGCTCTCCATCCACTGTCATGGCGGCCATCACCTGTCAAGTTAGACAGCTGTCAAATGTCACCTGTCAAATCTGACATATGACAGCTGTCAACTGTCACCTGTCAAAATCTGACAGGTGGGCGGGGCTTCAGAATAAGGGGGCGGGGCCTAAAGGAGGAGGAGTGGGGGTGCGCCAAGGTCCCCCATTATCTACTAAGGTGGATCGGTACAAATCATCAGGTGGATGCTCGACTTGATGCTTTTAAAGGTTTTGCTTGAAAAATTGACATTCGTGGTAAATAGAGTGAAAAACAAGAAAACTTGAAAATTAAATTTATCATTTTGGAAAAATCATCGTCGGAAAAACGGAACCGTGTCGGATTTGAAAATAGACCCACACAACGCTCAATGCAATCTACTTCCGATATCGATTGGAATTTTTCGAAAAAAGTTAATCCCCCACCAGGAAAGGACAGATGAGTTGAGTCCCGCACCGAACACGGGTCGTCCTGGTCAAAATCCAAACGAGCAGCCATCTCCGGTGGTAACGGCCAGGAGAAAATTTAAAACCTCGTAACGTCCAACTGGGAATTGATGGAGAGCTGCAACTACGTGCTTAATTTGATGATTTTGTTTTGTTGCTTCTTTCCTTTGGCTCTAATCCATCGGATAGATATTGAATAATTAAATGACAAAGTTTTTTCGAGAAGATTACGGAGCTGTTGTCTGTGTCCATAATCTTCTACGATAACAGCCCCAACGTGATTTCGATCGACTTGAAATTCGGTATGCGGACATGATTTTGCCGCCGAAGGAGTCTGTTACATTTTGGTTGTCATCTGTCAAACGGAAATGTCACCATCAAAAATGACAGAAACCATATGTCACGAGATTTGACTCGCAATATGTCTTTTGAAAGCCCTTGAAAAACTGTATCCAAAATTGTTGAAAGTATTGCTCCGCATAGCATCTGTTAAATATTAAAAAATGTCAAAGTTCAAAGCTTTGTCATTTTTCTTCAAAATTTAATGGATTTGGACCTCGCGAATCTCCAATGGTGGGAATGGGATGATTAATTTAGGTTATCGAGAATTAATGGAATAGGGACGGTGTTATCAAATTCTAGTTGTTCATTAATAAGTTTTTTCTGGTTTTGGAAATGTTGTTTTTTAATTTCTAATATCTTGAAGAACTCAATACTTTTACGACCTTATTCCAGGAGCCAAATAGGTTTTAGACAAACAGGTGAAAAATTGTTATTCTTTTCAACAATATGTTTCGCAAAATTCGAAGTGATATCATCGGGAAATTTTGTTAATGGTCTGGTATGTTCTTTAAAACAAATTTTGAAAATCCTAATAGTAAGACCAATGTAAATTTGTCCACATTCGTAACTTAGTTTAAAGATGCCACTACGATCAAAAGGTTCGATAGGATCTTTACTTTTTACCAATAGAGAATTCAGTGTAAGAGATGATCTAAAATGAATGTTAATTTTTGATTTTTGAAAAATGTTTGCAATTCCTGGTCCTCGATTTGGACCATATTCGGCAGAAATCAACACAACAACAGAATCAAATCACGTATGCAGTTTAAGCTTTCCATCTTCTCCCAGTCTGGAGCTACGAATATTCATTCATTTTTTCTGTTTCACCCTGTGTAAATTTGCTGCAAGAAATTCAAGCAAAACACTCGGTGAGGTGTGATTGCTGGCCATCTAAGGAATGTATTCCACATAGTCGCTGTGCTCTTTCATTTAAAATCCCACAGGATTACATAAGCTCCTGGACTATTGCAACTAGTCCGGATGCCAGTTGCATAAAATGGAATGAACCTTGCATTTTTTGATGAGAAGATGCTACTTGGTGGAAATGTTCTTTGCATCATACTCTTCCGATCCAGACAGGTAGCCATCAGCGCCATTCATGCCGGCAGCGTATACAGGGTGAAATTGAAAAAAAAAGTTGGAAAATTATATTTAAATAACCATAGCACGTGGAAAGCATGTTTACCACATACATTGACTGTTTTATGCCCATGGAGTCACTGTAAACCGTTTTTGATTACCTTGAACCATCTTTGAAATGTAGGGGAAAAACAGGAAAAAAAACAAAGCACTCTTTTTTCCATAAATAAATGATTCTTAGAGATATTCACACAATACTTGGTATTTCTACAAAAAGTGATGTTAGAAATGATTGAGCTGGGTAGCCAATTTCTAAGCCAACTATTTCCAGAAATACGATTGTCAACTTTTTTTTCCTCTTGAGCACCATCTTGAATCTGCCCTGTGAGGAGTTGTTGAAAAAGTGATTGGTTATCATAATAATGGTAATATGTAATCATTGCATCGTAAAAACAACCTCCTCATCATAATTTAGTGACCTC
Organism: Anaspis maculata; assembly: GCA_949128115.1. NCBI lineage: Eukaryota > Metazoa > Arthropoda > Insecta > Coleoptera > Scraptiidae > Anaspis > Anaspis maculata. The sequence continues at coordinate 2,390,806 of OX421966.1, forward strand.
TTCGGTGGGAAAGAATTGCCATTCCCGTATTTTCTGGCTCTTCAAAGCTTTAGTGCCCATGATGGCATTTGCAACATCTGGAATGGTAAAATATGTTACGCATTATGAACCTTGACGTACTTTGAGGTGGACTACCAAGTTTGAACAGAATTTGTTTAATTTTTTTATGGAAAATGCAAAATATTGGATCTTTCACCCTTATTTGATCCCTCGTTGAGGAAAGGCTGAAACCGAAAGTCTCCAAAATTTTTATGCTAATGGTTCACACTGAGAGCTGCTCTTCAATGTGTAGTTGTCAAAATCTGCATAGTTGCGTTCAGATTCCAGACAGAGAGCGACAAAGAAGTTCATGCAGTGAAAAAAGACACAACTTTCAATGCAACGGAGAAATCCCGGAAATGTCCCTTTTAGATAGGCTTCCCGCAATACACAGGCTCTGTAAGACTCTCAAACGTGGGTGAAAGGCTTGAAACATTATACCAACTTAAGGCTCAAATTGCACATTCATGTTATAAAAAGCAAGGTCTCCAGACAGCTTTCAGTCTAGCTCTGGACTAGTTTTTTCTAGACTATAATGTATGTCTTTTTTTACTGCATCAACTTCTTTGTCGCTCTCTGTCTAGAATCTGAACGCAACTATGCAATTTTTGACAACTAAACATTGAAGAGCACTTCCCACTGAACCATTATCATAAAAAATTCGGAGACTTTCGATTTCAGGCTATTCTCAGTGAAGGATCAAGTAAGGGTGAGAGACCCAATATTTTGTATTTTTCATAAAAAAAAAACGACACAAATTTTGTTCAAACACCTTCTGAGAACAAACCTCTCAATTGATGATGGTGAAACTTGATAGGCTACCTCAAAGTACATCAAGGTTCATAATGCGTAACATATTTCACCATTCCAGATGTTGCAAATGCTATCATGGGATTCGTGGGCACTAAAGCTTTGAAGAGCCAAAAAATACGTGAATGACAATTCTTTCCCGCCGAAGAGGTCACTAGATTATGATGAGAAGGTTGTTTTTGCGATGCAATGATTTCATGTTACCATTATTATAATAACCAATCACTTTTTCAACGACTCCTCACAGGGCAGATTTAAGATGTTGCTCAAGAGGGAAAAAAAGTTGACAATCGTATTTCTGGAAATAGTTGGCTTGGAAATTGGCTACCCAGCTTATATTATTTCTAACATTACTTTTTGTAGAAATACCAAGTATTGTGTCAATATCTTGAAGAATTACTTATTTATGAAAAAAAGAGTGTTCTTGTCTTTTTTCTGGTTTTCCCCTACATTTCAAAGACGGTTCAAGGTTCAAGGTAATCAAGAACAGTTTGCTGTGACTTCATAAGCATAAAATAGTTAATGTATGTGGTGACTTACACGTCTCCATATGTTTCGGTAATTTAAATATAATTTTTCAACTTTCTTTTTCTGTATCACCCTGTATACGCCGCCGGCATGGATGGCGCTGATGGCTACCTTTCTAGATCGGAAGTGTACGATGCAAAGAACATTTCCACCAAGTGGCATCTCTGAAATTGCCTGGAGATGTTCAAGAATCAATTACCTTTTGTTTAAAGAACGTTAGTATAAATCTGTTCACAAGCGAAAAAAAGTTGCAAAGCAGGTTTTCATTATAGGAACCAAATTATGTAGAAAGAAAAGCGAGTGAGGCAGTCAGACGCATTAGTACATGGATAGAGGTGAACCTCAATTTTTTTTCCAAATCATCTTATTATGAAGATCGTCGATTACGGCTTCACTTTAAGCTCCATCATTTTCAACAGGGAAATTCCCGGGAAATTGAAAAAAAAAATTATTGAAAAATGTTCAAGAGCCAGTAACCTCTTGTTTGAAAAAAAAAAGGTGGAAATCTGTTCACGGGATAAAGAGTTGGAAAATTTGCGATTTTTCTAGAGATGAAAACTCGGAAACCGTGAGTCCGATTTCGAAAATTTTCTTTCCAAAAATTCAGTCAATTTTTTCTCCAACTCTTAATATCAGCATGTCTGCACCTAAAATGAATATTTCGTGGGGCTCACCGCATGTTGGCAAAGTTGGCATTGTAGTTTTTTCAAATTCACGGAATTGAGGAGTACTACGATTTTTGTTCTTCATTGTGAAACCTATGAATATATGTATAATCTACCTTATTCTTGACGAATGTAAAATTACAAAATGTAGTTGCTAGCATGAAATAAATAATACAATACAATACAATACAATATGCAAAGGACCCCGCACGATTCTTATGGAAAATGGCTCCCGGTTAAATTCTCTGAATTTTTGATATGTTGTAGCTCATGAGATACTAATCAAATACCGTGAACCCCAAACTCAAATAATGGACAGTTTTTTACCCACAGGGGGTTGAAGTTGGAGGTTTTGACGGCTTAAAAATGATATTCTGACGTAAATAAAAGCTTCCTATTTGGTTTCTCTTCAAGATGTCTTTCATGCTAAATGTATTTATTTGACAGAAAAATATCAACCCCCTCCTCCACCCCCATCCCCTATCTACCATCACAAAATTCGAGATTACTCTCAAAAGCCATGCAGATGGCTTCTGTGATTTAAATTATGAATTTTGACATAAAACTTATTTTCCACCCCCAATGTTGGGGTGCCGATTTTCCAATTTTCCTCGGTTAATTTGGCTGAATTTTTTGTATTGTGTACTTGTGATTCTGTTAAACAAAAAGTTCCCATGCCAAAACTTATTCCTATGGACAGTTTTTGTTCTACAGGGGACTGCAGTTGAAGATTTGAGAGCATAAATATTGAACTTCAGTCCCCTGCAGAACAAAAACTGTTCATAGGAATAAGTTTTGGTATAGGAACTTTTTGTTCAGCAGAATTGGAAGTACACAATACCAAAAATTCAGCCAAATTAACCAAGGAAAATTGGAAAATCGGCACCCCTACATTAGGGGTGGAAAATAATTTTTATGTCAAAATTCATGATTTAAATCACAGAAGCCATCCGCATGGCTTTTGGGAGTAATCCCGAATTTTATGATGGTAGATAGGGGTTGGGGGTGGAGGAGGGGGTTGATATTTTTTTGTCAAATAAATACATTTAGCATGAAACACAACTTGAAGAGAAACCAGATAAAGAGCTTCTATTAACGTCATAATATCATTTTGAAGCCGTCAAAACCTCCAACTTCAACCCCCTGTGGGTGAAAAACTGTCCATTATTTGAGTTTGGGGTTTACGGTATTCGATTAGTATCTCATGAGCTACAACATATCAAAAATTCAGAGAATTTAACCGGGAGCCATTTTCCATAGGAATCGTGCGGGGTCCTTTCATTTTGAAAAAATTACCGTCAGAAAACCGGAACTGTACCGACTTTGGAAATGGGTCTACACGACGCCCAATCCAATATACTTTCGATATCAGGTTGACTTTTTCGAAAAAAGTTGATCGCCGAGCAGTAATGACTTTTTTAGTGGAGTCCTGCATCAAAGGCGAGTCGTTCTGGTCAAAATTCGGGCGAAAGGCCCTCTCGGGTGGCAACGGCTAGGAAAAATTTTGAAAATTCATACCGCTCGACTGGAAAATGGTGGAAGATTGCAACGGCAGACTTGATTTGAATCTTTTGTTGCTTATGCTGCCAAATTTGGTCCCAATAATCCATCCAATAGATTTTGAATAATTGAATGGTAAAGTTTTGAACTTTGACATTTTCTATTATTTGACAGATGACAGATGAGCTGAATAGAGTTTTTTATGGGATCTCAAACGGTATAGTGCGATTTATAACTCGATTTTAATTTTAGTCGCAATTTTAATCGCAATTTTCACGAAGTTCAAAGATACGATTTCCTCTATACCTTTCATAACCCGATTTTAATCGCAAGCCGCAATCGCAACGATTTTAAGGATTTTGAGAAGTTGGCCAATATCCAACTCTTGCGATCCGATCCTTACGATCGATCAATGAAAATCAAGATAATATCAAGATTAGCGAAAATGAGCACAGTAGTCTTCTTGATTAGCAGTGTTATGTTAGTGGATTTTCTGGGGACTTTTAGCGACAAGCTGACGGGTGAGCAGTGGCGCAACTAAGGGGAGGTCAGCCGGATATCCGCACCCACCTGTACAAATATTTGACCGCAACGGCGCCTTTTCAACTTTTATAATTCACACGAACATACATTGATTATGCTCATTTTCCCGAAAAATGTCCACTTGCAGCGCCTTCTTGGTCTGTAGGTACCTGCCTGTTCAAATGGGCTAGTTACGCCACTGCACTGCACCCTACGTTTTCTCCCTCCATCATGCCTTGCTTCCGACCGATGCGATCGTTGCGATCGTTGCGATCGAGTTATAAATTGGCGAGGTGAATATGCTTACGATCGATCCGACTAAAATTGCGATTAAAATTGGGACTAAAATTAAAATCGAGTTATGAATCGCACTTATATAGCAAGTCAAGTTATGTGGTCAAGTTCCGTGATGTATAACATCTGTCATTCTTCGATAGTGACATTTCTGTTTGACAGATGACAGCCAAAAACTAATGGGCTCATTCCAGAGGCCCTCTGATTCCAGGGACCAACAATGTCCGCATGCCGAATTTCAAGTCGATCGGATCAACGCTGCGGCTGTAGGTAATCGTAGCAGAGATTACAGACAGACACACAGTCAGACATCACTCTACAAATGTTCTTAAGGTGCGTTCAGTCAGCTTATTTAGCCGCAAGTTTTAATTTTAGTCGCAAGCGCAGAGACGCCCATTGGCTCTTATGAACCAGCCTCCTCAGAACAGCCAATAAGCGATGCAGCGCTTACGACTTAAATTAAAACTTGCGGCTAAATAAGCTGGCTTTAATCGTCTTGGGGAACCTCAAAATGGATATATCCGCCTTCATCTTGAAAAAATTTTCTAGCGCGTTCACATACTTTCCCTCCTCGTTGGGTGGTGGGTGGTGGGTCGGGTAAGTGAAAGTAATCGCAAATCGAAGAAAAACCGAGTAGCCTCGGGCCAGTGTCGCCAACGTGAAATATCCTGGGGGGTTTCCGATCAGGAATTTTGATGTGTCAAAATTGCGGAAAAAATATTCCGCGCAGCACTCAAAATGAGCCAGAAAAGTCTGTCCTAATTCCGTTGATATGTTTTCGTAACTCGTTGGAAAAATGTGAATATAATTAACTGGAAAAATCAATATTTTACCGTATAAAAATCCGTGGAAAACTGGAAAAACCAATAAGTATAGACGGCTGGGCACAAACGTCACTACTGTCTGCTGTCACTTGCTAACATGCTAATGTCAATATTTTCAAATGGTCGTGTCAAAAACTGGTTTTCTCTCAAGTTTACTCCCAAGATTTGTGTTTGTACAATAATTATAAAGGTAAGCAGCTACTCAAATTGTAATGGAAATGGTGTGAAATATGTGTTGTTTCAGGTATAATCTTGTGATGTGCGGGAATAAGCGTCAAAATTCGATTTTTCCATGAAGAATACCAACACCCTAGAGACAAAAGACTTGACCTCTCGCCGTCTTGACCCTTTTAAAATTGCATAACAGCAGCGAATAACGGTACCTATACACTTGAAGGGGCACCCACCTTTCCAATTTCACTTTCATCGCCTGCCACATTGGTTGTCTACCTACCGATCCATCGGCCCAAAGTATCAATGGAATCCCCACGACAACCCCGAATCCTTACGTGTTTCGGGTAAAATGAGCGTAACGGCACAGGTGCCGCGGTCCTGCAGCATTCCCCCGGATCCGCAGACCCTTTCGCCCCACGTCGGCGGCGAAAAGCGATAAAAACGCAGGTGTTTGTTGATTCCGCAGACCAAAACACAAATGTCCTTGAAATCTCTTCAATCGCGCGCGTCACGTGACCCCCGGCGACCCGCCCCATTGGCCCGCGAGGAGCGTGCCCTGCGTCCGGGCACTGCGCACCCATCAGTGATTACAAAATGCCGTCGGAGTCCAAACCTTTGTTGACAGCACAGACGGAAAAGCCAAATCATTACTCGTAAGTGCACTATTGCCGCTCAATTTTGGGCGATTCGCTATCCGGTCGTCGACCGCCGACTTTTTGTCATTGGTTTTTTGGCTTGCAGATATCTGAAAGAGTTCCGCGTCGAGCAATGCCCGCTCTTCTTGCAGCACAAATGCACCCAGCATCGTCCCTTCACCTGTTTTCATTGGCATTTCATGAACCAGAGGCGGCGTCGTCCGGTCCGACGCCGAGATGGGACGTTCAACTATTCGGCGGATAATTACTGTACCAAATACGACGAGACGACGGGCATCTGTCCCGACGGCGATGAGTGAGTGCCTGGTCCACCTTTTTTGGTTAGAGCGTGTAGTGTATGTGCACAAGAGAGAACTGTCAAAAATGTATAGCGATGGGGGGTTACGGGGAACGCAGGGTGAGGTGGGTGTTTACCCACCAAATTTAGGCGCAATTTCTGCCATTTCCATTCAACCACCCCAATCTAGCTGGCGAACGTCAAATGTTGACGTACAGATCGAGATTTGACGGTGAATCTGAAGTGTCACTTGATGAAACCGATAAAAAACCAGAGCAAAATAAATGACACTCGACCTAACCTAAGTTTTCGTTGTCAAAACAAAGCTGCGCTCGATTTAATTATCGGTCACCAAGCCGAGAAGATTATTCGGTTTTTACCGCTTGAGCCTCAAATTCGCAATTGCAGGCTTTCGAAAGAGGATATAAATGTTTGCTTTCGGTTGATTTTGAAAGAAAAAATTAAATTTGACAGCTGTCATTGTCGAACAAGGTCACTTGATTGTGTAATTATTGAAAAAAATCATGTGACAATTATAATAATCGTCACATTATCTGTCTGTGGTAACAACAACAACAACAATATTTTCTCTATTTTGATAAGAAGTGATTTCTTGAAGTTTTTTCTATTTAAAAACAATGTATTTTTTTTTCTAAATCGTTTTTTATACAGGGTGATTCCGAAGGGTCAAACTAAAACAATACGGTATAATTAGTCCAGGAATTATAGAAAAAATAGCGAACAAAAATGAAAACTAGCCGGATTTTTGTATATATGCTCAGTTAAGCATGTAGTTCAACATAGTAAAAGTCCTCAAGAATCCGGTGTGAGCTTCGGCCGTTGTGGCCTCGAGAAGAACTTGAGGATCAGTTTTTCGTGTTTATCTCGTAAACGATGGCACTTGGAGGAAAAGCACTTGGAGCAAAATTGTTGGAAATTGTGTTGTCTACAAGAAAGGTCCTTACATATTCCATCATCAGTCCACTCCTTCTTCGTCAAAACACAAGAAAAGCTGAATAGTCCAGATGCTCGATGCCGAAGACTGTACGGACCTTGAGTTTTATGATGGCTGGGTGCCACTTGGTAGAGGTGTTGTTCGATCCATTCTCTTTTGATTGAAACTTAATGCCATCAATACCAACTATGCCGGCGGCATATACAGGCTGACATAAAAATAAAAAGTTGAACAAATGTACCTCAAGAACCAAAATAGGTGAAGACATGTAAATCGCCAAAAATATTTCTAATTTCATGACCATGAAGTCGTCGTAAACTTGAATCAAATATGTTGAGCCGTTTCTGAAATATCTTCAGAAGACTGAAGTCGTTACGAAAAAAAAAATAGTTTTCCGTAAATCAGTAATTCTTCAGATATTGAATCGAAACTTGGTGTTTTGAATCGACACAATGATAAATTACATTTAAAATGAAATTACAGTGAAAAGCCCTCTCTAGGCCTACTAATTTTAGAAAAAGCACAGTCAACTTTTTCTCTGATAAGTAGACGAAAATTTTTTTTTTTTTGGTAACAACTCCAGTCTTTTGAAGATATTAAGATATTTCAAGAACGGCTCAAGATATTCATTTCAAGTTTACAACGACTTCATGACCATAAAATCATAATTATTTATGGCGATTTACATGTCTTCACCTATTTTGGTTCTCGAGGTACAAATGTTCAACTTTTTATTTTTATTCCACCCTGTATATGCCGCCGGCATAGTTCGTCTTGATGGCTTCAAGTTTCAACCAAAAGAGAGTGGATCAAACAACACCTCTACGAAGTGGCATTTCGCCATCATAAAACTCAAGGTCCATACCAGTCTTCAGCATCGAGCATCTGGACTATTTTTTAGCGCATTTTCCATCTTGATGAAAATCGCTATTGCAACCGCTTTGTCCGTCCGTCCGTCCGTCCGTTCCTCGAACTCCTCCCAAACTAGACGACCTAGCTTTCTAATTTTTTCGCTGTTACATAGCTGCCACTCCCAAAGGAGGGCTAGGCTATATTGGATGTCTATATTGCGCCGCCAACATAGAGAAAACCGCCCCCGATAAACTTGAAATAACATAATATTGCACTTTCTACCAGACCTGATGCTCTGGTGTTCTCATTTTTTGAATAATACCTAGTTGCCACTTATAAACGTAAGCCAAGAAACAAACATTCCGTCATTAATATGCGCCGCCGACATGAAAAAACTGCTAAAAACCGCCCCCAATCACTTTAAAATGAAAAACATAAACCCGAAGACATAGCGATCTGATTCTTTCGGTATATAAATAGCTGACTGAAAATGGGAAAGGATAGGCTACTTTTGGTTAGTCGCCGCCCCCAGATTCCGCCCCCAAATAATAAAAAGTGCAACTTTCACAAATGTTACTGATTGAGATGTTCCCTTGAACATTTAGGAACTGCCAACTCAAATTGTGCAACATTTGCTCAGCCGAACGCTGCCGCTCCCACACGCCGCCCCCAAAGTAAGAGATAAATGAAAAACATGAACCCAAAGACAAAGTGATCCAAGTTTTTCGCTATATGGATAGCTGACTAAAAATGGAAAAGGATAGGCTACTTTTGATATGGCGCCGCCTCCAGCTTCCGCCCCCAAAAGAAAAAAGTGCAACTTTCAACAATTTTCACTGATATAGCTGATACTGTTACCTCGAAGATTTAGAAACTCTTGACTCAAACTGTGCAAGAATTTCTTTGCCAAACTCTGCCGCTCCCACACGCCGCCCCCAAAGTGAGAGATGAATGTAAAACATGAACCTGACGACATAGCGATCTAATTCTTTCACTATATTGATAGCTGACTGAAATTGGAAAAATATAGGCCACTTTTAATTAGCCGCCGCCTCCAGTTGCCGCCTCCAAACAAACAAAAAATGCAACTTTCACAATT